>OX369298.1:7551283-8859822 GCA_947284805.1 Coleophora flavipennella
ACTCGTTTTGTTTTCCATCAAGTCTTCGATTTTTAATTCACCAAAATCACAAAATAAGTACATTAATGACGCTGCAAAACTGTGACGTCACTCCTAGGTATGTCAAACATTTTTAGAACAAAATGTCGTTTTTGACAGATGATAATAAGTAAATCAGATGACTAGCATTCGTCATCCCTATTATAGTGTGAAGTTCTGCAGTGTGAGTTCATAGTTGAACTTGAGGAAAATTCTTAATTTTGTTGTTTAATTATTAAACAAACATCTAAAATAAATCAATCTTGTTGTATCTAATACTGTGGAGCCGAAAATAAATATTATCTATATTTATATCCAAATAACTTTTAACCAATGACAATTTATAATTTTTGATTCTACGAAGTCGTTAATCGTTCCATAATATTATGTATATCGTCCATGGACTCTTCGAACTGGTTTCAATAAGGTCATAGGTTGCTAAAGTTGCTATGCACTGTTTTCACGGCTATCGAGCTATTTACATCAGTTACATACAAAAAAAACCTAAGCAATTTAATTAAAAATTAGAAACCAGACTTCATAAAAACATTAACCTCTTTTTTGGACAGTCGGTTAAATCTTATGTCACTCAGGGGATCGAGCGAGACATATCTAACGACACCTAGCACTTTAAAATTAACAAAATATTTTAAATAAAGCAATTCGGTGTCTAATTTTAGAATATTTGAGAACATTTTTTTATCTACAATTGGCAAGCCCTTGGTTTGATCTCACTAAATTTAATTAATTAAGTGCTGCTTAATTAACCTGTAAAAACATGTTTTTGTGTATGTTAAATTAGTAATTTTTAACTTTCTTGAAATTATGGTTGCCTGGAAGAAATTGCTTTAAGCAATAAGGCCGCCTACATTGTACAATTTAAAATTTTTCTTATTCTGTACTTGTATTTTGTAATTGTACAATAAAGCATATTTGATTGATTGATTGATTGTTATGTGTCAGTTTATCTCTCATAATAACACGTACCTATTCCGTGAAAATTTCAGCTGACTATATACCTAATACGGTTCAGAAGATACAGCTTTTTAAAGATCGTGAAGACAGACGGACGGACAGACAGAATAGGGTCAGTTATAGGGTCCCGTTACCTGGTAAGAAACCCTAAAAATAACATTCGTTGTGTGTTAATGTTAAACCAACATCAGTTACACAAGGAAAATGAAAGAAAAGACAGCAGCTTTGAAAACAATAACACACAAGTTGGTAAAACTGGTAATTGACGATAAGTAGAGGAAGCAAATCCAGACACACTAAGTAGTCTAACAACAGACCACAGATTACAACATAATGACGATAAAGATAGATAAAACACAGCTTTCTATTCTAGCATCAACAATGGACCAAAGGCTTGTAATTAGAAGGCTGGACCACTATTTACAAGTGACAGCTAGAAAAATTGAATGTTCAGAGGAACGGGAGCAGTTTGTGTGAATTTGTAAGAGAAATTAGTCTCATTTGTTAGCGGGGAAGCGTTAAATTGGATGGAGGGGAATCCATTTCACTTGAGACTGTTAAAAAGTAACTTTAGTAGGTATTAAGAGTTGAGTGCCACGCCGAAAAAATAACTGCAGTAGAATATTGGGACAGAACTCTTCGCTTCACACCATGAGGTAGCGGGTTCGATTACCGGTGGGGTTAACATGTAAGAATCGGTTTGGTTGGTGGTAGGGCATTTTCATAGCCCGCCTGGCTAGCTACCACCATCTTATCTAAGTCTTGCCGCCAACATCAGTGTTAACAGCATTGACGTGTTCCGGCTTGTAGATAAGATAGCCAGTTCTCAATTACGTTGGGGAATCTTGGTAAGTCCGCTTCCATCTTCGGCATCATCGTCACTTACCATCAAGTGAGATGATGCCAAGGTAAGCCGCTATATTGTAAATTTGTAATATTTAAGCCAAGGGCTTACCAATTGTGAATTAAAAAGAAAGATTGTATGTAACACATTTTTTTTTCAAATAAATAAATACACATGAAATTAGTAAAGCTGTTTATAAATTATAATTATAATGCTCCTAAAAAAAGGAAAAAGAAAAAACGTTATTGTAAAGGTGTCCTATTCAAATAAGAACCCTATATCAATTCAAGAAACGTTTGAAATGAAAGTAAATATATATTAAACGTAGTTGAAAGTTTAACTATCAATTTCCATTCAGAAAGGATCTCCACTCCACATGCGCCGTGACATCATTGGGACGTTAACAAATTTAAAAGTACACCAAACGCTACCATCCACTTCCGTAGCACCTAAGATATAAAACTCAAAATCGATGAAGCTATAAGTTTTTAAGATTGTAGATTCCGTGGGAGCGAAAATGGACATATGATACGACGCAGGAACCGAACACATGATGACCCTTTGGCTTAAAATTAAAAACTTATAAAAGTTAATTAAATAGTACGTCTAAGACGGCCCTAATTTACAAGCTTTTAATTACCTTGCAATGTATTGTATTGTATGTTTGTTTGAGTGAAATCTTGCAACTCAATTTTGAAGCAGATATCTTCAACCTATTGAGCTGAATTTTTTTGGATCTTTAGTTTGGATGACAATGAATGGTGAACTGTGTGACGTCATTCTAAATCCAACATGGCGGCACACTCAAGATGGCGCACTTGTTATTTTTAATTCACTCCTACAATCATCATTACAGCTCATATACGTCCCCACCGAGGGGCTCGAGCCTACCCTGAATCAGGGCGACTAGGCCTTAGTCAACCACGCGGGCCCAGTGCGGGTTGGTCGACTTCACACACAACCTTCGAGTTTCTTCGCAGGCGTGTGCAGGTTTCCTCACGATGTTTTCCTTCACCGTTTTATTCTCCTACAATATGGGTATCAAATGATAGGGTTTGCTGAGAACAATACGAAATAATTAAAATTATTTTCAAATTAAAGCTTGTACCTAAAAGTTTTTAGCTTTTTCGAAAATTATTTTATGTCGATAGTTACTCGTACGTTCCTTTACTCATATATGTCAACAATATATTTTAGTTTGAATGAATTGCAGCTTGTATTTGCTGCGGTAGATTTAAGGCAGTAATATTACAGATTTTCGTTATTTTTGACGTCAATTACTCCAAAACGATAGAAAACCCTAGGTTGAAAAAAAAAACCCTTATTGTTCATGATGTTCCTTAAAGTCAAAAGCTATTAGAAATACGATTGATCAGTTTTGGCTCGATAAAAAATAAATCACAAAGATAGGTCTACGCCGTTACTTTCAACTCTACTTATGACTAATATTTTGAAGTATTTTTTTTTAAATATACTACAATATTTGTTATGATAATACAAAGTGAGAAATGTTATTATTTTTTATACTTTCATTCAGAAAAATTGAAACTAAACGAAAAAACATTGAAAAAGTGCAAAAGTGTGGTTATTTTCTTTACTCTTTACACGTAAAGAAAAAAAACAGAGACAACTGTTCCAATCAATGCCTCGCCTTAACCACTTCCCCGTGGCGTAAATGTTTAGTCCATTCGCTTCACACCGGGAGGTCGCGGGTTCGATTCTCGGCGAGGTCTTATTTTTTTTAGACAATTTGTTTTAACCGCCTCCGTGGCGTAATGGATAGTCCATTCGCTTTACACCAGGAGGTCGCGGGTTCGATTCCCGGTGGGGTCAACTTGTAAGACTCGGTTTGGTTGGTGGTAGGGCATTTTCTAAGCCCGCCTGGCTAGCTACCACCATCTTATCTAAGTCTTGCCGCCAAACATCAGTGTTAACAACATTGATGTGTTCCGGCTTGAAGATAAGATAGGCAGTTCTCCATTGCGTTGGGGAATCTTGGTAAGCCCGCTTCCATCTTCGGCATCATCATCACTTACCATCAGGTGAGATGATGCCAAGAGCTTACCAATTTTGAATTAAAAAAAAAAGACTCGGATTAGTTGGTGGTAAAGCATTTTCTACACCCATCTGGCTTACTATCACCATGTTAGTAAGTATGTATGTATGAACATGTAGTATGTATGTCAATGTATGTAGTATGTATGTCACTGGCTTACTAGCCACCAAACATCAATGTCAACAACTTTGATGTGTTCCAGCTTGAAAAGATAGCCAAATCCCCACCAATAGGTGAGTCGATGTAAAGGGTTTTTCAATGGTGGTTGAAAAAAGATTTTGTGAAATACTAAAGTAATAAAATAATAGCACAGTATATAGACGTAATCCGTGAATCTCCTCTCACGGAGGAGAACCAAAGTAACCGACATAGCTCTCAGAATTGCTAAACTTAAGTGGCTGTGGGCGGGGCACATAGCTCGTAGAACAGATGACCGTTAGGGCAGTAAAGTTCTCGAGTGGCGACCGCGCACCGGAAAACGTAGCATAGGCAGGCCTCTCACTCGGTGGACCGATGACGTGATGTAGGTCGCGGAAAGCCGCTAGATGCGGGCAGAGCAGAACCGGTCGTCTTGGAAATCCTTGGGGGAGGCCTATGTCCAGCAGTGGACGTCTTTCGGCTGATATGATGATGATGGAGACATAATACTATTAGTATTATTCCAAAATCTTCACTCTTCTGTAATCTACTATAACGAATTTTAAGTCTTGATTTATCTATATTTTCTAAATATGTAAAACTTAAAACTTTATTTGAAGTTGAAGCATAAAATGACACACAAATCTACTGGCTATATATTTTAAACGGACAGCCCTTTCCTCCCAACAAGATTCACCTCATGAATAAATTTAGGCTTTTAAGGCATTCTTTCCAGAACGGAGTCCATTTAAAACACTTTTTCATTTTGTTCGGCGGAGCCCGGGGCGTTGTTTGGCGTTCGTGACAGCCTGCGCGGGCGCAAGCCGAAGCGACTTATTATTAAAGCAAACGACGGGCGCACGGACGGACGCACCGATACCTAACCACTTGCTCGTGCATGCACTCGATATTATGTAAACATTAGAATGGTTGTTCAGTTCTTTTGAGCGGGAATTTGGGGGTTGTGTAAAAGAGAAAGATGTTTTCTATAGTACTTTTGTTTACCTTTTGATTTTTTTTATTGATAAAAGGTATCAGGAAAGAAATAGCATTAAAAAATAACACTTCATATAGGGGTGGAGGTGAAATAAATAGTTTTGAATGACAGTATCTTCTTCATAGTTCATCGAAGCTTTATCATTACAAGTTTAAATAAGTTTCGCGGCATGCAGTACCTTCCTAAGTAACAGCAGTGGTACCTGCGGATACGTTGCCTTCAGTCAGTGCTTTAAAGAAAAAACAACCATAGGGTAAAAGCCGTATAGTTGCCACACTTTTTGAAATCATTCTATACCTCTCAGTACAAAAAGTAAAATACTTTGTTTGTACAACTGGCCGATACTTTGGTTTTTTATCTACAAATTTATGAAAAGTAAAAAACATTATCTTTAATGTTTTTAGAGTATTAACAATTTTTGCAAGACTCTATTTTTGGGACATCTATCCCACATAGGGGATAGTTGCCTAATCCATATCACACCTCGGTCACTGACGATCAAATGTATGAAACAAACGCGTTCCTACGCACACAGTCTAAGCTCGTGTAGGTGAACGCGTACCATGCTTGTGTGAGTGAGATAAAGATAAGACATGCTAGGGTTGCGGTTGAGGCTACTGAGCGGAGGTGGGCGGCACTTTCAACGGGAGGCAGGGAGTGGCCATACTGTACGCTAGTACTCTTTATTGTACTGTGTCCATGTAAATTACATTTAGGATAGATGCCCACCGATAAACAGGAAAACTACCACGCAATTTTTTTTTATTGCATTTTGCCTTCCCATGCAATCGCACAGAGACATGAGACACGGTCAACTTAGTGGTAGGTAGTTGGAGAATATTTCGATAGATTTCAAATAGCTTGCGATTCATCCGCGAAACTAGAGTAATTACAATCGGAGCAACTATACCCCTGGGGCAGTGTTGCCAGATGCAAAAACACAAAATACAATAGCATAACTTGAAAATTACAGTGTTCCCATACAAAATTATACAAAATTATCAAATATTTACAGTGTTTGTATGAAAATAATATTTAAAAAATTACAGTGTTTGTATGAAATTCACAAAATTAATTACAGTACATAACAGGAAAATACAGTAAATCCGCTGTAATTACAGTGCATCTGGTAACACTGCCCTGGGGCAACTATCCTGGTTTTACCCTAGTAGAAAAACTCAAGCGTCGGTCTGACGCGGCGAACGTTACTTTATCTACGATAGCTGGTCGTGTTTGCTGACACAACACAGGCGGGATGGTGTTCAAACAACCCGAGGACCCCACGGATGTCGGACTGGTTGAGCCCTGGTCTGGCCAACGTGATTAGACAGTTTAGAGGCGATCCGGTTTCGAAGGACCAAGTTCTGTATGAGAATACGTTTACTAAATGGTGGCATAGGCAGCCCAGAAGTTGTCTTTAAGTTGCAACTTCGTACTAACCTTTTCATTTTGGTAAGATTCAGATTGCGACCTACAATATTATCTCCCTATGCGACAGTAATTAGAGGCAGAACATTTTTTTATTGCGTAGCTGTAACAGTTTTAATAAATAAATAATTTTAACCACCTCCGTAGCGTATAGGTTAGTCCATTCGCTTCACACCAGGAGATCGCGGGTTCGATTCCCGGTGGGGTCAACTTGTAAGACTCGGTTTGGTTGGTGGTAGGGCATTTTCTAAGCCCGCCTGGCTAGCTACACCCTTTTAAGTAAGCCTTGCCGCCAAACAGTGTTAACATCATTGATGTGTTCTGGCATGAAGATAAGATAGCCAGATCCCCATTGCGTTGGGGAATCTTGATAAGCCCGCTTCCATCTTCGGCATTATCGTCACTTACCATCACGTGAGATGATGCCAAGGGCTAATCAATTGTGGATAAAAAAAATATTGCTTATCTTATTATCTTAAAGTAAAGATTTGTAATTAGTATCCTTTTATATAATTTGTCAGTTATGTACATATAAATATTTAGAGGTAATGAATAAAATATTTACTGCATTTCAAAAATTGCTGAATCTCTGAAACTTAAAAGTAAATATGTAATGAATTATTCTTATGGCATAACATGAAAGATATTGTTTAGCCTCGATGAGAACTTCGCGTTTATTGATATTTTATTGCCAATTTTTCTCATGTAATTATAAAATTTCTCAGACATATTTTAATGTTGAATGTTACAAAAAATGTGTTGTAAAACTTGGAAACAATGCTTTGGCATACAATAAGGGCCCCGCATAATGTGCTGGGTCTCCACGACGTGTCAAAGTAATAAAATAACTTTTAAGAGAGCCTTAAGTTCCGATCAAGACAAAAACTATGTGTGCGACGCACTGCGTATGGATGTAGTATGATGAAAAAAATATATATTTTTAATCCACACTTGCTAAGCTCTTGGCATCATCTCACGTTATGGTAAGTGACAATGTTGCCGAAGATGGAAGCGGACTTACCAAAATTCCCCAACGCAATGTGGATCTGGCTATCTTATCTTTAAGTCGGAACACATCGATGCTGATAACACTGATGTTTAGCGGCAAGACTTCGATAAGATGGTGGTAGCTAGCCAGGCGGGCTATGAAAAAGCCTTATCACAAATCAAACCAAGTCTTACAAGGTGACCCCACCGGGAATCGAACCTGCGACCTCCTGGTGTAAAGCGAATGGACTAATCATTACGCCACGGAGGCGGTTAAAAGTAAAAAAGAGTAGTTTAGTTACTTTTATTTTAATTGGTCAAACGTAGGATTATCACAGTCAGTTAGACTGATTTTACAAAGAAAGATTTAAAACATTTAAGCAGGTACACCTACACAGTGTATTTGTCGCAGCCACAGATAAGAAAAAAATCGCTGAATTCGCATGGTTTGGTGCTGAGTGTACCAGGGCTGAGGCCCTGAAGCATTCGGCTTATCAGGCCTGGGCTGACGCTCGAACTCGCATAGCTCCGGAAACGCGTTGCAGGAAGAAAGCCTTTAATAAAGCTGCCAAGTCCTACAAAAAGACACTGTGCAGGGCACGCTTTGACCACATAAGCCATATTGGATCAATCTTGCCTCCTACCCTTCTAGGAGTAAGGCATTTTGGTCCTTGGCTAAGTCGGTCGAGTCGAATTTCTGCCGCTCGTCTTTGCCTCCACTGAGACACTAACAGATCACTGGCACACTCCGCTGAAGACAAGGCAAATTTATTTGCCTGTATGTTTGCTGAAAAGTCTGGATACTGCAAATAATACACCACCTCAGATACCTCCTTGCGGTACTGTAATGACCCCTTTTCGTATTCGCCAAAAAGAGGTTCTTAAACTCTTTGCAGCCTAGACGTGAATAAGGCCAGCAGTCCTGACGGTATTCCAGCCATAAATCTAAAGAACTGTGCTCCTGAGTTGTCTCCTGTGCTGACACGCCTGTACCGCCTCTCTCTCGAAACCGGTATAGTTCCAAAGTCTTGGAAGCTTGCCAACGTGCAGCCCGTGCCTAAAAAAGGTAGTCGTGCTGACCCATCCAACTATCGACCTATTGCAATCACCTCCATACTCTGTAACATTATGGAGCGTGTATTGAACACCCGCCTCTTAGCATACCTAGAAGACAATGACCTCCTGAGTTACCGTCAGTATGGCTTTCGCCGGGGTCGGTCAACGGGAGATCTTCTAGTGTATGCTACGCATGTACCCCATACGCCCCATAAGCCATAGAGAAGCACGGTGAAGCTCTTGCCGTATCTCTCGATGTATCTAAGGCATTTGATAGGGTCTGGCATGCTAGCCTTATTGGTAAGCTTCCTTCCTACGGAATACCTACTGGTTTGTGCAACTGGATATCTGACTTCTTGAGGGAACGCTTCATTGATGGCTGCTCGTCTGACCTATTGGCTATTGATGCCGGGGTACCTCACATAAACGATCTGCTGAAACCCGGTATATTTGGGTACGCAAACGACAGCACGTTTGCGGAGAGATACTTGTCTAATGCTCGAGCTAGGGGTCCGTATATACTATCTCAGAGAGGGGCCATGATTGAGCGCGTAAACCTAACACTCAAGGCAGTCTCTGACTGGGGCGATGCCAATCTTGTTAGGTTTAATGCCTCTAAATCGCAGGCGTGTCTATTTACTGCAAAAAGAAGTCCTTTTACCCTGACTCCTACTTTCTGAGATCCAGATCTCTGACCATCTTGAGCTCCTTGGCGTAGATTTAACATCCGATCTGAATTTCGGGAGATACATTGAATCCAAGGCAAAAACAGCAGCCAAAAAGCTTGGTATCCTCTCGAAGGTGAGACTTTACTTCACACCAGAGCAGCTTCCAATATTATACCAAGTTCAAGTTCGGTCATGTATGGAGTACTGCTCTCACTTATGGGACGGATCGGCTCGTTACCAGCTAGATACCTTGGATTCTATCGACCGACGACGCGCTAGGAGACTCATCGGCGACGAGGAACTTGTATCAAACAGGCTCCAAAGCTTCGAGCATCGCCGCAAAGTCGCCTGTCTATCGGTGTTCTAAAGGATTCATTTCGGAGAGTGTGCCCTGGAGCTTCACAACCTCATTCCCCCCTGTCCATTTCATCTTCGGACAACCAGGCGCGGAGGGCGGTTCCATCCCTTTGTTGTCAATGTTCCACCTTTACGCACGAAGCGTTTTGCGTCTTCGTTCATCATGCGAACGGCCAAGGAGTCGAATTCCCTTCCGGCGTCTGTATTCCCCGATTCGTATAATTTAGGAATATTCAAGACGAGAGTGAATAGGCACTATTTGAGCTTGCGTGTCACATCCTCGGCTGCATCGGCACTTACCATCAGGTGAGGTGCAGCCAAACGCACTCATATTTTTAAAAAATGCATAACGCATTTTATTTCGTAAACTAAATGAGTAAAAAAATCGATCAAGTACGAGTCTGCGATATATACATAAATACAGAAAATAACTGATTTTCAAATTACATTAAAATGTTAATTTTCTAGTACCTATATCATCATATCAGCCGAAGGACGTCCACTGCTAGACCCCCCAAGGATTTTCATGAAGACCGGTTCTGCGCTGCCCGCATCCAGCGGCTTCCCGCGACCTTCACCAGGTCATCGGTCCAACGAGTGGAAGGCCTGCCTACGCTACGTTTTCCTGTGCGTTGTCGCCACTCGAGAACTTTAGTACCCCAACGGCCATCTGTTCTACCTACTGAAACGCAAACTATCGTTTCGAGCCGATCTCCTTTTTTGCGTTTCATAATTAAATCTCTTTTGATTTTGTTCCTCTATGAAAATTTAATTTGAAAATATCTGTAACTTTTTGACAAGTGTAAAACAAAAATTTATTCTGATTGACTGATGGCCAAGCCTATTTTTGCAAGTTTTATGAGTTCTCCTCTAAAATGTCTTACCTGTGTTCTTTAGATGTTTTAGTTTTTTTAATTAGCAACTGTTCTGTATACCCCCGAAGTTATAAGGATAATTGATGATTTATAAATTATAGTTGATAATTTATTTGGATACTGGGAAAGCGACGATCGTTGTTTCACCGCCATTTAACTAAATTCTTTAACATTTAAAATTTTACGTTTTACCTAAGAAACTTCAGTTGAATTTATTTAAATTTTATTGCTATTTTTTATTTTGTTAAAAATATATATTCTAATTTACCCCATGATATTTTTTTCTTCAAAACTCCGTTTAGGCCTGAACCTCTAAATCTTACGTGTCATATGTGGCAAATTCCCTAGTTTCCATTATTTTTGTCACACTACATAAGTTGTGCATTTTCAGCTAATAATAATATGGTCTGTGCAAATATAATTTAAACTTCAAGACATAAGAAAGTGTCATAAAGAAAAGAAAACGTGTCAGCCAGACAGGACAATACAGATATAAATTAGAAAAGACAACCAGACTTGAGATAAGGACCTGAACCGAACTTCCAGGGCAAGCAAAATGTTTTAGAATGCTTTATGTGGCATTGTGTGACAATATTAAGTTCTAAGATTGTTTTTTTTTAAGAATATGTTAACGTCTCTGGGTACAAAAGCACTGTTTAACAGTCTTAATTAATCTTTATTTGTTTTTTGATTTGCAAAGATTGAACAAACGAAAGTACGATACGATTCCTGACCGTCCGAATCAATTTCTACTTACTTTTGTTTACAAGTATGATTAAGGAAATCTGGCAGTAAGGATAATAATCATTACTCTTAAGACAAGTCAAATAAACGGAACGAAAACCGGCCAAGTGGGAGTCGGACTCGCGCACGAAGGGTTCCGTATCTTCGTACAAGAAAAAATATTTCCTTAATTATTTTTTTATTATGTTTTTAATTATTTTTATTATGTTTTTAAATACACATTCTGTAAAAAAAATCAACCGTCCGC
The DNA here is from genome assembly GCA_947284805.1 of Coleophora flavipennella. Taxonomy (NCBI): domain Eukaryota; kingdom Metazoa; phylum Arthropoda; class Insecta; order Lepidoptera; family Coleophoridae; genus Coleophora; species Coleophora flavipennella. The sequence continues at coordinate 7,562,674 of OX369298.1, forward strand.
CTATTACGGTTTATGAAATACAGCTCGTTAACAGACAGACAGACGGACAGCGGAGGCTTAGTAATGGGGTCCCATTGGTCACACTTTGGGTGCACGGAACCACACATGAGACACTAGACGGAACCCTAAAAAGTAAAATTTGTGAAGACAGATTTCCCTATGAAGATGAGTTTTGAAGAAGAAATCTACGTAATACCAGCTGAATAACGATTAAATTATAAAACTAGAATTTTAATTATAGTTGACGACATCCAACAAATAAGGACAGTGCACACTACAGTATGGCAAATGTACATGATCAGTATATATTATAAAAGAAAGTATACAATGTGCGTACCGTTAAAACTCAAAAAGGAGTCCCGGTACGATCAAGGGAGTTATATGGTGTGGTAGTCCTCTATCCCCCACCCATGAAGAAGGTTCCCGTTTTTACCTGAAGGGCGTGCTTTTGAAAAAATTTTCTTCTTTGGTCTTTACCTATTAAATTGCCAATAGTATCAAAAAGTGTAAAAATGTAAATTAATATTACTTAATAACAACAGTTTTAAAACAAAATTTATTCTTAAAATAGCATTAGATTATTAGAAATTAAATGGTGGTAAACATATGCCTATTGTTTAGATATTTTGAGAGCACGTTGGCTTTAACCCCATTAATTCGGGTTTTTTCACCTGAAAGAATCACCTTTATTGAGGCAAAAAATATACATTTTTAATTTTAAAACTCTAGAGTTATCGCAGCAGTTTCTTCGTTACTAATATCATATTTGGGAATACCCGCATAAGATTTCGACACTTTCAGGAAAATTCAAGAAAATTAACTAGTCTAAAAAATTGCCCCATTTGACCACAAAGAAAACGCCTTTGTTCCATTCAATGGTACATAGCTCAGGGGATTGGAACATAAAAGACATGCCTCTAATTACTAATAAAAGTCCATAAGTAGTGTCACCATAAGGCCAATAATAAAAAATAAACACTTTTTTATTTTTAATAAAAATTGGCATTGAACTTCAAAAACTGAATCGACAATTTATAGGTAAAGAACTATTATAATTACTGGAAGTTTCGCCCTCTAGAAATTTCTAGAACAGCCCAGAACATTTAAGAGTATTCGGAGCATTCCCTTACCATTTTGGAACATTCCAAAACACTCTAAAATTTTGTGGAAAGTTCTAGAACATTATGGACCATTAAAGCCTTTTTTTATATCAACTCCCCAAGCAAAGCCGGGTAACACCAGCTAGTATTTATTAAATCTAGGTAACGTTAAAGCTAAGTGTGGTCCGAATATTTGAAACAAAAAAGGAATGGTCGATTCAGTAGCTTTATATGGAATGGATTTACCGATAAATTACCTATGCCAAAGGTATGGGACTACATAAATATACTCGTAAATCGAGAAATAAAATGTAAACTGCAAAAGGTAATGAATTCGATAAATCTTGTTTTGAGAGAACATTCGAAAGTTAATGTAAGTACTTAAGAGACCTAGCCCGTCTGAAAGTTAATTAGGCACTTATTTATGATAGTAAATTATTGCCTTTAGTTAAAATTATTAATGCCTATTTTAATAAAATATTACAGTACTAAATAACTAGATGGTGATAAAAACATTAAGGTAGTAAATACTTTAAACAGCACTTTCAAACAATAAATAATTGATGTTAAAAACAAAAATAACAAATATGGCTTTGTCACACATTATCTCACTTCGCTTGAATGAGATGAGATAAGGGTGAATTCAATTGAATATTTCAACTAACTAGTCTTTAAAATTAGCAACTTGATTCACGATGTTTCAAACATCGCACGAAATAACTTGGAAATAAAGTTCTTGTCAGCTCTTACTGCAACGTGGCTGTTACGTCAATCGCTGCAGACAAATCGTGAGTAAATTGTAGTTTTTAATTCATTATAAATAAATAATGATAAATTTCCAAAAAGGAAGAAAACAAAATAATTTTATTTTGTTTTGTTAAGTTCATAAACATCATAATGTTTCGATAAAAATTGCAGCATTTCTATGGTTACAACTAGAAAAGCAAGGGTGCATCAGGATATTTTTTTCTTTAGTCCTGTGTATTAAAACGGAATTCGAGGAAATTAAAATCACTCCTCATACCCTGTAAATAACAAAACATTTTTTTTTCTCGATAAAAAAATCCTTAATTGAAGTAAAAAGTGGTTACAAAGGTGGTCTAAAGGCGGTATAAGCCTTCATAAAGATTCAAGTGAGAAATTGACATTTGCTCCAAAGCTTTGAGTTGAAGACTTATATGAGACAGCTTCGTGTACAATGAATTTTGAAATCGGTACGCATTGTTTTGCCAACACGGAAATCTACACTTTATTTTCTTCAGTGTCTACTAAAGGGTTTTGCGTTCTCGTTATTCGAGTTAAACTATAGAAGACAGATTACTTAAACAGTAAAGCAGTGGGATAAATTTTATACTTTTGTTATAATTGACAACGACACGTTAAAACAACCGATTTCAATCGCACCAGCTACAACTAGCTAAGTACATTTTTCGTTTTTCTTAATTATGACAAAATTTATAGACCAACTTCAAAATACCCTATCCAATAAAAAAAGAATTATAGAAAACGGACTACACTTTAAAAAGTTATGCGTGGTCATACCTAAAAAAATACCTATTATGAATGACTTGATTACCACTTCCTTTTTAGAAGTGGTTTAAAAATGTTCAATTTTTTTGAGGTTAGCCTTTGTCCAGCAGTGGACGTCTTTCGGCTGAATATGATTTCAGAGGTTACACAACATGGAATTCTTCCGTTGCGAGAAACTAAGGAACAAAGAGTACTTTTTCAGTTTCCTTAGAAATTGTATCGAAATTGTATGGAAAAAACTAGCCTATGTCCTTCCCAGTGACACAGCCTACTTGCACGCCGAACATCAAGACTGGTCGAGGTGTTGAAGCGTGAAAAGGTAACAAACAAACACATTTTCACATTTATAATACATATTAGTAAGAATATAGGTACTAGTTTTCTGACATCTGACTATTAGACACATCTTTACAACTAGATCCAGACTTCAACTAAATTACTTACTCGGTTAGTAGCCAACCAATTTTAAGTTAATTGGCGATAGTTTATAAAAGTAGCCCTGTACCGTATCTGCGTGTATCGTTGGTTCGTACTCACATCTGCATTTGAACACCGGTGTTCAGGTGGCGGCCATCTTTACAACCTGTTTTAATTACTGCGTCAACGTTCTTTCTTACAACTTAATTTTCTCACATGGTCAAATGTTCTAGATCTAGACTAGAAGACTTGTTTGAACAAGTAGGGACGTATTGCAGCAACTAGTATAAGCAAAGCTAGCCAAATAAGATAGTTGAGGCGTTTTCTTATTGAAAGGGTTGCAGGACTCCACTGAGGCGTGGCCGGTTTCGCGCCAATAGGCATCTTTCTCTTTTTTGTACACGGAGTATTTAGTTAAACACAAAACTTCATCACAGTCATAATAAGCCGAAATATGTAAATATGTATTTAAGTTAATCCCACCAAAAATATAAATCTAAAAGCGATCTAAATGGGTTCCAAGTTCCATAGTGGTTTCTTCATAGCTATGGGAATTTAAATTGAAATATTCAGTTCACACTTTTAAAAATATATAGAAAGTACAACAGTTTTCAGTCGGTTATTTTTTTAGGGTTCCGTACCCGAAGGGTAAAAACGCGATAATGGCATACGCGTGGCTACCTATTACTAATATATATACTGTGCTATTGGGCCAATAAGATATAAAATAACAAGTATCAATATTCAAACCATCGATTCGAAAAGAAGAAGAAGGGTAATTATGCCCAAATTTTTCCGGCAAATAAACATGTTTTACGTTTTTTTACTGATTGAAACTACAGTTAGATCAAATTATGACATATTTCAATTTTCACTTCAATTATTCCCATAACACTACAAAACACGAAATCTTCTAATTGACCGAAATGTATTAAAATATCTACCTACGGAATAAATAGGTACTACGTAACTTGAAAATTATAACAAAATTCAAATAATTTATAATATGACATCAAATCAAAACACTTGAAGAAAATAATAGCTTTTAAAAATGCATGCGAACGGAATGCACAAACAAGCAAAAACAGTTCTTAGAACATAGTCTTATCTTAACAATGCTCGGACGGACTGAGCGGTGTTGATACTTGATAATTATGTCCACGGATGTTCCGTTTAAGGCGTCGAATAATATTTGGATTGCAATGTTGGTACTTGTGTGACTGTGGTACTTCGGCGACTTTGGTCATTCATTTCAGTTATTGACTGATTTAAGTAGATATAGATATGTATAGGTCGCGCAAAACTTTATTACGGCTCTGAAGTTGGTCGCGAGAAGCGTCGCAGTACCGAACTTTGGGCACAGATTACTAATTAGTTACTATTGGTGTTACACTCGCGTCACAGTTCAAATCAGTAGGTAATAAAAATAGTTTGGCGCGAGCTATACCACAGCTATACTATATCATCCTAAATCTAGCTAGGAATGCTTATTAACATTAAGGCGAAAGTTTGAGGTTTAATTGATGAATCGTTGTTGTGCTCAGACGGAGGGTATTTTACAAAAAGTTGCGTCACGAAACTTATGTACTTTGGGCGGTTTAGATCTCAAAAGCTAGAAAAGATATACAGCAAACTATCGATCACTAAATTGCCCTGCTACCGAAATTCAATAAACCTTACCTGCTTTGTTTTCCATCAAGTGTTAAATTTTTATAAGGTTCCGAAGTCAACAAAGAACCCTTATAGTTTCGTTTAAAGCTGTAATTTGGCATGGGTATACAATGCATATTAATCACGCTGACAAAGTTGTATTACTTAAATCTTGTGAAATTTTTTTAGGGTACTTCCCATACATGTAAAGAGGGAGTAAATTTTTTTTCGCTGACGTACCCATTGATTCTACGTCTTTCGTGCTATTTTGAAAAGGTTTCGGAACCTTACTTTGCGCGAGTCCGACTCGTACTTGGCCGGTTTTCTAACTGCCCAAAATCACGAAATGAGTACCTTCATAAATGAAGCTTTCTGCGTATTCCCATATATTTTAGGAACAGGATGTCATTTTTGACAGTCATCGTTGTTATTGGCAGAGGGGGGGGAGGGGAGGAGGGAAGAAGCGACATACTTTTTATCCTGTAAAAATATTGCAGCACAGTTTTCGAGGGATTTGGAAGTAAGAAACTCATTTTGGCGGCACACATACGGTAAATGCTGCCATTTTTTTCACTAGCCATTTTGAACCTGTAAATATTTTTCTAGACGGCGGGCGGTTGCTTGGTGTTACACTTCGTGTTTCTCGCGGTCATGTGTAGGGCATTTAGATTTACAAAGATATGTGCAACGTGACTTTTATGCACATCTGTGCAGGTTTCCTTGCGATGTTTTCTTTCAGCGATTATCATCACATCAATTATCAGCTTATATACGCCTCCACCGAGAGGCTCGAGCCTACCATGAATTAGGGCGAACGGAGCCCAGTGCGGATTGGTCGACTTCACACACAACCCTTCAAGTTTTCTCGCAGACGTGTGCAGGTCTTCTACCGATGTTTTCCTACACCGTAAGAGCTTCGGATAAACATACATATGAAATCGAAATTCGAAAACACGTTGGTACGTGGCAGGATTCGAACCACGACGTCGGTAGCGGCCCTAACCGTTACACCACCGAAGCTCACGCTCACGCACGATGCTCAGCGTTATCAGTATCAGTAAGTAAATGTAGGTAGGTAGGTACGTAAGTTTCGAAAACTCTTGGTAACATTGGCCGTCCGGATTCGAACCTAGGATTTCTGGTTAGGAGAACCGAGTCGTTACCGTTGAACTGCTGTTGGGACAATCTCATTGATAAGGATGCAAGAACCAGGGACTTGTATTTTCAAATCATATTCTAATGGATTGTTGTGATTTTTTGCGCAGAAATGGTTGAGGGGGGTGGGAAATGACATAATTTACTAATTAACATTTCCTGACATAGTTCCCGAGGGATCTGGGGAAAACTCATTTCCACGTTCGCAAAGGAGCAAACGGATTGAAGTGATTTTTTGTACAGAACTTGTTGAGGGGGTGGGAAGTGACATAGACTGCTAATCAGAATAACAAGATCTGGTATATGGATCTAGAGAAAACTCATGTCCAGGCTTCGGCAAAAGCTGGTTATCGATAATTATCACTTCGAACCCTGATGAATAGCAAATACAAGGGTTAACAAAGCCTCATGATTACAAAGCGAACTTTCGCCTGCAGCGTCCTCGCTTCACAAAATGACCCTAAACTCTAAACTGATCAATATGCCAGCGGGCTCGCGGCGATGCGCTGTCCCGACAGAAATCGTGTGCAGACGCATCGAATACCAACTAATCCGCGCTATTCGAATTTGTATTCTCACAACTAGTTTTTAGCTGAACGGTCTAAATGCGTCGAGAATTGTGATCGAATCTCTTAGATCTGGCGCTTCGGATTCATGACATTTAGTTGGTTTGGACATAGAATAGAATAACTTAGATTTTATGATGTAGGCTAAGGTTAGGTAGGAATGTTAGGTTTTCCCAGTTTAAGATTGCATTTCTGATGATAAGTTCATGCCGAAAGAACAGAAGTAGATATACTTAGGTAAGTACAGGATATCCAATATTTTATTTAATAAGTTTAGTTTGGCAATGGATACCTGAACAAACTATGATAGGTATTTTAGTTTTGCTCTAATACTTGTTCTTGATTTTATTTAAGTTTAGTTTGGCAATGTTTATCTGAACAAACTACGATTAATATTTGAACAGGTACAAATATAATAGGTATTCTGAATATTGCTTCATATACTTGTTCTTGATTGGAATCCTATACAGGCACTATCTACTTCATCACATCATCTCATATTACGTCCCCACCGAAGGGCTCGACCCTTCCCTGAACTAGGGCGATAGGGCCTTAGTCGACCACGCGGGCCTAGTACGGGTTGGTCAACTTCACACATAACCTTCGAGTTTCTTCACAGATGTGTGCAGGTTTCCTCACGATGTTTTACTTATAATTTCTACAAGTAGTTTATTCAAAAGCTCATGTTAAAGCCGATTATTGAACAAAGTTATACGAAAAATTCGATATGGAAGCTAGCAATGTAAGGTTTGTTAGCGTTTTTGCGTTGTATACCTAAAACTAAAATGCATTTAACGGACGTTTTCATTTAAAAAAAAACATTTAATAGGGTAAGATGAATTTGGGTAGTTAACATCTAAAAGCATAGGTAATTAAAGTTTAATCTACAAAACGCATCTATGCATAAGTATTGTAGGTAATTGGCGGAAAGCAACCGGGCGTGTCACAGCCCACAGCCAGCCGCCAGCACAACTGGGGTCAGGTTTCTCCTCACTCAACCCAACAACGTCAACAAACGCAGCACAATTGAAAAACATTACAAAAATTTGATGCGCCGGAGCTCACTCCAGTTTTTGAAACGACTCGTTTCCTGCCTAGCTGTGAGATCGGAGTATAGTATAACCCAAGCAAACGGAAAGCTCCTTTTAGCGGCAAGCTTACTTACCGCGGTCGCGTAACCTGCCAAACCGCGCTTTCCTAGGCTCCACTAGACCTACAGGAAACAGTCCTATCTAGACTTACCTTCGACGCCATGGATCCTCGACCCGACGACCGTCACCAGCAGGCACCAGGTCACAAATTGAATCCCATAATCCGGTACATAGTTTCTCGACCACATTATGTAGCACAACATTCACACATGGATCACACACATTTGTTTTACTTCTGCGATGTCGTTTGAGCACTAAACAGCAACACTCACGGAACTAAATGTAAAAACGGACACTCCATTTTGTTATTGTACTGTCGTTACGTAGAATACTGTTTGAAATAGGACATTTTAGCGGAGAACACGTTTGAAATCTGCGGTGAGTGAGCCCACAGCCGCGTCCCGCGTCCCGTACGCATCTGACGGCTTTGTTCGTAAATACACAACGTACAGTGAATCAAAATGGCCGTCGGTACGTTTGTGTGCGTGCGCGCAGCTTGAGTTGCCGCCTATTTTTTCGTTAAAAGCTGTTTTTATTGCGTTACAATAATGTTTTATTTAATTTTACACAAAAATGTTACAGATTTAAGTCATAATTTTTCAGAATAGCCTATAAAATACCGTGAGAATGGAAATACGCACACATGGATAATTACGCGAAGGAATGCCGATTCAATGGAGAAAGAAATCAAGCGATTCGACCATCGCCGCGGGCTCGTAGCCGAGGTGAGCTTTTAAACTTTGCAGTTTAACAGACGACGGTTAGATGGCGCTGTCGGAGAGTTAAGTCAAAGTACTTAAATTAGTACTACATAGTTACGTTAGTACTAATATATATACTGTGACATAGTTAAGTGTAAGTTAAAAGGGAAGAAGTTGTAAGGGTAAGGGTAGTAATATTTTTTACTCTATAGTAACAATAAGTTAGGAAAGCTAATGTAAAATTGTCGGTTGGTTACAGAGGTACACATAAGTCATTATCACTTAATGCATACATATACCTCCTGCATACATTAAATACATTACATAAAAATTAAAATACGAGTTCAAAGCATGGCAACAGCACACGACACGATGTTTGGTCGATAGAATCGATTGGAAGGTGCCTACATTTTATGTTGCTACGTCTCACAGTAACTGCCTAGTATTTACTTTAACTACGTAACTGTTTTAAGAAAAAAAATATTGCCAAAGACATCACGTATTTATAAAATTAAGCACAATGACTTCGTGTTATCAAAAGCACCCCTTCGAGGTCGAAACAGAAGATCGTCTAACAACGATAAATACGAAAATATTTGAAATCAAAAAGAAAATACAACTTTCAGGTAAAAATCTTGTTTCTTAACTGTTCTGCATTTGAAAGAAATAAAGATTTATGTATCATCCATCATACCAGCCGAAAAACGTCCACTGCTGGACAAAGGCCTCTCCCAAAGATTTCCACGACGACCGGTCCTGCGCTGCCTGCATCCAGTGGCTTCAAGCGATCTTCACCTACGCTACGTTTTCCGGTGCACGGTCGCCAATCGAGAACTATACTACCCCAACGGCTATCTGTTCTACGAGCTATGTGCCCTGCCCACTGCCACAGATGAGATACTAGTTACTTCCACTGCCACTTCAGTTTAGCGATTCTATGAGATATGTCGGTTACTTCAATAAAGCTAAAGAATATTTTTTACTCTTTGGCTAAATTAAAGAAAATAATAATTTGTGAGCACATAAACGAGTATACCTTAGATTTTTGGTGTCGATTTGGTTGCTTGTGACTCGGTTTGGTTGGTCGTAGGGCATTTTCTAAGCCCACCTGGCTAGCTACCACCGTCTTGCCGTCAAACATCAGCGTTAACAACATTGATGACTGATGTGTTCCGGCTTGAAGATAAGTTAGCCAGTTCTTCATTGTGTTCGGGAATCTTGGTAAGCCCGCTTCCATCTTCGGCATCATCGTCACTTACCATCAGGTGAGATTATGCCAACTATCAATTCTGAATAAAAAAAACAGTTTTTGTAAATTTTTCAAAATGGCGGAGCCATGTACCAGAAAACGTAAAAAATGACATATTCCACAGAGAGATGCTATATAATTATAAGGGGAGGTAGATAGGTTTCATGCGTCCAAAAAGTTTAGCAAATAAAATGATGCCAATTGGCATCTCTTTTCTGTATTCGGTGCAACGAAAAGGAAACCTATAATATTGTGTGTGTAAATGGCTTTGATTTTCGAATGTTGTTTGTTAGTGCATAACCCATTATCTATGTTAACAAATCTCTGATGTTTCAGCCATTTTGAAAAACTCGCAAGGTCTACCTACAGACCACAGAGCCGCTAGTAAAAAAGAAAAATTACCACGGTTATGCATAGTAGGCTTTCTCGGTTTAGGAGTAATAGATGGTTTAATTAGTGCTTTGCACCGAAAACAAAATTCATTTCCGGTTTTTTAAAACCGGTTTTATGAAAACACCAGAGAATTTCTGGAGAAATGTCAAATTTGTGTATCTTTTTTGATTTTAAGTTTTTTGATTATAATGGAGAGCAATAATGTCATTATAGAAAACATATCGTCCAAATTAACGTATCGTCGAAACACTTTAATGTCTTACAATTTGTAAGTTACAAATAATGTACCTAATTAAAATTACACTCTCAGGTGTTTGCTGGAAGATCAATAAAAGATTATGCAAAGGAAAATAATATATTATGAGTATGTCATAATATATTATTTTCCTTTGCATAATCTTTTATTTTAATATTTTCTAGAGCATAAACATTTTTCAACATACTTTCTTACATCACTGACTCAGCGACCCAAAGAGGATCTTAGCCTCCGTCACCAAAAGTCACCACTCGTTTTAATATGAGTCTTGAATTTATTCTCTGGCATACTAGTTAAATTTTCTGGAATTATATTATAGAATCTTATACACTGCCCCCACAAATGACTTATTAAATAATTATTAATTATTAACCTTACTTAGTCTCAAATAGGCATATTCATTTCAATTAAATTTCTCAAATTTAAATAATTTAAGAAGTAAAAGGAAGCCACATTAGTCTTTATGTGTCCTTTAATCTATATATATATATATATAAAATGCTTATGTTAGTACGTAAAGCCAGGGTTTTCTCTATCACCACTAACTCCAATCAACTTCCCGTTGGGGTGGTAAATACCCCTTGGTCTCCAGGTGGGAGTAAGGGAGTTTGGTCGCGGTGGGTGGAAGTGGGTGGTTGTGGGTGGCGAAAATGTATTCAGATATATATCTGTCCTTTTCTATCTCATGAAAACTCTTGAAAAGATCTAAAAATTTCTGGAATGATCTAAAAAGCTCCAGAATGTGTTAAACTGAATATTATCGATCTGGAATGTTCTAGAAAATTCTAAAAATTTCTGGAATGATCTTGAAAGCTCCAGAATGAGTTAAACTGAATATTATCATCTGGAATGTTCTAGAAAATTTTAGAGATTTCTGGAATGATCTCAAAAGCTCTAGAATGAGTTAAGCTGAATATTATCGATCTGGAATGTTCTAGAAAATTCTAGAGATTTCTGAAATAATCTAGAAAGCTCCAGAATGAGTTAAACTGAATATCATCATCTAAAAAGCTCTAGAATGTACACAACTTAATGTTATGGATCTGGAAAGCTCTAGAAAGTTCTAAAAATTCTGGAATGATCTGGAAAATTCTGAAATAAGTACAAGTGTTATAATTTATCTACCAGACCTAAATCTAAATGATATACATCTGAATATTCTAGAGTGTTCTGGTACTAGAAATTTCCATGTCTGATGCTATATAAGCCAAAATTCAGTGACTTTTCGTCAGTTCAATCGTGTTAGCAATCGAGTATAGATCAATCGGAATCAAAAGTGAATAGTGCTCAAAACAATTCAAATGATTTTGACAAATAAAAAATAACAAGCTATCTGCATGTTCTAGAGTATTCTAATTCGAGAAATTTCTATGTCTTATGGTATATAAAGCGAAATTCAGTGACTTTTCGTTAGTTCAATCGTATTAGCAGTCGAGTAAAGATCAATTGGGATCAAAAGTGAACAGTGTTCAAACAATTCAAGTGATTTTGACGAATAAAAAAGAACAAATTATCTGAATGTTCTAGAGTATTCTGGTGCTAGAAATTTCCATGTCTTATGGTATATAAAGCGAAATTCAGTGACTTTTCGTTAGTTCAATGGTGTTAGCAGTCGAGTGAAGATCAATTGGAGTCGAAAGTGAACAGTGCTCAAACTAATTCAAGTGATTTTGACAAGTAAAAAATAACAAACTACCTGTATGTTCTAGAGTGTTTTAATACGAGAAATTTCTATCTTTGATTGTTTATAAACGAAAATTCAGTGTTTTTTCGTCAGTCTTATTATCGTAACAAGCAAGAGATCGATTTGTGTAACTTTATTATATTACATATACAATATGCCAAAGCGTAAAACAATATTTACAAAATCTAAAGTTGATTCAAAAAGAAAAAAAATAGCACGTCAAAATGAGACAGAAGAACAAAGGGAAAAACGACTTTCGAATATTCGTAAAGGTGTAAAAAGAATTAGAGAAAATCAAACCAATGAAGAAAGAGTACACACTAACGAGGAAACCCGGTCCCGAGTACAGTCGATTCGAAATCGTCAATCTGCTGACCAACGTGAAATGGAAAAGAGCAAAAGTAAAGAAAAAATGGCTGCTTTACGCCAACGACGCGCTGCTTCGCGAGAGAGTCTAGAACTTCAGGCGTTCCATTATGATTGCAAAAAAAAATATAACGAACATCCAAATGTTATCATCGGCAAATTGGATACGATATGCAAGTATTGTCATGCACGAAAATTCAAGGGAGAAACTGCTGGTATGTGCTGCTCAAGTGGTAAAGTAAATTTACCAGCATTAAATGTACCACCATCAGAGTTACTCGCATATATGAATGGAGAAACGCCAGATTCCAATCATTTCCTTCAAAATATACGTCGATATAATTGTTGTTTCCAAATGACTTCATTTGGAGCAACTTTAGTATGCAAGGAAGAAAATTTCAGCCCAGTTTTCAAGGTTCAAGGCCAAATTTATCATCGAGTAGGATCTCTGATGCCAATGTCCGATGGAACTGCAAAGTTTCTTCAAATATATTTTATTGGTAACGAAGAACTTGAAATAAATCAACGTTGTTCTCGCATTCAGGGGCTACAACGAGACATTATTCAAAAATTACAGCGTCTACTTCACGATAATAATCAACTTATCAAGGTGTTTAAAACTTCTTTAGACAAAATGGTTGCAGACAATTATAAGATCGTCATTCGAGCGGATAAAAGACCAGCCGGTCAACATGAACGAAGGTTTAATGCACCTCAAACGGACGAAGTTGCTGTAGTAATTGTTGATAATGAATATAGCCATCGTGATATTATTATTCAACGCCGAAGTAATCAATTGCAACGTATTGCTGAAACACATCGAAGTTATGATGCCCTACAGTACCCGTTAATTTTTTGGCAAGGTGAAGATGGTTATCACTTAAATATACAACAAATCGATCCCGCTACAGGTGTAGAAACTAACAAAAAAGTATCAGCTATGCAATTTTATGCTTATCGAATTATGACTAGAAATAGTGAATATAACCATGTTTTAAATTGTCGACAGTTATTTCAGCAGTTTATGGTTGATATGTATGCTAAAGTGGAGACGGAAAGATTAGAATTTATTCGCCATAATCAACGAAAGTTACGTTCTGATGAATACATTCATTTAAGAGATGCTATGATAAATGATGGAAACGTTGATAACATGGGAAAATTGGTCATCTTGCCTTCTACGTTTACTGGAAGTTCACGTCACATGCATGAATATGCCCAAGATACTGAATTTTTAAATTCATTAAATGTTCCAGGAATGCCATTACACTGTCTTAAATTAAAAATTGGTTCACCAGTTATTTTATTACGAAATTTGAACTCGCCGAAACTATGTAATGGTACGAGACTCTGCATCAAACAACTACATAATAATATTATCGAAGCCAGTATAATGACTGGTAAAGATAAAGGACAGATAGTATTTATACCACGGATACCTTTAATATCAAATGGATTGCCCTTTACTTTTAAACGCTTACAATTCCCGGTAAAGTTGGCTTACAGCATGACTGTCAATAAAGCACAGGGCCAAACATTTCAATATTGTGGCGTTGACTTGAAAGAACCGTGCTTTGCACATGGCCAACTATACGTCGCATGCTCACGAGTAGGATCACCTCAAAATTTGTTTATTTATAGTCCAAACAATAAAACTATAAATGTAGTGTATAAGCAAGTATTAGAAAAATAAATTTAAAACAAAAAATATATAATCATATAATATAAACAGAAACGTGTACAATATATGTTAATGTATAGAGTAATATGTATATATATATATGTATATGAATGATATAATATGTGAATAATTGTATGAATAAAACATAAATTTTCCATTTATTGAACTGTTTCTTAAAATTATTTTAATTCTCTAATTAGTTTATTGGATATAGTTTATATACAACGTATGTTTAATGACAGAAAATATTTCAGATAGGAATGTTTAATATTTATATTAAAAAATGGATTCTTATGTATTTTTGACACTACTAAACATGCGGTGTATTTTAACCCGTGCAACGCCGGGTTTCGCTGCTAGTCCTTTATATATACAAATTTTTATTTGTCAGATAATCAGTTCTCGTAATTTTGTCCAGTTTCATATGCTGGCCACTGTAATTATCTATATCTATATCTATATAATATAATAAAACTGTAACGGGGCCGTGTCTGTACATGAAATATTTTTGGAAAATAATAACTGTGGTAAACATTACTAACGATACAGAGGCCAAAACAACAACTTTTGGAATTTTTGTCTGTCTGTCTGTCTGTCTGTATGTTCGCGCATCACGCAAAAACTACCGGGCCGATTTTGATGAAATTTTGTATGGTGGTTCCTTATAGCCCGGGTTAACATATAGGATACTTTTTATCCCGGAAAATTCAAGAGTACCCGTGGGAAAATCAAAAGTATTCATTTATATCATGGCTCACCACGCAAATGTGGCTTGACCTATTACAATCAAATTTTACACGTTGATACCCTTATCGCGAACTAAAACTGGGACATTGTGAATCCCAAAAAAATTAAGGGTTCCTTCAGGAATGCAAAAAAATGTATCTTTAGAATGGCTCAACGTAACAATATGAAACCTTTACATTGGGATGGGGTGTTTTGACCATCATTGTATAGTCGGGTATTCTTTATCCCGGAAAACTAAAGAGGTCCTGTGGGAAATTATCCATCGATACTTACAATAATAAGAATAGAGTCCTTTTTTCCACATATAAACTACACATACCACACATTATAATCTTGGAAGCAGAATGTCAAAAGATGGCACTTCAGGGATAATAAAACGCGCTTAAGTTGTATTAAAGCATTAAATAGTAGATTGTTAATCAAAGGAAGAAAGTGACCCATTTCACTCGAGATATTTCTGGCGCTCGAACGAACTGAGAGCGCCAATAGTTCGAGGGTGGAATGGGTCATTTCACCCGAGTTAAACACTCTTCTTTTCATTTCGACTGTAAGGAAATGAATTATTTATATGATGATATAAAGTATTAATTAGATATCAATAATTTAAGCTTACCTATACCCAGCCTCCAACCTTTTCGCAATGGCCGCTAGCCACGGCCGACTAGATTGTACCTAATCGAGATAGTCACGACGTGCATCTAGGTGGCCATGGCGAAAATTGAAAAAAACTGTAATGTTATCATTGCAATATGGTGCGCAGCATAATGATTTAATGTCAACCTATAGATCTAACAAAACACTTCGTTTAATGTTTAGTTGAGTTAAGTTATATGAAAACGTCTTATTTTAATGTAATTTAATAATATGATGTAACTCAATTATCTTCGACTCCGTGGCTGGCAATAAAAAAAAATTACTTTCCACCCTAGGGATGACAATACTTTCCACCCTAGGGATGACAATACTTTCCTCCCTAGGGATAGAAAAGCAATGTTCCGCCCGGCTATCTACTCATGAAAATTAAACTTTCCGAACAGGAGAGATGAAAATATTATTTCATACTTTTGAGTGGGTTTCTTTTATGTATTTTTCAGCATAAGTTATTTTACACAACTCTAACTCTGGAACTATGGCGAGTAGCGATGTGTTTCATAGACGAACAGATACGTATTTTTTTACACATTAAAAATGTGTAAAAAAATTAAAAACAGATAAATCGAGTTTAGCATCTTTTATCAGGAGGCACAGATACGGGAACTCTTCTGACGACGTCTATTTGCGTGTGGCAGTTGCTCTCCGCCTGCAATATCAATATCTGTGAACCTCATCAATGTATTTGCGGGTCCACTGTGGAGGCAATTGGCCATCACTCACTGAGTTGCGGTCGTTGTTTGTGAAGATTCCCACGTCACCAATTCCATAATGACCTCACTCGGAGGGCACTGGTCTCGGCCAGATGGAATATTCCATCTTTGTTGCAGCCGCAGGGCTTTAGTCGATCTGATGGCAAAAGGCCGGAGGTTTTAAACAGGTTCTATGGCAGAGAGGAACATGCTTGCTTTGGGACATCACTTTTTCTGCCTCACTCCTCACCCATACGGTACTGCTGCTCAATTTGCGGCGAGAAAGAAGCATAATAAGTACTCGGTCTTAGAGGCAAATTACTGCTTTGTGCCGTTGGTCTGTGAGACAACCGGCTGCTGAACCCTCAGAGACCTTGCCTTCACAAAGGAGATTGGCCGTCGCCTTCGAGAGAGGAGATGTGACATGAGGTCCTACCTGCTGCTAAGGTTGTCTATTGCCATCCAGCGCGGCAACGAGAAGTGCGTTATGGGCTCCTTTGGAGTTGATAGGACTCGCAGATTTGACCCATATTAATATTTTTAGGATTTTTTTTTACTTGATTGATATAATGATTTGAATTAGTTTTTTGATAGTATAGGTATATGTTTTATTTCATCATATCAATTTATATACGTCCCCACCAAGAGGATCGACCTGCCCTGAGTTAGGGCGATCAGGCCTTAGACGATCACACGGGCCCATTGCGGGTTGATTGACTTCACACATAAGCTTCTTCGCAGGCGTGTGCAGGTTTCCTCACGATGTTTTTCTCACCATAAGAGCGTCGGATAAACGTACATACCAGTACGAAATCGATATTCGTATAGATATTGGTAAGTGGCAGGATTCGGCCCACGGCCTTCCGGACAGGAGGTAGTGGCCCTAACCGTTCTGCCACCAACGCTCTATATGTTATTTAAGATTTAGAAATCCTTACTTAATATTATAAATGTGAAAATGTGTTTGTTTGTTACCTATTCACACTTCAACACCTCTACCAATCTTGATTAAATTTGGCATGTAGGGAGCCTGTATCACTGGGAATGAAACAGTCTACTTTTTATCTGTGGAAATTATCATGGCCCGATGCAGTTCCTGAGGAAACTAAAACAATACTCTTTGTTTGTTAAGTTATTTAAAATCGTAACGAATAAATGGGTTGGTGTGATTTTTAGCACAGAGATGAGGTGGAAAATGATATAATTTACTAATAAGTATATCCTGACATAGCTCCCGAGGGATCTGGGGACAACTGTTTTCTACGCTCGCGCACGTCGGTGGCGTCGCAACGGAGCAACGGATTAAAGTAATTTTTTGTATAGGTAGAATTTGTTGAAGGGGTGGGAAGTGACAAAGACTGCTAATCCGAATAGCCCGATGCAGTTCCTGAGGTACCGGGAGTAAACCCATGTCCACGCTTGCGAGCTGATTGCGGCTCGCGCACCACTCACCCTCAAAAAGAGTCATAAAAGCTATGTCCACGCGGGCGAAGCCGCGGGCAAAAGCTAGTTACATAATATGTGACTATAAACATTAAAAAACCCGAAATAACTATAGAACTATCTCAATAATTTTACATCCTAGCAAAATCCATCTACGCATCCTGATCAAGCGGCTAGAAGCCTACATCAATAGACAAATACCCAAAGAGCAGGCGGGATTCGTAAGAGGCAGAGGTACGAGAGAGCAGGTTCTGAACATGAAAAGGCAGAAAGCATAACAACGCTATAGCGGTGTGTTTTATCCACTACTCGAAGTCCTTCAATTGCATGGACTGACAGAAAGTGCTCAATTTTATGAGTAAAATGGGAATACTGCAACCGTTTCTTTTGCGAAACTTGTACCTGAACAGCAATTAAAGAGTGAGACTGGAGGATAGCGTGTCACATCCCTTAAATCCTGAAAGAGGAGTATATCAGGGATGCATCCTCTCACTATTACTGTTCAGTCTCATAGGTGAAAACATTATGAAGATTGTTGATGTGACTACCTTTCTGAACGAACTGCGATTTGCACATAACCTCACTATCATAAACGCCTCTGAGTCTGAATTGGCTGAACTCTTATCAACAATAGAGCACTTCAGCATTATAATTTTCTGGAACCGCTTCCATCTTCGGCATCATCGTCACTTACTATCAGGTGAGATGATGCCAATGGCTCACCAATTGTGAACAGTAATAAAAAATAACCGGTGGCTTACATTAAAAACCGGTTTTCTCCGGTTTTCACAATCTCCGGTTTTTTAACGGTTTTTCCAGAACCGGAGCAAAGCACTAATGGTAATAGTCGACCAATTTAAGATATTGTGCAGTTGGATTTGTGAAATTTTCATTATAATGATATGTTCTATAGGTAAAGTACCAACTGCAAAAATAGCTTTGTTTTTAAAATACTTATAGAATTATTTTTTTTGTCTACGGAACCCTACTTTGCGATGCTGAAATATTATATTTTTTACGTTTTCAACACTCATGGCTCCGCCATTTTGAAAAAGTTTCAAAATACTGAATCGACAAAAAAACCGAAATAATCATCGAATGTTTTTGTTGGGATCTATAATAGTCTTTGAGTAAAACTGTTGTGACATACCTACGGACAGACAGGCAGATGGACGGACATGGCGAAACTATGATACCCAAGGGTTCCTAGTTTGACTAGAATCAATTTTCTTTTTACAAAAAAGGGCAGTCCGAGCAGTTTGCTCGAAGGTTGATTGTTTTTGTTTTTTTTCTTATTCTGGTAATCTATATCTATATATATATATAAAATGCTTATGTTAGTACGTAAAGCCAGGGTTTTCTCTATCACCACTAACTCCAATCAACTTCCCGTTGGGGTGGTAAATACCCCTTGGTCTCCAGGTGGGAGTAAGGGAGTTTGGTCGCGGTGGGTGGAAGTGGGTGGTTGTGGGTGGCGAAAATGTATTCAGATATATATCTGTCCTTTTCTATCTCATGAAAACTCTTGAAAAGATCTAAAAATTTCTGGAATGATCTAAAAAGCTCCAGAATGTGTTAAACTGAATATTATCGATCTGGAATGTTCTAGAAAATTCTAAAAATTTCTGGAATGATCTTGAAAGCTCCAGAATGAGTTAAACTGAATATTATCATCTGGAATGTTCTAGAAAATTTTAGAGATTTCTGGAATGATCTCAAAAGCTCTAGAATGAGTTAAGCTGAATATTATCGATCTGGAATGTTATAGAAAATTCTAGAGATTTCTGGAATGATCTCAAAAGTCCTAGAATGAGTTAAGCTGAATATTATCGATCTGGAATGTTCTAGAAAATTCTAGAGATTTCTGAAATAATCTAGAAAGCTCCAGAATGAGTTAAACTGAATATCATCATCTAAAAAGCTCTAGAATGTACACAACTTAATGTTATGGATCTGGAAAGCTCTAGAAAGTTCTAAAAATTCTGGAATGATCTGGAAAATTCTGAAATAAGTACAAGTGTTATAATTTATCTACCAGACCTAAATCTAAATGATATACATCTGAATATTCTAGAGTGTTCTGGTACTAGAAATTTCCATGTCTGATGCTATATAAGCCAAAATTCAGTGACTTTTCGTCAGTTCAATCGTGTTAGCAATCGAGTATAGATCAATCGGAATCAAAAGTGAATAGTGCTCAAAACAATTCAAATGATTTTGACAAATAAAAAATAACAAGCTATCTGCATGTTCTAGAGTATTCTAATTCGAGAAATTTCTATGTCTTATGGTATATAAAGCGAAATTCAGTGACTTTTCGTTAGTTCAATCGTATTAGCAGTCGAGTAAAGATCAATTGGGATCAAAAGTGAACAGTGTTCAAACAATTCAAGTGATTTTGACGAATAAAAAAGAACAAATTATCTGAATGTTCTAGAGTATTCTGGTGCTAGAAATTTCCATGTCTTATGGTATATAAAGCGAAATTCAGTGACTTTTCGTTAGTTCAATGGTGTTAGCAGTCGAGTGAAGATCAATTGGAGTCGAAAGTGAACAGTGCTCAAACTAATTCAAGTGATTTTGACAAGTAAAAAATAACAAACTACCTGTATGTTCTAGAGTGTTTTAATACGAGAAATTTCTATCTTTGATTGTTTATAAACGAAAATTCAGTGTTTTTTCGTCAGTCTTATTATCGTAACAAGCAAGAGATCGATTTGTGTAACTTTATTATATTACATATACAATATGCCAAAGCGTAAAACAATATTTACAAAATCTAAAGTTGATTCAAAAAGAAAAAAAATAGCACGTCAAAATGAGACAGAAGAACAAAGGGAAAAACGACTTTCGAATATTCGTAAAGGTGTAAAAAGAATTAGAGAAAATCAAACCAATGAAGAAAGAGTACACACTAACGAGGAAACCCGGTCCCGAGTACAGTCGATTCGAAATCGTCAATCTGCTGACCAACGTGAAATGGAAAAGAGCAAAAGTAAAGAAAAAATGGCTGCTTTACGCCAACGACGCGCTGCTTCGCGAGAGAGTCTAGAACTTCAGGCGTTCCATTATGATTGCAAAAAAAAATATAACGAACATCCAAATGTTATCATCGGCAAATTGGATACGATATGCAAGTATTGTCATGCACGAAAATTCAAGGGAGAAACTGCTGGTATGTGCTGCTCAAGTGGTAAAGTAAATTTACCAGCATTAAATGTACCACCATCAGAGTTACTCGCATATATGAATGGAGAAACGCCAGATTCCAATCATTTCCTTCAAAATATACGTCGATATAATTGTTGTTTCCAAATGACTTCATTTGGAGCAACTTTAGTATGCAAGGAAGAAAATTTCAGCCCAGTTTTCAAGGTTCA
Organism: Coleophora flavipennella; assembly: GCA_947284805.1. Classification (NCBI taxonomy): domain Eukaryota; kingdom Metazoa; phylum Arthropoda; class Insecta; order Lepidoptera; family Coleophoridae; genus Coleophora; species Coleophora flavipennella. The sequence goes on from OX369298.1 coordinate 7,583,486, forward strand.
AGGCCAAATTTATCATCGAGTAGGATCTCTGATGCCAATGTCCGATGGAACTGCAAAGTTTCTTCAAATATATTTTATTGATAACGAAGAACTTGAAATAAATCAACGTTGTTCTCGCATTCAGGGGCTACAACGAGACATTATTCAAAAATTACAGCGTCTACTTCACGATAATAATCAACTTATCAAGGTGTTTAAAACTTCTTTAGACAAAATGGTTGCAGACAATTATAAGATCGTCATTCGAGCGGATAAAAGACCAGCCGGTCAACATGAACGAAGGTTTAATGCACCTCAAACGGACGAAGTTGCTGTAGTAATTGTTGATAATGAATATAGCCATCGTGATATTATTATTCAACGCCGAAGTAATCAATTGCAACGTATTGCTGAAACACATCGAAGTTATGATGCCCTACAGTACCCGTTAATTTTTTGGCAAGGTGAAGATGGTTATCACTTAAATATACAACAAATCGATCCCGCTACAGGTGTAGAAACTAACAAAAAAGTATCAGCTATGCAATTTTATGCTTATCGAATTATGACTAGAAATAGTGAATATAACCATGTTTTAAATTGTCGACAGTTATTTCAGCAGTTTATGGTTGATATGTATGCTAAAGTGGAGACGGAAAGATTAGAATTTATTCGCCATAATCAACGAAAGTTACGTTCTGATGAATACATTCATTTAAGAGATGCTATGATAAATGATGGAAACGTTGATAACATGGGAAAATTGGTCATCTTGCCTTCTACGTTTACTGGAAGTCCACGACACATGCATGAATATGCCCAAGATGCGATAACTTATGTCAGAAAACACGGCCGACCAGATTTATTTATAACATTTACATGTAATTCTTCATGGGCGGAAATCAAAGATGAATTACAATATAAACAGGCGGCCAGCGATCGACATGATATTGTTGCCCGAGTTTTCCGCCAAAAACAAATTAAATTTATTGATGCCATCACAAAATATCAAATATTTGGTGCTGTTATTTGCTGGATGTATTCAATCGAATGGCAGAAACGAGGATTGCCACATTCTCACAACTTAATTTGGCTTCAAAATAAAATTCATCCGGATCAAATAGATAATATCATCAAAGCTGAATTTCCAAACCCGGAAGAAGATCCTGACCTTTATAATATAATAGTGAAAAACATGATTCATGGCCCGTGTGGTGAACTAAATAGAAGTTCTCCATGCATGAAAGATCAAATATGTACGAAACGTTATCCAAAGCCATTTATAAATGAAACAGTTACCGGCGAAGATGGATATCCGAAATACAGACGTCGATCACCAGAACAAGGCGGATTTACAGCTAAAATTAAAATACGAGGCAATCAAGAAATTCAAATTAACAATCAATGGGTAGTTCCTTACAAACCACTTTTATCCAAAATGTTTAATGCCCATATCAATGTTGAATACTGCAGTTCTGTCAAATCAATTAAATACGTATGCAAATACATTAATAAAGGCAGTGATATGGCCATTTTTACAGTGGCCAAAGAAAACCAACATGATGAAATAGTTCAGTATCAAATGGGTCGTTACATTAATACCAACGAAGCGGTTTGGCGAATTTTAAGTTTTCCGATTCACGATCGAGATCCGCCGGTTCTCCATTTATCCGTCCACCTGGAAAATGGACAACGTGTGTTTTTCACTACAGAAATGGCACAGAAAGTTGCGACAGAACCACCATCACGAACAACTTTAACAGCGTTCTTTGAATTATGCCAGAAAGATCCATTTGCCAAGACTTTACTTTATTCAGAGGTACCAAGTTATTATACGTGGGATACAACAAGTAAAAAGTTTAATCCTCGAAAACGTGGAATGCCAGTTGAGGGACATGATGAAGTATTCAAGAGTAACACAATAGGGCGAGTCTACACAGTGCACCCAAAAAACGCTGAATGTTTCTATTTACGTTTATTACTACACACTGTTCGAGGCCCAACGTGTTTTGAAGACTTAAAAACTGTCGATGGTTACATTTGTGAAACATACCGCGAAGCATGTCAAAGATTGGGTCTACTTGAAAACGATAATCATTGGGAGTCAGCTATGAACGAAGCAGCCCAAACAGCAACAGCAAGTCAACTTCGTGAACTCTTTGCAATTATATTAACTACATGTAATCCTTCTAATCCAAATCAGCTATGGCTAAAATATCAAGAATATATGAGCGATGATATCTTAGCTGAACTACGACGACAAAACCCGGACTTAGAAATAACTTTTAATGAAGAAATTTTTAACAAAGCTTTGATATTGATAGAAGATAAATGTCTAGCAATATCTAACCAACCGTTAGTAGAACTAGGTGTTCAATGTCCTAAACGATGTCATTTGGATGCTATGAACAGTGAATTTTTAAGAGAAACAAATTATAATACAGAAGAATTGAAACTTTACATACAACACAACAAACCTCGATTAATTCAAAGTCAAAAACAGGCATACGATACAATAATGGATTATTATAGAAATCAGCAAGGTGGCATAATATTTTTAGACGCACCTGGTGGCACCGGGAAAACATGGTTGTTGAATTTAATTTTAGCTGAAATCCGTGCAGATAAAGAAATTGTTCTTGCCCTGGCGTCATCTGGGATAGCGGCTACTCTTATGGATGGTGGACGAACAGCGCATTCTGGGTTGAAATTACCATTAAATGTAGCTGACTACGAGTTTCCGGTATGTGACATATCAAAATCATCAGCACGTGGACAAATATTGAAACAGTGCAAAGCGATTATATGGGATGAAAGTACAATGGCCCATAGAAAATCTCTAGAAGCACTTAATAGAACACTTCAAGATTTACGTGACAACAAGCATATAATGGGAGGTGTGTTGTTAATACTATCAGGCGATTTTCGTCAAACGTTACCTGTCATTCCCAAATCGACACCAGCAGATGAAATTAATGCTTGCTTGAAGAAGTCGTTCATATGGGATTACGTAAAAATAATTAAATTAACAACAAATATGAGGGCGCAAATTTCAGGAGATGAAAAGGCACTCGAATTTTCAGAAAAACTTTTACAAATAGGAGAAGGCACCTATCCAATAGATAAAAATACTGGCCAAATAATGTTAACTAACGAGTTATGTAATGTTGAAACACCTGAACAACTTATAAATGAAATATATCCAAATATTGTTGAGAATTATATCAATTCAGAATGGTTACGCGAACGAATTATTCTAGCTACAAAGAACGACGTTGTCAACAACATCAACAGCATCATCCAGGGAATGATTCCGGGAGAAGAAAAAATTTACACATCAATTGATACAATGACTGATGAGGCAGAAAGTGTTAATTTTCCTACTGAATTTTTAAATTCATTAAATGTTCCAGGAATGCCATTACACTGTCTTAAATTAAAAATTGGTTCACCAGTTATTTTATTACGAAATTTGAACTCGCCGAAACTATGTAATGGTACGAGACTCTGCATCAAACCACTACATAATAATATTATCGAAGCCAGTATAATGACTGGTAAAGATAAAGGACAGATAGTATTTATACCACGGATACCTTTAATATCAAATGGATTGCCCTTTACTTTTAAACGCTTACAATTCCCGGTAAAGTTGGCTTACAGCATGACTGTCAATAAAGCACAGGGCCAAACATTTCAATATTGTGGCGTTGACTTGAAAGAACCGTGCTTTGCACATGGCCAACTATACGTCGCATGCTCACGAGTAGGATCACCTCAAAATTTGTTTATTTATAGTCCAAACAATAAAACTATAAATGTAGTGTATAAGCAAGTATTAGAAAAATAAATTTAAAACAAAAAATATATAATCATATAATATAAACAGAAACGTGTACAATATATGTTAATGTATAGAGTAATATGTATATATATATATATATGTATATGAATGATATAATATGTGAATAATTGTATGAATAAAACATAAATTTTCCATTTATTGAACTGTTTCTTAAAATTATTTTAATTCTCTAATTAGTTTATTCCCAACCAGCAAATCGTTGCTCTATAGAAGGGATAAGAACGTTTCAGAGGTGCTAATCGGTAGTCCCATAAGGGTGATAAGAACGTTGTATAAACCCGAAAGTGGCGCATTTATAAAGCCATTTGGTGTTATTGTGTTGCTGTAGCAGCAATTTAGATGCCATTTAGACCTATAGAAGAGTACATCTATAGAATCGCGATGCTGTTATAGAGCGAAGTAGTGGTATAAAAGGAACCGCGATGCTGTTATAGCACGAAATTGTGTTCTAATAGTAACTACAAATCTTTTATAGCGCGAAGTTGTGATGTAAGAGCCACCGCGACGCTATTATAGTACAAAATGGTAAACCGTGTAGAACTTCTATTACATCTTTGAGTTTTGGAGTGAAAAAACAAGAATATTAAAATATTATTCATAATAACGATAGAAACAATCATCGTGACCATTCATTTTTGTTACGTTGTAAATTATGTTAGATACTTAAATTGACTTGTGAATGAAATTCGACTGATAGATTATATGCATGATTACGGTGTTTTTTTAATACCCCCCTCGAATTATTGAGTTTTAAGTAATTAAAAACTAATTTTACACCAAGTTGCTGCATAGGGTGCGAAATAGTAACTCCGTGGCTACTATACGTCCGCAATACAGTTCTTGATATTTTGACAACTGTTATATCATAATGGATTTAATTAGGGTTCCCCGATGTAAATAGTAAAACCGGAATAATATTACGGAAAACATACTATGTTTTCTTGTATTTTTTAGTGTAAATTAAAAGATCGACAATGGTCATCGTACTGGATGTTGACAAGTTTCTTATTAGACATGATTTCGAGCAACTTAATGAAATGGAATGGCCATGGACACTGACTCATTTTATATTATCGAAAAAATGTTTCGCCTGTGGACTTAGTACAGATTGTACTTTACGAAATCACTTTATCATACAAAAAAACATGCAAATATTGATAGACGTCAATGATTTCTGGTGCAGGGATTGTCGTATTACGGCCATTTATGATCATACATCTGTGATGAATGTGAAGTCTGTGCTCATGCCACATAAATACATTTTTTTTTCTTATTCCGAGTCCGTTGTCTTAATCTTTTTTTTCTTTTAACTGTATCGTAGACATACCAGCTCACAAAAAATAATGGAAGTACTTAATACCTACCTATTTGTACTACCTACCTAGCATAAATCCATAATTAATAAAAAGAACCCTTCAATTATGTACGATACGGCGCTGACAAAATGGCAGATTTTTGTTCTTTTAAAGTGAAAGAAACTCTCTTATAGGTCGTATATCTCTCTGAAGTGTCGCATTTTACTACATTTATACGCCGTTTTTGCTATGTAACAGAGCTACCAACTCTTTTATACAGTAAATCAGTCCTTTAACTACGAGCATTTAGCTATTACATCACTGCGTTATAGTGGGTAGAAAAACACTAATATAGTTCAATTAAGCTACAAAGAGGTGATATAAAACTCGGTTATATCACCTAATTGCTCTATTATGGAGTTTTAGCAACCATGAATATTCACAGTGCTATAATAACAATAAGGAATACCATTACAACACTAAATTGTCCTGTTGTCGATTTTTTGGCGCTGCTATAGGCATGGGACTATAAAGGTTACCCTGAAATCGTATATTGCACCTATTTGCTTTAAAAAACGGTTTACCAACTCTGTTATACGCTAATATCGCTCTGTTATCGCTGTATTAAAATCTGGTAAAGTGCTACTCTATAAATGTCGTATAAAAAGGTGATATAAACGTTTACATCACCTAATTATGCAACAAATTTGCTGTGTATGACTACAGAGCAAAATCATCTCATTAAACGCTGTTATATAACAAGCTTGTCACCGCGACGCTGCTATACATATTTTAAAAAGCTTTTTAGTGATGTAAGTTATTGTTATAGGACGTCTTTGCTGGTTGGGTTGGATATAGTTTATATACAACGTATGTTTAATGACAGAAAATATTTCAGATAGGAATGTTTAATATTTATATTAAAAAATGGATTCTTATGTATTTTTGACACTACTAAACATGCGGTGTATTTTAACCCGTGCAACGCCGGGTTTCGCTGCTAGTTTAATATAAAAAAATATCAAAATTGCGATCCCGCAAGTCATAAAGGGACTTTAGCCGGTCGGTATTTACGAATGCTGTAATAATTTTCGATAAATCTAAAAGCTTTTAGGTAAGCTTACACTTTTTTTGAAAAGAGTTTTTATGATCAAAAAGTCAAATGCTCAAATGAATTTAAAAATACATAATTTGGAACCGCCAAATTCAAAAAAGGTGAGCACTGTATTTCCTACGATTCTATTGAAATAAAAGACGATTCTGGGATCTTGATTCCACCTCCAAAGTTCATCATCAGATCAACTTCAAAATAACAAAAGGATCTATTGTCACCGGTAATACGGCTTCATTCCAAATTTCAGCTTTATCGGACCCCTGGAAGTCGCTCTTAAATCGATCGCAAGATTTGAACAAAACACACATACGTACATACAAATATTGCAAGTTAAATAAAAGCTTTGAAAAAAATACACATGTGCTGTTTCTCAAAAACAGTGACAGGCATGATCAGGAAAAGAAGCAACATAGAAATTCCTTTCTCCAGGCTTATTAAGTAGTAGGTAAGTAAGTGAATAAAATCATTTACAATACAGTTGCTCGAAAAGTGGTACTTTATATCTAGTTTACTGTGCGCAAAATTTATTATACCGCACATGTGCTTTTTACTTTGCCACTTTTTAAATTTTTAGCTCAGAGGAACTAGACATTTCTAGCAAAAAAATATAATAAATAACCAAAGACACAGAATCTTCTTGAAAAGAGAATTTTAAAAGAGATATATTGTTCCTGCGAGAGTGGTATTAATAACGCTAGCTGATTAGATTCTCTTTGGGTTATATATTTGTGAAGAATGGAAAATAATAACCTACATCAAGGAATAGGTCATCCTTTCCACCCACTTACAATAATAATAGGGGTTTAAGTATGAAATTGCCGATTCAGTTTTTTAAGTTCAATGCCCATTTTTATTGAAAAAAAAAAAGTTATTGTTTTTTATTATTGACCTAATGGTGACACTACGTATGGTCTTTTATTTGTAACTAACGTTTCTTTCATGTTCCCATCTCCTGAGCTATGTATACCATTAAATGGAACAATGGCGTTTTCGTATAGATGGGGTATAATTTTTTTAACTTGTTAATTTTCTTGAATTTTCCTGGAAGTGACGAAATTGTAACGAAAAAACTGCTGCGATAACTCTGGAGCTTTTAAATTAAACGAAGACGATTCGCTAACTTTTATAATTTATAACAGATAAAAAATATATCAAAGAAATCTCTTCTACAGGCAAACCAGACCGATTTAAACCTCTAAATTTTCTTAGTCCATTTGTCTAACTAAACACACACTTCAATATGCCAGTTGGATTTATTCAAATTAATTGTAGTTTTTAAAACGAAAAAAAATATAAAAAAATGCAAAAGTGTAGTTATTTTTTTTACTCTTTACAAGCAAATAAATAAACAGAGACAACTGTTCCAATAAATGCCTCGCCTTAACCTTATGCCTCCTCCCTCTACCAACCAACTTCTATGACCACTCCCTACCCTGCAAGCGATCCGCCTTTGGAATTCGGAGCGGCATAAATATTTTCTTAACTACACCATCTGAGGCCCGTAGCGAATTTATTGGATGTCAAAATCGTCACGTTGTAATTAAATTTTAATAAATTACTTAAGAAGTTACCCAACAGTATTGATATTGTGTGTATTTTTTTTAAAATAAATATATAATAAATTGTCTTAGTAAGCGTTTACATATTTATAAGGAAACTAGCTGTCCCGGCGAACTTCGTACCGCCTCACATACACTACAGTACACTAAAATACCGCTACCGCTACCGCTACACTACCACTACCACTATCACTACCACTACACTACTTTAGGTCATTTTTACACCTTGGGTTACATTATTTGAGTTTTAGTAAGGATCCCTAAGTTTTTAAAAATTTTATCTAGCCTATAGCAACCGTAGTCGGGTATTTAGTGTCACCAACCTTGCAAATTGTCAACAAAGGAAGCCGCTTGGCACAGGCATACCTAGTGGTCATCTGAGCTGATTTAGCCCTGTACCCACGTGGTACCACCCTGCAGGTAGGTGGGGGAGGGGGGGGGAAAATTCCATCTGCCGCGCTGCACTCTTTCGTCCCTATCTCCGTAAGTTTAGCAAACAAGTCGTGTTTGGTATCGTTTTCGTATAATTTAAGGACGACAAATTCATTTCTGGAACAATATTTTCGCTTGTTCATAGAAGAAAAAAAGATTAGGCGCAAAAATAGAAAAAATAGAAATAAAAATTCTTACAAAATCTATGCCTACAATTAAACCAGGAGACTATGTTTTATAAAAAAAATATTATTTTGTAGCCCTGTTTATCTAAAATATATAAACATAAACTTTCTTAATAGATTGAACTAGAAAATGTGTCAAAAAAAAATTATTGCCTCGTGCGGTGGAGCTGCGACGGGAGAAGTAAGTATTTTTGGATAGGATTTGACACTAAATTGTAAACAATTATTAAAATAATGAGCAATGAAACTAATTAGTATAGGTGTATCTATATCTAGAGATAATATTCTTGAAGAAATATCTAGAGTAAATATTGTTAAAAAATAATATTAGAGTTCATAACATTAAAATAAATGTTTTATAATCACTGAGATAACCCTAAATTTCAGCTTATTTTAATCATGTTAGTTGTAATAGGGATTCCTATTTTAATTGTAATAATGGAATAAGGAATAAAAGGTCTATTTTAGTAAATAAGACAATTTATTGACCGTTTCCGGGTGTAAGTGGTCCAATAAACATCTTTAGAATTTAAGCCGACCTCACCTGCTCGTGGTGCACCCTGCTAGGCTACAAACGAGGCTCTGGCGAAACTGGTTACCTTCGGGGTTTTGGGAGTCAGACGGCAGTCTCTCCTTATAATACCTGAAACCTGTCATTTATTGTGAAAATGTCGGACAAAGACCATGGCACAAGTCGGGACAAAGCTAGGTAGAAGAAGAAGATTCACAGTTTCCGCTGCAGCCACACAGTTCGGTGCACCTTATCTCTCTTTTTAAACAATTGCACCTTCCTGCGCATTTTTTCTTGCATTTACATCGTATTAACTCCATGCAAGCAGCGGCTGCTGGCGGTAGGGTGGTCCAAACAGGCTCCCATTTGCCATTATTTTTTGCCCAACCCCAGTCAGCAGGACATGGCAGGTTTTGTGTAGGTTGCAAAAGTTGACCCCATATTTGTCCTCCCAGATAAATTGCTCTCAAAATATGGTTGCGCAGGGCATCTTTAGTTGGTGGAAGATTCTCCAGCTGTCTGTGCTTTTTCGTAAATAGTAGTTTTCTACACTGATTGATATCAGTGCACGCGCCAGATCTAAAATGAAACAAATTGTACACAACATGCATTCCAATAATTACTTAAATTATTTCAAATCACAAAAGCCAACCACCACTTAAATTACTTGTCATTTATAGAATTGACAAATTTTTCTAGTATTGGTAAAGCTTGTTCCACATTTCCTTCTTTAGCGCTTGTGAACCACTCCGTCGCAGGTAGATAAGCGCCCCAAGCTTCGAAAGCACTATTTTTCCCTTTACCAGCAAAAGACGAAACGGTATCACACCCGGAAAAGGCGTGGAACATTGGCAATACTTCTGCCTTTTCTGGTCCTAAAAGAAAATAAACTAGTATATAGCTGAATTACTTTCAGATTTTAAAGTGTAAATATATTATATTTATTTAGGTTACCTAATGAAGCTGCAATAGCATGGCATGGCAAGAACTGATTTTTTCCCGTGCCAATATGAACCCACAGTTCCTCAAGCTGTGGCAATTGTGACACACATGAAACCGCAAGGACAACAACATTGGTATCCACTGTACGCACCATGATTTTTGTGTCCTTGGGCTGCAGCATCACCAATGTGGACCATTATGCGCGTATCTTCTTCCTCATGGTTGCATGGTTCCAGGGCTTTTTTATCACTGGGGCTGTTGCTGAAAACTGTGGGTCCATCTGTCGTATAAAAGTTTTTGCCGGCTAAGAATTCTGTAGCTTGGCACTGTAGAGCTAGGAAATAGAAAAGTTCCTCTTTATTGGAATTATCCCAGAGAAAATTTGCCCAACCCTTCGGAATTCTAAAATTTGAATTAAAACGTGTTCTTTGTCCGGTGCCACGTTTTAGTCTCGTTTTTGAGACTGTCAGTGTCGTATCTGTCCCAAATCACATCTAATCTTGATACAGTGACAAGCTCTCTGTTCGCGAAAGGTATAAATACTTTTTCAGCAGTTTTGCTGAGTCCTGGAGCCCTTAAGTTTAGCAATTCCGAGAGCTATGTCGGTTACTTTGGTTCTTCTACAGATCTCCTCGTTTCTGATTTGATCACGCAGAGAAACGCCGAGCATAGCACGCTCCATTGCCCTTTGGGTGACCTTGAGCCTTCTTATGAGGCCCATAGTAAGCGACCATGTCTCAGTTCCGTATGTCATCACTGGCAACACACACTGATCGAAGACCTTGAGATAGGTACCTACTATATAATAACTTATAAGTAGAAATAAAACATGGTATTTTTTTTTAAGATAACCGGTCGGCTGTCTTCTTCCTGAATCCATCATCGGACCCTCCTCACCTAGTGTAATATATGGGACTCGTCAAAACCATCCAAATGAGCCCAAACTCAAGAGGGTTACTAGTAATACTAGAAGAGTTTCACTGTCCACCTCCTGACTTCATCATCAGGCCCAGTTGAGACTACCATAATATTGTTTCGTTACTAGCACCCCACGTGTATGCAAAGTTTCATAAGAATCGATTCAGTACAACTGAAAAAACTTTCACAAGATTTGAAACAAAGGAAGGCGTAAATATATATATGGGGTTAAGTCAAATAAAATCGTTTAAAAACATAGTAAATCTAAATAAATACTTACAATTCTCATATCCTATGAAAAAACAATTCTCATATCCTATGAAAAAAATATACTAGTTTATCCTCCTGAAAACACTTCAAAAGTTCAAAATACGTGCTTGCGTTATGTAGTGATCAATGAGTAAGATGCGAACCGACTGAACTGAGAATACGCGTGTATGGTCACTGAGCGCTCCGCGCAGCGGTCGAGTTGAACGAGCCGCTAAAACGCAGCTCCGCCGTGCGACGCTAATGATTTTTTTTTACACATTTATAAGTTAAATTTATTAAGAAAGTTTATGTATGTATTATCAAAATAAACAGGGCTACATAATTATATTTTTTTTATAAAACATAATCTCCTGGTTTAATTGTAGGCAAAGATTTTGTAAGAATTTTTATTTCTATTTTTTCTATTTTTGCGCCTAATCTTTTTTTCTTCTATGAACAAGTGAAAATATTGTTCCAGAAATGAATTTGTCGTCCTTAAATTATACGAAAACGATACCAAACACGACTTGTTTGCTTAACTTACGGAGATATGGACGAAAGAGTGCAGCGCGGCAGATGGAATTTTCCCCCCCCCTCCCCCACCTACCTGCAGGGTGGTACCACGTGGGTACAGGGCTAAATCAGCTCAGATGACCACTAGGTATGCCTGTGCCAAGCGGCTTCCTTTGTTGAAGATTTGCAAGGTTCCCATACAAATCAACACACTAAATACCCGACTACCGCGGATAGCGTAGCTTCCCAGCGGTGAAAGAATTTTTCAAATCAGTCCAGCAGTTTCGGAGCCTATTCAAAACAAACAAACAATCAAATCTTTCCTCTATATATTAGTATAGAGTGATAACAATTTAATCTTTACAATTTCTTTTCTCCGAACTTTCTGTTCTGCAAAAGTCTCCGTGGCGTAATGGTTAGTCCATTCGCTTTACACCAGGAGGTCGCGGGTTCGATTCGGAGGGGTCAACTTGTAAGACTCCGTTTGGTTGGTGATAGGGCATTTTTTAAGCCCTCCTAGCTAGCTACCACCATCTTATTTAAGTCTTGCTGCCAAACATCAGTGTTAACAACATTGATGTGTACCGGCTTGAAGATAAGATAGCCAGGTCTCCATTGCGTTAGGGAATCTTGGTAAGCCCGTTTCCAACTTCGGCATCATCGTCACTTACCATCAGGTGAGATGATGCCAATAGGGCTTACCAATAATTATTGTGAATAGAAAAAAAAGTATCAATAACATCACCAAAATTTAAAGATCGGGCCATAGAATTTTCAATAGCCAAGTTACGTAGCCTCTATTGTCCCATTGAGGTATATAAAATAAATCATAAACTACGAAAAATCAAAGATACATATGACCAATAGTCATAAGTAGTCATAACAAGAAGAATGGCCTCCGTTTAAAAAACAACCAAGTGTAAGAAGGACTTGCGCAAAGTAGGGTCTTAGGTGCCGTAGCCTTTAAAAAAGTATAAGACCAAAGACATATTATATCGATGTATAAGACTTTCAAAAACTACTGGACTGGACCGATTGAGTTGAAATTTGATAAACATATTATTGTAAGTGGGTGACCCAAAGACGGACATAATATAAAACGTAAAAAAAAATTAAACATGGGGCCACTTTTGGGTGGTAAATTAAAAAATATGGAAAAATAAATATTGCAAACTATTCCAAATGAAAGGGCGGACTTTGAAAATTTCATATTTCCTGTAAAAAAAATAAACATGCGACCACTTTTGGGGGGTAAATTAGAAAATATGGAAAAATAGGTTCAGCAAACTATATCAAATGAAAGGGCGGACTTTGGAAATTTAATTTTTCTTGTAAAACCGAAGGACTATAGATTTTCCTGTATTCATTTAACTTCATATAGTGTCTTTTTTCAAAATTTTGCGCCGCGTAGTTTCGGTGATAGGGTGGGGGGAGGGGGGGAAGAATGGTTAATTTTCTCCTATTTTCTTATCAAAATAACTTAAAAACTATTTATCAAGTCAAATCAAAGTCAAAATCAAATAATTTTAAGTACATGCTAAGGCGTTAGTTAAAACAGTAAAAGTTTCACCAAAATCTGTCATATATTAAGGAAATTACATGAGTTGAAAAGAAATGCTGTAGATTAACATTAATAGATTCCAGTCATTATCATCTTACATGTAACTGATTAATTTTAGTCGTGTTATTCTAAAATCGAGCGTCGGTGGCGTAACGACAAGGGCCGCTACCTCCTGTCCGGGAGGTCGTGGTTCGAATCCTGCCACGTACCAATGTGTTTTCGAATGTCGATATCATATTATCTACGTTTATCTTACGCTCTTACCGTAAAGGAAAACAGGTGTCTTATTGTTTTCATGTTCTAATGAAATAATTTGTTTTATATCAATGATTGTATTTTGACAGTATGATAGTATGCAATTTAATTACTATTTTATGCCTTTCAGAAACAGTGAAATAATTTTCACCTACATTTTGAATCTTGACCCTTGATCTTGAATATATGTATATAGTGGAATGATCAAAATATGAAAACGTTAGAAAAATATTGAGAACAATAAAGCGTCCATGTTAAGTGAGAGTTGACAAAATTAAACAAAACCGGCCAAGTGCGTGTCGTAATCGCGCTCCAAGGGTTCCGTACCAACACACCTCTCCACACCTATATGACAATGATACCTATTCACACTACAAACAAAATACATAAATGCAAGTGACCAGAAAAATGTTTTTTTTCTTCATTCATTGAGCGCGAGTACCACTTTATGGGTTCCGTACCCAAACGTAAAAACGGTACCCTATTAATAAGTCCCGCTGTCCGTCCGTCCGTCTGTCAACAGGCTGTATTTCATGAACCGTGATCGTTAGACAGCTGAAATTTTCCACAGATGATGTATTTCTGTTGCCGCTATATAACAACAAATACTAAAAATTAGAAAAAGTGAAAAAAATAGGCGAGTCTCCAGTCTCCATACAAAAAACGTGTTTTTTTTAAACATGAAGAAACTAGCACCATCTAGTATGATGGTACGGAACCCTATGTGTGCGGTTCTGACTCGCACTTGGCCGCTTTTTTGTTGTAATACTTTAGGCAAAGTAATATTATGCTTTAGGATAAATAGGTACCACATCAAGTTTCACGATTGTATTAACTTATAATATAACTGTTTTAACGATAGAGCAAAAACAAAAAACGCTTTAAACAACATGTTTTTTTTTTATGGGAACCCTTTCATTTTTATGATTATTTTATTTTTACTATTTGTTGTTATAGCAATAAAAATACACACTATGTGAAAATTACAACTGTCTACCGATTACGGTTCATGAGATACAGCCCGCTGACAAGCAGACGGACGGATAGACAGAAATACAGCGGAGGCTGAGTAATAGGGTCACGTTGGTCACCTTTTGGTGTAAGAAACCTTAAAAACTGTAGTACAGTGGCCAGCACGTGGCGATGGACAGTATACACACAAATAACTACGACCGATTTTTAACAGTTGAACACTCGCACACTTCGATGATTGGTAGAATTCGTCATCTTTACGAAAATATACCAATCGACATTCTTTTCTAAATAGGCGTCTATTTAAGACCAATAACGAATTCACACAAACTTATGACCACAGATCTGTGCTTTTAACAAATCACAAGCCACGCCCCTTACAAAGCATCCGCCACAGATCTAATAAACCAAGCATCCGCGCAGTGACACGAGCTAGCAAGCAGTGTTGCCGTTTTAGCCACTTTGTGGCTAGATCTAGCATATTTATACCGGTTTAGCCAAACATAATTTTAGCTAACCAAACGATTCTAGCTACTTTTGGTAATTATGTTTTTGATAATTACTGTTTACAGTTGACCAAATATTTGACCTAGTTACTGCGGTCTTGTCTTCCTCACTCTAATGCCGAAGTAAGTAGTTAAGTGTCATGAACACACTGAAAAATAAATTATGAAACAAAATGTGTGCATTAACACTTAATTCCATAATTATGATTAAAAGTCAATAAAAATAAATAATAAAAATGCCACTACTATGTTTTGCCAACTGAAGTTTTAAACAAATTTACAGAAGCGGACAAACAAAGCAATCAAAAAAATTGAAACCCCATCTCATCATTACAGATCGATTGACGTTGACGTAGAGATTTCAGAATTACCAGATGCCATTGTAGACCTACATTTTTTTTTCTACATGTATTAGATACTGTTTGAATTAAACCCACATCCTTATTACAAATTTGGCCACTTTTTCATTTAACCACAAACAATATTGTCCTAACGGCAACACTGCCAGTATATTAAATTCACTCACTCATCCGTCTCCGTCAAAGAGAATATAATACACTACGTTCTCGTCCCGTCCAAAGAGAATATAAGTCACCAATACTTACTACGTTTGTCAGTCCAAGTCCAGTCGCATAGATATTAGATAGCATTTATTGTGAACTTGTGAGCGTACACCGTCTCATTCTTCACTGCTTTTTTTTTTATTCACAATTGGTAAGCCCTTGGCATCATCTCACCTAATGGTGAGTGACGATGATGCCGAAGATGGAAGCGGGCTTACCTAGATTCCCCAACACAATGGAGAACGGGCTATCTTATGTTCAAGCCGGAACACATCAATGTTGTTAATACTGATGTCTATCGGCAAGACTTAGATAAGATGGTGGTAGCTAGCCAGGCGGGCTTAGAAAATGCCCTACCACCAACCAAATCGAGTCTTACAAGTTGACCCCACCGGGAATCGAACCCGCGACCTCCTGGTGTGAAGCGAATAGACTACCTACCCATTACGCCCCGGAGGCGGTTAAAGAATTTTAGATTCGGTTCAATAATTCTAAAGTTTAACCCCCTACAACCAAACAAATAAACAAACCTTACTACTACCTATAATATTTTATTCTTAAAAGTCTGGTCTTTTTCACAAATAAATCGGAATTTCCATCATTAAGTATGTATGTAAAATCTTCGGACGAACGCGATCTCCCCCGACCCCGCCTACCCGCACCGGCCAGCGATAAGCGGCAGCGCAGATTGAAAACAATGCGAAGAGAACAATTGCTATCTCTTTTTCGCATTCGCTCTGTTCAACTTCGAACATTTTCAAGGCCATTATGTCCAACTGCATGTGCTGTTCACTGTACAAAGTACTCATCGTATCAACATCATATCAGCCGAAGGACGTCCACTGCTGGACATAGGCCTCCCCCAAGGATTTCCACATCGACCGATTCTGCGCTGCTCGCATTCAGCGGCTTCCCACAACCTTCACCAGGTCATCGGTCCACCAAGGCCTGCCTACGCTACGTTTTCCGGTGCGCGGTCGCCACTCGAGAACTTTACTGCCCCAACGTCCATCTGTTCTGCGAGCTATGTGCCCCGCCGCTCCTACTTAAGTTAACTATTTCTGAGAGCTAGCTCGGTTACTTCGGTTCTCCTACGGATCTCCTCGTTTCTGATTCGATCACGCAGAGAAACTGTAATGCAGAGTATCATCATATCAGCTCATACACGCCCCACCGAGGGGCTCAAGCCTACCCTGAATTAGGGCGATCGGGCCATAGTCGACCACGCGGGTCCAGTGCGGGTTGGCAGATTATAAGGTACTAATAAATACAAATGCTTATATTTAAAGAGGGTCAACGAAAATCCAACTACGAAGAGAATGAACAAGAAAAGAAGCAGAACAATGACTTGATAGAAACTTTGAAGAAGGAAATAAAGGTCCGTCTGATAGAACTAGCGCAGGCTCGGGAGGTGTTGGCCAATGAGGAGGCGCAAGTCAAGAAGTACTTAAATGAAGTGTGTCCAATCGGGAATAAGACTGCAGAACAGGTAAATTTAGAAATATACTAGAATTTAAAGTAAACACGGGCGCTTATTTTTCCATACAAACGTACCCCTAATTCTTCCCTGGATAATGACAATGAAATAGAGCAAAATTGTTTTTTTCGATAAACCTTCCATCTTCGGCATCATCGTCACTTACCATCTGGTGAGATGATGCCAAGGGCGTACCAATAGAGAATAAAAATAATAATAAAAAAAACCTATATCTACCATAGTAGATAGCCATACCTAAGTTTGGTTTATTCCCATATTCTTATTATAATAGAAAGTAGGAGCCTTCAAAAACTGAGAAAATTGCCCAATTGAAACGTCATTTTCAGGCACCCACCAAAAAAATAATACACATATTAACAATACAATAAAAACACTGAGGCATAGGTAAAGCATTTTTTAAATTATTTTTGAAAAAAATAATGTTTTTGCTCAAGTTTTGGAGGAGGAAATAGGGGACTACGAAATACTGTTTTGGTCAATTTTAGTGCCTGTTACCGGTCTGCGCTGCAGTTCTCCCTTTCTTGCTGTATACGGAGAGCTTTGGGGGAGGGAGACTGTAGTAAGTAGTTATTAAAAAAATACTGCAAAATATTTAAATAAAAATCATCATCACCATCATATCAGCCGAAAGACGTCCACTACTGGACAAAGGCCTCCCCGAAGGATTTCCATAACGACCGGTCCTGCGTTGCCCGCATCCAGCGGCTTCCCGTGGCCTTCACCAGGTCATCAGTCCGAGTGGGAGGCCTGTCTACGATACGTGGTCACCACTCGAGAACTTAAATAAAAATAAAAAGGTAACGATGGAGGACGAAGAAAGTATAAAAATTAGAAATGACTAGCTGTTTCCCGCGGCTTCACTCGCGTGGACAATGTTTCTATGACTTTTCGAGGGTGCGCAGAGAAAAGAAGTAGCCTATGTGTTAATCCAGGTCCTAAATTGTCTACCTACCAAATTTCAGCCAGATCCGTTCAGTATTCTGTTCCGTTTGCTCCGTCATTTGTTTTTAGAAGTGTCAATTTACGACCGTTGTATATGGTTGTATGCAGTGTCCGGGGAGTGCCAGAAGCTTGAAAACACCTACCAAGGCGGCGGCATCAACAGTAAAATTAAAATAACTGACTATCTTTTTTATTTTTCAGATAATCCACAACCTAGATTTGAAAGTGATAGAGCAACGAAAGATGTTAGACCTGTTAAAGTACGAAAACAGAAATAAGAGGAACAAGTTGAAAGGGTTGGAGAAAGAATATGAGTACTTACTGATAGAAAGCACGAAAAGTGAACTGGTCAAATCTAAGATTAGGGCAGCAGCTAGAAAGGTAACACTACTTATCATCATATCAGCCGAAGGATGTCCACTGCTGTACTGGAGGATTTCCACGACGAACGGTTCTGCATTACCCGCATCCAGCGGCTTTCCGCGACCTTCACCAGGTCATCGGTCCACCAAGGCCTGCCTACGCTACGTTTTCCGGTGCGCGGTCGCCACTCGAAAACATTACTACCCCAACGGCCATCTGTTCTACGAGCTATGTGGCCCGCCCACTGCCACTTAAGTTTAGCAATTCTGAGAGCTCTATTTCGGTTTCTTTGGTTCTCCTACGGATCTCGTGTTAACACTATATTAAATCGCAGTATAACACAGTTGGCAGTTAGCGTCGGTGGCGTTACGGTAAGGGCCGCCGCCTCCTGTCCGGGAGGTCGTGGTTCGAATCCCACCACGTACCAATGTGATTTCGAATTTAGATTTCAAATGTACGTTTATCCGACGCTCCTACTGTGCAGGAAAACATCGTGAGGAAACCTACCTACACACGCCTGCGAAGAAACTCGCAGGTTGTGTGTGAAGTCGACCAACCCGCACTGGGCCCGCGTGGTCGACTAAGGCTCAATCGCCCTAATTCAGGGTAGGCTCGAGCCCCTCGATGGGGACGTATATGAGCTGATATTATGATGAGATGTTGATAACACAGTTGGTATACCTAACATCACGATTCTATAACGCAGAGAAACTCCGAGCATATATAGCACGCCCCATTGCCCTTTGGTGACCTTGAGCCTTCTTATGAGGCCCACAGTAAGCTACCATGTCACAGTTCCGTATGTCATCACTGGCAACACACAATGGTTATAACACATCGGTAGCAACCACTACACTTATATCTGGAACTAACTAGATTGAAAAAATATTAAAAAGTTAAGGAACTGCTGATCAAGGGTTTTCTATCAGGGTCTCTCTATACAGGGTTTAACAAAATTGGAGTAGGTCCCGTTAACTGGGGGTTCTACTCGTCATACTGAACAACTTTCTCCAAAGAACCCATAGTCAATTCTCAAAAAAAAATTGAACCCTCCATACTAAAATCACAGATTACTAAATAGTTACTTCTAAAATGCACAAATTTGGTCGATCAGATGATCGATTTGTATGAAGAGTAACATTTTTTTTAACGATTTCAGCAAAGTCGTAGAACAAAAGTTGTTCAGTATGATGAGTAGAAGCCCCAGTTAACGGGACCTACACCAACTTTGTTACATCCTGTATGTCTTTTGGAATACTCATTACCTATGAGTATTCCAAAAGATATAAAATAACAAGTGTCAATATTCAAACCATCGATTCGAAAAGAAGAAGTATTCCAAGAAGGCCCAAGAATACATTAATTTAAAACTTTTAATGATGCCTGCAATACTTACAATGTTAAAATTCAAACAAGATTGTTTTTTTAATTTTATTATTCACAATTGGCAAGCCCTTGGCATCATCTCACCTAAGTGACGATGATGCCGAAGATGGAAGCGGGCTTAATTAGAGTCCCAAACGCAATGGGTATCTGGCTATCTTATCGTGCACTACCAGTTTTTGTGCTTTTGTCTCCAAACACCGGCTTGTCTGGAAGAAATCGCTTTGAGCGATAAGACCGCCCAAATTGTTCCGCTATAGTCCGCTCATAATATTTTGTTTTTAGTTGTATTTTTCTTTAAATTTTTAAGTTATAGTTTTTAAGTTTTACATTGTGTTTATTTTTTAGTTTGTGGGTACAATACAGAATATTATATCTATCTTATCTTCGAGCCGGAGCACATCAATGTTGTTAACATTAATGTTTGGGGACAGGACTTAGATAAGATGGCCAGGCGGGCTTAGAGAATGCCCTTGCACCAACCAAACCGAGTCATAATAGTTAGACTCCGCCGGGAATCGAACCCGCGAGCTCCTGATGTGATGCTAATGGCCTTAACCATTACGCCACGGAGGTGGTTAAAGATAAAGAAGTGGTGATGATGATAAATAGGTACACTTACGAGTAATCTTAATGCTAACTTTTCATGTAGATTTTTTAAATATTGTTTTGTAACTTTATCAGGTGTTTATTGTGAAATTGGAACCAAACACATTGATTTTATTAATACTGAAACACCACAAAAGAATTATCATTCATAATCGATGAAAAACATGTAATATACTTATATTTTTTTTCTTTTTTTTTAAATCCAAATCGGGCTTCAGGAGGTAAAGCCACAATGCAGACGTGATGGTTTTAAAAGTTTCCGTGCTGTGGTTGTGTTCCCTAGAATCTAGAATATATGTTTAGTCTAATATGTGTGTGTGTGTGTGTTTTTATGTGAACAAGTTTAGTGTCTGTTTTGTAGAAGGTAATCTGTAAAACTGCTATGTAAAACATTGATTACCTACCTTGTACATATTTCGCAGTAATATAGAAATATGCAGTAATATCGGGGCTCCTTTTTGTGGTTCTCATGTCAAAACCAACGAAGACTATGGTGTAAGAAGCGAGCCAAGGTGACGTTGGAAAATAGGTATTTAAAACAACTGTTGCTGTTGCGCTTTGACTTAACCGCCTCTAAATACCGTGCAGACATATACCATAAAGACAACTGCAGCAGGTGAATACTTCGATTAAAAATTGCAAAATTCGAGGTTTGGCTCTCGACGATTTTCTCCTCCAAAATAAGACCTATGTTAAAGAAATTGTTCACATAGAATAATGATTAGTTGTGCTAGGCCCCTATGTTTAGCTTTTTTTGTAAATACTTTTTGAATCTCCACTCTAGACGTCTTTAGTGGTGATAAAAATAAGGTATTTTTCTAGCATTTTTGAAGAGTTCCAGTTGCTCAAAAAAAAATGTTATTGAAAAAAGGAAGACATAGGAGCATAGAAGAAATTAATATTTATTTAATGTATTAAAATCATTTCTTTAGTGTTAAAAATCAATGAGAAAACTGTCGAGAACGTTTGTATGGAGAAGTGCCCGCCTCCCCTATTAACATCAAAGCTTTCTGAGTATTGAATTTCCGAACTCGCATCGCTCGCTCCTCTTTTATCGTGTGGCACAATTAACCGTGCTATCCAAGGGATAGACGGCGGTTGCCTGGTGTTGCACTTACTCGTAGCATCACCCGCGGTCACGTGTAGGGCTTTTAGATTTACACCTACGGACGTGTGCAACGCGACCTTCATACACATCTGGAATCAGATGTGCAGGTTTCCTCACGATGTTTTCCATCACCGTTAAGGCAATCGGTAAGTATAAGTATATGTACGTAAGTTTCTAAAAACTCATTGGTACATTGGCCGTCCGGATTTGAACCCGGGTCCTGTGGTTAGAAGGACCGAGTCGTTGCCGTTGAGCCACCGATGCTCTTGTATAAAGGATATACCTAGTATATATCACGGCTCATTTCTATGTTACTGCAACACATCATAGATATCTGTGCAACACATAGATAGTTGTAAATACAAGTGAAATAAAACAAGTTAAGAATATAATTATTATTTATTATGGAAGCAAAATGCACATAGAAAAAGTGTATATAAAATACACGTAAACAATATTTAGAAAACTGAATAGCAGAAAATTATAAGAATCAATGAATGAAATTAATGTATATGGAATAACAATTTTCACAGCACATTTCTCACCTGGAGAATGAAATCCACAAAGTTCTAATACAGTGGACAGAAGCAGAGCTCGTGAAGAAAAAATACGTATCAATAAGGTAATCAAACAGAAGTCATCAGTAGTGGCAACTGGCCTCTCTCTCTCCTTATCCTGTGGCACAATTAACCGTGATCCTTACTTAAATTAGAAATGTGTTTGTTTGTATGTTACCTTTTCACGCTTTTACATCTTAACCAATCTTGATAAAATTTGGCATGCAGGTAGCCTGTGTTACGGGGAAG
The DNA here is from genome assembly GCA_947284805.1 of Coleophora flavipennella. Classification (NCBI taxonomy): domain Eukaryota; kingdom Metazoa; phylum Arthropoda; class Insecta; order Lepidoptera; family Coleophoridae; genus Coleophora; species Coleophora flavipennella. The sequence goes on from OX369298.1 coordinate 7,605,614, forward strand.
TACATAGGCTACTTTTCATCCCGTGAAAATAGCATAGTCCGATGAAGTTGCTAAGGAAACTGAAAAAAACAATTATTTTTTGGTTATTTCTTTAATATCGCAACGGAACATGCCCTCTCGTATATCTACCAGATACGCTAAACTACCAGGTTTGTGGTATAGCGTCCCCACTCATCGACAGCTAAGTTATATAGTAAGGGCCGCTATTCCTGACAGCACCATAAGGCGAAGGCAAGGACCAGTTATGGTAGGTCTTGCCGCCAAGACGCTTGTCCTGGTACTCTGCAAGGCGCGTGCCTCGTGGAAGAGAACCACTACCTACTGTCCAGGTAGATGCCGGAGCTGTAGGCAACGTAACAATGGATTGTTGTGGTTTGTTGCACAGAGATGGTTGTGGGTGTGGGAAATGACATAATTTAGTAATTAGCATATCCTGACATAGTTCCCAAAAATCTGGGTAAAACTAATTTCCACGCTCGCGCACGTCGGCGTCGCCATGGAACAATGGATTGAAGTGATTTTTTTGTACAGAATTGGTTAAGGGGGTAGGAATTGACTAATGCTACTAATTAGAATAGCCGGATCTAGGAAAGGGATCTGGAAACTTATCAACCACAAAGACAAGTCATAAAAACGATGTCCACGCGGGCGAAGCCGCGGGCAAAAGCTAGTCCACTAATAAAATAGTAAATTTATATGTATGGTAAAGCGTCGGTGGCTCAACCGGTAACGACTCGGTCCATCTAACCAGAGGTACCGAGTTCAAATCTGGACGGCCAATGTACCAATGAGTTTTTCAAAAACTAACGTACATACTTAGCGATTGCTTTAACGGTGAAGGAAAACATCGTGAGGAAACCTGCACACGCCTGCGAAGAAACTCGAAGGTTGTGTGTGAAGTCGACCAACCCGCACTGGGCCCGCGTGGTCGACTAAGGCCTAATCGCCCTGATTCAGGGTAGGCTCGAGCCCCTCGGTGGGGACGTATATGAGCTGTTATAATAATATGTATGGTGTTTTGTGTTTTCAGGCAAGCTCTAATTGATGACTCGGTGAAGTTTGAAAGTTCCTTATCTCACATTGATGAGCTGATTCAGAAGCAGAGGGAGGAGATTGGTAAATTGGAGGTAAGCAGAATTGCATGTCACTACAGGGCTTTTTGTTGTAATAGTTTTCTAATAGGAAATGGGGGGTGGGGGAGGGGATGATCAAACAATAAAGAAATGACCGACACGGTTTTGAGACTTTTTATGTTTTAGTCTCCTTGTTAAGGTTCTGTACCCAAAGGGTAAAAACGGGACGCTATTACTAAGCTTCCGTTGTCCGTCTGTCTGTCTGTCACCAGGCTGTATTTCATGAACCGTGATAGCTAGACAGCTGAAATTTTTACACTACTAACAAGTGAAAAAATAAGGGGGGCTCCATACAAAAAACGTGTTTTTTTAAACACGAAGAACCTAGCGCCATCTGGTATAATGATTTTTGAAACATTAAACTAGCTCCATCTTGTATGATGGTAGGGAACCCTATGTGTGTGGTTCTGACTCGCACTTGGCCGGTTTTTTTATTCATAATTGGTAAGTCCTTGGCATCATCTCACCTAATGGTAAGTGACGATGATGCCGAAGATGAAAGCGGGCTTACCAAGATTCTCCAACGCAATGGAGAACTGACTATCTTATCTTGAAGTCGAAACCCACCAATGTTGTTAACACTGATTTTTAACGGCAATGCTTAGATAAGATGGTGGTAGCTAGCCAGGCGAGCTTAAGAAAATGCCCTACCACCAATCAAACCGAGTCTTACAAGTTGACCCCACGCGGGAATGGAACCCGCGATCTCCTGGTGTGAAGCGAATGGACTAACCATTACGCCACGAAGGCGGTTAAACCTACTAGATCGCAGGTCAATCAATCCGGACCGATTTCGGCCTCGGTGACTGCAATGATGGATAAGAGCGACGTTCGTGCGCTCTTACGTGACTGACGTTAGCCAATGTTTGCTGAGAATGTGCGGCCACACTCATGGCACGTCAGCACTCCTGCGACGAAATTATATTGTATGGCCGCTGGTGGTCGGGACTTTAGCTCGTCGCGCTCAGAGGCGTATTTACCCTATGTCCAGGGCACTTGTCCCGAGGCGGGAAGATGTGAAGGGTGGCCTCCGATTGTTCTTTCGCCAGTCATATTAGAAAAAATAGAGCAAAATTTGAATTAGGTATGTAGTCGATAATTTCTTATAGATTTTCTTTCAAACGGAAGGTTACAGTAAGGTGAGACGTTTATCGTGTGGCAGTACGGAACCCTTAGCGCGCAACTCCGACTCGCACTTTGTCGATTTTTTTTCACTTAAAAGGGTTGGGTAGCATCAAGCATTAAGCTCTGTGCTTCGCCAAAGTATGTAGATTAACTAACATACAGTATGGACACTCCCTGCCGCTCTCTAGATTGCGACCTCACCCCCTCGTCACCCAGATTGATACAGATTGGTTACAGTTTGGTTGTCGAAAGTATAGGATTTCACCGCCTTTTTGTTTATTCCGCCATTCGTTTTTTGAAATGTCATTTCTGGCCCGTTGTATGAAGAGTCCAGGGTGATGTGGCGTCGCTGTGATTCGAAGTCAAACACCTTTGCGTTTACTGTATGCCTCCATTGTGACCGATCTTCTGCCAAAGTCCTTTCGCTTTAGCACATCCTTACACTGCAGGAGTTGGCCGCCTTGTTTTCGCTTTCCTTCCTGCAACTCTTAGTAGAAGATGCGCTTAGCAACTCTCCCTCCCATTGGGCATTCGGCAAACGTGCCCGCACCACCGCAGTTGTCTTCCCATTACGTACGCCTTTATTCCTCGGACATTTGCTTGTTCTAGAACTTCCGTGTTTATAACACGGTCTTACCAATGAATGTTAAGAATGCCGCGTAGGCATTTAAGGTGAAACCTCGATATATTATGTACTTATTTGGTGAAACCTATCTGATATGCAGATATGTCGGTAGTATGGGTGTCGCAAGCAATTTGTATGATTAGTCATTTTACAAATGGTCAGGCAAATTGTATAATTCGTCCGTATATAAAAGGTCAGGCTAATTGTAAAATGCTGTACCCAGATTGTAAAATGAGCAACGCATATTGTATAATTAGTTATTTTATTAATGGGCAGGCAAATTGTAAAATGCTGTACGCAGATTGAGGCTCCCTCGCCCCCCTTTCCCCTCCTGGGTAGCAAAAATTTGCGTATGGCATTTTACAATTTGCCTGACCATTTGTAAAATGACGAATTAAACTATATGCCTGCGACATGGGTACCACGTTTCGGAAGCATACAGGAGATTAGGCAGAACGACAGCCATGTACAGATAAACTTTTGTGCGTATTAGTTTAAGTAAATATGAATAGAAATGAGGCTATGAAAAGAACCAAAATTACAGTAAAAGAAAGTCGTCTTTATCAGCCATAATCAGGCAACAATCGACACTGTTATTTTTTAGGGTACCGTAGTCAACAAGGAACCCTTATAATTTTGACATGTCTGTAAGCATGGGTATACATATTAATCACGCCAACAAAGTGGTACAGTTCACTAGAAAAGTTGAATTTTTTTCTTTCAAGATTTTAATCTTGATAAAAAAAAATTTTTGGGTACCTTCCCTACATGTAAAGAGGGGGTGATTTTTTTTCGTTGACGTACCCTTAAGTTTGTGGTATCGTTAAATGGGTCTTTAGAAATTACTGTGGGTTTTCTACAACTATTTTTGGTTTGCGAAATATTAAGCTTTAAAGTCCTAATTTCTGTAAGAGTCAAGTGTCGTTCCCTCCACCCTACTAGCTAAACCGTTTTTTACTACAACTTGTTTTTAATAGTAGAACATATAATTAATTTAAAAGAAATCTATCACGGGTAAGTAGGCTTTCTTAGTTTAGGAGTAATAGTCGACCAACTAAGATGTGCTGTTAGATTTGAATAAAGTTTACAGATTTTCCATACAAAATGTTCTATTACCAACTGCAAATGTAATTTTGTTTTATAAAAAAATAGATTACTTTTTTTGAAAATACTACGGAACCGCACTTTGCGCGAGTCCGACACGCACTTGGTTGTTTAAATATATTAACGGCCCTGGGTGGGTACATTAAGCCTTTTTAAGTGCATTACAAATCTTCTCTGGAGTTCTTGACAGCATTTGCAGCAGCCATTCTTAAGTGTACCACCCGGTTTCAGTAACGCATCTATAAAACTGCACGCAGGGCATCAAGTCCGCTCTTCTCGTCTTCCTACATTTTATTTTCTTGTTCTACATATTGCTCACGTGCACCAGACGATTTTTTTTCAAAACTCACCACTCTTTAAAACGAAAAACAGTGCTGAAACATTAAAATAAAACTACTAATTGTGATAATAATATGTATGTTTATCTGACGCTCTTACGTTTAAGGAAAACACGCTTGCGAAGTAACTCGATGGTAAAACCTGCACATGCTTGCGAAGTAACTCGATGGTTGTGTGTGAAGTCTACCATCCCGCGCTGGGCCCGCATGGTCGACTAAGGCCCTATCGTACTAATTCAAGGTAGGCGCGAGCCCCTCGGTGGGGACGTATATGAGGTGATATGATGATGATGAAAACTACAAACGTGTTAACCACATGCGCCAAAAAACTGGCACTGTTAGGTACGTATTTGACCCATCTATAATGTCATACAATCAGCATACAATACAATAGGTTAACTAATGATCTAGCCAAGCTAGTGAAACCTTCAGCCGCTGAGCTAGATGCAATTGGTTCAGGAGAAGGGAAGGAAGGAAAGGGATTGGGAAGTGGAGAGTGGTCTGTGTTCAACAGTGGACATCTCCCAGCCTTTTGGTGTGAAATGATGATGATAATAAAACAAAGAATGACTATTTCCGTAGCTGGTCCGCGAGGAAGCAGCAGAGATGCGCATACGCGCCACAGCAGCGACAACAGCGGAGGCGGCGCGAGCGCACGATGCAGACCACGCGCGTGCGACAGAGAAGGCCTACTTCGCGCAACGCTTCGATGAGCGAAAGCGTGAGCTGGAAAAGTTGGAAAAACGGATATTTCCTCCTCCTGGTTAGTTATTTATTGTTATATGATTCGCTTGGAGGCCTCGGAACAGGTAATTGCTGAGTTAAACGAGCCTTGCTGTTGTCAACTTTAAAATAGTTGGAGCGTTGATAAGCCGTACAACTGAAATAAGCTGGATAAGTGGCTAGACATAAAAGGCTCACCCTAGATGATTGGGGGTTTATGTAAGAGCAGTATAAGGAGCGTCATCATCAAATCTGTCTACTGCTGGACAAAGGCCTCCTCCCAAGGATTTCCACAACGGCTGTTCCTGCACTGCCTGCATCCATCGGCTTCCCGCAACCTTCATCAGGTTGTCGGTCCACTGAGTTGTAAGTCTGTCTAGACTACGTCTACTGGTGTGCAGTCGCCACTCAAATTTTAAATTTCAAATGTTTATTAAAATAGGTGCATATTACATTCTTTCTGATGGTCATAAAACAGCAATTACAACACACATTAATGTCGAAATTTGTGAAAAAATTAAAAACAAACATAATCATTAGTACTCCAGAACTTTACTATCGCAACGGCCATTCGTTCTACGAGCTAGGTGCCCCGCTCACTAAGTTTGAGGGGTTTAAGGTTATAAGTAGAGTATTACTAAGTTTTAGGGTTCCGTACGGCAAATGCAAAAAATGAAAGCATTATAGTATCTCTCATGTGTCTGTATGTCCGTCCGTCTGTCACAGCCGATTTGCTCAGAAACTACTGGACCGCTTGAGTTGAAATTTTGTACACATGTGTAAGTAGGTGACCCAAAGACGGACATGTATCGTAAATAATTTTAAACATGGGGAACTCTTTTTGGAGCTAAATTTGAAAGTATAAAAAGGCGAGGCGAAAATTGTTCATTCATCCTTATCTTCGAAACTACTCGGCCTAAAATATTGGAAAAACCGCAGTACATGAGGTTCACTACAAAGATTACAGGAAAATATATGAGAAATCTAAAATCCTTCCGTTCCCACAGGAAAAATGAAATTTCTGAAGTCTAGAATAAGTATACCCCTATTTACCTAGAGCAAAGTATGTAATGAGAGGTCTTGATTTGTTGGTATAAAAGTTTTGGTGCGAAAACCTGTTTGTATGACCCAGAGTGGCACACGGCCGTTTTTTTTAATTATGTATATTTAAAACTCCTTCACTCCGCTATGATCAAGCAGTGGACAAGCAGTGGAAAATAATAATCGAGTAATTATTTTGATTAATATTTCTTATAACTTAACTGCCTGTTGACTGTTTTTTTTTATCTAAAATTAGTAAGACCTTGACAACATCTCACCTTATGGTAAGTAACGATGATGCCGAAGATGGAAGCGGGCTTGCCAAGATTACCCAACGCAAAGAGGAACTGGCTATCTTATCTTCTACACGAAACACATTGCAGTTAACATTGATGCTTGGCGCCAAGACTTAGATAAGATGGTGGTAGCTTGCCGGGCGGGCTAATAAAATTCCCTTATACCAACTAAACCGAGTCATACGGAATCGCCGGGAATCGAACCCGCGACCTCCTAATGTGAAGCTAATAGACCGACCCATTACGACACGGAGACGGTCAAAGTGGCTGTAAGTGTCCATAATAAACCCGCAATAAATTTCCTGTAAAAATAAGTAGTTGCTTCTACGTAAAATCGGTCGGCTGACAACACATGACAAAATTGTTAACTATGTTACATTAAGTAGATACCTTTGTCTTCAGCCAGGACAGTACATACGGAATCCACCAGGTCGACTGAAGGGGAGACTGGAAACGAAGAGGCGACAGCGACACAGCAGATGGAAGATGTGTTCCAGAAGTTAATGAAGCTCACTGGTAACTTCTGAAAATAGACACTTATGTATATTTTATAACATAACCTACTAACTGCTTAGATATAGAGACTAATATTTTTCAAGTTCTGCATGAAAACTAGATGGCATCGTAATTAGGGGCTAGAACAAGGTTTGCAGCCTGAACCTGTTTAAACTTAGCACATAATACATGAAAAGCAAGTTTATTAAAAGATAGGTTTCACACGGGAACGAAAAATCCCCGTGGCATCCCCAGGAGAACTAAGGTGAGCTATGGAAAAAAAACATTTCCCGTCGTACACCCAGGCGAACCAAACAGGTGTACCACCAGCAAGAAGAGACTTGGAGCATTAACGCTATCAGGTCACCTGTTTCTTAATAGACATTATGAGCAACTTACCACGATTTGATAACGCTAGAGAAAATAATCAAGAATACTGGAAGGGCTGACCATAGCCAGGAGAAAGAGGAAGAGACAATAATCAGGCAATGAATTTGATCACAGGTGTAACAGATGCCGAAGAAGTTTTCGACCGTTTCCGCTCACAACGCGAGACGTCCAAACGCCTGAGCTATCTCCAGCAGACCATTGAAGAAGAAAAGTTAAACTTAGAGTCCACACAGACGAACCTCATGGCGGAGTTGGAGGCGTTCAAGTTTGCTTCGGTCAAGGATAAAGACGAGTAAGTGCTCAGATTAGGAAAAAATCTCAATAAACACACAATGCAGTTACGCACACGCAGAGAGTCATTTGAGAGGCTCGTAACTCAGATAATTTTGGTGTGACGGTTTTATCTTAAACTTATCACTATTAATGATTTAAATAGGTGATGTAGGATAGTTGAGGTTTCAGTCCCTTTGCACAAAAACCCCGCTGAGCCAGTTGCTGTCTGACAAGACTTGAGGACCAGCGCAAGGCAAAGAATCTAGTTAGCACAGTAATTTCTCTATTTGTTCGTAGGTACATCTTCTAGGGTGGGGACAACTATAGAATTATGATAACAGGGTACCTAAGAAAAGGGGCATGGTCAATTTTGAAATTTGGCCAGACTGGCGAGGCCAGTAAAGAAATAAATATATGAATTGTTATTTTCAGAGGAGCTGAACAGATAGCGCTGCTAAAAGAGGAAATAAAGAAGGAAGATGAAATCCACGAGGTCTTACAGAAGAAGCTTGAAGACTTGGAAACTACGTTGATGGAAATTAAACGTCTTCTTTACGAACTATGCCGTCTTATGGATGTAAGTAAACCAATATTAAATTAGAATTGAGAGTCAATAAAAAATCACTGAAAGATACGACCTTCTAAGGTGCTTTGCACACGACGGGGCGGGGCGGGCCGGTCAATTTCGCCGCCAACGATAGCACAAAGAGAATCGTATACTACCAACGCACATAGGAGGACAAAAAGACCGCGCCGCCTCCAAGTGCGTTGGTAGTATAAGATTCCCTTTGTGCCATCGTTGGCGGCGAAATTGACCGGCCCGCCCCGCCCCGTCGTGTGCAAAGCGCTTAAATGTTCATGGAACGAATATTATTACAGGCGTGTTTGGTAGTAGGCCTCAAGATATTGTCTATCTTATGTTCATCGTATCAGATCATATGCGCTCCCATCGAGGGGCTCAAGCCTACCCTGAATTAAGCCGATCCGACCTTAGTCGACCACGCAGGCCTTGAGCGGGTAGGTCGACTTCACACACAACCTTCGAGTTTTTTCACAGGCGTGTGCAGGTTTCCTCACGATGTTTTCCTTCACCGTAAGAGCTTCGGATAAACGTACATATGAAATTGAAATTCGAAAACACATTGGAACGTGGCAGGACTTGAATTACGACCTCCCGGACAGGAGGTAGGGGCCCTATCCGTTGCGCCACCGACGCTCTCATCTGTGGTTATTCCGCAACAATTAAATATTGAAGTGACTTATGAGAATTATCCGTAAGTAAATACGCTAAAAATACTTAAGTACGCTATGTACGTACGTATTGTGACATATTTCCTGCTGCTTCCACGTTAACAACACGCAGCGGCGCCCCTACACGGTACGGGCTTTTCCGGATTGGTGAGGGTTGTACGGCTATATATATTTGTTAGACGTAACATGGGTTTGGCAATGATGAAACGAGGCCTCGGAAGACCACCCACCACTTGGCGAACGGCGGCGGCGGTCCAAAAGGACCTGAAAGAGACTGATCTAGACGCCAACATATCACCTGACCGTGTTCAATGGAGAGAGGAGGCTGAGGACAAGGAGAGCAGACCCCAAATAAATGGGAAAGGCTAAAGCAGATGATGATGATGATGTGCGAACCCCGTTGTCAGAAGATTCCAAGATCTCTTGTGATAGCAACCAGCTAAACGAGCCTTGCGAAGCAGATAAATGGACAAACAGTCACACCCATCCAGAAAATTACCAAGTTGGTCGGTGGTCGCTTTAATCGCCTCCGTGGCGTAATGGTTAAGCCTATTAGCTTCACATCAGGAGGTCGCGGGTTCGATTCTAACCTTGTATGACTCGGTTTGGTTTGTAGAAGGGCATTTTCAAAGCCCGCCTGGATAGCTACCACCATCTTTGAATCTAAGTTTTGCCGCCAAGCATCAATGTTAACAGCATTGATGTGTTCCGGCTTGAAGATAAGATAGCCATCAGATGAGATGATGTCAAGGGCTTATCAATTGTGGATAAGAAAAACTTTTAAAAAATAATAAAACCGACGAAAAAAGAAAGGAGCTAAAAAGCGAAAAATAAAAAGAACCTTTAAAGTCTAACTGAGCTCCTAATACACTTATGTAAATACCTAAATAATTTTGAGTCAGCGCCTATCAAACAAATAAGCAAATTAATTAATACGTAAAATTTAATGATAGCAGCGGAATGCACGGCGCGGCGGCGGCGACCGATGTGATGCGTCCCTTTGTTGGCAATTGCCGATCATTTCTTTTGTTTGTTTGGCACCGACTCAAAATTATTTAGGTACTTAAATAAGTGTAGGAGCTCAGTTAGACTATAAAAACTCTTTTTATTTTTCGCTTTTCAGTTCCTTTCTTTTTTCGTCGGTTTATTTTTTTGTCAAAAAGCTTTTATTTTTTTGTGGCTGAAATATACGGATGCTAATTAACATGTATCTTTCAAAAAGGACTTTTGTATTATAAATAAAAAAGAATTATCAAAACCGGACTCTCTGTAAAAAGTTATGCATGGTCGAACATTACAATCAGTGAGTGAACAATCAATCATCCCCTGTTTTCCTACCCTTAGGGTAATTTTTTGCAAATGTATATGAGACCAACTTCAGGGTTATACCCTTTCCAATAAAAAAAGAATTACCAAAATCGGACTACTCTGTAAAAAGTTATGCGTGGTCGTTCATAAAAATAAAATAAAATATACGCGTGGACTTGAGAACCTCCTCCGTTTTTTCGTCGTTTAAAGTCAGTTGCACAGAGCCGCGACCGCTTTTTGCTGCTTATCATCATCATCATTACAGCCAAAAGACGTTCACTGCTGAACAAAGACCTATCTACCAAGGACTTCCACCACGATCCCTTACGCTCCCGCGTCTAGCGGCTTCCTGCGACCTTCACCAGTACATTGTTCCACTGAATGGGAGCTCTTCTCCACGCTAAGCCTTCCAGTGTGCGGTCGCCACTTGAGAACTTCACTATGCCATCGGCCCTCTGTTCTAAAATCTAATAAAAGATCAATCCTCGAATCCAACACACACTGATCGAATACCTTTGTCTTAAGACACTGCGGTATTTGGGACATGAAGATTTAATTATTAATTTATTTTATACAAGATATTGCGAAGCTTCCCAACGCTGTTTGATCAGTGTGTGTTGCCAGAAATAAAATAACATATGGAAGAGACATTAATGTGGGGTCTAATAAGAAAGCTTAAGGTAACCCAAAGGGCGATGAAGCGTGCTATCTTGGGAGTTTCCCTGTATATACATGATCGAATCAGAAATAAGAAGATTCGCCGTGGAGAACCAAAATAACCGACACAGCTCACAGAATCGCTAAAAAGTTGGGTTGGGCACTTACTCGTCGTTTATAGTTGCTTCTACTTATAAATTAAATCAAAAGCAATTTTTTACCCAACTGCACCAGAAGGAAGGTTATGTTTTTCGAGTGTATGTATCATGTATGTATGTGTATTTCTTTGGCACGCTCTGTAGCCTATACGGCTTGATAAATTTTGGAGTACGAGGTGTCGATAGATTAGTCTTGATCCCGTGACTGATATAGGATACATTTTTAACCAACCAGCCAAAAAAGAGAGGTTAAGTTTTTATGCAGTAAGGTTTTTAATTTTTTAATTAATTCCTAAATTTATTAGTAGTCAGGCAACTTGCGTGGTTGGGTCGCTTACGCAGGTTAAGCCGACCGGAAGCATGGTCATTAGGTGCCTGGATGGGTTTGGCTGTAAGTGGCATTTTAATTTTTTATCGGCCTTCTCTATGCTTCGCAACGCAAGGCACGGTAAGCTGTTGGTGCCAGTTGCAATCACCAGATGCCAAGCCGTGTCAGATGCCTTATGGGCGTTTTGAAAAACTTCTGACAATGGGGTTCGCCACTAGCCGTACAACCTCCATTAGTCCGAACTTGGCCCTGCGTGTGGAGTATGGCCTAACCTTCCCCAGTTTGGAAGAGACCTGGCAGAGGGAACGTTTGTTTGATCTGTGGCTTTCCCCAGGTCATACAAGAGCCGACGATGCCCGAATGGACGGCGGAAGCTCGCGACGTGCAAGAGGTTGTAGAAGTTTTATCGGCGCGGTTCGAGAAAGCCAGCGCGCGCGCAGCCGAAATCAGAGAGCGGGGGCTGGACCTCACTACTATACCTGTGCCTTCTAACGTACGAAAATACACTACTGACGAGTTTAATTTATCATTATCATATTAGCCGAAAGATGTCCACTGCTGGACAAAGGTCTCCGTCATGGATTTCCACAACGACCGGTGCTGCGCTGCCCGTATCCAGCAGCTTCCCTCGACCTTCAGCAGGTCGTCGGTCCACCAAGTGGAAGACCTGCCTACGCTATATCTTCTGGTGAGGGGTCGCCATTTGAAGTTTTACTGCCCCGACGGCCATCCTGTTCTACGAGCTATGAGTTAAATCCGTATCCATTTTTTTTTCTTTTAGCTGACTAGCCGTTTAGGCTGAAACCAGGAGGAAAATAGATATATTTAGAGCAGAAAAATGGCGCCGCTGCGCAAACTGGTTTCAACCTTATAGCATCTATCATCTATTGTTTTCAGCTAGCAATTGTATGTATACTCAAAATTGATAAGTGATAACAATATGAAAAAGGCCTCCCCGAGGATTACCATAACGACCAGTCCTGCGCTGCTGGCATCCAGCTGCTTCCCACGACCTTCACCAGATCGTCGCTGCACCGTGTGGGAGGCCTTCCTACGCTATGTATTCTAGTGTGCGGTAACCACTCGAAAACTTATTAACCTAACGGCCATCTGTTCTACGAGCTATTGCCCCGCCCCTGCCACTTAAGTTTAGCGATCCTGTGAGCGGTAACCTTGGTCCTCCCACGTATCTCCGTGTTTCAGAAACGCGATAACAATATCACCGAACAAAAACCTCCGTTTGGGACATTTCTTGTAAGCTGTTCGAAGCGTACTTGGAGTTTTGGAACCAACATTTAACTATCATCAAACGGACTATATACAAGAATCTTGTTGTCGTTTTCAGCCAACGAGCGGGTCACCATCAGTTGCAGGAGTGAGTGTTCAGAGCCAGAGCCAAAGCCAGAAAGAGGTTGAGAAGGTAGTGCCCACATACAAAGAGTTGCTGCTAAGAGAACCCGTTAGGGCACCACGTAAGTTACTACAAGTTACCGTGATAGAAAGTTAGGTAGCACAAAAGTGTGTATCGAGAATGAATGAAACAGTAGTGGAAGTGTGGGTGACCACTGACCGCAATACACCCACCCCCAAGCAGGCGTGGTGTGGGTGATAGCCAGCGATTACTGGCGTACGAGGACTTCCTTCTAGCACTATCGAGTGGCGAACGCGTACCGGAAAACGAAGCGTAGGGTGGCCTCCCAACTCGGTGGACAGATGACCTGATAAAGGTCGCGGGAAGCCACTGGATGCGGGCAGCGCAGAACCGGTCGTCGTGGAAATCCTTGGGGGAGGCCTATGTCCAGCAGTGGACGTCCTTCGACTGATATGATGATGACTCCCGAGGATCGGCAAATAAAGGATGTAAGGTAAAAAAGAACATATCCTGTAATTGTGTAGGTCCCGTTAACTGGGGCTTCTACTCATCATACTGAACAACTTTTGTCTATAAATTTGCTGAAATCGCAAAAAAAAACTCTTCATACAATTTGATCAGCTGATCGAGCAATTTTGTGAATTTTTGTATATAATCCACATTTAAAAAAAATTACTAGGTTTCTTCGGGGAAGTTGTTTATTATGATGAGTAGGATCCCCAGATAACAGGACTTACTCCAATTTTGTTACACCCTACGACGCTTCTACTGATGAAACATAACAATTCTACAACTTTGCTAAAATCGGAAAAAAAGACCTACAGGTGTTATAAAAATCAAGAGTCATATTTTAAGGAGTTAATCTGTATCAAGTATAAAATACAGGAAAAATCTAAAATAATCATCTGAAAAACACTGTTCATACCAATCGTAATTTATTCATCCCACAAAAAGGTTTAGGTTAGGTTGCCCCGTTAGGCAGGGTAGGCATAGCAACTCGCAATTGTGTGGAAATCGAAAGGACAAAAACGTCGGTATAGTAGGTATACCTACGGTATACGTAGTAAATAGCCTTTATTCTTTGCTACGGTGTACTAGCGGTCGAACGACAGTGCGCTCTTATACAAATTTTTGTCTCGGTTTGTTTGAAAAGTGATTTAAAAAAAAAGTTTTTTTAATATTTTTTCCTATGTTTACTTGATACTGTGTAACCTCTTTAAATTTCACTGGTGATTTTTTTAACACCTGTTACAAATCGATCAGCTGATCAACCAACGTTGCATGGTTTTTTTTTTATTATTAAAAATTTGAGTACGTTTGACTGCAACTCACCTGATGGTAAGTGATGATGCAGTCGAGGATGGTACACGCAAACTCAAATAATGCCTATTCACTCTTGCCTTGAAGATCCCCAAATTATAGGAATCGGGAAACACTGACGCAGGCAACGAGTTCCACTCCTGCGCTGTACGCATAATAAATGAAGAAGCGTAACGATTCGTGCGAAAAGGTGGAACATCAACAACAAAGGGGTGCAAGGGTGGTTAGTCTAAAACTCCCTTTACGATTTCAGCAAAGTTGTAAAACAAAATATGTTGGTCAGTTTCATAGTAGTATAAGCCCTCCCTCCTATCTTATCCTCAAGAAACATACTCTATTATCCCTTCGCAAGCCCTTCGCATACAAGGTGACAAAAAGTTACGCGTCATACAAGGTGGGGTATAAATGACCCGCACTTATGTGACTCCTGTGTAAATATATTTTAAAAAGTTTTTATCAATTTAGAGGATAGGTAGAACGACAATAAAAAACACATTTTTACTTGCGTCCAATAGTTTGTTTCAACTTTGCAGTAAAATATGAGTCTTGTTCCGACTGAAAAAACTATACATAGACAAATCAATCTTAAAACCTCGTTTAATCTTAAATTATATTATAAAAAAGAAAATAATATTAATTCGTACTAGTGTTAGAAACTTCCAGGTGTTTTCTTCATATTTGAAGACTACTACTACTACTTCGCTGGCTCAGCGCCCCGAAGTGGATCTTGGCCTTCGAAATTAAAGTGCGCCACTCTATCTATTTAAAAGAATAGAGTGGTGCACTTTAATATTTGAAGACAATCTTCTCACTGACTCTAAACACGTCTTAAACACTAGACCGCCCGCGTAGCACTAAATTAATCCACCAGGTCGACGTTGGCACCCAGCTACTCAAGGTTACAGTCCTCGCCGTTACGTAATTTAAAAAAATATTAGATAAAACCGTTGGGATCTGCGTCCCCCCAACTTGTATGCGAAGGGTTAAACCTAACATGCTGTACGTTAGTACCAATATATATACTTTGATCCTGTATAAAAATGTCCTGCTAACTTTCCACCAGAAGGAAACTACTGTCACATACAGGTTGTCCTCCCACTAACTTCACCCTTACCTACTTTCACCCGACTACGAAAAAGGAGGGTTATGTTTTTGACAGTCTATGTATTGAATGTTCATCTGTTCCCTCGTATTTCCAAAACCACTTATCCGATCTTGACATATGTGGTGTCTTTGGATTTGTGCCATCACTCCGCGTGCCATAGTTTAAAGCATACAGCATATAAAAAAACTTGCTGATTTTATAGGTGAATTAAACATTAAAAAAGATTATTTTTAAATTCATATCATGTCTAGTAAAAAAAGAAAGGTTTTGACGAGCACATTCTAAATATATATATATATATGTATGTACATTATGTATATATGCAAATATTTTTAATTTCTTAGCAAATGGTCTCGCGATATTATGAAACAGCTCAATGTACGCGCGCTACAACCAAGCAACGCGCGGCCGCGGCCGCGGGTAGTGTGGTGGGTGGCTATTTTTATATGGAAATAAAATAAAAGTTAAAAAAACTAAAACCCGACTACGGAAAAGTTTTCATACTTTTCCGCAGTCGGATTTATGTTTTTTTTTACTTTTCTTTTATTGTACTTTAATTAAATAATACATTTTGCAACAGCACTGCATAGACTTTCTCGCGGTACAGTGAACAGCACGTTAAATACAATACAATATTCTTTATTGTATCACAACATAAAAAAGAAATGAACAATATACTCAATAATTTATTGCTGTCTTAAACAGGGTACAGGTATCTTAAGTGTACTTAGTTACATATTATATTATAATTATATAGAAGAGAGCCTACACAAAGTTACTGAAACTGGCAGTAAATTTCTTTTTTAGCTTTAAAAAGGCCAGCAACACAGAAATCGTGGCTATATTATTGTGGCCAGCAAGCGGAATGATTCATAAAGGTAAAAGCAAACAAAACATTAAAGTTGTGTAAGGGCTTTGTAATGAGTTTTGCCAGAATAAACAATACTGCCTTTTTACAAAACATCAATAATAGTCACTACCTAAATTTCATAAAAATCGTTAAAGCTGTTTTTGAGATTTTTGCTTTTTTTTGTAGAGTTCCGAAGTCAACAAGAAACCCTTATATTTTTGCCATGTCTGTCTGTCCATTTGTCCGCGGCTTAGCTCAGAGACTAGTAGTATTGGACAGCTGTAATTTGGCAAGGGTATATTAATCACGCCGCCGACAAATATGTTACCTCCCTTACATGTAAAGAAAATGTGGTTTTTTTTTGTTGACGTACCCTTCGACTGGAGAGGAGGGGTCTCCTCCAGCCGACCAAATTAAGATGTGCAGTTGGATTTGTAAAAGGTTCATAGATTTTCCATACAAAATTTTCTATTTGTAACTGCAAATACAATTTTGTTTTTAAAATTTTACATTTATTTTTTGATAACACTACGGAACCGCCGGTTTTTATTGTATGACAGCTGCGGCTACCCTTAAATTGCAAACAATTTTAATTTTACTGTAGTTTTGGTTACATAAACTTTGTTGGTATGCGAGGGCCGAAAGGGACGGACTGCATTCCAGCTACAAATTCGCAGTTTGGATGCAGTGAAAGCGCAAATTACTAGGAGAACTGCATCCAAACTGCGATTTTTGCTGCTGGAATGCAGTCCGTGTATCTGGACCCTAATTTTCAAAAAAAAAACAAAAAAAAAGCAATGACATTTTTCACTATGATGACAACCCTAAAAAAACACACAAACAGAGACTTTTTGACTCTATTAGTGTAAAACAATAAAACCCTATCAAAATCTCAACTTTGATTGTTACTCCTATTCCTTTCTTCACTCGCTTCGGGTCGCTCATCAGTCACTAGAAAGTAAATATTCGTTTCTGGTGAGGTGAAATCTCTGTAGTTGTAATGTACATACCTACGAAAGCTGTTTAACACGTACTTAAAACTTAGCTAAATAAACTATGGAGTTACACAGTAAAACTTTCAGAGCAATGGTCATAAACTGAGCTCATAATGAATTTATCGTTTTCAGCATCTGACGAAGAAGAGGATATCCCATCGCGATGCTACCTGAAGCGACAAGCGCAAGTTATTGTGGACACGAAATGCAGAAGGAAGGGTTTCCGTCCGCCCTTCCCGCGCAAATAAACTAGCTAATAAACAAAACAATGATCAAATTTAACCTATGTTATACAACGAATGGAGAGAGAGAGACAGCAATGGACAGAGAGGCCTGGAACAAGCTGGAGGATGCCTATAGAAGGGCTTCCGAATTCCGATCAATGGCGATGAAGGAAGTAAAGACATCGATTATAACAAACATATTTATATGTACATTTCTATATTTAGTATATATTTTAAACCACTACCTAACGTGTTCAAACTGATATATATTGATTAAATATTTAATACATCTAATTAAAATGCATGTAAAAAAAATTGTAGATCGGAAATAAATATGGGCTTTATTATTATTATATGATGTCGGTGGCGTAATGGGAGCGTCGGTGGCGTAATGGCAAGGGCCGCTACCTCCTGTCCGGGAGGTGTGTTTTCGAATTTCGATTTCATATGTACGTTTATCCGACGCTCTTAAGCGACAACAGGAAATGACTGTCTGACAGGTGTCTTATCGTATTTCTTTGTATATTTTGTGTTTTTTAAGTTGTAATATGGGTTTTTACCTGTGAATTAATGATTTATTATTATTATTGTTATACGGTGAAGGAAAACATCGTGAGGAAACCTGCATACGCCTGCGAAGAAACTCGAAGGTTGTATGTGAAGTCGTCCAACCCGCACTGGGCCCGCGTGGTCGGCTAAGGCCGGATCGCCCTAATTCAGGGTAGGTTCGAGCCCCTCGGTGGGGACGTATATGAACTGATGTGATTATTATACGAAACATATAGGTACAGGAAGATAAATACCTATGAAAAATAGCCAAAAGCACTGTAAATTGAATCACAATTTTAACAAACTGGGAAATAAAACTAAAATCATCACAAAAGTTTCAAAGTTTAGTGTCATTGAATACTTACTTGGAGCAATTTAATTAATAAATTAGTGTTGAATTATGATTTATAATTAGCTTATTAGCTGCCACCAGGACTAGAGTCCATATACCTGTATCTGTTGCTATTTTACAAGCTTTTATTTAGTTTTAACTGTCCCGATGTTTGTCATCAAATCTTGCAAATTAAATTTGTCCCAACATATTTAGGTTTTTCCTTGCACTATTCCACAATTAATTTGTGTTTTATTTACATTAATTGTGGAATAGTGCAAGGAAAAACCTAAATATGTTCAGTTCAGTTTTCCACCAAGAACCTACTATCGCAAGCATACAATAAATTTGTCCCACTTTCCGGTTTCCGATTGAGCCGAAATTTTTCATGCATTATATCACGTGACAATGCAATATTATGTTGACATGGAGCTGATCTGATGCTGTAACTGGAAGGAGGCTATAGGAACTCCGCAATAAAACGACACAACCCCATCGAGTTTGGGCTCAGAAACTACTATTACTAAACAGCAAAACCTTTTTGTAGACAATCTCAAATCAAAATTTAAAATAGGTGTGTCACGTCACATCAAAACTGTCACTCAAAACTCAAATGTGAGCTTTTTATTACGCAAACTTGGAAACATTTTTGTATTGTAGGATAAGTTTTTTATTTTGTTACAACTGAAAACATACTATTCCTAGCATGTTTTCTCCGCATAAGAACTCGTACCTCCAGTTGGTGTGCGCCATGAACCCTCGGGTCATCAACAAGGCTGTTGACCAGGCCATGCAGAGGAGACAACGCGATTTGCGCACAGGTGAGTAAACAAATTGCTGTTAACTCTTTTTAAAGCTCGCGCCAAACTTTATTATTGATCTGAACTGTGATGCGAGTGCTTACTTACTGCGCCGGTATAACCGAGTAGTAGGTACCTTTACGTCCTACTAACACCCATAGTTTGGTTGCAACCAACTTCAGAGCCGTGATAAAGTTCGGCGCGAGCTTTACAGAACGATTACCCATAACTAACTCATAACTCATAACTCATTTATTGGTAATTAAGTATTACACGTCAAAAAAATACGGAAGAAGTTATTTCACACATTAAAGATAAATATTAAAAATACAATTAAACTCTATACTTATAAAGTATAGGAAAAAAAAACATAACCAAAGAATAAGAACAAAATAATAAAATTAATTATAGTCAAAAAAAAAACAGATTAATTAATAAATTAATTACAATGTCAAGTTTAGATATTAATTTTTAGTTTTAAAAAACTCGTCTACAGTGTAGAAGGCCTGCTGCCCAAGATATTTTTTTAATCTACCTTTAAAACTATTCAGTGACGTCGCCTCGACCACCTGCTCGGGAAGGCGGTTGTAAACCGCTGGTCCCATTACGTGCACCAGCTTGCCCGTCTTAGTCAGCTTGTGCTGGACAGCGCGCAGGTTGTTTGCGCCGCGAGTGTTATACCGGTGGCAGTCACCGCATTTAGCGTATGAGCTAAGGTTCTCACGTGTGTACAGTGCAGCCTGTAGTATCACCATGCAAGGCACAGTGAGAATACCGAGGGACTGGAAGTGAGGACGAGCTGACGAGTCTCGTGGTATCCGCACTATTGCTCTTACAGCTTTTTTCTGCAGTCTAAAGACGCGCAGCCAGTCGGCCGCACAACCCCAGAACTCAATGCCGTACTGTAGCAGTGAGTGCACCGACGCAAAGTAGCACGTGACGACCATGTCCCTCGGTAGAGTTGCTGATAGGCGCCAGAGAGCGAAGCATGCTCGGCCGAGTTTGGCGCACATCGTGTCGATATGCGCCTCCCAGGTCAGAGCTCTGTCGACGTGAAAGCCCAGGAACACTGATGACTGCGTCTGCTGGAGCGCCATACTGCCAACCGCCACCAAAAGAGGACTGCACGCGTGTCCCGTTAGATTGAAATGCACAAAGTGTGTTTTGCTGAGGTTGAGTGCAAGTCCGTTGTTTTCGAACCATCGGGACATTCGCTGAGCAGTGTAATTAAGCTCAGATTCGAGCAGATCTACCGTCTCAGCACAGACAATCGCCGCAACATCATCCGCATACATCATAATATACGCATTTGATATTGCCTGAGGGAGATCATCCATTAGCAACGAAAACAGTATATTGGATATCGAAGATCCTTGTGGTACCCCCATGGTAGTTTTTAATGGATTTGACTTAATCTTGCCACCGTCACCTACAACAGCTTGTGACCTATCAAACAGGAAGTCTATTAGCAGGGAAAGTGCAGGTCCATCTATGCCATAATGTTTAAGTTTATGCTCAAGTAGTGAATGATCCGCCACGTCAAATGCTTTTGACAGATCGCAAAAAATAACAGCAACTTGCTTACTTTGCTCTCTTGCATCTACGACGCGACGAATGACTTCACGTGTCATGTGAGTTGTGGACCTACCGGCACGGTAAGCAAACTGTCTGTCAGATATCAGCTCGTTGTCCTTCAGAAACTTTGTGAGCCTTTCGCTTAAACCATACTCAAAAACCTTAGCCACAGCTGGAATTATGGATACCGGTCTATAGCAGTTCATATCCTCACGGTTTCCTTTACCTTTGAATAATGGCGAAACTTTAACGTTTTTGAAGGCTTTGGGGTACATTCCGCTGTGCAGGCAACAGTTATACAAATCTGATAATACCTCCGCTAGAGGGATTGCGGCTCCGTGTAGGATGTCTACGGAAATATTATAGATGTCCTTAGTAACCTTACGTGCAACACCTTTGTTAAGAATCGAGAGTGAATAGGCACTATTTGAGCTTGCGTGTCACATCCTCGGCTGCATCGGCACTTACCATCAGGTGAGGTGCAGCCAAACGTACTCAAATTTTTAATAAAAAAAAAAAAAAAAAAAATTACTTCTGGTGGTGTAAATCGCTGAAATCGAAACGAGCAGGAGGCCGGAGTACGGGCAATAGCCAATGCTCGACATGCGGCAATCACATCAGCAGCAGGCGCGCCACATGTGACTGCCGCCTTTACGAACCTTTCATTAACCGCGTTGACCAGTTCTTGCTTTGTGCTAAAGTTGTTTCGCTCTGAATCTCTTAATAATGTAGTATAGTCAGTGGTGGATTTCGATTTTCTACCTATTTCTGTATTCACTACCTGCCACATGGATTTAGCAGTGTTCCGTGATCTTGAAATCATTTCGGTGTAATAGTCCGTTCTCTTTTCTTTAGTTAGTAACTCGAATGTACCTATTAGCTTTTGCTTCCATCTCGGATTTGTCATTTCCATTGAAAACAACTATAAAATCAGTGTCATACCTAGACGGTAAGAGACAAGAAAATATATCCAAGTAGGTAAACAACTTGTCTCCTAATAGCAAGACTGATAGCTCGCTAAATTCCGGAATGCTGACAAGGTGTAGCTTTTACGTCACGACTATCTTCAGTTCCAAGGTCTACTGCATTACCTACCTATCCCTAAGTTTGCTTTTATGACCTTCGTTCAAAATCTATACCTGCTTACCAGCCGGGTGTTGCCCGTGGTCCACCTGTTTGGTTCACCTGGGTGGACCACGGGTAATTTTTTTACCCGTAGCTCACCTCTAAATCATCATCATCATATCAGCCGAAGGAAGTCCACTGCTGGACATAGGCCTCCCCCAAGGATCTCCACGACGACCGGTTCTGCGCTGCCCGCATCCAGCGGCTTCCCGCGACCTTCACCAGGTCATCGGTCCACCGAGTGGGAGGCCTGCCTACACTACGCTTTCCGGTGCGTGGTCGCCACTCGAGAACTTCTAAATAAAAATAGAAAAACAATTCAAATTACATTGCCGGTGGTCCACCTCAGTCAGTGATAGATGACCTATTATTATTAGCACATAACAGTCATGATTTGATACCGGCTTTTACGATATCAAGGATACCATACCCAACCAATTAGGCTACCAGTCGCAATCAACTAGGCTACCAGTCGCAATCAACTAGGCTACCAGTATTTCATAGGAGGTCAAGCTCAAGCAGGAGATTACTTTCTTGTGTTCCCACTATTTTTTTCCACTGTTGGTATCTTATGGGATATTTGTTTCTTGTAGTCAGTCCGTTGCTTGATATACATTGAGCCACATTGAACTTTATAGGACAGAGCATAATGTTGAGCTAACCTTGTGGTATATTATTTGTTAAGTTACCAATCTTACTACAGTCAGCATCATTTATACCGTGGCTGTCAAGATACCCAAATATATTGTCACATCCAGAGTAGTAATTAATAATAACTCAAACAAAGTAATCTAATTCTTCAGACCATTTACCGTTCACAAATATACAGGAGCACTTACAAATCCTAATACTTGACAACAGTCAAGCCCGCAATAATACCGGTACAACCACACCGCCACTGGATTCATAGCAGCCAAAGTATTCATAAATATGTATACAACATGAAATCAAACTTTATTCCGGATGCCGGATTCCTCTTTGACTGCAACTTTGAGTCGCCATTAGACAAATATGACCGGTCAGGCCGCTCATAAATATATATACTCTAAAATGATATTATGATCTTATCAGTGATATTCGCACAATGAAGCATCGCATCAAATATTGAAGAACAAAATAAAATAAAATATATATACCTTTATATTAACATTTCCTTTGCATTTATGTTTTTTTATATGACGCGCACCGCCACAGCTGCGATTCATTTTTGAAGTTTTTTACTTAATAATTTACTATTTTTAATGTTACGGACTAATTTTATAAAGCTGTCAAAAATAAAAATAGATTGGCAATAAAACTATTTAAATGGCAAACAAAAAGATTTGAACGAACGAACGAACCTGTAAATGAAAAAATCTAAGGAGCTTTTATAACAAGGTGTACCACGGGAAATAAAAATTCCCCGTGGTACACCCAGGTGGACTAAGGTGAGCTACGGGAAAAAAATAATACCCGTGGCCCACCCAGGTGAACCAAACAGGTGGACCACGGGCGACACCCGTTACCAGCTTAGTTGAACTTCGGAATTGGTAAGAGGAAAATAAACTGTGGTACAGCTCGCGCCAAACTTTATTACTGATCTGAACTGTGATGCGAGTGCTTACTGCGCCAGTATAACCGAGTAGTAAGTACCTTTACGTCCTCTAGGCAGTTTGTTACTGCGACGCGTCTTGCGACCAACTTCAGAGCTATAATGTGAGTAATACGCTGTAATAACGCTTGGCGCAAGCTATAGCTACGAGTACGAGCCAAGGATTTATTTAGTGAATGAGGCCAATGAGATGATTATTTTCAATAAACTCATCAATGAAACATAAGTATGTATTGATGGAAGGGAAACATTGCTCCACATTTTCAGAGAACTTTCTGAAACGTGCAGCCCTCCTTAAATGAATGAACTAACAACAACTATTTATCTTTTCAGAGCTCCCACCCGCCAAGCGACTAGAGTCCATGCAGCCCTCCCTCTTCGCCCCGCAGGTCGACATCACCCGCGCACGGCTCGGCTTCGGCCGCGTTGGACTCAGGATCATCAACAGAGAGCTGCACTCTGATGATCACTTGGTACAGCTGCAGGCGATACACAGCGTGCTGGATCAGGTAAAACTTCTGAGCATTGATGTCGTAGACTAGTGAATTGAAGATTCGGACGCTTTGGACTCAGAATGTTTTACTTACATAGAGAGCTGCACTCCGATGACCACTTGGTACAGCTGCAGGCGATACACAGCGTGCTTGTTAAGGTAACGTAACGTAAGGACTTCAATTTGACTATAGGAGTGAGGAACTGGTGAAAGTAGCGGGAAGCCGCTGGATGCGACCACGCAGGACCGCTCATAGTGGAAATTCTTGGGGGAGGCCTCTGTCCAGCAGTGGACGTCTTTCGGCTGATGATTATGATACAGGTACCGTTCAAATAAGCCGACATAGGGGGATTATGAACTGGAGAGTCGGTGATGTACAGCTAGGGCCGCTACCTTCTGTCCGAAAGGTCTTAGTTTGAATCCTTCCACGTACCAATGTGTTTTCGAATTTCGATTTCATATGTACGTTTATCCGACGCTCTTACGGTGAAGGAAAACATCGTGAGGAAATCTTCACACGTCTGCGAAGAAACTCGAAGGTTGTGTGTCAAATCGACCAACCCGCACTGGACCCGCGTGGTCCACTAAGGCCCGATCGCCCTAATTCAGGGTAGGCTCGAGCCCCTCGGTGGGGACGTATATGAGCTGATGTGATTATTATATGAAACATTTAGGTACAGGAAGATAAATAGCTAAGAAATAGCCAAAAGCACTGTAATTTGAATCACAATTTTAACATAAACTGGGAAATAAACTAAAATCATCACAAAAGTTTCAAAGTTTAGTGTCATTGAATACTTACTTGGAGCAATTTAATTAGTAAATTAGTGTTGAAGTATGATTTATAATTAGCTTACGAGCTGCCACCAGGACTAGAGTCCGTAGACCTGTATCTGTTGCTATTTTACAAGCTTTTATTTAGTTTTAACTGTCCCGATGTTTGTCATCAAATCTTGCAAATTAAATTTGTCCCACTTTCCGGTTTCCGATTGAGATTGATAACTATGATAAGACTCTACAAAAAAATCCAGAAAATGTAACTAGTTTGCCAGAGAATACATTCAACTCATGTCAGAAAATGGCTGTGCTCTAGAGGATATTATAAAATACATGGTTATTGGTTGTTATTACAAAATAACGGTAACAGAATTTAAACAATCAAAATAGAGCGAATCGAGACAGCGTGAATGCTAATCCAGACTGACTGTTTTTTTGTTGTTCACAGTACCGTTAAAGTATATAAAATATATATTATTACTAACATACAGTATGGACACTCCCTGCCGCTCTCTAGATTGCGACCTCACCCCCTCGTCACCCATATTGATACAGATTAGTTACAGCTTGGTTCTTGAACGTATGGGATTTCGCCATGATTTTGTTTGTTCATTGGTTTTTAGGAATATCATTTCAACGACCATTTGTATGCAGTGTCCGGGATGTGGTACCGCGCTGTGTGAGTAAAGACGGGCATATGTGTGAACGAGATAACAAGACCGCCGGCCGGGATTTACAGATTGTGTCTTTATCTACGCGGGTTATACACCAATTTTTGTTACATCCTGTAGTTTTTAATACCTTTCAGTTCTCTCTTCGTACTCAATAAATCTACAAGATCCCTTTGTTTATTACAGGTACAAATATCAGAAAACGCACTATTCCTGATCGATCTGCAAGTCGTCTACCGACTCATAGACCTCATGCAGCACAGGAACCCTATCGTTCGCGAGAAGATCTGCCTCATCCTCACCCACCTGGCCAACTACTACCAAGGACGTCAGCGCATCATGTCCCGACCTAAGGTCATAGACAATCTGATGTGGCTCATCATGAGGGACAGGAGAGAGATCCGTTATGCTGCTGCGTACACTCTCAGAACTTTGGCAAGAGACAGATGCACTAGTGAGAAGATACTCCAACATGAAAATATCATCGAAAATCTTCTGAAGATGATCAAAAACGATCACATAGGAACTGTCCTTTTGCACTTGAAGACTTTTGAAAATTTGGCCGAATATGACCCGATCATGCCATTGAAAGCGAACGCCTTCGCTATAATGCTCACTTTATTCAGCGATCCCGATCCGAGAATAGTCGCCCACGCAATGGATTGCATGACGCAACTCTGTAAACACGAGATCGGTAGGAAGCTAGCTGATAAATACGACATTACTTTTGTGCTTAGAAACTTCATCACATCCCCTGAAATTGAGGTTACAATCAGCGCCGTGGGGCTTATGTGTTACACCACATTAACGACCCGATCTAAATGGCGCGCTAAGGAAGTGTGTAACGAGCTAACAAATCGTCTGATGATGCTTTGTGTGTGCCACAACAAGCCCGCGTTGCAATTGCGATGCATGCAAGTACTTATAAACTTATGTGATTGTCCGGACATTAGGTATCACATGAAGGAGTACTGGGAAAATCAAGTTACGGCGATCAATATTCGGGATCACGAACAGTGGGATGGAACGTCGGAAACGACCAGCTATGGTTTTGAAACTGGACACAACTATAGGACCATGAGCATTGAGCCAGTTGAGACAATAAAAAACGATTACGGCGACAACGCGGAGGTGTTGAACGTTCATAGCTATCTGGGAAGGGTTCGAGACACGAAGGACCATTTAATAGCCGCTATCAACTGGAAGTCTTACAAATGAACATTTTTTTTAAGTGTTTTTCTTATAAACATTTTATGAAACTATTACAAATTAAAAGCGGAAATCTTTGAAATGTTAATGTTTATTGAATTAGAGATGAACTTATACAATTCATTACTATTAGAAATAAAAAATTTGAGCTACCAAGTATTTGTATTTTTATTTTTTTCCTGTATAAAAATTATCTACAGTTGTGCCTTTTTGGCGAACTTAAAAACTATCAGTCGTGCTTTCTTATAATTCGTATTCCAGCTATTTATAAGACACGTCCGTCAGATTTTGTACTTCCTTGTTTCAAAATTCTGAACAATATGGAAACACAACGGAAAAACAAGCTCAGGCGTTTCTGACGATAGGTAGAATCTGACGAATGTATCCTTATATCATTCCAGCAATATTTTGGGCATCATTCACTGGGTCTAATGAATGTCAGCACTTTACATACACTTTCTTTAATCAAATATATTACAACAAAAACATTGTGTTACAGCTTTTACACAGAACCGTTTACCTTTGCGTATTAATTGTACATAATACAGTTACGTATGGCACTGAACTATTATAGTTCTTTCAATCATTTAATAGCATATTTGACGACTCCCAACAAACACTCTGTCAAAGGTAACGCCCCAAGCTCAATCGTGCCGCCCGCCGCGCCGCTGCCGACGATGTAGCGACGCGATTGTACTTAGAGCGGCCCCTTTGTCGGAGTGATTGACTGACGCAGTTGCCGCTCGCGGCATTCATCAAAGATTCATCAGAAGAAAGCGAGCGAACTTTACACACCATTATCTTTCTCATAACCCCCTAATTTCTTTACATAACTTACTATTCGCTAAATCCCCTAATAATTTGGCGATAATAAGCTAATACAAACAATAATAATTAATTACAATACAACTAGGAACACAATTAAAAATAAATCACAGCATACTTTGGAATACCTACCAATTGTAATAGCTACCTAGAAAATCTTCAGCACGGCCAATATAATATATACTTTGGCACGGCTAGAAAAATTGCAGCTCTCGGTCTCAAAGCATAGAGTATCATTGCTTAGACGTATACCGACTACATACGGCGGAATGCTGTTTGTTGCGCCCGTCGCGATAAGTACTTTATCTTACACTCTACACTGCTCGCACTCGTGCCAACTGTATCACTGTCCCTCTTTGGCGAACTGGAATAGCGCCTTGCAGAGGTCGTGCATAGTCGCGTCTCACCTGCCGCCGCCGCGCTTGTTCAAAGGGTCATACACCTCCGCTTCGGAGTCGATTTCATCCTCCGACAACGAGAGGGAGCCACCGACACGCCGTGTGCGTAGGCCCTCCTGGAAAAAAAAGTTTATGTTTCATCATATCAGCCAAAAATAGTCCACTGCTGGACAAAGGCCAAGTTTATCTAAATATATATAACTCAAAGATGACTGACTGACTGACATATTGATCTATCAACGCACAGTCCAAACCACTGGACGGATCGGGCTGAAATTTGGCATTCAGGTAGATGTTATGACGTAGGCATCCGCTAAGAAAGGATTTCGGGAAATTCCCACGGGAACACCAAAAAACGGGAACTGCGCGGGCGAATCTGCGGTCATCCACTAGTGTTTACATATATTTAAAAAAAAAGAAAACGTCAAAACAAATTGATATGTACATCACCCAAGTTTTCTGAGTACATATTCATACAGAGAGCTGGTTCAAAGAGCCAAGATTTTTTTTATCTAGAAAAGTAAAGAAACTACGAAGTGCAGTCATTAGGTTAGATCCCTGGCTACAAATGTGTCGAAGATGACAACATCCTGCTGATCCTCGGGAACCCCGTAGACTGCTCAAAAGACAGCACACGGTAAACGAGCATATTTTCCATACAAAAAAATCATGCTGCTTGTTTTGAGCAGTCTACCGAGTTCCCGATGATCAGCAGAATGTTGTCATCTTCGACACATTTGTAGCCAGGTCGAAGTAACTATTTAGTAATCTGTGGCCAGGTATCTTACCTAATGACTGCACTTCGTAATTTCTTTACTTTTCTTGATGGCTGTTTGGACCACCTCTCTGTATGCAAATGTGTTGAGAAAACTAAAGTGGCCCTTACATTGTTTTGAGTAGTATACCGAAGACAAGGCGGTATGGCCAAAAAGCCTTAAGTTAAGGTTCCCCAGAGGCTCGAGATTCCATACAAACGTAGTCCCGCTTTAATACAAAAACTACATGTCGGATTGAATCCAAACTTTGCAAATATATTGAGTAGACACATATCGATGTTTGTAATTAGTTTTCACCGTAGTAACTTTAAACATAACTAAACGAAGGCTTAAATTAGTTTTGTACTGAAAGTTTGAAACTGTTCTTATTTTTTTCCGTTTTATATTAGTACATCAAAACTAATATATTGGATTCAAACCAGCATATAAATTTTGTATTAAAGCGGAACTATGTTTGTATGGAAACTCGAGACTCAAACTCAAACTCGTGACTGCTCGTTTACAATAACCTACTTTCCATCCACCCTTGTATCAAAATGTAATAATTAGGGATGCATCGATACGCCTTTTTGCCGATACGATACCGATACCGATACTCTTATAAAAAAATTCGGCGATACCGATACCGATACCGATACCAATACGCTTATTGAATTCAAAAAGGAAGGTAGAATAAATAAAACACAATTAATTAATAGTTTTAGTAATCAAAATTAACATTTATAAGATTTTTGTTTAAAAAACAAAGGATTCTTAAGTTTTGCGGGCAAAGGCGATTTCGCAAGTCTGTTTGAATAAGAACTGCGGTGGAAAATAGTCTCTCAGATGCGACAGATGCCTCGTTTGCAACGAAATAGATGGGACAACACGCGCGTTTACATTACATTTTTAAAGCGCGAAATTTGAAAAGTATCACTGAATCTGCCATAAAAATATCGCCGATACCGATATATCGGCAAACCCGAAGTATCGCCGATATATCGGTATCGGTATCGGTATCGGATGCATCCCTAGTAATAATGTATCAAATAGCGGCTTAGTGTGATTTGCCAAGTAATTTTAATAGGCAACATTAAGTCGCTCATTGGAGCATAAATTAAATAGGTAAGTGTGTTATGAACTCACATTATCACTTATCAGACAGACAGACATTTTGAACTGATATTGCCCTAAAATGTTCTACAAGTAGTCCCAATTCCTCAGAAGTTTCTAACATACAGGATGTAAAAAAATCGTGTAGGACGCGTCAACTTCTCTACTATACTGAACAACTTTCCCCAAGGAATTCATAGTCAAATCTCAAAAAAAAATCGGACCCTCCATACAAAAATGCACAAAATTGGTCGATTAGCTGATCGATTCGTATGATGTTAATTTTTTTTGCGATTTTTGCAAAGTCGTAGAACAAAAGTTGTTCAGTATGATTATTAGAAGCTCCAGTTAGCGGGACCTACACCAATTTTGTTACACCCTGTATAACAACACAAAAACATTAATAGCTCTCTTTAGTGTTAGACCAAAAGCCGTAACCGAGACATACAGCGTGCTCCCAACAACCAAAACCGCCGACGCCAAAACAAAACAAAACAAATAAAAACAGAAAAAAGGAAAGAATTTGTAAACCAGTGTGAGTAAGACATCATATCGTGCAGTTTCATTCACTCATAGTGTATGTGCGCACCAGTTCCGTGTCACTGATCCACGCGGCGCCCTCCTCTACGCTTGACGACATCTGGCGTTGGAGAAAGTTATTAAGAATTTTGATACACCCCTTGTAATGTTAGATAAAGACGGCTAAAAAGCTTTTATTAAAAAAACATTCTTGCGTGTTCACTAGATGGCGTTGACATTAGTCATATGGAAGCCTGTTTAAACAGCATGATTCATCAGATGGCGGTGAGCTAATTTTGTATACGAAACTCCTTCGACCATTCGCTCTATTTAAAAATACCAAAATGTGTAAAAAAATTGAAATCGTTGTTAGTTTACGTTTTTCAGGATCAAAGTGATTTAATGATCCGGAAAAAAGTAGCAAAAGTATTAAGAATACGATTTTGTAGCACAACCCTTAACAAAGCTAACCTAATCCCAAAACCAGCAATCAAACAATGCCTTAATTATTATTCTTTTACCCTGAAGAAAGTAGACCACCAAGAGAAGTAAGAATAAAAACAAAATTTATAAATGATATAAGTAACCACAATCATATGTTTTTTTCGGCAATTTGTAATTTTGATTCAATGTTTACGAAGTATGGTTACCTAATTTATCGTCATACACCACTTGGAAAACCTTTTATTATCCGAAAACTTTATAAACTAACTACTCACAGAAACCCCAGACTTACCTCGAGTATCCCAGCGCTGGGCTCCGAGGCGTACCCTTCGAAGTGGCGCTGGTCCTCGTAGTCTGATGATGAGGAGGAATCATTGTCGTCATCGCGCCCTGTGCGCACGGAACACACCATCTGCGCTAAGTCTGTGAATGTGTAGCTGTAGGGAGAAATAGAGGAAAGGTTAGTTTTAGGGGGCACAAATGCGTTTAGTGCTTTTAGTGTACCTGCAGAATATCGGCGCTATAGGTAAAAAGTACTTTCGGAGAATTAGCTGGAGTACACCCGAATGGAGTTCTGGAAATGTGTTGAAGGATAAAACAATTTTACAAAAAGAAATGGTGTTTTTTATTTAGAATTTATCATTAATTTTAATCACTTTCACTGCTGGACGAAGTATCTTCAGAATCGTCGCCTACATTAATAATTAAATACTGAACAAAATGAAGCGAAAATTAAATAAAAAACAAACAATTGTTTTTAAGCTTCTAGTCGTGAAACCAAAAAAAACCGGCCAAATGCGAGTCAGAAGCGCACACATAGGGTTCAGTACCATCATACTAAATGGCGTTAGTTTCTTCATGTTTAAAAAAACACGTTTTTTGTATGAAGACCCCCTTATTTTTTCACTTTTTTAATTTTTAGTATTTGTTGTTATAGCGGCAAAAGAAATGCATCTCTGTTAAAATTTCAACTGTCTAGTCATCACAGTTCATAAAATACAGGCTGGCGACAGACATACACAGATGAACAGTGAAGTCTTAGTAATAGGGTTCCGTTTTTAACCTAAAAACTGTAGTTTAACAAATGTGGTGCAGAGCTGAGCTTAAGCCTCGCGAACTGTACTGCATCTGTCACTCTCTAGCACAAGCGCCTACAGGCAACGTCTCAACTGACGGTAGATGCACAGTAGCAGGTACTCACTCAGTAAGCGAAGGCTGCACGTCCAGCTTCCTGCCCTCGGCGGCCGCCCCGCTCACCCCGCCGCCGCCGCCCCGCCGCTGCCCCTCGAAGTACGCAGCGCCATGCCGGTACCCCACTTCGCGGATTTCGTCGAACGAGCCGAACTGGAGGGTCTTGTACGCGTCTATGGGCGGCCGAATGTATTCGCAGTAGTCGGATTTCTTTACTTCCTGTGCATAATGAAAACATGCGCTAGAATAAAACACGTTAAAATAAAATAAAACCGACTTCACACGCAACAACTACATACAATACTTCAATACCTTTGTTTTTGTTAATTTGTTAAAAAGTACTAAACCGATTTTCATACAAATTATATGTGACTATTTTAAAAGCTCAATCTATCAAAACGAAAAAATCGATAAACGTGGAAAAAACTGCAGTCCAATTGAGAAACTCCTCCTTTTTAAGTCGGTTAGTAAGGTTTTTTTAGCAGCAGCAGTAAAGTTCTAGAGTAGCGACCGCGCACCGGAAAAAGTAGCGTAGGCAGGCCTGCCACTCGGTGAACCGATGATCTGGTGAAGGTCACGGGAAGCCGCTGGATGCGGGCAGCGCAGAACCGTTCGTCGTGGAAATCCTTGGGGGAGGCCTTCCAGCGTGAACGTCTTCCAGCTAATATGATGATGATGAAATACTGTACAAAACAGTTTTAGAGACAAAGGTCGGTGCCGCGCTGTAATCCTTTCGTCATGTTGCTCCACATTTTTTGACGGTCCGTCCGTCCGTCGGCTGTCCGTTGCTTAAAGACTATTACAGCTATAAAGCTGTATCAGGTATCTCGGATCGGTCCTGACAACTGATGCACGAGTCGATGAAGATGTAATCCACAGGATCAACACAGCTTGGATGGAATGGCGATCATTATCTGGAGTACTCTGCGATACCAGGATGCCCATTAAAACAAAAGGCAGAATCTACAAGACTACCGTAAGACTGGTAATGTTATATGGTTCAGAGTGTTGGACTGCACTAAAGAAGCACGAACAACAAATGCATACGGAGGAAATGAAAATGCTGAGGTGGGCAGGTGGGGTAACACGCTTGGATAAAATACGAAATGAATGGTAGCCCCAATAACTGACAAGATGAAAGAAGGGAGACTCCGCTGGTATGGCCACGTAATGAGAAGGGAGGAGAGCTACTCTGTAAAGACTGTGCTCAACATCAAAACACAGCCCAAGGGAAGAGGCAGGCCACATGCTACGTGGTGGTACAACTGTTGAAAGGGACCTAAAGGCCCAAGATATTTCGCCAATGACAACCCGGGAAAGAAGGTCCTGGCACCGCTGCACAAGGAGGCCCGACCCCAGATAAACTGGGAATATGGGCAAGGACAAGAAGAAGACAGCTATAAAGCTGAAATTTGGTTTGATTATAAGTTATTGAATAAAACCCTACTAATATTATAAACGCAAAAGTTTGTGTATACGGATGTATCCATACATATTTTGTCGGTTTGTCACTCTTTCACGCAAAAACTACTGAATGTATCCGGCTGCAATTTGGTAGGAAGACAGATTAGGACCTGGATTAACATATAGGCTACTTTTTCGCAAGCGGCTCGCGCACTGCGCACCCTCAAAGACAGTCATAGAAACTATGTTCACGCGATCGAAGCCGCTGGCAATTTTTTTTTATTCACAATTGGTAAGCCATTGGCATCATCTCACCTGGTTTTTAACGTAATTTGTATGGAATATGAATTTTGGTAGAGCCCCTTAAGTAATTAATAGATGTTTTGTGATTTTGACTGTAATAATGAACTAGGTTATTCAATAAATTATAGATAGCCTTATTCTGGTTATATTGTGACGTATTAACAGGGTGGTTGGAAAGACGACGGGCGCATTTTAGCAGGTGGACCAGAAGATTAAGCTCGAACTGCTCAGTTTGCTCCAAGGGACCAATGCCAATAGTCAATTCCCAAAAAACAAAAATTGGACTTCTCATACAAAAATGCCAATGAGCTTATCCATTTTTATAAATACTAGATTTTTTCAAGTGAAAACTTCTTTGGGCGCGTTGGGCATTTTTTGAGATGGGGAAAAACCTTGCGCAAACAAATACTTGAAAAAAGTAGCACACATAATTTACGCTTTATTCTGTATCCTGAACCAGATTATTGCAATTGTTTTTTGTATGATAATCGAACCACCTTAAATGCACTGACCTCCAACTGCCGGTTGCAGGATACGTAGGCTAGTCTGCTCTGGATATCAGGCAAGTTCGGGACCTTTACTGGCGTTGTGAAGGGATTCCACCTGAAATACAAGAATAAATTGTACAGCCACGATGTACATACATTTTTTCCGAAGCCTTCATAGTGTAGCGTAGTCGGGTACACACAAATCAACAATAAACATTATGCTCACTTAGTACCGAAGAATAAAGATGTACCAGACTTCATGAAACAGTTACAAATAATTTGGAGTTGTATGGGAGGTACCTCCTTTAAATTATTCCCAGTATATAGTAGGTCTTGTAAAGTTCTATGTAGTTATTCACAGATTAATTAAAATCGTTAGAGCCATTTTTGAGCAAAAGCAACAAAGTTGTATGGGAGGTAGTACCCTATGCCGATTTTCCTAAAATAACGAACTACGGCGTATGGTAGGTCAAATAAAGTTATAGTACCGTACTTACAGTTTCATAAAAATCATTAGAGCCATTTTTAAGAAAAGAATTAGAGCGATTCTTTGGCCGACTGAAATGAAGTATTTAAAAAAAATAAATGTTTATTTTGAAAATCAAAATTATATTTACAGTTAGTAACAGAATTTTTTGTAGAAAATCTATGAAATTTTGACAAATCCAACTGCACATCTTAAGTTGATCGAATATTACTCCTAAACTAAGATAGCCTACTTAGCCGCGATAGGTTTCCTTTTAAATTAATTATATGTCCTACTAATTATTTTTTTTTCAGATGTACTGAAATAGCGGTTATCTCGTAGGGGAGGGGGGGGGGGGGGGACACTTGACTCAAACAAGGGGGGGGGGGGACACTTGACTCAAACAAAAATTTGCACTTTAAAGCTTAATATTTCGCAAACCAATCAGTAATGTGCTATTTCTTAACATTGATTTTATTCTTTAAACTTTTTTATCCAATCGGCAATTTCATACTTAAACACCTAATATATTTTTATTTGCAACAAAAAATGACGGTTTGT
This sequence comes from Coleophora flavipennella, assembly GCA_947284805.1. NCBI lineage: Eukaryota > Metazoa > Arthropoda > Insecta > Lepidoptera > Coleophoridae > Coleophora > Coleophora flavipennella. Next base: position 7,640,313 of record OX369298.1, read on the forward strand.
ACCTTTTCTTAACATTGATTTTCTTCTTAAACTTTTTTATCGTATCGGCAATTTCATACTTAAACACCTAATATATTTTTATTTGCAACAAAAAATGACGGTTTGTACCTTTTCTTAACATTGATTTTCTTCTTAAACTTTTTTATCGTATCGGCAATTTCATACTTAAACACCTAATATATTTTTATTTGCAACAAAAAATGACGGTTTGTACCTTTTCTTAACATTGATTTTCTTCTTAAACTTTTTTATCGCATCGGCAATTTCATACTTAAACACCTAATATATTTTTATTTGCAACAAAAAATGACGGTTTGTACCTTTTCTTAACATTGATTTTCTTCTTAAACTTTCTTATCCTATCGGCAATTTCATACTTAAACACCTAATATATTTTTTTTGCAAGAAAAATGACGGTTTGAACGAGTACCTTTTCCACAAGAGCCACCACCCGGACAGATCGTCGCCGTAGTTGGTGAGATCTGTGTCGTCTTGCGAGCCCACGTCGATAGCTAGGATATGCTTTGCACCCAGAGAACGCATCACATCAGCTGCGAATGTTAACATTTTTTGTTTTAATTATGCAATCTTATAACAAAGGACAATGGTCATTTAATTTGAATTTCTCTTTAACTGTGTATCTGGGTACTTAATAAAAACTCAAGCATCTTGCGATAGCTTTTCAAAGCGCAAAAGGGTTACCAAACTACACACGGCTAGTGACTGTAGTCGAAAAATTTTGAAAAAAAAAATGTTCTTATGTATTCTTACAATAGGGAACATCGAAAATGTTTTACACTGAAACAGTACCTAAAGATTGACAAGGAAAGATCATACTGAAAGTGGAAGAACTAGAAAATATTTTTTTATTTACCATTGGAAAGCCCTCGGCATCATCTCACCTGATGGTAACTGATGATGATGTCGAAGATGGAAGCAAGCTTACCAAGATTCCCCAATGCAATGGGAAGCTGGCTATCTTATATTCAAGCCGGAACACATCAATGCTGTTAACGTTGATGTTTGGAGGCAAGACTTGGACAATATACGGATAGAATGGTGGTAGCTACCCAGGGAGGCTTAGAAAATGCACTTCCACCAACCAAACCTAGTCTCTAAAGGTTAGACTCCGCCGGGAATCGAACCCGAGACCTCCTGATGTGAAGCTAATGGACTTAACCATTACGCCACGGAGGCGGTTAAAAACTAACAAAATGTTCACAAGCAAAAGTAAAACAAACCACTGTGTGTATGTGTGGCATTGTACTGTACAGTTTGATACAAAAGTCCGATCGGCAGTTTTCGCCACTTTCCGACATAAATAAGCCGAACAAAGAGCATGTGAACAATTTATATGGAGCTTTATTTGCATGAGCATGGTACATTCCTGCTTAGTTTGCAATCCTAGTCCTGTCCCGCTCACACGATTTAACAAGATGCGCTCGACCGTCTGCGATTATGGCGCGAGCTCAATCGACCAATCACGGCGCAGGATTTCAGCGTGCAGAGTAATTATTGGTGAATAATACGTCTACGTCGCGTTATGCGTCGGTGGCTCTACCGGTAACGACTCGGTCGTCCTAACCAGAGGTCCCGGGTTCAAATACGGATGGCCAATGTACCAATGAGTTTATCGAAACTTACGTACTTACTTACCGATTGCTTTAACGGTGAAGGAAAATATCGTGAGGAAACCTGCACATCTGATTCCCGATGTGTATGAAGGTCGCGTGGCACTACACGTGACCGCGGGTGATGTTAAGTGCAACACCAGGCAACCGCCGTCTATCCCTTGGATAGCACAGTTAATTGTACCACACGATAAGAAAAAAAAAGTATTTTCTACGAGAATGTCAAACAGTACAATCTGACGCACGTCAGTGGTAACACATTGACCTCGAGCTGATCACACTTTGTACGAAGTTTTATTGATCACATGGTTCAGCATTATACCGGTAGTGTTACCATTGGCCTGCGGTTGACCGTACAAGGAACGTACCTGGAACGTTGTTGACGTAACAGCCGTCCAGCAGAAGATGTCCGTCGATGGGGTCGCAAATTGGCGGGAAGATGCCGGCGATGCTCATGGAGGAACGACAGTATCTCCACAGCACACCTACACGCCACCAACGGGTATGGACCAATCAAAGGGCGGCACTGACTGGCGTCAGCCAATCAGAATGCGCGCACAAATCAGACTGCTTCACGCGCCTCGCTCAACTAATCTGAATGCAGTACGCATTCCAGCGAGCGTGCCTGAGGTGTTGCTATCACTTACCTTTGTGTGACTGAGTGTAAATATTTCGGAATATGAACGAAGGTGATCGTTTTTAGCAAACTTTCAAAGAAAGGGGGGGAGGCTTTCAATTGTCAAAAAAGACATATCGTTCTGAAAATATTTGAATAAGCATGCCAGGACGTCAAGTTTTCAATGTCATTTACTAATTTTGCAGTATTTTACTGAAAATTGAAGATTTAAAAAAAACAAAGCGAGTTGGGTTTTTATATATTACAATAAGAAGGCGATTTACTGGAATGAAGAGCTCATTATTGTTAATTTTTAATGCAGCTAACCAACTTATTGGTCTGGGAATATTTTAACGTTTAAACATGTAACTTTTTATCTAGTATCTATTGATAAATTTCGTTGCTAGTCTAGTTTCACAGCAATGAGAGGTTTCAAGTACAGGAATTAGGTATTTATTTTTAAATTTTACAGAGTAAACACAAACACGTCTTGTCAGTTCGGATGTCTACGACAGAATGGCCGATATCTGCTGGTTAATCTGTTATGCAATTTCATCATGTTTATTACCGTTTTGTAACGTTAATATTTTTTCTCAAACATGCTTGAAAATTTGAGCATTATTTTAACAACCTTTCTCGAGATAAATCGAAATTGCTGTACTGGCCAAATACATGCGAGCAGCGGCCGGCAAAAGTTGTATAAAAATACATATCTGTCGTATTTTAGCGGCCAAATAAATTACTATGTAAACTCATATCTGTCGTGTAATTCAAAAATGGAAAGATCTTTTACTCCGGAACATGGAAGCCAAGGAGGTAACTTATCAAAGGTTTTACTGAAATTTAGAACTGGCTTGCAAATACATAGAAAGCTGTTTATTGAAAAAAATAAAACACGAACACATTGGCAAGTGAATAATTATTGTTGTTCGTTGTCCGTCATTGATTTTGAAAAGTAATTTGTCTATATTTTCAAATAAAAAGTTCTGCCTAGGTACTACTTAGTTTTAATTTCCGCGTATTGTTCGAGAAAAGTACTACACAAGCCTTGGCCACAACAAGCCATTGATGTACTTACGTATGTGTGCCTTGGCTTCGCCTCGGCTCACATTCGTCCATCAATGCCTCTTTTGCTCTCCGCTGCAGTAATGTACCATTAAACGGTTAAAAAAGGAATGAAAAAAGTGAAAATCTAACACTAGTGTCTTTCAACTTGGATTATAGAAATATTGGCCACGTAACACAGGACGCGCAAGACTATAGAAAGTTAAAAAGAACCCGTACTTACAGAAGAGTTTATTTTTAATTTTAACAGACATTAAACATGATGTAAGATTTATTTACACAAAATACGAATATCTTACATAACAAACACACTTCAAACTATCGATAAATACATCCCCCATCACATAGGTACCCAAACATCAACTAAATACAGGTTAAATTATGTACAATTTCGTATTGGGAAGAAAACAGAATAGACCGATTCTGGTTTCAAAGTAATTAACAGTAATGAATGAACTAATAATTTAAAACGCTAAACACGTTTAAAAAAACCGACTTTCAACGCAACTACTTAGTACAATCTGGATTTTATTTTTGGTTTTTGTTAATTTTCTAATAAATTACTACACCGATTTTGATAAAAATTATATGGGACCAACTCGAGATCACTCTATTAAATAAAAAAAAAGAATCATGAAAATCGGTCCACAATCTGCGAAGATATCGCGTAACAAACATACAGTCGAATTGAGAACCTCCTCCTTTTTTGGAAATCCGTTGAAAAGAAATCATGTTATCAGAAGGTAACTCAATATTCACACTCAGCCTATCCATCTCACGAACCGCGCGAGCCAAACATGTTTCTCCGTAGGGATGATGTCTGCCAGTCTTTTGAGTTGCATCTTATTATCTGACGATATTTGAAATGTCTAGACGTAACGTCATAGCCTTTAAGTAAGTACTCATTTTGTGAGTTTTATAAAAAAAAACCGGCCAAGTACGAAACTCGCGCACTATGGGTTCCGTACCAAAAACATATTTTCATCTACAGCGCCATCTATACATGTAGGTAAAAGGGAAGTAATTGCTCTTGTAGGATACTACTAGTTCCCACTAGGTGTCGCTAGTTTCTACACAATCGTACTTTGGAAATTTAATTTTTCCTGTAACAACAGAAGGACTAGATTTTCTCACAGATGTTCCTGTAATCTATGTATTAACCCTCATAGTTTTTATTTTATTTTATTTAAAGGCCCAGTAGTTTCGGAGACAAGGGGGAATGGTATTTTTTTTAAATAACGTCAAAATTATTTATCTTAAAATTATATTAAAAAAATATTTAAGATTCTCTCAAAAAGCCTATTCATTAGATAAGTCACACGATATATTTTGTAAAACTTTTTTTTTCTAATTTAACCCCCAAAAAATGGCCCCATGTCTAAAATTCATTTATTTACGTTACATGTCCGTCTTTTCGTCACAGACTTACATATGAGTACCAAATTTCAACTCAATCGATCCAATAGTTTGTGAGAAAATCGGCTGTGACAGACGGACGGACAGACAGACACACGAGTGATCCTATAAGGGTTTAGTTTTATCCTTTTGAGGTACGAAACCCTAAAAAATTGAAGACTTGATGGAAAACAAAGCGAGTAACGTTTTTAAAATTACAGTAGGAAGTAAATTTTGTGATCAATACTTTATTTGTAATGCAGTCACCATCCCTATTAAACCTATACTGCACGCACACAACGATCCGCGTGCTGTGATTGGTTTACCTGGGAGGTTGTTGACGTAACCGCCGTCCAATAGGAGGTGGCCGTCTACCGGGTCGCAAAGAGGCGGCATGTAGCCGCTTAGCGACATCGAAGCGCGAATATATCGCCAGAGGGAACCTGCGGCGCGCGATTCAAATTAGAACTTGAAATGAAATATCATCTTTTTAATAGATATAATTCACGTTTTCTTTCGTTTATCCTGTATTTACAAGTCGGAGATGAAAAGAAAAAGATTGGAGACAAAGAGACGGTGGTGGTTGCTTGCAGACTTAGGTAGGTATAATTGGTGTATGTTATTTAAAACTAGAATTAAATCAACACAATCCATGGAAAAGAAACGATGATCGCTAGAAGCCATCCCATTGTTAAAACTAAAGGCCAACTAACACCCAAAACCATTACCAATTTGTTATTTTTTGTGTGCATTGTGTTTATGATAAGGCAGAGAGACTCCCATAGAATCCTTCACCAAAAAATCCATTACCAAAATTCAACACTTTTAAAAGTCTATTGCATCGGTGGTTCATTATTGCACAAATTGTATACACATAGCTCTGCCGAAATATTCAACTTCAAAATATTTCTGTGGAAGAATTTAACTCAATAGATATTGAATAAATTCACATTATTAATTTAAAAAAAAACAGCATACACATGATTATCAAATTTACAATGATCGCTACAGTATTATACACATGCTTTACTATCTACAATCTACATGCTTGTAAATACGATACGGATGAATACGTAATTACGGAAACACGACAAAAACAAAATAACAATAAATGAACAGAAATATCACGAGATTGACCAATCAGAAACGTGACGATCTAACCCTCATCATCACATTTTAGCTGAAAGACGTCCATTTTACGCGTCCACTGTTGGACCTAGGTCACCCAATAGACCTCCAATAGCGATCCTGACCCCCCACATACGACGTGACGTCATCGTCATAAAATAACTTTTTCCAATGAGGTTCTATATTTTAAATAGAGAAGCAAATGTCTTTTTTGTTTGATTATATTGTACCCAACTAAAAGTAGTTTTTAAAACACATGTTTATAATATTATTATTTTCACGTCTAACACGTAGCTGAACAAAACAACTAAGAAAATAACATTATACTTGTATCACTCTAACTACAGCAACATACAAAGAAGAGAATGACGTAAGGCATACTCCAACGTGGGGCTATTTACATGACAAAGAATCTCCCTCTACAGATATAGAAACTCATTGTTTAGTTCCCTCCTAGTAAAACTGTAAGATGAATGTTCAAGGGTTTTCTAGTAACTAGAAAATGGCAGCTAAAAATATGAATAATCTGTAAACATCTTGAAAGTTATGGTATATTTTATTTAATCCAATAGATGATAGCGTAGTAGATATGGACAGTACTATATACAGGGTGTAAAAAAATGGTGTAGGACCCGTTAACTGAGGGTTCTACTCATCATACTGAACAACTTTCCCCAAGGAACCCTTTGTCCCTTTGGAAATTTGGACCCTTCATACTAAAAGGTACAAAATTGGCGGATCAGCTGATCGATTTGTATGAGTAAAAAATTTTTTTTTCGTTTTCAGTGAAGTCGAAGAACATAAGTTGTTAAGTATGATAAGTATGATGAGTAGAAGCCCCAGTTAACGGGACCTACACCAATTTTGTTACACCTGTATATATTTTTTTAAATATATCATGTCTTTTCATCTTCGGAAATAATATTTTTTGGTCGGTATTACACCTTTTCAATTTGTGACCATAAAATATTTCTTCTGCAAACGCAGATATAAGACATGAAACAATAAAAAAAATAAGCAGTACTGTTCGTATTTCTCGATCATTCAATCGATTCAACAAAATGTACCATTACGTTTAAGACTTTTACAAATTATTCAGTTTTAGCCACCCGCTCCGTGAAATACAATTTGGGGATTTTTAAGGCATATTTGAGTTTGCGTGTACCATCATCGACTAAATCGTCACTTACCATCAGGTAAGATGTAGTCAAACGCACTCAATTGTTTTAATAAAAAAAAAACCTAGGGAAATTTCATAATATATTAATGTATTAACTCTCTAATTGGCCAACAATCACGTGACACAAAGACTTTTCATTCGAGAGGATAATGGGAAAATAAAAAAACATACACGTGAATGGGAAACTAACAAAACAAACCACACTCATGCATGAAGATGAAAAGTGGAGAATGAGAAAACAGATGATGGAAAAGGTACATTGAATTATGCAAATCCAACCCGACATTATAAATACGCACTTATTTGTTAAAAAGTTGTTTGTTTTAACAAATGGTCTATCAAATGTTGAAGCGTTATTAGGTAAACCAATCACAAGCGCTCTTAATTTTTTTTTCCATCTTTAGTAGGTAATAGCAACACCCCAAAGCAAATGTCGGATTTGTAACGTTTGAAAGAAATGTCATAAATAAAAATAGTTTTAGGATATTATTATCTTCAGAATCACGACATCGATCAAGGGGGACATACATTAATACTGTATACTTGGGTATATTTTTTACACATATAATATTAGCATTAGCATACAATTGGTACACAAAAAAGGCCCTTATTATAATAAGCACACGATAACGCTTACTGCGGCTCCTACTTGCAAACATTAAACAACGTTCTCCAAGGATTCATTTCACAAAAAAAAACATCTCTGCATAGAAATGTAGTGTGCGGAAAATAAATAAGTTGCGTAAAGGTTCCTTGGCGAATTTGTTATTTAGTATCAAGAATAGAAGCCCCCGTTACATTATTGTGTACTAAGTAGGACCTTCCAAACATAACCAGACGAATATATAAATGCAAGTGAGTGTGGTTGTATAAAAGGACAACAAAAACACAATAAAATAAACACTGTAGCGGATGAACTTTTGCGTCCATTATCACATAAAGGGTTGAACTACACCATTGACCAATCAACACCCAAAATTAAATATTCTGACTTAGTTTTTCCTTGCCAGTGTAATTTTAGACACAATCAAAGATAAACTAATGTCTAACGCCACAATAGGTTGTCTCTGGCAAATGGCTATTATTAAATCATCTTTGTCTGGATCTATTTTAATCAAATATTAGGTCATCTTTGTTATATGTAATATAAATCGGTCATCTTTGGTCTAGCGGCAAATAGCCAGACTAAAATATTCTTTTTGGTATTGAATATCTGATCAAGACAAGGAAGCAAGAAACGCATATTGTAAAGTTGAAACTCAACATAAAAGCCAATTTAATAATTTTGTCTTCCGAAATTAGGCATTTATATTGAAAAGGCGAAACAAACAACTGTTATTACGCGCGCAAAGATGCGACATACACCTACCCCGCCAATACAACGTCGCCTACCGGATGGTTGTACGTACGCCTGCAAGTACGCATGTGTCGGTCGGTCTGCGAATAGACACGTTACACGGCGTTAGTGATTTTTACCTCTTAAATGTTAACAGATATTGTAAAATTTTTGACAGGGTTTTGTTTTTTCATTAGACATTAAATTTAATAAGTTTAATTTAATAGGGGATAGGACTGCTAGTCATTTGAGTTACTTTTTATGATGTGTCAAAAACTAAATTTTGTTCTAAAAATGTGTGAAATACCCACAAGTGACGTAGATTTTAAGCGTCATTGACGAACTTATTTTGTGAATTTGATCAATTAAAAATTGAATTGAAGAAAACAAAGTATGTAAGGTTTTTTGAAACTTCAAGAGGAGATCAATTTAGGAAATCATATTTCAGATTTCATTTAAACGAAACCTATAAATCTAGTGCTTGTTCCAACTGACAACTTATCAAAAATTGGTCAAAACTGTTAACTCTTAAGAGGTGAAAATCGCTTTGGCCGTTTGTATGCTAATGATAAGTCTGATGGGTTGTAACCCATACACATCCCCACCCTGCGGCGCGGGTCTCTTCCCAAACTGGGGAAGGTTAGGCCATACTCCTCACACGGGGGCCAAGACCGGATAGATGGACGTTGTATGTAGGGCTAGCGTCAAAAGTTTTTCAAGCCACGTATCAGGCACCTGACTCAGCTTAACAACTGCCATCTAGTGATAGCAATCGGCACCAAAGCCTAAAGAAGCACGGACACTGTCGAGAAAAATGCCAACAGACTAACAGTCAAACCCGTCCAGGTAATGGCCGTGCTGAAGGTCGGTTAACCTGCGTGATCGACGCAACCACGCAATTCTCATCGAGTTACGGCCGCTTCTAACACTTCCATATCAGCCGAAGGAAGTCCACTGCTGGACATAGGCCTCCCCTAAGAATATACACGACGGCCAGTTCTGCGCTACCCGCATCCAGCGGCTTCCCGCGACCTACATCAGGTCATCGGTCCACCGAGTGGGAGGTCTTCTACGCTACGTTTTACGGTGCGCGATCGCCACTCGAGAACTTTACTGCCCCAAAGGCCATCTGTTTTACGAACTATGTGCCCCGCCCACTGCCATTAAGTTTAGCAATTCTGAGAGGTATGTCGGTTACTTTGGTTCTCCTGCGGATCTCCTCGTTTCTGATTCGATTACCCAGAGAAACTCCGAGCATAACATGCTCCATTCTAACACCTATTTATAAATTATCTTTTTCTAACACTATGGACAAATAAGAGACAGGGCTAAATGGATGTTGATCAATGACCGATAGTTAATTCAAACCCTTACAGACCATCGAAACTGGACAAAACTAAAGTAATAGCGTCGAAAATTCTGTTTTCTCTGTTTCAAACGTTTAACACATTAACAGTCCCCATACAAGTGCTCTGAAACACGCCACATGTCCATACGTGTGAGCTCGTAGTAAAGTAACACAGTGCTGGTGTGCCTCATAGGGTACACGAACTCAGCGGAACCGCTCCCCGTGTACCACATACGGTACACTGGACTGTTAACGTGCTAACATTAGTACTTTTTTCCTACCAAAGATATTTAGATCGTATGGTGCTACAGACAAATCCGCAATTCAACAAAAGATAATACAAAATTGATAACATTTACAAGGTGGCTTTGCAAATTATAATTTATTATGTAAATATGTGTACATCATGTGCCTTATCTGGTCAGCAGATTAAGGGTATTCAGGAGGCTCGAGTTTCCACAGAAACGTAGTTCCGCTTTAATACAAAAACTACATGCTGGATTGAATCCAAACTTTGCGAATATATTGAGTGGACACATATCGATGTTTCTTTGTAATTAGTTTTCGATGTACTAATATAAAACGGAAAAAAATAAGAGAAGTTTCAAACTTTCAGTACAAAACTAATTTAAGCCTTCGTTTAGTTATGTTTCAATTTACTACAGTGAAAACTAATTACAAACATTGATATGTGTCTACTCAATATATTCGCAAAGTTTGGATTCCATCCGGCATGTAGTTTTCGTATTAAAGCGGAACTACGTTTGTATGGAAACTCGAGCCTCCTGAGGACCCTTAAGGCTACATTGTATTTCTACAAAGTTCAAAAATGTTTTGTTTATCCATGCACATAAAAAAACATAAAAAGTGTAATAATAATACACAGATTACTCAATATATATTAACAGTATCAAACGCACAGTACGAATAATTGAAAAAAAAAACACAAAAATTCAGTGTCACACATTTTGTTTTCAAAATTGTTGCATTTGTCGTGTTAGTAAAGTGCCAATCAAGCTGCATAAATTAATATCACCAAAATCAAGAAAAACACTCAATTATTTCCTGTCCATGAATGTGTTGTGTTAATTCGTGTTTTAATCTAAAATTTTTGCCCGGCAAGAATGAAGGTTTGAATGCGATCCCATTCTGTCCCACTTATTTTAAAAGAGAATGTAAAAACGAAAAGGTTATCCTGAATATAGGTAAATGAAAAACATATTCCTTACTAATATTATAAATGTGAAATGTGTTTGTTTGTTACCTTTTCACGCTTCAACACCGCGACCAATCTTGATGAAATTTGGCACGCAGGTAGCCTGTGTCACTGAGAAAGACATGGGCTACTTTTGATCCCGTGAAAATTGCCGATGAAGTTCCTGAGGGAACTAAAAAAAATACTCTTTCGTTGGTTAATTTTTTTAACATCGCAACGAAACAATGGATTGTTGTGATTTTTTGCACAGAGATGGTTGAGGAGGTGGGTAATGACATAATTTACTAATTAGCATATCCTGATATAGTTCCCGAGGGATCTAGGGAGAACTCATTTCCATGATCGCGCACATCGGCGTCGCAACGGAGCAACGGATTGGAGTGATTTATTGTACAGAATTGGTTGAGGGGGTGGGAAGTGACATAGACTGCTAATCAGAATAGGCCGATACAGTTCTTGAGGGATCTGGAGAAAACTAATGTCCACGCTCGCGCATTGTTTACCCTCAAAGACAGTCGTAAAAACGATGTCCACGCGGGCGAAGCCGCAGCAAAAAGCTAGTATTATTATAAGTCCCTTTTGAAGCTTCTGAGAAATATGCACGTTAGCATGTCCTTAAATGGGCACTGATTACAAAATGAGAGGTAAAAATCAGAACAGTTTAAAGGATGAGGGCGCTTACAGAGGAGCGACAATGCATTGTAGTCGTCATTATTCGCCGTCGACTTTGACGACAGCCAGCGACTACTGACGCCTTGCCGACTCTTATCGACAATTGACGACGCCTACACCCAAAGTGACCCTCATTCCTCAGGAATCCTAACTTACTACCGAAAGGGACTGAGCTAGGGGTCAGAAAGTTGATTACTGTAAGTCGGTCCTTGTCTCACTTATAGCTTGATCCTTTTCTTTAGGACTTGAGGATTCCCGAATTCAGAGTAATGTATTCCAACGTCCAATCCCGCACCCTAAGCTCAAGCCAATGGCACTCACCATGTCTGTGCACCCGCATGCAACTGGCACTGATGTCTGTGGTTACGGTGAAGTACGGCAGCCACAGATCCTCTATGTGCACCTCGCCGAACGTGTTGCGTATAGTCGCGTTGAACTGCCGCCCGGAGAACATCGACGTGGCCGGGTATGTGAGGTCGAGGAGTTGCTTGCCCCATTGCGTCATTTTCTGAAGGATAACTGTCTTTTTACTAGCTGAAATTTTGCATGCATATGTATATCGCGTGATAATGCAATATTAAAAGCTTGTACCTAAAAGGTTATAGTTTTTCGAAATTTAGTTTCATCTGTCCCGGTGTCTGTAATGAAATCTTGCAAGTTTAATTTGTCCCACTTCCCGATTCCCGATTGAGCTGATATTTTGCATGCATATGTATATCGCGTGACAATGCTATATTAAAAGCTTGTACCTAAAATACTACTATACATATACCTAATGACTATTATAGCACAGAATAGCAATTTTCAACCGACTTCCAAAAAGGAGGAGGTTCTCAATTCGACTGTATGTTTTATTTTTGGTATGTTTGTAACGCGATATCTTCGCAGATTGTGAACCGATTTTCATGATTCTATTTAACGTGATAACGTCTTATAAATCGATGAACGCCGGCTGCACTCACGAAAAAGTGTCACGTCCCTTCTGAGCCGAGCGTGCAAGCGAGAGCGCGGAACAAGCGATAGAGAGGCACGATCGGCCTAAGCGTTCGGCTTGTGACAAGATATCACGTAAAATGATCGTCCGTAAACCGACTTTACAGACAACCAGTTTTATTTTATTCCATAGGGTATGCTCCCTATGAGTTGGTCATTAAAATCGGTGTAGTACTCTATTAGAAAATTAACAAAACCAAAAATATTAATGCATTAAGTTGTTGCGATGGAAGTCGGTTTTTAGGGTTCCGTACCCAAAGGGTAAAAACGGGACCCTATTACTAAGACTCCGCTGTCCGTCCGTCTGTCGGTCTGTCTGCCCGTCTTTCAACAGGCTGTATTTCATGAACAGAGATAGCTAGACAGTTAAAATTTTCACAGATGATGTATTTCTGTTGCCGCTATAACAAATACAAAAAATTTAAAAAGTGAGTCTCCATACAAAAACGTGTTTTTTTAAACGAAGAAACTAGCGCCATCTTGTATGATAGTACGGAACCCTTTGTGCGCGGTTCTGACTCGCACTTTACCGGTTTTTTTTAAGTTTAGCGTTTTCAATTATCTTCCCATTGGGTTTCAGTTATGCGAGCTTATTTTAACTTATCATAAACTAACTGACAAACACTGGTGTTGATTCGATGTAACACGATTTAACTTATTCGACAGGCATATACTAAATTTGAGCATTCGATTCTTGTGTCTTTTCGGTACAGAAAGAAAAAGTCAGTGTGCGTCAATTTAGTTGAGTCCTGCCAAATAAGTTGAATCGAGTTACATCTAATCGACACCACTGACTGAAGGACAAAACACAGTCAAAACTGGCGGATGTAGAAGCATGTGTTGCTATTTCCGAACCCTTTAGTCTGTTCAACACCACTCAGCTACACGATTTTCGTTGAAAACAGTTTAATTTTAAATCCGACTTTATTACATTTTGCTTATGTTTCCCTACCACACATTGTATTTGGATAACCTCAGGCGAGACGTCCGAAATAAAACACTGCTTGAATTTGACTAGCGAAACGCGAATACACTTATTAGGGATGACGACAGTATCAGAAATAAATTATGAACTCTTGATCACTACTAAATGGCCCTCCTACTTAAACTACGGAAAACCTTACTCGTTTTGTTTTCCAGCAAGTCTTCAATTTTTAATTCATCAAAATCACAAAATGAGTACATAAAATATGACGATGAGTACATAAAATAAAACTATGACGTCACGCCTAAGTATTTCAAACATTTTTAGAAAAAAATGTCGTTTTTGACAGATGATGAAAGTAAATCAGATGACTAGCATTCGTTATCCCTATTCAGTTTGTATCTTTTTTCTTTTTATACATACTACAATTATATATCTCTGCGAGGGAACCCGGCCAATATTTTGGATTGCTACAGCAAAACTCTTTTCTCGAGAGCATGAAACCCTGTCTATTTGTCGAAAATAATAACTGCGATCGCTTTGTGCCGACCTCCTTTATTCGCTATTCAAACATGTACCACAATCGGTTCAGTATTCTCTGAGTTATAAGCGCTCGGGTGTCGCTCGTCCGTAAGGCGGATCCGTTTAAAGAAAGTTCCCTGACTAAAAGCTTGTGTATGTTTATAATGTGGGGCTGACCTGGGACCAATCGCGCGACTACTGCGTGACAGCGCTGATGTTGCACTCCATGCACCACAGAGCATCCATAAAAGCTTGTTTATTGTGTGTTTATAATGTAGGGCTGACCTGGGATCAATCGCGCGCCTTCTCAGTGACAGCGCTGATGTTGCGCTCCATGCACCACAGAGCATCCATAAAAGCTTGTTCATTGTAAGTTTATAATGTAGGGCTGCCCTGGGATCAATCGCGCGCCTTCTGCGTGACAGCGGTGATGTTGCGCTCCATGCACCACAGAGCATCCATAAAAGCTTGTTTATTGTGTGTTTATAATGTAGGGCTGCCCTGGGATCAATCGCGCGCCTTCTGCGTGACAGCGCTGATGTTGCACTCCATGCACCACAGAGCATCCATAAAAGCTTGTTTATTGTGTGTTTATAATGTAGGGCTGACCTGGGATCAATCGCGCGCCTTGTGAGTGACAGCGCTGATGTTGCGCTCCATGCACCACAGAGCATCCATAAAAGCTTGTTCATTGTAAGTTTATAATGTAGGGCTGCCCTGGGATCAATCGCGCGCCTTCTGCGTGACAGCGGTGATGTTGCGCTCCATGCACCACAGAGCATCCATAAAAGCTTGTTCATTGTAAGTTTATAATGTAGGGCTGACCTGGGACCAATCGCGCGCCTTCTGAGTGACAGCGGTGATGTTGCGCTCCATGCACTACAGAGCATCCATAAAAGCTTGTTCATTGTAAGTTTATAATGTAGGGCTGACCTGGGACCAATCGCGCGCCTTCTGCGTGACAGCGGTGATGTTGCGCTCCATGCACTACAGAGCATCCATAAAAGCTTGTTCATTGTAAGTTTATAATGTAGGGCTGACCTGGGATCAATCGCGCGCCTTTTGAGTGACAGCGGTGATGTTGCGCTCCATGCACTACAGAGCATCCATAAAAGCTTGTTCATTGTAAGTTTAGAATGTAGGGCTGACCTGGGACCAATCGCGCGCCTTCTGCGTGACAGCGGTGATGTTGCGCTCCATGCACTACAGAGCATCCATAAAAGCTTGTTCATTGTAAGTTTATAATGTAGGGCTGACCTGGGATCAATCGCGCGCCTTCTGAGTGACAGCGGTGATGTTGCGCTCCATGCACTACAGAGCATCCATAAAAGCTTGTTCATTGTAAGTTTATAATGTAGGGCTGACCTGGGACCAATCGCGCGCCTTCTGCGTGACAGCGGTGATGTTGCGCTCCATGCACTACAGAGCATCCATAAAAGCTTGTTTATTGTGTGTTTATAATGTAGGGCCGACCTGGGATCAATCGCGCGCCTTCTGCGTGACAGCGCTGATGTTGTGCTCCATGCACCACAGAGCATCCATAAAAGCTTGTTTATTGTGTGTTTATAATGTAGGGCTGCCCTGGGATCAATCGCGCGCCTTCTGCGTGACAGCGGTGATGTTGCGCTCCATGCACCACAGAGCATCCATAAAAGCTTGTTTATTGTGTGTTTATAATGTAGGACCGACCTGGGATCAATCGCGCGTCTTCTGCGTGACAGCGCTGATGTTGTGCTCCATGCACCACAGAGCATCCATAAAAGATTGTTTATTGTGTGTTTATAATGTAGGGCTGATATGGGACCAATTGCGCGCCTTCTGCGTGACAGCGGTGATGTTGCGCTCCATGCCCCACAGAGCATCCATAAAAGCTTGTTTATTTGTGTTTATAATGTAGGGCTGCCCTGGGATCAATCGCGCACCTTCTGCGTGACAGCGGTGATGTTGCGCTCCATGCACCACAGAGCATCCATAAAAGATTGTTTATTGTGTGTTTATAATGTAGGGCTGATATGGGACCAATTGCGCGCCTTCTGCGTGACAGCGGTGATGTTGCGCTCCATGCACCACAGAGCATCCATAAAAGATTGTTTATTGTGTGTTTATAATGTAGGGCTGACCTGGGATCAATCGCGCGCCTTCTGCGTGACAGCGGTGATGTTGCACTCCATGCACCACAGAGCATCCATAAAAGCTTTGTTTATTGTGTGTTTATAATGTAGGACTGACCTGGGATCAATCGCGCGCCTTCTGCGTGACAGCGGTGATGTTGCACTCCATGCACCACAGAGAATCCATAAAAGCTTGTTTATTGTGTGTTTATAATATAGGGCTGACCTGGGACCAATCGCGCGCCTTCTGCGTGACAGCGGTGATGTTGCGCTCCATGCACCACAGAGCATCCATAAAAGCTTGTTTATTGTGTGTTTATAATATAGGGCTGACCTGGGACCAATCGCGCGCCTTCTGCGTGACAGCGGTGATGTTGCGCTCCATGCACCACAGAGCATCCATAAAAGCTTGTTTATTGTGTGTTTATAATATAGGGCTGACCTGGGACCAATCGCGCGCCTTCTGCGTGACAGCGGTGATGTTGCACTCCATGCACCACAGAGCATCCATAAAAGCTTGTTTATTGTGTGTTTATAATATAGGGCTGACCTGGGACCAATCGCGCGCCTTCTGCGTGACAGCGGTGATGTTGCACTCCATGCACCACAGAGCATCCATAAAAGCTTTGTTTATTGTGTGTTTATAATGTAGGACTGACCTGGGATCAATCGCGCGCCTTCTGCGTGACAGCGGTGATGTTGCACTCCATGCACCACAGAGAATCCATAAAAGCTTGTTTATTGTGTGTTTATAATATAGGGCTGACCTGGGACCAATCGCGCGCCTTCTGCGTGACAGCGGTGATGTTGCGCTCCATGCACCACAGAGCATCCATAAAAGCTTGTTTATTGTGTGTTTATAATATAGGGCTGACCTGGGACCAATCGCGCGCCTTCTGCGTGACAGCGGTGATGTTGCGCTCCATGCACCACAGAGCATCCATAAAAGCTTGTTTATTGTGTGTTTATAATATAGGGCTGACCTGGGACCAATCGCGCGCCTTCTGTGTGACAGCGGTGATGTTGCGCTCCATGCACCACAGAGCATCCATAAAAGCTTGTTTATTGTGTGTTTATAATATAGGGCTGACCTGGGACCAATCGCGCGCCTTCTGCGTGACAGCGGTGATGTTGCGCTCCATACACCACAGCGCACCCATAAAAGCTCCAATGCTCACGCCACCCACCATGTCGATAGGGATGCCAGCTTCCTGCAAGGAGGTAAGGACAAATTCGGATTTATTTCATACTAGCAACCGATCGTGACTGCGTTCTGGGGTTACAAATAATGTTTCGTTCGTAAATAATGTATTTCCTTATTTCCGAACATGGATCCTGAATAATAAAATTTTCGTGCTATATGTAATAAGAACTCTCGTTTATTATAAATCCGGGGATTTGCTTGCTTGGTGGGTTGGCGATCGCAGAACGGTTGTAGATTGGTGCGCGGTATTGACGCTGCTGCCCAGCCTCTGGTTAATGTCTATTAGTGGAAAATATGTCGTATCACAGATGCCCGTCGGGGCAGTAAAGTTCTCGAGTGGCAACCGCGCACCGAAAGACGCAGCACAGGCGGGCTGCCCACTCGGTGAACCGACGATCTGGTGAGGGTCACGGGAAGACGCTGGAGATGGACAGCGCAGGACGGGTCGTTGTGGAAATCCTTAGGGAAGACCTTTGTCCAGCAGTGGATGTCATTCGGCTGGTAGTTTTTGTTTAACTTTTAAAAAATATATGCGTAGGAAGGTAAATTGCCTACTATGATACTAATAATAATAAATTTTTATTCACTTCAAGAAGTCTTATCATATCATGACAGTATTCCTTGAACAACCAACACCCCTTTGGAAAAACTCTTACAACAAATACATGACAAAGAATATCCAAAAGAAAATATACATCTGATATACAATGAGATTCTATGTCATAAATAGAGAAGTTTCACGGTTTGACAGAAAAGTGGAGTCCAGTAACAGATTCTAAGACGTAGCTGAGATAAAATAAACTATGAAAAAAAAAATACATTATATCGGTTTCACTCTCACTACAGCAACCTGTGGGGAGGAGTCTAACTTGGGACTATTTACGCGACATGGAATCTCCCTCTGGAGATTTGTTTGTTTGTAAACTCTTTATTGTACAAAATATACACTTAAAATAATAATTTTTTTTAAAACTTAAGTACAAAGGCGGACTTATCCCTTA
Source organism: Coleophora flavipennella (assembly GCA_947284805.1). Lineage (NCBI taxonomy): Eukaryota > Metazoa > Arthropoda > Insecta > Lepidoptera > Coleophoridae > Coleophora > Coleophora flavipennella. Next base: position 7,658,656 of record OX369298.1, read on the forward strand.
GAGGAATCTCTTCCAGTCAACCTTTGAAATAATAAATAGAGGACTTAACTAGGACAAAGAAACACTTAGTTACGTACAAACCCGTAAAAGAACATGAATACAGCTATTATTACATCTAATTTTAATAAATACAAATTTAACGTAGTAAATCTAACACATAAATAAATATGATATAAAATATATAAATATCAAGACAGATCTCAAACATTGTCCTTTAGACAGGCCTTGAAGGCGGTAAGGGTAGGAGACATTCTAATTTCAGCTGGCAGAGATATAGAAACTCGTTGGTTTACTAGTACCCACCTGTATGGCCTTGATCATGCCCACGTGGGCCGCGCCGCGCGCGCCGCCGCCGCCCAGCACGAGCCCGACCACGGTGCCCGTCAGCCAACGCGCTAGCCGAGAAAAATCTGAATGGACGCTCGCCTCTGACATCAACACTTTGCTGTATAACTCGCTCTGGAACACAAAATGAAATAGTTTCCAACCACTCAAGAGCGCTCTGTGTCGCAGAGGTCAGTACACTTGCCTCACAACGGATAGTCACGGGTTTGATTCCCGGCGGGACGCAATATGAATAGGACACGGTTTTTGTAAGTCTATCTGGTATGTTATAACCATATTTACCCAGCTACGTTTTCATGTCATTTTTCCATTTCATTGGGAGGGGGGATGTTGGTGAGCCCGCCTTACCTTTGGCATCATCATCACGTTCCATCAGCGGGAGGAATGTGGTTAATTTCGGTTGTTTTCTTATAAATGTCTTATCCTAGTCTTGCCGGAACACATCAATGGCTAATTAACATTAATATATGACTTAAAAATACATTTATAAAGATAAGATAGCCAGTTCCCCATTGCCTTCCATCTTTGGCATCATCGTCACTTATCATTAGGCGAGATGATTCAAGGGCTTACCATTTCACATATAAATATTAGCACACTATTACAAAATGGCGCTACGCCTTTGATGTCACACGATGCGCCACCGGCGTAGGTACTAGCCCATACTAGCCTGTAGTCAGCCTGGCAAACTCCCCGAGCTGTGCCCCGCCGTCCGCTGCTCCGCAAGTACCTTCCGTTGCTCTGCGTAAGTACATTCGTTGCGCTACTGTACGCCGTTATATTGTAATACTGTGATATTAGCATGCAACAAGTGGTGCCCGTAGCTAGATGGCTGGCTGTCAGAGGATCTTGCCAAGTAGAGATCTTTAAAAATGCCTGTAAAAGGATGAAGATGATGTCGATGCTACACTGGTTATAAACTATCGGTGGGGTTGGAGCCGCCCTCCCGGCGCAACAGCACGACCTCCTTTTGAGATGACTTACGATGTGATACTGGTTCTTGCGTGTGAACATGCGGTGCGGGCAGCGCACGTGGTGGTGCTGGGACACCCAGGAGCGCATGTTCAGCCAGTGGAGGTGTCGGAGATTGGGGCCGCTAGCACGGTGCAACAGGACGAGCTCCTTTTGAGATGACTTACGATGCGATACTGGCTCTTGCGTGTGAACATGCGGTGCGGGCAGCGCACGTGGTGGTGCTGGGACACCCAGGAGCGCATGTTCAGCCAGTGGACGGTGCCGGAGGGGTTGGGGCCGCCCTCCCGGTGCAAAAGGACGAGCTCCTTTTGCGTACGGATGGCGAGACGCTCGATTTCTTTCTCGATCTATCAAAAATAATGTGTGTTCAAAATCGGCTTCAAATGTTTAACAACGACATTGGCACAGACATTGACATCAAATAGTTTACAAAGACTGGTAAAGTCATTATCTTCAAATGTTTGAGACAAAGACTTTAAGATATAATTCTCGTTAGGATAGCGACTTTTGGCAAGGCAAAGATTGATCAAATATTACCGCTAACATTTTGTGAATAATATTCGGTCAATATTTTTTAGGAAACTGGCTCCGAAACCAAACAGAGCTTACAAAATATTTGAGGCTATATCTGAGCATCATTAAACAAAAACTCAAATAGACAAAATGGCCGTTTGTGTCCGAATAGTCCCCAAAGATCCACACAGAACCTATATATCTTTTCACTTAGCACATTTTCTGAAACCAAGGGCGTAATAGTCTAGAAAGGGATTTACTTTGTACCGCTATGCTATAAGGTTTTGTTTTAATATTGTGTGTATTTTTAATTTTATTGTGTGTGTAACAAAGAGTATTTGTCTTATCTATTTATTACTAAAGATCTTACCTTGCCAATGCTGGGTTGTTTGTCACCCAAAGCCACGATCAGTATGCAGTCAGCTTGCCGAATGCACCGCTGTGTCCACTGGGTTAAGCTGGGATCACACTGGTATAAAGCCACCTGGGGAACAAAGAGTTGAACCCGTAGAAAGTAAATCTCAATTAGGATTAAAGTTCGTAAGTAGAATAAATGCTAAAGTTCACCAAACACTACGAAAAGGTTAAAAAAAAACACAAATATTTCATTATGAAATGCAATAAAACTTTTTTTTTAATACATGAATTTATTGAAAAGACTACGGAACCACAGTATATATATTAGTACTAACGTACAGTATGGACACTCCCTGCCCCTCTCTAAATTCGACCTCACCCCCCCGTCACTCAGATTGGGTGTAGATTGGGTACCAAACGTAAAGGACGAGCTACGCAAGCACTTTTATTCACTATATTCACTTTGCGCGCCGCTGTGATTTCGTTCACAAGCATAAAAACCAACCAGTTACCGAACGTAAAGGCCTAACTGAAATCTTTTTTTTTCATACTTGTCATTTGTAAACAACCACCGCTCGAACAAAAAACACCACTTTCCGAATACACCATACACAGTATGAGACTATAAAACATTGTAAATGGTAACTGCGACGTGGACGTATGAATTAACACTGAAAACTGCTATTATTTTATACGGTCTAACACTTTTTCCATAAAATTTGGGGGTTGTAAATGGGTGGAGGGGGCTGGGCCCCCTGGACCCCATATCATGAATCTTGGTGATCAAATTGACTTCACCTTTTTTTGGAATAAGCGTTAGCGATTTTCGCCCGTCAGAGAAGTGAAGGACCCTTTTTTTAATAAGCGGCAGCGATTTTCGGCGTCATAGAAGTAGATGACCTTTTTTTAATAAGCGGTAGCGATTTGTCGGTCAAGTGTTAATTCGTACGTCATTCGGAAAGTGGTGTTTTTTTTTCGAACGGTGTTCGTTTACAACGAAAAGTATGAAATAAAAAGAGTTTAGTATTCACACAGCATTCAGTAAATAACTAACAAACATTTCGTGACCAATACCCCCGGTGTGATTCAACCCTACCTGCATTCTTGCCTATAGATACGTCAGTTATAATTATGTATATCATTTCTCGCTCGTTTGTATGGAGTGTCCGGGGTGTGACGGAACTCTACTTTGCGCGTGGTCCGACACACACTTAATCTATTTTTTCTTAGTTTAATTGGACTATGTTAAAGTTTCCTGTAAATAAATTAAATTGTTTTCTCACAACTGTATTGAAAAACGTCTTATATAAGACGTACATGATACAAGGATACAAGGGGTTAAAATGAAGTTGTAAACTCGTGATGATGGTAAGCCCGCGTCTGATGTCATCTCGTTTGCAATTACTATTAAAAGACCTTGTATCACAGTGTACTAAGGGATTAAAATGTACTTGTAAACTCGTGATTTTGGTAAGCCCTCGCCTAATGTCATCTCGTTTGTAATAACTATTTATAGACCTTGTATTACAATGTAATAAGGGATTAAAATGTAGTTGTAAACTTGTAATGTTAGTAAGCCCTCGCTTAAGGTCATCTCGTTTGCAATAACTATTTGAAGTCCTTGTATCACTATGTACTATTGTGTAACAACAGCTGCTACATACAAATTTTCTGGAATAAACATACATATCCTGGAAAATATGTTTTTTTATTCACAACTTGTAAGCCCTTGGCATCATATCTCACCAAAAATCATCATCATCTCTATTCAAAATAATAAAATCAAAATTTACTGTACAATTTTGAAACTCGCTATTAGTAGATGGTGTCACAGTGTATGACACATTACCTTGTGCTTGTCCTCCTGCTGCGCGAGCCAGGAGCTGAGCCGATACTCGTTGTTGGGATCCATGATGGTGAGCCCCAGTAATTTGCGGATCACGTCCGATGTCAGTCGCACTGTTGGACCTATGTAGACCAACGAAAACATTAATCGCTTCGCTCGCTCCCGCTTTAGTTTAGGTGTTCCGGATGCGTACCTACCTAGTAAGCAAGCAGTTGAACCTAACCATCCGCCAGCCGCTTGCGGTTCGCGCCCCACTCACCCTTAAATCAAATGACAATAAAGTCATATAACAGCTTACGCGAGCAAAGCCGCGGGTAAAAGCATACAGCTATAACAGTAGTCATATAATTGGTGCTATAGTTGTTTATATGATGAAGACCTTATATGTGCGTATTTTTTTTATTAAATATTTCCCTACAAGCTTTTGTCCGCGGCACATCATCGTTTTTATGAATATCTCTGAGGGTGAAGCGTGGACATTAGTATTCTCCAGACCCCTATCCCAGGATCGAGTTATTCTGATTAGCAGTCTATCCATCAAATGAACCAAAAAATTCCCTCAGAAACTGCATCGGACTATGTCCTTCCCTCTGACACAGGCTACCTGCATGCCAAATTTAATCAAGATTGGTCAAACTGATGACGGCCTTAGTGTAATAGCCCACAGGCGTATAGCCACGGGCGGTTGACATTTTACAAAAGAACCTTTTGTTAACTAAAATAAAACGCCTCCGTAGCGTAGTGGTTAGTCCACTCGCTTCACACCAGGAGAATGCGTAGTCGATTTCCAGCGGGATCTACATTGTAAAATGAGTTTTGGTTGGTGCCAAGTCATTTTTATCCCACATGGCTAGCCTATCACCAACTTATCTATCTCTGCTGCCAAATACCATTGTTAAAAGCATGGATATGTTCCAGCGTGCAGATAGCATCAGATAATTCTGGTGAGCCCGCTTACATCTTCGGCATCTTCGTCACTTACCATCAGGTGAGATGATGCCATGGGATTATTCATTGTGAATTGAGAAAGACAAAACAAAATATACTCACCAATAGCACTGAGTGAATGGTAGAGCTCGTAGGTGAAGGCGGTGAGCGGCACGTCGTCACTGACCGGCACCACCGCCACCGTCGAGAAGTTGTGGTGCGACGGTCTGGGCTCGATGGTCGCCGCGCTGCCTAGACCTGCTGTCGGTTTCTGCCATGATCCTGCCGATCAAATGTAGGTTCTATTAGCCTCATTATAATAAAACTAGTGGGTGCTCGCGGCTTCGCCCGCGCAGTTCCCGTTTTTTGGTGTTCCCGTGGGAATTTCCTGAAATCCTTTCTTAGCGTTTGCCTACGTCATAACATCTACCTGCATGTCAAATTTTAGCCCGATCCGTCTAGTAGTTTGGGCTGTGCATTGATAGATCACTATGTCAGTCAGTCACCTTTGAGTTATATATATTTAGATAGATTTTGTCACAATCTACAGAATCCATCGTCCAACGGAGACGTCTAGGCCGGGCGAACGTGCGAGGGCCGGAGACGGGCGAGGTCGTGCCCCAAGTTCCATAGTCCAATCTCGGGACACTTCATACATTTCAGAAGGTGCGAGGAGCAGCTTTGCTTCTCCTACGGATCTCTTCGTTTCTGATTCGGTTCTTGAAATTCTGAGCGTAGCTCGCTCAATTGAATTGAGCCTTCTTATGAGACCCATAGTAAGCGGCCATGTCTCAGTTCCGTATGTCACCGACATAGCTCCCAGAAACGCTAAACTTAAGTGGCAGTGAGCGAGGCACATAGCTCGTAGAACAGACGGCCGTCGGGGTATTAAGTTTCTCGAGTGGCGACCGCGCACCGCAAAACGTTGCGTACTCGGGACTCTTACTTGGTGTAATGATGAACTGGGATGAAGGTCGCGAGAAACCGCTGGATACGGGCAGCGGAGAACCTGGAGGGGTGGAGGGGGGGGCATTGTCAAGCAGCAGACGTCCTTTGGCGGATATGTTGAAGGAGCAGCTGGCCAGTGACTAATAGTAAGTCAGCTTTGATGCAAACATCAAACGCCTTGGACTACTGTATATATTCTTAGACTGTGGTCAAGGGAAGCGATGGCCTACTCTCGCGTTATGGGTACCATTTTCCCCTAGGATTTTGATGATAGAACCACTTACCAAGAATCCTGTGCCCTAGTAGGTTAATCAGCCTGGTGACGACCACAGGAAACCGCAGTTTGATGGCGTTGAACAATCCCTCCGGTAGTTTCGCCAGCTCCGAGTCCCGGACCGCCATGACGGTCGTGCTGCGACGGGTTTGGGTTACCATCTCCACCTTGGTACAACAAAATACAACAATTATCATACACTAATAGTCGCTTGTGTAACAAGGGGACAAAGTAATATTTTATTCGAAGGGCGTTAGTTTTAATTCTGAGCTCAGCGAAGGATTCTATAGTAGAATCAGGAGCTTAGCGAAGGATTCTATAGTAGAATCAGGAGCGCAGCGAGGGATTCTAAAGTAGAATCTTGAGCTTAGCGAGGAATTCAATAGACATCGCCCGAGAATATATTTTTATGCCTAGAGTAACGCACACAATTTTTCATCACGACCTATGAGAAAACAGAAGCCCGAAAGCAGGCCAATTAGAAGACAGATACCAAAACTACCTAGGGAACACAGTAGAATTGTTTTGAGAAACCAATCGTCATTTTTCGAAAAGTTGTCCGCTCCACAGAAGAAAAAAAAATTAAATACGGAACCCATCCTTACGAAGGCACATATTAGGTATTTGATCCAGGGTATACTCACAATACTGCACCGGAAAACGTAGCGTAGGCAGGCCTCCCACGCGGTGGACCGACGACCTGGTGAAGATCGCGGGAGGCCGATGGATGCGGGCAGCGCAAGACCGGTCGTCGTGGAAATCCTTAGGGGAGGCCTTTGTCCAGCAGTGGACGATTTTCGGCTGATATGATGATGATAATGATGATACTCACAATGCCAACTAAATCTCCTTTCCCGTACTCTCCGACCAACTCCTTCTTGCCATTAGGGTGCGTGATCACGGACCGCAGGCGGCCGCTCAGCACTATGAAGGTGGACCCGGATTCCTCGTCCTGGCGGTACACCGCGCGGCCGGACTCTAAGAACACCTGGGGGTAGAAGGAAGTGATTATTGTAGATCTACCTATAAAAAAATTAAAACATACTAAATAAAGCACCAGAGACCGTGCTAAAATAACCTTTATCTCCCGTAACTCTACCGGTGCCGCAGTCTTAATTTCGTAACTGTCAGATTCGGCATTCAGTGGTATCTTCGCTTTACGAGGCTCTTCGAAAGTATTATCATCAAACCTAATTAACCTATTATCGCTCGCTTTGCTCGCTCAACTGAGATACACTCACCCAGAGTACCGGTAGGGTCACGGGAGAAAAAAAATACCTTTTCATCCCCACATCTCGGAAATTGTATTTTTTCTCTTCGATATCTGAGTGCAAAAGCCGTTTTTATTCTCTAGAGGATAAAGTAAATATCTGAGTGCAAAAGCCGTTTTTATTCGCTAGAGGATAAAGTAAATTGAATTTAGAACACCGTGAATTCAAAAATCGAGTGGCCTGGAGAGCTGTGGTGGCACGTGCGACCCACGATGGTCACGTCCCTCAGTCATGAGGATACGACTAAGAAGAAGAAGAATTCAAAACATTATTATGCCTATTTACTTCTACCTCCATGGTGCCGAATTTATCATACAACCTTGTTTAATTTGTTAAAAACTCAGACTCGGAACCTTCTTGGTGTACTTTTTTTTTATTTGCTTTGCGCGCGCCATTTTCTTTTCACGTCATATTGTTAAAACTAAAACCTTAGGTTAAAAACAAGAAACTTGTAAACGAGTGAAAAACCTAAAATGAGTGATTCTAGCGACGAGGAAGTTTATTTGACGCCAACAGGATTGACTGAAACTGTTTGTAACGCGCAAATGTTTTTTTTTCCATTTAGTAATTTCCTCGCTAAGGTGGAATGAAAAGTTACGTGTTTCACTCGAGTGCAAAGATTTTTCACCTCGTGCTCTTTTGATTCCCTCGCTAACGCTCAGGATTCAAATTTAGACTCCTTCGCTTGCTCGGTCATCAACATTGAGCACGCGGTTAAAAATCAACTTTGCACTCTCGTATAACAAATAAATATTGACACTATACTAAGCGGTAGTGCCACGGGAAATACTTAAAATAACAACAGAGAAGCTTTTGGTTGATCAAGGAGATTCATATCTCCTTTTAATGGCCTTACGTGATTCGTTCTCTTCATAGGTTGTTGCAGTGAGAGCGAGACAAATATAGCGCAATTTTCATACAATTTATTTCTTTCAGCTACGTCTTTGAATTTGTAACATGACTACACTTCTCCGTCGGGCCGTAAAGACATTGCTTTCCTATTGTAAGATTTAATGTGATAGTTTTCCAGTTTAATGTGTGCTCTCATCTGAGCAGTCCACGGAGTTCCCGAGGATCTGCAGCATGTTGTGCTATTCGACACATGGATCTAACATAACAAATGACTGCACTTTGTAGTTTTTTTTTGCTTTTCTTGATTTCACTCACAGAAACAATTGTGGCTGTTTGGTGGCCTTTATATGAAAATGTACTGATAAAAAATTGTTGTTCCTTTAATTATGCCGCTGAGTGTATACAGGTGTGGAAAAATTGGTGGGCTCGTTAACTGTGGGTTCTACTCATCATACTGAACAACTCTCCCCAAAGAACCCATAATCAATTCTCAAAAAAAAATTGACACTCCATACAAAAATGCACAAAATTAGTTAATCAACTGATCGATTTGTATTAAGTTACTTTTTTGCGATTTCAGGAAAGTCGTAGAACAAAGGTTGTTCAGTATAATAAGCAAAGGCCCCAGTTAACGGGAACTACACCGATTTTGTTGCATCCTGTACCTATTATTTTTCAATATTGTGCACTGTTTGTTTCTTGAATGAAACAAAAAATACTGACCCAGTCAAGGGCGAAGTCAACCTGTCTCACGAAGGGAGACAGACGCCGCACCACTGAGCTCGCGATGTGCAGAACCACCGCCGGCCGTGCGCGCATCATGCTGCAAGCATACCAACGATTACCGGTATAGCCCGCTTAGATAAATAATCCAAAAGAAAAAAGCGCCGGTAGCTCAACCGGTAATAACTTGCTCCAGAGGTACGGGTTCAAATCCGCACGGATGTACCAATGAGTTTTTAAAACTTACGTACATAATATACTTACCGGTTGTTTTAACTGTGAAGGAAAACATCGTGAGGAAACTTGCACATATGACTCCAGATTTGTATGAAGGTTGCGTTGCACACGTCCGTAGGTGTAAACCTAAATGCCTACACGTGACCGCGGTTGATGCTAAGTGCAACACTAGGCAACCGCTGTCTATCCCTTGCATAGCACGATAAATTGTAGGATGGAATTTGCAAATGGCGGCGGCTACTTTCGGTAGAGTCAGCAAAACAGATTGTAAAGTGTTAACAATATTTTTATTTATATTCATTTATTTTAGAAAACCAACAGCTTACCGTAGAAAACGTTACAAAAACTCAGCAAAAACCGAAAAAAAAAACCAATAACAAAATAACGGTAACAGAATTTAAGCAATCGAAACAGAGCTAATTAAAGACAGCGTGAATGCTAATCCAGACTGACAGATTTTTTTGTTGGCACAGTACCGAGCTGTGTGAGTATAGACAGACATATGTGTGAGCGAGATAACATGACCGCCGGCCGCCATTTACAGATTGTTTCTTTATCTACGCGGGTTATAGCCTGCATAGCAAAAGCATCTGCTTACAGTAAAGACCGCCTCTGTAGCCTAGTGGTTAGTCCACTCGGTTCTCACCAGGAGTTCTCGGGTTCGATTCTCAGCACGGTCTATTTTGTAAAATTGGTTTCGGATGGTAGTAGACCATTTTTAAGTCTACCTAGGCTACCACAGCATTAAAAGCATTGATGTGTTCCGGCATGAAGATAGCCCCATTGCGTTGGAGAATCTTGGTAAACCCATTTCCATATTCGGCGCCATCGTCACTTAGTCAGGTGAGATGATGCCAAGAGCTTACCCACTGATTCCGATTCAGATTTAAACATTAAGGAACCTTTGAAGAGATTGCAAATACTAAAAGCCTTGCATAGTGCGTGTAGGTTTCCGTAGTCCTTTAAAAACCGGCCAAGTGCGAGTCAGAGCCGCACACATAGGGTTCCGTACCGTCATACTAGAAGGCGCTAGTTTCTTCAGTTCCGTACTATCATACTTGATGGCAATAGTTTCTTCATGTTTAAAAAACAACACGTGTTTCTGTATGGAGACTCACTTTTTTTTGTATTTGTTGTTATAGCGGCAACAGAAATACATAATCTGTGAAAATTTCAACTGTCTATCTACCACGGTTCATGAAATACAGGCAGGTGACAGACGAACAGACGGACGGACAGCGAAGTCTTAGTAACAGGGTCCCCGTTTTTACCCTTTGGGTACGGAACCCTACAAATGAAGCAAGTCTATGTATTTGACTTACCTGTAGACTGCAGTCTTGGACAGCAAACCAATCCGCGAAAAGTGCTTGGCGCGAATCGAGAAGAAACTCGGCTCACCCGTCAACACGGCTAACCCACCTTCCACTTCACCTGCAACAATAAATGAAAACTTCATCATCGTCATCATACCAGCCGAAAGACGTCCCAACTGGTTCCCAAGATACAGTCTAACGAATAGTTTGGGAATAAGGACTGCTTCTCATGGCCCCTCTACACGATGGGCCATCATGGGCTAGCAAAAGGGACAAAGCTATAGGTTAGAAGAGTTAAGATGTAAGTACGACCTTGTCTTACTTGTAGCTCTGTCCCTCTCGCTGCCATCGTGTAGAGGGGAAATTAATGTTTGTAAGTAGTAAGTGCCAATAAACTGCTGGAACTAAGGCCTCCCCCAAAAGATTTCTAGAACAACCGCTCCTGTGCTGCCCGCATCCAGCGTGTTTCCGTGAATTTTATCAGGTTTCTAGTCGACTCAGTGGAAGGCCTCCCTTCCAGTGATGCTAGATTGGGGGAATCCCTCCGAATTAGTTTTTTCTAAATAGTTTTTGAGAGAAAATTGGGGGGATGCATGAAGGGAAGAAAACTGGTTTTGGAGGGTATTGGGGATTTTTATCTGTAAACTGGGAATTGCAAAGAAAAAAAATTTGTGATTAAAAATACAAAAACTTAACGCTATTCCACGAAACCACAACTGAAATAAATCTGCGAAAGCATAGGACACGGACGACATCACAATGCTGCACACGATGAGAGCTGAGAAGCTCTGAAGTTGAATCGCGCCCCCTCGCCTCGCCCCGCGCATTGTTCGTGTCTCAGTCAGTCGGTCATTTGGTTGTCGCCATTATTATCTTTGCTAAAACGTAGTGATGAAATTAAATCCTATTCTTGGTCTTCGCGCCTTGGTGTTTGAAGATACTACTTTTTTTTGGTACTTGGTATTTTTGTTTTATTTGCTACGTGGCACCAACTAGCACTCATGTTACAATGGCTCTCATTACTTGGCAGTGGCATAAATAACTATTGTCATTTTTTTTTTGTAAAAAAGTACAATATACATGATTGAGTATTAGGAAATACATCATTTAAGTTAAGTACAACAAAAATAACTAATAAAATAAGTCAGGACAATTAAAAATGCGACGAAAACTTGTCGCACCCCTTTATTTACTCGAATATATGCAATAGGCACTAACTGCCTTTAGCGCGGGAGTATTGTAAACGTGCCATAAAGAAAAGTGAATATTTAAATATACCTGGATAGGCGGTGAACATGTGCACCTCCCCTTCACCCTCGGCTACCCTCTGCGACACCAACAGAGCGCCGGACAGCAGATACACCAGCGCCACATCCTGTATACAACGAAAATTCACCTATACTTCAAGCTAGTTTCAATTCGAAGGATTGAAACTTCACCTATTATACTTCGGAGATTCCCGACGGAGTCTAACTGTGTGACTCGGTTTGGTTGGTAGAAGGTCATTTTCTCAGCCCACCTGACTAGCTACCACCATCTCATCTAAGTCTTGCCGCTAAGCATCAATGTTTACAGCATTGATGTGTTCCGGCTTGTAGATAGATAGCCAGTTCCCTATTGCGTTTTGAAATCTTGGTAAGCCCGCTTCCACCATCATCATCGTCATTTACCATCAGGTGAGATTATGTCAAGGACTCACCAATTGTGAATTAAAAAACCTAAGCAATCCGGGAGTGCAGACAGAAGTGAAAACTTTTTGCAGTTTTATAAGTTTTGGCCCTCCGAGTGTTCCTGGCGAAGTAAAGTATTCAGTGTGCAATGTTAGGTTGCAATTCGCGTGCAATGGAAATGGGAACTTGTTATAATGACTTTTTGCGTGCGCTGATTTCACAATTTGTGACTACACTAGTCATCATTACAGCTCATATACGTCCCCACCGAGGGGCTCGAGCCTACCCTGAATCAGGGCGATTAGGCCTTAGTCGACCACGCGGGCCCAGTGCGGGTTGGTCGACTTCACACACAACCTTCGAGTTTCCTCGCAGGTGTGTGCAGGTTTCCTCACGATGTTTTCCTTCACCGTTAAAGCAATCGGTAAGTATGTACGTAAGTTTTTGAAAAACTCATTGGTACATTGGCCGTCCAGATTTGAACCCGGTACCTCTTGGTTAGATGGACCGAGTCGTTACCGGTTGAGCCAACACTAGTACAGAATTTTAATAGTTAGAACGCAATAAGAAATGTGTTACTCTCTCTTTGTGTCTTCTGTGGGAGAAAGGGTGAGGCAAGCAAAGTTTTTTTGTAAATTCACAATTGGTAAGCCCTTGGCATCATCTCACCTGATGGTAAGTGACGATGATGCCGAAGATGGAAGCGGGCTTACCAGGATTTCTCAACGCTATGGAGAACTGGCTATCTTGTCTTCAATCCAGAACACATCAATGTTGTTAACACTGATGTTTGGCGGCAAGACTTAGATAAGACGGTGGTAGCTAGCCTTACGGGCTTAGAAAAGGTCCTTCCACCAACCAAACCAAGTCTTACTAGTTTACCCTACCGGGAATCGAACCCGCGACCTCCTGGTGTGAAACGCATGGACTAACCATTACGCCACGGAGGCGGTTAGAAAGTAGCCACAACACAAAGTAACAATGGTAGTATAAATCCAAATTATATACTGGTGAGTTCGGATAAAACATACGTCGCTTGATGGTTGGTCACCACATGTATTGAACTAAGAGGCATGCGACATAAACAATTTTCTCAACTTAACTAAGGATAAGGAAAATTTACTAAAAATACTGTAGATTTGTTATAAAATCTGATCTAAAATGAAATTATTATTCAATTCTATTTATTTATTTCATTGACCAAAACATATGAGTACAATCATTTTTAATAGTAGATTGTATCATAATAATATTTTTACGGCGAGGGCGCTTTTTTGAGAGTGAGGGATTCTAGAGTAGTTTCTTGCTATCTCGCTACGCTCGGGATTCTTTAGTAGAATCCTGAAAATAGCAAAATAATATTTTTACGGCGAGAGCGCTTTTTTGAATCCAGAGTGAAGTGAGGGATTCTAGATTAGCTTCTCGCTACGCTCAGGATTCTTTAGTAGAATTCTGAATGTAGCGAGGGATTCAAAGTACGTCGCCCGAGCCAAAAATATATTTTGCGCCCGAGTGATACACTCTACTTTTCATCTCCCTCTGTGAGAAAATAAAAGGCGCCTCATATTTTATTCTCCCAGGATTTTGCAGGTAATAGATTATCCATCACATTTCTTGCGTCAGTTATAATACTTTCAGGAGTTAATTATATACTTTCACTGTCACTTGAAGAACTCTTTTCAAAACAAAACCATGAATTTCTAACAATCCGTGAAAATTGATGAAAACGCGGGCTGTAGTTCGCGCGTATTTAATTAGATTTCTTTTTTTTATTCAGCGGGCGGCGCAACTATGGGCCGTCGTACCAGCCAGTCTATTCAAACAATATTTGCATTCGATTTCTATGGCGCTGAACACTAAGATGTTCCAAATTAAAAAAGTGCGCCGGAAAGATAATTGCGGCGCACTTATATTATAAAGAGGATTAAAAACTCATTACTGCCCGCTAAAAGTTTTTTATAGAAAACACCCCCTTTGGGTGCACTTAAAGGCGAACCAAGTCGTCCTTTCCGAATAGATGGGATGAAAAAACTTTTATTTAACTTGCAATGTATGTATGTTTAGGTCAAATTTCGCAATCGATTTTAGAGCGACTTCCAGAGCTCAGATAGAGCTGAAATTTGGTATTAAGCCGTAAGTACGTAAGTAATTCTTTATTCGCTTTTAAACAACCCGACAAAAGATCCTTTTGGTCTTTTGAAGTTGGTCTGATGATGAACTTAGGAGGTGGAATCAAGGTCCAAGGATCGCCTTTTACTTTCCATAGAATCGTAGGAAATACTGTGATTTATTGTGATTTGAGATTAGAAAGAACCATTGAACCCGCGACACTGTTACCGTTAACGACACCTCTCAAGTTTTTAAAAAAGATCTAGGTAGGTACTAGCCCTTTTGAGACTGTCTTCATTTAGTTTTCACTTCTGTCGGCACTCCTGGAGTGCATTTGTTTTTTTTATATTTGGAACCGTACCGTGAGTATTTGACTTTTGAGCATAATTTTTTTTTACCTAAAAGATTTAAGGTATTTTTCAACTTATTAATCCTAAGAATAACATAACAGAAGCCTGAAGGGCTTTTCCGTCATGCGATGAGTTCTCATTGCATGCGTCACTCTCTTCCTTTTTTCCGCAGGAGAGACAAAGAGAGACCGAGAAAGAGAGTAACACATGACTTATTGCATGTCCCATCTGACATAAAGAGTTTAAAAAGTTTAAAGTTAAGAGAAGGTGTGACCCTCTAACTTTCTGTCTCCTGCGAGAGATGGAGAGGGAGTAGCGAATGCAATAAGTCATGTGTCCCACTCTCTTTGTCTCTTCTGTAGGAGAAAGGGAGACGCAAGCTTAGTAAGTAGCCGCATAGTAACGATGGTAATATTTACAATGTCTGTTTTTGTGCCATAAAAACCAACACAATACAAAGTCACGCATTCTCAAAATGTAATCGATGCAGTACCTGTTGTATTTCCGGCTCACCGGGGATGTTATAATACAGCTTTTGACAAATCACAAAACAAAATCAGTTTTATTGCAAGCAGCCATCATTTAACTAAAAATAGGATTTATCTTTCTGTCTTTCACACTCACTCTCTCTTATCGTGTGACACAATAACATGTTATGGAAACGTTAGTATTTTAAAGTTCTATCAATAATTTCTTCGCAGGGTGGTCCCATTCCACTCCCGACATGACGCGGATGGCTCGTTTTTGTGCTCTGAACACCCTAACTCTGTCAGCGTCAGCGGCCAGCCCCCATAGGCCAGCCCCATAGGACAGGAGAGACGGAAAGTAGCCGTAGTAGGCTCTTATTGTGAAGATTTAAACTTGGTCTGAGTCTATGTAAAGCATCAGGCCGATGACAGCCGGGAGTGTGTGATTTGAAGTCATTGTGGGATGACCAGGTAAGGGCCGCGTCCACCAACATCCAAATATACTATAAATTGAATAGATGTAAATATAATTGACAACGCTCAATACGTTAAAAACGACTTCAAATACAACAAATTAGTACAATTTTACTTATTTTTTGTTTTTTATAATTTAAAAAAGTACTTAACCGATTTTGATAAAATGTATATGGAACTAACCTGGAGCCATGGAATAACAATTAAAATTGTTCACAATCGGCAAAGAAATCGCGTTACTTAATTTTCGAAACAAGTACAAAACCGATTTTGATAAAACTTATACGGGACCAACCTGGAGGCATGAACTATCAATTAAAAAAAGAATCATCAAAATTTGTTCACGATCGGCAAAGAAATCGCGTAACATACACAAAAACAAACTTTCGAATTAAGAACCTGCTCCTTTTTAAATTATCGTAAAGTTCGCATTATCAACTTCAAAACGAGTTTATATTGGCATACGAAGTTCGAAGTTCCATATCAATTTTTTTTATTGGAATGCACATTTACTTTTTATTTGCGCCATTTTTACAGCATAACAAAAAGTTTTCATTCTAATTTTTACTTGTCTGTGACAGCGCCCGCTTTAACGCATGCGCGGTGATGTGTTGGTTTTTCATTGAATTTTGTTGTAGATACTGAATTTCGTGGATAATTTTCATTCTTGTTTAAAAATGTCTGAGATCAGTGAAAGCATTGTTTTTACCTGTCTGTGACACCGTCCGCTTCAGTGCAAGCGCGGTGATGCGCTGGGATTCAGCGCTATGACACGTTTTGTTGTAGGTACTTACTGAATTTCGTAGGATTTTTTTCTCACTCTTAACTTTGATCTTTGTATTTTAGTTGATTCAATCCCAATGCATGAGATTAGATAAAGTAGTGTATGAAACTGCACATAATTTGGTCTTAAAACACTCATGTAATGCTATAAAAAAACGAGCCGTAGTTAACTTACACTCGTATTTTAAGAAACCTTATTGTGCAACAGTTTCATAAACTACTATAAAATCAGTATTATTTTATTTCGAAAAAAGGGCATAAGGGTGTTTATACCTTGTGACTCTCCTCCTTCATGATGTAGGTGCCGGCGGGCAAGTCGCGAACTTGCACGTTGCCTTTCAGAAGATGGTCGTTCTCCAGACCCAGCTCCTTGACGAAAGCCTCCGTCGCAATTTGGACAAGTGTCTGTGGAAATTTCACTTAATTTAAGCAACTAGTTAGATGTCAGTGGTCTGTAGTCTCACTTGTATAATGGAGAAACACCTTCATTCGGGGCATGCAGAGGACGTGCATATATTCAATATGTGGGTAAAGGTTTTTCTAGTCATTTTCATTAAGAGGGCGTATTAAGCGAAATGTTCGTCCTTTTCGCTCTCTTGTGATTTTCAACTTGCTATCCCGCTTAGAAAACATAGCGGGCGCCGCAAATATATTTTTTTTATTAAATATTAATTATTTAATCACTGTCGTATATAGTCGTCTCATTACATCAGATGCAAGGTGCACCCCAAAAAAAACCGTCCACCTTCCTGTATCACGCACTTTTTTTCAGCACCGCGGCCAAGGGTTTAGAGTCTCTGTTTTTTCTCCCTCTTAATTATGCACATTTTTGCCGGACCGGTGCCCTTTGAGACCTCATAAAAATCCGCAGAACCTTGAAACGCTTTTTTCAAAAATCAAGAATTGCCATAGCAAAACAAGTCTTCGTAAATAAAAGACATATTTTTAAATCTTAAATATCAAGAAACCTCAAGAAATTCATAAAGACATATGTGTGGAGCATAGCATTATATTGAAGCGAAACCTGGACCCTGAATCAGAAAGAGAGATGTTATGTGGAAGCAATTGAAATGTAGTGCTAGAGGCGTATGGAAAGAATAAGATGGACGGAGATGGTGACAAACGAGGAGGTTTTGCAAAGAATAAATGAGAAGATAAGTCTGATGGATTTAATAGAAAACTGCAGAGCTTACTAAGCGGGCTTACCAAGATTCCCCAACTACTACTACTATTTACCAAGTGGAAAGCTCACCTCTTCGTCTAAATTCTCGTTGTTTTTCTCCAAGTTGTACTTCTTGAAGGAGCCGCTCTCCTTCTGCCGCTGCAGCCCAGTCGGCTGCACGTCCGGCTGCTGCTAACGATACATTCGCTCGTCAATTGCGTTTAACTTTATTCTTCTTCTTATCGTGTGGCACATGGAACCGTGCTATCCAAGTTAAACTTAAACTTTATTGAAAAGAAGGAAATAGTGAGGCGATACAAGTGCCAAGTTTCTGATATTGATTTGTTTTTTTACTACAAAGACTGTGGTTACCGAATCTGTATAATTATCACACTAATATTATAAAGGCGAAAGTTTGTGAGTGTGTATGTTTGTTACTTCTTCACGCAAAAACTACTGAATGGATCTGGCTGAAATTTGTTAGGTAGGCAGATTAGGATCTGGATTAACACATAGGTCACAAAGTAACTATTTAGTAATCTGTGACATAGGCTACTTTTTTTCACGCTAGCCACCCGCTTGCGGATTGCGCACTGCGCACCCTCGAAAAGTCATAGAAACGTTGTCCACACGGGTGAAGCCGCGGGAAACAGCTAGTATTCTAATATACCTTATCCAAGCAAAATACTCTTACTTAAGGCGACGCATTGGAAACTTTGGTCGCAAGGGTCTCGATTTTTCTCAGCAATTACAAAACTTATGAAAGTGACATTCTGTTACCTAATTCTTCATTTCAATGACTCATTTTGTTAGTTGCAGAAACACGATTCGTTAATTTTTATTACAGAAAAAATATATCAAAGAAATCAGATCGATTTAGTAGCTCTAAATTTTCTTAGTCCATTAGTCTAAACACACATTAAAATATGACAGTTGAATTTTTAAAAATTAATTAAAGTTTTTAATTGAAACGAAAAAACAATGAGAAAGTGCAAAAGTGTGGTTATTTTCTTTACTCTTTACACGTAAAGAAAAGGAAAGGGACAACTGTTCCTATCAATGCCGAGGCTTAACTGTAAGACGCACAAAATAAGGTACCTAGTTGACTGCATTAAAAATGAATTAACTGTTGTTTTTCCCTCTTTTAACTACTTTTCTTTTAAAAGATCATTTTTCCAAACAAAGGAAAATTTTCATCATATATTTTTTTATTTCTGTTATATTTTTAGTAGCATATACGTTTCAAATACATAATTTTGCCCCGTTTTTTTTTTAGTAAAAAGTGAGTAAATATTTTTTTAAATAACTTTAAAACTATTTATCTTAAAATAAAAAATGTATTAGAAATATGAACGAGCTCTTTCGTTGCCCGTCTTTGGGTCACCGACTTACATATTTGTACTAAATTCCAACTCAATCCAGTAGTTTCGGTGGCTGTGACAAACGGACGGCTGAACGCAAAAACAGCAATACAATACAATACAATAATTTTATTGACAACATTCGTGTTGCAGGTCAGATTGCGAAATCTAGTTCACAAAAATATATCTAAATATAATCAATTTTAACAATGTCGCAATATAGCGAATGGCAATGTTGCAATTAAAAATAATAAACTAAAGACACACAAGTGATCCTATAATGATTCCGTTTTCACCTTTTGAGGTAAGAAACCCTAACAATGTATTTTACTTATATACTGACAACCTTTGGAGGTGACGAGGATCATACCTGCTGCGTAGACGACGCGACATCTGGCACCATGTCTGGGCGCGGTTTGCGACCCTGTATGTGGATGGGTGATGACGTCGCCGCGCTGCCCTCGTGCTGATGACCATGATGATCGGGGTTAGTTCACTAGTCTAGGGGTCTTGTTAGCGAACACGGGGTGGTGACTTCATTTAAGATTGGTCTTGGCGTTTTTCTTTCGGTAATTATTAGACGCTTTGATTATTTACTAACTATATGTATAGGGCGCGCCGGCGCAGATGCGTCGAAAACAATAATAAGCTAACTGTCTAGCTTTAGCTTATAAGCCGCTCTGCGCCCCTCAGTGTCCCTAGTGGCTATAAATAGTTAGTTCTTAAAAAAGTTGAATTTGCTGCCAACCAATATCAATTTTTCTCTTTTTCTATCCCTTACTAAAGGTTCCCAAGTAGAAATCGCTCAAAGCGATAAGGCCGCCTTTGCACTCTATTTATATTACAAATTATCAGTCCTGTATTGTTTTTTGGCGTGCAATAAAGTATATGGCCTGCTTTAATCGAAGTGATGCTCTCTCTAGTCAGTAAATAATCAAAAATTTTAAATAAATGACCAATATCAAAAGAGTCTTTCAAGTTAGTGTAATATTTTTATTTAAAAAACACTAAAAACAGAAGGACACACACATGCACACACGCACTTTCACGCACAGGCACGCACTTACACGCACAGGCACGCACTTGCACGCACAGGCATGCACGCTCTCACGCACAAACTTCTCAAACATAAACAAAATCAAAAATAAAACAGAAACGATGTGAACCAGGTGTCCAAATCGATAAATTCTACAGTATTTTGTTTTCCATACAATTTTTCACAGTCAGTGACGTCATAAATGCAGTCGTGGGTTGTACGTACTTTATGGTGCGCAGTGGCCGAGTGTGTGGAGGCGGTGTCGGCCGGCCTGCTGCCGCCGGGAGACGAGGCCGCGGCCGCCGCCCGCCGTTTTTCGCGACCCTGTAAAAGACAAGAAAATGTAAGGTAATTGCAAATAAGGAACAACTTCCACCGCAACAACTTAGTACCATATTACATTGTTATTTTTGGATTTTAAAAGTAGATACTACACCGATTTTGATAGATAGATAGATAACTGCAATCACACACATATTATAACACTCGTAAATAATATTAAAACAAAACTTAACTAATTAAAATGTATATGGGACACATAACTTGGCAGCTTTACCGTATCGAATAAAGAAAATCTGTTCACAATCTGCGAAGATATCGCTTACCAAACATACAAAAAAAAACAGTCGAATTGAGAACCTACTCCTTTTTGGAAGCCGGTTGAAAAGAAACAGTAGCCTTAATTGTACAGGCTGTAACATATCTGGTGCAGGACCCGTTAACTGGGGCTTCTACTCATCATCATACTGAACAACTTTCCCCAAGGAACCTATAGTCAATCCGGATTTTTTTAACTCATCATACAAATCGAACAATTCATTGAACAATTTTATGCATTTTTGTGTGGTGTCCAAAATAAATAAAAAACTGGATTCCTTGGGGAATGTTGTTTAGTAGTCAGCGGTCCTGCCTAAGGGGCAGAGAGCCGTAGGTTCGATACCCAGTCAGGAAAAACATTCATGGGATGAACAGACTTGTTCGCTCTGTTCGCAAAGTAAGTAAAAAATCGATTGCAAAATTGAACCAAACAGACAAGCAGAAAAGAAAGCGAGTTAATAGAAAAATTGCTTCGTACGGATGGGGTAGAAGGCTTTTTAAAATGGCACGGGCTTGGGCTCCTTATGGCCGAGTTACCGTTAAATAATAGGAGTAACAAAATAATTCTATGTTTATACAGGTGTAAAAAAATTGGTGAAGGACCCATTAACTGGTGTAGGACCCATTTTTTTGCGATTTCTGCAAAGTCGTAGAACTAAAATTGTTCAGTACGATGAGTAGCACCCCTAGTCAACGGGTCCTATACCTTTTTTTAACAGCCTGTATAAGGTATTTCTTCATAACAAAGTGAAAATCATCAATAAAAATGTGCTACGCTTTACACTTATCGCATGTTATCTATCATCATCATCATCAGACCGTTTTGGTCCATTGCTGGACACATGCCTCTACCAAGGCTCGCCAGCAACCTTGCACACATCATCGCTCCACCTAGCAGGGGGGCGTCCCACACACTGTGTTTGCCTAAACAAGGTCCCTACTCCAGAAATCGCTTCGTCCAGCGGTTATCGATTCTGTCGAAGGTTTATCATATCATAACGAAACGGATTATCATGTCAGCTCATATACGTCCCCACCGAGGGGCTCGAGCCTACCCTGAATTAGGGCGATCAGGCCTTCCTCGACCACGCGGGCCCAGTGCGGCTTGTTCGACTTCACACACAACCTGCAAGTTTCTTCGTAGGCGTGTGCAGGTTTCCTCACGAATTTTCCTTCACCGTTAAAGCAATCGGTAAGTATATGTGTACGTAAGTTTTTGAAAAACTCATTGGTACATTGATCGTCCAGATTTGAACCCGGTACCTCTGGTTAGAAGGACCGAGTCGTTACTAGTTGAGCCACCGACGCTTTTTGATGATCTGCAAACATGTTACAACAGTAAAAATGAAACGGATACCAACACAGAACGCTTGGCCACAAGAAATTTTACGTCACTCTGCAATTTTCTATGTTGAGCGCAACATCAGCCTGATTAGCGAGAAAATTAAAAAAGAGTGTGTGGTTTTATGAAACCATGGTAAAAGTGAAACTTTTTTTCACATTATAGACATTTACAGAGCACGAAACGATCATGGCTGCTCTCGTCTTGGAGCTACGGTACAGAGGACAAAACGATCATGTAATAAAAGTTTCACTCCTCTTGGAGCTACGGTACAGAGAACGAAACGATCATGGCTGCTCTTGCCTTGAAACTACGGTACAGAGGACGAAACGATCATGTAATAAAAGTTTCACTCCTCTTGGAGCTACGGTACAGACAACGAAACGATCATGGCTGCTCTCGTCTTGGAACTACGGTACAGAGGACGAAACGATCATGTAATAAAAGTTTCACTACTCTCGGAGCTACGGTACACAGAACGAAACGATCATGGCTGCTCTCGTCTTGGAGCTACGGTACAGAGAACGAAACGATCATGGCTGCTTTGACAAAAAAGTTTGAGACGATGTAATAATCCGTCATAAATTTGCCGTCACGCAACACACAGACGAAAAAGCTTGAGACGATCGATGTATTAAAAGTTTCACTTAAAAAATGTAAAATGCTACCACCTTACTCACCGGGTTGACCAGCTCCGCGCTCAGGCCCAGGTACTGGTGCAACGCTGTAAACGTCACCCGCTGCAACCGCACCATGATGATCTGCAAACACGTTGCAACAATAAAAATACTTCTCTTTCAAAATCCTTACTAATATTATAAATGTGATAATGTGTTTGTTTGTTACCTTTTCACCATCACCAATCTTGATGAAATTTGTCAGACAGGTAGCCTGTGTCACTGGGAAGGACATAGGCTATTTTTTATCCCGTGTAAATAGCATAGTCCAATGTACTTCCTGAGGGAACTGAAAAAAATCTTTTTTTTTGTTATTTTCTTTCAAATCGCAATGGAACAATGGATTGTTGTGATTCTTTGCAGACATGGTTTAGGGGGTGGGAAATGACATAATTTACTAATTAGCATATCCTGAAATAGTCCCCAAGGGATCTGGGGGAAACTCAAATGCACGCTCGCGCACGTCGGAGCAACGGATTGAAGTGATTGTATAGAATTGGTTGCGGGGTGGGAACTGACATAGACTGCTAATCAAAATCGTCCCAGAGGGATCTGGAGAAAGCTCGCGCACAACTCCCTCAAAGAAAGTCATAAAACGATGTCCACGCAGGCGAAGCCGCGGACAAAAGCTAGTTAATTTATTGAAATACCATAGTCAGATCCTCAGGAGAACTAAAGTAACCGACATAGCTCACCGGGGCACATAGCTGGTACAACACATGGCCATTGGAGAAATAAAGTTCTCGAGTGGCGACAGGGCACCTTCACGTAGTGTAGGGAGGCCGACGACCAGGTGAAGGTCGCAGAAAACCGCTGGATGTGGGAACGTGATCCATGCGGAAATGGTTCACAATTAGAGTTAATGGTCATCATATTAACTCAAAATCGCGTCTCATCACTTTTTTTGAAGCTATCAGTTCTAACGACGCAATCAAACACTTACAGCTATTGTTCTACCCAAATACATTAATAGTACATTCTTGACGAGGCCGGGAAAATAAGCGATTGCTGGAAAGGCCGAACCGCAGGTGAGTATAGTGTACTCAAAAAAATCAAGGAAATAAAAACAATAATATAATTTTAAGTAAAATACACTCGATATATAAAACCGCGACGCGCACTTTTGCTTTTTCGCCGATTTACTTTTTTTTAATCACAGCGCCGCCAAAACTCCGTTCATAATTTGAAAATAGCAGCCAGCGAACCTCAGAGCAAAGGGACTTTATTTATCGGACTATGGTGTTGTCACTTGGCTGTATGAGATTTGTGTTCTGTGCCTCTCATTGCAATTAAAAAAGAAACTCTCTAGTAATGAAAATACATAGCCACTGCCCGGCTCTTTTTTCTTTTAATTTGACAATCCTGAATCAAGTTTTTCCTGTCTTCTTTTTAAGAATATAAAGCGAATATTACATAACGTGTTTGAGTAAAGCTCTTTTACACTTAACATTATGTCCCTTATTCACCATTAACATTATTTCTCGCCACTCAAGAACTTTGCTACCCCAACGGCCATCAGTTCAAAGACCTATGTGCCGCGCCCATTATTTCTTCATCTATCAGCTCATATACGTCCCCACCGAGGTGCTCGAGCCTACCCTGAATTAGGGCGATCGGGCCTTAGTCGACCACGTGGGCCCAGTGCGGGTTGGACATTTTAAGTTTTATAATATAAAAATAACAAATTGAAACGAGCCACGAACTCACCTGTATGACCCTGACGAATATATCTGGATACTCCTTGAAGACCTCTTGGAACGCTCTCATGGGCAGCTTTATAACTTGCGAGTCTTCTAGCGCTTTGGCGTTCACTGTTTTGTATGGTTGCGAATGGCCCTGCAGGAACAAACAGTTACAAAAATTAAGTCAAAGCGGTCGTAGTTCAGGGCGACCTGTCTGGTCGCGTCAATCATGCACGTTAACTAGCGATAAGCACGGTAATTATTTGGATGGGTTGACTATTAGTCGCCGACCGTTTCCGTGCTACGATAAGCACGCTAAGTCGTTGGTGCCGATTTTCAAGAGGCCTAATAGACGGCTCGAAAACTTCTGACAGTGGGGTTTGCCACTAACCCCTTAACAACCTTTAATACAGATTTGGCTTCCATGTGTGGAATATGGCCCAACCAGGGTTTGAAAAAATCAAGATAATTACGCTTCTTGATAATTATCCGATAATTATCGAAAATACACTTTCGAATGCAGTTCACTTTCACGAACGCAATCTTTTGTTATTTATTATCAGTCGATAAATATCCATTTGTTATTATAGCGATAATTATCATGATAATTATCATTGATAATCATCCTTTCGAACCCTGGGCCAAACCTTCCCAAATTTGAGAAAAGACCCGAGCTAGTAGTGGAGACGTTATGGGTTATTAAGGACCTTCAAAAATGATGTAACTAGACTTCAAAAACAATCCCTGCCAACACCATAAGGGGAAGGCAAGGGCTAACTACGGTGGGTCTTGCCGACAAGACGCTTGTCCTGGTACTCTGCAAGGCGAGTGCCTCGTGGAAGAGATCACTACCTACTCTCCAGGTAGGTCCCGGAGATGTAGGCACGCTCACCTCCCGCGGCTTTCGCTGCTGACGGTTCGATCCCCGCTCGGGGCGCCAGAGAAGCTGGCTCCCACATCTCCAGTGTGGTACCGGAACTGTTGGCGCGCTCACTTCCCGGCGCTTATCGCACCTTGTCCAGACTTACTCCTACGCGGCTGGGTTGGCCGGAGCAGTATTAGCTTAGCTCTACTTGCTATCTAGGCAAGTGCCGGAGATGCTTCCCCGCCAGTAAACAAAAAAAAGACTGCAAAAAAAAATTACCGTCAAGACGTCAGTGAAACTGAGTAGTGACGTCACACTCTCGCCAGCGCGAACCACCTTCAGGGACAAGCTGCTGCCGTCCTGGTTCGTGATGTACACGTTCACCCGCCCTGTCTGCACCACGTACACGTTCTCGTCTGTGTCACCTGCAAAAATAATAACCAGGTGTTATTTTCGCCTGCAAAAATAATAACCAAGTGTCGTTTTATTTTCTTGCACAGATCAATGTATCAAAAAACATCTATGAACTGTAGATCAATACATCATTTTCACTGCTCATATTATTATAGCTAATTCTAAAACTAATGTTACTAACAGTTTTAGTCCTACTCGTCCAGGTTAAGACCGTGTTTGTGGTCAGTTAACCTGTGTGTGATTATCACGACTACGCCAGTCGCAATGACCCGCGACCGACTGCTTCGACCTAGCTATAGATGTTTCATCCATTCTAGTAACTAGTGGCTCTGTGAGATGTTGACTGAGTCTGTGTTTTCATAGCACATTTTCGAAATTTCTGAAATATGATATGCTTTACGTTTTCAACCCCCGTGGCTATGCCATTTTGAAAAAATTCTAAAAACTGAATGAACGAAAATAAACAAATAATTATCGAACCTGCTTACAAAATTTTACGAGAATGGGTTGAGAAATGCGACCCGTAGAGGAGAATAGCCGGACATCTGGACATCGGGACATACAAACGAAATCATTTTTGCCGAAGCTAAAACGGAGAGCTTCGCACTTGCTCGGTCAGAAACTGATAAAAGTATATTTCTATCTCAACACGAGTGTTATTCACGAATAGTTTGAAGTAAATTATGCACAAGCTTGTAAAAGTACAAAATAGTCTACCTTCTCAGCTACGGGTTTATGAAATTGCAGGATTAGTGGACTTAAGGGTCCCCAGGGGGTTACAGTTTCCATACAAACGTAGTTCCGCTTTAATACAAAAACTACATGCCGGATCGAATCCAATATTGAGTAGACACAT
Source organism: Coleophora flavipennella (assembly GCA_947284805.1). Classification (NCBI taxonomy): domain Eukaryota; kingdom Metazoa; phylum Arthropoda; class Insecta; order Lepidoptera; family Coleophoridae; genus Coleophora; species Coleophora flavipennella. Next base: position 7,685,082 of record OX369298.1, read on the forward strand.
ATCGATGTTTGTAATTTATTTTCATCGTAGTTAATTGAAACATAACCAAACCAAGGCTTAAATAGTTTTGTACTGAAAGTTTGAAACTTCTCTGTTTTTTTAGTTTTATATTAGTACATTGAAAACTAATTACATCGATATATTTGCAAAGTTTGGATTCAATCCGACATGTAGTTTTTGTATTAAAGAAGAACTACGTTTGTATGGAAACTGTAGCCTGCTGGTGACCCTAAAACAAAAGCGACTTGTCTGTTTGTCAGCTTTTTGAAAGAAACATAGAATAAAGCCCCTGGTAACACTAAATACGTACATCTGGCTAAAGAAACTAATAGTAATTTCATTCAAGTTGCTTTGTCCTACACTGTTAGACGGTTCACGTATCAATGACTATGTGTAATCATACGCGTATGGCAACATTGGCAACTATGTGTGTTTCTTGGATCGTGTTGCGTATCGAGCTGCGACACCACGATATAATCTCTTACCTTGTACATACAATGTACATCCACACATTATAAATGCAGAAGTATCCCTGTCTATCTGTTATGTTTTCACGACTAAACAGCTGATCAAAATTTCAAGATGTTTATTCAAAATAGGTGCAAATTACACTCCTTCTGATAGTCATAAAATAGTAATTAATAATAGTAACGCGGGAGGATTTGGTGCAGGCCACTGACAAGGCAATTTGCGTGGCTCGGTTTTGGGATGGGACTATCTGAGTTTGCCGTCGACTCGAAAAGAAGAAGAAGAATAGTAATTACATAATTATACATGTCAGTTGTGAAAAATAAGCAATCATTAGCTGTTAATAACGTCAAAATACAATCATTGATATAAAACCAATTATGTCATTAGAGCATGAAAACAATATGACACGAGAAGTTATACATTCAAATCATTATAGGTCATAAATGCCTTTGACAAAAGTAGGCCAGTTCACACAGACAGTATCCGGTCACGAGTATAACGCCATCGCTCCCCTCAACCAATTTAGATGAATGAGACTTATTGGACTTTGGAGAAGGACATACGTATAGGCTACCTTTTGTCGACAAAATAAATCTTGAAGGAAATAAAATAGGGGAAAAAATTTTGTACGAGAAACATATCATATCTCAAGTTAGGGATATAAAATTCATGTTTATGCTTTTGCTAAGAAATAATAATATGTATTAGATCTTACAAATTAGATTTAACCTATGGCCACAAAGTTGATAGGGGGACCATGTCGTGGCGCCATGCCTGATCCGACATTATGGTATAATATATCAGCTTAAATACGTCCCCACCGAGGGGCTCGAGCCTACCCTGAATCAGGGCGATTAGGCCTTAGTCGACCACGCGGGCCCAGTGCGGGTTGGTCGACTTCACACACAACCTTCGAGTTTCTTCGCAGGCGTGTGCAGGTTTCCTCACGATGTTTTCCTTCACCGTTAAAGCAATCGGTAAGTATATGTACGTAAGTTTTTGAAAAACTCATTGGTACATTGGCCGTCCAGATTTGAACCCGATACCTCTGGTTAGATGGACCGAGTCGTTACCGGTTGAGCCACCGACGCTTTTATTATTATGGTATATGGAGTAAAATACTATCATTTCTCAAATTACGGATATGAAAATTCATGTTTATGTTTTTGCTAAGAAATAATATGCTTCTCGCAAAAATTAAAGGAACAAAAAAATTATCGAAATTGTATGGCAATTTTCAACACGCTGTATTTCAGTGAAAAATAGTCGTACAGGAAATAAAAAAGCATAGCTTTTGAAGCTTGAAGACTCTTTGGAGCACCGGTAGCCATACAATTCTCGGATAAAGCACGAAGAATTTTTTTTTAATTTTTTTTTTGCTCTACGGGCATGGAAATTTTTTTTTGAACAAAGCCAATATATAGGTCGCATAGCCTGTTCATAGCTTCAATTTGTTTTTTTTTGCGGGAGTCAGATACGACCATTTGTCTTCGAGATATCAAATTTTGAATGCAAAAGGATCCTTTTTCATTGAACTGCCGATATCTCTGAAACTGCTGGTCACCCAGCAAGCGGACAGGGGGTTTCGTTTTCTGCAGAAAATTTCCTACAAGAATCTGTCATGGTTGATTGGAAAAAAAAATCCACCTGTAACGTTAACGTGAAAAAACAGCAAAAAAAATTTCATTTTCCCTTTTTTTGGTTAATTGACTGTATCTTCGACAATATTGGGAGAAAAGCTTAGGTTAGACGAAAATTTTACAGTCTAATGTCTTACAGTCTCTTTTCAAAACTTTTCGACTTTCTTGGTAAAAAAACCAACCAACTGTTTTTTTTGAAAACTAACCTTTTTTCGTTATTTTCAAAGAAGAAATTACTGACAGGAGCACTAGAGAACGCTTTGATAAGAATTTGGGGTCAGATCCCTCAACGGATGATCCGAAATTGTACTTCCAATATGCGACAAAGATTGCAAGCTGTGATTACGAGTAGAGGCGGGAACACTCGATACTGAACACGAGAAACACACACACACACACACTCTTCGGAAAATGAGTTTGGAGTCATTAAATACTGTGGAGCTGACGAACCACGGGGTCTCATTTTTTGCGAAGAATCATTTGCATTCAAAGGAAAGGAAAAGATCCTTTTGCATTCAAAATTCGATATCTCGAAGACAAATGGTCGTATCTAACTCCCGCAAAAAGCAAATTGAAGCTGAATGAACACAGGCTATGCGACCTATATATATATATATGGTTTAGCTCAAAAAAAATAACCATGCCCGTAGATAAAAAAAAAATTTTCTTCGTGCTTTATCCGAAAATTGTATGGCTACCGGTGCTCCAAAAATTTTTTTAACCAAAAAATTCTAAAACTAGATTCTTCCAGCTTCAAAAGCTATGCTTTTTTATTCCTGTACGACCATTTTTCACTGAAATTCAGCCTGTTGAAAATTGCCAAAAAACTTCGAAATTTTTTTGTTCCTTTAATTTTTGCGATGAGTGTAATATGTATAAGATCTTAGAAATTATATTTAACTAGTAGTAACGGTCGAAATAAATGACATCAACAGTCAAAGTCAGGTAGTAACCGTGCTTATGGTAAGTTAACCTACGTGATCGATTCGACCACGCGTCGCACTGAGCTAAGACGGATTCAGACTGCTACTATATGTACTAAACGCAAACTTCTTGTTCCCTCTGAAGCACTTACCAACTTTAAAGAGGAAGGATCCAGCAGGCAGGTTGAGGATCTCGGTATGCTTGCACAGCATGAGGAACACCGGCTTCTCGAAATGGCCGAACACGCGGATGCTGTGAAGCATGTACAGAGCGTCTGGCGGCACGCGGTCATCGCTTGTCAAGTCTTCCTCCAGATACTCAGCGGGGGGTTCTAGTACCTGAAGAAGTAAAAAATTTTTTCTTCATACAAATCGATCAGCTGATCGACCAATTTTTTGCATTTTAGTATGGAGGGTCCAATTTTTTTTTGAGAATTGACAATGGGTTCCTTGGGGAAAGTTGTTCAGTATGATGAGTAGAACCCCCAGTTAACGGGTCTTACACCAATTTTGTTACACCCTGTATACATTAGCTGCAACTTGATGTAAGAGTAGTTATAGTCCGTTCGCTGAATAAGCGTCACCTTTGATAAATGCCGCTCACCGCTGCCGGTTCATGTCAAACGGTTGAGTCAAAGGGGCCGCGCTGAGTTCAATAGCATGGGGTCGCGCGAATCTTGTTCAGTCTTTAATTATTAATCTAGGCGACAGTTCTGAAGATACTTGAAAGTGAATAAAATAATTTTAGGAAATCATTAAAAATTTAAAACCCGACCGCGTAAAAATTTAACCCCCTCTTTTTGGCCAGTCAGGTAAAAATGTATCCTATGTCAATCACGGGATCAAGACGAATCATACGTTACATAATACGTTAAAATACTTTAAGCCGTTTGGGCTGTAATAGGGACCATAGAAATGTACATAGATACATACAACAACTCGAAAAACATAACCCTCCTACTGAAGTTCGCAGGGTAATTAATGATAAATTCTAAAAAAATACCTATTTAATTATTATTTTTTGTAAAATTGTTTATCTTTCCTACATTTCCAATTCGGGTGTACTGCAGCTAATTCCGCGAACGTACTTTAACTTGTGTCGCGCTAGAGGTCGTTAGAAGTGTGGCGACACCTGCAGCCATTACACGCCACTAATTACTACTTCCCACATCTCACGACTGACTCCGATCAAACTACGTGTAGTTGCTTCATCGTCACAGACAGAGCGTTCATCTACACCTCTACAGAGCAAACATAAAGTTGCAAAAACTGCCTTCAACTAAAGTGAACCATAACACAAGCGACGAGAGCACAAACAATCCAGAACACGCTATCAACATTTCTTTACTAGTAAGCATGTATATGTCGCCAGTATTATCAAATCCGTGATAATATAATTTCAAAACACTAAAAGTGAGATTATAATATCACGGTAAATTGTGAACTTTAAATCAGAACCATTTCTCAGAAGAGGCCTATGTCCAAAAGTGGACTGAGATAGCTCAGTGCCCAGTGTGTGATTGCCAAGGATTCAGGCGAATGAAGATATGAGCGAGCATTTTAAGGGTTCTGTACCAGGTTTTGGGACCGTATTACTAAGCCTACGTCATCTTTTTGTTCGTCCTTCTGTCTGTCAGTCCGACCTTTAAAAGGCTGTATCTTTTGAACCGCAATAGGAAGCCGGCTGACATTTTCAAAGAACATTTGTGTTAGTAAAGGAAAATAAAATAAAATAGAGTAAAATAAAATAAAATAAAACAACAAATAATAATATCTGGCCAAGTGTGAGTCGTACTCGCGCTAAGGAGTCTGAACTAAAATGTGTTTTAAGTGAAAAATTAACCATTCAGAAACCAACCTTCAACTGTTCTGGAGCAGTCTCCTTCTTCAACTGCAATAACTTCCTCGCGAAACGCATGACAGCCCGTCTCTTTCTGCCCTGCCCGGAGTTGGAGATGGACTTGACCTTCCTCAGCATGCGGCGACCGTAGAAGAGCATTTTGTCTCGCTTGCGGAACCGTTTCGCGGGCTCCCCTGATCCTATTGCGGCAGCGCTGAGCGTTTCTGAAGGAGATATTTTATTTTTAGAAAAACCTAACCAATCCGGGAGTGCCGACAGAAGTGAAAACTTTTCACAGTTTTATAAGTTTTGACTCTGCGAGTTTTCCTACACAGTTATACAGATACAGAAAACCCTAGTTTGAGACCAGATGTGTGTGGTTTGTGCTCGAATCATCATCATCATATCAGTCGAAAGACTTCCATCTGTTGCTGTCTCCCCGAAGGATTCCCTCCCGCAACTACCGGTCCTGTGGTGCTGCCCGAATTTTAGCGGCTTCCCACGACCTTCACCAAGTAGCCGGTCCACCGAGTGGGAGGCCTTGCCTACGTTACGTCTTCCTGTGCGCGGTTGCCACTCGAGAACTTAACTACCCCAACGGTCATCCGTTCTACGAACTATGTGCCCCGCCCACTGCCACTTAAGTTTAGCGATTCTGTAAGCTATGTCGGTTACCTTGGAACCAAAAAACCAAACCTACCAGTAAAGTAACTAGTATCTCATCAGTGCTACAAGCACTGAATATATTAAATTGTATTTATTTACTAGATTTTGCCCGCGGATTCGCCCGCGTGGTCATCGTTTTTATAACGGTCTTTGAGGGTGGCATGAGTTTTCTCCAGATACCTCAGGATCTATATCGAGCTATTCTGATTAGTAGTCTATGCCAGTTCCCACCCACTCAACCAATTATATACAAAAAATCACTTCAATGCGTTGTTCCGATGCGATGCCGACGTGCTCAAGCGTGGAAATTAGTTTTCCCTAGATCTCTCGGAAACTATGTCAGGATATGTTGATAAGTAGATTATGTCATTTCCCACCCCCTTAACCATCTCTGTGCAAAAATCATAACAATACATTCTTCCGTTGCGATGTTAAAGAATTTAACCAAAAAATGAGTATTTTTTTCAGTTCCCTCAGGAACTGCATCGGAATATGCTATTTTCACGGGATCAAAAGTAGCCTATGGCCTTCCCAGTGACGCAGCCTTCCTGAGTGCCAAATTTCATCAAGATTGACTGAGGTATTGAAGCGTGAAAAGGTAACAAACAAACAGATTTTCACATTTAAAATATTAGTAAGGATAGAGTTTATGATTTAACGACACGAAGTATTTCATCGTAAGATCAAGATACGTAAGTGTACTACGCATGTCCTATCGTATAAAATACCTACTCAATTGTTTTGTTTTATTTTAAAATTTGAAATGCTGAAATAATAATAATTACATATATACGTAAAAGATAATTTATATGGTAGGTTATAGATAAATACTTTGTATGACGCAAACAATACTCGTATTTGAGGTCATCGTCATTTAAATTATAAACCATGAAGGACCAGTTTTACTGATATTGTCAAATAATGTAATATATTATTTCTAGTTTAACGTAATTTTTCATATGTGTCACATCACAAATAGCCTTTGTATGTAATTTTAGTTATACTGTACAGTTCTACAATCTGTGTCTCTGGTACACGCACATTATATTTAATTTTATGAATAAAGATGGAGCGTCGGTGGCGTAACGGCTAGGTCCGCCGCCTCCTGTCCGGGAGGTAGTGGTTCGAATCCTACCACGTACCTATGTGATTACGAATTTAGATTTCATATGTACGTTTATCCGACGCTGTTACGGTGAAGGAAAACATCGTGAGAAAACCTGCACACGCCTGCGGAGAAACTCGCAGGTTGTGTGTGAAGTCGACCAACCCGCACTGGGCCCGCGTGGTCGACTAAGGCCCGATCGCCCTAATTCATGGTAGCTCGGTGGGGACGTATATGAGCTGATATGATGATGAAAGATGTAGGAAAATTAATGTCATAGATAAAATATTCTGGTACTAGCTGGGTTACCCGGCTTCGCTCAAGGAGTAGCCCCACCCACACAAAAAGCTTCGAATGGTCCAAACTGTTCCAGAACACTCCACAACATTGGAGAGCGTTCTGGAATGTTCTACAATGATCTGGGGGGTGTTGTTGGGGAATGCTCTCTGATACTCTCAAATGTTCTAGGCTGTTGTAGAAATTTATAGAGGGCGAAACTTCCAGCTCTTATATCTCCAAAAGCACGCCCTTCAGGTAGAAACGGGAACCTTCTTCATGGATGGGGGATAGAGAACTACCACACCATATAACTTCCTTGATCGTACCGGGACTCGTTTCTGAGTTTTGGCGGCACGCACATTGCACATTCACTTTTATAATATATACTGATTGATAAACATTATTGGTAAGCGCTTAGCATCATATCTCCTGACGGTATGCACCTAACGATGACAATTAATTAAAGTAAGATTAACATAATATTAAGCTCCAAAATGAACTCTAAAACCAAACAATAAAAAACCCAACCTTGAACTATGAGACTTGAAATTATATAACCGCCTCAGTGGCGTAGTAGCAAAGGGAGCGTTCAAGTATTACGTAACGCAATTTTTGGAGATTTTTGACCCCCTCCTCCCCCCATGTAACGCACCGTAACGTTTTTCTGTACCCCCCCGCCCCCCTAGTAAAACGTTACGTAAACACCAAGTGACCATTTTTTCCTAAAAGTCAAAATAATAATTATGTGGCGTAAAGTACCGGAAAGTCGCTAAAATACCTTTGTCATTGTTTTAATCGCGTTAGTAAGAAGAAGAAAAACAATGTTACGTAACGCGTAGTTCAAACCCCCCCCCCCCTCCCGTTCCTGTAACGCATCGTAACGTTTTATAAGACCCCTGCCCTCCCCCAAAATTTGTTACGTAATACTTGAACGCTCCCAAAGAGTAGGAAAATATTACGTAGTGGTTAGTCCACGCCCACTCGCTTTACTCTAGAGTCATCTACCATCAAATAAGATAGTACGCCTAGGGCTCACCAATTGTGGAAAACACAAAAAAATGTTTATTGGTTGAAAATAATTGGTCGCTAAACTGAAGTTGCAGACGCCAGGGGGCAACATAGCTCGTAGAACAGATGACCGTTGGGACAGTAAAGTTCTCGTGTGGCGACCGCGCACCGGAAACGTAGCGTAGGCAGGCCTCCCACGCGGTGGACCCACGATCTGGTGAAGATCGCGGGAAGCCGCCGGATGCGGGCAGCACAGGACCGGTTGTCGTGGAATACTTGGGGGATACCTTTGTCCAGCAGTGGATGTTTTCGGCTGATATGATGATGATGATGATGATGAAAATAATTGAAAACGTTAAACCGACTTCCATAGCAACCACTTTTTTTGGAAAAGTTTGATTGCGTTTGACTGCAACTCACCTGATGGGAAGTGATGGATGATACATAATCGAGGATGGTACACGCAAACTCAAATAATTTATATTCACTATCGTCTTGAAGATTTCTAAAAAAAACCAAACAGGTTTTGATAAAATTTATATAGGACCAACTCGGAAACATCGAATAAAAAAACCGACCAAGTGCGAGTCAAAACCGCACACTAGGGTTCCGTACCATCATACTAGATGGCGCTAGTACAAAGGGTTCTGTACCACATACTAGATGGCGCTAGTTTCGTCACGTTTCAAAAAACACGTTTTTTGTATGAAGGCTTTCATTTTTTCTAATTTTTAGTATTTGTTGTTATAGCGGCAGCAGAAACACATCATTTGTGAAAATTTCAAATGTATAGCTATCACGGTTCATAAAATACAGCCTGGTGACAGACAGACAGACGGACGGATAGTGGATTCTTAGTAATAGGGTCCCGTTTTTACGCTTTGGGTACGGAACCCTAAAACCGTCTTTTAATCGCAACAACATTTTTTTTTATTTGTTTGCGTTTGACTGCAACTCTCCTGATGGGGAGTGTTTGTTTGTTTGTTTGTAAACTCTTTATTGCTTTTAAAACAAATACATTAAATATTTAGACAAAAGAAAATACATTAAGCAAAGGCGGACTTATCCCTTTCGGGATCTCTTCCAGTCAACCTTGGAATGCTGAAAGGACATCAGAGCATACGGTCAGGTAAAGTTTACTAGTAAAAAATAATATATTTAACTATCATATAATCGTCTCTAGTACTTATATTAATATATACATAGATAACTATATCAATACAAAATATATACTTATCTTAAATATATATAAATCTATACATAGATAACTATATCAATACAAAATATATACTTATCTTAAATATATATAAATATATACATAGATAACTATATCAATACAAAATATATACTTATCTTAAATATATATAAATCTCGTGTCACAATGTTTGTCCTCAATGGACACTTAACCGATTATAATAAAATTCGCACACCATGTGCAGTTCGATCCAACTTGAGAGATAGGATAGGGTAGGGTAGGGTAGGGTAGGGTAGTGTAGGGTAGGGTAGGGTAGTGTAGTGTAGGGTAGGGTAGTGTAGTGTAGTGTATGTAGGGTAGGGTAGGGTAGTGTAGGGTAGTGTAGTGTATGTAGGGTAGGGTAGGGTAGTGTAGGGTAGGGTAGTGTAGTGTAGTGTAGGGTAGTGTAGGGTAGGGCAGGGCAGTGTAATGTAATGTAAGGCGGTACGAAGTTCGCCGGGACAGCTAGTATATAATAAATACATACTCTACTTACTTACCTATAATATATTTAGCTTAAGGGAGGAGGATTAAGGTAATGTTTTTTGAGTGCAGCCTTAAATGCAAGGAGCGAGGGGCACATTCTGATATCCACTGGTAATGAATTCCAAAGGCGCGCAGCTTGGACAGTAAAAGAATTGGTGTACGTCTTCGAGCAGTGAGAAGGAATAACGAGCGCACGATTCTTGCTGGATCGGAGACGGCATTCCATTGACGTACAGAAGTTGAACCTCTCTCGGAGATACTCGGGAGCCGCAGGGTTAAACAGCGCATTGAATAGAAGAGAAAGGATATGGATGTTCCTGCGCTGGCGGACAGGTAGCCAATTAAGTTTATTACGGTATTCCGAGATGTGATCATACTTCCGCAGTCCAAAAATGTATCTGATGCATTGATTCTGGAGACGCTCTAACTTCAGAACGAGTTCAACAGATGGATCGAGATAAGCGACATCGCCGTAGTCAAGAAGGGGAAGCAAAAGTGAGCGAACTAGCAAAAGCTTGGTCTCAAAAGGAAGGAAGTTCTGTAGGCGCTTTAAAGAGTGGAGGGAGGCAAACACTTTCCGGCTCACTTCGCAAATTTGTGGAGACCAGGATAAGGTTTGGTCCATGATGATGCCTAGATTTTTTACAGTGGGAGACAAAGGAAGAATAGTGTTATTAAATACTAGGTTAGGCATCACCATGTCCCGAAACTTGGAAACAAAGTGATTGCCCCCGATCACTATTGCCTGGGTCTTGGAAGCATTGACAAGGAGTCCAAAGTTTTTCGACCATTCAGCGATAGTGCGAAGGTCAGCGTTGACTATGCTGATGGCCTCAGAAAAGTTAAACAAAGGGGCGGAAGAATAAATTTGGAGATCATCAGCATAAAGATGATAAGAAGACCGAAGAGAGCTGGTGATGCTATTAATGAAAATAGAAAATAAAATAGGGGAGAGTACGCCTCCCTGAGGGACACCAGATTCAATCGTACACCAGTTGGAAGACTTGTCATCCATCTTAACTAATTGCGAACGATCAGAAAGATATGACCGGAACCAGGACAGGGCTGCTGAGGACAGGTTGAGGGAATGAAGGACGCCTAAAAGGATATCGAAGTCAACCGTGTTAAATGTTGATGAGTGATGTGAGTGATGATGCAGTCGAAGATGGTAACACGCAAACTCAAATAATTTATATTCACCATCGCCTTGAAGATTTAAAAAAAAATACTACACTGGTTTTGATAAAATTTATATAGAGGAGCTTTAAATCATTAATTTATAACTCGGGAGCATCAAATAAAAAAAGAATTATAAAAACTGGTTCAAAATCTGCGAAGATATCGCGTAAAAAACACGTAAAAAAACATACAGTCGAATTGAGAACCTCCTCCTTTTAGGAAGTCGGTTTAAAAAAATAATTTATACATAGAACACCATATATACGTACGAACCTTTCGCTCGCCATCGTCTGTAGTAGTAAAAGAATACGACTAGCATCGACACCAGGATGCACCCGCAGAAACTCCACATCGCCTGCAACAAATGGAACATGGAATTATGTAAAAAAATTCGCTACGTCTTCCGGTGCACGGTCGCCGCTAGAGAATTATACTGTAACAACGGCCATCTCTTCGTAGGCAGGCCTCCTATTCGGTGGAACGATGACCTGGTGACAGAAAGCGGCTAGACGCAGGCAGCGCAGGACTAGTCGTCGTGGAAATCTTTGGGGTAGACCTTTGTCCTACAGTGGACCTCTTTCAAATGATATGATGATAATTAATTTTGTTATTCAGAATCATCGTTAACTAGACTCGTTTCGAATGTATTTTTGAAACTCATAATATTTTAGTTAAGAGGATTGTGGAGCTGCGACTTTTCATACAAACGGCGTTAACGATTTTCACTTCTTAAATGTAAACCGATTAGGACCATTTTTTGATAGGTTGTCAGTCAGATCAAACGCTAGGCTTACACGTTTCGATTTTAAAATTACTGATTAGAAATAAACAAAAAATTGCTGAAATTAATTTGTGTGAACGACAATAAAATTAAACTTATTAGCTATAACGAAAAATCAAAAACGTATAAGCCTAGCTTTTGTTCTGTCTGAAAACCTAAAATCTTTAAATTTAATTCAATTTTCTTATGGATAGAGTGATTTACACCTTTCCTATGTTCCACTGGCATCTTAATCCTTGATACGACTACAGACTAAAAACATTTTAGGGTTAGCAAAAATATAAAATTTTTACTTAATAGGGTTGTGAAGCTGCGACTTTTCATACAAGGGGCGTTAACGATTTTCACCTCTTAAATGTTAACCGATTTGGACCAGTTTTTGATAGGTCAGTCAGAACAAAATTGGTGGAGGCCTTTGTCCAGCAGTGGACGTCCTTTGGCTGATACGATGATAATGATAATCTCAAAGCGTCAAACGCACTTCGACGCAAAACGCACGTTGCATGTTGCGAATACCTAACTTTTGTGTCTCGTCGTTCACTCAATTACAACAATGGTGATAGAGCTACAGTGCTACAATGATTCATAATTGAGAATCATTGTATGAATGTATGAAGAACTAGCCGCGGAGAGTACGGAAATATTAGCTGTCAAGGTTTTAAAACTGCATTGTTCGTTTTATGTAATATGAAATATGAACAAGGATGACTTGCAATGTAATAGAAGATGAGGTTAAGTGGAATTCTGTTCCATCCTTTCGTGTTCTTTATGTCAATTCGCCATTTTGTCAATGTATGAATTTTGGTATATGTATTATTTTGTAATTATCTATCAAATATGTAATAAAATAATAATAATTATTAGTCAGTTAAGGGTCCCCAGGAGGCTCGAGTTTCCATACAAACGTAGTTCCACTTTAATACAAAAACTACAGGCCGGATTGAATCCAAACTTTGCAAATATATCGAGTAGACACACATCGATGTTTGTAATTAAAGCGGAACTACGTTTGTATGGAAACTCGAGCCTCCTGGGGACCCTTAATTGAGTTGCTTATTTCTCTGCCCTTATTGTAAAATTAAGTATTTCGTGTTTTCCTGTAGCGAAAGGTTGTCTAAAGGGATTGCTCTAAGCAATAAGACCGCCTACTGTACATCATATACCTACACTATCTCTAAGAATTAGCTTTAAGTAATTGTATTTGGTGTACTATAATTGTAAATAAATAAATAGCTACATTTTCATTTGCTGAATTATAATTGAAGATTTTTAATATAAACTGAACTACCTATGTGACTATACAGCTCGTTAATAGCCCATAGGTTTGGGTCATCATCATCATATCAGCCGAAAAAGTTCCACTGCCGGACAAAGTCCTCCCCAAAAGATTTCCACGACGACCGGTCCTGCGCTGCCCGCATCCAACAGCTTCCCACGATCTTCACCAGGTCGTCAGTCCACTGCGTGGGAGGACTGCCTACGCTACGTTTTCCGGTGCGCGTTCACCACTCGAGAACTTTACTACCCCAACGGCTATGTGCCCTGCCCACTGCCACCAGCACAGTTTAGCAATATATATATACTGTGGTTTAGCGATTCTGTGAGCTACATATGTCGGTTACTTTGGTCAAAGATTAAAAAGTATTACTTTAAAAAGTTTGGTTCTCCTCATTTCTGATTCGATCGCGTAGGGAAAATCCGAGCATACTTCGAGATTTCCGAGCGACTATTATATTTTATCTTCTTTCATTTGGTTCTCTTCCCAAACTCGGCAAGGTTAGGTCATACACAAGGGGACCAAGTCCAAGGGTTGGTGGAGTTTATAGGGCTGTGGCGAACCCCACTATCAGATGTTTGGTGGAGTTTGTAGAGCAGTGGCGAACCCCACTATCAGATGTTAGATGGAGTTTGTAGGGCAGTGGCGAACCCCACTATCAGATGTTTGTTGGAGTTTGCAGGGCAGTGGCGAACCCCACTATCAGATGTTTGGTGGAGTTTGTAGGACAGTGGCGAAGCCCACTATCAGATGTTTTCATGCTGCCTTTGAGGTCGATGACACCGGCAACTGGCATCAACGGTCTAGCGAGATAAATGTCACTATATCACTCAAATCCATACTGGATATGACCGTGCTTCATTCACAGTGTATGAAACTAATCCATACTGGTAATGACCGTGTTTCACAGTGTATGAAACTAATCCATACTAGTAATGACCGTGTTTTACAGTACAGTATATGAAAATAAATTGGTGTTGCGTTATCTGGTACGGAACCCTATAAAGCAAAGAAGAATTGCTTTTTTAAATAAAACTCTTTTTGTCTTTACTTTTCAAATACATCCACTAATATATAGTATAATGTTTTAATGTAAAAGTTTGGATGGATGGATGTTTGTTATTCATTCACGCCAGAACCGCTGAACATATCTAGATATATTTTGGTAGTTAAACAAATTAGGACCTGGATTAACATATAGGCTACGTTTTATCCCAATTTCTTGAGTGGTTCCCGTGGGATAGCTGTTAACTCTCTTTTTTTTGTTAAATTATATCACGTCGCAATGAAACAGGATTGACGCGCTATTTTGCACGGATACAGTTGTGAGGTTGAAAAGTGACACAAACTACTAATTAGCGTAGCCCGATATAGTTCCCGAGGGATCTAGAAAAAACTTAATTTTCCACGCTCGTGCACTGCGCACCTAAGAAGACAGACATAGAAACTATGTTCACGCGAGCGAAGCCGCGGGCAAAAGCTAGTCTGTATACAAGTTTCCTGGTGTTGAAAACATACACTGCGCAAATAAATAAATATCTTCACAATAAAAACACGTGAATGTATAATACCACAAAATGCTGATTACCAGCTATACGATTGTGTTAAAATCAACATCTAAATCAAAACAAAACCTTGAAGCTACTCTTAAAATGCTAATAAACTCTTCATTTCTTGTGCAACATACCAAAAGAAATAAAATAGTCTTTGGACTAAATCCATACTGCTTGTACAATCGTCCACTCCAATTCATAATTCGCGCCATACTAAATCACAAAAACTGTGTCATAGTTATTCTACGGTCGGATAGTTACTGGAGCTCGGAGTCCTTGCGCGAACTTTTCACTATGTTTGTCGCAATATGTACGCGCGCAAACTAGAAAATTGCGTAAATCCTAGCGAAGCCACTCGTATGCGCGCGTAACTGAGTTTCGAATGCTGCTTTATCGAAAATTTACCTGACTAAGAAATGTCTAGTTGTCACAGAAGTGCAGTCTTCTTGACGAAATAGTATCGGTTCGACAAGTAACGAAATAGTATCGGTACGATATGATGCTGTAAATTTAGTTGTCGAATTTCGGTCCAAGCAAGACAGCCCAATAGGGATGACGAATGCTAGTCGTCTGATTTACTTTTTATATATATATATTCTTTATTGCACACAGATATTTACATGAAAAACAATTAGAAAGGACATATACAAAGGTGGACTTATCTCTATAAGAGATCTCTTCCAGCCAACCTTACCGGGTGTTATGAGAATTTAAAGGACGGGGGGCAAACCTATGTGTACCTAAAATTAAATAAAATACTAATATAATATAATGTAAACTAACCTGATCTACTCACATAAATAATACATACCGATAGTAAATAATTTAATAATCTATAATATAATAAAACTGTAACGGGGCCGTGTCTGTACATGAAATATTTTTGGAAAATAATAACTGTGGTGGACATTCCTAACGATACAGAGGCCAAAACAACCACTTTTGGAATTTTTGTCTGTCTGTCTGTCTGTCTGTCTGTCTGTCTGTCTGTCTGTATGTTCGCGCATCACGCAAAAACTACCAGGCCGCTTTTGATGAAATTTTGTATGGTAGTTCCTTATAGCCCGGGTTAACATATAGAATACTTTTTATCCCAGAAAATTCAAGAGTTCCCGTGGAAAAATCAAAAGTATTCATTTATAGAATGGCTCACCACGCACATGTGGCTTGACCTATTACAATCAAATTTTACACTTTGATACCCTTATCGCGACTAAAACTGGGACATTGTGAATCCCAAAAAAATTAGGGTTCCTACAGGAATGCAAAAAAATGTATCTTTAGAATGACTCAACGTAACAATATGAAACCTTTACATTGGGATGGGGTGTTTTGACCATCATTGTATAGTCGGATAGTCTTTATCCCGGAATACTAAAGAGGTCCCGTGGGAAATTATCTATCGATACTTATACAATAATAACAATAAAGTACTTTTTTCTATAATATAATAAAACTGTAACGGGGCCGTGTCTGTACATGAAATATTTTTGGAAAATAATAACTGTGGTGGACATTCCTAACGATACAGAGGCCAAAACAACCACTTTTGGAATTTTTGTCTGTCTGTCTGTCTGTCTGTCTGTCTGTCTGTCTGTATGTTCGCGCATCACGCAAAAACTACCAGGCCGCTTTTGATGAAATTTTGTATGGTAGTTCCTTATAGCCCGGGTTAACATATAGAATACTTTTTATCCCAGAAAATTCAAGAGTTCCCGTGGAAAAATCAAAAGTATTCATTTATAGAATGGCTCACCACGCACATGTGGCTTGACCTATTACAATCAAATTTTACACTTTGATACCCTTATCGCGACTAAAACTGGGACATTGTGAATCCAAAAAAAATTAGGGTTCCTACAGGAATGCAAAAAAATGTATCTTTAGAATGACTCAACGTAACAATATGAAACCTTTACATTGGGATGGGGTGTTTTGACCATCATTGTATAGTCGGATAGTCTTTATCCCGGAATACTAAAGAGGTCCCGTGGGAAATTATCTATCGATACTTATACAATAATAACAATAAAGTACTTTTTTCTATAATATAATAAAACTGTAACGGGGCCGTGTCTGTACATGAAATATTTTTGGAAAATAATAACTGTGGTGGACATTCCTAACGATACAGAGGCCAAAACAACCACTTTTGGAATTTTTGTCTGTCTGTCTGTCTGTCTGTCTGTATGTTCGCGCATCACGCAAAAACTACCAGGCCGCTTTTGATGAAATTTTGTATGGTAGTTCCTTATAGCCCGGGTTAACATATAGAATACTTTTTATCCCAGAAAATTCAAGAGTTCCCGTGGAAAAATCAAAAGTATTCATTTATAGAATGGCTCACCACGCACATGTGGCTTGACCTATTACAATCAAATTTTACACTTTGATACCCTTATCGCGACTAAAACTGGGACATTGTGAATCCCAAAAAAATTAGGGTTCCTACAGGAATGCAAAAAAATGTATCTTTAGAATGACTCAACGTAACAATATGAAACCTTTAATTGGGATGGGGTGTTTTGACCATCATTGTATAGTCGGATAGTCTTTATCCCGGAATACTAAAGAGGTCCCGTGGGAAATTATCTATCGATACTTATACAATAATAACAATAAAGTACTTTTTTCTATATATTACCTACACATACCAAACATTATAATCATAGTAGCAGAATGTCAATAGATGGCACTGCAGGGATAATAAAACGCGCTTAAGTTGGTATTAAAACATTAAAATATTATTTCATACTTTTGAGTGGATTTCTTTTATGTATTTTTCAGCATACGCTACTTTAAACTCTGGAACTATGGTACGTAGCGATGTGTTTCATGGACGAACATAGAGGTATTATTTTACAGATTCCAATCGTGTAAAAAAATAAAAACACATAAATCGAGTTTAGCATCTTTTAACAGGAGGCACAGATATGGGAACTTTTCTGACGGCGACTTTTTGCGTTTGGCAGTTGCTCTCCGCCTGCAATATCAATATCTGTGAACCTCATCAATGTATTTGCGGGTCCACGGTGGATGCAATTGGCCATCACTCACTGAGTTCCAGTCGTGTTTGTGAAGATTACCACGTCACCAATTCCTTAATGACCTCACTTGGAGGGTACTGGTCTCGGCCAGATAGAATATTCCATCTTTGATGCAGCCGCCGACCGGGCTTTAGGCGATCTGATGGCAAAAGGCTAGAAGGTTTAAACAGGTTCTATGACAGAGGGGAACGTGTCTGCTTTGGGAAGCCACTTTTTCTGCCTCGCTCCTCACCCGTACGAAACTGCTGCTCAATTTGCGGTGAGAAAGAAGCATAATAAGTACTCGGTCTTGGAGGCAAATTACTGCTTTGTGCCGCTGGTCTGTGAGACAACCGGCTGCTGAACCCTCACAGGCCTTTGCCTTCACAAAGAAGATTGGCCTTCGCCTTCGAGAGACGAGATGTGACGTGAGGTCCTACCTGCTGCTAAGGTTGTCTATTGCCATCCAGCGCGGCAACGAAAAGTGCGTCTTGGGCTCCTTTGGAGCTGATACGACTCGAGGATTTGACCCATATTAATATTGTTAGGAAATTTTATTACTAGATTGATACCTATAATGATTTGAATTAGTTTTTTGATAATATTTCATCATATCAGTTTATATACGTCCCCACCAAGGGGCTCGACCTGCCCTGAGTTAGGGCGATCTGACCTTACACGATCACGCGGGCCCATTGCGGGTTGATTGACTTCACACATAAGCTTCAAATTTCTTCGCAGGCGTGTGCAGGTTTCCTCACGATGTTTTTCTCACCGTAAGAGCGTCGGATAAACGTACATACCAGTATGAAATCGATATTCGTATAGATATTGGTAAGTGGCAAGATTCGAACCACGGCCTTCCGGACAGGAGGTAGTGGCCCTAACCGTTTTGCCACCGACGCTCTATATTTTATTTAAGATTTAGAAATCCTTACTTTATTATTATATTATAAATGTAAAAATGTGTTTGTTTGTTTGTTACCTATTCACACTACAACACCTCTACCAATCTTGATGAAATTTGGTATGCAGGTAGCCTGTATCACTGGGAATGAAATAGTTAACCTTTTATCTGTGGAAGTTATCATAGCCCGATTCAGTTCCTGTGGAAACTAAAACAATACTCTTTGTTCGTTTTATTTAAAATCGTAACGAAAAAATGGATTAGTGTGATTTTTAGCACAGAGATGAGGTGGAAAATGATATAATTTCCTAATAAGTATATCCTGACATAGTTCCCGAGGGATCTGGGGACAACTGTTTTCTACGCTCGCGCACGTCGGTGGCGTCGCAACGGAGCAACGGATTAAAGTGATTTTTTGTATAGAATTTGTTGAGGGGGTGGGAAGTGACAAAGACTGCTAATCCGAATAGCCCGATACAGTTCCTGAGGTACCTGGTGAAAACTCATGTCCACGCTTGCGAGCTGATTGCGGCTCGCGCACCACTCACCCTCAAAAAGAGTCATAAAAGCTATGTCCACGTGGGCGAAGCCGCGGGCAAAAGCTAGTATACATAATACATACCTAAAAATAGAATACTTACTATTTGTACTAAAATTAAATATATACAAATAAACTTACACGTTTTGTAGGGAAAGAAGATGCTCTTTAAGTTTGATTTTGAAAGAGTTAACAGAGGGGCAGTCGCGAATGTTGGCGGGTAATTTATTCCAGAGGTTCGCAGCTTCAACAGTGAACGAGTTGTAGAAGAATTTGGTATTGCAGCGGGGAACTACTAGAGTTTTGGTGACGCATAAACGTCTGGGTGGGGAAGGCACGGGTAGTAGGTGGAAACGGGAACGGAGATATTCAGGACAGGAAGGATTTTTAAGGATTTTGTACATGAGTGTGAGGATATGTAGATTACGACGCTGACGAACAGGGTCATCAGTTATCATCTGTCAAAAACGTCATTTTGTTCTAAAAATGTTTGAAATACCTAGGCGTGACGTCATAGTTTTGCAGCGTCATTTATGTACTCATTTTGTGATTTTGATGAACTAAAAATCAAAGACTTGATGGAAAACAATACGAGTAAGGTTTTCCGAAGTTTAAGTAGGAGGGCAATCTATTGATCAAGAGTTCATAATTTATTTCTGATGCTGTCGTCATCCCTATTGAAATATCGGGGCATGGCATCACGCATCACATAGTATGGTCATTCGAACGCTACCGAAAAGAAAGATAACATAATGTCACATCGAAATACATTAATGAACCTAAGCAATTTAACTAAAGATAAAAAACCGCCTGCTTAAATTGTACTCTTAGGATACTTAGGCTCAAAGAATCTAACACTTCACATTTCAAATTCAAGCAAACCATTTAGTCTACAGGTTCAGTTATATATTATATCTATACTAATATTATAAAACCGAATGTGGATGTGTATGTGGCGGCAACTGCAGTAACGCACATCTGAACCTTAACACGAGCGACGAGAGGACAAAAGAAATATGATGCATAGAACGCGTTTTTACATTTCTTCAGCACTGAGTATACAGGGTGACTGGTAAGTAGTTCAAATCCTTTTATAAATCAGTTCATTTGCAACAAATTAAACCATATAACACCATACGCAAAAGTGAACCATTTTTGAGATATTGCAGTTTTAAGATTTTTTATAAAAAATCCCAAGTGTTATATCTAAATATCAATAAAACGAAAAAAAAAAATACCGTTCGTATTTTTATTGGCTTTAACTTCGTTATATTCTAAATGATAAATTACAGTCGATAGATTGTAATTTTTTCATAAATGTGGACACAATGCCAATTGAAATTCACTAAAAAAAAGTATGAAATAATATTATTCTACTTAAATACACAACATTAACCAACAACAACAAAATCAAAGGTTTTTAGTTTTTTTAAAACTTCAATTTTTATTTTCTTTATTTTTAGTGATAATGCTAGTTGTCTAACAATGTTAAACCCAATCACCTACTTACCAATAGGAATTATCAAATCATAATACATGTGTTTCTTTAACAGATACAAAGTCCAGTGGTAACATGAAAGTTATGGAGTAAATCGTCCATCATAAGCTCATCTGAACAACCTGAAAGAATACAACCTATTGGTCTATGCATACCTAAGTACGTAAATATCTTTGTATAATATTGAAAGAATTTTTTTCTCCAACTCCTAACCGTTAAGGAGTTGTACCTTCCATCATCAGCTTATCAATATGAGATGATGACTAACAGATGCAAATATTTTAATAGCTTTAGAAAACATATGAATCATGTAATAAGTGCCTACGTAACGAGTAATTTGAAGGTTGCTCTTTATTACCCTGGGATCTCATCATCAGATTTCAAAGACACAGCCTTTTAAAGGACAGACAGACAGATGGACAAACAGACAGCGTAAGCTTAGTAATAGGGTACTGTTACCTGGTACAGAGTCCCTAATTAATACTATTCTAGCCTAACACCAAAATAGAAAATCATTCCTACCAAATATGATGCAGTTTTATTAATCATCAGTCTGCTTTGGTGTGCGTTGACGATGACCATAATCACTTTAGTCAAAAGATGTCCATGCATACGCCTCCCCTAGTCAGTTAATGGAGTTTTGCCGTAATTGCCACACTTGACAAGCAGAATGGACATTGCAGTGTGCCGTGTCATAGCACAGTACGTGGAAAGATTGCTGCTACCTGTCTTCCGGTTTTTGATCCCTTAATCAACTCTTACGCCCTTCTCAGGGCTCAACTGTACAATAGGGTACATCGAGTTGGAAGCCCGCGATTTTATAGGTAAGAGCTAGGCTTTAGCTGAACATCCATATCAAATTTCAAGGTTAGGAAACCAGCAGTTTCTGAGATATGAATTTTTGAAATTTGTATTTTTAGGTAGTCTTTGGTCTTTGTTTTGAGTTTATGCAGGAACAAATATGACCTATTGTTGATTTATAGATTGTTATTTAGGTATGTCTTCTAGTTTTTGGAAAAGAAAGACATGCGACTTCCTTTCACAATCGTATACGTTACCACTGCATTTTCGTAAACTACCCAGTACTCACCCACATATCAGGATCAGCCCGGTTGTGTGCACCCCAACCGGTGGTTCTATTTTAGGGCCACACCACAGGAAAGTACTGACATGTAATGATTAGGTATTGATACCACGCTATCTATCACCTGATACACACTGTATCTGTTCTGTGATCAATGATCATGAACTCAAGGATATTCTATTTTTACGTGTTGTATTACCTAACAACAATCAAAACATTACCGATCGAAGTCGTCAAGGTCTTCGAAACCTCGAAAAATACAGAAAAATGGTGAAGCAAGAAAATAACAAGGCCGGGACGGATGGGACTAAAAATCAATAGAGCAAATACCTGGTTGTCTTGGAAGCTGTCCGACCACTCCGATGTCCATGTCTTCACGGCGAACATGTCGGTTTTGTCATTTATGTTGTTCAATAGGCCTACCACATCCATTTTTGTAACAAACTATCTAGCGAATTCTTTTTACATTTCAGAAACACTTCCTAGTTTCTCAGCTGTTCTTGATTTCGCATTCGCAAACGTCGCATTCGCAAACATACTTGTCCACAGAACACTATTACTCAACAAGGGAGAAGAATGTCAACTCCATAGAAAAAAAAGGGACAAAATCTAAGGTCATCTTTGGCAAAGTCCGACTTAAGTGCCATCTATCGAGTGCCCCCTAAAACTAGTTCGAAGCGGCAAATTCAGATGCTTCCGTCCATAACATTTGATAATCTGGAAAGTAGAGAACAAATTGTTTTTTTTTTCGCAAAAATCATCACATTTAATTGATTTTTGCGAAAAAAGACCAGTTTTTCTCTACTTTCCGGAAAAATAGTAAAAAACTATTATTAAGGATAAATAAAAAAGAACGGGTTGCACTCCGGGAGTGCCGGCAAAAGTAAAAAATTTGAATATTAACATTGTGCATTTTTGATATTTTGGAATGGTTAGGGCAATGACTTATATATTACTGGCGTAAGGACCCGGGCCAACGCGCGCGACTAATGGGCCCAGCGAATTGGTGCGAAAATCGAAAGTTTCGCACACTCGCGACTCAGTCGTCTGCGGGACATTGTTCAGTGCGGTGGAAAAATATTCCATATAAAAATGCCTTATTGTGTTGTTAGAGGCCGTAAATATCATAAAAGAAAGGCTTAAAAGAAACATGGGATGTCGTATCATCCATAAGTAACCTTACATTGTATTTTTTCTTGTAAACAAAATAAAAAAACTAATTTTTAAAGCGACAATTCTATCAAGGTTCTTTTAACTCGGCACGTCAGTCAACTCTCGCCCACGCTAGTTCGTACAAGTTATGTCAGATGGCGCTACTTTTTGCATGTATGAAGAAAATCTGACTAAAATATGGAGACGGGAGAATCCTTCTGTTCAAATCTGTGGGTTAGGGAATAATTTTGCACGAATTGACAGCATAAAAGTACTATCATTTATGTGGTAGAATACAATAATTATTTATTGCGCTATCGTACACAAACATGACATTTATATTACATTAAAAAGTTTATATCTCAGAAAAATCAACTTTCATCCATAAATTCCGGCTGTCTATTCTCCATCCGTCTTACGAATTTTTGATCAGGTCACGTGTCCTGACGCGAGTTTAACATTTTTTACCCATTACAAAAAAAGTGCACAACGCCGCTAAAGAAGTTTTCACTTCAATAAAACCAACAACTAAAAATAGCATCTTAAAATTGTTTATTATTGCAGAGCTCCTATCAGCTTCCCAGTTTCCTCCTCCTCCGATCATGGACGGTAGATTTGACATAATAATTGATGTTTTCAAACCCGCAATAAATTGTACAGCAGTATGATTGGAGTTTGCTCCACAATTCCATCTGATGCGTTCAAATAAATTTTCAATTGGAACTTGTTGAATCCGCCATCTGGCTTTACTTCTTATATCCCTATGTTTTTTTTTTATTGTTTCATAGACGCTCCATTCCATTGATATTTCAGATCCAGCCTTGCTTTGATGGAGGCAGACGAGCGCTCCCCACTAATTCCATTATTAAAAATATTTTACAAATACAAACGTATTATCAAAAATCATTGGATATGTTAAGTTCATAAACAAACATATATATATTACATAGTTTTGTCTCTATCTCTGGCTATGCTATCGGGACCTTTTCGGGTTCCCTATGCTATTAGGGTTGATGTATATCCCATCCCCTGAACCATCTCTGTGCAAAAAATCACAATAATGCGTTGCTCCGCTGCGATGTTAAAGAAATCAACCAAAACAGTATTTTTAACAGTTCCCTCAGGAACTGTATCGGACATGCTATTTTCACAGGTAAAAAGTAGCCTATGCCCTTCTCCATGACACAGGATGTGTTCAGGTGTTGAAGCGTGAAGAGGTAACATACCACAAAAACATATTTTCACATTATTTATAACTTGTGATTCTGAGCAACTTTCCAATTATTATTTTTATTCACATTTGGTAAGCCCTTGGCATCATCTCACCTGATAGTAAGTGACGATGATGCCGAAGATGGAAGCGGGCTTTCCAAGATTCCCCTACACAATGGAGAACTGGCTATCTTATCTTTGAGATGGAACACATCAATGTTATTAACACTGATGTTTGGCGGCAAGAGTTAGATAAGATGGTGGTAGCCAGCCAGGCGGGCTTAGAAAATGCCCTACCAACCGAACCGAGTCTTACAAATTGACCCCACTGGGAATCGAACCCGCAACCTCCTGGTGTGAAGCGAATGGACTAACAATTACGCCACAGAGGCGGTTAATAATTTCCAAAAGTTCAACATGATCTAACCTTGGGCTATTTCAGCATACATGCCTGCCGCAACAGAGTGGCTGAGCACTTGTGCTGCTAGTTTCACCTTCATTTTCTGTTTCATGTTTGGACTCAAGTGTTCCTTTTTTAAACATGGAGTCAAGAAAGTCAGCCGTCTAGTCAGTATTTTGGAGTAATCTGCAATGTAATATAGGTATGTGCTCTCAATTCACTGTGCCTCTATTTCTAGAATAGGTCCCGACTGCTACAATTTTTCTTAAGTTAAGTGCAATCGGTTATGACGACTTTCTTGTTTTAGGGTTTTTCATTTCCAAATTATGCAGCGTCGGTGGCTCAACCGGTAACGACTCGGTCCATCTAACCAGAGGTACCGGGTTCAAATCTGGACGGCCAATGTACCAATGAGTTTTTCAAAAACTTACGTACATACTTACCGATTGCTTTAACGGTGAAGGAAAAACATCGTGAGGAAACCTGCACACGCCTGCGAAGAAACTCGAAGGTTGTGTGTGAAGTCGACCAACCCGCACTGGGCCCGCGTGGTCGACTAAGGCCTAATCGCCCTGATTCAGGGTAGGCTCGAGCCCCTCGGTGGGGACGTATATGAGCTGTAATGATGATGCAGTCGGGTTTTTTAGTTTTTTAAATTACCGTTTATTTATTTTGTCCCTTTGTTTTTTAACTAAGCCTAAGCGTGGTCAGGAATTCAAGGGCTAAAATAAAAGTCTAAATTCGGCCATGGATGGATGTCTAGTAATAATATAGAATTTATAAAAAAAATATCTCATCACATTCATCGCATGGAGCAGCACGTCTATGCAGCTTTTTTGTCTTAGCGTATAAAAGATGTTTGCTTAAAATGTTATGACGCAACATACTGTGCTCAAAAAACAGTTTTTTTTGAAATTTTGGTGAAGACCATGCATCTGTTGGAAACCAATACTTTGCCCACAATTCACATCTGAAAATAAAAGCAGTACATTAATAAATTTAAGGCTGGGAATAGCCACCCGCCTGCTGGGGCACTAAACTTTTCCTATGTTTTGGCAGATTTAGGCTTTAGTCCACGTACGGGGGCTTAGTCTGGATTGGTGGGGGTTAGTTTGTAATGTACATAACTGAGCTGCCATAAATCCAAAAATAGGTTCGGTCAGGTTTGATTATTTACAGTCGAAGAGTTCGCGAGGCTCTCCTCTTTGGCAGCCTGGTTATGTGCACCCCAACCCATAGGACTAGTAGCTAAAATGAAACATAAAATCTAGTGATAGCAATCCGCAACAATAAACGTGCCTTGCATGCTTTGCAAGGCAACAGTCGACACTAGCAAAATTTATTACTGTGACTGTTTGGTCGGTTAATCATTAGAAGTTAACCTGCATGTTCAACGCGACCTCGCAAGTTCTACTGAGCCAAGAACGCTTAATGTCTTCAGTATGTAAGTACCGGTTGTTATTCTACAACAGAGATGCACAGACTTATTAAGACTAGGGGCCACTCGGGCAAATCATGAACTGATGGCGGGCCGCCAGAAGTGTAGGTAATTAAAGACAATAAATAATTGATAATAATGTATTAAAATTAAAAAGGAATTTATTAATTGGAAGCGTGGCACTGCATAGTGCTTACAATCTACAAGATTGCTATAAAAATCTGAGTTTGCTACTAGAATTAACGTTGAAACTTACAGTTAAAAGTTCTTTCCCGGGTTAGGATATCGGTAAATAAAGACATTTGGGGCTTCAGCGGGAGACAAAACACATTTAATATATTTTCGCTGGTTCTCCTTCATCATAAAAGTATATATCTCCTCAAGTAAGTGATATTGATGCCGAGTCCACCCTAGTCCAGAAGCTTGAAAACATCTTCCAGGGTGGTGGTGAACAGTTTCAGAAATATCACTCAGTCTCACCCCTCGCTACAACTGGATAGCTAGGTTTTGAGTTCTGATCCTGGAGGTGAACCGACATGGTGGCGTTTTCATACAGTCACTTCAACACCTCGATGTATTGATGGTCAATTTGGCACCGCTGGAGAGACTGGAGCACAGCTCAGGTTTCGACAGCATCAAAGTCTTTCTCATAGCACAGTATTGCGTGCGATATTGCCTACAGTAGCGCAACGCCTTTGATGTCGCACGATGCCGCCACCGGGGCGTAGGTACTAGCGCTGACATACAAAATAATGGAAGGGTTGTCACAATATTGAAAATAAATCAATTATGATTTATTACTATTGATATAATATGGTGATCGATCATTTATTAAGTAAGATTAAGATATACATATTTATAAGTGTTGCAGTGCCAAATACTTACGTGACACTTTAATTTTAGTCGTTTTAAGAATTTGGTTACAAAAATTTATTGTGTAATGGATTCGCATTCGGATGAATCCGTGATACCTACCTAGCAGCGCAGTGAGTGCGGTGGTACCTACATAATATTTCGATGTCGGCGCGACGTTATCCAGATCCCATAACCGACATGAAAAAATAATAATTATGGTATTATTGGCTCTTAAAAAGAAGATTAAAATACCTACCTAGGTACTTACCTATGTACATACATACACATTTATTAAAATAAGTACCCACGATGAAAATGCAAGCCCAGAGCCCAGATCAAACAAGTGCCAATGCCAATACGTACTTGTATATTATAAGTATTAGTTTAGTACCAAAGGGCAATAGAGCGTGCTATGCTCGGAGTTTCTCTGCGTGATCGAATCAGAAACGAGGAAATCCGTACGAGAACCAAAGGAAACGACATAGCTCTCAGAATTGCTTAACTTAAGTGGCAGTGGGCGGGTCACATAGCTCGTAGAACGGATGTCCGTTGGGGCAGTAAAGTTCTCGAGTGGCGACCGCGCACCGGAAAGCGTAGCGTAGGAAGGCCTCCCGCTCAGAGGACTGAAGACCTGGTGATGGTCGCGGGAAGCCGCTAAGCGGCCAGCGCAGAACCGGTCGTCGTGAAAATCCTTGGGGAAGGCCTATGTTTAGCAGTGGACGTCCTTCGGCTGATATGATGATATTGGTACGTGCGGTAGGTAGGTACCTACTCACCCACCTACCTATACTATAGTAGGTACCGAGTAGTACCTACATCACTACTTAGAAACATAATTAGATATAATAATAATAATAAAATATGTATAATCTTGATACTCTGTGCCTATACTTTCTTATAATAGGATTAGGTATCATTTTTTTATTTACAATTGGTAAGCCCTTGGCATTATCGCACCTAATGATAAGTGACGATGATGCCGAAGATGGAAGCGGGCTTACCAAGATTGAAGATTCCCCAACGCAATGGGGAACTAGCTAACTTATCTTCAAGCCGGAACACATCAATATTGTTAGCATTGGTGTTTGGCGGCAAAACTTAGATAAGTGGTGGTAGCTAGCCAGGCGGGATTAGATAATGCCCTTCCATCCACATTTTAAAGTTAGACTCAGTTAGTTAGTTAGACTCCGCCGGGAATCGAGTCTACGACCTTTTGATGTGAAGCTAATGGCCTTAATAATTACGCCACGGAGGTGTTCAATAAAATATTAATAATACTATAGACGGATTATTAAATTAAATTAATAAATTAAATAGTAGTAAGTAAGTACCTAAACAGAAAAACTTACAAACCTACCTACCTCTTGTCTCCCCTTATATACCTATAGCATATCTCTGCCCTTGTTATACTTTAGTGTCTATTGACAACCGTGCACAGAATAATTAAGTATCCATTATACGAAAGTAGTAGTTATAAACGTCATTAGTTGTTTTTTTTTATTCACAATTGGTAAACCCTTGACAACATCTTGTTTAAAAGTATTTTGAGCCTAGCAAAACATGCACGCGTCGATGCCCCTTCGCGCTAGGCTGGCAAACTTGCGGAGTTTGCCAGGCGCATGCCCCGCCACCTGCTGCCCCGCAAGTACCCCTCCGTTGCTCTGCGTAAGTACATTCGTTGCGCTACTGTAGGCCATATTGTAATTCTGTGCTCATATTCCACAAACGCAAAGCATAGTGACTGATTGTACTCTTCAGTCTTTTGTTTATGCAAGTCAGATTATTCTGCCGCAGCGTATATATGTGGTCTATGGTACTAAAGCCTTTTCGGAAACCGGCTTGTTTGGGAGGCTGGAAGTTGTTAAACCTGCGTGTGAGACGATTCTTAATGACTCTGGAAAACAGTTTGTAGACATGGCTCAGAAGTAATATGGGTCTGTAGTTCTTGAGCCGGGTGTTGTCACCCTTTTTGAGAAAAGCACGACCACACATCAGTGCCATGCGTTAGAATTAAATAACTTCTGAAGAGCTTTTAGTACCGGTGATCAATTTTACTAAAGTGAAATACACATATCCTAGCTATTCATGATCTAGCCCATCAGCACCCGACGGATTAACGTTCATTTATGCGACACCATGTACAAACACACTTTAATAGTAGTAAGCTGTCCAACGTGCAGCCGGTGCCCAAAAAAGGCAGTCGTGCCGATCCCGCAAACTACCGTCCTATAGCAATCACCTCCGTAATCTGTAAGATTATGGAGCGTGTATTGAACACCCGCATTCTGGCATACCTAAAAGACAATGACCTCCTTAGCGATCGACAATACGGATTTCGCCTAGTTCGATCTACTGGAGATCTTCTAGTGTATGCTACGCATATATGGGGCGAGGCCATCGAGAAGCATGGTCCTTCTTATGGTCTTCCTGTGGGATTGTGTAACTGGGTAGCTGATTTCCTGAGGGAACGGTTTATTTGAGTGGTCGTTGATGGCTGTTCCTCAGACCTATTGGCGATTGATGCCGGGGTACCTCAGGGATCTATTCTTTCCCCAACACTATTTCTGCTTCACATAAACGATCTGCTGAAACCAGGTATAATTGGTTATCCGGACGATAGCACGATTGTAGAAAGATACCTGTCCAGTGCACGAGCTAACAGTGCTGATAAGCTGTTTCTGAGAGAGGCCATGATAGAGCGCATAAACTTATCACTTCAGGCAGTGTCTGAATGGGGTGATTCCAACCTCGTAGGGTTTAATGCCTCTAAAACACAGGCGTGTCTTTTTTCCGCCAAAAGGAGTCTATTCACCTTGACTCCAACTCTCCGGAATGAACCGATTCAGATATCTGACCACCTGGAACTCCTCGGCGTGGATTTAACACCCAATCTTAACTTCGGTCGTTACATTGAGTCCAATGCAAAAGTTGCTGCAATGAAGCTGGGCATTCTCTCTAAGGTGAAACGGTACTTCACACCTGGACAGCTGCTTACCTTATATCAAGCACAGGTCCGCTCATGTATGGAGTACTGTTCACACTTATGGGATGGATCAGTCCGCTATCAGATGGATACCATGGACGCCATCGACCGACGCGCACGGAGACTCATTGGTGACGACGAGCTATTCAATGACAGGCTCCAAAGCCTTGAGCATCGCCGCAAAGTCGCCTGTCTGTCGGTATTCTATCGAATTCATTTCGGAGAGTGCGCGCAAGAACTTCACGACCTCATTCTCCCGGCTCCATTCCACCGTCGGTCAACGAGACGCAGGGAGGGGTTGCACCCCTTTGTTGTTGATGTTCCACCTTTTCGCACGAATCGTTACGCTTCTTCATTTATTATGCGTACAGCGCAGGAGTGGAACTCTTTGCCTGCGTCAGTGTTTCCCGATTCCTATAACTTGGGGATCTTCAAGGCAAGAGTGAATAGGCATTATTTGAATCTGCGTGTACCATCCTCGACTGCATCATCACTTACCATCAGGTGAGTTGCAGTCAAACGCACTCAAATTTTTAATTAAAAAAAATCCTGGGGGACCGAGCGATGGAGTCTTCTAGGCCGGATTTTCAGAATAAACAACTTGAAAACCATCCCTGAAGTGGTATCAGCGCCCTGAAAATTTTGCTTATAGAGAAATATGATTTTAAGTATTTTTTAAACTTCTATGGTTATTTACAGGGTACGTAAATGTCCGATATTCATAATAAATATCAGATTTTTTGATTTAAGTTTTTTTTTTCGAAATAGCTGAATTCAAAATGTATATTTTTGCTAATTTGAAGATAGAAAACTCATTCATTTATTATTGTTATAGGTAGTCAATCATATCTTTATTCTTTAGGTTTGGCACATTCAGGCTTAAGGTGCTTAAGATGAATAAACCCATCTTCAATAAAAAGTTCTACATGCAATCTTCAATGTAAGCTGCTTGGAATCAATCAACTTCTGACTTTTTGGCAGGAATTGGTAGCGTTCAGTTTGTCTTTTTTTATTATCCGAGGAATTACATTTCGTGGTTTTTGAGGTATAATATTGATAGTGTATTAAAACAGCAAAGTACCTTTTATGCTCAGAGTAAGTATGTACTTACTCTGAGCTTTTATGTGTTTATTGTATTAAAGTGTGTATGCTGTGTTTCAAGAAGTCCGCCAAAGATTTAGTAAAAAGTGCTATATCATTTTCATAGAGTGTGTAGGTTAAGTTAGTTATATAGTGCCAGTGAAAAAAATTACAATGTAATGAAAAATACTGAAAACTGTGAAAGAAAAATTGCTGAAGACGTAATCTTATACATAATATGAAGATATATATACTGAAGGCAAGGCAGTATGGCCTATAAGTCTTAGCCTGCTCTAAAAAGGGAGAAAAGAAAAAAAATAACTTCAAACAAAATTCAAGAAAAAGTTTGGGCGGTATTTGTGGTAGACGCATTCGTAGTTTTATTTTGTTGTTTTTTCATTGTTTTCTGCTAGGATTTTGTTTAAAAAGTGGTGCATTTTGGAGATAATCGTCTAGTGCACGTGAGCAATGTGGAGAACAAGAAAATAAAACGAAGGAGGACGTGAGAACCCAACCTGCTCTAGGTGCAGTTTTATAGACGCCTTACAGCAACTGGGTGTTCCACCTCAGGATGTAGCTGCTGCAAATGCTGTCAAGAACTTCAGAGAAGATTTGTAATGCACCGGCACTAGCATTACAAATCCAAAAGCTAAAGAAGCTTAAATACGTCAGACCTGGCTGTATGGTCTTAGTAACCTTTGCCTTTTCCGCGCTTTTTGTAAGCCGGAAAGAATAAACCAAAAAAAAAAAAAAAAATTCAAATAAAAACAAATTTCAGTAACGATTTTAATTTAATTTTGTGTAAATAACGCAATAAGTGCATCTATTTGATCTTTTGAGATTGAGGGAAGGATTGCAGCTATCGTGCAAACCCGGAACATTGTTCTTATTACCCCAATCTTATAAAATTTGGTAAAAACATGTTTATCATTTAAATCCTTAGGCCAGCCTTACACAGGAGGTCCACTTTCTTCTCTGAATTTATAATCTGAATTCAGAATGCAAGGATTTGCATATAATTTCATTATGCTCCACTCATATTGACTTTTTCTAAATCCGGGCTTTCTGAATAGAGAATTTTCCGGCTTCGTAAGGCCAGCCTTAGACGTAGCGTAAGCAGGCCTCAGGAAAATCGCAAGAAGCCGCTAGATGAGGGCAGCCCAGGGTTGGTTGTCGTGGAAATCTTTTAGGGAGGACTTTGTCCAGCACTGGACGTCGTTCGGTTGATATGTTGATGGTGATGAAATAATTTTGCTAATACCACAATAAAAACCTGTTCTTAATACATTTGCAGACCCAGAGAGCATAAAAATGGAGGAGAAATGCGAAAATCTCATGCACGTAGTCATTGAAACTCGAAAACAATTTGGCAAAATGTGTGCTAGCTACCGACAGAAAAGTGAACTTATTGAGAACAAAATATTGAAATTGCGGCTGGAAACCATGGCCAACTACAGAATTAAGAGCAAAATCAAACCTTCTGAAGATATGTGCAAGAACGCTGATGATTTTGCAGCAGAACTTGATGAAAAACAAAAGAGAATTCAAGAGTTGCATAAAAAATTAAAATATACTCAAGAGGTGGTCTCTCAGTTAGAACATGATAGTGTGGGAATGAAGTTGCAAAATTTAATGCAAAATAAAAAGGATAAGGAGGAGTAACTAGGTTGTTGTAAAATAATATAGAAGCATATTAATTTTAATAACTGTATAGTTTTTGCTACTTTGGCATTTAGACAGAAAAACCTAATTAATTACATATATAAAAGAAACTAGATACCTGGTTTCATACAAAATAAACTGAAAAGTATCCAGATAGTTGACCAGACAGAAAACCAGGATAGAAATATTAAAATAGCTATGTTAGAGAGGGAGAACTGCGAATGTACACTTCAGTGAACAACTAAGGGTGATTTAATGTTCAAACTCTTGACTGTGTGACCATGAATCACATTGTTTTATATGCTAAGTTTAAAATTGATCTAAGAGAAAAACTTGCTCAGATATTGTGTAAACTAGACCTATGTTGAGCTTGTTACCAGACTAAGTATTTTACTTTTTAGAGCTCCACAGGGTGACTAGGGTTCTGTTCTAAATTAGGTACCCTTTTATAGTTTGCCATGTCTGTCTGTCCACGGTTTAACTCAAGATACTCTTAGTACTAGAAAGCTGTATTTTGGCATGGGTATATAATATATTAATCACACCAACATACTCGTAATAGTAAAACTAAATCTTGAAATTTACACACCTACAATAGGTAAAAGTGGGGGATTTTTTATTCTTGTCAATCCCTTGGTGTGGGGTGTCATTGGATAGGTCGTTAAAAAAAATTGTGGGTGTGTGAAAACCATTTATTCAAAATTCAAAACAATTTATTTCAAATAGGTGTTTACACACACTTTTAAATAGTCAAAACAAAAAAAAATACAATAAAAATAAAATTACAAATAATGTCATGATTCAGATTACAGTCTCAGGTAATGGTATTTGTTATAGAATCAACATATTATATATCTTTGTCATTTACATAATCTATTATTTTATAATATCCTCTAGAGCACAAAACTTTTTTGACATGAGTCTTGAATTTATTCTCTGACAAACTAGTTACATTTTCTGGAATTTTATTGTAGAATCTTATACACTGCCCCACAAATGACTTTTTAACCTTACTCAGTCTCAAAAAGGCTATATCTATTTTATTTACATTTCTTAAATACAAATTATGCCTGTCACTGTTTTTAGGAAATAAATGCAAATTCTTACGAACGTACATGATGTTTTCATATATAAATTGACTAGCAACAGTTAAAATATTGATTTCTTTGAACTTATTCTGTAACGACTCACGTGATCGCATCTGATAGATTGCGCGGATAGCTCTTCTGCAGGATGAAAATAGTTTCTATATCAGCCGCATGCCCCCACAGTAATATGCCATAAGACATTATACTATGGAAGTAACTAAAATACACTAGTCTCGCAGTATCTACATCCGTTAACTGTCTTATTTCTTAACGGCATAAGCAGCTGAACTAAGCCTTCCCGCTAAAGTTTCAATGTGTGGTCCCCATTGAAGTGAAACATCCAAAGTTATACCAAGGAACACCGTGGTGTTTACAAATTCTAATTTATTACTGTCTAATATTACACTATTATTGACCTTTTTTACATTTGGCAAACAAAATTTTATACATTTTGTTTTCTTAGCATTTAATAATAAGTTGTTCACAGTGAACCAGTTCAGTATCTTTGAAAGAGTGTTGTTTACTTCGTCAATTTCGTTTTCTTTCCTATTCACTTTAAAAATAAGAGAAGTATCGTCCGCAAACAACACAATATTTGACAGATGTTGCACCATAAAAGGCAAATCATTTACGTAAACAAGGAAAAGAAAAGGCCCTAATATGGAACCCTGGGGCACACCCATTTTCACTTTAGATCCAGATGAGTTTGTGCCATTCACTTGTACTTTTTGTATTCTGTTGTCTAAATACGAATTTAAAAGACTGAGAGCCCCTTCCTCTACACCATAATGCTTTAATTTCATAAGTAATGTTTGGTGTTCAACACAATCAAAAGCCTTAGATAAATCACAAAACACTCCAATTGCATTCTGCGATTCCTCGAAGGCATCATATATGTTTCGAATGAGTGCTGCTCCTGCATCGGTTGTTGATCGTCCTTTAGTGAAACCGAATTGTTGGTTATGCAGTAGTTTGTTTTCTGTAAAATATTGTAGCATTTGGTTAAGCATAATCTTTTCAAACACTTTACTAAGAACTGGCAGCACAGAAACTGGTCTGTAGTTGCCTGGATCAGTTTTTGAACCAGATTTATATAAAGGTATCACTTTACTAAGCTTCATGAGATCTGGAAAGACGCCACTATCAATGCTAATATTAAAAAGACAAGCTAAATCAATACCGATAATCCCCAGAGGTCTTCGGTTCTTTTCACTTTAAGAGATTTAAAAGTTTTTACAATAGATTGTGGTTCAATTACTCTGAAGGAGAATTTTTGATCACAATTACTAACATTATCCTTTAGCAGCCTTTGAGCATACATAGGTGATGAGTTTAGGGCTTCAGTAGTCTTAAGTGGAATATTTGTGAAAAAAGTTTCGAATTCTTTGGCTACATCGGCATTCGAACTAATTTTACCTTGCTCTGTTTGCAAAACATATTCTTTGTCGCGAGGTTTGACTTTACCTGTTTGTTTGCTAATGATATTCCAAACAGTTTTTATTTTATTATCTGAAAATTTTATTTTTCTAGCCAGATAATTAGATTTTGCTACGTGGCAAACCTGCTTAAAAATTTTTGAATATTGTTTCACATAATTTGTAAAGTTCTCATCAAAAGTGTAAGTTTTTTTTTCATAAACATTTTTTTTTTGCGACTTTTGTATATACCTATAGTAGCCCATTCACTGAATTTAAATTTGATGTTACTGATTGTGGATTTAGACTTAAATATACTTTGGAATTCCCTATCCAGTACTGTAAAAAAAAATCATTGTAAAAACTGTTGGCTTGCACTTCATTATCAAAATCTGGTATCTTATCTAGCATTGTTTTAAACTTTTCTATTCGATTAGCAGTGCCCGGTCTCGTTTGAATTTTTATGTGTTCTGCAGAAATACTTACGGGAAAGCTAGCCATTACTCCGCTATGATCTGACCACCTGATCTTTATCCAATAAGGGGTGCAGCCGGCTCCATCGAATTATAAGACGTTATCACGTCAAAAGCCTTAAACGGAACGCCTCACGGAACGCCTCAGAGCGAGGTAACGACGCATTTTTCGGAACGCCTCAGAGCGAGGTAACGACGCATTTTTTCGTGCGTGCAGCCGGCTCCATCGAATTATAAGACGTTATCACGTCA
This sequence comes from Coleophora flavipennella, assembly GCA_947284805.1. NCBI lineage: Eukaryota > Metazoa > Arthropoda > Insecta > Lepidoptera > Coleophoridae > Coleophora > Coleophora flavipennella. The sequence continues at coordinate 7,720,586 of OX369298.1, forward strand.
ATTGTGATGCCCTACCTCAAATTCGACTCTAGCTACAGACCTGCCACCCGCAGTCACGTGTAAGGTATTTAGACATTTCATACATATCTTAGAATCAGATGTGTAGGTTACCTCAGAATGTTTTCCTTCAGCGTTAAAGCAATCGGTAAGTAAATGCAGGTAAATTTAAAAAACCCATTGGTACATTTGCCGTCCGGATTTCAACCTGAGACCTGTGGTTATAAGGACCAGTCAGCCACCTATCAAAGAGAATATAATACACTACGTTATCCACCTATGAAAAAATGGTCTCCCATACTTCGATACGTCGTCTTTTCCAACTGCAAAATATGTATGACAGCATAGGATAATACATAGTAGCACAGAATTACATTAAATCGCAATACTGTGATAGTTGTAAATGGGCATATTTACTTTTATTTGCTTAGTTACGTAATGGACTTCCAAAAAATCTCTGGCCTTTTTTTGTTTTGAATTTAGGTTACTTGGTAAAATAACATTCTGTACAATGTACTGTTAAGTTTTTTCGTGAATCAAATAGAGATTTTTTACAATAATCGAGTTTTAGTGAAACAGTATTGTGGAAAATGATCCATTACGTAACCAAATTCAAGGAGCTGTAAAATTAGAACTATGCCGGATTATCAATATATATTATAACCATAATCTTAAGGTAGCACTAATCTCTCATTATAACACCAAATAATATATTAAACCCCGTCTATTTAATTGTAATTAGCCTAATTTAGTCCATTACGTCATTTTCGTGTCTTTTGTCGTCTTCATTTTTTCTTTAATCCATTGTAAATATGAATTTTCTCACCAATTTATACATTTAAAGAAAAATATAGCTGTTTAGCTATATTTTAAATGTAACATCTTTTAATTTATTTCAATTGAAATCAAAATATTTTAAATTTCTCAAACCATAATAATGGGACAGTTTCGTAATAGGAACTATCATGTTATGTAATGGACTTGTAAAGGCATGTCTAAAATGACTAGAAGAAATGGTTACTGCAAAAAAATAGTAAAACAACTTTTTGCATAACTGAACTGTTTTATTGCTAGTGAGACCACCGAAACGATTACTTTTAGTTACCTGTATTCGTAAACTGTATAATTATACCTTCTAAGTAAAAGATATACATAAAAAGCGTCGGTGGCTCAACCGGTAACGACTCGGTCCATCTAACCAGAGGTACCGGGTTCAAATGTGGACGGACAATGTACCAATGAGTTTTTCAAAAACTTACGTACATATAATTACCGATTGCTTTAACGGTGAAGGAAAAACATCGTAAGGAAACCTGCACACGCCTGCGAAGAAACTCGAAGGTTGTGTGTGAAGTCGACCAACCCGCACTGGGCCCGCGTGGTCGACTAAGGCCTAATCGGCCTGATTCAGGGTAGGCTCGAGCCTAGACGTATATGAGCTGATATAATAAAAAAAAAGATATTTTACTACAAACATAAAAAATAGGATACTATAATACGATATAAAAAAATTACTTAGACCTAGGTACAACATTTTCTTGAATACTACACTTTTGAAGCTATAGGATGCGGATATCAGTCTTATTCATTATTTACCCAGTCAAGGCGTCAATTATGGCAAAACTTTCTTAATTTTAACTTCGTCTTGTCACATTTATCTTGCAAAAAAAGGATAGTAAATAGTTATGTACTGGGTACAGTTTAAATTTGACAAATCTAATCTGAGCCAAATTTTACTTACATTAAAAAATCACAAGTTTTATTAATACAACTAAACTCGGCTTTGCCGAAGGAACACTTGAGGCACGTTGTCAGTCGTTTAACTTTAATTAACTTACACGACTAAAAAGAACTATAGGAACTAGTTATCATAAACTTTAAAAAACACGAAAATCAAAAATTACAACAATCATTATAAACTTTTAAAAAAAGTACTATGTATAATTTAATAAAGTACAGAGTTTCATAATTATAGTATTAGACAGAAAAAAAAAATATCAAAAATTACAGTGGACGTTAAACGTACTGGTTTATTAGACGTCCAAACATAGAACAACAAGAACGAACAAAATAATAACATAATATGAATAAAAAAAATAAACGCGTCACTAATCTTAATTAGATATTTTTCATACTTGTAAGAAATTGGATTGAGATCAATCAACAACACTGACACAGACTAAGATTTTAAACAAATAGTACAAATGAATGACTTTGGAGAGCTTTGTCCATCTTTACAATCAGCACACACCTTTTTTTGGCAGATTAAACATTTTAACCTTGAATTTAAAGATCGATACTTCTTGCAAACATGGCAGAGATAAGTGTTTGAGGGCCCTGCTACACAAATACTTGACGTTATTTCGATCTTTGTCTTTGACCTTTCAGACGTTTGTTTATTTTTAGGTTTCAATGTAATGTCTATTACACTTAATTGTTGGTTTTGTTGATGCAGTTTTTCATTTACATGATCAAAAGTTTTTTTTTATTTTTATTGGTACCGTTATTTTATGAGTAACGTCTGATGTTGCAAGACGTGACCTTTTGTGCCTGTCAGCCAATATACTAGGTGATGTTTGTGGAGTACGCAGCATTTGGTTACTTTCGGCCAAAGTTGCATTAGGCTTTATGACTTTGGCTTTTTTGACTTTTTTGTCTTTTAAACTGCCTGGATGAACTATTTTGATTGGATGAACACTATCGGACGTTGGTATTTCAAAGGATACGCCAGCGTTTGGGTCCATGTCAGAGGTAGGTATATTTTCATTATTTTCATCGTATATAAAATAATTTTCATCATCATCTAAATTCTCATATTTGTTGTATAAGAAGTCAATATTTTTCTGACCGTCATCAGATACCAGTGAAAATATGTTTTCCACGGACTGCAGTTTTGACGAATCTATAACCTCAAGTGAAGTGGTAGGCTCGCTTTCGGCTACTTGAGATAGCAACGCATCATTGAGTAAGATGTCATCAGTGTATAGTAAGGCAGAGGTATTGAAAGAATCGCAAATTTGATGACCAGTGGATGTTTGTGCGGAAAGACTAGTCATATTTTTGTCTTTTGTATTATGGATCTTGGGATAAGACATGTCAGCTTGTGTTTTGGGCTTCACTGTGCTTTGCAATTTCAGTTTTACTTTTCGATCAAGTGTGTGTTCTTTTGGGTCATGGCAACTGCACATACCACGCTGTTCATGTTTCGAGCAAAAGCAACTGAGAACTCTATAATTAATAACATTTGGTTTAATGGAAATAATTTGGTGCAACTGCATTGTTCCAGGGATAGGTTGGATATTATTTGGTACGAGTGTCGCAAGATTTTGGATTTCTTGGTCAGATATTAGGTAGCAAATAGATTTCATGCGGTTAGTTAAAATGTTAAATACATCTTTAGCATCTACAATATCCTCGCCGTAGGAAACCCTTTTATCTAGTAATCGTTTTGCAGCACCTCCAATACCATCAGCCACACTTTTTCCGTGACCGGCCTCTGAGAATGACCAAGTTGTATATTTTAAATTAAGATCCGGTGTAAACTTGTTAAGCAAATAAAAGTTTTTTTCTGTCTGTATTGGCTGCAGGGGCCGTCGGAATAAAAATGAATAACTGAGATGTTTGGATTTATAGATCTCGCTAACTTTATAACCGGAATCAAGTGTGCCCATATAGCATGAGGTTCATGACAGTTATTCTCTGATACCGTCACAAAGGATTGACTTTTTTGATTAGTGTATATCATACCGCAGTGCAGTGTTACTGCTTGTTTGGAAGCTCCAAAATGTAAGGATTGAACTTCTTCGCCAAGTTTACAGTTGTAGTTTTCCGAAAAATCGCACAATATTAGGACTTCGTTTTCCTGTAAATCAATGACACATGACCGGTATTGTTCCTGTTGGACTTTCACATTGTAAACATGTGTCTTGTAGCGAGGTAACTGCTTTTGCAATTCAGAAATTAAATCTTGAGTTGTTTCTGTAATCTCCTTTTTAACAGTTTTCTTTGTCGTTTTTTCTGTTCCAGTCTTTTGATACTTATGATCTACCGTTGCCCACTGATACCACTTTATACTATTATCAAGCTTTTCTTGGTTGATTTGAAGAGTAGGTGATTTACAATTTTCGCATTTGTTATACATACAGTTGTAGGAACCGGTGTCACAGCAAACGTTTTCAAGCAATTCTTTCAAGTTTGTATAAGACAGTACAATATTCCAACGAAGAGCATTAAAAATTAACGCCATATTGTCATGTTTAACACACAAACAGGTATTTCTACAGGCAGCAGTTGGAGACAATACAAAGAACGGCTTGTAATTGAAAAATGTGGCAAAGCTGTACTTTCCGCCCTCGTTTCTGTAAATTTGATATAGGTTTAAAAAAGTATCCAATAGATACCTTATTTGTCTTCTTTGTTTGTTTTTCGTTCTGCACTCCTTTTTTCCTGCAGTCATACGACTAATGTCATCTCTCATATAAAAACTTTCTATTTCTTTCTGTGCCGTTTTGTTTAAACACCCTGTTTTTCTATACATTCTTATTTTTGATTTCAACCCCAATGCTGTATTTCCTGCACGATGTTTTATGGCTGCTTCTTTTAACACGCGCCTCTCTTTATTATTTTTTAAATTTCTATAAGTACATTGCAGGGTGAGCTCTAACACTTCTTGGCGTACTTTCAATTTATTGTTTTCTTCTGTAAGTGTTGACACTTGTTGAGCATGGCAGTTTCGGGCTCTTTGTATTCTTTTTCTTAGACACTCTACGCTTACTCTGAGATTCTTTATTTTTATCAAAGCATTATTATATAGAGTTTGGATTTTTTTCAGTTTCATTTTATAAGAAAGAGCTTTCTGAGACGTAGCTTTAGATGTTGTCGGAGATGAAGAACGCGTAGTAATTTCTTGTTTTTTCTTACCTCTTTGTTTCTTTTTTTGGTCTTTCCAGAGTTGTCTTTTTTTAGCTTTCTCTTCTTCACTAAGGTCAGCAATCTTTTTTTGGCATTTTTTTAGTCTTTTTAATTCTTTTTTTTTATGAGCTTCGTATTTCGCTGGGGTTTGTTTTAATTTCTCCCTATATCTCTTAGCTCTCTCTTTAGAAGTTAATGCCATTTTTTACTTACAAGCACCTAAGAACAAAAAATATGAATTAGTAAGTTATTTACTTTGTGCAACATAATACTTCGCTAAAAAAAATTTGCTCGCGAGTTCAATCAGGTTAGAAAGAAAATCGTGTATTTTGCTGGATAAAAGGTAGCCATTTAAATTATTAGCCAATAGCCAATCCAAATCCATTAGCCATTAGCCAATCCTAATCCATTTAGCTGTTGAGGTGTGAAGAAGTAACAAGCACACACACACACACACACACATCGTAATCGTAAATCGTATTTTTTTTAATAGGCTAATCAGTTGGTCGATTTGCATGAGAAGTCAATTTTTTGCGATTTGTCTATGGGTTCCTGGGGAAAAGTTGTTCAGTATTACGAGTAGAAGCGCTGAAAAAAATATCCGAATCTAATAAAGTTACATATGTAATATACCATGTTTTGATCTCGATATATTTTTTGCAAAAACTTAACCTCTTTTTCAAAGTCGGTTATTGCAATAGGAACTAGTCCTTATAGTTCCATTACGTCACTTTTGTTGTCCACTAATACATAACGTTCTGTAATGGACGTGACGTATTACGCCGGTAAGTATTTCATTCTAGATATATAGGTTGTTTTTAACACTAATGGATAGGATTTAGTAAGTTTACTTATGAAATAGTTAATTACGCATTATGCAAAATGACTAAGAATTATAAAAAAAACCTTACCTTTGTTTCGCAGCAAACGTAGTGGACAGAATTTTTGACCACTGAAAAACTGTCTTACTCACATCGCGTTTTAAGAGTAACTGACACTATATTCAAATGATGGCGGCTTCCATAGACAAAATAATGTTGCTATTTATTAAAATCCGAAATCCTTTTGGTTTATTTTGCGGCGTAGTATGAAAAATGAGGCCGTTACGTGTGATGGACAGTCCGCTATACAAAATTTTGAAGACAACACAATATTATTCTTTAATCGGTTTTTTAGTTTAAACGAAGGTTAATAAGGTTTACAATTGAATGCCAATGTATAAAATCTTTCGAATGACATAATAACTTCTCAGCAAAGAGCACGCATTGATATTTTATAGCTTTGCGAACTTGAGAAGATTTGATGGGACATGCTAAAAACGCACATTTTGAGTGCATTTATTTACATTATTTACTAGAAAATAATGTCATTCTACGGTTTCGAACGCTTTTCCTACACAAAAATAGATACTTGGGTGTAAAATACCGTTTCCAAGTCGCCAGAAACATCAATGGCTTTGGTATAGCCGCTCAAAGTTAGAGGACAAGGCGTTTTAGACCAAAGCAAAAAAAAAAATATATGCCCAAATGAGCTTACGCTATCTGTCTGTCAAGGCAGTATTTTTTGAACCGTATTATACATACAGATAGTTATTTTGTTAACCCCCGTCGCAAAAAGTTAGTTAAGTTTTTTCCTTGCGCGGCTTATGACAAAAATGGCAGAAAGACAATGCGCAAATAGGAACATAAATCATAGAACGACCGTGTTGCCATCCCATGGCGTGGTAGAGAACCAAAAGAAGAAAAACGCTCATAGCAAACGAGCATGTGTTGCCATATAACACCAAAAATATTACTAAAGTAACAGCTAAAGTAAATAAAAATAACTGTTCAGGAAAAGCACTATTAGGTTGGCCTTGTAAGACGGAAAATTCATAATTTAAACTCAGAAAGCCCGGATTTGGAAGTAGTCGCAATATGTGTGGAGCATAATAAAATGATCAAATCAAATCCGTGTGTCTATCTAAAAATGATTTCCGGCTGTGCAAGGCGCTTTAATTAGCAAGGAAAATTTCATATAAAATATTATAAAGTATTTTTTTTTCTTACTACAATAGCAAGTACACAATTAAAATGCACTTCACTTTAAGGCTAAATTATTCTAAATTGTTAGCACATTAATAGATAAATCATTGGCCATTCCTTACTAATATTATAAATGTGAAAATGTGTTTACTTTTAACACTTCACCACCTTGACCAATCATGGTGAAATTTGTCACTGGTAAGGACATAGGCTACTTTTTATCCCGTAAATATAGCATAGTCCGATGCAGTTTCAGGGGGAACTGAAAAATACTCTTTTTAGTTAATTTCTTTAACATTGAAATGGAACAACGGATTGTTGTGATTTTTTGCTCAGAGATGGTTAAGGAGGTGGAAAATTACATAATTTTCTATTTAGCATATCCTGACATAGCTGCTGATGGATCTGGGGAAAAATAATTTCCACGCTCGCGAATGTCGGCGTCACAACGGAGCAACGGATTGAAGTGTTTCAGAATAGGCCGATATAGTTCCTGAGAGATCTAGAGAAAACTCATGTCCACGCTCGCAAGCCACTTACGGCTCGCGCACTACTCACCCTCAACGACAGTCGTAAAAACTATGTCCAAGCGAATGAAGCCGCGAGCAAAATGCATTCTAGTCAAAAAGAGCTTCAATGCAAAACCGTTAAAATTGGAAGCGGGTCTGGCAACCAAGTTCTATTTCGAATGTTGCGGAGTGGAAATTGTCGATCATAACGTAATTTTGTGCTGTATTTACAGAACTCCAAAGCAAACCAAGTCTCATATTGGGGTGTTCATGCACAAACTTGACAAGTTGCTTTACTACTTAAATGAAAAGTTTAAAAGAAAAAAGTTAGTCATATGCGGTGATTGGAATATCGACATTCTTAAACCAACGACGTTTGCTAAGGACCTCATCAGCACTCTACAGAACCATAATTTTCAGACACATATAAATAAACCAACCAGGCTTAATTCTTGTCTGGACCAATTTGCGACTAATATGAAAAAAGTAAAGGCGGAAATACATGAATTTGGGCTGTCAGATCATGAAACAGCGCAGAGTTTATTGTTTAAATCTAACCAGAAACAAGCCTACTTAACATGGTATGAGCTAAAGCGGGACTACTGTGCTGACAATGTCAGGAAATTCTGTGAATGCATTTCGTCTCTTTCATTTTCAAGTGTTTTGAGCGCTACGTATATGGAAACAGCATTTTCGTTTTTTTATGATGACTTATGTTTATATTACAATCTGTGCTTTCCTATAATTAAAGTAAAACTAAGTAACAAGCCCTCTAAACTAAGATGGTTGACAAAGGGATTAAAAAGATCTAGCAAATACAAACGAACTCTTTATAATAAATACAGGTTATTTAAAACAAATAAATTAGCAAATAAAAATAATTACATGCAATACAATAAAATATTTAAAAAGTGTATAGAATACTCTCAAAAAACATCAAGCAGTAAATTTATCAATAAAAGTAAAAATAAATGTAAGGCAACCTGGAATTTAATCTCATCTAATATATCTAATAAATCTATTAACAATGACATTGATATTATAAATTTAAATAATCAGACTTTTTCTAACCCTCTTGACATATGTAATGTTTTTAATATTTTTTTCACAAATTTGACGAAACTGCAATATCCTAATAAAGTAACTAAAACAAAATCATTACCATTCAACCCACAATCAATGTTCTTAAAACCTGTAGACAAGCATGAGATTTTCAAAATTATTATGTCATTAAAAAACACAAAAACTAGTGGACATGATAGCATTACTACAGAAGTTCTAAAGTCGTGTGCAAATTACATTAGTTTTCCTCTAGCGCATATAATAGATTTATCTTTTGTAGACGGTATCTTCCCGGAACAACTAAAACTGTCAATAGTCAAGCCACTCTTTAAAAAGGGAGATAAAGAAGATCCAAATAACTATAGGCCGATAACTATTATTCCAATTCTGTCGAAAATAATAGAAAAAGCTTTTCTTGCACGGCTTAGTGACTTTTTGGACAAACATAAAGTTTTGAATCCCCAACAATTTGGTTTCCGCAAAGGAAGTTCAACTGCCCTAGCTTGTTTTAACCTTGTAAAGTTTGTATCAGAATCAATCAACAAAAAGTCCAACGTAGTATCCGTCTTTCTAGATATGAGCAAAGCTTTCGATTTTGTAAACCATTCAAAGTTACTTCAAAAATTGGAAAATTATGGTGTAAGAGGTAAAGCGTACGATTGGCTACAAAGTTACTTAACTAATCGGCAACAATGTACAGAAATAACAAAGCTCTCAGAAGCCAACCGTAAATTAACTAAGAATGTTTATAGATCTGATTTCGTAGTCAATACAAACGGGGTTCCGCAGGGCAGTATTCTAGGCCCTGTTCTTTTTCTTCTCTACATAAATGACCTGCCAAACTCGTCTTCGGAGAATTGTATACTTTTTGCGGACGATACTACCATCATTGTTGATAGGAAAAAATATACAGACTTAGGCCCTGGTGTGAACCAGGCTATAGCAGACATCATAAACTGGATGGAACAAAATAATTTAAGCATTAATATGACTAAGACTAAAATCATGCAATTTCAATCATATAATTCTAAGATATTACCAATCCATGTTCATCATAATCATACTACTGTAGAGCAAGTAGATTCCATGAAATTCTTAGGGTTGACTATTGACAAACACTTGAATTGGAAACAACACGTAGAAATAACTTGTCAGAAACTAGATCGGTTTGTTTATGCGTTAAAGAAATTAAAACAAACGGTATCTACTGAGGCTGCATTGACAGCCTACTATGGATATGTAAGCTCAGTGCTAAGCTACGGACTTATCATGTGGGGAAATTCTGTAGACGTGGAAAGAGTCTTTAAAGTACAGAAAAAGTGCATTCGAGTAATTGATGGAGCTTGGTTTCTAGATAGCTGCAAGCCCTTGTTTAAAAAATATAAAATACTGCCATTGCCCTGCATGTACGTCAAAGATGTCTGTATTTTTGTTCAAAAGCATTTACACTTTTTCAAAAGGCGTGGTGAAGTAATAGAGCGACAGACACGGGCTAAATATATGAACTTACTACATCAACCTCTTTGTTGCAAAGATATTTACCGTAGAAATATTTATAATATGTGTATTTTAATTTATAATAACCTACCTGACGAAATTAAATCACTTGACATCAAATATTTTAAGAATGAATTGACCAAATGGCTATTAGGACATTGTTTTTATACTGTTAACGATTTTATTAATTATAAGAAAAAATAAGAAAATTTAATCGTTAATTAATGAGATAATTGTATTTTTTTTTTGATATATTTTTTGTAATTTTAACTATTTTAATCTGTTTTTTAATTTCTTTATGTTTGCACACCTGCCTGCAGGTTGAACACTAGCACTAAGAAAATAACAAGATCCTGTACCTACAGTGTTCTAGCAAATAAAGCCTTTTGACTTGACTTGACTTGACTTGAAAAGCTAGTTTGTAATAAATTTGTATTTCACCCGGTGTCCGTGTAATTTTAGGTCGATGATCCGCATCCTATTAGATTCTATTAATACATACCAACATCGAACGAAAAAGATCATACGAAAAAGCGTCGGTGGCTCAACCGGTAACGACTCGGTCCATCTAACCAGAGGTACCGGGTTCAAATCTGGACGGCCAATGTACCAATGAGTTTTTCAAAAACTTACGTACATTTAATTACCGATTGCTTTAACGGTGAAGGAAAACATCGTGAGGAAACCTGCACACGCCTGCGAAGAAACTCGAAGGTTGTGTGTGAAGTCGACCAACCCGCACTGGGCCCGCGTGGTCGACTAAGGCCTAATCCAAAGAGAATATAATAAACTAGCCTAATCGCCCTGATTCAGGGTAGGCTCGAGCCCCTCGGTGGGGACGTATATGAGCTGATATAATAATACATACATGAGGAGGTGTTTCCGCAAGTCAAACTCGAGCAACCTGGGGCCATTTTGTGACATAGAATCTCCCTAGGAGATATTATAATATAAACTTGCAAAACTCATTGGCTGCAGATGCTACTAGATAGTAAACGGCATCGTTTCATGGTTTATAGCTGGTGGCAGCGAGCGGCTGCGTTGGGTAAACTGATTAATTTTAAATGGCAACTCTTTTCGTACACAGATGTACACGTCTTCCAAGTCTACCTTTTTTATTCATTCGTTCATTCATTCCATATTCATTCGATTAATCGATTTTGAGGGACATATTCTAGTTCATCTATGATTTTGAGTTTTGTCGAGCTTAGGTTTGGACGCGTTTGTTGCGTACAAAAACGGTTTTTCTAACTCGTATCTAGCTAGGTGCAGGTGCAGATCTGTGTGTTGTTAATAACTAATCACAAAAGGTATGTGTTGTTATACTGTCCAGACTCCAGATCAGATTCCAGTGGATGAACCGAGATCAGATTCAATATGGCGTTCGAATCAATGCGTGGACCACGTCGTGGATTCAGTGATTTTCTATTTTTTAATTCCAGATGTCTCGTTACCGAGAGTGGGATCTTTCTTGCAAAGTCTACGTCGGCAACCTCGGCACAAATGCCTCAAAATACGAGATTGAAAAAGTATTCTCGAAATACGGAAACATCAGAAATGTGTGGGTTGCGAGGAATCCGCCTGGTTTTGCTTTCGTTGAATTTGAAGACCCGCGCGACGCTGAAGACGCAGTCAGAGGCTTAGATGGAACGTGAGTACCAAGTAGATTTTATGCTATACCTACCCATTTTTTATGACCGCATCTGAATTCGCGGTCGTGTTGATTTCTCCTGTGAATAATTTATTGCTTGCCTTCACGATTCACGAACAACACGACGGTCGCCATCTTGGTACAAACTTGACCCACTAGCTACGTTTTTAATAGTTTTTATCACAGGCACGTCTATAAATAGGGCTCCATGTTCCTATCTGTTAATGTATTATTGAACACTTTATTAACTTATGCATCCACCTTACACACAGTAGGTTGGGGTTATAAGTGCACTCCAACCGCACGTGGTTTACTATTAGGTACATAGTTTTATCATTTTTAGTAGAGATGAAACGGTAACTATTCAGTATCCGGCCCACATTTACTATCCAGCTGGATGTGCAATAGTAACTCAATATCCGGCGGATACCGGATATGCTTAAATATTCTAAAAAAATCTTTTAAAACGTACATAATATAAGGTAACAGCTCGCACTTTTTTATTTAAAGTGGTAATAAGAGAAAAAAAACACAAGTTACAATTACAATACAACCTTAACCGATGAACTTAATCCTCGGTTAGTTGCACTTTTCTTATTTGTTTATTTATATACACTTATAGTACACCAAAAACAATTTGGTAAAGCTAATACATAGAGATATATAATATAGTGTACAGTAGGCGGTCTTATTTCTGAAAGCAATCTCTTCCAGACAACCTTTTTTCTTGTGACACCATCAATTGCATATCATTTATTTATGTTTATATATATTTATTAGCATAACCCTTCCGCAGGCAGGTACCATTTTGCAACATTTTATGCAAAGCACTCTAATCTACCACACAAAGACATGTTTTTATCAAGTTAAAAATTAATATTCATAATCAACAAGTGATAAATACTAAATTTTTGGCTTTCATAGGCAACAACTGATTTCGTTATTTTTCATATACTAGACTTACCCCAGTAAACAGCCTTTCGCTATAAACACTGCAGCAATTAGCTGAAAAGTCCACTTTAGCAAACTTTATCAGATGGGATACTGCGTCGAGTTAACTAAGGTAAGGGTACGATCAATCTGAACTGTCTTCAAATAGTAGACAATTTCGTTTTACTTTGGATCGTGATGTTGGCTATTGTTTTCATCTGCCACCTCATTGAAACAAAATAAGAAGGTATCGTTAGAGACATTGATATGTAGATGGCCAGATGTCCGATTGTCCGGCCTAACAGCTCGCCCGATATCCGGTATCTGGCCAAACAACTATCCTTTTCATCTCTAATTTTTAGCACTGTATTTCAATCCCTTTACAAAGTTCATGTCATATCCAATTCATCAAAAATGATAAAGTAATATTTTAAAAAAATGAAACTACTAATAGGTATTGGGAGTGAAGGACCAAACATCTTGGTAAGGAAACAGGGAAATAGGGGCAAACCTACTTAATTACTCTGAGGGCAAACCTCAAGAATATAATAATATTTCACATTGTCCCACATTTTTTTTCTCCTAATATCTAGTGATCCAAAATTTGGGGGTAATTTCATTTTTTCCAAAGAAAGAATAGTATGGATATGCCTTTCTGAATAAATTAATAGAAGTTCATACAAAAAAAATCCAGGGTACTGAATTGTAAAAAGCATTAGGATTCCTAATTCTAATGATCTGATTATAGTGAATGTTGATCTTATTGAAAATTGTATGTATGTTGTGTTTATATGTGTATATAGTATATATGCCTGTGTAGGCTTACCGGTAATCCTTGTAAGAGGTGGGCTAAAATGTGAAAAAGAGGGCTATAGGCCAGGAATGTCTCGGGAATTTATTAGTAGGTTAATTAAAAAGGGCATGTCCATATTATGCTAGCTCCTCAATTTTAGGTATAATTTCCCCCGAATTTCCGATCATAACATTAATAACACAGTCATCATTACAGCTCATATACGTCCCCACCGAGGGGCTCGAGCCTACCCTGAATCAGGGCGATTAGGCCTTAGTCGACCACGCGGGCCCAGTGCGGGTTGGTCGACTTCACACACAACCTTCGAGTTTCTTCGCAGGCGTGTGCAGGTTTCCTCACGATGTTTTCCTTCACCGTTAAAGCAATCGGTAAGTATGTACGTAAGTTTTTGAAAAACTCATTGGTACATTGGCCGTCCAGATTTGAACCCGGTTTCTCTGGTTAGATGGACCGAGTCGTTACCGGTTGAGCCACCGACGCTTTTTTTTTTTAATAATAATAATAACTCAGTATTAGTGACAATTTTAACCTTAAAAGAATCAAGATAATTTTCTTTACATACAATATTAAAACCACAACCTAAAAGAAGTTACGATTCTTTTAACTTTTACTGATAGATTTACAACCTTAGGGTTGTCATTTTATACAAAACATTTGAGAAATCCATCCCGGAGTGAATCTAATGACACCATCTTATAATTTTTTGACATCTTATTTTTTTTTATTGTGATGTTGAATTTTTGTCTTTTTCGGCAGTCATGTTACACTTTGACATTTTTGATTGATTGATTGAAAACACTTTATTGCAAAACATAAGAGGAAAATACATTTTTTGTATGTTTGTACAAATATGTAACCAGTGACATGAAATAACTAATGTAATCTAATCCATGCTGGGTATGGGATGAGGCCGATTTGGTCAAACCATGTTGTTTGGAGAGTGGCGACATGAAAATATTTGACGCCACTGGTAAGTGATCGTAAACGAATTTCAGTCTTTTTTTTTTCTGAAGTAGTTTTTCTTTAGCGGTGTAAAAGCCGTCTCTTTCGCAAATATCGACCGAGACAACTTTCTGAATCATATCACGACATTCTACAGTAAGTTCTCTTACATGGGCAAGATGGTTTTTCTTTATAATTTTTTTCTTTAAAACACGTTGTTCACGAGAGCATCCTGGTCTTTTCAAACACGAAAATATGGCGTTTTTCTTGTAATGCATGATGATTGACTGGATAGTAAGTAGATCTTAGCAGTAATAATTTCCCACTATTATTCTTCCGTCATAGGCTTTCCGCAATCCATATTCCTCAAAATTATTAATGAAAAAACCAGCCAAGTGAAACTTGGGGTCACAAAAACAGCGTTCCGCACCAAAACTAACTATTCACAGAACAAGACCTCTTAGTACATACTTATCTCTAGGTAAATAGGGGTCTACTTATTCAGGACTTTAAAAAATTTCATTTTTCCTGTAGGACGGTTCCATCCTTTCGTTAGGACTAGATTTTCTCGTAGATTTTCCTGTAACCTATGCAATTTCATTTTTCCTGTAGGACGGTTCCATCCTTTCGTTAGGACTAGATTTTCTCGTAGATTTTCCTGTAACCTATGCATTTAACCTCATACTTCAAGATTTTAGGCCCAGTAGTTTTAGAGATAAGAGGGGGGGGGGGGATTGTAAATTTTCGCCTATTTTCTTAAATAACTTCAAAATTATTTATCTTAAAATTATAAAAAATATATATTTGAGATTCTCACAATAAGTCCTTTCATTTGATAGAACACTCATCATCATATTTTGAAAAACCTTTTTTTTTATTTACCCCTCAAAAGTGGCCCCATGTTTAAAATTCATTTAATTCGTTACACGTCCGTTTTTGGTTATTTTGCTGAACTCATTTTTAACCCCCGACGCAAAATGTGGGGTGTTACAAAGTTTAACTTTTATCTGTCTGTGGCATCGTAGTTCTTAGTAAGATTATGCACGCTCCTTAGATCCGTTTCATCCTCAATGTGAAACGCTTGAGTCATAAGTGTGCAAGAGCATGGTACCTCCGGTCTGAGACTGAGATGTACTTCTCCTTTGGGCTGTACTTGTCTTGGGCTGGGGAACATTTATTTATGGCTTTAATATCTTTACAAATGAAATGATAATATTGATGAGCAATATTAAATCGACAGGTTTCAATTGATTAAATTTAATACGAAATTCAATGCTAAACTGAAGTGGCAGTGGGCAGGGCACATAGCTCATATAACAGCTATGAGCTATGACCACCGCTCACCGGAAAACGTAGCGTAGGCAGGCCTCCCATGCGGTGGACCGATGACCTGGTGAAGATCGCGGGAGGCCGATGGATGCGGGCAGCGCAGGACAGTCGTGAAAATCCTTAGGGGAGGCCTTTGTCCACCAGTGGACGTTTTTCGGCGGATATGATGATGATGAAATTTAACGCATCCAAAAAAATCAAAATGTGTGCTGGGACACATAGTAGAAGTGAATCTTCAACAGACAAGTAGAAAGGGTAACCCAGGCTAAGTACCTGCCTTATATCTCCATCTCAATTTTTCTCTATCTACGAATACAGCCGTTGCCATCTCTCCGTCGCGTCGCTGCCGCCAGCCTTTATCTGTCCTTTTTCTTCGCGTGGAGGGGACGCGGCCGTAACGCTTTTTCGTGACAGAAAAAATCCTAATATCCCCCGTCTATATAGAAGTTTCACTTTAAAAGAAGTAAAATTAATCACTAGTTAAGTAGTTTTAGGAAATGACTAAAAAACTATGACATCATGTCTAATTTCAAACATACACTCTGAGGAAAGTTTTTTATACTTGCTATTTTTCTGCAGACGTTGCTGTGGCACCCGTATCAGGGTTGAAATGTCGAGTGGACGCACCAGACGAGAACGCAGATTCTCCAGGTACGCATAACAACTTTTTTGTGTAAAAAATTTTGATTTTGTTACTGTTAGACGTTGATAGTAAATTTTAAAGGTGTTTTTTTTTAATAATTTTAACTTTACTAAATATTTTAATAAGATTGTAAGGCGATACTAAATGTGGTGGGTCTTGGAACGTTTGCAGGTCCATTTTATCAACCAACCACCAACACACCAACGACCTCACCACATCTCTTCACCACAACTACGGCTCGTTTGCCAATAAGCCATCCGCGTACGCCGCTCGCAACAACATCCCGATCAACTTCTGCGAACGCCTCTCCAAACTTCTACGCTGCTTCAACTACGGCAACCTCAAAATCCTCCTTCTGACAGCCATCACCTAGCAATCCTCAATCCTAGCATCCTAACCTGGACATGTTATTTATTACCGATGAGAATCAACGGTAGGATCCCTTCCTGAGTGTCCTGCAATCCTGCCATCTGACGCTTCACCACTCCAACTGCACACTGCATCACCGAGGCAACGTGGCTCAAACACAACCGATCAACGTTTGTGTCATCGCGATCCACTGTAGAAACCTCCAATTAACGACACCGCTCTACAGAAGATAGATTGAAACTTGCCAACGCCTCGATAATCAAGTTTAAGTTCCTTCGGCCTCACAGCAGCCCAACAACGGTCAGCTTTCTTCGCAGGCTCACCATGTCTCGGTACTTTTTGAATCCTATATTAAACCTTGCCTTACTACCTGTATTTTAGCAATAGTGGAATCGTTGGCGATTTAGTTAGGGATTCCATGTTTTGCATAAAGGACTTGCATAATTAATGAATGCTACAACATTAAAATTAGAGAAAATTATTAATTTTGGGAATGTTGGATGGAAAATCTTACTTCAAAGTAGTTTCATGTAGAAAGGTGGATGACAGGTGGAACTTTTTTTTTTGTTATTTTAGGAGAACAACAAACAGTGTAGATTTCTAAAACATGCATTTAAGCGTAATCTGTTGTGTCAGCAGTACCTTCCTACGTGAAATTTACTTTGATCAACTGAAATTAAAATATATTCTCTCAAATGCTGAACTATTTATGTGTTTTTCATAGGTCGGATGTTTTTGAAGACAACTTAAAAAAATTAACAATACTCTTAATGATTGTTTTCATCCTAAACCTGATTAATCAGCTAGAAATTGGATTTTTAAGCATAATCCCGTAATTAGTATAATGGTGTATTGGCTGGAAACAATTGTTAAGTGAGTTATAAAATCTTATGACAACCACTTATATCTCATTGACATATTGGCCGAACGCAAACCAAATACGCATGCGTGAGGGAATAATCTATAGGTTAGACGAGGACGGAATTTCTTAACCGCCTCCGCGGTGTAATGGTTAGTCCATTCGCTTCGCAACAGGAGGTCGCGGGTTCGATTCCCGGCGGGGTCAACTTGTAAGACTCGGTTTGGTTGGTGGTAGGGCATTTTCTAAGCCCGCCTGGCCAGCTACCACTATTTTATCTAAGTCTTGCCGCCAAACATTAGTGTTAACAACATTGATGTGTTCCGGCTTGAAGATAAGATAGCCGCTTCCATCTTCGGCATCATCGTCACTTACCATCAGGTGAGGTGATGCCAAGGGCTTTCCAATTGAGAATAAATAAAAAAACCCTTCTAACTTATATCTTTGTCTCTCTCGCTTCTATGTTTAAGCAATCGGCCAACATGCTTATGAGATACTAACTTGTTTATGCCCTAACATGCGCCCTAAAATCAGCAGGTCCCGCAGCCGCAGCCCGCGCCGCCGTTCGTTCTCCCGCGGACGGTCCGGCTCGCCGCGCCGTTCGCCGTCCGTGCGGCGCCGTTCGCCGTCAGTGCGCCGTTCCCACTCGCGCGACCGTCGCAGTCGCTCCGACAGTAAGAACAGGTAGACGCCCGACCATATCCAGTGGTACAGGTTGACCACAAAAATAATTGTTGTCTTCGATCACACATAAAGTTTATATATAATACAAGGGTGGTAAATGGCAAATAAGTGGCTTTTGTAAGCCCGAGCCGCCGGCGAAGGTTTAATATCGTCACGAGTTTGCCAATTACCTCATAATTATAAGAGCTTTTTAACCGACTGCTTAATGCGTAATGTTTTTCGATTGTTTGTATGTTTCTTTAGCTGAGCCTGTGCTTAAACGGCTTTGGATTATATGCGTTGTGTCGTTAGATCTGTCTTGATCCCCGAAAGTTACATGGGATACATGGACTGCCCAAAAACGAGGGGTACCTAATGTTTTGTTTATGCAGTTGGGTTTTAATTTTCAACTAAATTGTTTGTTCAAAACAGTTGAGAAAACAGGTAAATTAGTTGTCAACGCTAAAACGTCAAAAAGACCAAAACTTTAATCATAAAATTGCGGCCTTAAACCGACGACGACGTGTGATTGGTGCACACTGAAACAGTCCATATCTTGACACTGACAGTCCATATCTTGGACTAGATCATACTAGATGGCGCTACTTCACGTTTAAAAAAACACGATTTTTGTATGGAGATGGAGACCCCCTTTATTTTTTAACTTTTTCTAATTTTTAGTATTTGTTGTTATAGCGGCAACATAAATACATCATCTGTGAAAATTTCAACTGTCTAGCTATCTATCACGTTTCATGAAATACAGTCTGGTGACAGACGGACAGCAGAGTCTTAGCAATATGGGCCCGTTTGTACCCTTTGTGTACGGAACCCTAAAAATGTGTAGACAAGCATACATACATACTACACTCATAAGTGGTACACCTTTTTAGACGCCCACATAGACTTAACATATACAAATAATGTGGATTTCCAAATATGGGTCAAATGGATATCCTCCTCTTTTGAAGATGGTTAATAATTAGGAAATAATTAAAAATTTAAAACCTGACTGCATAAAAACTTATTCCCTATTTTTTGCCAAGATGGGTAAAACGTATCCTATGTCACTAATGGGATTAAGATAAATCTAACGACACCTCGCACTCCGGAATCCATAAAGGCTACAGTACAGAGGGTGCCAAAGAAATAAATAACTTGTTTTTTGTTACTCGGGCAAAAATGTATCCTGTGTCACTCACGGGATCGAATCTACCGACACCTCGAACTCCAAAATCCATCAAGCAGTTTTATATATATCCTCCTCGGCCGATTTCGGCCATGGCGACTGCTTACTACTCCTAGGCTGGGTTGTGGCGTTCGTGCGCCCTAATATGGCTAACATAGCCGATCTTAGCGGCAAATTCCCGCTCACGGTGGGGGGCACGTGAGAACGCCGTTCAGTTAGTCGGGCGAAAATGTATTATATGTCACTCACGGGATCAAATCTAACGACACCTCGAACTCAAAAATACATCAAGCAGTTTAGGTTACAGGGCGTGCCAAAGAAATAAATATACATACATACACTCGAAAAAAATAACCATCCTTATGGAGCAGTCGGGTAAAAAAGGTCAGAAATAGAAAAAATACATGGTTTGGTTACATACAAATTGGCGCTTCATTTTAACAGACTACACAAGCATGCCTAAGTTTCTTTAAAATATGTAACTAAATAGATATAATAAGGTAAATATGCAAGCAACCTCCTTGGAAAAGATAACCTGTTCCTTGATGTGACATGTATGCTTGATGTATCATCACCAAACTGTAGGGACACATTGTAATAAGAACGCTTACTATACAATATGGAAATCCAGGCGCACGACTACTAACTAATGTCTAGCCAGTCGTTTCTCGTCGCGCGTCCGGAGTACACCCTGTATTCACTTGCTTCTAATAAACCTACCGGAAAATCCTTCTGAAATTCAATTATTGAATAACCTCAACTACCACCAAACTACCTAAAAATCTATCTCTTTGTGACACAGGCCACTGTTGGTAATTTAATCTCCTTTCTTTACAAAGTTATAATCTATCTATTTTAAAATTCACCTTTCCCAAATCTGAAAGAAGATATTAGAAGAAGAAAAAAAGAAGTTGATTAATATTAAATATTATTATTAAAAAATGGCAAAGTAAAATGCACATGTGCGCTAAAATCAAGCGCACAGTAAACCTGTCTGGCATATTAAGTACCAATTTCGATCAGCTATTGAAAAATAATTTATTTTTATTTTATTTGGAAAACTTACTGATATTATTAGTAAGTTTTCCAAATATTACGCAAACATACATACGTATCATTCTTATAAATAAAATGTATTGAGAAAATTTTGGTGTTCTGTATGTAGTTGTGCCTCTGAGTGTATTTAGTCAATGGCTTCCGGAACTGTTTTTCAATATTCAATCTATTTATTCAAAATAGGTGCAAATTACACTATTTCTGGTAGTCATAAAATAATAATAACATAATTTCATTTGTGAAAAATCAAGAAATAAACAATCATTAGTTAATAATGTCAAAAAGCAATCATTGAAATAAACCACATTGTCATTAGAACATGAAAACAATATGACACGAAAAGTTATACATAAAAATCATTTAATTACATTGATACCTTTGACAAGAGTAGGCCAGTTCACACGGACAGCACCCGGTCACGAATATAACGCGAGAGTCAGCCATCGCTCCCATCAACCATATGTACTCCAAGAATAGGTACTGATATTGCAAATACTATTCCTGTGGTAATAAAGATTTCTTGTTTGCAGATATTGAATGACCTGAATGGATTCTGGAGTAAGAACAAGTACAATGAGAGGTGTAAGTATGTGATGCAGTGAATTGGTTATGTGTGTGTGTAATGAAATAAGTGTAAAATAAAATAATAAATATTTGACTGTAATGTATTATGCACGGTCAATATTATTAGCGACACACTCAGATCAAAAATAAATGGTAGATGTACTGTTAGCGTTTCGAAAACGGGGTATAAAAACTGCTCCAATCACGACGGAGCAGAGTTTCGCTTACACTCACACATTGGCAGACTTACCGTCAACAGCCGAGACATGTCTCAATAACAGTGAAGGATAGGACATATCACGTGTCGAAACATTATTCGAAGTCAGTGCTTATGGTATAAAGATGCATACGTATGTAAAAGAACAAGGAATACCACTCTTTTAGTTACGATTGTTGTATGAAACTCAATATCTACATTATTTTTAATCTGAGGGTAACACTGCTAAAGATATTGTTTAAATATAAGTTTTATGAGTAAAGTCATTTTATTGATTTAGTGAATTTTCATTATCGAAAACTAACTGTATTTGTACTCTATAGCATGTAATTCTTAAAATAGGGTAGGTTTTAGACATCAAATGACCTAATATAATGTATTATAATATGGACTTGTTTTTTTTTGATACATGTTTATCGTCGTGGAAGCAGCTACTTCCTGCTTGATGGGTGAAGCACGGGGATACCAGACTGTTTGTCCCGACCGTTTTCGTGCTTCACCGTTGGTGCCGGTTGCTATCACTAATTCACTAGATGACTGGGAATATTCAGATAGCAGTCGTGTCAGATGCCTTGGGTCGCGGTGTCGATGACAGCGGGCAGCGGCGCGTTCAAAGGAGCCGACGTGCCGGTAGCGAGCGGCTCATTTGAACGCGCCGCTGCCTTAGACGAGATTAAAGTGGGATTTCCCCCTAGCCACAAGCTCCACCAACCCGGACTTGGCACCCGCGTGTGGAGTATGGCCTATCCTTCCCGAGTTTTTTACCGACTTCAAAAAGGAGGAGGTACTAAGTTCGACTGTATTTTTTTTTGGAAGAGACTTGTGGCCCAGGAGTGGGGTTGGTATGGGTAAACGAATGCAAACAAATGCGGCCTTATCGATTCCGGAGTTAGCATACACACAATTCACATTTACATGATTTGTATAATTATCTACTCAAAACAAAATAAGGGCATTCTTTTTTAGGGTTCCGTAGTACAAGGAACCCTTATTGTTTCGTCATGTCTGTCTGTCCGCGGCCTAGCTCCTAGACTATTAGTAGTTAAGAGCTGAAATTTGGCAAAGATATACAATAATAACGCGGAGAGAACTGTTAAAAAAAATTCTGAAAAAAATACTTTATGGTACCTCCTGTACAAGTGGGGATGATTTTTTTTTTGTCAAATCCAGTCGAGTGGGATATCATTGGTTAGAGCTTAAAAAATAGTTGTGAGTCTTCTAAGACCATTTTATAATCTAGGGTTCCGTTTTCGAAAAAAATAGGCTTGAAAGTGATAAAATTTTGTTGGGAGTCGAGTGTCCCCACCCCCTAACAACTAACCTGCCTGTATTTGGAAATTTGAAGAAATTCATGAAAGTAGTCTATATAATGAATTTAAAAGGAAAACTATCAAAGCTATTAAGGCTTTTCTAGTTGACGAGCAATAGTCGATCAAAAAAATTCGTATATATACTAACCTGCTCAAAAATGTTGCTAGCGCGTTTTAGAATATATCAAAATGTAAGTAAATCACTATGGCAACTACGGAACCCTACATTGCGCGTGGCCAGACACGCACTTGGCCGGTTTCTTTATCCTCAATTGGTAAGCCCTTGACATCATATCACCTGATGGTAAGTGACGATAATGCCAAAGATGGAAGCGGACTTACCAAGATTCCCCAACGCAGGGAGTGATTATCTTATCTACAAGCCGGAACACATTAATACTGTTAACACTGATTTAGATAAAATGGTGGTACTTATAAAATGTCCTTCCACCAACCAAACCGAGTTATACAAAGTTAATCTTCTCCGAGAATCGAACCCGCGACCTTCTGATGTGAAGCTAATGGACGTTACCATGACGCCACGGAGGCGGTTATCTAAGTTTTCACAGTATATTTTCGCACAGAGAGGTGATAAAAACAGCCACGATTATTTTTTCAAAATCATAAGGTTTTAGATCCCTGGCTACAAATGTGTCGAAGATCACAACATTCTGCAGACCCTCGAAAACTAGTGGATTGCTGTTTGGACCACTTCTGTGTATGAAAATATACTGTGAAAACTTGGGTGGCCCTTATTTTTTTGGAGCAGTATATTTTATTGTTAACCCCGCATGCGCGTGTTCCGTGCGCGACAAGAAGTGTTTAAGATTACTTTATTCAACCGACTTCCAAAAAGGAGGAGGTTCTTAATTCGACTGTATTTTTTTATGTTTGTTACCTTAGAACTTTTGACTGGGTGAACCGATTTTGATAATTCTTTTTTATTTGAAAGCTAGTGCTTCCCGTCTGGTCCCTTAAAAATTTTATCAAAATCGGTGTAGTACTTTAATTAAAAAAAACCAAAAATAATAATGCAAAATTGTATTAAGTTGTTGCGATGGAATTCGGTTTTTTAACGTGTTTCGCGTATTCAATTATTATCAAACAACAGATACTTTTAATATTTTATTAGAATAAATAAATAAAATCTCAATAAAATGTAAATAGTATAAAAATACTTGTAACCTACTGATAGCTTGGCTTTATCAATCTTCGTATTCTTAATATAATATGATAAATTAGGTATAATTCCTCTTCAAATTTAAATGTAATTGAGAATAAACTGTATACACAGGAAATAAAAAAAATAACATGAATCTTTACAGAAGCCAGTTCCTAGTATGGAATTCGTTTTTAGGGTTCCGTTCACCCAACGGGACCCTATTACTTACTACTACTTAGTACTAATATATATACTGTGCTACTACTAAGCCTCCGCTGTCTGTCCGTCTGTAGGCAGGCTGTATTTCACGAACCGTGATGTGTATGCAGTTGAAATTTTCGCAGAATGTGTATTTCTGTAGAGAAGACTCCAAGTAGGTCTCCATACAAAAAACCTGTTTTTTTATATCGGTCTAGAAGTATTTTTGATTTAGCTCTATCGTAAAGACGGTTAAATACATAAAGCGTGAAACTTGGTGTGATCATAGTACTAATACTGAAGTAAAACAACAAATAATAAAAATCTGCCAAGTGTGAGTCGTACTCGCGCTAAGGAGTCCGAACTGAATGACAAAAAAATCATACTTTAGTTGTTCGCATTGATGTCTTTTGTTTGTAATGTGAATAGGTACCATTGTCCTTATGATGTAGTTATGTGGAAGGGTGTGGTGGTAAGGAACCCTCGGAGTGCTAGTCCGACTCGCACTTGGCCTGTTTTTTCTTTTTTTAAATTTCAAACATACCTACCTGTATAAAGCTGGCTTCTCACGGCGCGTGATACAGGGCTGCCAGATGTTTGATCTAAATCGTATTCGTTCTGTATGGGGCGTACCACCTATTTAATGTGTATACGATTTTATTGCTGTGTAAAATCTTTGCTCTCGCTTTCCTGCAATTTGTGGGAGTGATTTCGTGAAATGGGACGGAAATGTGTCCCATTTTAACAGGAAGTCGCGTTTTTTCAGGCTTTAAAAGCGCGGAAAAGGCAAAGGTATCTATGACCATACAGCCTAGTCTGCCGTATCTTTGCCGTCCTTTTTTCAGGCTTCAAAAGCGCGGAAAAGGCAAAGGTCTCTATGACCATACAGCCTAGTCTGCCGTATCTTTGCCGTCCTTTTATAAAGTATTTTGTCACATGTTACACATCATATGCGAGTACAGATGTTTTATCTCACGAGCGCGGGTTGGCCATACTTGTGTGTGTGCATAATATTGTCTTTGCGTGCGTAAGCTCGGGAGCTTTACAATAGCGCACACAATAGACGCAACTTATAAACTCACAATAGCGAGTGTCGATACGCATTACACACACAAGTATGGCTAACCCGCGCTCGTGAGTTAAAACATCTGTACTGTAGGTCTCGCTCGAATTTTTTTTTGTACGGTTTCAAAATTAAAATGGCCGTCCTGGCATGATATCACGAGACGCGCGGAAGGCAGTGGCTCGAGGCGACTCGGGCTAGCGCGTGATGGCGCGTCCGATCCGCTAAAAGTCGGTAGCTTCAAAGGCGCTGGGTGGTATTCAATGGTTTTCATACAAATCGATCAACTGATTTCATATAATTCGATCGAGCTGCGTGCCTGTCTGGTCATGGTTTATGCGGCGCGGAGGGTACGGTCGCGCCGCGCCCTGAGAACGGGTGACGCGGGCTCGCCTGTGACGTTTCCTTCTCGCTCGTACAACTCAACTCGGCGCGAAACACGGGCCGTGAGAAGCCAGCTTTAAATTTCCTCAAAATCTCTGCCGACGCTAAGGGATGCTTCTCTTTGTGAAACTGAACTTTTCCCACGGAACCCATAGTTAATTCGCAAAAAGAAATTCGGGCTTCCTTCATACGAATCGATCAGCTAATTGAACAATCTTACTTCTACTTACCATCAGGTGAGGTGCAGCCAAAAACATTTAAGAATCCAAAATGTTTTTGAGAATTAACTAAGGGTTTAGGTAGATGAGATACCAGTTACTTCGTTAAAATAGTTTTTATATTTTTGTTTGTCTGTATGTATGACCGCGCATCACGCAAAAACCACTGAACGGATTGTGACGAAACTTTTTTACAGAGACAGCGTATATCTCGGAATCACCATCATCATCATATCAGCCGAAGGACGTCCGCTGCTGGACATACGCCTCCCCCAAGCATTTCCACGATGACCGGAATAACATACTCGTAATATAATAAAAATTCTCGAAAATTGACCGAGAAACATAAATGAGCAAAAACCTTTGAATTAGTACAAAGTTAGTAGTATACTTCAGAGCTCCATTACAACTGGACGTGGATACGCTATTACTCTTTATTGTACTGTGACGTGGACGTGTCTGACGTGACATGTAAAACCAGGTCCTAATGCCGAAGATGGAAGCGGGCTTACCAAGGTTTCCAAAAGTAATATAAATTACAACATTTAAGGTGGTTCCATTAGCTAGCACACTAGCGCCGCAAACAGAAATTAATAATTTGCACAATCTTATGGACTTCAATTGAAATCATTGAACATTTTGCGCAAAGGGGGGCAACAACTATTGCCTGTTACTTTATAACTGTAAATATTGGCAGCAAATTACTTTTTTTGCAAAACTGCTAAAAGTGGCCACATTTGACAATATCGACAAACATAACTTGTTGCTAATAGGCAAGGTTATATATACAACAACAATTAAAAAAACACCTTGTACCCCTGTGTGTAATACAAATCCAAAATATAAATCCCGGTCGTCGTGGAGATCCTTGGGGAGGCCTTATGTCCAGCAGTGGGCGTCCTTCGGCTGATATGATGATATGATTAATGTGCTAATCGAACCGCCTTAAAAATTAAGAGTTCCTTGAGGATAGTTGTTTTGTGTCAGGTGTAGAATACCCCTTGCGTCGGCAGATAAGGCTATACAACAATTAAAAAACACCTTGTACCCCTGTATGTACGCAAAATACTCAATGATTTCAGTTGAAGTCCTTATGAATGAGCAAATTATTTTGGCGGCGGCGCTAGTGTGCTCATCGCACCGCTTTAAACATTAAGGGTTCCTTGAGAGTAGCTGTTTAGTGTCAAGTGTAGAATACCCCTTGCGTCGGCAGATAAAGTTATAGAACAACAATTAAAAAACACCTTGTACCCCTGTATGTACGCAAAATACTCAATGATTTCAGTTGAAGTCCTTATGAATGAGCAAATTATTTTGGCGGCGCTAATGTGCTAATCGAACCGCCTTAAAAATTAAGAGTTCTTTGAGGATAGTTGTTTAGTGTCAAGTGTAGAATACCCATTGCGTCGGCAGATGAGGAACAATTAAAAAACACCTTGTACCCCTATATGTATGCAAAATACTCAATGATTTCAGTTGAAGTCCTTAAGAATGAGCAAATGATTTTGGCGGCGCTAATGTGCTAATCGAACCGCCTTAAAAATTAAGAGATCCTTGAGGATAGTTGTTTAGTGTCAAGTGTAGAATACCCCTTGCGTCGGCAGATAAGGCTTATACAACAATTAAAAAACACCTTGTACGCCAAATACTCAATGATTTCAGTTGAAGTCCTTATGAATGAGCAAATTATTTTGGCGGCGGCGCTAGTGTGCTCATCGCACCGCTTTAAACATTAAGGGTTCCTTGAGAGTAGCTGTTTAGTGTCAAGTGTAGAATACCCCTTGCGTCGGCAGATGAGGTTATACAATAACAATTAAAAAACACCTTGTACCCCTATATGTATGCAAAATACTCAATGATTTCAGTTGAAGTCCTTAAGAATGAGCAAATGATTTTGGCGGCGCTAATGTGCTAATCGAACCGCCTTAAAAATTAAGAGATCCTTGAGGATAGTTGTTTAGTGTCAAGTGTAGAATACCCCTTGCGTCGGCAGATAAGGCTATACAACAATTAAAAAACACCTTGTACGCCAAATACTCAATGATTTCAGTTGAAGTCCTTATGAATGAGCAAATTATTTTGGCGGCGGCGCTAGTGTGCTAATCGAACCGCCTTAAACACTAAGGGTTCTTTGAGGATAGTTATTTAGCGTCTGGTATAGAATACCCCTTACGTCGGCAGATATAATTATGACTTACATTACAACCAAGAAAGTTTCATAAACTATGTGGGTACCTACGTAAAAGTTCACAACCTTCATTTTTATCTACTTTTCATACTAACAGGCCTTTGCTTCCTACCCTCAAATAAATCAAAGTAAACATAAGTTCCAACGGAAACTAATAATGTTCCTACAACATGTAACATAGTCAAATTATTTGTAAAAACTACGGACGATATCAACAAGGATACAAACTTTCTTAGCGTTAATATTAAGGTGACAGTGACGGACGGTTCTCGAGTTGCCAATGTGTGGACGGAATGTGCGCAGTAGAACTGAGATACTATGTTTATGGCTAACAAGAGCCATATTTCATAAGGTAGGCTCGATGACACCTCGCGCAGCTGTGGGGCGATGCCCAGAAACAGCGGCAGCGGAAGTGCATGAGTGTAAAACATCATCTGAAAGTAAAATACGCGTGTGTTAAGGTACCTATGTTTCAACTGAAAAGACGAGGAGTGTGAGAGATATCACTAAGCATTGGAATGCAATTATTTAGTAGATATTGACAAGTCCGTAGGATTCACGATAGATCTATTGAAGGAGGCCTACACAATAGGGATGACGAATGCTAGTCAACTGATTTACTTTTTATCATCTGTCAAAAACGACATTTTCGTCTAAAAATGTTTGAAATACCTAGGCGTGACGTCATAGTTTTGCAGCGTCATTTATGTACTCTTTTTGTGATTTTGATGAATTAAAAATCAAAGACTTGATGGAAAACTAAACGAGTAAGTTTTTCCGAAGTTTAAGTAGGAGGGCAATTTAGTGATCAAGAGTTCATAATTTATTTCTGATGCTCTTCGTCATCCCTATTCAAGTGATTTAAAGGATGTTTTTTTTAATTATAATTTGTAAGCCCTTGGCATCATCTCACCTGATGGTGTGACGATGATGCCGAATATGGGAGCGGACTAACCTAGATTTCCAAATGCAATGGAAAACTGGTTATCTTATCATCATATGGGAACACATCAATGTTGAATAATTCAATTGAAAAGGGTGTTAAAACTGAGACAAAGTTCCCCAAGACTGATCAATTTTCAAAAAAATATTTGGACTAATACGATATTCTAATCAGCTTATCTACCGTTACAAGTGAAAAAAATCCCTTGAGGAAAGTTGTATAGTTTTGTCTTCCTAAATTTGTCCATTGCTTAATATTATTATTACCTCCTCCGGATTCTTTCCATACTTAGAATACAGAATCTCTTGCTGTAAACCGGCAAACGCTCCTAAAAACAGTGTCGATAGCAGTATGCAGACTCCAATGCACCAATAAAGGAATTCTCCCTTATTCTGTTCGGCCACAGCAGCGCCACCTAGCATGGCTAACGCCACACCGATGGAGATGAGAACAGAGCCAATGGATTTATTCAACTTCGGAGCTTGCTTTTTAGCATACCATGACACTAGCATGCTGGCTGGGGAGGATGCTGACCTTAAATGAAATTTTAAATAAATTAATTAGATTTATGTATTCTCTATAGTTTCGTTTTTTTTTATTCACTACTGGTAAGCCCTTGGCGTCTTCTCAACTCATGGTAAGTGACGATGATGCTGAAGATGGAAGCGGGCTTTCTAAGATTCCCTAATGCAATGGGGAACTTATCTTTAAGCCTGAACTCATCAATGTTGTTAACATAAGACTTAGATAAGATAAGGCAAGACTTAGATAAGATTCTCAGTAGATTGGTCTTCTGATATATTGTATCAAGGGGATCTTTGTCTTTCTGAGTTTAGAGTTTTTAGAGTGTTTTCATTCAAAATCTTCAACCCATTTTTAACTTTTTGATTCTTGAGTAAAGTTAACTATTTTTTGTTAGTCTTTGTAGCTTTATATCTCTTTTCAACAAAACTTCATAATAACTTAAGTTGAAACACAAAACAAGAATACTGTAGATATACAAGCTGAAAGTAGCATCAACTAATCTTCAAAACCTACTTTTCAGTAACTTACTGTTCTACTGAAATGTAAGAAGTTGTTCAGAGGGGGTGTTCATGAATTATGTAATGCAGATGTGGGGGAGGGGGTCAAAACCAAAAACTGCATTACGTAATACTTGAATGGCTCCTGAGGTAGATGCAAAGCGCAAAGAGAAACATGTAAAATCACATCATTGCTGATACTTTTCCATTTCTGTCTACCTACGCCAGGTAATCTCATTTACTAAGAGGTGATGTATCATATAGATTCTATAATATCTCTAAAGAAGAAACGTCTTTTCATGGCTTGACAGAGAAGTGGAATCAAAAACAGATTCAAAGACGTAGCTGAGAAAATCAATCTGTATGAAAGTTACACTGTTTTTTTTATTTGCAATAGGTTAGCCCTTGGCATCATCACACCTGATGGTAAGTGGTGATGATGCGCAAGATGGAAGCGGGCTTACCAAGATTTCCTAATGCAATGGAGAACTAGTTACCTTATCTTCAAGCTGGAACACATTAATGTTGTGATGATGATTGGTGGCAAGACTTAGATAAGATAGTGATAGTTATCCAGGCGGGCTTAGGAAATGCCCTACCACCAACCCAACAGTCTTCAAGTTGACCCTACAGGGAATTGAAACCGCAACCTCCTAGTGTGAAGTGAAGGGACTAACCATTACGCCACGGAAGCCATTAAATGTTTACAATTTAAATGTTTGTCGACCTCTTATTACAGTAATCTATGACAGGAGTATGCCATATAGCACTCAAATGCCGGGCTATTTATGTGGCATAGAATTTCCCTCTGGGGATATTATAGAAACTTTAAAGCATGAAGCGGTACCTACCTTATAATCATATGCAGCGTTGAAGGCACATGCAACACATACACATAGTTATTTGCCACACTCGTCACAAAAAATAGGGAAACAAGCAGTGCGTATTGGCTAATAGGCACTTTGGGTTTTCTCTGAAAATGTCATTTCATATACTTTATTAATTTTCTTTTAGAATATATCATTTTCTTGTTTTACATAGACTCTCTGTGATATGTAGGTATGACATTGGAATCAAACAATGGTGTCAATTCGGAGTAACATGAGTTAACTTATTTGACAGGACAACTAATTTTTAGCATTTTGTTCTCTTTTTGATACAGAAAAAAAAGGACAGAATGCATTTTAGTTCAGTCCTGTCGAATAAGTTAAATTGTGTTACATCATATCGACACCAATGCACAGATGAAATACTAGCTACTTTGAACAATGTAAAAAAAGCTGATAGCTGATATTAAAAATGCGAATAATAATAATTATTCAAATTAGGTTGATACATAAAAATAAAATAAAGCTTCTAGACACACATAGAAATGATGTTAGAACAAGATCAAGCTAAATATAAGAATACAACATCTAGGTACACATCAAAAATTTAAACGAGGTAGGTACTTTAACTTTAAATTAGAAAATATTGCAGTATTGAAAGCTAATTAGAATCCTAATTAAACGTACTCATTCAGGAAGTACTTCCAGTCGTTACGGGAATCAACTCGTACTTACAGTGCCGAATTTCGAAGTGAACACCAACCCTTGCAGGGCAATGAAGAGGAACTGGAGAAAGGTCACAAAATTTGCGCTATGTGGAGCCTTCGCCATCAAGATTTCCATGAGCAAAGAGCTGGCACAGCACCCAAGAAACACATTGCAAATCGACGTACTAAAATACATTTTGTTTATTTCTTTTTCTCACAACCAACAGAATTAAAAACTATGCGGACGGATAAAATATAAACAGGGATGTAAATTAAGTAATTATTGGTCACATTACTATAACTACAGCTAATATAAAAAAATATAAAAAACAATACGAGCCACGAGCAACAAACACAAGTGGTCTGATGTGTCTCAAGTGTATGTATATCTTCATAGGTTGAATCTGTTCTGTTTAATCAGCTGACTGCTGCTGGGCTGGGGCTGCTGGCTGTTTGACGTTTGTTTAGAAATGTTGCCGGTAAACATTTTTAGGAAATCATATAAGTCCTATAACCTGTAAAAAGCCGTGTTTCTATTTCTTAACGTTCCTGGTCAACAAAGAACCCTTATAGTTTTAATAGGTCCGTTCGGTGTCCGGTCCTATCTCAGAGACTGATTTACAAAAATGTAATTTGGCATGGGTTTACATACCTATTAATCACGCCGTCAAAGTACGAAGTAACTATTTAGTAATCTGTGGTCAAAGTGGTATAAAAATCAATTTATTTTAATTTATTAAACGTGTCCTATAGTCGTTTAAAAATGTTGTAGGTGTGTGAAAACCATTTTTACCTGACTACGAAAAAAGGTGGGTTATGTTTTGACAGTCTATGTATTAATGTATGTATGGATATTCATCTGTTCCCCCATATTTCCTAAACCACTAAACCATTCTTGACAAATGTAGTGTCTTTAGATTCGTGACATTTCTCCGCGTATCATAGGATTTATAGCGTTTAAAAAATCAATATGGCGGATTTTATAGATGAATTAAACAACCAAAAAATATTTTTTTTGAGATATTCATATCATATTTGGTATCAAATGAAAGGTCTTGACAAGTACATGCTAAATATTTAATTGTAACATATGCAAATATTTTTAATTTCTTGGCAAATGGCCTCACAAGCGATATTGTGAGCCGGCTCGCCTCGCGCTACAATCAAGTGACACAACACGCGGCCGCAGGTAGCGAGGTGGGATGGCATTATAATCTAAGCACAAACAATATCAAAATAAAATAAAAGTTAAAAAACTAAAAACTATATAATTATATAGCCATAATGATAGGTACTTATGACAAAAATTTTGATTTCGATAGGGCTTGCGACTACGGCTATTACTCCAGATAAAGGAAAAAATAAAGGCTTTGATTTCAGGCGGGAAACTCTTGTTTTCATACTTTTCCGTAGTCGGGTTTTAGTTTTTGTAACTTTTTCGATTCAATGATCCGATTTTTTGTTTCATTTTTTTATTGTAGAGAAGAGCAGCCGGTAAGCAGCTTGTTTGTGAAATTTCAATCTTTAAATCGCTATTTTTTGTAAGAGACAAGTATCTTCCTCGCCCGCTGAAACGTTATTTCAGGAAATCTGAATAAAATTAAATAGTAGGACATAATAATCAATTTAGAAGAAAATTATCACGGCCAAGTAGGCTTTTAGTTAAAGAGTAATAGTCGACCAACTTAGGATGTGCAGTTAGATCTGTAAAAAGTTCAATGATTTTCCGTCCAAAATGTTTTTTTGTAGGTACCAACTGCAAAAATATCTGTATTTTTTAAACTTAGATTTATTTATTAAGAAAGAGCACGGTATCGTACCTACTTTCCGTATAGTCCGATACGCACTTGGCCACTTCTTTTAAACAATCAGTTGGTGGCCGGCACATTTGTCCAAAATCACTTGGTCTTGAGCGTAGAGATTTTTTTTTTTTCTGTTATTGTTGCTTGCGTAATACCTGTCTCCTTGTTTTTTCTTCGAGCACTGGGTTATATGGTAAAAGTCGTTCTCAGCGATAGTCTTATTGTACGTCTCTTATTTATTGATTTTGTTTTGTACTTGTATTTGTTTATTCTGATGTTTATTAAAGAGTTGTTTGAGTTTGAGAATTTTGGTCTGCAGTTAAGAATAATCTAAGGCCTGCACTGCAGTGATGACAAAACGATTTGTTATTTTCCTTGTCCACGTTACGTATGTCTCAGCCTATCTTTACATTAACCATTCAGTATTACTTATTTTCCATTGCATAGGCATAATTGTTGACCGAGCGAGCGTGAAGCATCTCCGTTTCATCTTGGGCAAAAACACTTTCGTATGTCAGGCGGTTCTCCTCAACAGGTCGCATTTCTTAACCGATTCTCGTAAAATTTTGTGAGCAGGTTCGATAATTATGTGGTATTTTGGTCGATTCAGTTTTTGGAAATTTTTAAAATGGCAGAGCCATGGAGGTTGAGAATATAAAAGAAATCATATGTCAGCCATTTCGAAAAACTCGCGAGGTCTACTTACAGCTTACAGAGCCACTAGTATATTTTTAACCTGAAAGCCGTAGAAAACGGTAATTACCATAGTATTGGCAACACTGAGTCATATCAGTTCATATTTTTATTTTTTTAACTGTTTGGATACAAGAACTTATTGAGAAAAACAGAAACTAGCGTTTAAATTGTGTTTTTCTTTTAATTGTTTGATGTGCAATAAAGAGAATTTATCTTATTTTCTTTACAAGTAGTGAGTAAAAAAGTTAGCGCGATCGCAATTTTCTCATTTAAAACGCATTGTATATTTTGTGAGTAATTGTTTTGCTTTCATTTATGGGTGTTGGAAATAATACGAAAAGTGATCGGAGGATGGATGAAAGCTAAGTGTGAACATTCAATGCGCACATTCTCGCATACCGGGCAACATCGGTGGCATGCCGCTTGCGGGTTGCCCACCGCGCACCATCGATGTACATAATAATAATAGTAAAAAATGCTGTGGAGCAGCACGGGTCCTCCTCGTCATACTGAACAACTTTCCCCAAAGAACCCATTGTCAAATCTCAAAAAATAATATGGAACCTCCATACAAAAAATGCACAAAATTGGCCGATCATATCATCGATTTGTAGGAAGTTAAACATTTTTTTTGCGATTTTAGCAAAGTCATAGAATAAGAGTTGTTCAGTATGATGAGTAGAAGACCTAGTTAACGGGACCTCCACCAAATTTGTTACACCTGTAGTTTGTATATAACCCATATTGTAATTCTGTGCCTTTAGGTTACAATACTTTACTCTTGGACTTGACGAGTGACGAAATTGTCATAGTGATTAGTACTAATATATATATATATATATACTGTGATAGTGACAAGGGCTAGGGCTTGTACTAGGGCTGCCATCCGTCCGGGTTTCCCCAGATTTGTCCTAGTTTGTAGGGTGCCCAGGGAGCGTCCGGACGGGGTTCTTGTGTTAGGGGAAATCTTTATTTTTTGAATGATTTGCAATAAATTAAAAGCATAACCAATGACATACTGGAGCATAACGTATTTAATCATGTGCGGGGTCGTACCTGGCGCAAAGGTTGTCCGTTGCGATCCAGCGTGGCAACGCTGCAAGTCTGATGGGCACCTTTGCGCCGCCGGGGATGACTCGGGGCGGACTCTTCGATTGCTAAGATTAGTTTATGATGACTATGTATACCCGTATATGTACCGATTTGACATATAATAAAGAATTAACCAAAATTTAATCATTCGGTGCGGACCCAAATTATTTTTGTTAGCAGAATATCTCTCAGATAGAGAATAGTGTAATAATTGATTAGTTAATTAAGTAAGCCTTTCATTTGTTTTGTTGAGGTTTAAGTCGATTTTCTATAAATAAATGAAAAGTATTATATTAAGATGTTTTCATTTTATTGTAAAAATTTTTTTAGTGCATGCGGATTTAATTTAATTTCACTTAAAATAATGTCCGGGGTGTTTAAATTTTTTGTCCAAGGTCCGTAATATAGATGATGGCAGGCCTAACCTGGACCACAGTATATATATATATTAGTACCTACTAACGTACATACCTGGACCCTGGACGTATTCTAGTTGATCTATGGGCCTAACTGTACCATAATGTACCCATTCACCGGTGCGCACACCCACGAAGGGTAGGTTGGTGTTGTGGTATGTATAATAGCTATTAAACTAGTTTATACCATAAGTCGTTTTCGTCGTTGCAACGACCATCAGCCGTAGCAACCGCCATTTCTACCGAAACAAGTTTATTGGAGTTCGAACACGAGTTGGCATCACCTCCGCCGCGCCCGCCAGCCGTCAACCCGCCCGCCAGCGCCATCACAACTCACAACATCAAAATTCAAACACACAGACCACAGTACACACAAGCGAATCGTCAATCGAGTCCGCTTTGCCGCGCCGAGGCAGGCACACGCATCGCATTTTCCCGCGCGAAAATGTTCTCTACTCACAAACTCCGCGTGACGTGAACAGTGAATCGAATTAATAAAGTTTTTTTATAACACAAAATACTTAGAATCTTTTTTGTGACTTGTGTGGTGTTTTAAATAAAAACGAGTTTTTTTTTCAACGTGAAGCTGCACGATGCAAACGATTTTCAATTTTATGTCCGTGTCAAGTGTGGAATTGGTTTTGTTTGCACAATGTTGACAGGATACATAGTGATTTCTCTCCTGGTTTTCTACGTACTCCCTTTGGGTAAGTTCTAGTTCACTGTGGTAATTGTTTTTAATTAATTTAATTACCTACAGATCTTTATAAAATAATGGCAGAACTTGTCCGCTTTAAGTTGAAATTTAAAGTTGAAGTTTGCGAAGAATTTTTGCATTTTTAACCCCCTTGGCGTAACGTAATGGTCTTAGAAGTCTCGCAGCTATTTTTAAGCTCTAACCAACGATACCCCACTCGATTGGGTTTGACGAGAAAAAAAACATCCCCACTTTACTTGTAGGGGAGTTACCCTTAAAAAGTTTTTTTAATTTTTTTTTACAGTTCTCCGCGTTATTATTATATACATATATCTTTGCCAAATTTCAGCTCTCAACTACTAATAGTCTAGGAGCTACTAGGCCGCGGACAGACAGACATGACGAAACTATAAGGGTTCCTCGTTGTACTACGGAACCTTAAAAGTGGAATAGTTCCGAGTAGTTTTGTAACGTGCTAATCAATTTGTTTGTGTGATTGACATCACATAAGAGGATCGTGAAGCTGCGACTTTTCATACAAATGGGGGCGTAACGATTTTCACCTTTTAAATGTTAACCGATTTGGACCAATTTTTGATAGGTTGTCATTCAGAATAAAAGCTAGGCTTATACGTTTTTGTTTTTTCGATAAAGTTAAAAGTTTAATTGTATTGTTGTTCACATGTTTTCATACAAAACTAATTTCGGTAATTTTTTAATTATTTATAATCAGAAATTTATATATAACGAAACGTATAAGCCTAGCTTTTGTTCTGACTGACTGACAACCTATCAAAAATTGGTCCAAATCGGTTAACATTTATGAGGTGAAAATAGTTACGCCGTTTGTATGAAAAGTTGCAGTTTCACTATCCTCATCATAAGTGGTTGTGTGAAGAAAGAAGTTGTATTTTTTTTAAACAACCTAGCTTTTTTCCGCGGCTTTACCCGTGTTGGTATAGTTTTTATGAAGGGCGCGCCTCAAGAGTAGCTGGTTTTTTTTCAAAATATTATATGACCAAAATAACCTTTTTATTTACAAAGAGTTCTTTTGACACAATTTTTAATTTTAATCATTATGATTGTGATAGCCGAATCGCTGCAACTTGCATCGCTAATTTATTGTTATCTATAGTAAAGTGTATAGTAAAATACGCATGCGTTTTCAAAATGAATTTGAATCCCGTTTCTGAGATCTTTATCATCCCTACCTAATTGTCTCTCAATGAATTTCAATATTTCGATGTAGGTAGGTAGGTACTTTTAATTTCCCATCGCCATATTATCTTTTTAGGGTTCCGTAGTCATCAAGGAACCTTTATAGTTTGTCAGTACTAATATATATATATACTTTGCTTATAGTTTGGCAATGTCTGTCTGTCCGTCCGTCTCTCCGCGGCTTAGCTCAGTGACTATTAGTACTAGAAAGCTGTAATTTGGCATGGATGTACATATTAATCACGTCAACATAGTGATACAATAAAATCTTGAAAAACAAAATTAGGGTGCCTCCCCTACATGTAAAGAGAGGTTAGTTTTTTTTCGTTGACATACCCTATGGAGTGGGGTATCGTTGATTGAATATGTCTTTAAAAATTAATAAGAGTGTGCTTTAACCATTTTTCGATTCAGAAATTTGTTTGAGAAATATTAATTCAGGACGTCTGAACAAATGTTTAAATAGTAGGACATATAATGAATTTAAAAGGAACTATCACGGCTATGTAGGCTTCTTAGTATAGGAGTAATAGTCGACCAACTTAAGATGTGCAGTTGGATTTGTAAAAAGTACATAGATTTTCCATACAAAATCTTATATTACCAACTGCAAATATAATTTTGTTTTTTATAATATACATTTATGTTTTGAACAGTCAACGGAATCGTACTTAGCGCGAGTCCGACTCGCACTTGGCCGGTTTTTATTATTATCTAGCGTTCTGGGAAATTAACTCTGTTATTAAATCATAATCTAAAGCAGTGTTAATTTAATTTAATTTAACTTATGTGTAGATTAATATATGTGTGTGAGAGGATTTCGTAGTTTTTTTTATTCACTATTGGTAATAGGAGTAATTATAGTCGATAACTCAAGATGTGCAGTTGGATTTGTAAAAAGATCATAGATTTTCAATACAAAATATTCTATTACCAACTGCAAATATAATTTTGTGTTTTAAAGTATACTTTTATTTTTTGAAAATACTACGGAACCCTACTTTGCGCTACCGACTCGCACTTGGCCGGTTTTTTAATTTTCTCATTAAAACAACCATTTTAATTGTAGACCTATTATAACTTGCACATGCGTACCCTCGTGTTCAAGTCAAGTTTCTTTTTTATTAGTTTACAATTAAAACCGTCATTAATTGTCGTGGGATCAATTATGGCTATGAACGAGGTAGGTATCTATTGAAAAAAAAAACGGTGGTGAAGTCACGATGCCATCATGACCGCACCGTGCGGCGTGTTTCGATACCACAATGCGTTGTTTGTTTGTTTACATATGTCAAGTTAATTAGATTGTCGTGTCCAGAATTTATACTTAGGTAAGATAATCTAGCTAGGAAGTGTATATTATTAGACTCGGTCTTTAGGATTTCCAGCGCATTATATTTGTAAAGTCATAATTTTGCAATATCATCGTACGTAAACACAAATCGTTGCAACGAGTAAATCGTGATATGCGCAAGCTTAAACACCCTTTTAACAGACTTCAAAAAAAGGAGGATAACAATTCGACGCGTATTATATGTAATGACTAGCCTTTGACCCGCGGCTTCGCCCGCGTGGACATCGTTTTACGACTGTCTTTGAGGGTGAGTGGTGCACGAGCCGCAAGCGGCTCGCGAGCGTTGACTTGGGTTTTCACCAGATCCCTATCCCAGATATGACTATTCATAATAGCAATCTATGTCACTTTCCATCCCACCCCCTCAACCAATTCTATATAAAAAAAATCACTTCAATCCGTTGCTCCGTTGCGACGCCGACATGCGCGAGCGTGGAAATAAGTTTTCCCCAGATCCCCCGGGATCTCTGTCAGGAGATGCTAATTAGTAAATTATGTCATTTCGCATCCCCTCAACCATCTCTGAGCCACAAATCACAGCAATCCATTGTTGCGTCGTTGCGATGTTAATGAAATTAACCAATCATTTCCCTCAGTAACTACGTCGGACTGTGCTATTTTCACGGGATAAAAAGTAGCCTATGTCCTTGATCTAAGGTAAATGATTTAAACTAGAAAAAGCAAGTTAAATATTTTAAACATTAAGACGAATAGGAATATACGCGTTAATAAAACAATACTAGCTGCAGCATGTTCATAGTAAAAGGTTTTTAAATTATATCGTTATCATCATATCAGACGAAAGATGTCCACTGCTGGACAAAGGCCTCCCCTCCCTCAAGGATTTCCACAACGACCCGTCCTGCGCTGCCCTCATTCAGGGGCTTCTCGCGATAAATAAAATAAATAAAATAGGTGTTTTTGGTGTTTTATTTTAGGTTTTTTAGTCTGATATTATTATTTTTTATTTTTAATATAATTGGAAGACTAATGACTAACGTAACAATATAAAAATAACATAAAAAACAGAAAGCTTCACTGATAGAAACCATATAAGAAGTTCAAAACAGCAAATTGGAAAGATCACAGCAACACGCAAGCACTAGCAGTGGCGACAAAAGTAATTTAACAAAGAGAGAATAGGTAAAATTAAATATTAAAAAAATATATGTTAAAAAATACAGCACTTTTTAGGTTAGTGGGCTAGTCCTTGAAGAACGGCCGACAAAGCATACGTCGCGCCGCCGGCCGCCACACTTGTGCAAAATAGATGAAGTAGATTTGTTTTAATTATATTGTTTCTGTAAGTTGTTCATTGTATAAATAAATCTAAATTGTATATATTTGATATAATTCTTGTGAGCCACAATCAGAACCGGAAAGCCTGCAGAAAAAAATCTTATTATCACTAGAAGTTAGAACCATAGCACAGTTAGTACTTGACCATAGTATCTCATCTGTGCTAGAACCATAATACACGTAAGGAGGTTCAGGAACAAAAGGCGACATTAACACTTTTTATTTTTTTGGGTTCCGTACTCAAATTTTAAAAACGGGACCCTATTAATAAGTCTGTCTGTCTGTCACCAGGCTGTATTTCATGAACCGTGATAGCTAGACAGTTGAAATTTTCACAGATGATAAATTTCTGTTGCCGCTATATAACAAACAAATATATATTTTTCAACAAAAATAACAAAATATTAGAAAAAGTGAAAAAATTAGGGGTTGTCCATACAAAAAAACTTTTTTTTTTGAAGCATGAATAAACTATCACCATCAAGTATGATGTTACGGAACCCTTTGTGTGCGA
Source organism: Coleophora flavipennella (assembly GCA_947284805.1). Taxonomy (NCBI): domain Eukaryota; kingdom Metazoa; phylum Arthropoda; class Insecta; order Lepidoptera; family Coleophoridae; genus Coleophora; species Coleophora flavipennella. The sequence goes on from OX369298.1 coordinate 7,760,922, forward strand.
TTCTGACTCTCATTTGGCCGGTATTTTTTTTTTCAGAAAAATGTGATATGGGGTATATGCCTATGAAATATTATAATTTATAATATATTATATTTAGCGAGAGTAACACTTAAGATAGCCAATTATATGTGTTAAGTTATATTGTAATATATCTAGATCAATAAATATGGGAAATATATAATTTAATAATTTTCAAATGTCACCTTTTGATCCCACACATAAAAAAGGAATGAAAATGTTACCTTTTGAATAAAATACGACTTTGAGATGCTACACACTTAGTGTTACTATGAAAAGTCCGCGTCTCAGAATTTCTTCACCAAAATAACATTTAAATCGGCAACTAGGTAGGTAATATATATTTGTCAGTTGTACCGTTTTCCGTGTGGTGTGACCTAGACTTGACCCAATTCACACAAAATAGTCGTTAAAATGCTTTCGCCTGTACAGTAGACCCATTGTAACACTTTTTATTACATTTTTAGCGTTATTTCGTTCTACATACTAAAAATATTGAAATATTGAATTGTAAGTCTACTAAGTTTAATTCATTTTTGGTATAATCATACTGAAATGCTCAAAGCACCTACCTACCTTTAAAAAAACAATAAATTATAATAATTGTACAATAAATATATACAGTTGGTCCTACCTACTTATTTACAGCTAGGCAGGGTTGGACAAAAAAACATGTTCAAAACATTACAACGAACAACCTACCTATTACACAAATTACCTACGAACTATTTTATAAGTCTTTGTGAGAGAATTTTCATTTTATTTTACTCAAATCGAATCTGTTTTAGATAATATTTATGTTTAATTTGTTTAAACTGTTCAAAACACTGTTTAAACCACTGTTAAAAACTTGACAACAAAAACATTAAAAATGTTTTTTTTTAAATAGTGTTTTAAACATGCTATCCCTGCAGCCTGCAGGTAGAGGTACCTCGAGCATTTCCATATGAGTATACCAACAATTTAATTAAATACTTAAAAAATATTTACAAAAATTTCATCATCATCGCGTCATCATATCAAGGGGCTCGAGCGTACCCTGAATTAGGGCGATCGGACCTTTGTCGACCACGCAGGCTCAATGCGGGTTGGTCGACTTCACACACAAACTTCGAGTATTCTCGCATGCATATAATTACACATTAAAAAGTAGTGGGTTTATTATAATGCATTTTTATCAGCCTTATTTGCTCAGCGTCGGTGGCTCAACCGGTAACGACTCGGTCCATCTAACTAAAAACGTAGTTTGTTATATTCTCTTTGCATCTAACCAGAGGTACCGGGTTCAAATCTGGACGGCCAATGTACCAATGAGTTTTTCAAAAACTTACGTACATATACTTACCGATTGCTTTAGCGGTGAAGGAAAAACATCGTGAGGAAACCTGCACACACCTGCGAAGAAACTCGAAGGTTGTGTGTGAAGTCGACCAACCCGCACTGGGCCCGCGTGGTCGACTAAGGCCTAATCGCCCTGATTCAGGGTAGGCTCGAGCCCCTCGGTGGGGACGTATATGAGCTGTTATAATAAAAAAAAATATAATAATTTGTCCAGCTGACGTATGGAATGAACCTCCTTGGCGTACCTAACAGTCCATTCGTTTCACAACAGGAGGTCGCGGGTTCGATCTTGGGGGGGGGGGGGGTCAAACCTTAAGACTCAGTTTGGTTGGTGGTAGGAATGGTAGGGCATTTTCTAATTTCGCCTAGACCACTATCATATCTTAGTCTTACTGCCAAACTTTAATTTTAACAGCTTTGATGTGTTCCGGCATAGAGAAAAGATAAGCAGTTCCCCGTTGCGTTGGTGAATTTCGGTAAGCGCGCTCACATCTTCGCCATCATCGTCACTTAACATCAGATGAGATGATGCCAAGGGCTTTCTATAGTGGAAAGACAATACACTTGATTTTTTTTGATTTTTTTGAGCTGAAATTAAAACAGACGCACGAGAAGTCAACAGTTTAACAAAAAGTATAACCACAGTCTAAATATACCAAACAGTCGTCCAAGTCGTCCAACGAAGACGTCTCAAGGCAACCGTGCGGGGGCGAAGGGGCAAGACGGAGCCCTAACGGGAAAATTCATTCAGAGAACAAGAAGCGCGAGCGCTAAAAGGTGACCAGTTCAGCTCATGTACGTCCCCACCAAGGGGCTGGAGCCTACCTTGAATTAGGGCGATCGGAACTCAGTCTACCACGCGGGCCCAATGCGGGTTGGTCGACTTCACACACAACCTTCGAGTTTCTTCGCAGGCGTGTGCTGGTTTCCTCACGATGCTTTACTTCACCGTAAGAGCGTCAGGTAAACGTATTAAATCGAAATTAGAAAATACATTGATACGTGGTGGTAGGATTCGAAACACGACCTCCCGGACAGGAGGTAACGGGAACGTCGGATAAACATATTATGAAATCGAAATTAGAAAACACGTTGGTACGTGACAGGATTCGAGACACGACCTCCCGGACAGGAGGTAGCGGCTCTAGGCGTTACTCCGCCGACGTTCGTATGAGCGTCGGATAAACATACGTAATCGAAATTATGAAACACATTTATACGTGGCAGGATTCCAAAGACCTCACGGACAGGAGGTAGCGGCCCTAGGCGTTACGCCACCGACATTTCTAAGAACGTCGGATAAACATACGAAATCGAAATTATGAAACACATTTATACGTGGCAGGATTCCAAAGACCTCACGGACAGGAGGTAGCGGCCCTAGGCGTTACTCCGCCGACGTTCGTATAAGCGTCGGATAAACATACGTAATCGAAATTATGAAACACATTTATACGTGCCAGGATTCCAAAGACCTCATGGACAGGAGGTAGCGGCCCTAGGCGTTACGCCACCGACGTTTCTAAGAACGTCGGATAAACATACGAAATCGAAATTATGAAACACATTTATACGTGGCAGGATTCCAAAGACCTCATGGACAGGAGGTAGCGGCCCTAGGCGTTACGCCACCGACGTTTCTAAGAACGTCGGATAAACATACGAAATCGAAATTAGAAAACACGTTGGTATACGTGACAGGATTCGAAACACGACCTCCCGGACAGGAGGAAGCGGCTCTAGGCGTTACGCCACCGACGTTTCTAAGAACGTCGGATAAACATACGAAATCGAAATTATGAAACACATTTATACGTGGCAGGATTCCAAAGACCTCACGGACAGGAGGTAGCGGCTCTAGGCGTTACGCCACCGACGTTTCTAAGAACGTCGGATAAACATAAGAAATCGAAATTAGAAAACACATTGATACTTGGCAGGATTCGAAACACGACTTCCCGGACAGGAGGTAGCGGCCCTAGGCGTTACGCCACCGAGGTAGTAAATTACCTTAGGCAGTTGGACGACTGTGTGGATTCTTTAGACTGTGTTTAATACTGTTAATAGTGTTTACGGTTTTCACACGAACTTCAAAGGTGACCACATAACGGATACGTAGTACTATTAAAATCATCTGTGGTTTGGATTCTTACACTGTGGTATAACTGTCATCTCTCGAGGACAAACGATCATTGTCACGACCACGTGACGTCATTAGCATCACAACAAACATGAAAATAGCCGACGCCAACCACATGTATGTATGTATGTATATGTCGCAGGATAATCGCAAAATCCGTCGTTTCGCGAAAATCCTAGGAATATTGCACACTATGGAGTAGAAAACTCCGAATAAAACCAAATCGAACGGAGCCCCGCTTCGTTAAATAGGTTAGGTTTTGTTAGCATGTCTTTTTCTACCGTAAAAGGGCTCCGTTCGATTTGGTTTTATTCGGAGTTTTCTACTCCACAGTGTGCAATTTTCCTAGGATTTTCGCGAAACGACGGATTTTGCTATTATCCTGCGACATATACACGTCAATAGAAGCGATGTTCGTTTTGGCAGTAAGTCACACAACGCAAGTAACCATGTTATTTTAGTTAACAGGTGGGGAGATGATTTATAGGTTGGGTTTTGGCGTTTCCTTGCCAACATCGTGAATCTGGCTAGACTAGGTGACGCGTGTATTTAGAAATCTTTAAGTAATTCATATACGTTTCCACCGAGGGGCTCGAGTCTACCCTGAATTAGAGCTATTGGGCTTTAGACGACCACGCGGGCCCAGTGCGGGATGGTCGACTTCACACACAACCTTCGAGTTTCTTCTTTATGCAATTACAAGCTTTTATTTGACTTGCCGTGTTGATTAGTTTGGGACAAATCTTGGAAGCTAAATAAGAACCACTTCCCGGTTTCCGATTGAGCTGAAATTTTGTATACACGTAGTTTGTCAGCTAAGTGACGTCATTGTAAATCAACTATGGCGGACCAGTTATTTTTTAATGCACCTAGATTATAATATGGGTATTAAATGAAAGGGTTTGCTGAGATGAAAACGAAATAACAAAAATTGTTTTCAAATAAAAGCTTGTACGAGTATCTACGTAAATTTTAAGGGTTTTTCGAAAATCATTTTCACGCTCTAAAATACTGCAATCCTATGGATTTTGCCTAACTGGCATACAACAGGTAACATAAGTAATGTAACAAATTTTATGTAGGAACCCATAATTGGGGCTATTTTTTTTATTTTTATTCACAATTGGTAAGCCCTTAGCATCATCTCACCTGATGGTAAGTGATGATGATGCCGAAGATGGAAGTGGGCTTACCAAGATTCCCCAACGCAATGGAGAACTGGCTATCTTATCTTCAAGCCGAAACACATCAATGTTGTTAACACTGATGTTTGGCGGCAAGACTTAGATAAGATGGTGGTAGCTAGCCAGGCGGGCTTAGAAAATGCCCTACCACCAACCAAACCGAGTCTTACAAGTTAACCCCACCGGGAATCGAACCCGCGACCTCCTGGTGTAAAGCGAATGGACTATCCATTACGCCACGGAGGCGGTTAAAACTCATACTGAACAATTTTCCTAAGGAACACATAGTCAATTCCCAAAACAAATTGAACTCTGCATACAAATCGATCAGCTGATTGACCAATTTTGTACATTTAGGTATGAAGATTTTTTTTTTACAATTGACTGCAGTCCTTAAGCAAATTTGTTCATTATTATAAGATAAGCTTAATGGTCCTACTTCAATTTTATAGTATGCCGTTACAGTAACCGCCTCCGTGATGTAATGGTTAGTCCATTCGCTTTACACCTGGAGGTCGCGGGTTTGATACCCGGCGGGATCAAGCGGGTTCTTAGACTCGGTTTGATTGGTGGTCGAGCATTTTCTAAGCCCGCCTGGCTAGCTACCACCAGCTTATCTAAGTTTTAAATCACCATGTTAACAGCGTTGATGTGTTCCGGCTTGAAGATAAGATAGGCAGTTCTCCATTGCGTTGGGGAATCTTGGTAAGATACTTACATCTGGTGAGATGATGGCAAAGGGCTTATCAACTGTGGGTTAAAAACAGTTCATTCATATGGCATATGTTGGTATGTTCATCTACAATTCGTTGTCACAACACATATATTGTTTATAATATACTTAGGTCACTTTAAATAACTGTTGTACTTCATAGGCTACACAAGCAAGACAGAAACAGGTAAATATCAAAGCAATTATTATGGCAAAAATCCACAGTCTAGTCAAAGTATATATATTAGTACTAAGTCTAGTTTTCCGATTCCGATAGACTCAGAATCATCTGCCCTGAGGCCAAAAAATATTACTTTTCGAAAAAGTTAAAAACTTTTATGTATGTATATCAGTCTCTGGTAACCCATAACACAGGGAATCCTACTTTGGGGCCAGATGACCATGTGTGATTTGTCCCAGAATATTTATTTATTTATTTATTTTAGGTGTAAAGCTTTAATTTGAAAAGAATTTAAATTATTTCGTATACTTCTTAGCAAAACCTTTCATTTGATACCCATATCATTTAGAATGACGTCACTTAGCAAACATTATTCTTTATTTGATTTCTGATACAAATGTCCAAAATGATAATTTTGGTTTTGAGAACGCGAAGAATTGTGAACCCGAAGTTGAAAGATGTTATGGCAGAACAAAGCAAAGGTCGAGACTCGAGAACAAAAGCCTCCATGATCATTGATCACCATCATCCAATGGCGGAACCAATTAAACTAATTTACCCCGCTGTTTACTTAATTTGTCGATATTAAGCAATTAGATGCGATCATTCAGTTCAGTAGGTAGCAGAACCACAGATTATTAAATAGTTACTTGCAGAACACATTCAGTAGGTAGCTACACATTGGAATCTCGCTTTTAGTGCCTAATGTATACAGTCTACAACGATACGTTAGTACTAATATAAAATAATTTTCTTTGCCCACGGTGCAGAAGTAGGTGCTCTAAAATTCTCTTAGTACATCCTACAAACCTTTAAACACTTGTACTACTAAAAACATATACTCCTTTAAGCATTAGTACTACTAAACTAAGTAAATAATATATATTTTGCAGGCATTTTTTTTATAAGGTTCATGTTTGTTGTACTATTATTCTTTATATTACTGTTGTACTGTTACTGTTCGAACTGTATGGCGTACGTCAAGCTAGCTTATCTCTAACCTAAAGGCGAAAACTTCTCAATGTTATCTTCTAAATGTTTGATCATATAATGTAACCTAGTTTTCCTTAAAAAAAAAAATAAAAAAATATGATTCTTTATTTGACAAATGGTCAGGCAAATTATAAAAGGCGATGCTCTTTGACTGTATAATCAATCAAACCTGACCGAATCTAAAATCGCTTGCTTTACTCGCTCATTTACAATCTACCGTACGGCATTTTACAATTTGCCTGGCCCGGCATTTTACAATCTGCGTACAGAATTTTACAACGGACGATATAATTCGTTTTTAGAGCACCTACTTCTGCACCGTGGGCAAAGAATATTATTTTATACTAGCTGTTTCCCGCGGTTTCACCCGCGTGGACAACGTTTACAATCTGCGTACAGAATTGTACAACGGACGAATTATAGTTCGTAAAATGCCGAGCCAGGCAAATTGTAATAATTCGTTCGTATGTAAACGGTCAGGCAGATTGTAAAATGCTGTGCGCCGATTGTAAAATGAGCAAGCGAATGTATGATTGATTACTTGATTAGTAATTTTACAAATAGTGAGGCAAATTGTGATAATTCGTCCGTATATAAACGGTTAGGCAAATTGTAAAATTCTGTATGCAGATTGTAAAATGCCGAGCCAGGCAAATTTTAAAATGCCGTACGGTAGATTGTAAATGAGCGAACGAAGCGCGCGATGTAAGGTTCAGTCAGGTTAGATTGATTATTCATTATTATACAGTCAAAAACCCTCGCAAAGTGAGGTTCCCTCGCAATTTTATAATTTGCCTGACCATTTGTAAAATGACGAATTGATTATACTACGAGTATATGCCTGCGACATATCCAAAGTTACGAAAATATAATTTTTATCCCGGAAAATCGGAGGGTTCCCGAAGGCATCGAAATAACCCAATGTTTTTCCTTCAATCAGGCGTATCTTGGGAAGTCGACGTATACTTGGCATGCTTAAACAGTGAACGGTTTTTTATTAGTTTTAGAATTCTCAATACTACTTCCTGAGATAACTTACCACAGGGTATTATAGAAATAAAAGAGAATCGTCACTCGAAATCGCAGACTCATAAAAACTGGTAAAGTGCGAGTCATGACCGCGCACAAAGGGTTCCGTACCATCATACTAGATGGCGCTAGTTTCTTCACTTTTAAAAAACAAACACGTTTTTTGTATGGAGACTAACTTTTTCTAATTTTTAGTATTTGTTCTTATAACGGCAACAGAAATACATCTTCTGTGATAGTTTCAACTGTCTTGCTATCACAGACAGACAGACAGACGGACGGACAGCGGAGTTTTAGTAATAGGGTCCCGTTTTTACCCTTTGGTTACGGAACCCTAAAAACGATAACCACGCGGGCGAGACCGCGGGCAAAAGCTAATTTTACATATTAAAGACAAAGAGACCTTGATTTAATGACCTCAACCTTGCCAGATTTGACATTTCCAATAGGAGTCAAGTGATTTCCTACACTAGGTAGATTGTCATCATATAATTTGGATCCGACCAAGTTGAAGGTCATTGAGGGTATTGAGATGACGACAAAAACATCTTAGAGTTAATTAATTATACATTATCATTATGATTATTTGTCGCCAACTCATTAATTTGCTAATGAGTGTGATGCCTCATATGGTCATAAGAAGTGTCAAAGTCACCCAAAGGGCAATATAGCTCACAGAATTGCTAAACTTAAGTGTCAGTGGGAGGGGCACATAGCTCGTAGAACTAATGGGGTAGTAACGTTTTCGAGTAGCGACCGCGCACCGGAAAACTTAGCCTAGGCAGGCCTTCCACTCGGTGGACCGATGACCTGGTAAAGGTCGCGGGAAGCCGCTGGATGCGGGCAGCGCAAACCGTCGTCGCAGAATCGGCCTTTGTCCAGCAGTGGATGTCCTTCGGCTGATATGATGAATATAATGTAAGTAATGTGATCACCTTCTAATTAACATCGAGTTTACACACAAACGCAGTTCCGTATTAAAATCACCTAACCTATTAGATTAAAAATTAAGAACCTGACTGTCTTTCTTTTTTGCCAGTCGGGTTATAATCCTATCTCACTCACGGCACACCCCGGACACAGCATACAACGGTCGTGAAATGACATTTCTAAAAACAAATGACAGAGCAAATAAAATCACGGCGAAATCCTACAGGTTCGAGAACCAAACTATAATCTATAATATAAAGTTTCAACACTCGCCCATAATTTGTTTAGTTTTTTCTACATCAAAAACAATTAAACATCCATACCTAATGTGTTTTTTTGATTTTGCAAAGTTTGCTTTCAATCCTGCATGTAGATTTTGATTAAAATGGAACTACAGACCTTTATGTTGGCTCTCCTGTCTGTTAAATAAAGCGATATCAGACTGGGGCATAAAGTCGTCTTGCGCTACCCACACCCAGCGGATTCCCGCAACCGTCACCACGTCGTCGGTCCAACGCGTGGGAGGCCACGTCTTCCAGTGCACGGTCGTCACTCGAAAACTTAACTGCCCCGAACGGGACTAATTTACGTCGTGAAAATCCTTAGGGAAGGATTTTCCCCAGCAGTGGATGTCTTTCGGTTGTTAGATGATGATGAACATACAGGGGAGCCAACGGAAGTGATATTGGAACAGGACCACTGTTTAATTCATAATTTTGCAACAACAAAAATGCAATTATTAGATTCTAACATATAGCATTTCCATCTCTTCTCTAATCGTGTGGCACAATTACCTAACCGAACTATCCAAGAGATAGACGGCGGTTGCCTGGTGTTGCACTTAGCATCACCTGCGGCACAGTATTACGATATGGCTTACAGTAGCGCAACGCCTTTGATGTCGCACGATGCCGCCACGGCGTAGGTACTAGCAGTACTAGCCTGCAGCCACCCTGGCAAACTCGCGGAGTTTCCCTTCTTCCGTTGCTCTGCGTAAGTACATTCTTTGCGCTACTGTAATCCGCTATATTGTAATACCACGTAATACTGTGCCCGCGGTAAAGTGTAGGGCATTTAGATTACACCCTACGGACGTGTGCCTTCATACATATATCTGGAATCAGATGTGCAGATTTCCTTACGATGTTTTACTTCAACGTTGAAGCAATCGGTAATATATTAACCAGCTCCGTGGCGTAATGGTTAGTGCATTCGCTTCACAACAGGAGGTCACGGGTTCGATTCCCGGTGGGGTCCACTTGTAAGACTCGGTTTGGTTGGTGGCAGAGGCATTTTCTAAGACCGCCTGGCCTACCACCATCTTTTTTAAGTCTTGCCACCAAACATCACATTAACAACATTACTGTGTTCCGGCTTGAAGATAAGATAGCCAGTTCTCCAAAGATTTTGGGAGTCTTGGTAAGCCCACTTCCATCTTCGGCATCATCGTCACTTACCATCAGGTGACTAAGTGCTTACCAATTGTGAATAAAAAAAATGTACGTAAATTTCGAAACACTCATTGGTAAATTTTCCGTCCGGATTTGAACCCGGAACCTCTGGTTAAGAGGACCGAGCCGTTACTGATAGAGCCACCAACGTTTATTCCATGAACAGCATTAATTCTTGTAAAAGATATTAATCTATGTTGTCTGACACCCCGTTAAGTGGGCTAATGGGACGTGTCAGTTCCCATGTGTCATTTCTCAATGCACTGAGACCAACCGTTGTGTGACACACTTGGAGGCGGATCTGGGGTTCGATACCCAAGAAAGGTCTTAACACGGACCGTGTACCGTGATACATGCAGTTATACCCTGAATGGGTCTGTGGGAATCGTTTGTGACTATTGAGAGGGTTTTATCTGACTACGTGACAACGGAAGCAGGGTTATGTATTTACCATGACTGTGTGAACTAATGAAAAAAAATACGTAAAATATGCGGACTTACTATAGTTCGCCCAAGAGGAAATTGAATTCCTTGTGGCCAAACCAGGAAGATTTTTCAAATTTATTATTATAGTAATATCAAGTAACATTTTGGCAACATGATCTGACGATGTGGCCGAAGAATCTAGCTATCTTTTTTTTAAGCACAATTGTTGAGCCGTTGGAATCATCTTACCTGATTGTAAGTAATGATGATGCCGAAGATAGAAGCGGTCTTATCAAGATTCCCCAATGGAGCTGGCTATCTAATGGCTAACATTTACTAAGATGGTGGTAGCTAGCCATGCGGGGCTTATGAATCCCTAAGACTAACCAAACCTAGTCTCACCAAGTTAGACCCCGCCGGGAATCAAATCTGCGACCTCCTCGTGTGAGGCGAATGGACTAACCATTACGCCACGGAGGAAGCAGTCAGACAGAACATTATTATCAATTCTGTTAATAGGATGCTGGGCGGAAAAACTTTTAACAGCGTATTCACAAAATCGTTTCCCATACAACCTTAAAATTACTAGTTCTTGGATGGGCCGATTCTAATGAAACTTTATACACATAAGCAAGTCACAAAATTCTTGTTTGTGGATAGATTACAATATGAAAAAATATAGTGTTTTCTCTTAATAATAAGGTAGACGATTTCATTAGCTAACTAGATCAGTAATTAGTTTTTACAAGTTTTATACAAAAATACTAAGAAATCTTCGAAAATCTGCAGCGCGGCCGAATGCGGGTGATTATCAAATAAAATAATTATCTTGATAATTTTGAACCCTGCCACTGGGTCGAATTGACTGGGTAGAATCCACCTGAAAAACCCCGAATAAAGCAGTTTAAAAAAAGTTTGAAATAAAAATTCTGATTTGTTAACAATATCACAAAGGGGCGGTTTTTCAATGCTCAGTTAAAAGGTCGAATAACCAACGAAAGAGTAATCTAGCTGTTTATCTGTCAGATAATTGGTCGCCTATTTTTTATTTGTCATTTATGCAAAGAATAACTATCTGACCGGACATTTCAATTCCGGCAACTCAAACTTCAGAGAGGTGAAACAGATATATTGCATACTCATACTTTAGAGCAGGACAGGATGTTGTATTCAATTCCTGTCAATGTTAATATTTTTGTTGTTGTTTTCCTTCTTTAGACACTGTGATTCAACTGGGATTTTATGGTTATATGTTACCTATTTCGTTTAGGAATACTTTACCTAAATTAAAATTGCCTCGTACTAAATAAGTACATCTTCATTGACATTAACTAAATTATTAGTTTTATTGCAATGGAATCTCGAAAGAGAGAGCGTTGCGTTGGGCAAATTTTGCTACTGCTGAGGTTCTACTCGTGAACATCAAAAAGTAATGAAAATATATAAAAAAAAAGAAATTTAGAAGACAAATGCGGTGACAAATAGGTAAAGACAAGGAAAATGCATGGAAGAAACAAACAACCTCAAAGTCCTAACCAAAGAGAAAATACTATTACGTTTATAATGAACGTCAAACTATCTACCGAATATTTTGAAGTGAAAACTTCTTTAGCGGCGTTGTGCACTTTTTTTTAATGGGTAAAAAATGTTAAACTCGCGTCAGGACACGTGACCTGATCGAAAATTCGTAAGACGGATGGAGTAGTGAAAACTTCTTTAGCGGCGTTGTGCACTTGTTTTGTAATGGGTAAAAAATGTTAAACTCGCGTCAGGACACGTGACCTGATCGAAAATTCGTAAGACGGATGGAGTTGATTTTTTGTTGATTTTTCTGAGATACAAACTTTTTAATGTAATATAAATGCACAACGTTAATATTCAAGTTTTCACTTCTGCCGGCACTCCCGGAGTGCAACCCGTCGTTTTTTTTATTTTTTTTATTCACAATTGTTAAACCTTTGACAACATCTCACCTAATGCACTTATCTGGCGGTCAAAGCATCAGATAGATGTATTCTTCAGATAATGGACTTATTAGACTTATCTTGCTACTTCTCGAATAAACACTATCTGTCTGGCTGGTCATCTGAGCATTGAAAAACCGGCCCTTAAGAAAATGGGCGAAAATAGACCATTTCCCCCTTATCTCCGAAACAACTGGGTCTAAAATCTTGGAATAATCAAAATATATGAGGTTGAATGCATAGATCACAGGAAAATCTATCTTAATATATATAAATCTCGTGTCACAATGTTTGTCCTCAATGGACTCCTAAACCACTTAACCGATTATAATAAAATTCGCACACCATGTGCAGTTCGATCCAACTGGAGAGATAGGATAGGGTAGGGTAGGGTAGTGTAGGGTAGGGTAGTGTAGGGTAGGGTAGGGTAGTGTAGTGTAGGGTAGTGTAGAGTAGTGTAGGGTAGGGTAGTGTAGTGTAGTGTATGTAGGGTAGGGTAGTGTAGGGTAGGGTAGTGTAGTGTAGTGTAGGGTAGGGCAGGGCAGTGTAATGTAATGTAAGGCGGTATGAAGTTCGCCGGGACAGCTAGTATATGTATAAGAAAATCTTAAGTCCTTCCGTTCCCACAGGAAAAATGAAATTTCTATAGTCCAGAATAAGTACACCCCATCACAACACAACATCAGTGTTAACAGCATTGATGTGTTCCGGCTTAAAGATAAGATAGACAGACCCCCATTGTGTTAGGGAATCTTGGTAAGACCGTTTCCATCTTCGGCATCATCGTCACTTACCATCAGGTGAGATGATGCCAAGGGCTTATCAATTGAGGAAAAAATAAAATAAAAACCCCAATTTACCTAGAGAAAAGTGTGTAGTGAGAGGTCTCATACTGTTGGAAGTTAAAGTTTTGGTTCCTCAGAACCCTGTCTGTGTGATCCCGAGTCGAACTTTGTTCTTTTTTTTTACTTCAACCCTCTGACGCCCTAGGCATTGAAAATTCGCTAAAACCAGAGCCAGAATTAACTTCTTTCACGCTGAATGAAACCGCAATTTGTTATCAAACATTGGATTTCCTTTCAATTCGTTATACCCAGTCACATCCTATCGTGGTTATACACGTGTCTAAACGCTCTGGTAAGTTTATATTTAGGTACAATAATCATTTCTCAAACATGCTTGGAAAATTGAGCATTATTTTGACAACCTTCTTCGAGATAAATCGAAATTGCTGTACTGGCCAAATACATGCTAGCAGCGTCCGGCAGAAGTTGTATAAAAATCCATATAGGTCGTGTTTTAGCGGCCAAACAAATTACTTTGTAAACTCATATCTGTCGTGTAATTTAAAAATGGAACGATCTTTTACTCTGAAACATTGCAACCAAGGAGGTAACTTATGAAAGGTTTTATTTCAATTTCGAACTGGGTTCCAAATAGAAAGCTGTTTATTAAAAAAAAAACAATGAACACTTTGGCGCGTGAATAATTATTGTTGTTCGTTTTTCGTCATTGATTTTGAAAAGTAATTATTGAAGGTTTAATATCCGCGCATTATTTGAGAAAAGTACTATACAAGCCTTGGCCACAACTAAGCATTGATGGACTTCGGCCGACATTACACGTTCGTCCATCAATCCCTCTTTTGCTGGCCGCTGCAGCAATGTACTATAACTGCGCGCTCTCTACGAAGTTACATTGATCTGAGGGTCAGGCGAACCAGAAAATATGACTAAAGTACTTTCGGGGATTTAGTTGCAGTACACCCGACCAAACAGAGTTCTGGAAAAGTGTTGAAGGATAAAATAATATTACCAAAAAAAACAGGTAATTTTTTATTTTCAAATTATCATGGCCCATTTGACGAAACTGTTTTACGCGAGTCGGTATCGTCGGTATCGACTATAATGAGACTAGCCAAGATTTTTTGTAGAGGTATATTTCGTTGCATTATGTTGGCTGGCACCAGGCGGAACAAACTGTAGGAAAAGTACATAATTTTATGTACATTTATACATTTTTTTGGGTACATTCTACAGATTTATGTAATTTTTTGTCCACAATTTTTGTTACTTTTTTTTTAAAAAAATGTAATTTTATGTGCAAAAAAGTTACTTAATTTATGAAAAAATACATAATTTTTTTATAATGTATGTTTTCGCGAGAAAGTTTGTGCTGTGGTGCTGTATCTACAGTTTTTTCCTCTGTCTACGAAAAGAGATCCATTTTGTTTATTGCACAGGCCAGCCGACTTATATTCTTCCCTTGACCGAGTTAAACAATTAGCAATACTCCATTGAGAAACAAGGAGCATCGCACGAGCATCGTTGGGATTGTGCAATAAAGTAACAGACATTTCTTCTGTTGCATGCATGTTCAGATTAAAAATAATGTAGATATTCAGTTTCGTACAATAATAATAGCAAAAAAATGAGGTAACGTTTGTTCTGCTATATATACGTATGCAACTTTACCTTAATTAAGTGGTGACCTCGAATAATGTTTCGACGCCTTATAGGTCTTTCCTTTCCTTCACTGTAATTGAGACAGATGCATTTGAGACATGTCACAGCACATTTCGGTATGTTGACAGTGTGTCTGCCTACGCGTGACTGTTAGCAAAACTCTGCTCCGTCGTGATTGGAACAGAGTTTTTCATATCCCGTTTTCAAAGCGCTAACAGTACGAGTAGTACCATCTAACTTTTATTATTGATCTGAGCTTGCATGTTTTCTTTTATTTGTTTTTTTTAAATGAAAAAATAATCGCCCTTAAAACAATTCCAGAGCACGCACTGCTTGTGTTTGTATTTGGAATACTATTCTATAAATAGATGCCTTTGTCATGATATCAATTAATAATTGGCTTGATCCATCACAATTAAATTCACAAACAATGTAAGATGCAAATGATTTAAACATCTGCGAGGCATTTGATGGCGATGAGACTTGCATACCTAATTATTTGTAAACTAGTCTCTGAATATTGATTTGATATCTATATGTAAGTACAGTTTTGTTACGTTAGTACTAATATATATAGGGTGACTTTTAATTAGTTCTTGATATTAAAAGGTATGCATGTACTCCTGATTACAAACAACTTTCCCAAAGAAACTATATGTCAAATCAGAAAAAAAAATTTTGGTCCTCGATACATAACAAGTTATCAAATCGGCAAAAATGTATCGAGGACCAACTATTTTTTTTTCATTTGATACATAGTTTCTTTGGAAAAGATGTTTGTTATCACGAGTACATTCATATTATCCTTTGCTATCAAGAACTAATTAAATGTCACCCTATATACTTTGGTTTTTTTTTAAATAAATTGTAATAACATGAATAAAGAGGTAGTAGTTTTTTTTATTATTAATAATATTGTACTACATTTTGCCTGCGAGTTCGCTATTTTTTTAAAGAATGTATTAACGTCTCTGGGTACAAAAGCTCTTTTGAGACAGTCTTCGTTTAATTAATCTGCATTTGTTTTTTTAATTTGCAATGCTAGTGCCGGTGCATTACAAGTCTTCTCTGGAGTTATTGACAGCATTTACAGCAGCCTCATTCTGAGACGGAACACCCGGTCGCAGTAGGGCGTCTATAAAACTGCACCCAGTGCAAATCGGGTTTTCACGTCTTCCTTTATTTTATTTTCTTGTCTTTCACATTGCTCACGTGCTCCGGACGATTATCCCCAAAACGTGCCACTTTTTGAAGCAAATTCTAGCAGAAAACATTGCAAAAACAATAAAATAAAACAACGAATGCGTTTACCACATACGTAACGAGTATACCGCCAAAAAACTTCGTAGTGACGCCAGTTCTACTAATGTTATGTTGTGTTAATATTTATATTGATGGTACTAGTGAAACAAATTACTAGTGTCACTTGTACCATTAATACTAACCAATGGTACTAGGGATATGGGGGACATTTTTTTTTTTCGTATTTTTTAAAATCCACTATTGATAAGCTTTTGGCATCATCTCACCTGATGGTAAGTGACGATGATGCCAAAGATTGAAGCGATCTTACCGAGATTCTCAACGCAATGACGAACTGGCTATCTTATCTTCATGCCGGAAACAGAGATATGCTATATAATGGGGAGGTAGATAGGTTACATGCGTCCAAAAAGTGAAGCAAAAAAAGATGCCAATTGGCATCTCTTTTCTTAGTAGCATTCGATGCAATGGAAGCGAACAACCTATTAAATTGTGTGTGTAAATGGATTCGATTTTTAAATGTTGTTTGTTAGTGCATAACCCATCTATGGTAACAAATCTCTGGCCGGAAACATATTAATGCTATGAACAAGAATTAGATAAGATGGTGGTAGCTAGATAGGCGGGCTTAGAAAATGCCCTATCAATAACCAAACCGAGTCTTATAAAGTTAGAACCCGCCGGAAAACCTGCGACCTCCTAGTGTGAAGCGAATAATACTAAAAGGGGTTTGAAAGTTATTGGCACACTGAGTTTTTGCCATTTTGATTTTTTTTCAAAATGGCGTCGCACAATCTAACCTGTGTTTTTGGATAGAGGACCTATAGAGGAACAAAAAAATGTCATAACATTTTGGCCTAAAGTGTCACGTTTCTGAGATAATGTAGAAGTTAAAAATAATAAAAAGTATTATGGAATATATATATTCAATTATCTCCGTAACGTGACGTTTTAGGACACTATGTTCCATGTAATTTTTTGTTTGTCTGTATGTCCCCTATCCAAATATATAGGTCTCACTATCATTTTGAGAAAAATAATAATAATATGGCGGACTCCTGTATGCCAGTCTCCATACAAAAATTTTCAAACCCCTTACGCCACGGAGGCGGTTACTAATTACATCACGAACGATGCAACGCTCATCGCAGTTAGGATAGGTATACTAATGGAATTTGCACCTTATTGTAGGTGGAAATGATAATATCCACTCACACATGTCAAACATCACGTATTACTATAAAATCATAGTTACTCGTTCAATCCTACTAACACAGATGAGGTACTAGTTACTTCGTACTACTAATCCTACTTCCTACTAATATTATAAATGTGAAAGTTTGTATGTATGGATGGATGTTTATTAGTCTTCACGCAAAAACTACTGAAGGTATGTGGATGAAATTTGGTAGGTAGATAGTTTAGGACCTGAATTAACATACAGGTTACTTTTTTCCACTGCACAGAAGACAGAAGACTGCATCAAAGACAGTCACAAAAACGTTGTCCACGCGTATAAAGCCGCGGAAAAAAGCTAATAAACCATATTTTATTGCAGTAATCAACACCATTCTGTTCGTAGTTCGTAATGCAATGTGTATGTCAATACAGAAGGGTTTTACCTATGAATACTCGTAGAAACACATGAAAACCTAGTGGGTGTTTATCGGTACAGGATGTAGTCATAATTGATTTAGAAGTTTCTTTACGGTGAAGAAAATTTTAATTACTCTTTCAATACAGCTGCTGGAAAAGTGGCACTTTATATATATATATATGTCAGTTTACTGTGCGCAAAATTGATTTTACCGCACACGTGAGGTTTACTTTGCAACTTTTTAAAAATTGTTACGGAAATGTGACGGTGTTTTACGGAAATCTGACAAACCACATACACAGATATTAGTTTCAAGAATTTGTTTACAAAATTTCAATCTTTGATTAAAATTAAAATAAGAACCAAAGCACGTTTGTATGGTGCGCACTGGAGATATACTTCTATTGGAAGTCAGTCTTGTTTCAAGGTAATAGATAAAAAAAATACTAGGTACTATAAATAAGTACTAAGTTTCAAAATCGATGAACACTGCAAACCCAATTTCTGCGCGCGCAACTGCAAACTGAAGTGATAATGGTAAACACATGTTAATAATGCGAAGCCTGTAGGACGTGCGCGCACGCAATGTTAACTCACTGCAATGTTTGGTTAGGGCTGTATCTTACGAATTTACTGTTTATACTAAAAGAGCTTATGATAAAGCGACACTACAAGGGTGATGATGATGAGTGATGACTTGTTGACACAGCTACCCTGGTAAAATTATAAATGAAAATGATGATTTATTTTATCTGATTTGTTTTATTTAAGGTATTATATGTGTTTCATTTTACGTATTTTAGGTACTTTATGTGTTTGTATGACTTATCATAAATGAATCATACAGTTAATCGTTTGTTGACATACCTATGTTAAAAAAACTGTATTTAATATTGAATATTGAACAATTTTTAACGTGTTAGTTTTTCACTTGTTTTGTTCCTTTTTTAAATTTAACATTATTTCAAATTAATAAAAAAAATAAAATCAAGAGTTTAAAAACATTAAAGTTACGAAACGGCAATAAACATGATGAAATTGCACATTAGATTGACAAGCAGTCCGAACTGACAAGACGTGTTTGTGTTTGCTCCGAAGAAATTATAAATAAATACCTAATTCCTGTACTTGAAACCTCTCACTGTGGAACTAGACTAGCAAAGAGATTATTTAATAAACAGGTATCTATTATGGTATTAGTAATAAAAGTGGTTTATTTATGATGTCATACAAACACATAAAGTACCCTACCTAAAACACCTAAAATAAAATGCCTAAAATACGTAAAATAAAACACCAAAAATACCTAAAATAACCCTTCCCTTGTCATCCCCGGTGCAAAGGGGCTCATAAAAGTGTATGCATGGATGGATTATATTATTTTAGGTAGGTAGGTATGCATCATGACTTCATAAGTTTCGATGTTCATGAAATGATTGTTTATTAATTTACATTTGTATCTTCTTGTTACCACTAATCAATTGAATTTTTGTGTTTCCTGTCATTGGTCTTGGATCATTAATCGCGGTTTACTTATTAGTGACTTTCCCGACAGTTATAATAAGGATGACGAATGCTAGTCATCTGATTTACTTTTTATTATCTGTCAAAAACGACATTTTGTTCTTAAAATGTTTGAAATAACTAGGCGTGACGTCATAGTTTTGAAGCGTCATTTACGTGCTCGCTTTATGATTTTGGTGAATTAAAAATCGAAGACTTGATGGAAAACAAAACGAGTAAGGTTTTCCGAAGTTTAAGTAGGAGGGCAATTTAGTGATCAAGAGTTCATAATTTATTTCTGATGCTGTCGTCATCCCTATTGACAACCCTAACCTGATGCATACCTTGCGCAAGGGCCGTTCTAAAAATAATCTAAGGCAGACGTAGGCGCAGGCAGCTGAGCAGTTAAGGCAATGCCCCCTGCAGTCACTCCAGCCAGCAATTGCGATCAGTTTGATATTGCCTTGTGGCCATATTACCCATTATAGTAAAGTTATTGGTGTAATGGTTGCGCCTTAATTTAGCTTGAATGAGTCACTTGCAGCTTTGTGTGCCTACATGTTTTGCTCTGCATAATCAATTGAAAGGTTTTAAGTTTATTTAGGACAAAGAAGTAATTTTAACAGACCAGGACAGTAATACAGGTTTTTTACCCGACTGCTTAAGAAAGAGGGTAATGTTATTATGGTGTATGTTTGTTTCTTCTACTGCGCCGGTGATTTAAACGGCTTGATAGATTTTGGCATCACACAAACACACATTTCTCGTTTTTTAGACTAAATGTGAGCGTCGGTGGCGTAAAGGTTACGGCCGCTACCCCCTGTCCGGGAGGCCGTGGTTCGAATCCTGCCACGTACCAATGTGTTTTCGAATTTCGATTTCATATGTACGTTCATCCGACGCTCTTACGGTGCAGGAAAACATCGTGAGGAAACCTGCAGACGCCTGCGAAGAAACTCGAAGGTTGTGTGTGAAGTCGACCAACCCGCACTGGGCCCGCGTGGTCGACTTAGTCCCAATCGCCCTATTTCAGGGTAGGTTCGAGCCCCTCGGTGGAGACGTATATGAGTATAAGAAGAAGAAGAAGACGATAATCTTCACTCCTTCGTTGCTCGCTGACGCTCGTCGTCTTTACACAGTCGTTCAAAAGTTAAAAGATGATCAATCATCTAGCTAGACACACGCGATAGTTTCATGTTTTTTTTTTCTGCCACAAGGAACAGATTATTATACCTACTTTATTTCTACCTTTGTTCAGGTCACGTGCAACCTTGATCTTGGTGTAATGATTCTGTGATGTGATGACACAGTTTCTTATCGTATTGGTCCGCATTCTCATTTCACGTGATCTAGTAAATCAGATCAGTGATTAAGATCAATGGGTTCATTCATTAAAACCGTGTTGTGTTTGTGTGCGTAAAGCTATTCCACTAGACGAAAGCTGATTCTCGCGTTATGGTACACTCGTGATCAAATAATGTTTGTGTGGACTGAGTTGACCTAAGTGACCTATCCTTGTCATTGGTCATCACATCACATCAGACATCATTCTCAATCGCCTTTACATCTGTTTCTTACGATTTATATGAATGACTTGGAATGAGAGGATTGTTACCACAGAATAGATATTATAATATATAATAGATATAGGGTTTACCAATTATGAATAAAAAAAATAATAAAAAAATTTAAAGAAATTTGGTTGGTGGTAGGGCATTTTATAAATCCGCCTGGCTAGCTACCACCATCTTAGTTAAGTCTTGCCGCCAAACATCAGCGTTAACAGCATCAATGTGTTCCGGCTTGAAGATAAGATAGCCATTTCTCCATTGCGTTGGGGAATCTTGGTAAGCCCGCTTCCATCTTCGGCATCATCGTCACTTACCGTCAGGTGAGATGATGCCAAGGGCTTACCATATCATTATCATCATCATAGCAGCCGACGGACGTCCACTGCTGGACATAGGCCTCCCCCAATTTCCATGACGACCGGATCTGCGCTGCCCGCATCCCTTCACCGCTACGTTTTCCGGTGCGCGGTCGACACTCGAGAACTTTACTACTCCAATGGCCATTTGTTCTACGAGCTATGTGCCCCGAGCTATGGGCTTCATCACTGGCCTCTACGTCTATTACAGACGATTCACTACAGTGTCCTGGACTAGAGGCAACGCTTTTGGTGGCTTAGCAACCCGATGCGCGAACGGCAGACTCGCCCACACGCTTACCAATTGTGAATAAAAATAAATATCTGTGAATTTTTCTTTACTGTTAACATAAGCAAGGGCAGCATCAAAAATATGTGTGTAGTATGCCGACACACATCAACTTTGCCTTGGTTTATTTTTTGACTTGTCAATGTCACCAGGTCATTGGTCCACCGAGTGGGAGGCCTGCCTACACTACGTTTTCTGGTGCGTGGTCGCCACTCGAAAACTTTACTGCCCCAACGGCCATCTGTTCTGCGAGCAATCTGCCCCGCCCACTGCCACTTATGTTTAGCAATTCTGAGAGCTATGTCGGTTACTTTGGTTCTCCTACGGATCTCCTCGTTTCTTACTAACTTATCCTTACTAATATTTTAATTGGAATAATGTCGCCTATCTATCTGTTTGTTACTCTCCCAATCTTTACTGAACCGATTTCTCTAAAGTCAAATTCAAATATCGAATATCAAATTTAAGCCTACGCTCTGCGCACCTCAACTATATCCACGCGGGCAAAGATTTGGGCAAAAGCTTGTACGTATAAGTAAGTATAGGCTGCGTACCTACACCCAAAAAAAATTACCCTCCTTCAGGAAAAGTAGGGTAATAGGTAAGTTTTTGGAGTCTACACGTAACACTAATACAGCGTCAGTGGCGTGACGGCCAGTGCCGCTGCTTCCTGTCCGGGAGATCGTGGTTCGAATTCTGCCACGTACCAATGTTATAATTTAGATTTCATATGCACGTTTGTCCGACGCTCTCTTACGGTGAAGGAAAACATCGTGAGGAAACCTGCACACGCCTGCGGAGAAACTCGCAGGTTGTGTGTGAAGTCGACCAACCCGCACTGGGCCCGCGTGGTCGACTAAGGCCCGATCGCCCTAATTCAGGGTAGGCTCGAGCCCCTCGGTGGGGAGGTATATGAGTTGATATAATAACAGTAACACCGTGATTTACGCAATCCCGCTGGGTGCGGTTTCAGTTTTACACGAATTTCAAATTTCGCGTGAAAATGGCTCGCTTTACGCGAATTGGTTACATACATGTATGAAGTAAGCGAAGATTTGATTGAGTTGCAGAATAAGCCCTTCAACCGTAAGGAGGAACAAGTAGAAGAGAGAGTTTTATCTTCAAGTGGAATACAAAATGCTTTTACAAAGATTTATTCAGGTTTGGACATACTGCAGAGCATAGATAGTGTTGATGACCGTGTTTTAAAGAACGTAAACTAAACGCTACCCAGTAGACAATAGATTCATTTTCCCGTAAAACAAATTCATAATGTAACGCTGAACAATGTTTTTTTTGGAATTAAAGCATTGGTTTTCATTTTGATCTGACTTTTGTTTGTGTTTTTTTTGACGTCAACTAATCCTAAACGATAGAAAACCCAAGGTTGATAAAAAATAGCCTTATTGTTGATGATGTTCCTTAAAGTCAAAAGCTATTAGAAACACAATTGAGCAGTTTTGACTCGATAGACAAAAATCCCAAAGGTAGGTCTACACCGTTACTTTCAACTCTAGTTATGATTAATATTTTGAAGTATATAAATTTAAAAAATATACAGCAATATTTGTTATGATACTACAAAGTGAGTAAAGTTATTATTTTTTACATACTTTCATTCAGAAAATTCAAAGTAAACAAATAAAACATAGAAAAAGTTTTTGCGGAACATATCCCTCGCTGGGGTTTACTGTATTTCAATTGATTATGACCAGCCGGCTCCACCTTAAGGCGTGACCGCTGCCCATGTTTTGAACAGAACATTGTTAATGAACATTGTAAGTTCAAAACATTTCCCGTACGCTGCGACTGTAGCAATGTTCAGTAAACACTTTCAATTATTCCGAGCGAAACGTCTTCCTGCGACAAAATCGAACTTAAAATGAACATAAATGAACCGCCCGCAGACAAAAGCGGGGGATGTTTTCCACAAACTCCGGCAAACACGTTCAAGTGCATTTGCTGCATAAAACATTTACTCCACGCCCCTTTTTTATGTTTTCGAACAATGTTCTGTTCAAAACATTGCGCTGCGGACCCGACTTTAGGCTACTTCGTCCCCGCAGAGCACAGAATCACATCGCTCGCGCCCGAGCGAACGTATTCCGTGCTCTGTGTTCGTCCCCTTGGAATGTAGTTCCGTGCTTCACTGCCATTTAAGAATCGATATGTGTCAAATGGTTGCTGTCATACTTACACAATCGTAAATAAAAAAAAAAGTAGATGCGCAGTTACACCAGACGTCAATTTAACACCATTCTGAAGGTATTACGAAATCAGAACCACAAATATAGACTCACGAATGTAAGAAATATACATAACATGACGTTATGACCAAACTCAGTAGGTTGTTATAGCACTTATAATATAAATGACACTAAAAAGGAACCACAAAATTTAACGCGATTTTAATATTATTGCTGTTATTGATACCAACAAGGGCTTACCAATTCCTTTTCTTTCTCCTAGCTACTGCTACTGTCCCAATTTATTTTGAGTCAGCCCTCCTAGTATTTTTGCGCTACATGTTTTGTCTTCTCGTTTAAGTCTATAGAGCTCAGGTCTTTTTTCATTGTTCGTAACCAGGTCATGGTGATCGTCCACGGCCTCTCTTCTTCTCGTAGGGAGTACCAATTGTGGATTTATAAAAAAAAACTATTTTTTTATTAAATATTATTATTGCAGTTAGCGTGGTCATACGAAGAAAAATTAACATTGACAGTGCATATTATTGCAGAAAATAGCTGATCCTACCTTTCATACCTATAGCTTAAAACAAAAATATCAAAGATATATTCATCAATAATTAAGTGGCAGTGGGCGGGGCACATAGCTCGTAGAACAGATGCCGTTGGGGCAGTAAAGTTCTCGAATGGCGATAGCGCACTGGTAAAAGTAGCGTAGACAGGCCTCCCACTCGGTGGACCAATGACCTGGTGAAGGTCGCGGGAAGGCGCTGGATGCGGGCAGCGCAGAACCAGTCGTCGTGGAAATTGGGGAAAGTGGGGCAGCCCTACGTCCAACAGTGGCCGTCCTTCGGCTGATATGATGATGTTATTTCCTCAAATACAAAAAAAGAAGGCTCAAGGTCACCCAAAGGGCAATGGAGCGTGCTATGCTCGGAGATTCTCTGCGTGATTGAATCAGAAACGAGGAGATCTGTAGGAGAACCAAAGCTACCGACATAACTCTCAAAATTGTTAAACTTATGTGGCAGTGGTAGAACAGATGCGGTAAAGTCCTGGACCTGGTGAAGGTCGTTGGAAGACGCTGGATGCGGGCAGCGCAGAAGCAGTCGTCTTGGGAATTCTTGGGTGAGGCCTATGTCCAACAGTGGTCGTCCTTCGGTTAATATGATGATGTTATTTCCTCAAATACAAAAAAATAGCAGTTACACAAGTTATGTCTATGATATTATGCTTGGGTGACGTTATTAACTAATCACGATTTGCTTGTGCTTGTGTAATAATACTTATTACAACATTATATTTTGACAGTCGCGATGCTAACTATAGTTAAAGCCATAATGGCACTGATATGTATGCGGTTATTCAATAACATACTGACTTGTTATGTTGTATCATTCATTATTGGGATGATTGTCACTGTGACTAAATAGTTGACTAATGATAACAAGTAGGTTGTACATGTGATGGGCACTTTTGAGCCAGGTGGCAGCCTCATAGACAAAGGTCGATATTTTTTAAAAACAGATTTATAATTATGTTATTACCTCACTATTTAAATATCTTATAATTTTACATATATATTTTATGAATTTGTGACGTGAAATAAATCTAATCTAATCTATGACATTATAAATGATATATTATTTAAATGATACATATACATTGTTCGTGTGGTCATGTAGTCCGGCATCAAAATGTTCTTGAATTTTACGGTTTTTAAAATAGTGTTGGAAGGGTACGGAGCATAACGAGAACTGTCACACAAGAGTCGTTTTTAAACTGAGTATGGCAACACGTATTTCGCGCGTATTTTTAAATGGCATAAATTAAAAAGCACAAATACAATCACAGACCTTCTTGGTATCGGTTATTCCTAACACGGTACAGGTTCAAAACTAGGAATGTCCTTAGCATAAAGGAACGCAACAAGGAATGACCTTAGTGTAAAGGAACGTAACAAGGAATATCCAAAGTAAACACATGCCAAAAGGGCCATAATGTAATTCTGTGCCAAAAGGTTGCTTTATACCTAAAACTGATCTCTGTTGTGTAAACTTAAGTTCCTATTAATAATTTCTAAGGAAAATTGGTTTCAAACTTTAAAACATTAATTACAGATAATCTCATTATTGTGACATTTCTTGCTATGCCCCCCTGTACCCTTCGTATATTAAATAATTTTAAATATTTTTTTAATAAAGATTTGAGTGCGTTTGACTACATCTCACCTGATTATAAAGTGACGATGTAGTCGAGGATGGTACACGCAAACTCAAATAATGCATATTCACTCTCGCCTTGAAGATCCCCAAATAGTAAGAGTCGGGAAACACAGACGCAGGAAAGAAGTTCCACTCCATCGCTGGAGTACTGTATCAAAATGTAAAATGTATCGATTTTCTAATCAAAATTACCAAATAGTGACGATTGCGTAAGGCACAGCAGATAGGTAGGTTTGTAAATAAATAAGCAAACATTGCGGCATCATTGTTCATGTTTTCAGAAGTACTTGAATTACAACTATATTACAAGGAACATAGCTTTGATTTGGTTTGGGCGGAATTCACTTTGATATACCTATTGTTTTGTTTAAGTTATTGAAGGTGTTTTATTTTTAGTATTTTAGGTGTTTTTTTTTTAAATCCACAATTGATAGGTCTTTGGCATCATCTCACCTGATGGTAAGTGTCGATGATGCCGAAGATGGAAGCGGGCTTACAAAGATTCCCCAACGCAATGGGGATCTGGCTATCTTATCGTCATGCCGGAACACATCAATGCTGTTAACACTATGTTTTGGCGGCCAGACTGAGATAAGATGGTGGTGTAGCTATCCAGGCGGGCTTAGAAAATGCCCTACCACCAACCAAACCGAGTCTTACAAGTTGACCCCACCGGGAATCGAACCCGCGACCTCCTAGTGTGAAGCGAATGGACTAACCATTACGCCACGGAAGCGGTTAAAAGGTATTTTAGGTGTTTAATTTTAGGTAGTGTACGAGTACTTTGTGTGTTTGTATGACTGTGTATTTCTGTTGTCCACAGGAGAATCATCTAGTCTCCTATGCGGTAGCACGAAAGAAGTCGAGGTGGGGGGCAGCACAGGTGCTGGTGCAGCTTTAGCGCTGGCGCTGGTCCGCCCCCCCTCCTCCCACTCCAACGCATCATGCCAGTTAAGGCTCACAGCGCCGGAAGCTGCTGCTTTTACTGTCCGCCTTATTGATGTTAAGGTAAGTCCATTTAACCTTAATAATTTCAATATTAGACAAAGTTAGGAGATCCGTAGGAAAACCATCAAGGTAACCGACATAGCTCACAAAATTACTAAACTTAAGTGGCAGTGGGCAGGGCACATAGCACGTAGAACAGATGGCCGTTGGGGTAGTTAAGTTCTCGAGTGGTGACCGCGCACCGGAAGACGTAGTTTAGGCAAGCCTCCCACTCGGTGGACCGACGACCTGATGAAGGTTGTGGGAAGCCGCTGGATGCGGGCAGCGCAGGCCCCGCATATTATTAACTGATGAATATATATATTTGTTTTTATTTTACATATTTACAAACTTTGACATTATGTAATGTAATAACTATTTTATGCCCATTAGAATAAGTGTAAATGCACCTATTTTGAATAAACATTTTGAAATTTCATTAAAATCAATCAAATTAATTTTTTCTTGACCGCTTTTTTCTTAATTAGTGATATAAGTAGATCTCATCAAAATCTCGAAGTCTGATTTTCGGACGATCACATCTTCGTCGCTCAAATGTAAAGATTAACATGTGATATTTCTAAGTAAGTATTTATTCTACATGTATATTGCGACGAAGTATGATAGTAACTCAGAATACTAACTCTGAGGATAGTAATTTATTTATACTTTCTGCTAGTGTTATGACATAACGTAAACAGTATTAACATAACTAAACAGTTGTATCAATTAAACACCTGGAAAATGCAGATGGAAATGAGAACAATGGGTCATTAACGAACATAGTTAATTTTAGACTCTGTAATATTTCATATAATATTTAAAGTTCGTGAAGTTTGGTTCTGTAATGTACCTTACAACCATTTTTTTTTAAATTTTTCAATGGAGATGTTATTTTTAAACTACCATTAATCATACTCGTTAAGTGTAATTCATCATATTGTTTATCGCTTAATCCATCAAAAGTAGTTACAGGTAAATTACCCTGAGATAGTTGCAGTGTTTAGTAATTAGTAAGTGCACAAACAGAGAGTGAGATACGGTGATTGCGGGGAAGAGTGAAAAGCGGTGATTTCGGGGCAGGGTGAAATGTGGTGATTGCGGGACAGAATGAGATGTGGTAATTCGGGGCAGAGTGAAGTGTGGTGATTGCAGGGCGGAGTGAAATGTGGTGATTGCGGGGCAGGTTGAAATGGGGTGATTGCGGGGCAGGGTGAAATGCGGTGTTTGGACCTGAGTGAAATGCTGTTATTGCGGGCTGAAATGTGGATTTTCGTCTTATATTTTCATTAACACATAAGTTTTTTGCCCACGGCTGATCTTGCTTGTAAGTGTAACGGTAAAGTTGTTAAACCCGACTAT
This sequence comes from Coleophora flavipennella, assembly GCA_947284805.1. Lineage (NCBI taxonomy): Eukaryota > Metazoa > Arthropoda > Insecta > Lepidoptera > Coleophoridae > Coleophora > Coleophora flavipennella. Next base: position 7,789,095 of record OX369298.1, read on the forward strand.
ATTTAATTAATTTAACTTATACTTCGTTGGTTCACCAAAAACTGGTCTTGGTCTCCGACACTAGAAAGCCTCTTTTTCATTCAAGAGTGGATTTTAGGCTTCATTTGCCCAGTCCAAAGTGGCAAACTAAAACCCTCTTGCACCGTAGATCGCTTTCTTCCACCTTATAGTAGTCACCAAATCTCGTCCTTTATCCCAATTGGTCTCTAGATAATACATTTACATACTTACATTTGCAACTTGCAAGTAATGTTAAAAAAACTATTAAAAGCCGCTGATAACCATTGTCAAAATCTTAAGAAAATACAACAGATATTCGGATATATAAACCTATCATTTTAAAAATACAGTCACCGTAAGATTGTAAATTCCGTTAGATTATAATCTAACAGGATCTATCTTGCGGGATTGTGAACTGTCAATACTGTTTACAATTTCACTAGTTACATTGTAATCTCACTAATGACATTATAATAACACTAAGCGAAATGAAAAAGTGAGTAAGTGAGCGATGTTAGGTTCGGTCAGAGGCGCCCCCCCCCCCCTAGGTAGCAAAATGCTTCGCAGCAGAAGAAATCATCAGTTTTATTCGGAGGTACAAGAATAGGCCGTGAAATTGTGAACCGATTCACAATTTACCGTTAAATTAGAATCTAACTGAATTTAGTGTAGTGAGATTGTAATATTGCGGTTTTTACAATTTCCGGCGACATAAATATATACTTTCTTTGGATTAGGAATACTTAAATAAATTATTTTAAATGAAAATAAATAGATTCGTACAAACAATGCGGGCAGATAAACGGTGAAACGTTTTTGAAAATTTCATGTTCGAAAATTAAAACTTTGAAATTACGATAGGTAACATTTTTATCATCAAGATGATTTATGATTCATTGTTTAACGTAACTATTTTAAAAAAAATCTTAAATAAATCTCTCTCACATTATGTTCATGTTAAGTGCATGTATGAGTGCATAAGATATTTATAAAATTAATAGGTACTTACGTAACAACCCATAATGTTATCAGCTCATATACGTCCCCACCGAGGGGCTCGAGCCTACCCTGAATTAGGGCGATCGGGCCTTAGTCGACCACGCGGGCCCAGTTGGTCGACTTCACACACAACCTGCGAGTTTCTTCGCAGGCTTGTGCAGGTTTCCTCATGATGTTTTCCTTCACCGTAAGAGCATCGGATAAACGTACATATGAAATCTAAATTCGAAATCACATTGGTACGTGGCAGGTTTGAACCACGACCTCCCGGACAGGAGGCGGCGGCCCTAGCCATTACGCCACCGACGCATAAAACGGTGAAAGAAAACCTCGTGAGGTAACCTGCACACGCCTGCCAAGAAACTCGAAGGTTGTGTGTGAAGTCGGCCAACCCGCACGGGGTCCGTGTGGTCGACAAGGCCCGATCAACCTAATTCAGGGTAGGCTCGAGGCCCTCGGCGGGGACGTATATGAGCTGATAAGAAGAACAACCCATAAATGTCCCCACTACTGGGGCACGGGTCTCTACTCTTCCCAATCTCGGGAAGGCTAGGCCATATGTACAAATGGGGTCCAAATAGTGGCGACCCCACTGTTTTTGAAGACGCCTTTAAGCCATTTGAAAAAACTAAACGACCGCCGCCATCTAGGGATAGGAACCAGCACCAACGGCCTCACGTGCCTTAATGAGACGCATTTATAAAACAGTTGTCTCTGTTTTTTTCCTTTACGTGTAAAGAGTCAAGAAAATAACCACACTTTTGCATTTTTTCAATGTTTTACGTTGTTACTTCTCTTAAGACTTCAATTTAAAAACTTAAATTTAGCAGACTCTCTGTAGTACTTAAAAAGAAATATCTCCATATAAAAACTATTTGCAAATTTAGAAATATAGATATTAATAAACAATTCGTTTTACACTTTTTTTAGACGTTTGAGACCTATTTTTGGGATTTTTTATGATCGCGTAAAGCACACACTATCGTGTAACATATTAGCACATTCCTCAAACAATATCCTTAAGTATGTCCAATATTTTTTGCAAGACCGATATTTAGTTGTTTTGTTTTTTTTTTTATTCACTATTGGTAAACCCTTGACAACATCTCACTTTGTGGTAAGCGACGATTAGTAGTAATTATCCAAAAAAATTTGATCTAGCAAAAGGGTTTCTCCGCTTCTCCACCGGTGCCTCGCATTAAGTTGACCTGCGTGATCGACCTACCACCTAAATCCCACGGAGCTACGACCGTAGTAAGGTATAATAAAATCACAGAGCAGAATAAAATAGACATCTTTATTTAGGGAAAGTATCGATATAATATTTTCGATAGAATACTGTCCGTCCGTCTGTCTGTCTGTCCGTCTGTATGGACAGACAGACAGACAGACAGACGGACAGCCAATAGGGTCCCGTTTTTACCCTTTGAGTACGGAGACCCCTCTTATTTTTTGACTTTTTCTAATTTTTAGTATTTGTTGTTATAGCGGCAACAGAAATACATCATCTGTGAAAATTTCAACCGTCGGTTTATGAAATACAGCCCAGTGACAGACGGACGGACAGTGAACTCTTAGTAATATGGTCCCGTTTTTACCCTTTGGGTAGCGAACCCTAAAAATTACATCCTTTGAACAACTCGTTGTTATCTCAGAGTTTCCCTGCGTGATCTAATCAAAAATGAGGAGACCCGCGTATGAGAACCAAGGTAACAGACATAGCTCATAGAATAGCTCAACTTTATTCGGCAGTGGGCGGGGCACATAGCTCGTGGAACAGATGGCCATTGTGAGAATAAAGTTCTAGAGTGGCGATAGTTCGGAAGACGTAGCCTAATGCAGGCTTCCCACTCGGTAGACCTGGCGGGCAGCGCAGGACCGGTCGTTGTGTATGTCCTTGGTGAAGGCAGTGGAAGTCTTACGGCTAATATGACGATGATGATGAAACAGCTCGTATATTCACCTATAGTCCTATAAAATATGCTGAGCCAGGACCTTTTGCACTTAATGCAATTTTATTAGTAAGCTTAGTGGTGTAAATCTTCATTTTTTTACTTTATTGTTTTTTTTTTTACCTTTTACTTATTGTTTTTTTTTTGTGCCTGGTCGGTGAATAAACGGTTTATCTATCTATCTATAAATATAAAATTAATGAAGATCGTTGAATTACTACTACAAAGTAATTCAATGATGAAGACGCGGTTTTCCTTCCTCTGACTATAAAGCGTGGGAATAGTACGGAAATAGATGCCCTCCGGCGGAGTGACGATGGTAAAATGTTTTCCGCTTGACGACAAAACTGTAAACAAAACTGTATTTTAGCGATGTAAAAGTATTATTTTACGATTTGTTGTGATACATCGGATACAATCATAGAATAAGAGTGAAAACTCACTAATCTGTGGATATAACAAACAGAGATCGAGCAAAAGTATCTCAATTTTTAGGGCTCCGAAGTCAACAAGGAACCCTTATAGTTTCACCATTTCTGTCTGTTTGTTCGCCTGTCCGCGGCTTAGTTTTGAGACTATTATAGTACTAGATAACTGTAATTTGGCATGTATAAATTATATATATATATATATATACTAGCTGTCCCGGCGAACTTCGTACCGCCTTACATTACATTACACTGCCCTGCCCTACCCTACACTACCCTACACTACACTACACTACCCTACCCTACACTACCCTACATACACTACACTACACTACCCTACCCTACACTACACTACACTACCCTACCCTACCCTACATACACTACACTACACTACCCTACCCTACACTACAATACACTACCCTACCCTACACTACTCTACACTACCCTACACTACACTACCCTACCCTACCCTACACTACCCTACCCTACACTACCCTACCCTACACTACCCTACCCTACCCTATCCTATCTCTCAAGTTGGATCCAACTGCACATGGTGTGCGAATTTTAATATAATCGGTTAAGTGGTTTAGGAGTCCATTGAGGACAAACATTGTGACACGAGATTTATATATATTAGAAGAAAGAAGATATATAAAGAGGGGGTGATTTTTTTTCGTTGACGTACCCTATCATGTGAGGTATCGTTGAATAGGTATTTTAAAACTACTGCAGGTTTTTTAAAAAGATATATTGATTCCGGTATCCGTTTGCGAAATATTAAGCTTTAAAATGCTAAATTTTGTTAGATTGTCCCCTTCCCCCTATCAGCTAAACTGCTATTTCACGACATCTGGAAAAATTGTTAAATAGTAGGACATAATTATAATCAATTTAAAAGTAAGACTATCACGGTTAAATAGGTTTTCTTAGTTTTTTTATTCACTATTGGTAATAATCGATAACTCAAGATAGGCACTTGTATTTGTATAAATATCATAGATTTTCCATACAAAATGTTCTATTACCAACTGCAAATATAATTTTGTTTTTTAAAACAAACATTTGGTCCGTATGGTTCCCGGCTAAGAATAGGACCATCCCATCTCTTCCAATGGGTGTCGTAAGAGGCGACTAAGGGACTTAAAACCGGAGGATGGGCAGCAGCGTCTTTCCGTGCATTGCAACACACCTGCAATCAAACTGCGATCGCCAACCCGCCTGCCAAGCGTGGCGATTACGGCAAAACCCCCCAATGAATCTCACACCTAGAAAACGGCCCCTAGTCCCCGGCAGCTCCGCTATTCCTGGCTCCGGTAGCAGTCATGGTAACGGCGGGGTAGGGGGTGCGAAGAATCCCCGGCAGATGCCAGGCTACCAAACCCAACGACCTTTGGCCCTGGCAACCTACAACACGCGCACACTGCGGACTGACGAGAAACTTGCAGAACTCGAAGAAGTATTGAGCAGGTTACGGTGGGATATCGTAGGTTTATGTGAAGTCCGAAGAGAGGGAGAGGACACCATGATCCTTAAATCCGGAAACCTGCTCTATTTCCGGGAGGGCGACCAACAGTCCCAGGGTGGTGTCGGGTTTCTCGTCCACAAGTCCCTCATTAACAATGTGGTCCAAATCGTGAGCGTTTCGACAAGGGTAGCATACCTTATACTCAGAATCACCAAACGGTATTCGATGAAGGTCATACAGGTATACGCGCCGACTACGGAACACTCCGACGACGAGGTAGAGAGTATGTACGAGGACATCTCTACAGCCTTACATAGCACCAGGACCCATTATACCGTTGTTATGGGGGACTTTAACGCGAAACTGGGCAAACGAAGCGATGGTGAGCTGAGAGTGGGGCAATTTGGATATGGAGTAAGAAATGCACGTGGCCAGATGCTGGCCGACTTTATGGAGAAGGAGAGCCTCTTTATGATGAACTCCTTCTTTAAAAAGTCAAAACAGCGGAAGTGGACATGGTTGCATCCCAATGGCGTAACAAAAAACGAGATAGACTTCATCTTGTCGACAAGGAGGCAAATATTCAATGATGTCTCCGTGATCAATTCAGTCAAAACAGGAAGTGATCACCGGATGGTCAGAGGCACATTGAATCTAAAGACCAAGCTAGAAAGATGTCGACTGATGAAGTCTACGCTCAGACCAGCGCCCATCCAGCTCCAAAACCCCGAGAGCTTTCAGCTCGAGCTGCACAATCGTTTCGAATGCCTAGAAGACTGCGAGAATGTGGACGATTATAATGACAGGTTCGTGGAAATTGTTCAAACGGTCGGGTCTAAGTTTTTTAAAACTCGCCGTTCAAACAGAACCAAAAAAATCTCCGACTTCACCAGCAACCTCATGGAACAAAGACGCAGACTGGTTTTGCAGTCCTCTGAAGACGCTACTCAGTATCGGCAACTAAACAGGCAGATCTCTAAGTCCCTAACTCGCGATTTACGCCAATATAATACAAATTGTATTAAAGAGGCGATTGAGCACAATAAAGGCTCAAAAGTGTTCGCGAGAGATCTGTCTGTTGGACAAAGCCAACTGACCAAGCTGAAGACTGAGGACGGCAGAACCATATCGTCTAAGACTGAGTTGCTGGAAGAAGTTGAGAAGTTCTATGGACAATTGTACACGACCACACGTTTGCCTGTCAGTGATCTGGCTGAAGACCCAAGAGCCAGACTAACCCGACACTATACCGAAGATATCCCGGACGTCAGCCTGTACGAGATTAGAATGGCTCTCAAACAGCTCAAGAACAACAAGGCACCGGGTGATGATGGAATTACGGCTGAACTTCTGAAAGCAGGTGGATCACCGGTACTAAAAGCTCTTCAGAAGTTATTTAATTCCGTTATACTCGAGGGACAAAAGCCTAAGGCATGGCACAGAAGTGTGGTCGTACTTTTCTTCAAAAAGGGCGACAACACCCTGCTGAAGAACTACAGACCCATCTCACTTCTGAGCCATGTCTACAAGCTGTTTTCGAGAGTCATTACGAATCGTCTCGCACGCAGGTTTGACGACTTCCAGCCTCCCGAACAAGCCGGTTTCCGAAAAGGCTTTAGTACCATAGACCACATACATACGCTGCGGCAGATTATACAGAAGACCGAAGAGTACAATCAGCCACTATGTTTGGCGTTTGTGGACTATGAGAAGGCCTTTGATTCAGTCGAAACCTGGGCTGTGCTACAGTCTCTCCAGCGGTGCCAAATTGACCATCGATACATCGAGGTGTTGAAGTGTCTGTATGAAAACGCCACCATGTCGGTTCGCCTCCAAGACCAGAACTCGAAACCTATCCAGTTGCAGCGAGGGGTGAGACAGGGAGACGTTATATCTCCGAAACTGTTCACCGCCGCCCTGGAAGATGTTTTTAAGCTTCTGGACTGGGGTGGACTCGGCATCAATATCAACGGCGAGTACATATCCCACCTCCGATTCGCTGATGATATCGTGGTCATGGCTGAGACTATGGAAGACCTAAGCACAATGCTCGATGGCCTCAGTAAGGTCTCTCAACAAGTGGGTCTTAAAATGAACATGGACAAGACGAAAATAATGTTAAATGTCCGTGTCGCACCCACTCCTCTAAAGGTTGGAGACTCTACACTGGAAGTTGTTGACGAATATGTATACCTGGGACAAACAGTCCAGTTAGGTAGGTCCAACTTCAAGAAAGAGATCAATCGACGAATCCAACTCGGCTGGGCAGCGTTCGGGAAGCTTCGCAATATCTTCACGTCCCAAATACCGCAGTGTCTCAAGACTAAGGTCTTTGACCAGTGTGTGTTGCCAGTGATGACTTACGGAACTGAGACATGGTCGCTTACTATGGGCCTCATAAGAAGGCTCAAGGTCACCCAAAGGGCAATGGAGCGTGCTATGCTCGGAGTTCCTCTGCGTGATCGAATCAGAAACGAGGAGATCCGCAGGAGAACTAAAGTAACCGACATAGCTCACAGAATCGCTAAACTGAAGTGGCAGTGGGCAGGGCACATAGCTCGTAGAACAGATGGCCGATGGGGCAGTAAAGTTCTCGAGTGGCGACCGCGCATTGGAAAACGTAGCGTAGGCAGGCCTCCCACGCGGTGGACCGATGACCTGGTGAAGGTCGCGGGAAGCCGATGGATGCGGGCAGCGCAGGACCGGTCGTCGTGGAAATCCTTGGGGGAGGCCTTTGTCCAGCAGTGGACGATTTGTGGCTGATATGATGATGATGAAAACAAACATTTATTTTTTGAAAAGACAACAGAATCGTACTTTGCGCGAGTCCGACTCGCACTTGGCCGGTTTTTGTTATTATCTAGCTTCTTCTTCTTCTATTATCTAACTTCTTGGAAATTAACTCTGTTATTAAATCATAAGCAATGTTAATTTAATTTAACTTGTGTTTAGATAAATATATGTGTGATAAATAAATAATAATTTACCATTAAAGCTTTATTAAAGCTAACAACTAATATTGAAAAATCTTCATAAAATATATAATTTTTAACAAAAAAAACCCGACTTCAAACAGGAGACTAAGGTTCTCCTCGATTTCTCTGGGATGCCATCATCAGATCCTGGTTTCCTTATCATGGTACCACACTTGGGATATGTCCTTTCCAACAAATAAAGTTACCCGCGAACACACATAAAAAATATATATACGGTCAAATTGAGAAACCTCCTCCTTTTTTTGAAGTCGGTTAAAAACAAACAACGAAAGTTTAGCTATTGTGATGCGCCTATCAGTCAAAAAGCCCGCCCCGAAACGCCTCTGATGCATAGGTACCCAAAACGCTGGCTGGGGAGCGGGGACCTCCACAGTTGCTGGTCAGACGCCTGCCTGCCCAGCTCACGCGCAAATTTTTTAGCTCCTCAATAATTTTCTAGCCCGTATCGCTGAGAGAAACAGTTTATTTTTATTTTACTAGGTACTTACGAAAGTTCAAAGCTCTCGGCGTGCGTCGCTGCGGCTGCGTAGAAAGTTCAACAATTCCATTAAAAAATTCATGAAACATAAAGTCGTTGTTTATTTTCAACCGACATCAAATCAAAGAAGATGATGTTTATGACAACGCACAGGTTCGCTCGGTGTACTAAACAAGTCAAAGTAACGCTTTTTAAAGCTTTCTGTTAATGTTTTTACACTAACAGCCTGTGGGTACCTAAGGTTTACGGAAAGGGCATACAACGACTTGCGTGTCCAGTATAATAATGCGTTCAGGGTGCTGTTGGGGCTGCCGCGGTTCTGCAGTGCATCTGGCATGCTTGCTGAGGCGGAAACCGATGGCTTTCAGGCTATAATAAGAAAGCGATGCGCGTCACTGCTGGGCCGCGTTGGTGCCAGCTCCAACAGAATCCTGACCATATTTGTAGACAGGCGTGGGACTCTCCAATGCTGAGTTACTGGGTACGGATGCATGGGTCCAGCAGAGTGCTTTATTGAAATCTGATTTTGAACCTTTTGTATTTTACTACCTCTAGAATTAAGATCTATGTTACTAACAAAACTATGGACTATGTTGTCTGCAATAAATGTCTAATAATAACAAGGAGGTTCATAATAAAACACGGCACCTTGGACGTTTATCGGTTGTGCCGTCAACCAGGGGAGACCCCGCGTCATATAACCTCCGGTTGTTCCATGCTTACCAACACTGAGTATTTGCACAGGCTCAACCAAGCAGCCAGGATCCTACACCAAGAGATGGCCTCGGTCCCGTAAAACGTAGCGTAGGAAGGCCTCCCACTCGGTTGACCGATGACCCGGTGAAGCTCGCGGGATGCCGCTGGATGCAGGTAGCGCAGAACCGGTCGTCGTGGAAACCCTTGGGGGAGGCCTATGTCCAGCGTGGACGTCCTTCGGCTGATATGATGATTATATTGTGACGTCACTGTAACCCACGGAAACCGTGTTGGTGTTACTCCTGTACTAAGCATTGTACAGAGGCCAGCACATCAAGCTAGACACTCGTACGAGTACGAGTAGTGCGATTATAATCTATACTCATACGGCATAAGAACGGTACAAATTCCAAAGTGTCTAGCTTGATGTGCTGCCGTCTGTACATATAAACCAGTTCAAGAGTACAATGGCTCAGACACAATATTTGTATAGTTGGTGCTAGTTTTAAATCAATAATAATTTTATTTTATTTAACTAGCACGTGTGGCTAAAATAAATAAAAAATGTTATTCTTGTTCTATCTGTTATGAGTGGGTAACTGGTAAAGGTTCAGAAAATCCTGCACATATGTAGCTTTTACATATTTCACATTATTAATTAATTATAGTTAATTCACCGCATTTCTCAACCGATTCTCGTGAAGTTTTGTAAGCTCGATAATTATATGTTTTTTTGTCGATTCAGTTTTTGTTAATTTTTCAAAATGGCGGAGCTATGGGGGTTGAATACCTAAAAATATATTTGAGCCATTTCGGAAAATTCGCGAGGTAAGTACTAATATACATCATCATTCATCATCATATCAGCCGAAAAACGTCCGCTGCTGGACAAAGGCCTCCCCCAAGGATTTCCACGACGACGATATATATATATATATATATATATATATATATATATATAAAGAGGGGGTGATTTTTTTTCGTTGACGTACCCTATCATGTGAGGGATCCGTTTGCGAAATATTAAGCTTTAAAATGCTAAATTTTGTTAGATTGTCCCCTTCCCCCTACCAGCTAAACTGCTATTTCAGGACATCTGGTAAAATTGTTAAATAGTAGGACATAATTATAATCAATTTAAAAGTAAGACTATCACGGTTAAATATAGGCTTTCTTAGTTTTTTTATTCACTATTGGTAATAATCGATAACTCAAGATGTGCACTTGGATTTGTATAAAGTTCATAGATTTTCCATACACAAAATGTTCTATTACCAACTGCAAATATAATTTTGTTTTTTAAAACAAACATTTATTTTTTGAAAAGACAACAGAATCGTACTTTGCGCGAGTCCGACTCGCACTTGGCCGGTTTTTGTTATTATCTAGCTTTCTTGGAAATTAACTCTGTTATTAAATCATAAGCAATGTTAATTTAATTTAACTTGTGTTTAGATAAATATATGTGTGATAAATAAATAATAATTTACCATTAAAGCTTTATTAAAGCTAACAACTAATATTGAAAAATCTTCATAAAATATATAATTTTTAACAAAAAAAAAACCCGACTTCAAACAGGAGACTAAGGTTCTCCTCGATTTCTCTGGGATGCCATCATCAGATCCTGGTTTCCTTATCATGGTACCACACATGGGATATCTCCTTTCCAACAAATAAAGTTACCCGCGAACACACATAAAAAATATATATACGGTCAAATTGAGAAACCTCCTCCTTTTTTTGAAGTCGGTTAAAAACAAACAACGAAAGTTTAGCTATTGTGATGCGCCTATCAGTCAAAAAGCCCGCCCCGAAACGCCTCTGATGCATAGGTACCCAAAACGCTGGCTGGGGAGCAGGGACCTCCACAGTTGCTGGTCAGACGCCTGCCTGCCTAGCTCACGCGCAAATTTTTTAGCTCCTCAATAATTTTCTAGCCCGTATCGCTGAGAGAAACAGTTTATTTTCACCTTTTCAGTGATAGGTACAAACTATTGTATTTTAAAAGATACAAAATTATTCACTTGTGTTAGTAACTATTTAGTAATCTGTGCTTGTGTGTACTTATCACTGAATAAACATTTATTCTATTCTATTCTATTCTATTTTTATTTTACTAGGTACTTTCGTAAGTACCTAGTAAAATAAAAATATTGTATTTTAAAAGCTACAAAATTATTCACTTGTGTGTACTTATCACTGAATAAACATTTATTCTATTCTATTCTATTCTATTTTTATTTTACTAGGTACTTACGAAAGTTCAAAGCTCTCGGCGTGCGTCGCTGCGGCTGCGTAGAAAGTTCAACAATTCAATTAAAAAATTCATGAAATTTTTAGAAGTCGTTGTTTATTTTGAACCGACGTCAAATAAAAGAAGATGATGTTTATGACATCGCACAGGTTCGCTCGGTGTACTAAACAAGTCAAAGTAACGCTTTTTAAAGCTTTCTGTCAATGTTTTTACACTAACAGCCTGTGGGTACCTACGGTTTACGGAAAGGGCATACAACGACTTGCGTGTCCAGTATAATAATGCGTTCAGGGTGCTGTTGGGGCTGCCGCGGTTCTGCAGTGCATCTGGCATGCTTGCTGAGGCGGAAACCGATGGCTTTCAGGCTATAATAAGAAAGCGATGCGCGTCACTGCTGGGCCGCGTTGGTGCCAACTCCAACAGAATCCTGACCATATTTGTAGACAGGTGGGACTCTCCAATGCTGAGTCACTGGGTACGGATGCATGGGTCCAGCAGAGTGCTTTATTGAAATCTGATTTTGAACCTTTTGTATTTTACTACCTCTAGAATTAAGATCTATGTTACTAACAAAACTATGGACTATGTTGTCTGCAATAAATGTCTAATAATAACAAGGAGGTTCATAATAAAACACGGCACCTTGGACGTTTATCGGTTGTGCCGTCAACCAGGGGAGACCCCGCGTCATATAACCTCCGGTTGTTCCATGCTTGCCAACACTGAGTATTTGCACAGGCTCAACCAAGCAGCCAGGATCCTACACCAAGAGATGACCTCGGTCCCGTAAAACGTAGCGTAGGAAGGCCTCCCACTCGGTGGACCGATGACCCGGTGAAGCTCGCGGGATGCCGCTGGATGCAGGTAGCGCAGAACCGGTCGTCGTGGAAACCCTTGGGGGAGGCCTATGTCCAGCGTGGAAGTCCTTCGGCTGATATTATGATGATTATATTGTGACGTCACTGTAACCCACGGAAACCGTGTTGGTGTTACTCCTGTACTAAGCATTGTACAGAGGCCAGCACATCAAGCTAGACACTCGTACGAGTACGAGTAGTGCGATTATAATCTATACTCATGCGGCATAAGAACGGTACAAATTCCAAAGTGTCTAGCTTGATGTGCTGCCGTCTGTACATATAAACCAGTTCAAGAGTACAATGGCTCAGACACAATATTTGTATAGTTGGTGCTAGTTTTAAATCAATAATAATTTTATTTTATTTAACTAGCACGTGTGGCTAAAATAAATAAAAAATGTTATTCTTGTTCTATCTGTTATGAGTGGGTAACTGGTAAAGGTTCAGAAAATCCTGCACATATGTAGCTTTTACATATTTCACATTATTAATTAATTATAGTTAATTCACCGCATTTCTCAACCGATTCTCGTGAAGTTTTGTAAGCTCGATAATTATATGTTTTTTTGTCGATTCAGTTTTTGTTAATTTTTCAAAATGGCGGAGCTATGGGGGTTGAATACCTAAAAATATATTTGAGCCATTTCGGAAAATTCGCGAGGTAAGTACTAATATACATCATCATTCATCATCATATCAGCCGAAAAACGTCCGCTGCTGGACAAAGGCCTCCCCCCAAGGATTTCCACGACGACGATATATATATATATATAATATAAAGAGGGGGTGATTTTTTTTCGTTGACGTACCCTATCATGTGAGGGATCCGTTTGCGAAATATTAAGCTTTAAAATGCTAAATTTTGTTAGATTGTCCCCTTCCCCCTACCAGCTAAACTGCTATTTCAGGACATCTGGTAAAATTGTTAAATAGTAGGACATAATTATAATCAATTTAAAAGTAAGACTATCACGGTTAAATATAGGCTTTCTTAGTTTTTTTATTCACTATTGGTAATAATCGATAACTCAAGATGTGCACTTGGATTTGTATAAAGTTCATAGATTTTCCATACACAAAATGTTCTATTACCAACTGCAAATATAATTTTGTTTTTTAAAACAAACATTTATTTTTTGAAAAGACAACAGAATCGTACTTTGCGCGAGTCCGACTCGCACTTGGCCGGTTTTTGTTATTATCTAGCTTTCTTGGAAATTAACTCTGTTATTAAATCATAAGCAATGTTAATTTAATTTAACTTGTGTTTAGATAAATATATGTGTGATAAATAAATAATAATTTACCATTAAAGCTTTATTAAAGCTAACAACTAATATTGAAAAATCTTCATAAAATATATAATTTTTAACAAAAAAAAACCCGACTTCAAACAGGAGACTAAGGTTCTCCTCGATTTCTCTGGGATGCCATCATCAGATCCTGGTTTCCTTATCATGGTACCACACATGGGATATCTCCTTTCCAACAAATAAAGTTACCCGCGAACACACATAAAAAATATATATACGGTCAAATTGAGAAACCTCCTCCTTTTTTTGAAGTCGGTTAAAAACAAACAACGAAAGTTTAGCTATTGTGATGCGCCTATCAGTCAAAAAGCCCGCCCCGAAACGCCTCTGATGCATAGGTACCCAAAACGCTGGCTGGGGAGCAGGGACCTCCACAGTTGCTGGTCAGACGCCTGCCTGCCTAGCTCACGCGCAAATTTTTTAGCTCCTCAATAATTTTCTAGCCCGTATCGCTGAGAGAAACAGTTTATTTTCACCTTTTCAGTGATAGGTACAAACTATTGTATTTTAAAAGCTACAAAATTATTCACTTGTGTGTACTTATCACTGAATAAACATTTATTCTATTCTATTCTATTCTATTTTTATTTTACTAGGTACTTTCGTAAGTACCTAGTAAAATAAAAATATTGTATTTTAAAAGCTACAAAATTATTCACTTGTGTGTACTTATCACTGAATAAACATTTATTCTATTCTATTCTATTCTATTTTTATTTTACTAGGTACTTACGAAAGTTCAAAGCTCTCGGCGTGCGTCGCTGCGGCTGCGTAGAAAGTTCAACAATTCCATTAAAAAATTCATGAAATTTTTAGAAGTCGTTGTTTATTTTGAACCGACGTCAAATAAAAGAAGATGATGTTTATGACATCGCACAGGTTCGCTCGGTGTACTAAACAAGTCAAAGTAACGCTTTTTAAAGCTTTCTGTCAATGTTTTTACACTAACAGCCTGTGGGTACCTACGGTTTACGGAAAGGGCATACAACGACTTGCGTGTCCAGTATAATAATGCGTTCAGGGTGCTGTTGGGGCTGCCGCGGTTCTGCAGTGCATCTGGCATGCTTGCTGAGGCGGAAACCGATGGCTTTCAGGCTATAATAAGAAAGCGATGCGCGTCACTGCTGGGCCGCGTTGGTGCCAGCTCCAACAGAATCCTGAGCGTATTTGTAGACAGGTGGGACTCTCCAATGCTGAGTCACTGGGTACGGATGCATGGGTCCAGCAGAGTGCTTTATTGAAATCTGTTTTTGTACCTTTTGTATTTTACTACCTCTAGAATTAAGATCTGTGTTACTAACAAAACTATGGACTATGTTGTCTGCAATAAATGTCTAATAATAACAAGGAGGTTCATAATAAAACACGGCACCTTGGAAGTTTATCGGTTGTGCCGTCAACCAGGGGAGACCCCGCGTCATATAACCTCCGGTTGTTCCATGCTTGCCAACACTGAGTATTTGCACAGGCTCAACCAAGCAGCCAGGATCCTACACCAAGAGATGACCTCGGTCCCGTAAAACGTAGCGTAGGAAGGCCTCCCACTCGGTGGACCGATGACCCGGTGAAGCTCGCGGGATGCCGCTGGATGCAGGTAGCGCAGAACCGGTCGTCGTGGAAATCCTTGGGGGAGGCCTATGTCCAGCGTGGAAGTCCTTCGGCTGATATGATGATTATATTGTGACGTCACTGTAACCCACGGAAACCGTGTTGGTGTTACTCCTGTACTAAGCATTGTACAGAGGCCAGCACATCAAGCTAGACACTGGTACTCGTAGTGCGATTATAATCTATACTCATACGGCATAAGAACGGTACAATTTCCAAAGTGTCTAGCTTGATGTGCTGCCGTCTGTACATATAAACCAGTTCAAGAGTACAATGGCTCAGACACAATATTTGTGTAGTTGGTGCTAGTTTTAAATCAATAATAATTTTATTTTATTTAACTAGCACGTGTGGCTAAAATAAATAAAAAATGTTATTCTTGTTCTATCTGTTATGAGTGGGTAACTGGTAAAGGTTCAGAAAATCCTGCACATATGTAGCTTTTACATATTTCACATTATTAATTAATTTTAGTTAATTCATCGCATTTCTCAACCGATTCTCGTGAAGTTTTGTAAGCTCGATAATTATGTTTTTTTGTCGATTCAGTTTTTGTTAATTTTTCAAAATGGCGGAGCTATGGGGGTTGAATACGTAAAAATATATTTGAGCCATTTCGGAAAATTCGCGAGGTAAGTACTAATATACATCATCATTCATCATCATATCAGCCGAAAAACGTCCGCTGCTGGACAAAGGCCTCCCCCCAAGGATTTCCACGACGACGAAGGATTTCCAACGACCTTCACCTGGTCATCGGTCCACCACGTGGGTGGCCTACCTACGCTACGTTTTCCGTTGCGCGGTCGCCACTTGAGAATTTTACTGCCCCAACGGCCATCAGTTCTACTAGCTATTTGGCCTGCCCACTGCCACCACAGTTTAGCAATTCTGAGAACAATATAATGCGTAAAAGCAATAAATCATATGTATACATTAAGGTCTAACAAAATTTGCTGAAACTATTTTAACTGGTACTTCTACCCATGAAACTGAACAACTTTCCCCATGAAACCCATAGTCAAATCTCAAAAAAAAAGTGAACTTCCCATACAAAGTTGACTGATCAGCTGATCGTGTTAGTATTGGATAGCCAAATTTTTTTTGCGATTTGACTGGGTTCCATGGGGAAAGTTGTTCAGTTTTATGGGTAGAAGCACCAGTTAAAATAGTTTCAGCTAATTTTGTTACACCTTATATACATGTCGTGGCATCGCTAAAATTGGCCAGATCATGAAATGGCCGGGCGGATATTAGCCAGATCATGAAGTACCCGGGCGGATTTGAGTAGAGGGACCGAAGCAAGCGATAATAGGTTCATTAGGTTTAATGATGATACCGTCGAAGAGACACACCCTTATGCGGCGAAAGGCGTATTAGGTTAGGTTCGTTTCGTAAACTAATATACGACATCTAACAACATTGGTGTAGGGCCCGTTAGCTGGGGCTTCTACTCATCATACTGAACAACTTTTGTTGTATGATTTTACTGAAATCGCAAAAAAAAATAAACTTCTTTATACACCAATTTTTGTGCATTTTTGTATGGTGGGTC
Organism: Coleophora flavipennella; assembly: GCA_947284805.1. NCBI lineage: Eukaryota > Metazoa > Arthropoda > Insecta > Lepidoptera > Coleophoridae > Coleophora > Coleophora flavipennella. The sequence goes on from OX369298.1 coordinate 7,805,705, forward strand.
CAATTTTTTTTTTCCTAGGGGAAAGTTGTCCAGTATGATGAATAGAACCCCCAGTTAACAGGTCCTATACAGATTTTGTTACACCCTGCATAACTAAGATACTGTGACTTCTGCTGGGTTGTGCAATGTCTTGACAAAAGAATATAAATCGATTGTAGATTTGTTCAGAACGAAGCCACAAACACGAAAGTTCTGTTTGTTCAACCAAAGATTTGTTCTATACAAATCAATTATGAATTAGTCACTCGCCTCGAGATCGATGGATAACTTGTAAATTGATTTTCCACATCAATTAGTTACAGATATTGATTATTTATCACAACTTTACGAGGTGCAGTGTGAATATTAACTTTTAATTGAATATTAATTTATTTGGGAACAATTATACACATATATCTTATCTTAATATATAAGGTCTAACAAAATTAGCTGAAACTATTTTAAGGGCAAGTTCAGTAAACGAAACTGAACAACTTTTTCTTCAGCGACCATACTGAAATCTAAGAAAAAAAATCTACAATAAAAAAAAAAGAAATCTTAATAAATCCGGCACTGGCCATCGTACCGTAGCAGTCCACGCGCCTGACCGGGCTCCGCCACAAGCCACGCCAGATAGTACAAGCCGTGTCTTCCGTCGCGTCGGACACATATTGGGTAGGTATCTAAACCCTATTTGTTTGGAAATAGCCAGACATGTAAACAAAACATGAACTTCAAAATAAACTAGTTTCAATTGGTTTTCAAGTCTTAAATGAACTAAAACACAGTACCTATTTATGTCAATAAAATCCTTGATGTCCAAATGTAAGTGATTAAGCTAAAATGATAAAATGATTTGTTTACATGTTTGGCCATTTCCAAACAAATAGATTTTTCTTTAATGTGACTTGTCCGCAAACAGGCTAAGGCGAACTACCTACCTACTTGCTTCTTATGTCTCCGGTGATTTTCTTGGTTGACCGGCATCTACAGGTCGTGGCATACTCGTAAAAGTACCGTAATCCCGGAATCGCTGCAAAGCACCTTGAAACATGTTCCTGGTGTCTATTAGTTTGTGGTTACAAACTTCATAGCACACCGCCATGTCCAAATATTGTTGTACATGGCATTTTCACAATGAAACACTTAACTTAGGCACTTAGGTCACAATCTGTAGGTTCGGCTTTGAGAACGTAACTCAATGAGTGCGCGAGAGTAACTGAGATATTTTTTTCTCGCACGCATCGCACACTTGTTTGTAGGCGAAATGTACCTACGAGCGAGCAGCAAAATAGTTCAATGGTCAATGGCCTCAACGCTTCAAAGAAGCCGCTCAATTTCTTATTTTTCGAAAAGTGTAAATACCTGTTAGGTTGTATTTTACTACCTACATCTAAAAGGGAAACTATAAGGTTTTAAATAGGTAATATTAGTTTTTAAATAAGAATTGATTGAGAGAACTACCAAAGGTCAACAGCCAGGCACAGCGCAGTGTTTCGTTGCGGCAAGGCACGAATCCAGCGAAAAGACAGGACCGTTCTACAACACGAGAATATTATAGTGGGCAATAATGGAATGTGGCAATTTTTTTTTAGAATTCGGTATGGTCGCTGAAGAAAAAGTTGTTCAGTTTCGTTTACTGAACTTGCCCTTAAAATAGTTTCAGCTAATTTTGTTAGACCTTATATATAAATCTCGTGTCACAATGTTTGTCCTCAATGGACTCCTAAACCACTTAACCGATTATAATAAAATTCGCACACCATGTGCAGTTCGATCCAACTTGAGAGATAGGATAGGGTAGGGTAGGGTAGGGTAGTGTAGGGTAGGGTAGTGTAGGGTAGGGTAGGGTAGTGTAGTGTAGGGTAGTGTAGAGTAGTGTAGGGTAGGGTAGTGTAGTGTAGTGTATGTAGGGTAGGGTAGGGTAGTGTAGTGTAGTGTAGGGTAGTGTAGGGTAGGGCAGGGCAGTGTAATGTAATGTAAGGCGGTACGAAGTTCGCCGGGACAGCTAGTCTAATATATACTTATAAATCTCGTGTCACAATGTTTGTCCTCAATGGACTCCTAAACCACTTAACCGATTATAATAAAATTCGCACACCATGTGCAGTTCGATCCAACTTGAGAGATAGGATAGGGTAGGGTAGGGTAGTGTAGGGTAGGGTAGTGTAGGGTAGGGTAGGGTAGTGTAGTGTAGGGTAGTGTAGAGTAGTGTAGGGTAGGGTAGTGTAGTGTAGTGTATGTAGGGTAGGGTAGGGTAGTGTAGGGTAGGGTAGTGTAGTGTAGTGTAGTGTAGTGTAGTGTAGTGTAGTGTAGGGTAGTGTAGGGTAGGGCAGGGCAGTGTAATGTAATGTAAGGCGGTACGAAGTTCGCCGGGACAGCTAGTTATATATAAAAATTATGTATCACGTTGTTTGTCCGCGATGGACTCCTAAACTACTGAACCGATTTTAAATTTGATTTGCACACCGTGTGCAAATCGACCCAACTTGAAAGATAGGATAGCTCACATTTCAATTTAAAGTCGCAATACTTAAGTCATTAAGGTCTTTAAAGACAGTCATAAAACGATGTCCATGCGGGCGAAGTCGCGGGAAAAAACTAGTATAAATCTTAATATATATAAATCTCGTGTCACAGTGTAAGTTGCCATACTCCCCCGAAACGGCTGGACGGGTTTCCATGAAATTTTCTGTGTATATTCCGTAGTTCTGAAAATAGGTATATAGAAAATTTTTCACAGGGATCTGAGCGGGCGAAAACGCGGGAAATAGCTAGTATATTATGTATGTTTGTCCACGTATTTCCCAGAAACTAGAAATCGTGTTGCAATAATTCTTTTCATTGGATTAAGTACGATTTTCCTGATATTTTTTACGATAAGCAATTAGTCAAGTTAAGTCATTTTGACGTAAATACCTACTCTAAGGGAACTTGATATTATTTCTCAATCAAGTTATTCTACGTAGCACGTAGCACCCACTAATAAAACAATCTATGGTTATATCTACGTTAAAACTTCGTCTACGACGTATTTTCTAGGTTTTTAGGGTTTCGTAAACGATTTTTTTGGGTTTTAGGGTTCCGTACAGCCCGCGGATGACCAACGGGACCCTAATTACTAAGCCTCCGCTGTCTGTCTGTCCAGTCTGTCAGCGGTCTGTATTTCATTAACCGTAATAGGTACACAGTTGAAATTTTCACAGAATGTGTATTTTTGTTGCCGCTATAACGAAACATACTAAAAATTAGAAAAAAAGGAAAAATAAGGGGGATCTCCCTCTATACAAAATACCTGTTTTTATATGTATTTAAAAGTATTTTTGGTTTAGCTCTATCGTTAAAACGGTAATATATACAATCGTGAAACTTAATATGATTATAGGACCAATACTGAAGTAAAATTACAAGTAATAAAAATCGGCCAAGTGTGAGTCGTATTCGCGCTAAGGAGTCCGAACTGAATGACAAAAAAGCATATTTTTGTCGCTCGCGTTTATGCATTTGTTTGTGATGTGAATAGGTATCATTGTCCTTATGCTATGTAGTTGTGTGGTGATACGGAGCCCTCGGAGTGCTAGTCTTACTTGACCGCTTTTTGTATTTAAGGCGGTAATATTAAAAATTTTCGTTATTTTTGACGTCAATTACTCCTAAACGATAGAAAACCCAAGGTTGTAACCCTTATTTTTAATGATGTTCCTTAAAGTCAAAAGTTATTAGTAACACGATTGAGCAGTTTTGGCTCGATAGAAAAAAACCCAAAGATAGGTCTACACCGTTACTTTCAACTCCAATTATGACTAATTTTTTTAAGTATAAACTTTGAAAAATATACAAAAATATTTGTTATGTATGATAATACAAAGTGGATCATGTTATTTATTTTATACTTTCATTGTAGTTTTTGATTCAAAACGAAAAACCGTTGAAAATGTGAAAAAGTGTGGTTATTTTCTTTACTCTTTATACGTAAAGACAACTGTTCCAATCAATACCTCGCGTTAAAGTCTTGTTTATCTTGCTACAGTAATAAAAATGGTCGTAAGTAAGTAGGAAGTGTTTACATATCTACCTAGCGTGTAGAATGTGGACTGACAAACACAATGGTTGGCTAATCGCTGACTAATAGCCAGTTAATAACTGTTGGCATTAGCCATAGCCTTCTTAATCTAGTTTTCCACTTTTGCATTGACTGTCGATGTGCAAGGATAATTGGAGCTTGGAAGTCAAGAACCTAATCTATGGATGCGGCATTGACAATGCCAGTTTTTGGATCCCCCTTAAACCTACAACAAACTTTGTAATATCTGCATCAAGGAATTTATACACCAACACTATTAAAGTGTAAACATGGACAGCTTTTAAAAAATGTCCAGGCATATAATTGCGCCGCTATTTTGAGTGAAATCGTTCTAAAAATTTCAAAAATAGTTTATTTTCAAACTTCAACTATCAACACAAAGCAGACAATTTCTGTCTCCGATTTTGTATGAGACCTTTAGTCTATAGTTCGTTCGCTCATTTAACTGCATATTCTTTGATGAATGCCGCGAGCCGGCAGTGGCGACAGTCAAACACTCCGACAAAGTGGCCGCGCTGAGTTCAATTTGACGCCGCCGACAACGTCAGCGGGGGCGCGGGGGGTGACGCGATAAGATGATTAATTAAAGGCGGCTTCTTTGAAAGAGTGTTTGTAGCGAGTCGTCAAAGCTGCAAAGCTGCTAATTCAGCAAATGAACTTTACTTGGTAAAAAATATAAAAACTGACCGAGCAAGCGCAAAGCGTCTCCGTTTCAGCTTGGGCAAAAATGCTATTGTATGTCTGTCCGGATGTCCGGCTGTTCTCCTCTACAGGTCGCTTTTCTCAACGATTCTCGTGAAATTTTGGGAGCAGGTTAATTATATGGATTTTTTGTCGTTTCAGTTTTTGGAAATTTTTCAAAATGGTGGAGCATTGGATGTTGAAGATGTAAAAAAAAATTATATTTCAGTCATTTCGTAAAACACGCGAGGGTCTACAGTTCACTGTAGTATTATAATGATCTGCATTTAATAAATTTTGACTAGGAGACGCTACAACGTTCGTTTTGGTCTCAAACGTTAGCTCTTGCCAAGGTCTATACATTCCATATAAACAATTTTAGGATGAAATGAGTTATAGTAAATATATAATATGGTGTTCAAGAAAAAAAAAAAAATTGGCCTTTAACTCGTCAAAGAGCCAAGTAGAAATAAAATAGTTCTATACTGTTCGAAAGAGCTTCTCAAGAGGAATCTAGTGAAAACACATAAAACACCATATGGTTGACAAGAGTGGTGCCGGGAAGGGAACGTAAAAGTATGGAGGCGTCCAAGTGAATCAGCGTCGATTTTTTTTAAATCGGCTAAGTTTTTTGTTCAGAAAATTTATAAAAACAAGAAAAAAACAAAATTGTACTTGGTTCTTGCTATTGAAGTCGGGTTTTAACGCTTCAGCGTGGTCAATCATCGAGTATGACGAAAATTAGTTCGTAAGGCTAACCTATCCATAAATATAATGTCTTTGTTGGCCATAGTTTTCTTTATTAGTCGTGTAAGTATTTCATTTTCCGTCTTTGAACAGCTAAATGAGTAATTATCATTGATCGCATAGAGAATTGGACTAGAAAATACACCATGGTCATTATCATCAACCTGCACTTACGTCAGCAAGTCTAGTAAAAAGTCTCCATAAAGCAATAATGACGTCGCAGCTCGCCCGTATTGTTATACATATAGGGTGTGGTTTCGGTCATCAGCACCCTCAGGAGTGTTAATATACACAACATTAATGAAAAAAAATCCTTTATCAAAATTTTTTTTGGACTTTTTATACCTATCGATCAGCCTGATCAGTCGGCATTGTATGAAAAGTAACACGAAATTGAGACGATTTCTTGCAACAGTGTCGACTGTGTGTATTACACCCCTGCTCTGAGGCGGTCGATCCTGATCAAAATCACATCTTTGTGTAGTTCCTGCTCCATCCGATCCACTTCCTATTATCATAGTATGTACACAAGCACAAACACACACAGATGATCATCCTAGTAAATCCATCCACCAAATGGCACGAGCTTTTGCCATAGCAGCTTTAAAAATGCTGGATGAGAAATCTGTGCATCAATACCTTTCATAAAAAAAACATTTTTTTTATATTTACAATTGGTAATTCCTTGGCATCATCTCACCTGATGGTAAGTGACGATGATTCCGAAGATGGAAGCGGGCTTACCAAGATTCCCCAACGCAATGGGATCTGGCTATCTTATCTTCAAGTCGGAACACATCAATGCTGTTAACGCTGTAGTGTGGCGCAAGACTTGGATAAGACGGTGGTAGATAGCCAGGCGGGCTATCAAAATCTACCACTAACCAAACCGAGTCTAACAAAGTTGACCCCGCCGGGAATCGAACCCACGACCTCTTGGTGTGAAGCGAATAAACTAATCATAACGCCACGGAGGCGGTTAAATCGGTTGGATAGAACGGCCCGACGGAATCGCATTGGATTTCATATATTTTTTATATATGTATATTTTATTTAAAACCTACAATTAAAAAAAAAAAAATTAAATAAAAAAAAAGACTTCGTACGTATAAATTTGAAATTTTAAACAGCTGTTAAGGGATGGGGGATATAGATTAAAGTAAGCATTTTTATGGACAAAGATTTCAAATTAAGCCTTAATTTTTATTGGATAGGGATTATACTACTCATCTGTCAGTTTCAAACTGGTGGTTGTGACAAAGTCCTACTAGCTCAAGGGCGATACCCTCTGTCGTACCTCGTACCCGCGTCTCAAGGCCAGGCTCGCAGTCACTCAATGGGTTGAGTGCCGCGACCTTAAACTTGTATATACCTTTATCTAGAACTAGAACGCTTAGTACCTGCAGAAATGTAGGCGTAAATATAGCTTTTTTAAGGTCAGTAAACCCTTAATTGGGCATGCATCCTGGTTAATTCTTAAAGTGGCAGAAAATTGGCTCGCTGAATCCTGTGGAACTTCTAAAGTCTTTGGCAGGAATAGCGGTCCTCACTGTTTACCCTAAGGGTCGGTTAGTGGGGACGCTATATCATAAACCTGGTAGTTTAGCGTATCTGGTAGATATACGAGAGGGCATGGCATGCCCAAATAATTAAATTTAAATTGCGTCTTATTATAATATACGTAGACTACCTTGCGTCGCTTTTTCGGCAGTTCTACCGCCTTAATATCAAACTTGTTTTAGGGTTTTGTACCTAAAGAGTGCCCACGGGACGCTAAGTCTTTGCCGCCGCCGTCTGTTCGTCTGCCTGTCCTGTCTTTATTCTGAAACCGTAGGTAATAGGTAGCCGGTTGAATTTTTCCCAATATATGTGTAATTAATGCGGATTCCTGGAACGGACGGCCTTTAGGGCAGTAACGTTAAAGAATGACAACCGCGAACCGGAAGACGTAGGGTAAAGTAGCTTTCTAACTCACTAGACCGATGGACCTGGTATGACTAGTGGCTCTGCGAGCTGTAGACCTTGCGTGTTTTTCGAAATGACTGAAATATGATATTTTTTACGTTTTCAACCGCCATGGCTCCGCCATTTTGAAAAATTTCCAACAACTGTATCGACAAAAAAAATCCATATAATTATCGAACATGATTACAAAATTTCACTAGAATCGGTTGAGAAATGCGGCCTGTAGAGGACGACAGCCGGACATACGGACATATTATACGAAAACATTTTTGCCCAAGTTGAAACGTAGACGCTTCGCTCGCACTTCGAGTGCGCTCGATCAATGATGGTGGATTCCATAAATATATAAAAAAAATATCAAGTAAAAAATTAAGGACTTCTCCGTAATCAAGAAACGTGCTTTTTCAACGTTTTTTTGTTTGATTTTGGTCTATTATAAAAACGTTTATATACTTACAAAGTGTCAAACTTAGTGTACCAGGTAACGGGAGGCAGGACCCAGGACTAAGCCTACGCTGGCTGTCCTTTCGTCCGTATGCCTGAAGCCTGTATCTTTTAAATCGTGATAGGTATGTCTAATTATAGGGGATTTAAGGGGATTTACAAAAAATCATAAAAATATTTAAAAAACACACAAAAGCACCCCGGGAGTGTCGGCAGAAGTGAAAACTTGAACAATTAGGCCTTGCACACAGAGACAATAATGTGACGGTAACAGTGTCGTGAGTTCAATGGTTTTTTTCCCATCTCAAAAATGCGCAACGCGCCTAAAGAAGTTTTCACTTCAAAAAGAAAAAGGTAGGTACCTAGGTAATTATATTGTAAAGCGGTACGGAATCCTCGGTACCCAAGTTCGACTCGCACGTGGCCGGTGGTTTTATTACAGCCTGTGTGATGTAATTTGTGTTTTTGCGCCTATCCTTGACGCTATATAGTCACTCTACGCAAAAATTTAAGCATCACCTACATTGCAGACCCAATTTAGATAACGTCTAAAAGAGGCACGCCAAACGATCGTATGCGCAGCGCAGTTCTCGAAAAGAACAGCCATTCGAAAAACGAGTTTCAGAAACTAGCACCTAAGTAGCTTTAAAAAAATCCAAGGACATGTGAGCTTGCTATGTTTTGTTCGTTTAGAGTAAAATTTGGGCAATTGGCTAAGTGTGAGTCCAGTTTTCTGACACCACAGCACTTTATAACCAGTAATTCATCTGTGCTCTTGCCTTGTTTTTTATTTTTGTTTATTTTATTTTTTAACCGACTTTCAAAAATGAATGGATTTCAATTCGACTGTTTGTTTTTTTTTGTATGTTTGTTACTGAAATGAAAACTGGCTAAGTGTGAGTCCAGTTTTCTGACACCACAGCACTTTATAACCAGTAATTCATCTGTGCTCTTGCCTTGTTTTTAATTTTTGTTTATTTTATTTTTTAACCGACTTTCAAAAATGAATGGATTTCAATTCGACTGTTTGTTTTTTTTTGTATGTTTGTTACTGAAATGAAAACTGGCTAAGTGTGAGTCCAGTTTTCTGACACCACAGCACTTTATAACCAGTAATTCATCTGTGCTCTTGCCTTGTTTTTAATTTTTGTTTATTTTATTTTTTAACCGACTTTCAAAAATGAGAAGGTTTTCAATTCGACTGTTTGTTTTTTTTTGTATGTTTGTTACTGAAAACTGTCGAACATCACTGTGTTAAAAATCGTTCTGATACTTCAAAAGTTCACAATTCATAATTTTCTTCTTTTTTGCTTCTTGAAGAAACTCGTGGAAAAGATCTGTGCTGGTTTCATGATGTGGAGCTGTTATTTTGCAAATTTGATCTACAGTGACGTATTTCATAGTAGTCCCTACTCTCGAGAGGGTTTTTTCCAGTAACATTCAACCTCGGTGCAGGAAGGTTCTTCACTGCAACGATGGGTCCACATTAAAAATGCCACTGCATGCTTACAACCACCAGCTGAAGCTGCACAGTCCAAGCACTGGCAAGATTTCACCTTTAGTGTCGTTTATCACAATAGTGACTTTGTACAAACTAGCCCTCACTTTGTGCTCGGGGCAGATCTTGCAAATGAGTGTGCAAAGTCCTGATCCACGACGTAGTTGCACGTACCCAATAGCATCGTCACCATACGATTCTCGTGCAGGCCTGAAACTGCAAACTAATTACTTACTGTAAACAAAATTTATTCTTTATAACCTAAAAAACTACTACTGAAAGAAATACTATTATTTCGCCTTCGCAGGATTAAGGTTACTTACGTAGGTAGTGTTATATTATTTTATAGTACTTACATTGCTGTTTTTACATTTCTCAGCTCTGCTGAATAAAAATCGGGGTTATTTTTTAAGAACATTCCAACCACGATTGCGTCCACTTTGGGCAAGTTTCTGCTATCTGCTTTCACAAAATTGACATCCATGATGGAGTAGAATACCAAATTATACGATGGAGATTGTAAAATATCACAAATTTTCACGATAATATTTTAAAATCTTATGAATCGTAAGAATGCAACAATGACAGATCTGATTATTGTTTTGTACGTCATCTTAGATTCAGCCAATCCTGACTATTTTACTGGAAGTGAAAGGCGCACCTTTCATAATAGGTTGCGCGCGAAAAACGAAACGCGATCACTAGATTTTACTCCTCATATTTTTTCATACCGGGCGCCTTATATGAAAATCGATTCTCAAGGAGTAAACTCCAATAAATAACGTCTATGTCTTAGTGTAAGGCTTATCTAAGCAGAATATTATGTACTTATATTATGATACAGGCTTTTTCCCGTAACTTCGCTTGCGTGGACATAGTTTTTTTTGTTTATTTTGAAGGTGTATGGTGCGCGAGCAGCAAGCGGCTCGCAAGCGTGGAAATTAGTTTTTTTTAGATCCCTCAGGAACTATATCGGACTATACTAATTATTAGTTGCAGAAAATTGGTAGGTAAGATATCTTTGATAGTACCTCTATAACGTAGTGCGTCGGTGGCGTAATGGCTAGGGCCGCCGCCTCCTGTCCGGGAGGTCGTAGTTCGAATCGTGCCACGTACCAATGTGATTTTGAATTTAGATATCATGCACCTTATACGACGCTCTTACGGTGAAGGGAAACATCGTGTGCAGGTTGCCTGCGGTGAAACTCGCAGGTTGTGTGTGAAGTCGACCAACCCGCACTGGGCCCGCGTGGTCGACTAAGGCCAGATCAACCTAATTCAGGGTAGGCTCTAGTCCCTCGGTGGGGACGTATATGAGCTGTTATGATGACCTCTATAAAGGGTGTAAAAATTGGTGTAGGTCTCGAAACGTTGTCCACGCGGATGAAGCTGCGAGAAACAACTAGTATACTCGTAAATCTAAATGTCCTTTTTCTGTGCCACTCTATCACAGTATATTAAAGTTATTCAATTAAACTCAGCAAGAGAAACCTTAGCACATAAAATACATTGACCCGACAGTTGTAAGGCTTATGTGATTCGTGCGTGTGGAAATTACTTACTTACTGGTAAACACATTGTGAAGTTTCTGATATTTTCCATTCATTTCTGAAAAAATGTACTCATAATGTTTTAGGTACCTAAGGATTGTAGTTGTAAAATTATTGGGAAATTTTATAAATCTGAAAGTGTGTTTATGTCTGTTAGTCATTGCCACAGTTTTTTTTTCCTTAATATTACTGAACGATTTTCGCTGAATCTTTTTGCAAATAAAACGAAAGTAAACGTTTAGCGTAAATACAGGGCGAATAATAATATTTCACTTAGCTTCCGCTGTCTGTTCCCTTAGATCTTTAAAAGTACTCAACTGATTTTAATGCAGTTTTCAGCAATAGATAGAGTGATCCAAGAGGAAGGTTAACATTCCCTGAGGGATCCAGAAATAACCGTTTTCAACGCTCGCGAATGGGCAAAGCTGCGAGTAAAAGTTATTACTGTTAAATCTATACAGGGTGACTTTTAATTAGTTCTTGATAACAAAAGGTATGCATGTATATTGTATTCGTGATTACAAATAAATTTCCCAAAGAAACTATATGTCAAATCAGAAAAAAAATTTGGTCCTCGATACATAATCAACTTAAATTTTATATAAAAGATATAGAAATTATCTAGGTAATTTGCTTCATAAACTCAAAATTGAATATGAAAACAAGCTTTTGGAAGAAAACAAAAACAAACCAAAGGGACTCTGGAAGGCGATAAACGAAATTAGTCACCGCCCCTCCAAGAACAATTGCCCTATAGAACTTACTAAAATAAGGAACACAGTGAGCGAGTCTCTTGACTACTGCAATTCATATTTCTCTTCAGTAGGAAAAAATCTTGCTGGACAATTGGTCACCACGCTAGGTAGGAATCCAGATTTAGCCAGTAAGGACATTTTTGACTCGGTGCAATTCTCATTCTTCATGCAGCCAACCGATGTGTATGAAGTGGACAATCTCATATTGCAGTTAAATAACGACAGTGCTCCGGGCATGGATGGATACACTGCAACTTTAATTAAAGAGATCAAGCCTGCAATCTTAGAACCTCTCACTTCTATATTTAACTTAAGCATTAGTTCAGGTGTATTCCCTCACGCGTGGAAACTCGCAGCTGTTGTACCTATTTACAAAAATGGATCCAAAGGCACCCCGGAAAACTATCGACCAGTCTCCTTGCTTGGAGTCTTCTCAAAATTATTAGAGAGAGTGATAAATAAACGTGTAACCAAGTACCTTGAAAAGCATAAGCTCATTAACAATAAACAATTCGGGTTCCGACGAGGTTTATCGACAGAAGACGCTGTGGAATCGCTAGTCTCGTCGATCTCCTCCTATGTCGATAAAGGTCAAAAATGTTTAGGAGTGTTTTTGGATCTCGCAAAGGCTTTTGACACTGTCTCGCTTCCAATGTTGTTGAGAAAGCTGGAGTATTTAGGAATTAGAGGGCCCCCGTTGGACTGGTTCGGCAGTTATCTGACAAATAGACGCCAATGCCTAAAAATTGCAGAGGGAATAAGTAGTGAACTCCCTATTGATTTCGGAGTACCGCAAGGCAGCGTTCTAGGCCCTACGCTATTTCTGGTTTATATAAATGATTTATATAAATGCGCTCCCGTTAATTCTGATATTTTTTGCTACGCTGATGACACTGTTGTTCTCTTTCACGGTAAGGCCTGGACTGATACGTTTAAAAAAGCGGAAATAGGATTATCTGCGTTGAAAGTGTGGTTTGATGACAATCTGCTTACAATCAACCTAAAGAAAACAAAATTTTTGACATTTCTCAAACCGCGTTCAAAAAGAATTGAGTTTCCACCGTCTATTAAATTACACACTGCATGCAACTTCACCCAGTGTACCTGCGAAGAAATTGAAAGAGTTGATCACATAAAATACCTTGGTGTACTGATTGATCAGACACTCTCGTTTAAGCCACACATTACGTGTTTAGCAGATAGAGTAAGACGTTTAATATACGTAATGAAATTATTAAGGAACTCTGCTGACAAAAATATTCTTAGATTGGTGTACACCTCACTATGTGAATCTATAATTACATACTGTAATAAAATCTGGGGCGGTAGTTGCATAACCACGATGCTAACTTTGGAAAGAGCTCAGCGCTCAGTTCTTAAAGTGATGCTAAGAAAACCATTCAGGTTTCCTACCTCAAAACTATACGCTGAGGCTGCGGTTCTTAACGTTCGCCAGTTGTACATTCTTAGATCATCTCTCTCTGCACACTGCAAGGTTCTTAAATCTGAAGAGTACAAAAAACTTTTAAAACAACGCACATTTAGGGTGGAAAAGCCTCAAGTTAAGTCTGAATTTGCTCGCAAATTACCTATGTTTATGCAACCTTTCTTGTACAACAGAATAATAAGGCACTGTGATATTAAGAAAACAACGGTTAGGGAAGCTAAGAGACTTATCAGAGACTGGTTGCAGAAACTCTCTTACGCGGATACAGAAAACCTTCTCAAGCCTATTATATAACACGAATCCTCCTAAACCTCTCCCACATACAAACACACACTCACTTACACTAAATGACACATAAATACACTCACGCAGACACACACACACACACACACACACACACACACACACACAACTTATACTATACGCTACTTATTTTTTTTATTTTTTTGTTCCATTAATTAATTATTTTAGTTATAAATAGTAGTACAGTGTGAACAGTTTCTTCAGTGATTAATAATTATATAGTATTTAAAAATTAAATATGTAGTTAGTTCAACAAGCAGTATCTACGTTGTCTAATCTATTGTTGGTGCCCAAGATACAGGCTGTGCCTAGTTTGGGACCGATATGTACACATACTTTGTAAATAACTGTTTTAAATAAATTATTTGTATTTGTATTTGTATTGTATTTGTAAATTATCAAATCGGCAAAAATGTATAAAGGACCAACATTTTTTTTCACATTTGACATATAGTTTCTTTGAGAAAGTTGTTTGTAATCACGAGTACATTCATATTCTTTGCTATCAAGAACTAGTTAAAGGTCACCCTATACCTCTATTAAATAAAATGATAAGAATCTGCCGTTGTGCGCGTATGACGCAAAAAATACTGGATAGATAACGATCACTTTTTTTAGTTTTATTTCCTAGATACTTGGTCCTAAAAATCGAAAACCTAAAAACTTTTAGGTATATGTAACAGCTTTAAATATTGCATTGTCACGCGATATACATGTGCATGCAAAATTCCAGCTCAATCGGAAACCGGGAAGTGGGTCAAATTTAACTTTACAGACACCGGGACAGATGAAACTAAATAAAAGCTTGTAAAAAATAACACCCACGAGCCGCCCCTCGATATCCACAGAGGCGAAGCCGCGGAAAACAGCTAGTACATATAAATTAAATCTCGAAACAAACAATACCGGAAAAGGCCCGTTCGTTTTATGGCTAATTTAACGTGGGTTGCCATGGATACAGGCTGTACACACAATGGGAACTCTTGTCGAAGTAGGCGTTGCACGCTACACGCACGATACAATTCCATGTGTATACATAACAAGTATTGTGCAGATTTCTCTATAGGAGTCTTTTGTACTTGTACTAAGGTATTGGGTGATTATGGAGCCAAGAGTACATTTGTTTTGATCCGTTTTTACTGGTATTGGGTGATTATGGAGCCAAGAGTACACTTGTTTTAATCAGTTTTTACTGGTATTGGGTGATTATGGAGCCAAGAGTACACTTGTTTTAATCCGTTTTTACTGGCATTGGGTGATTATGGAGCCAAGAGTACACTTGTTTTGATCCGTTTTACTGGTATTGGGTGATTATGGAGCCAAGAGTACACTTGTTTTGATCCGTTTTTCTGGTATTGGATGATTATGGAGCCAAGAGTACACTTGTTTTGATCCGTTTTTACTGGTATTGGGTGATTATGGAGCCAAGAGTACACTTGTTTTGATCCGTTTTTACTACAGTATTGTATTTGACATTATCCTTTCCTTACTAATATGACGTGTTGTTGTTTCTTTCCTCTTCACGCTTCAACGCCTCAACCAATCTTGACGAAATTATAGGCATTCACGGAGCCTGTTGCATGGAGAAGGACATAGGCTATCTATAAGTGTTTTCCGTGGGATATCTGTTTGTTAACTCCCTCTTTTGTGTTAATTTCATTCACGTCGCAACGAAGCGAAGGATTGACGTGTTTTTTTTTTATTCACAATTGGTAAGCCCTTTGGACAAATATAGTTGCGGGGGGAGGAAGTGACATAGACTAGTAATTAGCATAACCCGACATTATTACCGAGGGATCTGAAGAAAACTGATTTCCACCCTCGCGCATGGCGTACGCAAAGAAGCAAAGGATTGACGGGATATTTTGCACAAAGATAGTTACGGGGGGAGGAAGTGACATAGACTAATAAATAGCCTGACATACTTTCCAGCCAGTCCTAAAAAGTCCGCAATGGCACTGCAGCTGCAGCATTGCAATCATGAAGCCAAACCAGTTCCATAGCCCGAGGTCCAAAAATAGCCTTAACGGTGCGACTGCGCAGCTTTTAAAAGCACTCACGCGCGCATTTCTCCTTTCACTAGCGAACTGCTTATAATATTATAACTAGTTGCGTTGTGATTACTGATTAAGAAGGCTATAATGGCAATGTTTAGAGTTAAAGAAGCGGATGTAAGATACATTTTGTTATATAATTTTAACGTGTGTGAACGACCTGGTAAACATCGCGGGAAACCGATGGATAAGATAGCCAGTTCTCCATTGACTTGGGGAATCTTGGTAAGCCCGCTTCTATCTTCGGCATCATCGTCACTTACCATCAGGTGAGATGATGCCAAGGGCTTACCAATTGCGAATAAAAAAAAATGCGGGCAGCTCAGGACCGCTCGTCGTGGAAATCCTTGGGGGAGGTCTTTGTCAAGCGGTGGACGTTTTTCGGCTGATATGATGATGAGGTGTGTTTGTATCGGTGTATATGTATGTTTGTCTGTGGCATCGTAGTTCCTAAACGGATGAACCCATTTTAATTTGGTTTTTGTTTGACAAGGACTTGATTGAGATTGTTCTTAGCTATGATTCGAGAATCTGTTCAGCCGTTTGAAGATCTTCAGCTCTTTTCTAGTTGATGTAGGGATGTGAGCAACTTCCACAGGTCTGATCGGTACGGAATGTGGTATCTTGTTACTTCAATGAGATTGCGAGAACATGTTTACCTTGTCCTGATGCTGCAGCATTACCTGGCATCTGCAGAATACCCAATTCCTCACCAACTTACAGCAGAGGCTCATTAGAATGGGCTCAGTGAATAGGTTATCCATAGATAGATGGAGATCAGGGTCTAATGAATGATAGAGCAGGAAAGATAAGGTTTTTTTTCTATTTCTAATTTATAGTTATAACCAAAGAAATTGGAATAATTATGGAAACCTTTTTTTAATGTTTTTTCCGTAGCTTGTTGTGTCATGTTAAAACACCCATACATATTATCAGTGTCATAGGTAGAGATTTGTCAATAAAATTACGGCAAGACTTCTTCTATGAACTTGCGCCTGCGCAACTCGTTCGAAGAATCTTTTAGGGGTTTATACGTCTATTTGTCAGGTATCGTTTCTGAGAACATGAGGTAGGTACCGTCACGCTGAACTCAAGTAATTTATAATTTTAAGGAGTATCAATTGCTTCATAAAGTTCCAGTAGATAATTATTATGTGGGTCTGGTTCGTGGATTGTTAAATTGGTTAATTTCTATGGTATACGCCCACTGCGAGCGAGCTATGCTCGGAGATCTTGTCTAAGGCTCGAAGTTTCCCTGTGTGATTAAATCAGAAATGAGGAGATCCGTTAGGAGAACCAAGATTACCGACATAGCTCACAGAATCGTTAAACTTAAGTGGCAGTGGGCGGGGCACATAATATCTCGTAGAACAGACGGCCGTTGGGGCATAAAGTCCTCGAGTGGTGACGTAGCGTAGGCATGCCACCCACTAGGTGAATCTCCGACCTTCCTGGTGGAGGCATTTGTCCAGCAGTAGACATCTTTCGGCTGATATGATTGTGATGACGCCTACTGCAACATCATGCAACAGCTAAATTTTAAATGCGTCACGTCTTGTTTACGAGAAATATTCAAATTCACAAAAAAAAACAGCCTGGAATAAAATTAAAATTGGCATACGTTCGGTCGCATAAGAGCTTAAGAATATTCTTTCGAGCAAAGAATAACCTCACGAGTACTTTTTATAGTAAACACTCGAAGATCACAAAGAATATCAACATACGTTTTTATCTTGTAAATATTTACTTCTTACCGTAATAATATCCTCCCACTCGGTGGACTGATGACCTGGTGAAGGTCGCGGGAAGCCGCTGGATGCGGGCAGCGCAGTACCGGTGGTCGTGAAAATCCTTGGGGGAGGCCTATGTCCAGCAGTGGACGTCCTTAGGCTGATAAAATGTAATAATTATATCACTCTAAATTTTTAACATAGCTCGCTTTTAGCAACTAAGTGTAAGTAACAGTGGTCGTAGCTCTTAGAATCAGTATAGAAAAAATTCGCAATTGTTTTGTTCATTTTATAGATAATTATAGATAATAGAAACAACCGGCGAAGTGCGAGTCGGGCTCGCGGATCTAGGGTTCCGTACCGCCACTAAATATAGTGTTGTGTTGTACGGGTGGCGCAAAAGTCACGGCGGGTGGCGCAAAAGTCACGGCGGGGTGGCAATAGGTTCAACTTATTGCTTTTTTTTAAATTAATCTTAATTGTTATAAGATATTAAAAAAAACACTCATGGAGACATTTTTTAAGTTAGGTTTTAAAAATTACATCACGTAAATGACCACCATATTCAGCCCCACAAAGACGGGCTCTTTCGAAAGCACTTCTCATTACTTTCCTCAGAACATGAGAAGTTAGCAACCGTATTTCAGCTCGAATGTTGGCCTTCAGCTGCTCGATTGTCCTGGGTTTATTAATGAACACGTTGTCGTTTTAATAACCTCAGATAAAATAATGTGGCGCTGTTAAATCAGAAGAACGAGCGGGCCAGTTAAATGTTGATAATCTAGAGATTAAACGTTAGCCGAACGTCTCTCTTAGGACGGTCATTGTGGCTAGAGCCGTTAATGCGCTGTGGCTCCATCTTGTTGGAACCACATTTCTGGACTGTCAACAAGAACTAAGAAATTTTCAATTAAATTGCGATATCTCAAGCAATTTACAGTTCCAGCGTTTTCGTCGTCGTCTTCAAAAAATATGGCCCATAGGGGTTGAATTATCGACTGGTGATGTTGAAAATAAAATTCTATGATTTTGGTACGTGGAATAACGGTAAAATTATACTGAATTTCCAAAATGTATATAAACGTATCATTTGTTTTAAGAAATGTCATTTCGACCGTTGTAAGCAGTCTCCGGGGTGTGCTAGTGTTGCACTTAGCTTCGCTTGTTTAAATTAGTCCACTGACGTAGGGTTCTCAATGGCGCGTCTTTTCTACCGATTTTCAACCGACTTCCAAAAAGACAGATTTTTTTGTATATTTTTTGCACGATATCTTCGCATATTGTGGACTGATTTTCATGATTCTTTTTTTATTCGACGGGTATGCTGCCACGTTGGTCCCATATAAATTTTATCAAAATTGGTATTCATACTTTTTTGGAAAATTAACATAAACCAAAAAAAAAATGTACTGAGTTGTTGCGTCGAAGTCGGTTTTTTAACGTGTTAGCGGTTTCAATTATGTCCTGCCCAGTGCAGCCAGCTATCGCCAGCAACCCTGCATCACTCCACTTGGAGGGAGGGGGCGTCTCACACTCACTTACTTTTCTAGCCTTGTCCGTTTATCAAGCCTTTTTACCCGACTGTCGCAGAAGGAGGGTTATGTTTTTCGATTGTATGTATGTATGTTGATTTCTATGTTTCCTGCTACAGCCTGAACGGCTTGATGGATTTCAGCGTTTGAGGTATCGTTAGATTCGTCTTGATCCCGTGAAACATTAAGATACATTTTTACCTGTCTGGCCAAAAAAGTGGGGTAAGTATTTACGCAGTCGGGTTTTTAATTTTTAATGAATTCCTAAAGTTATTTAACAGAAATAATAATCACAAAAAACTAGCACCGGGAGTTACCTTTCACCTTTCACACATGTAAAACAATGATACCTCTTAATTTCAAACAAAAGACATTAACTCCTTACAGACAGACTCCTTAGCCTGAGTACGACACACACTTGGCCATTTTTCATTATTTTTCGTTTTACTTCAAAATTAGTACTATATTCGCACTAAGTTTCACGCTTGCATGTTTAACCGTTTTTATGTTAGAGCAAAAACAAAATTATAATAATATAATATCTAAGCTCGTTTCGTATGCCGAAACTCCTTAAATTTTTACTTTTTCTTTAATTTTTATTATTGACCGAGCAAACGCGAGCGAAGTTACTACGTTTTAGCTTCGGTAAAAAATATTTCGTATGTCCGGATGTCTGGCGGATGTCCGGCTGTTCTCCTCTACAGGTCGTATTTCTCAACCGGTTCTCGTGAAATTTTGTGAATAGGTTCGATTATTATACGATATATTTTTGTCTATTCAGTTTTTTGATTTTTTTTAAATGGTGGAGTCTGGCGGTACAAAACGTAGGTAACAAATATAATATATCAGTCATTTCGAAAAACTCACAAAGCCACTTGTTTGTAAGTCAATAATAACAAAAACTCACAAAGCCACTTGTTTGTAAGTCAATAATAACAAAAACTCACAAAGCCACTTGTTTGTAAGTCAATAATAACAAAAACTCACAAAGCCACTTGTTTGTAAGTCAATAATAACGTATATTTTGTGAATAGTTAAGCCTTCTTAAAGTCGGACAAACAGACTGACTGCCAGACGAAAAATGTAGTCATAGTAATAATCCCTACTAATATTATAAATGCGAAAGTAACTCTGTTTGTCTGTTACGCTTTCCCGCAAAAACTACTGAACGGATTTGGCTGAAATTTGGTAGGTAGACAGATTAGGACCTGGATTAAGACATAGGCTACTTTTTACCACGCTCGCGAGCCGCTTGCGGCTCGCGCACTGCGCACCCTCGAAAAGTCATAGAAACGTGGTCCACGCGGGTGAAGCCGCGGGAAACAGGCTAGTAATATTATAAATGCGAAAGTAACTCTGTCTGTCTGTTACGCTTTCCCGCAAAAACTACTGAACGGATTTGGCTGAAATTTGGTAGGTAGACAGATTAGGACCTAGATTAAGACATAGGCTACTTTTTACCACGCTCGCGAGCCGCTTGCGGCTCGCGCACTGCGCACCCTCGAAAAGTCATAGAAACGTGGTCCACGCGGGTGAAGCCGCGGGAAACAGCTAGTTAATAATATTTAGTATTCTTTGGTAATAACGTCCCGTTACTTGCGTCTCTAGAGATATTAAAACTCAATAATATTTCCAAATACAAAAAAGGCGAGCACAGTATCTAACGAAAACAATCGACGATCCTGGGGCCTTGACTCCACCTGCAAAGTTCATCGTTAGGTCAACTGAAAAAAACAAAAATAACTTTACTGTCACTGGGAATGCATGCGGCTTCATACCAAACGGCTCAATTGGACCTCTTGAAGTCGTTGTAAAATAAATTACAAGATTTCACCCGGACTAATCAATCAATATAGTAATTACAAAAGTAAGTGTACAATGTGCGTGCCGCTCAAACTCAAAAACGAGTCCCGGTACGATCAAGGGAGATAGTGATATGGCGGGGTGGCCCCCTATCCCCCATCCATTAAGAAGATTCCCCAACAAACAAACTCGTGGTTTTGAACAAAAATCTCCTAGAAAATACTTGAAGATTAATTGAATGCATGGATTAGAATATTGAATATTTCGTTACGCGTGTTTAAAATGTATTTATCATCCTTTAAACAGTTTAAACTACATACAGTGAACATAGTTTAAGTGTGTATTCAGAGCGCGTCCAGTTACAGGTCTTACATAATCGAACGTCTATTATGTCACATGAGACCTTCGATCGGCGCGCCCGCAGTCGCAGTCGCAGAAGACTGTTTGTGCCAGCCTGTGATTGGATAAAATCGAATTTAAGTATTCATTTATGTATTGTCAGGATATCATATTAGGTCTGTGCTTCCGTGTTGTAACAGATTTGTTTAGAATCTAAATAAAACTGTTTTAAAATGTTCAATGATGATGATGATATCAGCTCATATACGTCCCCACCGAGGGGCTCGAGCCTACCCTGAATAAGGGCGATTGGGCCTTAGTCGACCACGCGGGCCCAGTGCGGGTTGGTCGACTTCACACACAACCTGCGAGTTTCTCCGCCAATGTCTAATATTATTTGTTAATTGACTGATTGGAAACACTTTATTGTGCAAGAAGTTATACATTTAGGCAGTTAAATTGCTAAGAAGCGATCTCTTCCAGACAACTTTCAGGTGGAGGAAATATTGAAAAATCATTTTTGATTTATGATTCTGATAAAAAAAATGGTAAATACTTTTGTAAAAAAATATAAGTAGTACCAAACTAGCAATTTAAATAAAAGGTATGTTTCTTAGGTTCCCAAAAAATTACAAGGAATTCTAAGATAATGAACCCTATGTGTGCGGTTCTGTCTCGCACTTAGCCGGTTTTCAAGCGATTTCTCAATTCGACTGTATGTTTTTTTTATGTGTGTTACCTCAGAACTTTTGACTGGGTGAACCGATTTTGACGATTCTTTTTTTATTTAAAAGCTAATGCTTCCCTTGTGGTCCCATATAAATTTTATCAATATCGGTGTAGTACTTCATTAGAAAATAAACAAAAACCAAAACTAATATTGCAAAATTTTACGAAGTTGTTGCGATGGAAGTCGGTTTTTTAACGTGTTTAACGTTTTTTACTACTATTGCTACAGCTCGTAACTATATTATTTCTCAATGAACCACCTATTTATTTTATCCATTAAAACCAATTACTAACAATGTATGAGACGGGGCCAAACTTGCACACTTGCGGTAGATTGCGGAAAATTGACAGTGAATTTAATACGGTGGGTCGTTAACTTTAATGGCATGGTTGTGATTGCAACCTCATTGCTGTGATCGTGACATACTTTCCGACAGACTGTCATTGAATGATGTGTAGAAAAATAATAGCAAAGCTTCAGTCATAGCCTAACCTCATCATATCAGCCGGAGGACGTCCACTGCTGGACATAGGCCTCCCCCAAGGATTTCCACGCCGACCGGTTCTGCGCTGCCCGCATCCGGCGGCTTCCAAAAAAACCTGATTTCTGTAAAATAATCCGGTCTAGCCGATAATAAAACCGAGCAGATATACAGATATACGTTTTATTAACCTTTATTATAATGTACTTTGTACTAATTGTACTATTTGAACTTATATTTTTGTCCACTAGCAATAGCTTTAAAATAAATCTTTTTCTGTAGAAAATTTCAATGTAAAATTCTTCACATTGGCGCGGGCGGCACCTTTTATTTATTGGCATGACGAAAAATCCGGTCTCGAAGGAATTCCGGGTGAAGTACGGTCTATACTCTTAAAATCCCGTCAAGACCGGATTTATCCCTAGTATGACTGTAGTTGTAGTTTGACTGTAGTTGTACGTTAACAATAAGGGGTTATCTTTTGTCGTTATCCAGTTTCATGAGTAGAAACCCTATGGGTTAAGTTTTATCCAGAAGTTAAAAAATAGAAAGACGTGATGCGGTATAGGCGAAAAGTGCTGAAAGCCTGTGGACACTAGTAATCCTTCTATTTTGGAAAAGTTGGAAATCACGACGCGCCTGTCAGATATTTCATTAAAATGAAATCCGGGCGGAGTCCGATCTATAGTCTTAAAATCCCGTCAAGATCGGATTTATCCGTTCAGATGGTAACCCTTGTTTGACTGTAGTTGTAGGCAAACAACAAGAGGCTGTCTTTTGTTGTTATCCAGTTTCATGCGTAGAATGATGCTATGGGTTGTTTTATCCAAAAGTCAAAAAATTGAAAGACGCGATGTGGTATAGGCGGAAAGTGCTGCAAGCCTGTGGACAGTCTCGTAACCCCTCTATGTTGAAAGAGCTGAAAATCACGACGCATACCCGCATACTCAAACTGTCGGTCACATCGCAGGTAGAGACCCAGATTCACTCTCAAAGCCAAAAAAAAAAGAAAAAAAGGCTGATTGAAGAAAGAAAAAAAATACAAGCGTCGAGCACCAGCCAGGACCAAACGAAACAACTGCGAAACCACCTGCACGAATTGCACGACGTAATATTGACGTCGCTGATAAGGAAAGATTGAAATATTATAACCATACCACAGTATTACAATATAGCGGCTTACAGTAGCGCAACGAATGTATTTAGGCAGAGCAACGGAAGGGTACTTGCGGAGAAGCGGGCGGCGGGGCAAAGCCTGGCAAACTCCGCGAGTTTACCAGGCTTGCTACAGGCCAGTACATGCTAGTACCTACGCCGGTGGCGCATCGTGCGACATCAAAGGCGTTGCACTACTGTAAGCCATATCGTCATACTGTGACCATACATTGCCCGGCCTCGACTATCTACACTTACTAAATCGACTTTATGATGGTCTCGATCCTCAATCTCTATCCTTATTAATCCTATTAATATAATAAATGTGACAGTTTGTATGTATGGATGGATGTGTGGACGTTGTTACTCTTTCACGCTTTAACCACTGGACTGATCAGAATGAAACTTGGCACACATATAGGTTAGGTCCTGGAATAGGACATAGGCTACTTTTTACCCCGGGAAAACGTCTTATTTCCACGGGAAAATCGAAAACAACGCGGGCGTAGCCGCGGGCGGACTTGTATGAAGTTTGTAGGATGATTGTAACTCTTTCACGCATAAACTACTGAACGTATGTGAATGAAATTTGTAGGTAGTCAGATTAAGACCTGGATTAACTTGCGGCTCGCGCATTGCGCACCCTTAGAGACAGTTATAGAAAATATGTTTCACGCGAGCGAAGCCGCTGGCAAAAGCTAGTGCTAAATAAGATAACTGGATAAAAAAAAACGAGCGAGCCTTACTCAGTAGTCGTATATGATGTGTAACATCTGACATAAGTAAAAAACCTATCGGCCTTCCGGCATGGCCGTGTTTCCTTAGTCTTCGTGACAAAAAAAAATAAAGCGGTATGACCATGTATCCTTAGCCTTCGTGACAGAAAAAACTCATTACCTGTTACACACATCAGTCCCGAAATCACTCCAACAGGATGCAGAAAAGCTAGAGAAAAGATGTTACATATCAAAATTTTAGGTCCCAAAGCATCCGAGGAAGGCGGTACTTTACCGATTTCTCCGCCAAAACGCCGCAGGCCGCGTCCGCCGCTTTCTCGTTCCAAAACATTCGAGCAGCCTTCCGCTATGGTACAGTCAACCGCTGTATTAGCCTAAGGTATAAGCAGATTTTGATCTGCATAAACATTTCTTTGCAGCGGAGTTCAGAGAGAGGTAGTGTTATTTGACGTGCGTTTGAGTGTACCAGACGCTTGTGTTGCGTTTCGTTGCGACACACATTCGTGAGACAGACTATTTGCATAATAATCATACATCTGTGTGGTTATTTATCAAACGTGACAGTACAATTTTGAAGAAAGTAGGTGTCCTACATCTGGTTCTTAAGAGCGTATTTACAAAATGGTTTCCACCAGAATTTCGTGACTAGCTTATGTGTATAAAGTTTCATTAGAATCGGCCCCCTCCATTTTCAAGAAGGAGTAATATTAAGTTTGTACACCAGAATTTCGTGACTAGCTTATGTCACAGACAGCGTTGCCAGACGTCCCGATTTTGGCGGGACGTCCCGATTTTTTAAATCAAAATTAAAATCCCGCGCGTAGCGTTGCCAGGCGTCCGGATAAAGCCGGACAGTGTTAGGCTTTTTGGATGCGTGTCCGGCCAAAATAGAAGGTGTCCGGCCTGTCCGGCTTTTTAGGTGTAATGATTTTTCCAGTCACCTGGACTTTCGGGTGAGTGCTGTCGTATTTATGAGACTATGGCGGCGTTTCTTAGTCTGATTAGGACCTCGATAAAGGCCGTAAACATGACTGTTTGATTTAGGGGTGTCTAAAGAGGGCTTTAATAATTTAGGGAGTCCGGCTTTTTTACCCAAAAGTCCGGCTAAACTGGCAGGTATGTCCGGCTATTTAGTTTTAAGACCTGGCAAACCTACCCGCGCGGGACAGGTCAAGTTCCGCTTTTCGAGGATAACTCGACCGTGCGGGCAACGTGCTAAGGAAGCGCGGCCGGGACACCATTTTTTTCTAATGAATAAAACTTTTTTGACTTTGATTTTTGATTTTAATATTTTTATTTAGAAGACTAAGAAGACCCAACTAGGTATGAACCTAACTTTATGGTAAATCTGATTTTAAATATTTTATTTTTATTTAAATACATTTCTGTGGCTATTTTGCTGTTTATTCACGTAAACGTAATTTAAAACTCAAACAAAAATATAAATATTTAGAAACTTCTGATTATAAAACGTTTTTTTTACTATGTCCCGCTTTCGACGAAAGAATCCCGCTTTTTTCACTCAAAAAGTTTCAAAATCCCGATTTGGCAAATAAAAAATCTGGCAACGCTGGTCACAGATGAGATACTAGTTACTTCGTAACTTATGTGTATAAAGTTTCATTACAATCGGGCCCCTCCATTTTCAAGAAGGTGTATATAATATTGAGTTTGTTTGTACTCAATATTACTCCTTTATATACACATAAGTTAGTCACGAAATTCTGGTTTGAGGATAGATTACATTAAAAAAAATTAGTGTTGCCACTAAATAATAGTGATTTATTTAAGGCTTTAATAGAATTTTTAATATTCGCTAATATTTTTAAAAATAAAGTATTTCGAAAATGTAATCTAGGCAATGTAAAAGTACTAATTTTAATTTGTATGGGAAACGATTTTGTCAATACGCTCTTAATACGTAAAGTTGTAAAGTTCTTGTTCTTAATACATATAAAATACGGATGTAACGTCTACTCTTAACACTTTGGCTGCCCGAAGCGAAAACATGTGTCGTAAAACGGCGTAAAAGCGGAAGGAAAACTTCCAAAGCCTATATACTCGTCGTTGCGCCTTATCACATCAGCTCATATATACGTCCCCACCGAGGGGCTCGAGCCTATCCTGAATTAGGGCGATCGGGCCTTAGTCGACCACTCGGGCCCAGTGCGGGTTGGTCAACTTCACACACAACCTTCGAGTTTCTTAGCAGATGTGTGCAAGTTTGGTCACGATGTTTTCCTTCACCGTAAGAGCGTCGGATAAACATACGAGTACATATGAGATCGAAATTCGAAAACACGTTGGTATGTGGCAGGAATCGAACCACGACCTCCCGGATAGGAGGTAGCGGCCCTTGCCGTTGCGCCACCGACGCTCTCGTTGCGCTTGCGCAGCCAGAATGTTTAATTAGCTACTCTTCTTCCAATCTGGTGTAAGTTCAATCCATACAAAGGATGACCTTACTCTGATAGTGATATCTACCTTATTTACGACCGTAAGATAGTATGCGAAAATTTGCCCGCAGACAAAAGAATACCTATTAAGTAACTTTTTACATATAATTCAAGTGAGGTATCGAAAAACTGCTTTTATTTACTTAGATAATATCTTCTAAAAGAATACATTTTTTAACCGCCTGCCTCAGAAGGAAGTTATGTTTTTTTGCTTTTCGAGTATATGTATGTAAGTATCTATGTTCCCTGCTACAGCCTGAAGGCACAGATTACTAAATTGCTGAAGGCTTGAAGGATTTTAACATATGAGGTATCGTTAGATTCGCCCCCGCCCCGAGAGTGACAGGATACATTTGTACCCGACTGCCTTAGAAGGAGGGTTATGTTTTTGTTTTTCGAGTGTATGTATGTATGTAGATATCTATGTTCCCTGCTACAGCCTGAAGGCTTGAAGTATTTTAACATTTGAGGTATCGTTAGATTCGTCCCCGCCCCGAGAGTGACAGGATACATTTGTACCCGACTGCCTTAGAAGGAGGGTTATGTTTTTGTTTTTCGAGTGTATGTATGTATGTAGATATCTATGTTCCCTGCTACAGCCTGAAGGCTTGTAGGATTTTAACATATGAGGTATTGTTAGATTCGTCCCCGCCCCGAGAGTGACAGGATACATTTGTACCCGACTGCCTTAGAAGGAGGGTTATGTTTTTGTTTTTCGAGTGTATGTATGTATGTAGATATCTATGTTCCCTGCTACAGCCTGAAGGCTTGAAGGATTTTAACATATGAGGTATCGTTAGATTCGCCCCCGCCCCGAGAGTGACAGGATACATTTGTACCCGACTGCCTTAGAAGGAAGGTTATGTTTTTTGTTTTTCGAGTGTATGTATGTATGTAGATATCTATGTTCCCTGCTACAGCCTGAAGGCTTGAAGGATTTTAACATATGAGGTATCGTTAGATTCGCCCCCGCCCCGAGAGTGACAGGATACATTTGTACCCGACTGCCTTAGAAGGAAGGTTATGTTTTTGTTTTTCGAGTGTATGTATGTATGTAGATATCTATGTTCCCTGCTACAGCCTGAAGGCTTGAAGGATTTTAACATATGAGGTATCGTTAGATTCGTCCCCGCCCCGAGAGTGACAGGATACATTTGTACCCGACTGCCTTAGAAGGAGGGTTATGTTTTTGTTTTTCGAGTGTATGTATGTATGTAGATATCTATGTTCCCTGCTACAGCCTGAAGGCTTGAAGGATTTTAACATATGAGGTATCGTTAGATTCGTCCCCGCCCCGAGAGTGACAGGATACATTTGTACCCGACTGCCTTAGAAGGAGGGTTATTTATTTGTTTTTCGATTGTATGTATGTATGTAGATATCTATGTTCCCTGCTACAGCCTGAAGGCTTGAAGTATTTTAACATTTGAGGTATCGTTAGATTCGTCCCCGCCCCGAGAGTGACAGGATACATTTGTACCCGACCTCCTTAGAAGGAGGGTTATGTATTTGTTTTTCGAGTGTATGTATGTATGTAGATATCTATGTTCCCTGCTACAGCCTGAAGGCTTGAAGGATTTTAACGTATGAGGTATCGTTAGATTCGTCCCCGAGAGTGTCATAGGATACATTTTTACCCGATTGGCCAAAAAGAGGAGTTAAGTTTTTACGCAGTCGGGTTTTTAATTTTTAATTCCTGAACTACTGTACCGATTGTGTTGAAATTTGGTACACATATGTAAATCGCTGACCCAAAGACGGACGTGTAACGTAAATGAATGAATAAATAGGGGTCACTTTTGGGGAGTTAATAGGAAAATTTAAAAAAAAGTTTTTCAAAATATATTGTGTGACATAATCAAATGAAAGGGGGCTTATCGTGAGAATCTTTTTTTATTTTTTTTATTTTTATTCACAATTGGTAAACCCTTGACAGCATCTCACCTGGTGGTAAGTGACGATGTTGCCGAAGATGAAAGCGGGCTTACCAAGATTCCCCAACGCAATGGGAAACTGGCTATCTTATCTTCATGCTGGAACACACCAATGATATCAACATTGATATTTGGCGGCAAGACTTAGATAAGATGGTGGTAGCTAGCCAGGCGGGCTTAGAAAATGCCCTTCCACCAACCAAACCGAGTCTTACAATTGACCCCGCCGGGAATCGAACCCACGACCTCCTGTGTAAAGCCAGTGAACTTTGCCTCTGGGCTACGGAGGCGGTTAAAAATTATTATTTTAAATAATTATTTTTATAATTTTAAGATTAATAAATTTTAAGTTGTTTAAGGAAATAGGAAAAACTTGAACAGT
Organism: Coleophora flavipennella; assembly: GCA_947284805.1. NCBI lineage: Eukaryota > Metazoa > Arthropoda > Insecta > Lepidoptera > Coleophoridae > Coleophora > Coleophora flavipennella. Next base: position 7,834,491 of record OX369298.1, read on the forward strand.
CCCCCCCACTTATCTCCGAAACTACTGGGCATAAAATCTTGAAAAAAATAGATAAAGTCCTTCCGTTCCCACAGGAAAAATAAAATTTCAAAAGTCCAGAATAAGTAGACCCCTAAATTTACCTAGAGCAAAGTATGTACTGAGAGGTCTTGCTCCTTTGGTAAAGTTTTGGTGCGGAACACTGTTTGTGTGACCCCGAGTCGCTCTTGACCGGTTTTTCTGTATAGGGTGTACTTATAATATGCCTGTTTCTTTAGCCGATCCTGTAGCCTAGACGGCTTGATAGATTTTGGAATGCGAGGTGAATTTAAAACACTCGTGTTTAATCGAATTATTATTTTGCACTGCATCGGTAGCTTGTAACATGTTACGTATATATTGCCTGACCTGATATTTTTATGTAGACACAGGTGTGATGAGGTGTATAACAATATGGACGTGTTTATGTGCCTTTTTCAGTTAATTAGTCACAGACACGCGTTAGTATGGTTATAAATAAAAAACCGGCCAAGTGCGAGTCGGACTTGCGCACCGAGGGTTCCGTACAAACCTGTAGGTGTGTAAGTAAAAGTTCACCCGTCACGACAATCTAAGTTATGGTATTTTAAAATTATCAAAAATATTTTTATTATATGGTGTAACTAAAAATTTACGGTTTTCGCAATTTTTCCTTTATCTGTGCTATAAAATTTGCTTCGTACCAAATTTCAAGATTCTGAGTTTACGGGAAGTACCCTGTGGGTTTTGATTCCTATGAGAGTGTCGAAAATTTGCGGAAATTTGCGGCATAAACGGCTGTATCTTTTGATTGCGTTGAATTCAACTTCTAATTAGAAGTTTGATTTTTTCACAGCTCTAAGGGACAGTAGACCTGAGTATTTGATATAAATTCCAGCTTGATACCTCCACGCGTTTCTGAGAAAAAGGGTCTGGAGTTGACAGACAGACAGACGGACGGACGGACGGACAACAAAGTGATCCTATAAGGGTTCCGTTTTTTCCTTTCGAGTTACGGAACCCTAAAAACTGTCATAATATTTTTCCATTTCTGTATTAGTAGTATTAGGTAATGTATTGAATCATCTAAGTATATAGTTCTGTTGAGAATATGCTGGAAGCATTACCAAGTATTGATCATACATTTTTTTTAACCCTAGAGCTACAACATTAAACAATTAATTTATTAATACTTAGATAACTAAAATTATTTCTAGTATACATCGCGATTTGTTGTAAACTTTTTTATTTTTGAAGTGAAAACTTCTTTAGGCACGTTGGGCATTTTTGAGATTGGAAAAAAACATTAAACTCGCGACACTGTAACGTGATGTAACCGACACCGTACCAGGAACACTCGCAGGGTCAAAACTTCGTTAACCTAGTCGTTCGCCAGGAACATTCGGAGTGTCAAATCTTATAAAATTGTATAATGTTTTTTTTTATCGTGTGGCACAATTAACCATGCTATCCAAGGGATAGATGGCGGTTGCCTGGTGTTCCACTTAGAATCAGCCTTAAACTGTCATGCTGTATACAACTATGTGAAATAATTTAAAAAAAACATCTTAATTTAGTTTCAAAGAAAAAAATGTAATGCTGTATGTAAAATAAATTAGAAAAAAACTATCTTAATTTATTTTCATAGAAAAAATGCGATTATCTAGAAAATTATATACCGACACAAAGTTTCTTTAGATATTTTAGGAAGATAATATGGATAAAACAAAGTAAACATATTGGGAACAAATAATATAATGTTGTGCACATATATTTTTTAAAACCCTGACACCTCGCTTTCTACCTGTTTTTAACCCTAGAACAATAAATAACGGGATTACTCGAAAATTAATGAACCTGCGCACCTTCCAAAGCCTCACGGGTAACTAATTAGTAATCTGTGCTCACGGGCTACTAACTGACAGCTCGAAAGGTACCGATTTCCAAGTCAATCTCGCTAAAACAAATTAAAAAAAACCAACACGTGGGGTCAACCACGAGTTGTAGTAGTTCTAGGGTTAAATAATTGTTTAACCAGTTGATGGAAACAGCCCATTGCCCCTATAAGCATCTGTAACACCGGATTAGTCATCCATCACTCATCAGTACTTTGCACATAGACTAACATATACCAATATTGTGCAATTGTAACTATATTATTATACGAGTATAACCTCCTTTTTTGAAGTCGTTTAAAAATACTCTTGATTGATCCGAATTTAGGTTTTAAGGGGAGGTGCATTGCGATATTTTTTTTTTATAAAATAATGAACTACGTAGTAATAGTAGGCCTTATTTATTACGTTTTAGCAGAGATTATCTTTTTTGTGGTTCTAATAACTCAGAAAGTTCCATTAAAATCGTAAGAGCCATTTTTGAGAAATAATAACGAAGTACCTGGATTTGCATGGGAAAATGGGAAGTGCCTTGTTCCAATACTTCATGTAGTAATGAACTTACAAAAATTGCACCGAATTTAATTTAGTTAGGCACATGTATACGCACATAGATGTATATGTACATAGACAACATTTATTTTCGGGACCAAAAAAGAATATACAAAATATAAAATGAAAAAAATAATAAAAGTAAATAAGAAAATTAATATAAGCAGCTAAATAAAAAATACTAAACTAGTAAAAATAATAAATTTTAACAGAAAGTGGGGTGCTGTGATGCCAGAAAACTGGACTCCGACTCAGCATGGGCTGTGATATTTTTTTTCCCTCCCGAGGTCTTGGTAGTACCAAAGTATACATACCCATATTATTACTAACATACAGTATGGACATTGGACACTCCGTGCCGCTCTGTAGATTCCGACCTCACCCTCTCGTCACCCAGATTGATTCAGATTGGTGCTCGAACGTATAGGACTTCGCCGTGATTTCTTCAGTCTTTTTTTGTGGAATGACATTTCTCTCCCGTTGTATGAAGTGTCCGGGGTGTGCCAGTACAGCTGGCTGCACTGATTATGTGGGACACATTTAATCTGTGCCTACCTACAAAACTTCTCACTGTCAGCATTGGTTTTAAAACGTTAAATAAAAGCTTTCGTCTGAGCGACTCCACCCCCTGGGGAAGGTAGGGGGAGCGAAGTTGGTGCGAGCGGCGCTCATGATGGGAGCTACCGCTTAGGGAGTTGCATTTGTTGTACTAGTGAGGGGGGGTTGTGTCATCTGAAGATTGACACTATCGGTTCCTTCGGATTCGGATAGGCAGTTCAGTCCGTTGAAATTTCATCGGGTGGATCAAACAATACTTGTCTTGGTCTTCGGACCATGTACCTAAATAGTTTGAGGGGCGATGTATTAGTCCGCTGCTTACGGATTAGAGTGCGTCTTCGAGGACTTTAAGAAGTTCTCGGAGAGGCCTTAAATGAACTGTCCGAGAGGCCTTTAATGAACTCTCGGAGAAGCCTTTTATGAACTTCATTAAGTAGGATAAAGTTGTCAATCATTACTTATAAATAAAAATTGTTGATTTTAGAGAATCTCTCCATCAAAGTCTAAACTTCGCTCATCGTTCGCTCGCTACCGCTCAATCCTCAGTCGCTGGAAAGTAAAAAGCATAGTTTGATACGAAATACATAAAAATAGTGCATCCTTTTGACCACATCAGTAGGTCGATATGAAGCCTGTCTTTTTTTTATGCACAATTGGTAAAAAAAAATCCCCAGAAAATCGTTCGTTACCTTGGTCGACCAATACAACGGTTACTTGACGAAGGTTACCTTACATAAAACATGACAAACTACATAGAAAAACGCATAATTTTCCTACTAATATTAATATATAAATGTGAAAGTTTGTATGACTCGGTGGCTCAGTGGTTAGTGCCCTTGACTACTGATCCGAGGGTTGTGGGTTCGATCCCCACCCAGGGCAAGCATTTGTGTGATGAGCAGATTTGTTTGCTCTGTGTCTGGGTGTTAATTTATCTATATATGTATGTATTTAAACGTATATAAGTATGTATATCAGTCTCTGGTAACCCATAACACAGGGAATCCTACATTGGGGCCAGATGACCATGTGTGATTTGTCCCAGAATATTTATTTATTTATTTATTGATGTCTGTTACTCCTTTACGCAAAAACTACTGAACGTATCTTTTTTTTTTATTCATAATTGAACTTATATTATCTCACCTGATGGTAAGTGACGATGATGCCGAAGATGGAAGCAGGCTTACCAAGATTTCCCAACGCTATCTTATCTTCAAGCCGGAACACATCAATGCTGAAATTTGGTAGGCAGACAGATTAGGACCTGGATTAACATATAGGCTACTTTTTCCACGCACTGCGCACCCTCGAAGACAGTAATAGAAACTATGTTCACGCGAGCAAAGCCGCTGGCAAAATCTAGTTTGTTCATATTTGTGAAGGAGGAAATATTTGTGAACAACATGTATTGTAAAGATTGGATACGGCATTGAAAACGCATTCATTTAATTTAACGAATGTTATGTACCTTGTTATGTTAAGTCAAAGTATATATATTAGTACTAACGGAGTTAAGTCATTGAAAAATAATTCAATGTGTTAAGTAATGTTTTTGTTTATCTACATGGTAAGTAAATGAGGTTGTTTCGTTGACCTAATTTTAAATCACAATTGTTATTCTACACGGTCACCTGTTCTCACTATAAGAATTCTTACTTCCTTACTTATATTAATAAACGTGAAAATGTGTTTGTTTGTTACCTTTTCACGCTTTAACAACTTAACCAATCTTGACGAAATTTGGCATGCACGTAGACTGTGTTATTGAGAAGGACATGGGCTACTTTTTAGGGTTCCGTAGTACAACAAGTTAAAATTGGTGTAGGACCTGTTAACTGGGGGTTCTACTCATCATACTGTACAACTTTCCTAAAGGAACCCATAGACAATTCTCGAAAAAAAATTCGGACCCTCCATACCTACTAAAATGCACAAAATTGGTCGATTAGCTGATCGATTTGTATGAATAGTAAAAAATTTTTTGCCATTTGAGCAAAGTCGTAGAACAAAAGTTGTTCAGTATGATGAGTAGAAGCCCCAGTTAACGGGACCTACACCAATTTTGCTACACCCAGTATGTCTTCAAAAGCACGCCCTTCAAGTAAAAACGGGAATCTTCTTCATGGATGTGGGATATAGAGGGCTGCCACATCATATAGCTTCCTTGATCGTATCGGGACTCGTTTCTGAGTTTTAGCGGCACGCACATTTATAATATTAATTGATTTAGTGTTAATTTATTGATTTGTGTACACTCGACCACGCGAAAATGTATACACAGCGTGGCTGTGTAATCAATTTAATAAAATTGAATTAATTTCTAACCATCATCGTGCATAAAACGTTACCGCTACCAATTTTGTCCATAAACATGTTCTCAAGTTCATAAAAATAACATTTTACGACCCATTAGTGCAGATGCCTGTGACATAGACAATAACAGAGTTTATTATTAATAGTCCGTAAAATAATAATAAAACGTAGCCTCGGAGTGAGGTCAAATCGTAAGCAAAACATGTGGTATTTAAAGGTTCCTGAAATACCTACCTGAATAAATTAATGTACACAGGCCAGCACATCAAGCTACACACTTTGGACTTGGTATCGTTCTTATGCCGAATGCGTATGGATCAGAATCGCACTCGAGTGTATAGCTTGATGTGCTGGCCTCTGTACAACATAACACTTTAAATATTCACGATTATTTATTATTGCCTTTTTCCCCCGGCTCCGCCCTCGTCGACATCGTTTTTATGACTGTCTTTAAGGGTGATTAGTAAATTATGTCGTTTCCCACCTACTCAACCGTCTCTGTGCAAAAAAATCACAACAATCGAGTATGTTTTTAGTTCCCTCAGGAACTGCATCAGATTATGCTATTTTCCCGGGATAAAAGTAGCCTATGTCCTTCCCCTTGACATAGGCTACCTGCATGCCAAATTTCATAAAGATTGGTCAAGGCGTTGAAGCGTGAAAAGGTAACAAAGAAACAAACAAACACATTTTCACATTTATAATATTACTAGCTGTCCCGGCGAACTACGTACCGCCTTACATTACATTACACTGCCCTACCCTACCCTACCCTACACTACACTACACTACCCTACCCTACACTACCCTACCCTACCCTACCCTACATAAGAGCCTTCTCCTGACAATAACGAACTCGACAAAAAAAGAATTAGCGAAATCGGTCCAGCCGTTCTCGAGTTATGCGCTTACCAACACATTTTGCGATTCATTTTTATATTATAGATATTGAGAATAGTAAGAGATAAGTAAGGATGAAAAATTGAAAGCGGGAGTTTACGTGATTCTGTAGAACGTATTGTTGTTGTTTTTACCTCAACCATAAATCAGAATAATAGTACTCACGTACCTCAACGTTTCGACTATGCTTCGATAGCCGTGGTCACGACCAGACGCATTGGAATCTTTGATCGCAGGGGGTCTCTATTTTTCTCAGCAATAACAAAACATATGAAAATGATATTTTGTAACCTGCTTCTTCGTTTCAACGACTTCATTTTGTCAGTTGCAGAAACACGATTTGTTTATTTTTCTAAACAGACACTTCAATATGACAGTTGGATTTTTTTAATATTATTTGTAGTTTTTAATTAAAACGAAAAACATTGAAAAAGTGCGAAAGTGTGGTTATTTTCTTTATTCTTTACACGTAAAGAAAAAGAACTGTTCCAAACAATGCGTCGCCTGAAGTTGCGGTGTCATCGCCGCCAGCGCGTCACAGGAACACCTCCATCTACCCTCTTTGTGAAGGGTTAGGGTCACGAGCACGACACATTTCACATGAAAAGAAGACGTGACCTTTAGTCTGCTTGCGACCACGGCTATCGAAGCATAGTCGAAACGTTGAGGTTAAAACAACATCAACACCTATGTTCTATAAAATCACGTCAATCCCCGCTTTAAATTTGTCATAACTGTACAACGTTGAAACGCTAGGCCACAGATGAGATACTAGTTACTTCGTATCTAGGCTTCAATACACGAGACAAAACAACTTTTACTTAAGGTCGTTGACAACCCGAAAACGTCCCCACTGCTGCTGGGACACGGGTCTCTAGTCTCTTCCCAAACTCGAGATGGTCAGGCCATACTCCACACACGAAAGCCAAGTCCGGGTTGGTGGTGGTTGTCGGGTTGGTGGTGGTTGTCGGGCTAGTGGCGAACCCCACTGTTATGTCGGAAGTTTCTGAAGCCCGCCTGTAAGGCATCTGACGCGGCTTAACAACTGACATCTAGTGATAGCAACCGGCAACAATGGCTTTGAGTGCCTTGCAGAGTACGGAAACTGTCGAGAAAAATGTCACTAACAGTCAAACCCATCCATGTAATGACCGTTCTTCAGATCAGTTAATCTGCGTGATCGACCCAATTACGCAAGTCGCTGAGCTACGGGCTACGAGCCCTTACTAAATGTAATTTTACTAAGTTCGCAAATGCATAGATATAGTAGGAGTTAAGAAAACAATTTTTATTTGTTTAATTTACAATCCTTCTTATCCTTTCTTTAAAATATTATTTATTTGGATAAGGATTTAAACAGAAGTATGAATAACATGGTCTAATTTTAGTCGGTATTTCTATCAACTTTTAAAATGTAAAAAGTGGTTATTGTGACATAACGATAATAGTTGGATATAGTATTGCGAATTTTTTTGTAGTTATTGATATGTTCTTTAATATTGTAGAACATACTTTTGTTCAATCATCAATAGTTTCCGCAGCGCATGCGACGAAATATGTTTTATGGCATTTTATTACACCTTGGGTTACGTTACTAAAGTTTTAGTAAGGATCCGTAATCTTTTCTAGCAATAAATATAGTCTATGTTCCTCAGGGTGAATGTAGCTTTCTAACGGTGAAATAATTTTTGAAATCGGCACAGTAGTTTTTGAGTTTATTCATTACAAACATCCACACACACACAAAAATACAAATCTTTCCTCTTTATAATATTATATTATAAATGTAAAAATGTGTTTGTTTGTTTATTTGTCTGTTTGTTACCTTTTTACGCTTCAACACCTGAACCAATCTTAACGAAATTTGGCATGGAAATAGCCTGTGTCATGGGAAAGGACATAGGCTACTTTTTATCCCTAGAAAATAGCATAGTCCGATGCAGTTCCTGAGGGAACTGAAAAAATCGTATTTTTTGGTTTATTTCTTTAACATCGCACTGGAACAATGGATTGTTGTGATTTTTTGCACAGAGATGGTTGAGGGAGTGGGAAATAACATAGACTGCTAATCAGAATGGCCCGACCACTCACCCTCAAAGACAGTCATAAAAACGATGTCCACGCGGGCGAAGCAGCGGGCAAAAGCTAGTAATAATATGTATTATGAATGTGAAAATGTGATTGTTCCTTTTCACGCTTCAACACCTCAACCAATCATGACAAAACTTGGCATGGAATTGGCCTGTGTCACGGAGAAGGACGTAGGCTACTCGTACTTTTGATCCCGTGAAAAAAGTATGAGGGAACTGTAAAAAAAAAAGAATAATTTTTTGATTGGTTTCTTTAACATCGCAACGGAGCAACGATATATTGTGATTTTTTGCACAAAGATGGTTGAGCCGGTGGGAAATGGTATAGATCACTAATTTAGCTTAGCTCGTGATAGTTCCCGATGGATCTAGGGAAAACTCATTTCCACGCTCGCGCACTTCGGCGACGCAACGGAGCAACGGATTGACGTGATTTTTTGCATAGAAATAGTTGGGGGGTGGGAAGTGACATAGACTGTTAAAGCCTTAAGATTGGTCAAATGACAATATTGAAATTATTGAAAGACTGTGTAAAGCGATCACCATGGGAAAAATATATACCTTATATACTTATAGTAATAAAAAATCGATTTAATTGAATACAATTTTAAAAATATTACCACTTTCAATGAAAAAAAAAATATACTGCAGACCCTATTTTCGGCATTAATTGCAAAATTTTTCGAAAACAAATAATTAATATTGAATGAAACCAACACACAAAAATTGGTGACTTTGAGACCTTCCATTTTTAATTGAACACATTTATTAAACTTATTTGAAAGTGATGAAAAGTTATAAAAACATGTATTAATCGAGAATCGAGAATTGGGCGTTCGGTTTCAACGTATAAGCCGCGTTGAAGCCCGCATTGATTTGAACTTAAAATGAATAGTCTTACGTTCGATATTATTTAAAAACGTATCAACCTGCTCGGATTGAGTGTTCCTAAAGCCTTAATCAGAATAGTCCGATATAGTTCCCGAGGGACCTGGAATAAACTCCGGCCTACGCTCGCGAGCTGCTTGCGGCTAGCGCAGTACTCACCCTCAAATACAGTCATAAAAACTATGCCCATGCAAGCGAAGCCGCAGGCCAAAGCTAGTACTACATATAACATAAATGAAAAAGCTTTGTTATAATTTTTGAGTTTTACTGTTAGTAGAACGTTTTATAAAACAAGAAATTAGGTATGTAGCTGGCATTGCCAGTCAACGGCGTTTCTGACATTTGGAAACCAGTAGAGCTACTCACCTTTCCGGATGGTTAAGTGATTTTTAATCTGTTTGCACTTTCCTAACATTTGGTTAATACTTTAAAAAAACCTTATTTAGAAATAATATTAATGTGTTAATGAGGAAGCTAATTGGAAACGTGAAAGGCCCACAAAATGACGAAACACTGCTCCGCCCTAAGCCCGTACCAAACCTCGGACACTGCATACAACGGTCGTGAAATTACATTTCTAAAAACAAATGACGTAGCAAATAAAATCACGGCGAAACCCCATACGTTCCAGAACCAATCTATAAGCAATCTGTATCCATCTGGGTGACTAGGGGGTGAGGTCGGAATCTAGAGAGCGGCAGGGAGTGTCTGTTAGTGCTAATTTATATACTTTGTCCGTACCTTAGGGCGCAGTAGTGTTACATCGGGAAGATAAGACCACTATATTATTAACCTAATACTGGAAACTATTGTCGTTTTGTTGAGGTCGTAGGACTATCACTATACTGTACTGTTTTATCCATTAGCTTCTCATCAGGAGGTCGCGGGTTCCATTCCTGGCGAAGTCTAGCTTTGTAATACTCGGTTTGGTTACTGGAAGGGCTTTTTCTAAGCCCGCTTGGCTAGCTACCACCATCTTATCTAAGTCTTGCCGCCAAACATAAGTGTTACCAGCATTAATGTGTTCCGGTTTGAAGATAAGATAGCTAGTTCCCCATTGCGTAGGGGAATCTTGGTAAGTTCGCTTCCATCTTCGGCATCATCGCCACTTTCCATTAGTGTAATAACTACTAATATAAATACATACTCGTATATAGATAAATACTAATTGTAAATAAAAAGATTATAAAACAGATATTTTCCATTGGTATACAATCACAGATAAAATATCGAATTCCATGTTTGTTAACTGTATAAAAATATATTAATTGTATCTTAAAGAAAAACAAACGTTCCGTTTTGTCTAAATATTAACACATTGCGTAAATATTGTGTAAACATTGTGTAAATATGTAGATAAAAATGGAACACGACATCATATCGTCATGCTAAAAAAAATTCTAGGTTCATGTGCTCAATAAGGATTACCACAAACTTGCGTCCACGTCCAGCTAAATAAAAATCTTCAAACATTGTGTGATAAAACTGATAAAATCGGCGAGAGACCCGTTTACTATGGCTTCTACTTATCATATTTAACAACTATCCCTTGAGGAACCAACCCATTACCTATCAATTCTCAAAAAAAATAATTGTACTCCATTATACAAAATTGTTTAATTACCTGATCGATTTGTATGAAGAGTCCAAAAGCTTTTTTGGGTATTGACTACGGGTCTATTGGACCAACCCATTACCTATCAATTCTCAAAAAAAATAATTGTACTCCATTATACAAAATTGTTTAATTACCTGATCGATTTGTATGAAGAGTCCAAAAGCTTTTTTGGGTATTGACTACGGGTCTATTGGACCAACCCATTACCTATCAATTCTCAAAAAAAATAATTGTACTCCATTATACAAAATTGTTTAATTACCTGATCGATTTGTATGAAGAGTCCAAAAGCTTTTTTGGGTATTGACTACGGGTCTATTGGACCAACCCATTACCTATCAATTCTCAAAAAAAATAATTGTACTCCATTATACAAAATTGTTTAATTACCTGATCGATTTGTATGAAGAGTCCAAAAGCTTTTTTGGGTATTGACTACGGGTCTATTGGACCAACCCATTACCTATCAATTCTCAAAAAAAATAATTGTACTCCATTATACAAAATTGTTTAATTACCTGATCGATTTGTATGAAGAGTCCAAAAGCTTTTTTGGGTATTGACTACGGGTCTATTGGACCAACCCATTACCTATCAATTCTCAAAAAAAATAATTGTACTCCATTATACAAAATTGTTTAATTACCTGATCGATTTGTATGAAGAGTCCAAAAGCTTTTTTGGGTATTGACTACGGGTCTATTGGACCAACCCATTACCTATCAATTCTCAAAAAAAATAATTGTACTCCATTTTACAAAATTGTTTAATTACCTGATCGATTTGTATGAAGAGTCCAAAAGCTTTTTTGGGTATTGACTACGGGTCTATTGGACCAACCCATTACCTATCAATTCTCAAAAAAAATAATTGTACTCCATTTTACAAAATTGTTTAATTACCTGATCGATTTGTATGAAGAGTCCAAAAGCTTTTTTGGGTATTGACTACGGGTCTATTGGACCAACCCATTACCTATCAATTCTCAAAAAAAATAATTGTACTCCATTTTACAAAATTGTTTAATTACCTGATCGATTTGTATGAAGAGTCCAAAAGCTTTTTTGGGTATTGACTACGGGTCTATTGGACCAACCCATTACCTATCAATTCTCAAAAAAAATAATTGTACTCCATTATACAAAATTGTTTAATTACCTGATCGATTTGTATGAAGAGTCCAAAAGCTTTTTTGGGTATTGACTACGGGTCTATTGGAGAAAGTTGTTCAGTATGATGGGGGAAAACCCCAGTTAACGGCACCTACACCAACTTGGTTACACCCTGTATATTGCTTACATCTTTAGTTTCCAAATATTTTCAATTTAGTATATTGCATACATCTTTACTTTCCAAATATTTGCAATTTAGTTACACCCTGTATATTGCATACATCTTTACTTTCCAAATATTTGCAATTTAGTTACATCCTGTATATTGCTTACATCTTTACTTTCCAAATATTTGCAATTTATAGTTTACACCTGTATATTGCTTACATCTTTACTTTCCAAACATTTGCAATTTAGTTACACCCTGTATATTGCATACATCTTTACTTTCTAAATATTTGCAATTTAGTTACATCCTGTATGTTGCTTAGATCTTTACTTTCCAAATATTTGCTAAAAAAGAGCACTACAGATAGGCTCTACGCCGCAACAGTCACGTCGCCTGACCATTTAATGCAAGGCTTTTAGAAAGGCTTCGAATGGAAATGTAAGTCATCTTTTTTTTTTGTACACAATTGGTAACCCCTTGGCATCATCTCACCTGATGGTAAGTGACGATGTTGCCGATGATGGAAGCGGGCTTACCTAGATTCCCCAACGCAATAGGGAACTGGCTATCTTATCTTCGAGCCGGAACACATCAATGTTGTTACAATTAATTTATTTTTATACAGATAACAAACATGGAATTCGATATTCTATCTGTGATTGTATACCAAAGGAGAATATCTGTTTTATAATCTTTTTATCCACAATTAGTATTTATCTATATATGTATTTATATTAGTAGTTATCACACTAATGGAAAGTGACGATGATGCCGAAGATGGAAGCGGACTTACCAAGATTCCCCTACGCAATGTGGAACAGGCTATCTTATCTTCAAACCGGAACACATTAATGCTGATTACACTTATGTTTGGCGGCAAGACTTAGATAAGATGGTGGTAGCTAGCCAAGCGGGCTTACAAAATGCCCTTCCACCAACCAAACCGAGTCTTTCAAAGTAAAACTCCGCCGGGAATCGAACCCGCGACCTCCTGATGTTAAGCTAATAGACTTAACCATTACACCACGAAGGCGATTAAATTTTCTGAAAGCCTGTTTAAACACAGCAGTGTAAGTATTTTATTAAAACTTTATAGAAGGTTTAAAAAAATATAGGTCTCCTCCAGTACTTTAACAATTGGCAACACTAAACACGTTAAAACAACTGTCTTCAATAGCAACAATAGGGATGACGACAGCATCAGAAATAAATTATGAACTCTTGATCACTAAAATGCTCTCCTTACTTAAACTTCGGAAAACCTTACTCGTTTTGTTTTCCATCAAGTCTTCGTTTTTTAATTCACCAAAATCACAAAATGAGTACATAAAGGACGCTGCAAAACTATGACGTCACGCCTAGATATTTCAATTTTTTTTTTAGAACAAAATGTCGTTTTTGACAGATGATAAAAAGTAAATCAGATGACTAGCATTCATCATGCCTATTACACTTTTGCTTTTGTTTAATTTACTTATTCTTTTAAGGTGTCGAAGACATGTCAAATCTTTTCTGCCTAGTATGGGGCGCGCTTAGCGGCGCTATAGGTGGCGTCCATCAGCTCTTCCTGAGTGCAGGTGTTAGGGCACATTGATTAGGTTCTAAAGAAAAACCTAAACGGACCTTGATACAGTTTATTTGAAACTCAAACTACCCTGAGCATAAACTATGAAATGAAAAAAAAAAACAATAAAATCGGTTCTCAATCGGCAGAGAAATCGCGTTAGACACGAATAAAAATATACAGGGTAAAAAATGGTGCAGGACCCGTTAACTAGGGGTACCAACTTTTTCAAAAGAAATCAGTCAATTCTCAAAAAAAAATTTGAACAAAAATGCACAAAATCGGTTGATCAGCTGATCGATTTGTATGTAGAGTTAACCTTTTTTTTTTTGCGATTTCGGCATAATACAAAAGATGTTCAGTATGATTAATAGAAACTCATTTTTTGAAGCCTAAGGATTTGTTTGCTGATTTTTGCTTAGTCCTTAACTGAGACTTGGACATTAAATTGTGCGCAAAACAATTTTGTTTTTGTAAGTTAGTACGTAGAAGCACCAAATATGCGGATATTTTTAATAGTGTAAAATAAATATATACATACAAATAAATAACAACGTACATATAAATACATATATAACAGTATAAGAAACAAAACTGTATATCTGTTGTCCGAATAAAAGGCTTTTATATTATATTTTATATATTATATAAGTTAGTACGTCAATTAAGGTATGTAAGTAGGTATACTAGAAACCTTGACATTCTATAGATAGGCAACAAAAAACCGGCCAAGCACGAGTCAGTACCGCACACATAGGATTCCGTACCATCATACTAGATGGCGCTAGTTTCTTCAAGTTTAAAAAAAAAACACGTTTTTTGTATAGACCCTTATTTTTTCACTTTTTCTAATTTTCAGTATTTGTTGTTATAGCGGCAACAGAAATACATCATCTGTGAAAATTTCAACTGTCTAGCTTCGCTATATCGGTTCATGAAATACAGCCTGGTGACAGACGGACAGCGAAGTCTTAGTAATAGGGTCCCGTTTTTACCCTTTGGGTACGGAACCCTAAAACATAGGTACATATCACTACAAACCTACATACTCAAGTAGATAATAGGCACTAAAGAAATCGTGTTTAATCCATTCTACTTTCACTGGCATTGGTAGGTAATGGTGTCGATTCGGTGTAACACGACTTAACTTATTTGACAGGATTAAACTAAATTTACGCATTCTGTCTTTTACTTTCTGTATAGAAAAGACAAGGATTTTCTAAAAAAATAATAAAAAAAAATTGTCTTTTCTGTATAGAAAAGACAATTTAGTTTAGTCCTGTCAAATAAGTTAAATCGTGTTACACCGAATCGACACCATTGTGCGTCATTTCGCCGTATTGTTACTGGCGCTTTTTTTTTACAAAAGGAAGTCAAAGTTAGAGCAAAGTATAAACAAAGTGTATAAAGTATATTAGTACTACCTAACGTAGTTAAGAGTAAAAAAAAAGTCAATAGAGCACTTATATATTTTTCATTTATTTTATTGTAAAACACATTATTTACCTACTATGTATTCGAATTTCAACTTTGTTACTTGTGTCCTGGCCTCCGATACGAGTACTCGCCATTTGTCCCGGTCTTGTGCGGTTTCACGAACTAAATATACCTTTTTATAATAAAAAACATATTATTATCTGTTATAAATATTTACAATTTATTAAATCAAATGAAATCACACAAATCTAGGACATCTAGCCCTATTCTTTTAGGATATTTTTAAAACTCTCTACTACACTCGGGAGCATACGTTATCGAATAAAAAGAGAATCATGAAAATCGGTTCACAATCTGCGATGATATCACGAAAAAAACACTCAAAAACATACAGGCGAATTAAGAACTTCCATCTTTTATGGAAGTTTGTTGAAAGCACTCATAATGTCAGCTCATATACGTCCCCACCGAGGGGCTCGAGCCTACCCTGAATTAGGGCGATCGGGCCTTAGTCGACCACGCGGGCCCAGTGCGGGTTGGTCGACTTCACACACAACCTTCGAGTTTCTTCGCAGGTGTGTTGTGCAGGTTTCCTCACGATGTTTTCCTTCACCGTCAAAGCAATCGGAGAGTATATGTACGTAAGTTACGAAAAACTCATTGGTACGTTGGCCGTCCGGATTTGAACCCGGCACCTCTGGTTAGGACGACCGAGTCGTTACCGGTTGAGCCACCGACGCTTGTGAAAAGCACTATTAAAGCACAAAAGATAGGTTTGTTTTTTATTTCTCTTGATTGGATCACATATTTCCTTGATTGGAATTTGGATCACATATTTCGTGTCGCGTAAAATTTTGTTAGTTTTTTTAAATTTTGTTGTTTTGTTTTAACTTTTTACTGAAACATGTACTATACCATACTTAGTCGGTAAGTTTATATTCATCACACCTATTCGAAAAACGACGATTGGTTCCTCAATAAGTGCGAACAAAATTCTACTTTGCTCTACTGGTAGAGAGTTTTGTTTTTCTCTTTTGATTAGTCCGCGTTAGTGAAGGTTGAATGTTAAAAAAAAGTAAATATCACAAACTACCATTAAATTCTCTATACTTTTAGGATGATTGATTAGCAAGGAGTTTGTATTAAAATACTAACCCTTTGTTGGTTCGTATGTGAAGTTAACAAAAGATGTCGAACGCATAATGTATGAAGAAGAGGTAATAGACGTGCGGCGGGAATGCGTGCTGAAAAAAAAAGAACGGTCTAATATGCAATCTTCTTTATTTTTATTTTTGAAGTATAACTTCTTTACGCACGCTTGACTTGAGGAGTAAGCTGGTTGGGTGACGAGAGCGTTACGGAAGTGTGTTCGGGCGAGGCGAACGGAAGTTGAGAGGGATATATAAATTAGTGAAGATAGAAAGAGAGATACTGTTTATTTTTGTTTACCAACAAAATCGGTTGCCAAGGCAACAATATCGGTTGTCAAAACAAGAGGATAATCAAACTCTTTTTATAAACTGTCTATACCTCCATACTTACCGATTGCTTTAACGGTGAAGGAAAACATCGTGAGGAAACCTGCACACACCTGCGAAGAATCTCGAAGGTTGTGTGTGAAGTCGACCAACCCGCACTGGGCCCGCGTGGTCGACTAAGGCCTAAACGCCCTGATTCAGGGTAGGCTCGAGCCCCTTGGTGGAGATATGAGATGAATGAATAACCTCCATATGACAAAAAAGATTTTATTATTTTCTGAAGACTAAGTATTTACTTTCATACATATAGATGGAGCTGAAAAAGTTTTACTTCAGTCGACAGTCGTGTGATCTGAAGCACACTCGTATTTTTTTTCTCATAGATTGCGATGAAAAATTGTGTGTGTTACTCGGGGCCAAAATATTTAATAATCAGGCGACGTAGCTATATTGAATTCCTCGCTAAGCTCAACATTCTACTATAATATAGAACGCTCTAGAATCTACCATAGAATCCTTCGCTTAGCTCAGAATTCAAACTAACACCTTCGGAACAAAATATTAGTTTGTTTCATTGTTACACAAAAAATTACTATTTGATCCACACTCATTTAATCTAAGTAATCATCGCTAATGTTAAAGTAAAGAAATCGACCCACTCTTTTGTGTGAAGGCAATAAATACTTATAACAGGTTTGCTAGAAGTGCGTGATAAAACAATCGAGCTTGATATTATACTAAGTTAGTACTAATATATATGTCGCAGGCAGGCATACTGTATAATTCGTCATTATACATACGATCAGGCAAATTATAAAATGGCGAGGGCGGGGAAGACAGTTAAATCAATCAAATCTGACTGAACCTAACATCGCTCGCTTCGCGAGCTGATTTACAATCTGCCGTATTTTATTTAACAATTTGCCTTACTCGGCATTGACCGTGTATATACGGACGAATTATTACAATTTGCCTGGCTCGGCATTTTACAATCTGCGTACGGAATTTTACATTTTGCCTGACCATTTTATATTTATTTACATACGGACTTATTATTACAAATGGCCTAAATCGGCGTACAGCATTTTACATTTTGTCTGACCGTTTACATACGAACGAATTATACAATTTGCCTAACCTTATGTAAAATGACTAATCATACGATTTGCCTGCCACATTATATATACTTTGATTATACGGTCAATACACGCGGTAAGCCAGCCAATTTCCGTAGGTTGAAGAAACTACGCCATGTGCCAATAAAAATTGTCTTTTTAACTCGATGTTACAACCTGGGCTGGGTGTGGAGGTGTGGAATGTGATCAGATCACGCCACGCTGTTTGTTAAGACCGACACCAGAGTAAGGTTTAAATCTATTCTGAGGATATTTTGAAATGTTTTGATGCTTTCTTTGCAATCATTTTCAGTAAGTATCGAAAAATACCTATCACATCTCCCTGGAAACGGTCGTATGATTGAGTAATAGCCACAAATATCAGCGGTTTCGTCGAACATGGTCACTATCTTATAGTTGCTATATCAAACAGCTCCATCTACAACTACATACTAATAAACTCATAGCTCAGCCTTTATATATTTATTTTATATTATGTAAATATTTATTTATATGTTAGATTTATTATTAAAATGAGTTACTTAATTTTAAATGTAATATTATTTGTATTATTTTCTTTTACTTGCTTGTACTTAATTACGTGTTTCTTTGTCCTAGTTAAGCCCTCTGAATATTATTGCAAAGGTTGACTCGAAGAGATTCCTCTAAGGGATAAGTCCGCCTTTGTACATAAGCTTTTTTTAACTAATTATTTTAAGTGTATATTTCTTACAAAAAAGAGTATACAAACAAACAAACAAACTCGGTATAAATCATGGGCCTATAAAGAGGGGATATTAAACCTATACTTGTATAATTAATTAATAAGTTCTTGATTAATTGGAGAGAATTCACATTGCCAAATTATGTTCTATTTAGACCTGTCATTTATTCAGGGCACCCAATTGAAGCCTCTTTTATTTACCTGCCTTGTACAGTCCATGCCCTAGATACTGTAGAGATCTGATATCTCTACACTCACGTTTCGTACCTCCTTTATAGTTGTTCGAACTGCGTGTCACTTTTAACACAATAAAAAATATTTTGAGAAAAGAATGTTGTCAGGAACCATCTTGGCAAAGAGAATATAATAAACTAAAGTTTTTACATCTGGGAACATTCTGAATTCGATTTTCACCTAGGACGGAAGTCCAATTATTTTCTATTGAACAACTACAATAACTCATTTTAATCTCGACCAATAATAAGCTAGCCGGCATAGCAAAATATAAAGTATAAAGGCTACAGAAAAGGGTTTACCAATTGTGAATAAAAAAAAAGTAACAAAAAAAACCGAAAGACAAGTACCAATATTATTTTCATTTGTAAGTAATTTTGGAGCTACCCTGAACTAGTCAGCCCCCTGACGATCGGTAACAGTTGTCATAATGCCCACAGTCCAGCAGCTTGGGGATTTGGGTAACAACTCGCCCGGCTGTGAAACTCGTCCAAGGTATATCTGACGAAATATTCCAATTACTCAAATTTATGGTATTTATTTGCAAATGCGTAGACTTTGGGTACTGATTCAGACGACTTTTGTCTAAGCTCCACAAAGTTTTAATTTCATAATTCATTTAACATGAAAGTTACCTAGATTTTACATTTTATTTTTAAATTGTATATTTCATTAAAAAGAAAACATAATGCAACACAAAAACGCAAATCTCATTATTATTTACGTAATGCCAGTTAAATAGTCCACGATGTAGTTTCTCAAATTCTCATACTCATTAACACGCGAGAAAAACAGAGGGGTGTTATAAGTTTAACGTGTGTATCTGTGGCATCGGAGCTCTCAAACAGATGAACCGATTCGGATTTAGTTTTCTTTGTTTGAAAAGTGACTTGATCGAGATTGTCTCTAGCTATGATTCAAAAAAATCTGTGGAGACGTTTGAAGATCATTTCTAGTTGATAAAGGGATGTGGGCAACTTCCACAGGTCTGATCAATTCGAAATTTTGTATCCCGTTACTTCAATGATATTGCAAGAACATGGTAACCTGCACCTGATGCTGCAGCATCACCTGGAATCTGCAGAATACTGTAGAGATCGTACAGCTCTACTTTCATTAATTACATCTCCTTTTGTAATCTTGCTAGCCGCTGATCGTGTTAAAAAGCTAAGTTTAAATTCAAAATAGTAAGTCGTTCGAAAGCTCTTCCGAAACCGTTGGGATTCATTCTGTTCGTGACCGCGAGCCAGGACAGAGGTCCCTTTTCGTGTGTGATATCCATAGCAAGTGTACAATATTAGCTAGATCTGGTTCTAATAATCAGTCAGCCGGCAAAGCCCTATTTCTCAAAGTGAATAATAATAGCTCCACCTCTTTTTTCACAACTTACAATTGCATTTTCAATAATATCGCTGAGCTTACCCCCCCTGACGACTCGTTGGTGCATCATATTCATAATACCACATAATACTTAACCTGTAACCAACATATACCAGAGGTATCATGTTGGGCTCATTGGATTAATCTCAATGAGGTTACAAGTAGATGGTGAAAATAAAAGCTGTTCGCCGATGTTTTTAAATGTTGATTTTATAGTTAAATCAATGAGGCTCTTGTTACGCTTGTTTTTTAATTATTGTTTTCCTGTGTTGTCAATTGAATGTCGGGTGTTGACTGTACTTCTCACGGATTAATAATGACCGTTCTAAAGCCTCCAAGGTTGTATGTGGGTGTGTCTGTGGTCGTTCCGTTCACAGCTCGCTTGCGTAGTAACAGCTCAGAATCAGGACAGCTAACATTGTAGGTAATTCTGTATGTTAGCAACCCATGACGTCCCCACAGATGGGGCACGGGTTAGTCCATACTTCACAAACGGAGACTAAATCCGGTTTGGTGGAGGTTGTGGCGGACCCCTCTATTAGAAGTTTTCAATACTCAATAATTTATTGCTGTCATATTCAAGTCGCCTATAGGGCCTCTGACACGGCTTAAGGACTACCATACAGTGAAAGAAGCCGGTTTAAACGGGTTAACGTGTCTTGTGAATCTCGGATACGGTCGAGATAATGACAAATTGAAAGAGGGACTTGTCGTGATTTTATGGAACATAGGTATTGATGTTGTTTTTACGTCAACGTTTTGCCTATGCTTCGATAGCCGTGGTCGCGGGCAGACTGAAGCCGCGTCGCAGGAACACCTCCATCTACCCTCTTTGTAAATGGTTAGGGTCACGACACATCATCATCATCATATCGACCGAAAAACGTCCACGACCTGGTAAAGATGGCAGGAAGCCACTGGATGCGGGCAGCGCAGGGCCGGTCGTCGTGGAAATCCTTGGGGGAGGTCTTTGTCCAGCAGCGGACGTCTTTGGGCTGATATGATGAGTAAACATGATCATATTATAATTGAGCAAGTATAATATATCTTTATAATTGTAGCATTGTCAAGACTGCCATCTGTATCGTATTGTCAGTAATGTGTAAAAGTCATTAATCGATAATTTAACAACTGATTGTGTTTGCACAACAAACACGAGGTGTGTGTTTGAATGGGCTCTCAAACAGTTGAATAAAAGATTTACAACAATAACTGTTCATTACAATCGTTGTTGTCACAACCTGCCTCTTATTTTCCTATTTTTTCCGAAACAAATAAAGTAATATTATCAATTTAATTAAAAAAACACAAGAGACATTGCTTCTTTTTTAGTCAGTCGGGTAAAAATGTGTCCTATGTCACTCAAGAGATTAAGACGAATCTAACGACACCTAACAATAGAACAGTGTAAACTCTGTAAAACGTCACTCGATATAACGATTCACTCTTTGAAACGTCAAAATTTTCTAGCTCCAGTTAGTTTACGTTGACGCTAATTTCTCTCTGTATAACGAAAAGTCTCAATAACGTCACAAAATGCTCCGTCCCTTGAGTGTCGCTATATAGAGTTTACACTGTATATACCAGGATCTAAATCTAGGATCTATTCGCAAAAAAAATGTTTGGAATTCCATACAAAGTTTGCCCGCCAGCTGATCGATTTGCATGGGAAGTCCAAAAATTTTTTGGCGAATTGACCATGGGTTTCTTGGGAAAAGTTGTTCAGTTTCATGAGTACAATCTCCAGTTAAAAAAATAAGTGCATACTTTTCTTAAGACCCTGTATACTCGTATTAGTACTAACATACAGTGTGGACACTCCCCCGCTTTCTAGATTGCGGCCTCACCCCTCGTCGTGAGATTGAAACAGATTGGTTATAGTTTGGTTATCGAACGTAAAGGATACCGCCGCCATTTTGTTTGTTCCGTCATTCCTTTTTTGAAATGTCATTTCTGGCTCGTTGTATGAAGTGTCTAGGATGTGACCTAACACTCATCAAGCCGTTTAAGCTACAGGCTCAGCCGAAGAAACAGACTTAAATACATACACACGAACACATCACCTTCCTTTTTTGGTCAGCCGGGTAATACAGTGATGATAAAAACAATACTTTTTCAAGTTCTACTAAAATTGCTGAACTTCTAGGTACATACTACATACATCTAGGCCTTAAATGTAGAAATTGTTATAAAACCGGTCAAGTGCGAGTCGGACTAGCACTCCGAGGGTTCCGTACCACCACATCTCTTCACACAACTACATAGTATACTGACAATGATAACTATTCACATTACAAACAAAAGACATCAACGCGAGCTACAAAAATATGCTTTTTTTGTCATTCAGTTCGGACTCCTTAGCGCGAGTACGACTCACACTTAGCCAATTTTTATTATTTGTTGTTTTACTTCAGTATTAGTACTATAATAAAACCAATTTTCACGCTTGTATGTACTGTTTTTACGATAGAGCTAAATCAAAAATACTTCTATAAATTTTAAAAAAACCTTTTTTTGTATAGAGATCCCCCTTATTTTTTTTCTAATTTTTAGTATTTTTGTTATAGCGGCAACAGAAATACACATTCTGTGAAAATTTCAACTGTCTACCTATTACGGTTCAATAAATACATCCCGCTGACAGACGGACGGACAGGCAGCGGAGGCTTAGTAATAGGGTCCCGTTGGACACCCGTTGGGTGTGCGGAGCCCTTAAAATCACCTATTTTATCAACATTACAAAATAAACTATAATGTACTAATTTCATATATTTGTTTTTAGAGTTCCGTATCAGGTAACGGGACCCTTTTACTAAGCCTTCGTTGTCCGTCCGTCTGTCTGTCCGACATTTAAAAGGCTAGCTACTTAGAGTATACATAAGCTCTTATGTATACTCTAAGGCTAGCTAATATACCGTAATAGCTAGCTGGCTGATATTTTCACATAATATGTATGATTTATTTTTTATTTTATGTATCTAATATAAATTATTTATTAATAACAAATTAATCAGTCCTAAAAATATAATAATACTATTTTAAATTTTCACCTAATATAAAACACCTAAAATACTAATGATATTAATCGTTAAAAGCGATAAGGCCACCGTTATTTATTTAAGTAAATTAAGTTATTGTTTTTTTTCAGTGTGCAATAAAAAGTAAAGCATATTTACTTACTTCAATAATTTTCATGTATTACTTCTCGTGTCATATTGTTTTCATGTCCAAATGACATTATTTGTTTTATATCAATGATTTTATTGATAATAATGTCAAAGAAACAATAATAACAGTTAATACTAACTGATGATTGTTTGTTTATAATTTTTTAACAGTCTGACACTATGTAATGTAATCGGTATCTTAAGACTATAAGAAAGAGTGTATCATGCATCTATTTTGAATATACATTTTGAAATCTTGAAAGCCATAGGGGATTTACTAACAAAATATGACAAACATAAAAAAAATTAAAAATAAAGGGTATACAAGAAACGGTTTTTTTACTCTATTGTAGAATTTTGAACAAAAAAAACCGACTTCAAACAGCAAACTAAGCTTCCCTTCGATTTCTCTGCGATGCCATCATCAGACCCTGGTTTCCTTATCATGGTACCGCCCTTAGAATATCTCCTTTCCAACAAAAAAGAATCATTAAAATCGGTGCATAAACGACGAAGTTATCCGCGAACACACATAAAAAAATATATATATACGGTCGAATTGAGAAACTTCCTCCTTTTTTTGACATCCATTAAAAATACGAGTACATACAAGCGTGAAATTTGGTGTGTATTATAGCAATAATCCTAAACTATAACTACAAAAAATTAAAACTAGACAAGTGATATTCCTTTGATATTTGTACTCGCGCGCGCTAAGGAGTCAGAACTGAGAATGAAAAAAAAGGCATTTTTCTGTCAATCTCGTGGATGTCTTCTGTATGGAATAATTAGGTATCATTATTGTACTTGTGTGGAGAGGTGTTGTGGTACGGAACCCTCGGTGCGCGAGTCCGACTATCACTTGGCTGGTTTTTAGGGTTTCGTACACCCGACGGGTGACCAATGGGGTGAATTTTGGACACCGCTTCAGCGTCGAAAGCAACTACCCAGAAAATAAAATTCTATCCAAGTGATTTGGACAACGCCTTAGCGTCGAAAATAACTATCCAGAAAATAAATTTCACTAAGAGTATCGGCACACCCCGGACACTGCATACAACGATCGTAAAATGACATTTCTAAAAACAAATGACCGAGCAAACAAAATCACGGCAAAATCCTGTACGTTCGAGAACCAACCTGTAACCAATCTGTATCAATCTGGGTGACGAGTGGGTGAGGTCGAAATCTAGAGAGCGGCAGGGAGTGTCCATAGTTACTGTATGTTAGTACTAATAATATACTTTGATAGTGGTATCGGTATCGCCGATATTTTTATAAAAGTATCGGTATAGGTATCGTGTCGGCAAAAAGGCGTATCGATGCATTCGAGATCTCTAATCTTCGCACAGCAACGCCAGCTACTGTTTCTTGGCTGTTATTCTGTACATTAATCCTATGATCAAATAACAAATAACCGTTGTTGTAAACCTCTTTGATCTGCGGTAACCTGTTCCCAGTTATCTATATTACCTGTCGTAACGGCGGTGCAGAACGTCAGTACTAATATATATACTTTGGCAGAGCAATCACTCGCGGCTAGGGTTGCCATCGATCTAAATGAGATTGCCTGTCTAGGATGCACAAAATGCCTGATTTTCAGAAAAGTTCCTGTTCACATTAAACAGCTGTAATTCTTAAAATAAATTAATGTCCATTCCTGGCTAAACATGTTGGGACTACCTAGAATTTCAAGTTCTGACGTTACACATGTTTAAAAAAAATCATAACAGATAGTTTTGAAGACTGATATTCATTCAAATTAAATGAATAATCAATTTAAGACCAGTGAACCTCTCTCGTTTTTCACTTATTGCCGCGCGGCGCGGCGCGATTATTAATCAGTTTCGTTCATCTTGTGTGATTAGAGCATGTATGCGAGCTGTCAAATTTCAGCGAGACCCGCGAAATTAAAAAATGCATGTCTTAGTCTAACTACACCCTGCCGCACGCCTATCTAAATTGTAAAATGCCTGTCTGAGTCTTACTCCGCCCGGCCGCACGCCTATCTAAATCGTAAAATGCCTGTCTCAGTCTAACTACACCCGGTCGCACGCCTATCCAAACCGTAAAATGCCTGTCTCAGTCAACTACACCCGGCCGCACGGCTATCTAAACCGTAAAATGCCTGTCTCAGTCTAACTCCACCCGGCCGCACGCCTATCTAAACCGTAAAAAGCCTGTTTCATTCTAACTCCGCCCGGCCGCACGCCTATCTAAATCGTAAGATGCCTGTCTTAGTCTTACTCCACTCGGCCGCACGCCTATCTAAACCGTAAAGTGCTTGTCTCAGTCTAACTCCACCCGGCCGCACGCCTATCTAATTCGTAAAATGCCTCTCTCAGTCTAACTCCACTCGGCCGCACGCCTATATAAACCGTAAAATGCCTGTCAAATGCGGGAAATGCCGGTCAGATAGTAACCCTACTCGCGGCACCTGTACTTACGAAGTAACTAGTATTTCATCTGAGCCTGTACTCGCCCTCACGCCCTGTGTGCTGAGAACCGATCCGTCAGTCGGATACCGGTGTCAGGCCGGCTATTTTTAGCTTGGCGGCAATCAGCCCGTTTTATAACCTGCGAGAGAAAACTACCTAACCGGTTGTACCGGGTTTGCTTGCACAGTAGTCCCTAAAGTGGTGACTAATAATAAATTAATCTGTGCCTTAAAAAGCCTGACATTTGCATCTCATACAAGTTATTTATGTGGCAGTGGGCGGGGCACATTGCTCGTAGATCAGATGGCCATTGGGGTAGCAAGGTTCTCTAGTGGTTACCGCGCACCGGAAGACGTAGCGTGGACCGACGACGCGTCTTGCGAAGCCGCTCGATGCGGGCAGCGCAAGGCCGGTCGTTGTGGAAATACTTTTTCCAGCAGTGGACGTCTTCCGGCTGATATGATAATGATGACGATACTTTTAGTTATTTTATTACTTATTCTTAAAAAATACACTTAACAAATAAGGCGTCACATTCATCGCAAAGTGTAAAATAACAAACAAGTATATTTTGTTCCAGAAGTATCATTTTCAGACATTTTGGTGAATTGCTTGCCTTACTCCTCCAAGCTGCAGACGTGACTGTCGAGACGAATATTCTAACCGCCTCCGTGGCGTTATGGTTAGTCCATTCGATTCACACCAGGAGGGCGCGGATTCGATTTCCGGCGGGGTCAACTTTGTAAGACTCGGTTTGGTTGGTGGTTGGGCATTTTCATAGCCCGCTTTGCTAGCTACCACCATTTTATCTAAGTCTTGCCGCCAAACATCAGTGTTAACAGCATGGATGTGTTCCGGCTTGAAGATAAGATAGCCAGATCCCCATTGCGTTAGGGAATCTTGGTAAGCCCGCTTCCATCTTCGGCATCATTGTCACCTACCATCAGGTGAGATAATGCCAAGGGATTACGAATTGTAAAAAAAATATTGTAATATGATGGATCCAATTTCAGATGATCTGTTGACATAGGTAGTAGATCTGTTGAGTGTTTACATTCGCTGTGACTAGACCAAAGTATTCGCCCTCGTTCTTATCAGCGTAGCGTCCCTAGAGCATGGGTTCCAGGAAAGAATCTTGGTAAGCCCGATTCCATCTTCGTCACTTACCACCAGGTGAGATGTTGTCAAGGGTTTACCAATTGTGAATAAAAAAAAAGGTTAGGCCGTATGGTGCCGTCGGGGAGATGGGCCTGATTGCATTGGTCTGCAACCCATTTAAGAGAAATTAAAGGTGCAAGTAGGGTTTAACCTGAAAATCCAGCGGTCTTCCTTAGCCAACCTGGCTTCGCACGTATCCACTCAGGGTTCAGCCACTTACGAGTAGCTCGCGAGGGTGACGCAGTTCCTGAGCAGCCCTGCGTTGCAGGTCTGTGTTGCGGTGCAGTGTCTGTGGAGAAGACAATCATTCAGCGACCCTGACCAAATTGTCTGCTAGAGACGCTTAACAAATCAATTATTTTCTTCGGAACGCATATGTGGAGCGCGCTTGTAACATTACAAAAAAGTTTCGATTCCAATTTTTACCTGTCTGTGACGGCGCCCGCTTTAGCGTATGCGCGGTGATGTGGTTTTGGCGCTATTCATACGTTTTGTTTTGTTGTACTTAATTTCGTGGTAAAATTTGGTATTAACTTTGTATGTTCAATTCTTATGTATAGGATTAGATAAAGCAGTGTATGAACATAACTAGGTACTAAAACACTTTTACACTCACACTAGTGTTTTGTTACCTACCATTATGAAACGGTTTCATAAAACTATTTTATTCCAAAGTAGAAATAAGTTATCTTTGACAGCGGTCTATCTAAACCTTTTAGGAAGATTATTGGATTCTGGCATATTATTACCTTCGTCGTTAGTTAATTAGAGCGATTAACTGTACATGTATTATGTCTCAAACTCTACGAACAACAATTAAACTATTAGTTTCTGGTGGTTATTTTGATCAAAGTTTTATTGGGTATGCTAAAAAAAAAATGTATTTTTTTTATTTTTTTTTCTGATGGTTTAGACCATTTTGGAAAACTAATTTGAATATTTCATTTTTTAAGCCTCTAGATATTTTTAAATATTTTTTTAAATTTTGAAACCTTGATGACGTCATCGGTTCACATTACTATGAAACGAACAGCCCTATTTCCCTAGTCAATCATTCCCAAAGGTTTTTTGGCGGGATTTGTGGTAGACGCATTCGTAGTTTTATTTTGTTGTTTTTTCATTGCACCGGCACTAGCATTACAAATCCAACAGCTAAGGAAGCCTAAATACGTCAGACCTGGCTGTATGGTCTTAGTAACCTTTGCCTTTTCCGAAACGAAACTATCACAAAGCCAACAACGAAACGTCAAAGTCAAAATTTACTTGTCATCAAACATCATAATCTATGTATGTACAAGGCCTTCAGAGTTTAAATGTTTTTTAGAACCACAATAAAAATTGGACCTCTAATGAATATCTTACCCATTTAAGTATTTAATTTGAATGACGTTCTAATAATATTTGATTGTTTCAAACGTAGTTTTTGGTGGATGATAAATAAATAGTGCCTTTTTCAGTGCTCGGCGAAAGCTCGTCCTCAAATGCAAGGTCCGTAATTGATATGACAAGTAAGAGTGCACGTTCCGTTCAGTGGTGAAATAAGGTTTTATTGTAAACTCGTGACGTCATAGGGGTCAAATGAAGGTTATTGTCCTTTTCCGATTTTTTTACGCAATATTTTACTTTTTCGAGTGGAAAATGAAAAAATATGGCTTTAAATAAAAATATCTCGAAATGGTTTTTTTATTTTCATGCCTTATAAAAAATTTAGCATACCCAATTGTGTTTTCCAGATTGTTGTCAGTGGCGTAGCTACCTAGGGGCTAGGCGGGGCAGTGCCCCGGGGCCCTTAAGCTCAGGGGGCCCTCGAATCCTTACCAGAAAATCTCGATCAAACTGAACTTTTGAAAATTTCTACCATATTCATAATAAATATGACAGGTTGCAACCCGACTTTAATCATGGCAACTCAGTTGAGAGAAATTCGAAAGTTATACCAAGGGAATTCCCTTAAATTCTTTCTGTGGGTTGGCAGTGTTGTCAATTTGACGGATAGCGATATTTCGAGCTTTTTTTTTAGTTTTTTTTCGAGAACGGTTAAAAAATAATGCTGTATCAGGAGTAAGAAAGCTAATGTCAATAAACTTTTTAGTATTGGTCAATATAGTGGTTCAATTTTAGTTGATTTTAGTACCACTCATATTGATGTCCGTTACGTCAATAATTCATGTCATAGATTTCGGCTACTCATAGTAAAACGCGAAATATCGTGAAAAAAATGCAGGTTACCTGCAGTATGTGCATTAATTCAGGCCCGCGCACGAGGAGATCGTTCTTGGTCTCCACCGTTAAATGTGGTAATACTAGCGGCGACAAAATGTTTACCGGGGATTTCCCAACGACGTCTTGCAGCGTCAGGAAATAATGAGCAAATATGGAGTACTGGAATGCTACCTAACGGAAGTTTTACAGCAATGTTATTATTCTTTACAATTCTTGTCACTTCTGCAGCAGCTCAAAAGGTCATTTAGCAAATTAAAAATAATAAAAAAATATTTAAGAAATAGTATGGGCCGCACTCGACTCCGACATTTATTGCTAATAGCAATTGAAAACAAAACCGCATCAAGCCTAGATTTAACCGAAGTCATTGATACTTTTGCGAAAACTAAAGATAGGAAAAGATTGTAAAAAATATTGTTACGTAGTCAGCTGGTAGGTCCGACCTTTATATAATAAACCCTAGAATCTTTTCTATTTCGTTTTATTGCCCAATAACTACACCAAGTTATAATTGTAATTTATGTTGTTATTGTTTAATATTTATATAATACCTACCCTGCAGTGCACGAAAAAGAGCTGATGATAAAGTAGCTTAGCATTTTTAAAGTATTTGTATATTTAATATTTTTACTTGATAAAACCTAACCAGCTTAGAAAGCAGTGGGGCCCCATTTTTTGATTTGCCCCAGGGCCCTTGGTCACCTAGCTACGCCACTGATTGTTGTTCCCAATCTATACATTTTATATTTTTTTTAACTTCCGCTCCAGATCCTTCCTGGTGCAAAGGATATATATATATATAGCGTAGCAAAATTGCGAGCCTCATGCAGAGATATGTTATATATAAGGGGAGGTAGATAGGTTACATGCGTCCTAAAAGTGAAGCAAAAAAAAGATGCCAATTGGCATCTCTTTTCATAGTAGCATTCGGTGCAATGGAAGCGAACTACCTACAATATTGTGTGTGTAAATGGGTTCGATTTTCAAATTTTTTTGTTAGTGCATAACCCATCTATGGTAACAAATCTCTGGCCTCATGAGAACCTTTGCACCAGGAACGATTATGGGTGGATTATTTATGGGAGGGAAGAGGGGGTTACTTTAATTGACACATGTCAATAAAAAATATTTGAAAAGAGGATAAGACTCCTCTATTTAAAATAGTTAACAACAGTTAGGTTTAACTATTAACGCCTAGTATAGTATAGTATCCGTGCTAGTTCCTCAAGTTTCTTTTTAAACTTGATGTATGATTCAGGAATAAGTAATATTAGTATAAATTATACATACAGCCACAGATGATTTAATCATCATATCAGCTCATATCTGTCCCCTCCCCACCGAGCGTATCCTGAATTGGGCGATCGGGCCGCGGTCCTTAGTGGGCCCAGTGCGTGTTGATAGACTTTACACTCAACCTTCGAGCACACCCTGGACACTTCATACAACGGGCCAGAAATGACATTTCTAAAAAGAAATGACGGAACAAACAAAATGGCGGCGAAATCCTGTACGTTCGACAACCAAACTGTAACCAATCTGTATCAATCTGGGTGACGAGGGGGTGAGGTCGCAATCTAGGGAGCGGCAGGGAGTGTCGATACATATTGTATGTTAGTACTAATACATATACAAGTTGTAACAAAATTGGTGTAGGTCTCGTTAACTGGGGGTTCTACTCATCATACTGAACAACTTTCTCCAAGGAACCCATAGTCAATTCTCAAAAAAAATTTGGACCCTCCATACTAAAATGCACAAAATCAGTCGATTAGCTGATCGATTTGTATGAAAAGTAAAAAAAAATACGTTTTCAGCAAAGTCGTAGAACAAAAGTTGTTCAGTATGATGAGTAGAAGCCCAAGTTAATGGCACCTACACCAATTTTGTTACATCCTGTATATACTTTCTAGTTTCTTCGCGGGCGTGTGCATGTTTCCTCACGATGATTTCCTTCACCTTAAGAGCGTCGGATACGTACATATGAAATCTAAATTAGAAAAACACATTGGCACGAGGCAGGATTCGAACCACGACCTCCCGGAGCGGTTACGCCACCGAACGCTCGCTAGATGATTTTAATAGTAGGTACCACAGATGAGATACCAGTTACTTGTACTACGTAATACAGCACTGCGTTGGCTGTCTGTATGTTTACTCGAAAAATAGGTACATACACTAAGTGAAGTAAATAAGTAGTTATGTAAAGAGTGAAATCTGGCCACACGATTTTGTAATTTATAGGACAAATCCGGCTCGAGAGCCTTGCATTCAAAACAACTAAAGTTAATCGTTGATCTTGTTATAAAATTTAACAAAAATAAATAAATTCGAAAACTTTAAAACCTTTAAGATAAAAGCTTTTAATATTGCATTGTCTCGCGTTATACATATGCATACAAAATTTCAGCTCAATCGGAAACCGGGAAGTGGGTTAAATTTAACTTGCAAGATTTCATTAAAGAGACCGGGACAGGTGAAACTAAATAAAAGTATGTAAAGAAGTTTTTAGGAACGGTGCGTTCCTATTTGACGAGAGCAATACGAGATGACGACCTGTTGAAGATCGCAGGAAGCCGATGGATGCGGGCAGCGCAGGACCGGTCGTCGTGGAAATCCTTGGGGGAGAGGCCTTTGTCCAGCAGTGGACGATTTTCGACTGATATGATGAATACGAGATATCTATGCCAGATGAGGTGGTGTGCCTGTGGTCCGGCCATGAACCAATCGTTGATGATTGGAATCTGCTTTGATTAAATCTGTATATATTCTTAGTGGCGAAGAAATATCAATAGCGCGTTGTAGCTGACAGCTGCCGTCACATGTTAAACGTTATTAGTCGCTTTTCCGCTGTGTAAGTAACTTGACTGTTCCAGTTAACAACTCATAAGCGGCCCCACTTGTAGGGCACGGATCTCTTCCCAAACTAGGGAAGGTTAGGGCATACTCCACAGTTCCACACCCGGGGCCAAGTCCGGGTTGGTGGAGGTTGTAGGGCTAGTGGAATACCCACTGTCAGAAGTTATTTAAGCAGACTATATATATAAGGCATCTGACACGGCTTAACGTCTGCCATCTAATAATAGTTCCCGGCACCAACGGCTTGACGTGCCTTGCAAAGCACGGTAACAGCCGAGAAAAATGCTTCTAACATTTAAACCCATCCACTTAATGACCATGCTTCAAGTTAGTTACCATGATTGACCCAACCTCGCAATTCACATTTAAGATACGACCGCTTCGTTCACGTGACGTGACTGTTTACTATCGAAATAATTTTCGAGAAACTGAAAGCTTTTAGGCACAAGCATTGACTTGAAAAGAGTTTTTATGCTCAAGCGAATTAAAAAAAAAACACGTTTCCTTATTCGAAAAAGGTGAGCACAGTTAAGTCTAGTTGTTTGGATTGAAATATAAAAGACGATTCTGGGACCTTGATTCCACCTTCAAGTTTTATCATCAGATCAACTTCAAAATATCAAAAGGATCTATTGTAGACATGGGGCGGGTACCCGGTTTGGTTCCGGTACCCGGCGGATCCGGTACTTTTTTAAGTATCCGGCCGGGTACCCGGCTCTGGGCGGGTAATTTGGAAGGCTAGAAATAATGATACGTTTTAGATTTTTAATTATTTATTGACTTGGAACACAAATGGTAATCATTATAATTATGATAAGCTGGACTAATTTATGAGTAATAGCAAGAAAAAATAGATAATTAGGAAGTTTAATTTAATATTTGTAGTTTAAAATAGGTAAGTTATGGTGTAAAAACGCCAATTTTTCTGCACGATCAGCATTTAGGCGACTTCGTTTTTTTTCATATATTAGTCCCGCTTCTGAGAACAGGCGTTCGCTGTATACCGAACTAGAGGGGGTGCATAAATATTTCGCCGATAATTTTTTTAATATGGGATAATGCCCTCTATTAGAGGCCCACCATGCGTAAGGATCGGTGTCTCTTGCAACCCTGGCCGTGTTTAAATAGTGAGTACCCGTCGGGTACCCGGCAAAATCGCTACCCGCCCCATGTCTAATCTATTGTCCCCGGGAATACAGCATCGTTCTAAATTTCGGCTCAATCGGACCCCTTGAAGTCGCTCTAAAATCGATCGCAAGTTTTAACTGAACATAATTTTTTTTTAAATCACTATTGGTAAACCCTTGACAACATCTCACCTGGTGGTAAGTGACAAACATTGCAAGTTAAAGAAAAGCTTTTAATTATTATTGTTAAAACCGTTTATATTTCTATTTCGCCTTCTGTAGAAAAAGCAAGAACTGTTAAATTAGGTGGCTTTGTGTGAAAACAAAAACTTTTGTATGTGACGATTTTAAAACGAACGCTATTTAATATTAAAACGAATTCTTTAATTTTAAACTCCATTTAATTTAGTAACGAACTCAATTAAATTTGAAAACGAACTCTTTTTTAATTTATAACGAACTCTATTTAATTTTAAAACGAACCCTATTTAATTTCAAAACGAACTCTATTTAATCTCAAAACGAACTCTACTTAATTTTAAAACCAAGTCTATTTAATTTTAAGACAATTTCTATTAATTTTAAAACGGACTCCATTTAATTTTAACACTAACTCCATTTAGTTTTAACACGAACTCTATTTAAATTTTTGATAGGTAGTACCTGCTACTAAACTACTAAGAGTAAATAAAATTTAACCCTGCTTTATTTATTTATTTTATTTCGTAATAACAATTACTTGCCACACTTACAGCGAACCAAAGTGAGCAGCAAATATAAATATATATGCTTGTTTTAGTAACTGTTCAAGTTTTATTTTTGTACTGATGTAAGTACATAACTACAACATGGATATACCTTATCCAATCCATAACCTTCTTGGTAAATGAAGGAGAAATAAGATAACAAAAGCAAACCTTGCAACGTCATCCACGTATTGAGGTGTTAACACAATATACAAGTTATTTACTTAGTAGCGCTAACGTCACGTATAGAAGTTTTTACGTCAACTGTACTTTGGAACTTGAAATAACCAGCTAAGTGCGAGTCGGACTAGCACTTCGAGGGTTCCGTAAAACCACACATCTCCACACAACTACATAGTATAATGACAATGACACCTATTTACTTTACAAACAAAATACATCAACGCCAGCTACAAAAATATGCTTTTTGATGTGTAACATCTTTGCTCTCGCTTTCCTGCAATTTGTGGAAGTGATTTCGTGCAATGGGACGGAAATGTGTAACATGGGACGGAAATGTGTAACAGGAAGTCGCGAAAGCGCGGAATTCTACTTTACGAGAGTCCGACTCGCACTTGGTCGGTTTTTTTCGTTACTGTCAGATCCGCCACCCAGGTACAATATCATCATCAAATCTAACTAACCTAAAGTATTTTGTCACATGTTACACATCATATGCGAGTACTGTAGGTCTCGCTCGAATTTTTTTATTTTTTTGTCATTCGGTTCGGACTCAGCGCGAGTATGACTCACAATTGGCCGATTTTTATTATTTGTTGTTTTACTTCAGTTTTAGTACTATAATCACACCAAGTTTAACGCTTGTATGTTATAACGTTTTTACGATAAAATTAAATTAAAAATACTTCTAAAGACCTTAAAAAAACACGTTTTTTGTAGGAGAACCTTTTTGTTTCACTTTTTCAAATTTTTAGTATTTGTTGTTACAGCGGCAACAGAAATACACATTCTGTAAAAATTTCAACTGCTCACCTATGACGGTTATATGAAATACAGGCCTGCTGACAGACGGCGGAGGCTTAGTAATAGGGTCCCGTTGATCACACGTTGGGTGTGCGGAACCCTAAAAATCGAAATTGATTCCTTCGTGGAATCGGTGCGTAATATAACGTATTATAGATCCTATACTTACTCGTAGTCATGGATGAGTCTGGCTGTGGTTTTCCTGCACAAAGTTCCTAATAATTTACTTTAATTACCCGACTATACCGGAAGGAGGATTATGTTTTTCGTGTGTGTATATATTATGTAAATTTCTTTAGCACGCTCTGTAGCCTAAACGGCTTGATGGATTTTGGAGTGCGAGGTGTCGTGATTCGTCGTGATCCCGTGACTGACATAGGATACTCTTCTACCTGACTGGCCAATAGTCGGGTTTATAATTTCTAATTAATTCCTAGTTATTTTCATAAGGTGCTTACCTACATTACAGGTTGGCTGGCGTTTCTTATCTCAGTTGCTTGCTCCTTATTATATCAGCTCATATACGTCCCCACCGAGGGGCTCGAGCCTACCCTGAATCAGGGCGATTAGGCCTTAGTCGACCACGCGGGCCCAGTGCGGGTTGGTCGACTTCACACACAACCTTCGAGTTTCTTCGCAGGCGTGTGCAGGTTTCCTCACGATGTTTTCCTTCACCGTTAAAGCAATCGGTAAGTATGTACGTAAGTTTTTGAAAAACTCATTGGTACATTGGCCGTCCAGATTTGAACCCGGTACCTCTAGTTAGATGGACCGAGTCGTTACCGGTTGAGCCACCGACGCTTAATTATTAACTTTTTCTAATTTTTAGTATTTGTTGTTATAGCGGCAACAGAAATACATCATCTGTGAAAATTTCAGCTGTCTAGCTTTGCTATATCGGTTCATGAAATACAGCCTGGTGACAGATAGACAGACGGACGGACAGCGGAGTCTTAGTAATAGGGTCCTGTTTTTACCCTTTGGGTACGGAACCATAAAAAAATATATAATACATATTAGAAAACTCCGGTCAAGTGGGAGTCTAACTTCCCTTTTGCCGTTAGTACGTTAAGACTTAGGATTCTTGTTTATGTTTTCTTGTAAACTGTATGAAAGATCGTATATTCCTTATTTTTAGGGTTCCGTGCCTGAAAAGGAAAAAACATTTTTTTTGTTTATAAGTAGTTCTTATTGCTTGATTTTCGTTTATTTTCCTTGGTAATATTTTAAATTATGAATTTTTAAATTATGTAAATAATGAATTTGTTCTTTTGAACCCTTTCATTTGCTACGTTCGTTGGTGCATACGTTACATAATGCACTTAAAGTTAAAAAAAATGAATAATTTTTCTCCAAAACTAACCTCAAAAATCGGAATTGGTTACATTTACGCTTTACGTCCGTGATTGGGTCATTAAACTCTACACCAAATTTTAACCTTTTTCGTCTAGTAGATTAGGAGAAAATCGGGTGTGATAGACGAAAGGACGGAGAGACAAAAACATGAGTGAAACTCATCCATGCTTCCTTCCTTTTTTATCGATAGTACGGAACCCTAAAAAAATTGAAAAATGTGTGTGTGCGTCTGTGCGCGTGCGCATCGCTTCTCCATTCGCGCGTTTACCAACTTTGTACAGGAAGTCCACTTTTTTTGCAAATATGAATTTACACATGTCATGAATCATGATAACTTCTGAAGTTCATACACTAGCTTCGTCCGCGCCGACTCATACCACAGTATATATATTAGTACTAACGTACTCATACCCAGCACAATGTTTCCATGACCCCAGTTATATTTCATCGTTGGATATCTACAGAAAAATAAGAAAAAGCAAAAAGAAATAAGCAATGTTACGTAAAAAAAGTTATTCAGTTTTAGGAGGAAAAGAAGCTCTTCTTAAAAAAATGTGTTGCACTTTTGACGTAACACCATCTCTCAGGCCTCAGGGGAACAAATCAAGAAATAAATCTTATATCCACCTTTGTAGAGTAGATACCTTCTGAGTACAATCTGAACATACTTAGCTATACCTACCTAGGTACTTAGATCAAGGCAGCGCATTGTGCGTGCGCCTGCGCAGCTCTTGTCATTAGCTCACCTTGGTCACTTGGTGCCCGGGCTGGCCTGTCGCTAGTAATCTGAGATGGGCACTAAGACTATGCTTGTGTGTCGAGATATTACAGGTATTGCTCCGTATTATGTGATCTTAGCAAAAAAGCGTCAGTGGCTCAACCGGTAATGACTCGTTCCTCTCGTAACCAGGGGTGCCGCCAAATCCGGACGGCCAATGTACTCGTACCAATGAGTTTTTCGAAACTTACGTACATATACTCACCGATTGCTTTAACGGTGAAGTAAAACATCGTGAGGAAACCTGCACACACCTGCGTAGAAACTCGAAGGTTGTGTGTGAAATCGACCAACCCGCACTGGGCCAGCGTGGTTGACTAAGGCCCGATCGCCCTAATTCAGGGTAGGCTCGAGCCCCTCGGTGGGAACGTGTTTAGACTGATATGATGATGTGATCTTAGAATCAAGGCTTTGTCATGTGCTTGGAACTTTGTGAGAGCTAAAAATAAAATTTTAATGGTACAGTAACTTAGTACCTAGCTTCGTGTTTGTGTCTTTCGCGGTGAAGACTGCATGTGGACTCGTGGGGAGCGGAGTATAGAAGTATTTTTGATTTAGCTCTATCGTAAAAACGGTAATGCAATTAAACGTGAAACTTGGTGTGATTATTATAGTACTAATACTGAAATAAAACAACAAATAATAAAAATCGGCCAAGTGTGAGTCGTACTCGTGCTAAGGAGTCCGAACTGAATAACAAAAAAAACATATTTTGACGTGATAACGTCTTATAATTCAATGGAGCCGGCTGCACGCACGAAAAAATGCGTCGTTACCATGCGTCGTTACCTCGCTCTGAGGCGTTCCGAAAAATGCGTCGTTACCTCGCTCTGAGGCGTTCCGTGAGGCGTTCCGTTTAAGGCTTTTGACGTGATAACGTCTTATAATTCGATGGAGCCGGCTGCACGCACGAAAAAATGCGTCGTTACCCTCTGAGGCGTTCCGTCGTTACCTCGCTCTGAGGCGTTCCGTGAGGCGTTCCGTTTTCGATATTATGAAACCATTCCATCAGTATTTTCTTATGACGTTGTCACGTTCAACTATCGTCAGTAAACCGACTTTACAGACAACCGTTTTTTCTTATGACGTTGTCACGTTCAACTATCGTCAGTAAACCGACTTTACAGACAACCGTTTTTTTTTGTCGCTCGCGGTGATGTCTTGTTTTTAATGGGAAAAGATATCATTGTGATGTAGTTGTGTGGACAGGTGTGGTGGTACGGAACCCTCAGAGTGCTAGTCCGACTTGCACTTGGTCGGTTTTTCATTATTCTTTTTTTACCTTTATTTCGGTTCATGATTCCTCTTGCCCTGTAAATATAATTTTTTTTCAGTTGCTTGTTCTTATTGACTAATTTATATTTTGAGCAGATCATTTGGTCAAGTAATATGTTAGTACGTACCTGCTAAGGCAGGGGTCTTCAACCTTTTTTAGCTCGAGGGCCAATAATCTTCTTCATTCAAGGTCTGACGAAGGGCCACATAGCCGCACGTGAACATACCACCTTAACAATAATTTAAATAACACACAAGTATATTTTTTTTTATTTGTTCAAATATAATAAAATACAGATAATGTGAGGAGACATTATTTATTATTCACCGGATTGTCGATATATAACCGCCTCCGTGGCGTAATGGTTAATCCATTTGCTTCACACCAGGAGGTCGCGGGTTCGATTCCCGGTGAGGTCAACTTGTAAGACTCGGTTTGGTTGGGCATTTTCTAAGCCCGCCTGGCTACCTACCACCATCTTATCTAAGTCTTGCCGCCAAACATCAGTGTTAACAAAATTTATGTGTTCCGGCATGAAGATAAGATAGCCAGTTCTCCATTGCGTTGGGGAATCTTGGTTAGCTCGCTTTCATCTTCGGCATCATCGTCACTTACCATCAGGTGAGATGATGCCAAGGGCTTACGAATCCCTACTAATATTATAAATGCGAAAGTAACTCTGTCTGTCTGTTACGCTTTCCCGCAAAAACTACTAAACGGATTTGGCTGAAATTTGGTAGGTAGACAGATTAGGATCTGGATTAAGACATAGGCTACTTTTTACCACGCTCGCGAGCCGCTTGCGGCTCGCGCACTGCGCACCCTCGAAAAGTCATAGAAACGTGGTCCACGCGGGTGAAGCCGCGGGAAACAGCTAGTTGTGAATAAAAGAAAAATGCTTTTATGTAAATTATGAATTTTAGCGGTTAGCTAGAGTCGAGAAATGAGGGCCGCAAGAAATGTCCCGCGAGTAAGGTTGCCAAATGATAATTTGATGAAATGGAGGACTTTTACAATTGAACAGGTTTTGAAAATTTTTTATAATTAGTTTCATTTTAATAATATTTAGCTGAGCTGCAATTTTCGCAAGTAGTTCTTGATTTTTCCACAAATAATTATGAAAATCTTGACATGACATGTTTTTGAAGTTGTTATAAATACTTAGAACATTAAACCCCACAGGCGGCGACGCGGACAGGCCTAACATTGAGTAACAATCAGAGATTTAACTGACTTCACACTCAGTACCTATGTTCCTTTCCTTTAGGCATGCACGCCCATTTCAGCTTTAGCAACGCACGGCGCGTGACATTTTTCAGCACGCAAACGTATTGAAAAAAGAGGACAACAGTAGGTAAGAAAGGACAGGAGGACAAAACATTGAAAAGGAAGACGTTGTCCTCCTTTTGGATACCATCTGGCAACCCTACTCGCGGGCCGCATGCGGCCCGAAGTTACGAAGTAGGTAACTAGTATCTCACTCATCTGTGTCCGAGGGTCGCGGGTTGAAGACCCGTGTCCTAAGGATTGATTATATTAAATTATATTAGGAGTCCTACAAAAAGTGACTTACTAAATTCTCTCCGTGGGTCTTCATTTGTTAACATAAGACTAATGTTTTACATCGTTTACAGTTTAAAAAACTAAAAAAACACTGTTTAATAGCAATCCTAACTAAATCCTTATTAAAATTATCATGATCATCATATCAGTCGAAAGACGTCTGCTGCTGGACAAATGCCTCCCCCAAGGATTCCCAGACAATCCGTCCTGCGCTGCCCGCATCCAGCGGCTTCCGAAACACATCAATGTTTGTTGATGTTTGGCGGCAAGACTTAGATAAGTTTGTAAGTTGTCAACGAACGTCCGTCGAGTCAAGACTCAAGTGATGTTGGTCACATGACCAAAAGGCCGACGGAAAACAATGCAACGACAGATATAATAGTTGCTGCGTTATTGACGTGATGAATGTTGCTCTCATTGGCCTGTAATTGTAACTATAGGAAATAGACTAGGGTTCTGGAAATTTCCGATATGTACGTAGTCACCTACCTACTCGTTTTAACCGGAAATTAACCGGCAATAGTCAGTGTAGTTAGGTATTGGTGACTTGAACAACTCGAGGTAAATAGAGGTTGTTTTTTTGGCGGGACTTGTCATTTGTATATTGTTTGGTGTTTTTGCATTGTTTTCTGCTAGCATTTGCTTCAAAAAGTGGTACGTTTTGGAGAACATTGTCTGGTGCAGTGGTGCACGTGAGCAATGTAAAGGACAAGAAAATAAAATGAAGGAGGATGTGAAAACCCAATTTGCACTGGGTGCAGTTTTATAGACGCCCTATACTGCTACCGGGTGTTCCACCTTAGAATGAGGCTGCTGCAAATGCTGTCAAGAATTCCAGATATTTTTTTATATTCAAAATAATTGGTAAGCCCTTGGCATCATCTCAACTGATGGTAAGTGACGATGATGCCGAAGATGTAAGCGGAATTACCGAGTTTCCCCAACGCAATGGAGAACTGGCCATCTTATTTGCCAGCTGGAACACATCAATGTTGTTAACATTGATGTTTGGCGGAAAATTTGTAATGCACCGTCACTAGCATTGAAAATCAAAAAACAAATGAAGATTTATTATATGAAGACTGTCTCAAAAGGGCTTTTGTACCCAGAGACGTTAATATATTCTTTAAAAGAAAGAGGTAAATAATAGATAATATTATATTGTTAAACGCAGAGAAAAAAAGGGAAGTTGTTTTTTAAATTTCTTACATTGGTTAGAGTAAAAGTACACATCATCATCATATCATATACGTTCCCACCGAGGGGCTCGAAACAACTCTGAATTAGGACGATCGGGCCTTAGTCGATTACAAAAAAAGTAAAATACAACAATTTAGTAAAAATGTAGTGTACGTCAAGTTTAAATCGTTTCTTAATTTAACTAACGCGTATTATACTTATAGCAGGTTGAACCTGTCTTTTAAGGTCCTAAGATAGGCCAAATCACAATATTCAATTCAAATTATTGAAATACTGCGCAAAGCTTTCACTATGGAAAAATATATAATACTAGCTGTTTCCCGCGGCTTCACTCGCGTGGACAACGTTTCTATGACTTTTCGAGGGTGTGCAGCGTGGAAAAAAGTAGCCTATGTGTTAATCCAGGTCCTAATCTGTCTACCTACCAAATTTCAGACAGATCCGTTCAGTAGTTTTTGCGTGAAAGAGTAACAAACATACATCCATACATTTTCACAAACTTTCGCGTTTATAATATTATAGTAGAAAGAAAGATATTTAAAGTAATAAAAAAAACGATTTAATTGAAAAAAAAAAATATAATGTATCCCTGACGTACTACAGAATCGGGGCATAGATATCGGGTTAGTGCATAACCCATCCAAGGTAGCCAATCTCTGTTATGAACTACAGAGGTAATGCGGAAAGCAAAAACTCTTATAGATCATTATATTTTAAGTCAATGTTAGTTAGAGAAGATGAATGGTTTCAAACGTGACGTATCTGACAATCAGTATTTGAAAAAAGGAAACTCCTGACTCACTCACTGACCGATTGACTTATCAACGCCCAGCCCAACCCCTGGACCTAGAAAGCTGAAATTTTGCACAGAGGTTTCCTTTGTGATGTAGACGAGGATATTTTGAAATTCCCACGAGATCGTGTGAGAGCAAAAGCTAGTAGTTTGTACCTATATAATTATGCTATTACATAGTCCGCCCGCGTTGTTTCCGATTTTCCCGTGGGAATTAAGACGTTTTCCTGGGGTAAAAGTAGCCTATGTGCTATTCCAAGACCTAACCAATATGTGTGCCAAGTTTCATCCCGATCCATTCAGTAGTTTTTTCGTGAAAGAGTAACAAACATCCGTACATACAAACTTCCGCGTTTATAATATTAAGTATAAAAAGTCTGCAAAAAGCAACAATATATTAGTTAGTACGTAGGTACAATAAAACGGAATTTTAATTCTCGATACCTACGTCAAGTTGACATAATATTTAGTTCGATAATATGACATGAGACTCGATATCGTACTTCTGTTAAAGGACTGCTACAAAATAGGTTTGCTTTGATCAGCCTGATAGCCTTGTGAAGTGCGTATTGTTGTATGTAATGTTGAGCTAATTGGAAATTCGCCAGACCTTACGACTTACTAACAATAAGTAAGTATGTATTCTAATACTTTCTATTGGCAGGTAGGCCTATATAATACATTTAGTTCCGTCGATTATAAAAAAGCCACAGATTATTGTAAAATGTTATAATATATTGGTATACAATATATCTTTTTTTTCCTTTTAATCTAAGTATCGTTAAAAATAATTTATCTCTTACAAAATTGTTGTAGGTTTTTAGTTTTAAATTTTTCTTTTTTTTACTGTTTCAATTTTTATTTAGTTGTAAATTTTAAGAATTTGATGTCTGTTTACTTTGTTCAGGTCCACTCCCCTTCCCTGAAGAGGTAGTAGCTAAAAATCAGCGCTGTGATCTTTATGATGACAGCATATGCTGAGCTGCTACCTTCTCAGTGATAGGTACAAACGATGAAAAGCTCAGTGGGACGAACGAGGCATAAATCATTTAAAAAACTACGTAATATTTCACTTGTGGGTACATTATTACTGAATAAACATTTATCAAAGCTATTGCCAAAGGCAGGCGTGTGAATCTACAGGCTGCTGGGGATCAGAGGCTTTGGCCTTCATAAAAGAGGTGGGCCGTCGGCTTCGTGAGAGGGGTTGTGACGCTCGCTCCGGGGCCTACCTGCTGCAAAGGTTGTCCATTGCCATCCAACGTGGCAACAACGCGATGTGTGTCATAGGCTCCTTTGCGGCTGGTATGACATTTGACATGGATCAGAATATAACTATGTATAATATATTAAACTTACAGGGGCCAAGACATATTATTTTCTGCTTTTTAGCGGTTTTTTTGCCAGGGTTTTTAAAAAAAATTAATTTGATAAATAAAATTGCTTTATTTTGATTATGAAGTCTTAAACAGTGTTCGAAAAAAATAATCCTCTTGTGTCACTGGATACTGGTTTTAGATTGGTACCAAATTGACTGTGAATGTACCTACATACTACTTGAAAATTCTCTTTGCAAACATGAAACATTTCACTGCATTAAGGTTCCTCCGTCCCTAAAATTAACTCGATTGACGATGTTTCAAACATCGAACGAAATAACTTGGAAATAAAGTTCTTGTCAGCTCGTACTGCAACGTTGCTGTTACGTCAATCGCTGCGTACGAATTGTGCGAAAATTGTGGTTGTTAATTCTTTATAATTAAGTTAAGAAGTATTTCCCAAAAGTAAGAAAACAAATCATTTTACATTGTTTTGTTAAGGAGTTCACAAATAATCATAATGTTTCGATTAAAATTGCTTCAGTTCTATAAAATAGAAAAAAAGGTTACATCAGGATATTTTTTTCGTTAGTTCTGTGTTTTAAAATAGTACTAATATTGAACAAAAAAAGGGCTTCAAACAGGAAACTAAGGTTCCCGTCGATTTCTCTGGGATGCCATCAACAGATCCTGGTTTCCTTATCATGGTACCACCCTTGGGATATCTCCTTTCCAACAAAAAAAAGATTCATCAAAATCGGTTCATAAACGACAAAGTTATCCGCGAACACACATAAAAAAATATATAAACGGTCGAATTGAGAAAACTCCCCCTTTTTTTTGAAGTCGGTTAAAAAGTTGGTCGTTGGCGGCGATATAAGCCTTAAACTGTTACCCTTTTGTAATACTACTGGACTGTGCATAAGAAATCGGATAATTAGCGGAACGGCCGACTTCAGAGTTTACCCAATTCTTTTAACATGAGTTGTCCTTTAAAGTGTGTGAATTAAGAATGAATATTAATGTAGGTATGTAGTTTCTTATCTTTTGTAAAATATTATGAAGCATTGTGTTTTACCCC
Organism: Coleophora flavipennella; assembly: GCA_947284805.1. Taxonomy (NCBI): domain Eukaryota; kingdom Metazoa; phylum Arthropoda; class Insecta; order Lepidoptera; family Coleophoridae; genus Coleophora; species Coleophora flavipennella. Next base: position 7,878,586 of record OX369298.1, read on the forward strand.
GGTTTGTTGCAACGGTACCCGGCTCACAGTTAGAGTTCATTCCACCGTGTCCTCCATTGTTACAAAAGAGTTGCTAATAAGCCTGCTCAGGCATGTGATGATGATGAATATCATCACATCAGCCAAAACACGTCCACTGCGGGATATAGGCCATAGGCCTCCACCGAGTTGAGAGGGGTTCAACAAAAAGATTTGAATTAGGTACTTTCAATAAAAGTGAAAAATATGCTTATCATCTTAAACGGGACAGAAGGTTAGATATTGGTGTTAATTACTTACTAGGTTTTGCCCGCGACTCCGCCGCATGGACATCGAGGGTGCGAGATGGACGAGCCGCAAGTGTTTTTTGGGGGCACGGCAGTGCCCTCGCCAAGTCGAGAAAAAAAACGAGGACGGCTTTACCATCCTTTTCTCGAAGCAGTCCAGGCCATTTTCGACCCCCCTATAACTTCAAAATTTTTGTTTATTTACTTCTGAGAAATTAAGGCTTCAAGATGCCTCAATCCGAGCAGGTTGATACGTATTAAAATGATATCGAACGAAGTCTATTCATTTATTACGTTGAAACCGAACGCCCAATTTTATTATCCATTTTTTTTTATTACTTTTCAATACTTTCAAATAAGTTTTAAAAAAATTGTTCTCTTAAAATGAAAGGTCTTAAAGTCACCGATTTTTGCGTGTTGGTTTCATTCAACATTAACTATTTGTTTTCGAGAAATTTTTCAATTAATGCCTTAAACAGGGTCTACAGTGTACTTTATACATCAAAAATTTGAATTGAATATTGTCTTCATAATTAACGTGCTCTATTTTTTTTTAATTAAAAGTTTTTTTTATAACTTGCCATTTTAAGATGAGTTATGGTCCTCAACTATCAGGATTCAGGCTGTACATTTATGGGTCGTGCATTATATTGGGACCCCATAATACATGTTTCAGAAACGACGTTTGTTTTTCTGGAACATATATTATGGGGTCCCAAAGAAAAACAAAAAAAGGCGAGTACAGTAGGAATCTACGATATACGATTCTGGGACCTTAAATCCACCTCCAAAGTTAATCATCGTATCAACTCCTATCAAGCTCTCATTCATTACATATTTTATTTCGTAGCTAAATAATTTTTTTAAATTCACAATTTTTAAGCCCTTGGCATCATCTCATGGAAAGATGGAAGCGGGCTTACCTCTTGGGATTCTCATCCCCAACGCAACTTAACTTCAAACCGGAACACATCAATGCTGTTAACACTGATGTTTGGAGGCAAGACTTAAATAAGATCGGGCTATGTAAATGCCCTACCACTAATCAAACCGAGTCTTACAAAGTTGACCCGCCAGGAATCGAACTCTTACGCCACGGAGGCGCTTAAAATCTAATAATGGCCGTCGTAAGGTTACCTATCCTGCTTAGCCTGCCTTTTTGTCTGACATATTCTGTTAACAGTTCTTGTAGATATAGCTTGATTACGTTAATAGTTTGCATGCTTACGCTAACCAGTCACTCCCACGCCAGTCCTCTACAGTCCAAGTAACTTATCAACCTTATTAAACCGTGTCTCTCTCATTCCAGGAGTCCCTATCAGACTGGGAGCGAGGTTTGATCGACTTGGAGGCACCGGCGCCGGTGGCGGGCGCTCCGGGGCGCAAGTGGGGCTCCGCGCGCGGTGCCACGCATGCGCAAGACACCGCTGCGCCGGATCACTCCGCTCCCACGCATAATACCACAGACGCCTGCAAATTATTTGTGGTAAGTTGCCGAACTAATTATATTTTTAGTAAGTACCTATCCCTATGTTCTATGTCCAGCAGTGAACGTCCTTCGGCTGATGTGATGATGATGAAGTACATATTCCTTAAACCCTATAGGTGCCATAATATTATATATTGTGTCTCGATATTACACAGGTATGCAAACAAAACGCAGGACTCAAATTGTTATTTACCTGTAACTTTTTATTATTTTATATTTAAAATTAAATAAAGAACATATTTGTAATTTCCAACTAAGGGAAGAGACTGGTTACCTACCTACAACACTAGGAATCTTAGTGTGTGTGTGTGTGTGGGGGGGGGGGGGTTACTTAACTTTCTTATTTAACTTTTATTTTGGTACAATAAAAAAAAGTAAAAAAAGGTTTGATAAAATAAGTACGGGACTTACTAGGAGGCATAAACTATTTAAAAAAAAATCGGTTCACAACCACCAAATATCTCCTACTTTTTTGAAGGCGGTTGAAAATTCGTTCACTGCTGGACAAAGACCTCTCCCAAAGATTTCCACATTGCCCGATCCTGCGCTGCCCGCATTCAGCGGCTCTCCGCGACCTTCACCAGGTCTGCAGGGGTTTTTTTATGGAGCCTGGCATACTGACATACTACCTATAAACATACTTTCTTTAGCATACGATAAAACCCAGTGATAGTGTATTATATAATAGTTCTGTGATAAAACCTGTATTGTTTCGATAGTAAAAATACAAACCAAAATAAAATAGTGGTGGGGGGGGGGGGGGGACACGTTTTGACCTAAAGCGTCACGTTACTGAGATATTTGAGGTTGGCAAAACACTAAGTCCATGGTCTTCGACCAGTGTGTGTGATGACATACGGAACTGAGACATGGTCGCTTACTATATGGGCCTCATTATAAGAAGGGTCAAGGTCTCCCAAAGGGCAATGGAGCGTGCTATGCTCGGAGATTCTCTGCGTGAACGAATCAGAAACGAGGAGATCCGTAGGAGAACTAAAGTAACCGACAAAGCTCTCAGGTTTGATAAACTTGAATGGCATTAGGCAAGGAACATAGCTAGTAGACAGATGGCCGTTGGAGCAGTAAAGTTCTCGAGTGGCGACCGCGCACCGGAAAACGTAGCGTAGGAAGGCCTCCCACCCGGTGTACCTATGACCTGGTAAAGTTCGCGGGAAGCGCAGAACCCGTTTTCGTGGAAATCCTTTGTCCAGCAGTGGACGTCCTTCAGTTGATATTATGATGATAAAAACACTAATTTCCTCTCTAAGTATCTCTCAAAATATTTTAGGAACGTGACGCTTTACGTCAAATTTTGCAACATATTTTCGGTTCGTATTTATGTAAACCGAACATAATCGTATTCTTAAAGATTTAGAAAAGCATCTTCTTATCCGTAGATTGTGGCTATGCCAAAGAAATTCTTACCCCTTTATAAAGTCCGACCATTGTTCGTTTGTCCACGAGACAAAGGTTAAAAGGACTTTATCTTACAAAAACTGATAGATCTCTATGTTCCCTCGATTAAATGTTAGTACGAGTAGACATTTCCATGGCTTCGGCTTCGCGCACAAATTGGGTCTGTGTTTGGTCTGTGAGGTCAGCGTCACAAACACACGAGCAAGTGTCTTTAATTGCAAGTACGAGTAGGTAAACAAATGTTTTTACTTTCCTTTACGTTTTCTCGAATGTTTATGAATGAATGATTGAATGAATGAAAAAAAAAATTCGAGCGAGACCTACAGTACTCGCATATGATGTGTAACATGTGACAAAATACTTTAGGTTAGTTAGATTTGATGACGATATTGTACCGGGTGGCGGATCTGACAGTAACGAAAAAAACCGACCAAGTGCGAGTCGGACTCTCGTAAAGTAGAATTCCGCGCTTTCGCGACTTCCTGTTACACATTTCCGTCCCATGTTACACATTTCCGTCCCATGTTACACATTTCCGTCCCATTTCACGAAATCACTCCCACAAATTGCAGGAAAGCGAGAGTAATTTTAAAAAAACGCTTTTATTTGAAAAGAGTTTTTATGCTCAAAAAGGGAAATGCTCAAATGAATATAAAAAATACACGGTTCCAATCTCAAACAAGGTGAGCACATTATTGTATTTTCTACGATTCTATTGAAAAATAAAAGTCGATTCTGGCACCATGATTCCACCTCCAAAGTTCATCATCAGATCAACTTCAAAATAGCAAAAAGAACTATTGTCACCGGAAATACGGCATCCTTCTAAATTTCAGCTTATTTGGACTCCTGGAAGTCGCTCTAAAATTTAAATACATACATTCATATAAAAATTACAAGTTAAATATGAGCTTTTGAAATAGGTATTATTATATCGGGTAAATTTTGGTTTAGCTAAAAGGCCGCAAATTAGCAAATTTATCTCTTAAAACTGAAACAACTTTCTCTAAGAAACACATGAGGAGCGATTTTTAACTTTCCATGCTAATTGTGAAAAACATATATAGTCTTAAACTATTTTGGATGCATGGTGTGGAATGGAGCAATTCATCGATTCAGTGTCGTATGGCAGCTTTGGGCTTGCAAACACGAATCACGAGTTTAAGGCTTATACCGCCGCCAACGACCATCTTTGTAACCGCTTTTTACTTCAATTAAGGTTTTTTTTCGATATTACAGAATATGAGGAGTTATTATATAAGCATTAAAACTTCCTTGGAAAATATGACCTTTTCCTTGGTGTAAGCTAAGCGCTTCATTCATATTTATTCTCTTTCACATTAACAGAGATATCACCCAAAGAGAATATAATCAGCTAGCGTTATGTACTAACCTCACGGAAGAAAAACCTATCTCTTTTAAAATTGTCCTTTCAAACTGTATCTTGGTTTTTTTTTGTATTTGCTAGAAATGTCTTGTTCCTCCGAGCTAGAAATAAAAAAAAGTGGTGAAGTAAAAGGACGTGTGCGGTAAAATAAATTTTGCGCACACTTGACTGGCATACTATGGACTTCTTTTCGAGCAACTGTATTGAAAAAAAAATCTTTCTAGCTTGCTACACCTACTAATGCGTACATGCACGACTAGACCCTACTTACGTAATTCATATCGCCGAGGTTAATTGGAGTTAAATGTCTAAATTGTTTCCGAGGCGTCTGGAAGCCGCTAGTTCTTTCTCATTGATCAGGAAACGAACCATTTTTGAAATAAATCCTTCAATTATTTATTATTGACAAGGTAAACTCTGATTGATCCTGTGTTTATTACATTCTTGCACGAAATTTAAGTACCTACCTATATACTAGTAACAGGCCACTTAGAATGTTTCTAGAAGCTCATCTTTTTTGTTTGAAAGACTGGCCAGTTGTAAAATATTATAAAAGTACAATTATTTATAACTAAAAATTCGAACGTACCAATTTTAAATTTCCCTCCATATTTTCAAACGAGCTCAATTACTTATTCGTGTCTCTATGAAAAATGGAACCTCTTCGAGAACTTTTCGCGCCATGATTTTTAGATTTTAAATGTCGCCTAACCAGAGGAATCTTACCTGGCTAGCTACCTTTTAGCTTTTAACCGCCTCCGTAGCTCAGTGGCAAAGTTCACTGGCTTTACACAGGAGGTCGCGGGTTCGATTCCCGGCGGGGTCAATTGTGTAAGACTCGGTTTGGTTGGTGGTAGGACATTTTCTAAGCCCGCCTGGCTAGCTACCACCATCTTATCTAAGTCTTGCCGCCAAATATCAATATTGATATCATTGGTGTGTTCCGGCATGAAGATAAGATAGCCAGTTCCCCATTGCGTTGGGGAATCTTGGTAGGCCCGCTTCCATCTTCGGCAACATCGTCACTTAACACCAGGTGAGATGTTGTCAAGGGTTTACCAATTGTGAATAAAAAAAAAAGCATCTTATCTAAGTCTTGCCGCCAAACATCAGTGTTAAAAACATTGATGTGTTCCGGCATGAAGATAAGATAGCCAGTTCTCCATTGCGTTGGGGAATTTTGGCAAGCCCGCTTCCATCTTCGGCATCATCTGGTGAGATGATGCCAAGGGCTTACCAATAGTGAATTAAAAAAAAAACTTTCAAGCTTTTTCGGATAAGGCCCTTCAAAAGCAACCGTGTACCACTGGTATTATGAATTTGAGCGTAGTCGGCTATCTTTGGCTGACAAAAAAGAAGTGGTGGCCCTGTGAGGCCAGTTACAAAAGAAAACGTGCTGGCAGTGAAAAATTTAATTCAAGAAAATAGGCGTATAATATACGAAGAGATTCAGCAGATGTTGCAGAACGGATCGGAAAGCGTTGACAAGATTCTCCACCTGCACCTTCGCGTTAGGAGGATTGTTTCACGCTGGGTACCGCAAAGCCTCACTGAAGCTCAGAAGCAGGCCCGCGTGTGGTGCCGTGACATGATGGTTAAATTTGACGCAGGCTTATCCCGGCATATTTATGATATCGTCATAGGTGACGAGTCTTGGATTTATGAATACGATCCAGAAACAAAGCGCCAGTCAACAGTGTGGCTGTTTCAAAATGAACCAACACTTACCCAAGTGAAGCGATCTAGAAGCGCGGGCAAAACTTTGATCGCTAGTTATTGCACTTTAAGTGGGTATCTGGTGTCAATTTCTTTAGGGAATCAAAGTAACATTAATGCCGAGTGGTACACTACAAAATGCTTGCCAGCAGTGTTTAAAGCAGTGAGCAACATGCGGCCGAAGGCGGGGCTCCGCGGGCTACTGCTCCATCATGACAACGCACCCGCGCACTCGGCGCTCAACACTAGGGACTTCCTGGATAGCACACCGGTTAAACTGTTAGGTTACCCACCTTATAGTCCTGACTTGGCGCCTGTGACTTCTTTTTATTCCCCAAAATAAAAATTCTACTGAAAGGAACACAGTTTCTTCACACTTCACATTCTACGTAAACTTAGTTACAACTACGCAAACAAATAACAAATAACAAAATTTATCTTACTTCCAGTATATGAACGACGACAAGACTCCAATATGGCGTCTTTCCCTGTGCGGTGGAAACGCGGCGGCCATAGCAGCGAGGGCTGGCACCAAGCTGCTGCCGCCTAAGATAAGGCTTGTGTGGAATCCCCCTACTTCGCCGTTCCAGCACACCGAGAAACTGAGGCTTGTCGTCACAGCTGTCAATAGTGGTGAGTGTCTCAGTGGTAAGAATCGTCTAAATGTCAAAATGATAAAACCAATCTGCTGCTGCCCAAGATTGGACTGGTGTGAACACCCCCCTTCAGCACACCGGGAAACTAAGGCTTTTCGTCATGCAGTTGTCCATAGTAGTGAAGGTCCTATTGATATCTACTACTAGAACACAATGGGATCTTCTAGAAGTCAAAAATAATGGTACCAACCTCATCATCATCATATCAGCTCATGTATGTGCCCACCGAGGGGCTCGAGCCTACCCTGAATTAGGGCGATCGGGCCTTAGTCTACCACGCCCGCCCAGTGCGGGTTGGTCGACTTCACACACAACCTGCGAGTTTCTTCGCAGGCGTGTGCAGGTTTTCTCACGATGTTTTCTTTCATCGTAAGAGCGTCAGATAAACTTACATATGAAATCTAAATTCGAAATCACATTGGTATGTGGCGGGATTCAAACCACGACCTCCCGGACATTAGGCGGCGGCCCTAGCCGTTACGCCACCGACGCTCGGTACCAACCTGCTGCTGACCAAAATCCCCCTACTCGACTATTACATCGAGAAACGGATATAATTAGTGGTAAGTGTCTATTATCTTTTCACTTCAATGAAAGAATAATCTAAAATGACGGCCGAAGCTCTCAGGATTGCCATCGAGCTGGTTTCTATCAAGATTTCAAGAGAGCGGGCTTATTACAGCTGTCAAAAGTTGTGTGTCTCATGACCAGTTAGTAGAGACTACCCGCAAAATAAATGACGTCCAAGATTAGGCTACCGTCAAAGTGTATATATTAGTATTAACATATAGTATCGACACTCCCTGCCGCTCTCTAGATTGCGACCTCACCCCCTCGTCGCCCAGATTGATACAGATTGGTTACAGTTTGGTTGTCGAACGTATAAGATTTCGCCGCCATTTTGTTTGTTCCGTCATTCCTTTTTTGAATTGTCATTTCTGGCCCGTTGTATCAAGTGTCCAGGGTCACATATAGTAGCTCAGATCAATAATTGATTATTGATCACACACACACACACACTCAACACTCACACACCCACACATACATACACCCAAACACAGCGTAATCAATCATCATCTCTATTGTTCACATTTTTTTTCAAATTATATCTGTACCAAATCCATAGGTGGGGGCCTGGTGTCCCGAAACACAGACTTGTAAAGTCTAGCTCAGGCACCAGTCCATCACATCTCTATAATATGTTTTTACCTTTTTGTTAATAACTGTACGATGATGTGGTGTGAAAATAAAATGTTTTTTTTTTTTTTTTTAATTGATCTGCGAAAGGAAGTTTAATATACAGGGTGTCAGGTAAAATAGATCATAGTTAAAAGAGCGTGGGGGGACTTCTACTTATGTACAGCTTATCTTCTACAACTTTGCTGAAATCCAATACAAAGTTGGCTAGCTGGTTGTCGAATTGTTTTGTATGAGAAGTCAAAAATTAGCATTTTAATCTGCATTAAACATACGTGTCAAAATCAGTACCTAATTTTTAGCGTTTTCGTATCGGGTAATAGTCAGCCTACGCTGTCCGGATAAGGTTTTCACAGAATATGTGTTATTGTAAAGGATTTCCTAACAAATATATAAAACTTACATACGGAACTGAGACATCGTCGTTTACTATGGGCCTCATAAGAAGGCTCAGGATCATCCAAAGGACAATAGAGCATGCTATGCTCGGAGTTTCGCTGCGTGATCAAATCAGAAACGAGGCGATCCGTATGAGAACCAAAGTAACGGACATAGCTCTCAGAATTGCTAAACTTAAGTGGCAGTGGGCGGGACATATCGTAGAACAGATGGCCATTGGGGCAGTAAAGTTAGCACCGGAAAACGTAGCATAGGTGGACCGATGACCTGGTGAAGGTCGCGGGAAGCCGCTGGATGTGGGCAGCACAGAACCGGTCGTCATGGAACACCCTGGGGGAGGCCTATGTCCAGCAGTAGACGTCCGTCGGCTGATATGATGTGGTACTCGTTTGTTTTTTTCTTAATAAAAAAAAGCGAGTTCAGTAGGAATCGATTGAAAGAAAACTATATACGCTTTTGGGACCTAAAATACACCTCCAAAGTTAATCATCGTATCAACTCTTATCAATCAAGCCCTCATAACATACTTTATTTCGTAGCTAAATCATTTTTTTTATTCATACTTGGTAAGCCCTTGGCATATTCTTATCCCCAACGCAACTTAACTTCAAGCCGGAACACATCAATGCTAATTAACACTGATGTTTGGCGGCGAGACTTAAATAAGATGGTGGTAGCTAGCCAGGCGGGCTATGAAAATGCCCTACCACCAACCAAACCGAGTCTTACAAAGTTGACCCTGCCAGGAATCGAACCCGCGACCTCCTGGTGTGAAGCGAATGGATTAACCATTACACCACGGAGGCGGTTAAAATCTAATAATGGCCGTCGTAAGGTTACCTATCCTGCTAAGCCTGCCTTTTTGTCTGACGTATTCTGTTAGTGTTAGCGTGTGTTGCCAGTGATGACATACGGAACTGAGACATGGTCGTTTACTATGGGCCTCATAAGAAGGCTCAAGGTCACCCAAAGGGCAATGGAGCGTGCTATGCTCGGAGTTACTCTACGTGATCGAATCAGAAACGAGGAGATCCGTAGGAGAACCAAAGTAACCGACATAGCTCTCAGAATTGTTAAACTTAAGTGGCAGCGGGCGGAGCACATAACTCGTAGAGCAGATGGCCATTGGGGTAGTAAAGTTCTCGAGTGGCGATCGCGCACCTGAAAACGTAGTGTAGGTAGGCTTCCCACTCGGTGGGCCGATGACCTGGTGAAGGTCGCGGGAAGCCGCAGGATGCGGGCAGCGCAGAACCGGTCGTCATGGAAAACCTTGGGGGAGGCCTATGTCCAGCAGTGGACGTCCGTCGGCTGATATGATGTGGTACTCGTTTGGGCAGGTGTGGTGGTACGGATTCCGTACTTCGGAACCTGGCTGGTTTTGTTATCACTAGCGGAGACTGGACTTGTGTGCAACTCATGGTTGCAAGCCACTCACTAATCCATTTGATTCTTGCAGTAGTCTTTAAACCACCTGTGTTCTTCATTCCAGGAGTAGTCTGCAACAACGACTCCCAGTTCGTTTGCGGTGTGACCAGCCTGTGTATATCCTCGAACCTGGTGTGTGATGGGGTACGCCACTGTCCGGGGGGCGAGGATGAGGACTCGGCCGCCTGCGCCAACAGACGGGACCCGCCGCTGCTGCAGCTGCTAAGACGATTTGCAGCGCAGAATCAGGAGTTACTGGGGATAGACCAGCAGGATGGGATCACAAAGCCTTCCGTTATAAGTGAGTGTCTCAATTGAGAAAACAGTATTCTACGTTTTAGTAAATAAATAAATTTGTTTATCATATCAGCTTATATCCCCACCAGGGGCTCGAGCCTACCCTAAATAAGGCGATCGGGCCTTAGTCGACCACGTGGGCCCAGTGCGGGTTGGTGGACTTCACACACAACCTGCTAGTTTCTTCGCAGGCGTGTGCAGGGTTTCCTCACGACGTTTTCCTTCACCGTAAGAGCGTCGGATAAACGTACATATGAAATCGAAATTCGAAATCACATTGGTACGTGGCAGGATTCGAACCACGACCTCCCGGACCGCCTTAGCCGTTACACCACCGACGCTGTAATTTGCTTATTGGTACCTAATATATACAATGATTCATCTTCTTCGTCCTGTGAAGTGATTAGCAACCTTAATAATGGTCTTTTTATGCTTTTATGGCCAATAGTTTTGCTACCGCAATTGCTTGGGAGTAGCCTTTTTAGATCTTCGAAGGTGCAGGTGTTAGGACACAGGGAGCGCTGCCACATTTATGCGGACGTGTGGTTTTAGCCACACACGCAGTTGTTGCTGGCCTCCTGTTGTAGGTACTGTTGTAGTTTCAGTTAGTTTAGCGGTTTAGTGTTTTCAGACTGGCCAATGCCTCAGTGGATTCCGAAGGTAGGCTTTTGGCGACTGTGTCCACAACTATAATGGTCCTTTTCCACAAGAAATGTTTTCCACGTTTGGGGACGTGCTTCAGAAGCCGGTGTTGTGACTAAGCTAAGAGTAGCGTTGGATAGAAAACTCTGTTTGGATTTTGGGCGTTTCGGAGCCGCTTCATTTAAGTGCACAGGATGACGACTATCCAACTCCTGATTCTACCGTTCGTCAGCTGTTGCCTCAGGCCTGGCGGTGCGATCCTGGCTAGCTCATAAGTGTTGTACATGTTTTGTACACAGGCGTATAATTCAGACAATCGGTTATTAAACGGCAGGTCTCGTTAACCGCGACCAAAGCTATCTGGTTAAATCTGCCATTTGATTGAAAGGCTAGCCCGTTGATTGAATGACGACATTATAAAGGACAACTGGCTAAGTCGTTGAATGTAAAGTTCAACGACTTTGCTGAACTGGATATTCCGAATATACTAAAAAACCGATGATTTCTTATTCTGCGAAGCATTTTGCTACCCATTATAGTCAATTAAACCTGACCGAACCTAATATCCATCGCTTATTTACAGTTTTTTTTTATAAAAAACTAATTTTTGCCAATTCTTTTGTCGTTTTATGGGATTTTACAAAACAATCAGCCAACTAGTTGAACGTTGAGTGACGCTTGTTGAATCAACGTTCGGCCTAGCTTACAATCAGCCAACTAGTTGCACTTTGAGTGACGCTCTTGTTCAATCAACGTTCGGCCTAGTCATTCAATTGAATCGATCAAATGGCAGATTTAACCGGATGACTGCGATATATATATTTGGATGTGCACGGAACTTTTCCAGACGGGGCATGTAATACTCAATGCAGATATCTGGGGTCCCTAGATGATATTTTTAATTGCGACATTGACATTGACAGTTGCGATACATGGAGAATATATGTATTGACCATTGCAATTGAAATGAAATCGATGCCGTTTTATATAAAGAGGAAATGTCAGTCAGTTGGCATTGATCGTAGCCCCAAGCGCCAGTGCTGTGGTGCGTAGTGTATGTGGGTTGGCGCCCTTAATGATGCCGTCATACGTCAAAGCAAGGTGTTCATTGAGTGTCGTGTTTGTGCAGTGCTACTTAAATGTAAGTGGTGAATGATGCCGAAGATGAAAGCGGGGGGCTTACAAAGATTGCCCAATGCAATAGGGAGCCGATTATGATGCCGAAGATTAAAGCGGACTTATCAAGATTGCCCAACGCAAAGGGGCGCTGGCTATCTTAACTTCAAGCCGGTACACGACTTAGATAAGATTGTAGTAGCTAGCCAAACAGGCGTAGAAAATGTACTTCCATAAACCAAACCGAGTCTTAAAAGGCGTTAGACTCCGCCGAGAATCGAATCCGCGACCTCCTGATTTGAAGATAATGGACTTAACCGTTACACCACGGAGACCTGAGGCTGCCTCTAATCTGTACACACCTTGATATGGACCTCAGTTGCGCTGCTAATATTTAATTTTATATCCAATGCGCTACCAGCTAAGTCGGGGTAATCTCACAGTTTTAATATAAAGCAGGCGATTTTAAACTTTCAGTGAAAATCTCGGAGGGCGAGCAGAAATCGAACGCGTTCATGGAGTTCGCGGCGGCGCTGAAGCCGTACGGGCCCTGGAGCTACCTGGTCGTGGGCATGCTGGTCTGCGCCACCATCCTCATGTTCTGCCTGGCTTGGGGTCAGTGCCAAAAACAATTTACATTTTACCTACCTGCATGCCGAAAGGCATATACAGCCGAAAGGCATATACAGCCGAACAAAGGCCCCCCAAGAATTTCCACAACGACCGATCTTGCGCTGCCCACATCCAGTGGCCAACCCGCCTCTTGCCAAACAGACATAATATACAATGTCTTCTGTGCCTATATTAGAACTGGTCAAGAAAAAACAAAGTTGGTTAGAATCTCTAGAAGATTACACTGTCTCTCTTCGAAGACATAAAAAAAAGGAATAGGACAACAACCTACAAATGAATTTATTGGAAGGCTCACGAGTGAAAATAGGGAGGTAATGGCGATGGTACTTCCTGGCACGACTCTTATGATAACCGCAGCTCCGAAGTAGTTAAATGTCTCCCAATCCTGTAGTTATGTCCTTGACTTCCTTAGTTCTAAAATCACGGTTTTTTACTTCCAGAATGCTGCTGCAAGCGCTCCAAGCCGTCCGACACGCCGATCAACATCCCCCCCTCGTGCATCGACCTCTCCCCTACCGTCACCGTCACGAGCACCTCACAGCAACTCTTCACACAGCCCCTCCCCTCGCCCCCGGAGTACGAACCTCCCCCCTCTTACTCGTCTCTGTTCCCGCGCGCCTTCAAGTCCAGTCCAACGCCGGTTCCCCACTGCTCGCACCAGCCCGACTGACTTCCACTAGGCTATAGATAGGCTTTTTGAATTTGAAATCTGACTGTGTTGTTTATTTTTATGGACGTTTGAAACGATTACAAAATAATAGGTATTATAATATGTAGGTTATTATGACGCCTTATTATATTACCGAAACTTATTCCCATACAAAGAGATTAAAATGCGTCTTGAAAGTGGATGGGCCAATTCTAATGAAACTTTCATAATCAAGACACAAAATTGGACGGAGTGTATTGTAGTTTTCCGAAATTATTTGTTTTAAAGGTTATCTGTTTTGTATATTACTATGAAAACGTTAAAATGATCATGTATAGGCGACCGAGCGTCGGACGTCTAGAAAAAGTTGTAAATACCTTTGTAAAATTTACTATCATGCTTATGCTCGTAAAGTTTCATTAGAATTTAATCCATTTTCAAGAAACTGTAATCATTAATTTTTATGGAGAACGAGTTTCGTTAAGGTTAAGGGGCCAGACACGCGGACTGCAAGCCAGTTGCAAATTCGCAGTTTGGATGCAGTTCCTTAGTTAGTTGCACATTAACTGCATCCAAACTGCGAATTCGCAGCTGGCTTGCAGTTTGTGCGTCTGAACCCTGAGGTAAAGGGTCTCTGAGACGTTGAAGCGGCTTGATGGTATGCACGTAGAACTCCGACCGAATGGATGGGTATCAGGGCTCGCCCTATACTTGCCGGTCCGAATGGATGGGTATCAGGGCTCGCCCTATACTTGCCGGTCCGAATAGATGGGTATCAGGGCACGCCCTATACTTGCCGGTCCGAATAGATGGGTATCAGGGCTCGCCCTATACTTGCCGATCCGAATGGATGGGTATCAGGGCACGCCCTATACTTGCCGGTCCGAATGGACGGGTATCAGGGCACGCCCTATACTTGCCGGTCCGAATGGATGGGTATCAGGGCTCGCCCTATACTTGCCGGTCCGAATGTATGGGTATCAGGGCACGCCCTATACTTGCCGGTCCGAATAGATGGGTACCAGGGCGCACTGTAATAGAAATGGCGAAAGAATGTGTTTCCTCCATAGAAACGAAGTAACAATCGGGGCTCTATAGCATCTAAGTCAGTCACTTTTTATATCAGGAAGGCTAAGGCTCCATGGCCATAGAGCCTAAACCGCGAGGCCGGAGGCTGATCTCCGCGTAGGTTGAAGCCAGGAGTGCACCCTGCGAGGCTGGAGTGTCAGGGTCATCAAAACTAGACGTTTTACTTTAATTGGTTTTGCAGTGTGCCGCGACACAGCCCCTTCCGATTTTTTAATGGCATTTGTTTGTTCTCTACCTACAAGTGTGACAAAATTAGGATAGTACACGTTAGTTGGGGTTTTTACTCATCATACTGAACTACTTTCTCCAAGAGACCTTGAGTAGGAGGTTACGAAAAATTTAAGAATTCATAAAATACATTTTTGTATGGAGAGTCCAATTTCTTTTGAGAATTGACTTTGGGGAAAGATGTTCATCGTGACGAGTAAAAGAGTTAAGTGTCCTTCATCAATTCTGTTACAACCTGTATATGTACACAGGCCAGCACATCAAGCTACACACTTTGGACTTTGTACCGTTCTTATGCCGAATGCTTATGGATCAGAATCGCACTACGAGTGTATAGCTTGATGTGCTGGCCTCTGTACTTGGCTTCAAGCTGCTTGATCTTCTCCGAGGCCCGTGACGTTATTGTAAGATGTTGACTGTCACCGTGCCTTCCTTTATACTTGTACTATGTTTGTTTGACTGTAGGCTCAAGGGCAGGCGGCAATGATATTTTGAAGTGAAAACTTCTTTAGACGCGTTGGGCATTTTTTGAGATGGGAAAAAACCATGAAACTTGCGACACTGTAACCTGTAATGTAACCGTCACCGCCAGGAACACTCGGGGGATCATAACTTATAAAACTGTATTTGAGATGGAGTAAAAACCATTGAACTCGCGACACTGTAACCTGTAATGTAACCGACACCGCCAGGAACACTCGGAGGGTCAAAACTTATAAAACTGTGTTTGAGATAGGAAAAAACCATTGAACTCGCGACACTATAACCATGTAACGTAACCGACACCTTACCAGGGACACTCGCAGGGTCAAAACTTATAAAACTGTAAAAAGATTTCACTTCTGTTGGTACTCCCGGAGTGGTTAGGTTTTGTTTTACATCCGTGGCAGGCAGACTTGATATCTTTTTGAGGCAGAGTCGCGCAGTGCGAAAGGCGCAACAGATGCACTGACTTCGTCTACGGATCCCACAGATCACGGTGGGGGGGGTGTCGAAAATCTATTACGTAATTTATGGACGGCCCCAAGCCCGTGGCAGACTCAAGTCCGTGCGTCTGGTGCGTCTGTTGCGGTTTTAAACGTGCTCGAGTGTAATTCGGATGTACTCGGAGGCTCTGTTAAACCCGGGATTTTCACTCAGCCCCTCTTCCCCCCCCCCCCCCCCCCCCCTGCCACTATCGGAAATATTGCCATTGGGAAGGAAAGTGGGCAGCGCGATAGGTCACTCGCGCTGCCACTGCTCATCGGCATGACCTGCCGCTGCCATTGCCACGATTGTCGGCTTTCGTGCAGAATTCAAAGGAATCTGCTGAGTGTAAACACTCACTTGCGTCTATGTTGCCGCAGAAGTATTCAGGGTAATATTTCTGGCAGTGGCAGGGGCTGCGTGTAAATCCCGGGTAAGCAAATACAATAACAATAATGTATATATTCGCAGGTAAAACCTATATCACAATTTAAAAAACATAAAAGACACATAGAAATACAATAAGACACCTGTCATACAGTCATTTCCTGTTGTCGCCCCGATGAACACAGAATCAATGTAGAAATATAGGGCCTTCCATCCCGTCATATACTGATCTCATGATATAATTATTTGACCTATGAAGTCCAAAAGTAGGCCATATGCGCTCTTTGGATGCCGAAAAAATCGGGCACACCGTAGATTTCAAGATGTTTATTCAAAATAGGTGCAAATTACACTCTTTCATAGTCATAAAATATTAATTACATAATAATATGTCATTTGTGAAAAGAAAAAAACAATCATTAGTTAATAACGTCAAAATACAATCATTGATATAAAACAAATTATGTCATTGAAACATGAAAACAATATGACAAGAGAAGTTATACATTAAAATCATTGAATGTCATTAATGCCTTTGACAACAGGAGTAGGCCAGTTCACACGGATAGCACCCGGTCACGAGTATAACGCGAGAGTCAGCCATATGCACAGAGGTATCCTGCCTTAGCCTAGGGCTGCCTCTGGTCTGTACGCACCGTAACGTTTGTAATCCATAATTGAAAAAGCGTCGGTGGCTCAACCGGTAATGACTCGGTCCATCTAACCAGAGGTACCGGGTTCAAATCTGGATGGCCAATGTACCAATGAGTTTTTCAGAAAAACTTACGTACATACTTACCGATTGCTTTAACGGTGAAGGAAAACATCGTGAGGAAACCTGCACACGCCTGCGAAGAAACTCGAAGGTTGTGTGTGAAGTCGACCAACCCGCAATGGGCCCGCGTGGTCGACTAAGGCCTAATCGCCCTGATTCAGGGTAGGCTCGAGCCCCTCGGTGGGGACGTATATGAGCTGTAATGATGAATTGAATATCAAGCTATGTTGAAACAAGTCGTCAAAAGCTCTGATAAACTAAACCGAGTTATAAAACTTATTCAGTCCAACTCCGCACATTTTGTTAATACCGGAAGTCAGAGCAGAGGTAGGACGATAATCGATTAGGTTTCTTAATGCCGGACGTCAGAGCAGAGGTAGGACGATAATCGAGTATGTTCCTTAATGCCGGACGTCAGAGCAGAGGTAGGACGATAATCGATTAGGTTTGTTAATACCGGGCGTCAGAGCAGAGGTAGGACGATAATCGATTAGGTTTGTTAATACCGGGCTTCAGAGCAGAGGTAGGACGATAATCGATTAGGTTTGTTAATACCGTGCTTCAGAGCAGAGGTAGGACGACAATCGATTAGGTTTGTTATTACCGGACGTCAGAGCAGAGGTAGGACGATAATCGATTAGATTTGTTATTACCGGACGTTAGAGCAGAGGTAGGACGATAATCGATTAGGTTTGTTATTACCGGACGTTAAAGCAGAGATAGGACGATAATCGATTAGGTTTGTTAATACCGTGCGTCAGAGTAGAGGTAGGACGATAATCGATTAGGTTTGTTAATACCGGGCGTCAGAGCAGAGGTAGGACGATAATCGATTAGGTTTGTTAATACCGTGCGTCAGAGCAGAGGTAGGACGATAATCGATTAGGTTTGTTATTACCGGACGTCAGAGCAGAGGTAGGACGATAATCGATAAGTTTTGTTATTACCGGACGTTAAAGCAGAGATAGGACGATAATCGATTAGGTTTGTTAATACCGGACGACAAAGCGAGCGGCAATTTTTTTTTATTTGTGGTCAGAGCAAAGATAGGACGATTAGGAACACACATTTACACAATATCTTCTTTACCAAAAAAAAAGACTAGGTACTGCCCCAAATGCCTATTTGCCTAGTGATGAATTGGAATGAGAATTCCCCATGATTTTCTCGTCATATTTTTACCACCTGTCATGAGCCTTCTTGATAATATGAATGGTGATGGATGAGTGAGTAGGTACTTTAATTTTGTAATAATTACAGCTCACAGTCATAGTTAAGCTACGCGTGTAGGTATGTACCTTTGCGATTTGATATAAACGTCGTAGTCCAATGATTAAATTAGTCATTTAATGGACGGGCTAGTCCGCTGATTTCCTACTATGTGCGGAGCTCTAAAAGAATACCGAAACGCACGGACGGTAACATCATGCTATTATTCGTGAAAATCTTTAATGCTTAACTAAATTTTAAGATCCATTTGTACTATTCTGTTCATGTCTTGAAACACAAGATATAACTCTTTTATCTTTTTCAAGAACATGCTTTTTAAATGTGCTAACAGCCACCAAAATATGTAAAGCTTTTAATCTATCAGTACTATGTATGTACCCACCTTTTGTACAGTCACGGAATTTAATTTTGCCGGGTTATAAGTAAGTACCTACATTTTTAAAATTAAGACTATTTTTATTCTTACCAAGAAGAAACTACATCAATATTTAAACTTTTTCTTTAACTTCCGATCTTCTTTAATGTTACTTATCAGATAGAAAGTGGATAAAACAGGGAAAACTAATTTCATAAACCTACAAAATTAAAGGGACTTGAATCTGCTAAAAAAATAAATTCCGTGACTGCAGTACCTACATGTACTACTTAGTAAATAAATTAATTAATTCTGTTAACTAAGATGTTGATTTCCCATAACTATATAAAAATATGTGGTGCTATTACATCGTAAAAAGTTTTTTCGCCCCGCATTATACAGCAGACTAACTCATTAATTAAAAGACTAATTTAATCATTGGGCTGCGACACAATTATGATGACGTACCTAGTTTGAATGATTGTATTGTACAGTACACCTTAATCTTGACATGAATACTGAATAGGACTTTGTTAATTTAATTGTAATGTTTTGGGACCAAGATTTTCAGTAAGAATGTAAATATGTTTCTAAATAACTCACATATGCAAAATAAAGACACTGTAAAAGTCAAATAATTTATTTTTTGCAACTGGGTACAATATTTATTACTAATTAATCTATGTTGACCGTAAGTATTAGACAAAGATTTTGTAACAAAAAAAAACTAAATAAATAGGTTACAATTTAAAATTATAGAAAATTTGAATCTCTCAATTATAGATAACATACCTATTTCTTGACAAAACATAAAAAGAATAGTTTGCTTTTCCCTACATAAAACTATGTAATAAAATAATGTAAGTTACAAAAATACTAGTCTTCTTAGGATCTGTAACATAATTATCTAAATATTTTAATGTAATGAGTAAATTTATTTTATGTAAGCATGAGCGCTTGAAGCAGAATTTCAAAATATGGAATAGTCAATAATATGTAAAGTGATTTACTGCGAATGAATGTGATACTTTAGTAAAAAAATATGTATTAATTTCATTCAGTTGTTTTATTTCTACAAAGACAGCAAATGGGGTCAAAATTACGGACATAAAATGCATAATTGTAATTGAATTGAAATGAATTGAAATTGAACTAAAAATACAAGGTGATTCTAACCATGAAAGATAATTTTTTGTTTCACAACTTTCGTGAGAAATATGATTTTTACACAAATACATCGGCTGATAAATTTGTATGAAAGTGTAGAATGGCGAGACCCTGGCCATAGGCCGTAATTTTGACCCCATTTCCTGTCACCTTGACAGGTGATCACTATAGAGTCTCACTACCCACAGTTTTATATTATAAAGACTCTGACCCGATTCGGGTCACCGGACGCAGTCAGCAAGATCGGAATGCTACCTTAAGATGTGTTCCGGCTTGAAGATAAGATAGCCAGTTCCCCATTGCGGAATCTTGGTAAGCCCACTTCCATCTTCGGCATCGTAGTCACTTACCATCATAATTCATAATTATTTCATTATTAAATAAATAAATCATAATTTTGAGTGAATTTCTTTTTGAAGTCAGTTTTTAGTTTTTTTTTAATTTGATTTTTATAAATGATTAAAATTGCAAATTTTTACTAGCACTCTTTTAGCTGTAGAATCCATGACTACAAAGATCAAAAATAATAAATTAATACTGTATAATTGTATATAAACTTAATCAGCTTCAGAATCTATTTTAATAAATGACTCATATTTTTGAGGAGACTCCTGTTTCACTGCTAACTGTGGTTTCTCAATCGGAATAGGTGTGAATCTGTGCTTGTTTCTAACATGTTTAGAGACAGAATCCCGTCGGAAGAATCGGGATTCACATTGAGGACACTGGTATTTCTTCTCTTCAAAATGTCGGCGTTGATGTAAGAACAATTTTTGTGTGTTTTCAAAGAACCTTCCACAAACCGTACATGGCACGTTACTACCTGTATGTTTTGCTTTGTGTCTTTTAACAATTTCATTTCTAACGGACTTATATTCACAAACATCACAGTTATACCAGTATTTTCCTTTGTCGTGGACTGTACGCCGGTGATTGCAGAGCTCAGACAAACTAACAAATGAACGTGCACATTTTTCACATGTGAATGACTTGATTCCTGAGTGTCTATTCATATGGACACCTAGGCTCGCTTTGCTTTTAAATAGCTTTTTACACACAAGACATGGAAGAGTCTTATCTCTATGAATTTTGAGATGACGATATAAGGCATTACGACCCTTTATTACTTTGCCACAGAAATGACAAGGATGTTCTAATTTATACTGCTTGTGGGCAGACTCCTTATGTGCTTGAAGGGATGACTGCTGCGTACAGGTTTTGCCACATATATCACATTCAAATGGACGATCACCTGTGTGAGTTACCCAATGTGACATCATATCTTTCATTCTATGAGAGCTATACTTGCATCGCTTGCAATAGAACCTCCTATTCTTTCCCAGGCCTTCAATACGGAAATTTGAAGCATTTGTGCAGCTAAGGCTTTTGATTTTTTCATGTCTCTGGAATGCTTTTGCACTCTTGAATGTCCGCTTACAAGCTTTGCACATGAGACCTTGGGGTAAATGGAATCTTTTCCAATGGACGCGTAGCTTGCATTTACTTTTGAAAAAGTCTCCGCAATCGTCACACTGTAGTCTAAGGTCAATTGCTCTGCTTTTTTTACCTGTTTCATTGTTGGCCGTGTGCACTCTTAAGGGTTTTGTATCCTCTGCATCAAAATCAGCGTCTGATAAGTTTACGTCTTCCAAAAACTCTACTTCTTGATCTTCCTCTTTCACCACGACATCCTTCAAAACCGATTCGACCAACACTGGAGGAGGTATCAAACTAGTCCGCAAAACAACATTTGAACTTTCACATTTTTGCTTGAAATCTACGGCAGTCTCGAGTTCCAGTAAACAGGCCGGGCATATTCTGTCGGGAAGGCCATCGCCTGGACTAATATTTATGTTGGTGATAATGTTTATGTGGTAGAAAATGAAGTAGTCTCTGAACTGATCAAAAAGGGAGAAACTTTTTTTCTTTACTGTAACCAAACACACTCTGCAAATGTATTTTTTATTTTCTTCGTCCATCGTAATAATTGGTAGTAACTGAGAGCACTTTTAATAAAGGAATGCTACGTTGGATGCTGGACAAAATAAAATAATAAAAACAGTTTTTACCTCCGACAAATCTAAGCACAACGTTTGTTTGATTGATACTCTTTGACTTTGAAGTTTGACTACTTTGAGTCTCTTTGCTTCAGGGCTGCCATATTATTTTTGGAGGAGATCGTACCAAAGGGGTAAAAAAATCGTATACCCATACAAAACATAGCAAAAAAAGTCGTACGCCTATACAAAACATAGAAAACTGTTTCATTTAAAAAATCGTAATCCCATACAAATCAACCAAAATTTAAATAGTACGCACTGCTATGTAATCGTACGAATACGATTTAAATCGTACATCTGGCAGCCCTGCTTTGCTTGGCTGGCACCAGTATTTCCAGATGCGAAGTCGCAAAATACAGTAGCTAATATAAAAATAACAGTGTCACCATACAAAATTACGAGATATAACCTAAAAATACGATGTTTGTATGCAAGGCCTAATGCCAAAATTACAGTGTTTTTATGAAAATTCACTAAATTAATTAAAGTAGAAGACATAAAAACAGAGTCAATCCACTGTAATTACAGTTCATCTGGCAACACTGCTTGGCACTGGCACTCGCTCTCTCTCACTCTCTCACTGTTCTAGTGGTTCTAGCCAGTGTTGCCAGATGGCCGTCTCGAGTTTTTCCCAAATTTTGCCCGAAACCCCCCCAAAATCAAGGTCCAAATCGATGGTCCAAGTGGTACATTATTCTTATAGACACAAATATGGAAAAAAAAACATTATTTCATTTAGTTTAAAAGACGTGATTCCATTAGTTTAAAATAACTACAATAATTTCATAATGAATTACTAACCTATTAATGTCAGATCGCTTTCCTCTCTTTTCTGTGTATATTTCTTAAGTATTTTTAAATCTTACCAAGGCGCAAAGACCAAGGATACATTCCTTCTCGTATACCAGATACGCTAAACTACCAGGTTTATATATATATATATATATATATGTCGTAGGATAATTTGATAATCCGTCGTTTCGCGAAAATCCTAGGAATATTAGATACTATGGAGTAGAAAACTCCTAATAAAACCAAATCGAACGGAGCCCCGCTTCGTTAGGTAGGTTAGGTTTGGTTAGCATGTCTTTTTCTACCGTAAAAAGGAGCCCCGCATAGCGGGGCTCCGTTCGATTTGGTCTTATTAGGAGTTTTCTACTCCATAGTATCTAATATTCCTAGGATTTTCGCGAAACGACGGATTATCAAATTATCCTGCGACATATATATATCCTTTATTGTACACAAACATTTAAATGACAAGAACTTAGAGAGGACATGTACAAAGGTACAAGTAGATATAGCGTCCCCTCTGACCGACCCCTTGGGCAGACAGTGAGGGCCGCTACTCCTGCCAACACCATAAGGTGAAAGCAAGGACCAGTTCCATTTGCTGTAGGTCTTTCCGCCAAGACGCTTGTCCTGGTACTCTGCAAGGCGAGTGCCTCGTGGAATAGAACCACTACCTACTCTCCAGGTAGGTCCCGGAGCTTTAGGCACGCTCACTTCCCGCGGCTTTCGCTGCTGGCGGTTTTATCCCCGCTCGGGACGCCAGAGAAGCTGACATCTCCAATGTGGTACCGGAGCTGTTGGCGCGCTTACTTCCCGGCGCTTATCACACCTGTCCAGACTTACTCATACGCGGCTTGATCTGCCGGAGTAGTATTAGCTTAGCTCTACTTGTTATCCCGGCAAGTGCCGGAGATGCTTCCCCGCCAGTAAACAGACCAGCTGTTCCGCTTAATGGACAAACAACTCACGTGCCCCGCGTGGTTTTGGCCCTGAGCCCACATGGCTGGCTACGACAACTGAGAGAAGCTGATAGATTAGTTATTTATGATACAAGGGTGGTAAAAAGGTAAATAATAAATTTACCATCGTCACGAGTTTGTCTTTTCCTTTTACACCCATGTATCATACTCATACAACATTTTTCAATACTGTTGTGAGAAAACGGGTAAAATAAAAAACGTCACTTACCATCAAGTAAGATGATGCCAAGGGCTTACCAATTGTGAATAAAAAAAAACAAAAAAAAAACGACCGTGACAGAAAAATAAAATACATGGGCACATACCTATCAAGGTTTCGGCAATCAAAGTTAATTTTACGCGACTTGTGGCTCATATTAAACATCGCGGGAGTAATCTCACTTTGTTTTTGCTATACATACACATAAGTATGTTTTTATATTACACGTATATTAACTATTCATAATTTTATTCGTATTAATAACTAAAACAACTCAATTCAGTTTTACGAAAATTGTGCCATATTTAATTTAGCTATGCACACGTACGCATGCGTAAGTTTTTTTTTTAATATTACCTTAAATAGATAACAACAAGGCTTGTAATAATATTACTGTAAGCATTAAAACCTCCTTGGAAAAGATGACCTATTAATTGGTGTAACTTATGCGCTTCATTCATATTTTATCTCCTTTCTTCACAAATATATAATAACCCAAAGAGAATCTAATCAGCTAGCGTTATGTACTAACCCTGTGTACTAACCTTACGGAGAAACAACCTATCATTTTAAATTCTCCTTTCAAAAGTTTTAAAGAAGATTCTGTATCTTTGGTTATTATATTTTTTTATTTGCTAGAAATATCTTGTTTCTCAGAGCTACAAATTAATAAAGTGGTAAAGTAAAAGCGCGTGTGCGGTAAAATAAATTTTGCGCACACTTGACTGGCATATAAAGGACCACTTTTCGAGAAACTGTATTGAAAAATTATTTAAATGTAGGATATCGTTTTCTCATATAACAAGCAAGTCAAGTCGTAGAATCGACCGACTGTCAAAGAGTAAACACGTCTTTGTTAAAGACAGCTAGTGTAATTAGCTAACGAGCTGTGTTATTGTGTTTGTGTGATTATAAATATTTTGATTACAATCTTAGTGTTTTATCTGCTAAGCGAACTCGTTCTGCGACCGACCGGTCAGTCACTTGTGCGTTATCATTACCCGAGATTACACCTAACTGCAAAGCACACAGAGTGCGCAATTATTATGGAGTGAATGCTGTGAATGCAAATTATCTTATCAATTACAATGTACGAGTGTAGGAGAACCCAGGTTCTTCAATACAATAACCGTCGAACATAGTCTGTAAGTTATGATGGGGGATTGTTTGCGGAAACCTCGTTAGACATCGATGGCTTGAACACAACTGATCATGAAAACAATCGAACTATAAGATTGAAAAACGATTCACCATACACCGTCGCAATGGCTGTAACGAATGTACTAGCTCTAATCGCCGACATGCGTTTATTCTGTGAGGAGATGAGGGCTATTAGGCGCGAGATACAGGTCGTGAGTTTCAAGTATTGTGTCGAGACTCGACGCTGGCGACAAACGCGTCGATGATCTCTGTGCCCGTATGGAGTCCATGGAAAAACGGGAAAAGGCTAGAACCGCCCAGGCATGTGATCCTAGTCCGCTAGTAGAAACCATTGCACAACTAAAAGCTGAAATAAATAATCGTGACCAGGACCTGTTATCAAACGATTCGGAGATATCGTGTGTACCTGAGGAAAAAGGCGAAAATGTTATTCACGTAATCACCACCTTAGGCCAGAATCTTGGAGTATCCTTGACAGAGCACGATGTCGTGAACGTGCTGAGGGTACGGCGGTCGCCGGAGACAGTGGCGGGTGTGCCTGCTGCACGGCCTCATTTCTCCTCGTGGTGAGGCAGGCGAGGCGCAGCGTGCGAGACCAGCTGGTGCAGGCGGTACGCGTGCGCCGTAGCGCCACTAAGGAGGATACTGGCATACCGCACCCAGCACGTCGCTTCTACGTCAATAAGAGGCTCACTCGTGTCAACCGGCAGCTGTTTCAGAAGGCGCGAGAGCTCAAGGAGCGCTGCAACTGGCGCTTTGTTTGGACCCGGGATACGTGCGCCAGCGTCAGGGCGAAGATGCTCCGCGGCATCGAATTCGTTAACTGTCAATGTTATTTATGTATCTCTTGTACATTACTTTCACCGGTTCTCCTAAAACCAGGCTTATAAAGTTAGCGTTGTACAATACTGTAGGTACATGATGACTTTCTCGTAGCCATGAATAAGTACAATGCCAATATTGTAGCGGTAAACGAAAACTGGCTTAGGAAAGGGCAGGAGCAACGTGCGCACTTAGTATTGTGTTCGACACACTTGCTCCTCTTAAGGCAATCAAAATTAAGGGTCTTCCATGGGTTACAGATACGATTAAGCATAATATGATAGACCTACGTAATGCAGCTCACGATTAGTATAGACGAACGAAAACGGAGACCATAAACAGTATTACCTGAAATTCAAGAGACTCGTTGTTGATAGCATTCCAAGAAAAACGTGCCTTCTTTAATTATAATGTCAACCGTTTATCTAGTGACAGTAAGTTGCTTCAAAAAAACCTTAAAAACACTATTTTGCCTGACAATCAAAAACGGCACTGCCTTCCTGATCATTTTAAAGATGCCGACATTGTTAATAATCACTTTCTTAATATACCTGGTGAGGACTCTGTGCCCTTAACGGAATTGACTTTCTTTAAGTATCACCGTTGTAAATGTCTCATTTCAGTTAAAACCCGTTGAAGAAGCTGAGGTAGCTAAGCATATTCTGTCTATTTCCACCAATCCTATTGGTGTGGATGGTATTGCTAGAGAAATGATTTTGCTTACACTACCACAAAGCTTAACGCTTATTACTAATTTAATGAATTCATCGATTGTAGCGGGAATTGTGCCTACTGTGTGGAAATCTGTGTTGGTCACTCAAATCCTGAAGGTTGATAACCGGGCTGATTGAAAATATCTTAGGCCCATCACTATATTGCCGTTTCTCTCAAAGGTACTGGAAAGTAAACTACAACTTTGCAGATTTGTGGAAGTTAACAACTTATTACCTATAGCTCAGTTGGGTTTCCGAAAGGGTATGGGTAGGTACTATAACTTTGGCTGATGTTGTAGATGACATCCTTGCGGAACAAGACTCTGGTAGCAATTCAGTTTTTACTTTGTTGGACTTTTCCCGCGCCTTTGAAACAATAAATGTACCATTGCTACTTTATAAGTTAGCGTATTATGGAGAAGACTGAAAATCGATAGCGTGGTGTGACAGTTATCTTAGTGGTCGCTCTCAGTCAGTTAAATTGTCTAAAGAGGATTGTACGTTTGTAATATCTGATTCAAAACCATTGAAACGTGGAGTCCCACAGGGATCAATTCTCGGCCCCTTACTTTTCATTATATATTTATACGCGGATGATATACGACTTTACATATCTGCTAAGCCACGCGATTTCTGTTTTGCTGTTGAAAATATGAATGAAGATCTTGAAAATCCTATTTTGGTCCAAAAGAAATAGCTTGCTACTTAATCCTGATAAATCAAAATTTATGATACTAGGTTCCAAAAAACAAGTCTGTAGTATTTTATCTAGTATATCTGATATTAATATTTCTGGGTTAAATATTCAGTTTATTAATGAAGCAAGAAATTTAGGAATTCTACTTGATAGCCAATTGCGTTTTGAAAATAATATTTAAGTTTAGTTCGTTCATGTTTTTATTGTTTAAAGGTACAAGGTACGTAACCTTCTGAGTGAAAAAGTATAAATTACACTCTGGGAATCTTTGATATTGTCGAGATTAAATTATGCTGACATTGTTTACGGTCCGCGACTTCTACAAAAAACACGCCGACAAGTATAACGTGTACAGAACGCCTGCTGTCGTTTCTGTTACAATATTCCACGTAGAAGTCATATAACGCCCTGTATCAATGACGCTTCGATGTTGAATATGACATCACGGAGGCACCTTCACCTCACAGAGCTTCTTTTGAATGACATAAAGTTTTATTATATCAGCTCATATACGTCCCCACCGAGGGGCTCGAGCCTACCCTTAATCAGGGCGATTACGCCTTAGTCGACCACGCGGGCCCAGTGCGGGTTGGTCGACTTCACACACAACCTTCGAGTTTCTTCGCAGGCCTGTGCAGGTTTCCTCACGATGTTTTCCTTCACCGTTTCGCAGGCCTGTGCAGGTTTCCTCACATAAAGTTTAAAAAACCGAAATATCTTTACCTAAAACTCAAGTTCTCTCCGTTTCACACAAGATATGGTACAAGATCTTCAAAATGTCTGCTGGAAGCACATCTAGACAAAACTACAGCCTTCACCGGCAGTTTCCGCTATCTATCCACCAAATGTTGGAACAACATTCCCCCACCACTGAGACTTCTAACATCTAAACTCACATTAACAATAAACATCAACAATAAACTTTTGGAGGAAAGACTGGATCTCCAAAATTGTAAGTATGTATGTATAAATTATTTTTTGCACACAAGGAATAATCACAAAATGGTTTTATCAGACTTAAGTGTACAAAGGCTTATCTATAAAAAATTACACATTTTTTTCTAAGACCGAATGCACACATCTTGCTTATCGCAACGCCGACAGCGGTATGAAGGGAGAAGCAAAATAAAATGGCGTCGCAAACATGTTGCCATCCGTGGAAAATATCGTCTCGTCTTACCTCCCATACGATCTTCGGCGACTCAACCTTACAAGCTTTTATTTGAAAAGAGTTTTTACGCTCAAAAAGCCAAATGCTCAAATAAATTTTAAAAAACAAAAGTTTGAAAAACATAAAACCGATTTCAAAAAAGAACGGTACCCTAAAAAAGCACAGTAAAATCTAGTTATTTGGAAATGGAAAATATGTAAATAAAATATTTTATTATATTTGAACATCGATCATGTCCTTACGAGCATTTTGTATAAACTTCATTTATCATTTATGACATACGAGTACAAACTGAAAATGGTTTATTTTTAAGAAAACTCTTCACGATTTGTGTACATATTTGGCCATTTCTAAACAACGAGACTGCATTTTCTACGATTCTATTAAAAAATAAAGGACGATTCTGGGACCTAATTACCACCTCTAAAGTTCATCGTCAGATCAAATTCATAGTAACAAGGGGATCTATTGTCACCGGGAATACAGTTTCATTTCAAATATCAACTTAATCGGATTTAAAATCTAAAATCGATCTCAAAATTTGAACTAAACAAACGTACTTATAACAGACAAACATTGCAAGTTAAAAAGCTAAATAAAAATCCGGCCAAGTGCGAGTCGTATTCGCGCACGAACTTATTAAATATTAATTTTATTTCAATTTAATTATTCATTTTTAAAGTGAAGTGAAGTTATACAACTCAATATTATGTGAATATTTCAAGCGTCTACCTGTTGCCGTTATCAATATCGAGCAAAAACGAACAAAAATACACGTTTGTTGTTTGGGTGCCCCCCTTCAATAATTGTTTTATTTTAATTTAATTATTTATTTTTAAACTGAATATGTAACTAAATATTCTGTGAATATTTCAAGCGTCCTACCTGTTGCCGTTATTAATATCGAGTATAAAAATCACGTTTGTTGTATGGGAGCCTCCTTAAATATTTATTTATTCTATTTTTTAGTACTTGTTGTTATAGCGGGCAACAGAAATACATCATCTGTGAAAATTTCAAGTGTCTAGCTATCACGGTTCATGAAATACAGCCTGGTGACAGACGGATAGCGAAGTTCCAGTAATAGGGTCCCGTTTTTACTCTTTGGCACGGAACCCTAAAAAAAGTGCTAGTCAGACTAGCACTCCGAGGGTTCCGTACTACCACACCTCTCCACACAACGGCATAGTATAGTAACAATGATACCTATTCACAAGGGGCGGTGTTTATTAAGGAGCGTTGGAGCAACGGGACCCTATTACTAAGCCTCCGCTGTCTGTCCGTCTGTTAGCGGGCTGTATTTCATGAACCGTGATTTACTGTTAAAATTTTCACAGAATATGTATTTCTATTGCCGCTATAAAAACAAATACTAAAAAGTGAAAAAAAAGAGAGAGTTTCCATACAAAAACGTGTTTTTATAGGTCCTTAGAAATCTTTTAGATTTAGCTCTATCGTAAAAACGGTAATACATACAAGCGTGAAACTTAGTTTGACTATAGTACTAATACTGAAGTAAAATAACAAACAATTAAAATTTGCCAAGTGTGAGTCGTACTCGCGCTAAGGAGTCCGAACTGATGCATAAAAAGCATACTTTTGTCGCTCGCGTTGATGTCTTTTCTGAAAAATGCCTGTCTACAGTAACAAAACCGTAAGCACACCCCGGACACTCCATACAAAAGAGCGAGAAATGATATACATATATATAACTGACGTATCTATAGGCAAGAATGCAGGTAGGGTTGAATCACACCGGCGGTATTGGTCACGAATGTTTGTTAGTTATTTACTGAATGCACACTGCAAGATATATATACTCTGCTGCAAGCAACAATCAACAGTTATCTTACATGAATAAGTAACTTACATGGATAACATTGTTCATTTGTTCTTCAAACACAGGAGCTTTTGTCCGTGAAACAATCTCATTTAGCAACCTACATTAATAGTCAATCTCAATCTATAATTCCGAGATCACATTTTATAATATCACACCACTAGTTATTTCTATACAACTCATACTTTCACACCATCTAATCAAATTATTACAAACAATAAATAAAACGAACAAAATATCTCACAAGCCACAATAACAAACTGATATCTGACATATGAAAAACATAAAGGAACTACATTTCTAAAAAAAAAAAGATACAGCTAGTATGAAGCTTCATAGGAACTGATTGTTCTTAGATTTGGTCGTATAATATTGGTGGTCAGCCAATCATGATACGAGGCATCTCAGCGCCGCGGCCGCCTATTGGCGTCGAGCGGTGAGCGGCGCGCAAAGTAAATATAAGTGACGTTAATCGCGCATGCGTAGTTCGTCCTTTACGTTCGGTAACTAGTTGCTTTTTATTCCGGTGTACGAAATCACAGCGGCGCGCAAAGTGAATATAAGTGACGTTTATCGCGCTTGCGTAGCTCGTCCTTTACGTTTGGTACCCAATCTACATCCAATCTGAGTGACGGGGGGGTGAGGTCGAATTTAGAGAGCGGCAGGGAGTGTCCATACTGTACGTTAGTACTAATATATATACTGTGCCGTAAGTATAAAAATAAATACACAACAGATAATTTTAAATATGGTAGATAAATTAGTTTGACTCGTTTTTTCGCATGCAGCGTCGCGCGGGCAGACTGGGATTTTTAGTCAGTTTCATTCATATTGTGTGATTGGAGCACGTATGCAAGCTTTTAGATTCCACTGAGACCCGCAACATTCAAAAATGCCTGTTCCAGCCTAACGCGCCTCCGACCGCACGCCTGTCTGAACTATAGAATGCCTGTCAAATGCGGCAAATGCCTGGCACATGGTAACCCTAGGCGGGGGAAAGGGCTTTTTGAATTTAATTAGCATGGAGTTAGTTATAAACAAATTAATCTACAGAGATTGCTGCAGATGTTGTCAAGAACTTCAAAAATGATTTGTAATGCACGCATTACAAATCAAAATAGAAATGATGTTCATTACTTTAATAAGATAAATTGAAGACATTCAAGGGATAAAAAGGTGTAGGTAGGTATACTTGAAGAAGTCTAAGATAAATATTTCCACTTGAAGTGCCGTTGTCGCAGGCATACTGTATGATTCGTCATTTTCATTTTACATAAGGTCAAAATACGGTTTTAAATCAATCAAACCTGACAGAACCTAACATCGCTCGCTTCGCGAGCTCATTTACAATCTGCCGTGCGGCATTTTGACAATTTGCCTGGCTCGGCTTTTTGGAATCTGCGTACAGAATTTTACAATGTGCCTGACTGTTTACATACGGACAAATTATTACAATTTGCCTGGCTGGGCATTTTACAATCTGCGTACAGCATTTTACATGTAAATTGCCTGACCATTTGTAAAATGACTAATTATACATTTGCTTGTTCATTTTATAATCGGCGTACATTTATATACGGACGAATTATACAATTTGCCTGACCGTATGTAAAATTACCAATCATACAATTTGCCTGCCACACCACTATGATTTAAGAAACTACTATAGAACTTGGTAACTACACATATACATGTCTGTATTTTTTTGTATCTAATTTGGCTCCCTTTTACATTAATGTTTTGTTGGGATTCTAGTTACAGCAGCAAAATTTCCAATCTCTTACCATATTTCGTGCAGGCTACTACGATCTGCGTTTGATAGATTATGATCTGAATGAAAAGCACTAATGTTGAATATTTTTGCAAAATGATTAATAATGTTGGTACAAAATTTAGCAATTTTAGAGATGTAAGTAGCAACATTCTAGAAATGATTATCCATATTATTTGTAATGGCCATATTGTGTAAAATATAACAGTTTAATGTTATATTTCTTTATTATCTGGAACATTGTGTTTTAGCGATTAGATACAATCAACTAAAATATTTTTATAAATAAACAACAAATTCAGAAGACAAAAACATAACATACATTGATATTTATATTAAGAAAATGTTAACTATTGTTTTTATTTACTAGGTCTAAGTTGGCTAGCCAATCATATTCGAGAACTTCGACAGCTATCAGTTTGTTCTGAAAATGTGGAGTGGACTCACAGATAAGAAAATTTTTTCCCGCTCCGATAGATTGCGTAAGGAGGCGTGGCACGCGCGTCGCCTTCATGCATAAACGGGTATGTTGCTGTCATTCGTAAATGATTGTACTGCGCAGAAATTGCACAACTTCATGACAAGCTGAGCTCCGAGTATTTTTGTGACAAAATGCCGAAATGTGCTATAATAAGCTGCAAAAATGCAAGTAGTAAAGTGAATTTAAAAAATGGAGGAGTTTCTTACCATGTGTAAGTGAAAAACATTAATGAAAATCAATAGTTATATAAAAATATGAATATTTGTTTTTGGGTCTTTGTTATTTAGTGCGAGGGTGTTGTCGATATTTTTCAACGATATATTTTTATTTTTACTTTCAGTTTTCCAAAAAATCCTGAATTGAAGGAAAAGTGGATCACAAGTACAGGGCGTAACAGTAATTGGTTTCCCACAAAAACAAGCACTGTTTGCTCAAAGCATTTTAACGATGATGACTTTGTGGTTACACCAAACAAAAAATACATAAAATGTTTTGCTCTGCCTCATGTAGACGTTTGCATACTGACTTCAGTACGTATCGGCCGTTCTAATATTTTCTTTACTTTTTACAAATTTACAACCCCATAGTACTGGGAAACATAGTTTGGGGCTAGATGAAAGTGTTTGATTTGTTCATGAATATTTTTACTGTAAGTAGGTAAGTATCTAGTAAGCATCTATAAGTAGCAAAAAAAAGCCCTCTTCCGGTGCGGCCGTACCACACAAGCTTCTGCGAGGTTGCCTTCGGAATTTGCACCTCCTCTGTACCAAGGTGAAACCCTCCTCATCCACCCTGGCACGAGAGGGGTCGCTCGATGTAGGCGGCGACCTCGGTTTTCCGGACGACTTAGGTGGTGCGGGTCGCCGGCGGTGGCGTGCGGTGGCGGTGAAGTCACGGCAGCTCGCACGAACCAGCGGCGTTGGGTTGTCGGACACAGGCGCCCGCGGCGGGGGCTGAGCGGCCGCGCGGGCAGCGCTCACAGGCGGCGACACAGGCTGCGACGAAATCGCTGACACGACGGAGCTCGACGTCGCCGTCGGTTGTTTGTCGAGGGCTCCACGTAGCGCGTCGATGTAAGCTGGCCTAGTTTCAGTGCTGCGTAGCGAACGTACTTCATTGCATGTCGGTCAGACTCTTTTTTAGGAACACGATGTCCTTCAGCAGGCTGGTGACGTCGACGTGGCCGAACCTGACAGGCGGTAGTTTGGCCAGCTCCCGCGCCACAAACGACGGCATATCGTCAGAGTCCGTCTCCTTCAGGACCTTAATGATGTCTTGAAGGGACTTTTTTCCATGTTCATCACCCCTTCTATGGGGAGCGAAGGTGCCGCAGATCTTCAGTGACCGGTAGAGCACCTCTTTGGCGCTGCAGATGTCACTCACGCTGAAGTTGCTGGAACAGATGTGGATGGCAGACAGCTCGTCCATCACGTCCAGCTTCTGCTGCAGGATCGCCAGGAGCTATTTGACGATGAGTGGCGCGTCGGAGGTGCTCTTGATGACGCGAGCAGCGGTGCGAGCCGCGCTCGACACGTAAAATGTATCACTATTAATTCCCTGACTCGGTAAATCGATCGCATCGCAGCGCGCATTGCACAGAACTGTGACACTATATTATAGTAAAGTGTACGTACGTGTAATATTATAGTACGTGTAATAAACACCTAATCGATATCTGACGGTCCTTGAGGTCTCTGACGACGGATCCGTGGTCACTTTCGTAGCAATCGACGCAGTAACTGAAAAACCTACCATACCTCGCATTCCTAATATAATCTATCGATATTTAAAAAATGCCCTAATATAACCACAACACTATGAAAATGATACCATTTTTGGAAAAATTATTGCACGGAAAGTTTCAATTGAATAACCTTACTTCTAGTATTACGATCTGAAATTTTATTCGAAATAAATGTTTTTTAATGAATTGCACAACATTACATATTATTTATTTAGTTCTAAACAATCACATTATTTTTGAAACTTTTAGTGTTCATCAATTAAACTGGGCAGTTTTACTATTCTGGTATCACCTTACCGTTGTCATTCTGTCAATTTTCATAAACTCAATCTTATTTAATACAGTTTTAAGTCTATTTTTATTCAATGATTTTAAAGGTTTGTTTTTTTGTTTTTGGGGGAGGTTACTTTAAAAAAATACCCAATAGCATCAACCTGTTTGTAGTGTGCTGTATGTGTAATGGCTCGCTCGGTGCTAGTACTAAAAAATAAACATCAGCGTTCTATTTAATTCTTCTATTCTGTGAGTGGACTCGATGGACATTTACATAAAAGGGGCTGTAATGTTACAAATCGGCCCCCTCACACTAGCACATAAAAATGTATTTTCATAAAGCGATAGCTCCCTTCAGGAGCTCCTCGCGCAGACACTGAGCGCTTGTTTTTGCACTTCCCCCCTCCTTAGGGGGGGAGTCGCTCAGATGAAGGGTTCATAACCTCCTGAGACCCAGGGGGTAAAATTTTACCGGATCGTGTTGATTTTTAGTTTGGGGGTTATTTAGAATATTTGTGGTATGGGGAAAATAATAAAAAAAATACTGCCCCCCCTACCGTCCCAAAATAGGGGGTATCACAGATGATACTCTGGGTTCGAATGATACCAAAACGTGACTTGCAAAATAATTTACTCAGAATCTTAATTTGAAACGTGAAACTCATAAAAGCAGTTTCTATTAACACTGAAACATAGGAAAATATTACATGTGGAACATTTTACAAAAGTAAGGTGGTTGCAATTCTTCGATCGACATTTGGATCGGTTCTTTTGATTTTTCTTTACACAAACCGGTAAGTGTTTTGCTTCCTTTATTCGTTTGGACGTGTGCGGAATCGGTTCTACAAGTCTTCGCTTCCT
Organism: Coleophora flavipennella; assembly: GCA_947284805.1. NCBI lineage: Eukaryota > Metazoa > Arthropoda > Insecta > Lepidoptera > Coleophoridae > Coleophora > Coleophora flavipennella. The sequence continues at coordinate 7,913,636 of OX369298.1, forward strand.
AGAAGAGGACGTGGGTAAAGCTTCTTGTTGTTCTGCAAGCGGCAGTGGTCTAGGACTTAGACGAGGGCTGTTGCGCGTGATGCGATCCATGCTCGGACTTGAGCATTGTATCATAGATGTTGGCATTATTCCGCCATAAATCAGATGTTTAGCTAAATCCATTTTAAAGTCCAGGTACTGTATTATTTGCTTCCGCGGGAATCCGCTTTTAACAGCATCCTGTCGATATTCTATCCAAGCTGAAGCCGCAGCGAAATCAAAGAAATGGAAGATTGTTCTCACTGTCCATTTGCCAGTTCTTCCGCGCATAGGATATTTTCCTATAATTCTGTCTATCAGATCTATTCCTCCCATGTAACTATTGTATTTTTTTATGGCTACTGGCTGTGACACGTCAAGATACCGCTGATCTTTCTTACTCCAGCGCCGGCAGGTTCCAAGAGGTTGAACTGCGTTCTCTGTGGATGCAACATGAATCGGCTTACTGTCTAGCCTAGCCACTTTACTACAGCAATCTTTTGGTCTTGCCTAACCACGCAGTCGTAGCTACCTCTGCCCGTATTTTGAAGCTGTCTGTCTGTTTTTAGTAAAGCTTTTTTCCTATTCTTCTTTTGGTTAGGACGTGAGTATTCAGGCACTCGATTTTTCATGAGTGTTCCAGTTGCATTCATGTTTCAGTCCACCAAAATGTCTAAAAGAGGAATAGAAGTGAAATAACGGTCAATGTAGATAGATGTCTCCTGTGGCAATGTATCGGCAAGTTTTAGAACAACACAACCCCCTAAGTCTATCTTCTCTGGCATTGGATGTATAGCAGAATCAATAGAGGTGCCTTTTCCCTGGTAAAGGTACAAATCCAGAGGAAGCCCATCAGGGTTCGCCATTATAAAGACCTTAATTCCTTCAGGATTTGGTTTTCCTTTAACTACCTGCTTCTGCTTGCATTTACCCGTAAAAGAAATTATTTGTTCATCAATAGCTACACATTTTTCTCTTTGATTTTCTCTGCAAGCCCTCTCAATTTGTGACACTATAGGACGCACCTTCCAAAATCTGTCTATCTCTCTCATAGCAGCAGAAACAGTTTGATCGTCCACAACTTTAATGTTTGATCTGATGTTGAAATATCTATTACGTGTAATTGTCTCAGCTATGAGCTGAACTCTTGTTTCTGCTGCCCAAAACATTCTTATCCTTGGGAGTCCCAGAATACCTATAGCCATTGAACAACCAATAAATGACCTTACCTCTTCAGATGTAGTATTTAGTGACTTGCCAGTTCTGTTGACGCTAGATACGTTAGTAAAAGTTGAAATTGTATCAAGAAACGTGGGATGAATGTATCTGGAGAAGTATTCATGAGAACTTTTCAATACAGGCTGCTCTTCTAAGGGTGGATCGGTTTCTAGCGTGTTATCAAAGTTATCTGAACGGTTCCATAACAGTGGCCGGCTAACAGCTCTTCGAGTAGCAGAACCACGAGATGGCTGAACGAAGCTAGAAAGGGGCTCTTCATCCGAATCTTCCCATTCACTTTCAGGTTCACGGGGCACCACATCTTCGGTGATATGTTCCACGTCGATTTGCAGATCGTCATCCAGTTCATTTTCGTCAACATCTTCACAATCGGAGACATCTAGGTTCACGAGTAAGTCCGAAATTTGGTTATCTCTCAAACCTGAAAAAGCAAAATTTTATGTGTTCAGTGCCCAAAGTATCATGTATGATATCGTTAAAATACGGGTGATTTAAGTAACTAATTAGCAAACTTTTATCACAAATTTCACTTATTCCACACATTTGACTTATGATCAAACAGAAACGAGAAAAAAACTACGTAAAACCTCGTAAAAACAAATAATTACCTCTTTGGTTACAAGCCATGTCGACGTCCGCAAAAACAATTGCACTCAAATGATCGTAATCAACCGTAAAAACTATCCAATCGCGCCTAGCCACCTTTGAAGGACACGCCGTACTATCTAATTTACAAACTAAGTAATAGTTTCAGTATTTGCAGCTAGATGGCGCAGAAATAAAATTTTATATTTAGTAATCTGTGATTTTATGTGCAAGTATCATAATAGGTGACACCGGGGGTCTCAGGAGGATAAGTCTTAGCAGACTTGTAATCCAGGGAGGTTTTTTAGTGGGTATGCACTAGGTGAACCCCACATAACCAACCCTATGACCGGTCGCTGGTTTGCAGTAATGCATTTTTTAATCCTCCCACCCTCCGAAAAAGAAAAAAAAAACCAAAAAAAAACAAATCGGGACATTACGTGGGAGGCATTTGTCACGAGATAATGCAGTCACTCGGTTCCACTGTCACTTGTATTCAATCCAGATAAGTACCTTAATCTGTAACCCTGTTTGATAAATTTTAGATAGTTTATTATTAATAGACTTTAAATATATTTCTTTCTTTGGGCTTAGTGGTTCTTCTCACTTTGCTACACTTCTTGTGAAATATTGGGTACCTAATATTGTTTCTACCACGTGGAACTTATAATAAGTAATTAAAATATAGAACTCTGATTATTAACAGAATTACATTGACTTTTTATATTACCAAATATTTTTTCTTTTATTTCTTACAATTTTAATATATGATCCTATATACCTATATACCTTGAACTAGGTAGAACTTCTTTTCATAAATTTCCTGATGTAGGTTAAATTCACTAAAAAATAGTATTCAATCCTCCTTGTGACGTGGCAACCGATCAGTGATGATTGTCTATGAAAAAATCATTGTTTTTGTTTGTTTTCGATCAGTTTTGTACTATTTTCCTTTTAATTTGTTTTTGTTATTTATATATATAGCAGATACTCTCGAGTATCTTAAGGTAAAAACTTATAGCATAGCAAGGTATCACACACGGGCGCTATACTATAATATATGAAAACCCCACATTCTGTTAAGAGTCTTTAAATGAGCTTTGATTGAGTCTTTGAACGCTTTGCAGGCTGATTAAGAAAATGCGTTCGCGTATGTTGCTATTGGACAGACAGTTCGTCAGAGGACGAAGCTGACTTTGACGAAGTGACGATAATGCCGAAGATGGAAGCGGGCTTACCAAGATTCCCCAACGCAATGGGGTCTGGCTATCTTATCTTCAAGCCGGAACACATCAATGCTGTAAACCGCCTCCGTAGCGTGATGGTTAGTCCATTCGCTTCATACCAGGAGGCCGCGGGTTCGATTCCCGGTGGAATCAACTTTGCAAGACTCGGATTGGTTGGTGGTAGGGCATTTTCATAGCCCGCCTGGCTAGCTACCACCATCTTATCTAAGTCTTGCCGCCAAACGTCAGTGTTAATAACATTGATGTGTTCCGGCTTGAAGATAAGATAGCCGGTTCTCCATTGCGTTGGGAAATCTTGGTAAGCCCGCTTGCATCTTCGGTATCATCGTCACATACCATCAGGTGAGATGATGCCAAGGGCTCACCAATTGTGAATAAAAAATAAAAACAGATGTTTGGCGGCAACACTTAGATAAGATGGTGGTAGCTAGCCAGGCGGGCTATGAACATGCCCTGCCACCAACCAAACTGAGTCATAAAGTTGACCTCGCCGGAAATCGAACCCGCGACCACCTCCTGGTGTGAATCGAATGGACTAACCATTACGCCACGCAGGCGGTTGAAAACTCTTTTTAATCATGCTGTATTTATCTTAAGATAAATATCGCAAGCTCGCACGGGCTCGCGCGGTATCGCTCGCGGTATCTAAGATAGACGGCGATGAAATATGTATTATCTGCCCCGTGTGTGTACTCTCATTTATTGCTATGTAGAGCGATAATGTAAGTTATCTGTTACGTTAAATATATCTTAAAGTATGAGTATAGCGCCCGTGTGTGTCAACATTTAGTTCCACATTAAAAGTTTACTTTATCTAATCTCATACATTGGGATTGAATCTACTAGACTAGGAAGGTCATGACAAATCTGGTAACGACAATGGAAATGGATAAACTTGGGTTGAGAGGATAACCAACCCTCTGATGTTAAATATGTCGGTCTGCCTGCGCAAAGTGGTTGCGTTAAGTACTTATAGCGCCTGATAAACTAGTTGTCGTGACCAAAAAAAACGATAAGGGAAATAGCTGAGTAAGATATAAAATGAAAGTACTAGTTGTACTCATGACAATTATGCAAAAACTGACCAAATATTCAGTTGCGTTATGGAGCAACGCCCGTTAGTAGTAGGAATTCTGGACCAGGCCCTGCTGGAGCACCAAAGTTGGAAGTTGGAATCCATCATTTCCAACTTTGGTGCTCCAGCAGGGGGGTAAGATCCTCTCGCTACTCGCTATTCGCATGATGATGATTATTATTTTGTTATTATGATTATTATTTTGTTATCATGATTATTATTGAGGAAACCTGCACACATCTGTGAAGAAACTCGAAGGTTGTGTGTGAAGTTGACCAACCCGCACTGGGCACGCGTGGTCGACTAAGGCCCGATCGCCCTAATTCAGGGTAGGCTCGAGCCCCTCGGTGGGGACGTATATTAGGTCTATCTAACAAAATTAGCTGAAACTATTTTAATAGTTTCAGCTAATTTTGTTACACCTTATATATATGAGCTGATGTGATGTAGAGAAAACGTGTTATAATATGTTTTTTTAAACTTTGGTGTGATGTCCAATAAACTATGTCAATATAACCTCGTTTTGAAGTTTATAATTCAAATTTTACGATATGAGAGTAGATAAAAAGTTTCATTATGCTGCCAACGTAAAAAAAAAGATTCTATACCTACTACCAAAAAATGATGCTTAAGAACTGCAGGAAAATCACGCTGCACTACGTATGAAATGAGAATGATAGCAAATAGCGGTTGCACGGTATTTATCCGTTTTATCAGTGTTACAACCGGTCTCAGCGTCTCGCGGTGCACTGTTGCATGCGCCAAAGATGAGGTAGCTCGCAGAGTATCAAATCTCTACCACAAATAATGATCTTCCTAAACTTACTTTTTAGTTTTTTTTTATATTATGAGCCATAGACGTCCACTGTTAGATAAGCCTCTCCCAAAGATTTCCACAATAGCCAGGTCCTGCGCTGCCTGCATTCAGCGGCTAACCTAGAACTTCACCAGGTCGTCGGTCTATCGAGTGGAAGGCCTCTACATGTCTTCCGGTGCGCGGTCGCCCTCGAGAACTTTACTACCCAACGGCCATCCGTTAAAAAACTTACAAGATCAAACGAAGTTCACACAGTTTAAAAAAAAAAAACTAATTTGACAGTTTGCACCACTTTTGAGGCCATGCTAATCGGAGTGATTTTACCCGCTTGCACCAGAAGGAGGGTTATGTTTTTCACGTGTATGTGCGTATGTATATTTCTTTGGCACGCTCTGAAGCCTAAACGGCTTGATGGATTTTGGAGTGCGAGGTTTCGTTAGATTCGTTTTGATCCCGTGATTGACATACGATACATTAGTGATTAAAAAAAAACGAGACCTACAGTACTCGCATATGATGTGTAACATGTGACAAAATACTTATGAAATTAATTAATTATCGGGTCGTACATTCACGGGCCGACCCTTCGAATAGTAGTATGTCATCTTTGCCTTTGCCATCACACTAGGCGGCATGGCTATAACAACCTTAGTTTTCGAGAATTAAAAAACGTTCGCATTTCCTGTTACACATTTCCGTCCCATTTCACGAAATCACTCCCACAAATTGCTGTGCGCGAGTCCGACCCGCACTTGGTCAGATCGAATAGCGCGCGCTTTCGCGACTTCCTGTTACACATTTCCGTCCCATGTTACACATTTCCGTCCCATTTCACGAAATCACTCCCACAAATTGCAGGAAAGCGAGAGCAAAGATGTTACACATCAATAATGAAATGATGGCCGAATTTGTTTTAGAAATTAGTATCTGTGTATTTTTTTTAATTCACAATTGGTAAGCCCTTGGCATCATCTCACCTGATGGTAAGTAATGATGATGCTGAAGATAAAAGCGGGCTTACCTACTCGTAGATGTCCCAACACAAAATGGGAGCTGGCTATTATCTTCAAGCCGGAACAAATCAAAAGTGTTAATATTGAAATTTGGCGGCAAGATTGAGATAAGATCGTGGTAGCTAACAAGGCGGCCTTAGAAAATGCCCGTCCCCCAACCTAACAGAGTCTTAGAAAGTTAGACTCCGCCGGGAATCGAGCCCGCGACCTTCTGATGTGAAGATAATGGACTAAACATTACGCCAAATGCTTGGCAACAAAACTCATTTAAACATAATGAAACCTTGAGGGAAGTAGATGGGTGCGGGCCATGCCGGAGAGGTCGTTGTGGAAATCCTTGGGGTTCCTTGGTCCTGCAGATTCCAGGAGATGCTGCAGCATCAGGTCAAGGTTACCATGGTTTTACATAATTATTATTATTACAGTTAGGCTATTTCGATGAGCCCAAACGCGATACATCTGCTGTAAGTTGGCTAGGAGCTGGGTATCCTGTAGATTTTTTAAAATTTTTTATTCTGGGACAAATCACACATGGTCACCTGGCCCCAAAGTAGGATGCCCTGTGTTATGGATTACCAGAGACTGATATACATACTTATATACGTTTAAATACATACATATATAGATATTTAACACCCAGACACAGAGCAAACAAATCTGCTCATCACACAAATGCTTGCCCTGGGTGGGGATCGAACCCACAACCCTCGGATCAGTAGTCAAGGGCACTAACCACTGAGCCACCGAGTCAGTCAGGAGATGCTGAAGCATCAGGTCAAGTTTATCATGTTCTATCTAAAACCTTTTCATTGAGACTATTCCAATGCGCCCAAATACGATGCCTCTGCTGTAAGTTGGTGAGGTGTTGCCTATCCTGCATTTTCCAGAAGATACTGCAGCATCAGGTCATAGTTAGTTACCATGTTTTATGTAAAACCTATTCATTAAGATTATTCCAATGAGCCCAAGCACAATACCTTTGCTGTAAGTTTGCGAAGAGTTGGGTATCCTGCAGATTTCAGGAAATGCTGCAGCATCAGGTCAAGGTAACCATGTTCTATCTAACACCTATTCATTGAGAATATTCCAATAAGCCCAAACACGATACCTCTACTGTAAGTTGACGAAGAGTTGGGTATCCTGCAGATTCCAGGAGATTCTGCAGCATCAGGTCAAAGAGACCATGTTCTATCTAACACCTATTCATTGAGACTATTTCAATGAGCCCAAATACGATGCCTCTGCTTTAAGTTAGTGAGGAGGTGGGTATCCTGCAGATTCCAGGAGATGCTGCAGCATCAGGCCAAGGTTACCATGGTTTTGGAATAATATTATTATTACAGTAACGGGGCACCAAATTTTGAATAGATCAGACCAGTATAAGTTGCCCACATCCATTCATCTTTAAGATAAGAGCTGATGATCCTCAAACGGCTGAACAGATCTTCATAAATTATAGCTAAGAACTACCTAGATTACGTCAGCTTTCAAACAAAAAACCACATCAAAATCGGTTTGAGAACTACGATTGCGATGCCACAGACAGACATACGAGTACACACATACGCACGTTAAACTTACACATTTGAGGCCATGCTAAACAGGGTAATTTTGCCCGCCTGCGCGAAAAGGAGGGTTATGTTTTTCGAGTGTATGCACTTATGTATATTTCTATGGCACGATGAACGGCTCGATGGATTTTGGAGTCCGAGGTTTCGCTAGATTCGTCTAGATCCCGGGATTGACATAGGATACATTTTTATCCGACTGGCTAAAAAGAGGTGTTCAGTGCAGTCGGGTACATATTTTTTTAATTAATTTGTTTAGTTATGGAACAGTGTGAAAACTGTTAAGGGTAGCGATACCAATGAAACTGAACATTTTACCTTTTCCTGTCCCTTGTAACGCAATCTACAAAAAACTTTAATTTACAAATCGATCAACCCGATCGGCCATAATATATTTCTGTGGAAAAACCATTTTCTTTTCTTCAAATTGATTGATTGATTGATTGGTTGATTGATTGAAAACACTTTATTGCACAACATAAGAGAAAGAAAAAAAAAAGATACAATGATTAAGGAAGTTGTACATATAGGCGGTCTTATCGCTACCAAGCGATCTCTTCCAGACAACCTTTAGGTGCAGGAAATATGAGAAATCATTATTGTGGGGTAGTAGTGGGCAATAAACAAATTCATAGAGAAATAAAATAAAATAAAAAAATAAATAAATATCCAATCTTAAACTACGTAATACGTAAACTACGTAATTGACCACAGGTTCCTTGGGAAACTTTGTTCAGCTTCATCTTCTTGTCCTACTTATGAAATGCATCCGTTGTTCAACATGTAACCTCGGGGAAAACTCAATTCTACGAAGGCAATGCATCTTCACTGAGCGAAGCTCCGCCACCTAGATATCTGTTTAATTTAAAAGACATTAATAAAAAACTAATGTTATGACTACTACGAAGTTACCGATTCTGATGTTCATGCTACTGAAAGACATCAACGCTAGGTACTTCGAGTTAGTGCTACATTATATTTTGTACAGTTTCCTTCGCAGAAAGAGGCCATGATTGAGCGTGTGCTGAACCTAACAAGGCAAGTCTCTGACTGGGGCGATGCCAAACTTGTTAGGTTTAATGCCATGATGAAATGCAGGCGTGTCTATTCACTGCGAAAAGGAGTCCTTTTACCCTAACTCCTACTTTCCGACATGAATCTATCCAGATCTCAGACCATCTTGAGCTTCTTGGCGTAGATTTAACATCCGATCTGAATTTCGGGAGATATAGATACATTGAATCCAATGCAAAAACAACTGGCAAAAAGCTTGGTATCCTCTCGAAGGTGAGACTTTACTTCACACTATAGCGGCTTTTAAATCATAGATACCAAGCTCAAGTTTGGTCATATTGTATGGAGTACTGCTTTTGTGCGACATGGTATGAATTTTATCTTGGTCGCTCTACTGCGCCAAAGTTCGTTTGTGAGCTATCAATAACTTTCCCATCACTAAATAGCCTTATCGCATGTTTGTTAGTTTTTTCAGGTTTTTGATTACCTATTACATGTCTCTTAAAATATTTTTTTCTGGAATGGGGGGGGGGGGGATGAAAAGAAAGACGTTCATCAAACTCACGTCAAAACTGTGCACTTTAATTTGACATTAGAATTTTGTTACTTATATAACAAAATTAACGCCTGCTAACTATTTTTAGGGTTCCGGAGCCAAACTTTCAATATTTTTTTCATGTCCGTCCATCCGTACATCTGTCCATACATTACAATAAATTTTGTCTGCCATAATAAGACTTAAAATTTTGTACACAGATTTGAAAAATAAACAACACACACACGCACACAAACACACACACGCACAAACACACACACAACACACACACGCACTGCATGTTTGCATGATAGTTTAGGATTTTTATTCTACTTTTAATTAATGAACCTTTTAGTTGCCTTTGTTCTCTCCGCAAATGTATTACGCCAACTGAAAGAGGATTAATACCACAGACTTATATGTATAAGTTAGTTAGTTATATTTATAAGTCTGTGATTAATACCTATATAACACAGGCTTTTGCTTAACTTACAATTTAGTTGTACTTACTAAAGTAATTAAAATCTGTATTTCTTGCTACATGTGGTGAACATTTTGTAAACCTCATGTCAATAAAAAAATGTTTAAAATTATGTCCCAAAATGGAAAATGAAGTCTATGTGTTGGATTTTTTTAAACATGTTAAAGAGGTGGATGAATTTTTTTTCTGTAACACGTCGAGTGCTCTATTGTTAAATAGGTAGGTAAGTATCATTTACAAAATATCGAGCTCCAAATTTACGTTTTTCGCGTTCCTCTTCTATTTACTTATACCGGGTGATAAAAAAATCTCTGGAAACATTTTAACTGTGACTTCTACTCATCATACTGAACTAACAACTTTCCCCAAGAAACACATAGTCAATTTGCAAAAAAAAATATTGAACCCCCCATACAAATCGATCAGCAAATTAGCCAGCTTTGTATGGAAGTCTTTACTTTTTTTGCAAATTAACTATGACTTTCTTGGGGAAAGTTGTTCATTTTAATTAGTAGAAGCCATGTATTCCTAAATTAAAATGAACAAGCGACAATTTTAAATTAAAAATTATATGAAAACACGACTGAATAAAAACATAAACCCCATTTTTTGGGAAGTCAGGTAAAATGTATCCTATTTCACTCACATGTAGGGTACTTCGCACTCTTAAACCCATCGAACCGTTTAGAAGACTATATCGTGAATTAAGAATCATACTTACTTATTTATGTATTTGTAATTTATATTTATTATTTATTACGTATTAATTTTTAGTTGCACTTGCACTAACCCGCTATCGTTCCACTTTCTCCTCTCTTCCACTCACCAAAGGTTGGATGGAAGAAATCGCTTAAAGCAATAAGTCCGCCTTTTTAATAAGTTTTTAATTTTTGTATATTTGGTGTGCAATAAAGGATGTTTATCTTATACATACATTAGACCCACTTATACCTGAAAATAAAATACTCTTTTTTTTGTGGGCAGTCGTGTAACTTTAATTTGGTCATGAAATTTTTTTTTACCCCCTATCACATACCAGTGGAAGTTGTTTTTGATTGCATCTCCTCATCTTTAAAATAAACAGTTAAATAAAATTATAGGATGAGGGTACATTGTTTATTAAAACGTAAAATGAAAATCCGGCCAAATGCGAGTTGGAGAGTTCCGTAGATACCAAAACATCTTCATAAATCAACTATATTGGATGTGAAATAATTAAAAACGCTGAACACGTTAAAAAACAGACTTCCATCGCTACAAATTAGTACAATTTTGCATTATTATTTTTGGTTTTTGTTAATTTTTCTAATAAAGTACTACACCAATTTTGATAAAATTTATATGGGACCAACTCGGGAGCATACTCTACCGACTAAAAAAAGAATAATGAAAATCGGTTAAAAATCTGCGAAGATATCGTGTAACAAACATACAAAAATAACACAGTCGAATTGAGAACCTCCTCCCTTTTGGAAGTCTGTTGAAAATGGTGTATAGGACCCGTTAACTGAACAAAAATCGGATCTTCTATACAAAAATGCACAAAATTGGTCAATCAGCTGATCGATTTGTATGAAGAGTAATTTTATTTTACTATTTCAGCAAAATCGTAGAACAAAAGTTGTACAGTATGATGAGTAGAAGCCCTAGTTAACGGGACCTACAATTACTACCAATTTTGTTATACCCTGTATACAAGATAGATCCCACTAGATGTCGCTAGTTTCTTCACGTTTCAAAATAAATCACGTTCCTTGTATGGCACACTTTATTTTTTAAATTTTTATTATTTGTTCTTATAGCGGCAACAGAAATACACACTCTGTGAAAATTTACACTGTCTACCTAAATGGCGGCGAAATCCTATATACGTTCGACAACCAAACTGTAACCAATCTGTATCAATCTGGGGGGGTGAGGTTGATATCTAGAGAGCGGCAGGGAGTGTCCATACTGTATGTTAGTACTAATATAATAGGGTCCCGTTTTGGTAACCCTAGTACGGAACCAAAAATGGAGGCCTATTGTCATATAAAAAATAGGGGTGCTGCCCATACAAGTAAAAGCGAAATATTTTTTTAACCCTCGCGTGTTGAATTGAACAAAGTAGTGCTTTCTAACAAAATAATGTTTTTGTCAGATGTTCCGTTTCCAGGATAAAACTCGCCAATGGGGTTAAAAGTGTCCCTGGTATTTTTATGCCTACCTCTGTTGGACCTAGGAATAAATATGATTTAGGGTATCCTGAGACAGTTTTCAAGGGCTCCGGAACCCTATACACTACCACACCCTGGACACTTTATACCACGGGCCAGAAATGACATTTCAAAAAAGGAATGACGGAACAAACATATTAATGGCGGCGAAATCCTATACGTTCGACAACCAAAGAGAATCACGTTGTAGTTGCTTATGTTTGTCTATTAGATTATACATAGTAATACCCATTGACCTGGGAAAAAACGTGTTTTTATGGTTCTCCTACAAATTCAATTGAAACTTGAGATTTACTCACAAATGGTTGGATCTAGAATTTGTCATATATTTCCAATAAGTATAACTGGTCGAGCAACATAAATTCATCAAAATTATTAAAAAATATATTAAATTTTAGTATGAAAAAAAATTCTCTGTAAAAAAATAAAATTTTAGAAATTGTCGAGATAGTAGTTTATTTTTTCTAGACACAGGGCTGTCCTTTGTTATTATAAATATTATAACTTATTCTTTACTACAGTCCTACGATTTTTAGGTGGATATTTTCTTTTATAATCACTAGCCATTTTCATGAAAAATGTTGTATTACATATAATAGATCTCAGAAAAAAAAACAGGAAGGTATCTAGATCTTATAAACTTTTTACTCTTCTGATGTTGATAACAGTTTTTTGGAGTTCCACATGTTGGTGAAATCTGCAATTTATATTATGGTTCTCCTATTTACACATCTAGTTTATAAGTAATTTACCATCTGCAACCAGCCATGAGGCCATAATCTTTGGCTGCTTCACCGCTCCGCCATTTTCAACCTATTACATAGGTAATAGGTACTGGCTGGCTGGCTGGCTGGTACTCCTCAGTCCAAAGAGTATAGAAATCACTACGTTCCTCAGTCCAGTTGTAGTCGTTGTGTCGGCTGCACGCGCCATCGTGGCCGTTGCCTTAACAAATATCGTAATCAAAAATGTATTGGCAATGTGTGTGATATATTCCTAAAAACACAGTGAAAAGTGAAGCCCTGTTAAGTTCCAAAGAAATTTCTGTTGGTTGTGTTAACAATTTTCAAATTAAGTGATACAGTTGTCAGGTTTCGTCTAAAGTTTTGTTGTATTGTTCGCGAAATCGTTTTAGTGCATTATCTTGAGTGTTCTATGTTACTTTTTTTGTTGAATAGTGATGTTTTTTGGATTTTAGAACTGCGTCGGACTTGTTTTCGGAGACCTTCACCCATTTTTGGAGACTTTGAAAATAGCAGGTGTGTTTCTACCTTATTTTTTTTTGCATGCAAAATATTTATCTTTTTGGAAACTCCATTAGCATAAATGGTGTTTTGGAGGTAATTAGAAAGGCGGTATGAAAGTGTAACGTGTAGAAAGATAAAGCTTATGTTAATTTTGTTTGAGTTCCGCAATATTTGCAACTGGTGGTCGCCGAGTGGTTTATGGAAACAAGCATGGCAATGACAGAAAACCAGTTTGAAATTATAAAAGTTGTGGAATTTTTGATTTTAAGTTTAAGTAGCTATACATAGTGGTTATCTATTATGTATGACTACTTAACTATCATCGGACTTGTTCTCCGTGTTTTGAGTCAAAGATAATTTTCTTGGTTCAATATGAGTTACATGTTCAAGCAAATCCCGTGATTTGGAAAGAATGGGGAGTGGGCTATGTCGATGTCGGTGACACGGCCGCTAAACTTTGGAGATTCGTGAATTTGATACCAAAACTAAATATACCTACCTTAATAAGTCTTAACTTGTCTAAGAAGTAGGTATATGTTAAAAAAAAAGTAAAAAATCAACCGCTTTCGTGGCGTAATGGTTAGTTCATTCGCTTCACACCAAGGAGTTCACGGGTTTGATTCCCGACGGAGTCTAACTTTAATATAAGACTCGTTTCGGTTGGTGGAAGGGCATTTTCCGAGCCTGCCTGACTAGCGACCACCATCTTATGTAAGTCTTGCCGCCAAACATCAATGTTAACAGCGTTGATGTGTTCCGGCATTAAGATAAAATAGCCAGTTACTCATCACGTTGGGGAATCTTGGTACGCCCGCTTCCATCTTCCGCATCATCGTCACTTACCATTAGGTGAGTGAGATGATGCCAAGAGCTTATCAATTGTAGATAAAAAAATCAAATCGATTTGAGCGGTAGTTCAGGATTTATAAGCACTTTTTAGCGACCTTGCGTCACTTTTTCTAAGAGCCATGTTTTTCGAAGGGCTCAAGTTACAATACTCTTTGGGCCAATAATGATCTTTTAGAAATTATACCTCACATTTCTGTATCTCTTAGAGTTTATAGATGATACTGGTCTGTTAAAGTAGGTACACAATTTAGTAACGCGTCTTGTCGTAAAAATTCGTGTCACAGGCATAGGCAGTGGAGATTAAAAAATGATTTTTTTTTCGAAAGGACAAGCTTGGTAATATTTACAAGTTGGTATATTTACAACTTCACCGGACATGCGAATTCGAGATGACTAAACTGCATTTATTGTATGACTCGATAATGCTGAGTTATCATTGGTCTGCAACCCGTCTCCCGTCTAGGAGATACAAAACTTTTTTTCTTTAGGGATTTTCTTTAGGCGGAAGTATTGAGCTTAAACATGGCGCAGATTAACCTCATCATCATCATATCAGCTCATGTATGTGCCCACCGAGGGGCTCGAGCCTACCCTGAATTAGGGCGATCGAGCCTTAGTCGACCACGCGGGCCCAGTGTGGGTTGGTCGACTTCACACACAACCTTCGAGTTTCTTCGCAGGCGTGTGCAGGTTTCCTCACGATGTTTTTCTTCACCGTTAAAGCAATCGGTAATTATATGTACGTAAGTTTTTGAAAAACTCATTGGTACATTGGCCGTCCAGATTTGAACCCGGTACCTCTGGTTAGATGGACCGAGTCGTTACCGGTTGAGCCACCGACGCTTTTTTGAGATCAAATGCAGACAAAATATTATATTACCTATCTGTGCCGTGTGTGACAAGAGGTAGACTTCCGTGCCTTGCGGCCGACTTCAGCCGCCCTGGCCGATGTATCGACTCGTCGGTTCCTGGGCGGCGCTGCGATTCTATAATTACGTCCCAGGCGGCGCCATCGGCGTGGTGTCCGTGCAGTCTGTCTGCAAGTTACTGACTCCCAAATACGGTACTAGCAATTTTAACTTACCTTCATCGAACGTCGTCGATATGTCACAGCCAAATTGTAGAAATTGTAGTTTTGCAACGACGCTTTGTAAACTACTAAGTATAATTTTAAACAAAAAATATCGACTTCTAACAGGAAACTAAGGTTCCCCTCGATTTCTTTGGAATGCCATCATCAGATCCTGGTTTCCTTATTATGGTACCTCCCTTGGGACATATATAAATATATATATATACGGTCGAAACCTCCTTCTTTGTTTGAAGTCTGTTAAAAATACTCCGAATAAAAGCGAGTCTGACGGACCGACAGATACACGGTTATGTTAGGTTAGCATGTCTTGGTTTACCGTGAAGTCCGACTCACTTTTTTATAGAGTATCGGACTGCTAGTGATTTGAGTTACTTTTTATGATCTGTCAAAAACGAAATTTTGTTTTAAAAATGTTCGAAATACCCACAAGTGACAGATTTTTAGATTTTTAGCGTCATTGACGAACTTATTTTGTGAATTTGATCAATAAAAAATTGAAGACGTGATGGAAAAACAAAACAAGTAAGATTTTTTTGAAACTTTAAGAGGAGAGTAAGAAATCATATTTCTTAATTTATTTTTGATGCAGTCCGATCCCCTATTCTGAGTTTTTTACTTAATAGACCCTTTTGTGTATCTGTCGCAGTCATATTCTAAAACACAAAAGGGTCAGATTAAAAAAAAATACCTAAGGCTATATACAGCCTCGTAATTCATACCGAATAAATAAAATCGTATTTTTGTATAAAGGTTTTTACTTTATTTTGTGAACAATGTAACGTGTAGAATATAATAAAAAACTAAACGGTTCTACTTAGAAAAAAAAACAGCCAAGTGCGAGTCGGACTCGTGCACCGAGGGTTCCGTATCACCAAACCTCTCCACACGAGTACAACAATGATACCTATTAGTTTCAAATAAAAGACATCAACGCGAGCGACAGAAAAATTTAGTTTTTTGTTCATTCAGTTCGGCCTCGTAAGCGCGAATACGAATTATACTTGGACGGTTTTTACGGTTCCGTGTCCTAATAGGTAAAAAAGGAACTATTATAGGATCACTCGTGTATCTGTCCGTCCGTCTGTAACAGCCAATTCGCTCCGAAACTACTGGACCGATTGAGTTTAAAGGGTTTCCGCCAAATCCCATAGAAAAAAGCCCCAGTCCCGGCGCAAAAGAATTGTATCTCAGATTTTAGATGATTATTAGTAGAAACAATATCAAATGTCACTATTTCCTGATTCGGTGGCTAACATGGTTATTTTGCCCAGAGAAGTTTCATATGCACTACATGCAGACATGACACTTTTAGGAAAAACTTGATGTTACTGTACTAATTGACATTGAATTGGCAAAAAATGAATCAAACACACATATACCCTAGTACATAATGTTGTTATTGAGTTTATTGTTGTTATGTTGTGTTTCTGTGATGTTGAGGGACAGTTTTTTATCAGTGTGTATGCATATATGTACCTATTATATTCATTTTTTGCAATTGCCCACAGGTTTGTGTTGTTAATGAGTGAATTAAAACAGTAAAATGAAGTTTTAAAAAAAAATGGCATATGTATAGGTACATTATAGCATCTTCTTTCTCTACAGAACATGTAAGTTTATATATATAGTATTTATTTTAGTAAGAACAATAATTATTGTAATTTTAGTTATGTATTATATTTGCTATTAATTTATTTATTATAAGTATGTGTTATTAATGCACGTAGATTAGGTTAGTTTATATTTAATTGAATTTTATTTAGTTTATTTGATTATTAAGTACACAAAGGTTTGCCTCCCATACTTTTAAAGTCTCCTAACACCCGGTAAGGTTGGCTGGAAGTGATCTCATATAGAGATAAGTCCACCTTTGTACACGTCCTCTCTAAGTTCTTGTCATTTAAATGTTGTGTACAGTAAAGGATATATATATATTATATTATATATGTGATAATGTGTTTGTATCATGTGTTTTATTCAGTTTTTGCCAATTCAATGTCAATTAGTACAGTAAAAATGAAGTTTTTTTCTAAAAAGTGTCATGTTTGCATGTAGCGCCTATGAAACTTCTCTGGGCAAAAAAAAAAACATGTTAACATTAGGAAATAGCGACACCTGATATTGTTTCTACTAATAATTATCTAAAATCTGAGATACAATTCTTTTGCGCCGGGACTGGGGCAATTTTGGCGGAACCCCTTTGGTAAAAATATGTAAGTCGGTGACTCAAAGACGGACGAGTAACGTAAATAAATGAATTTTAAACATGGGGGCCAGTTTTAGGTGTTTAATTAGAAAATGAAAAACAGTTTTGCAAACTATATCGTGTAACATATGAAATGAAAAGGCTTGTTGTGAGAATCTCAAATATTTTTTAATTTAATTTTAATACTTAGTGTTGAGTTATTTAAGATAATAAGCAAAAATTTGCCATTCCCTCTTATCTACGAAACTACTGGGCGTAAAATCCATTTTTTTTTCAAAGTATGTACTGAGAGGTCTTATTGTTCTATTGGTAGTTAAAGTTTTGGTGCGAAACCCTGTTTCTGTGACACCGAGTCGCACTTGGCCGGTTTTTTATTATTGGTTGTTAATAATCAATCACACCAAGGTTCAGTTTTGTATGTAATTATCGTTTTTACGATAGAGCAATTACAAAAACACTTAAAAACATGTTTCTTGTATGGTCCCCTCTCCCTCTAAAAACCCCCTTAAATTTTTAGATTTATTTATTACTATATCCCATTAAAAACACATCGTCCACTGATGGAGTTATTTTTGGAGTTATTCCACGATGACCTGTTCTGCGCTGCCCGCATCCTGCGGCTTCCCACGGGTCGAGCGAGTGGGAGGCCTGTCTACGCTACGTTTTCCGCGCGCGGTCACCACTCGAGAACTTTATTGTCCCAACAGCTATCTTCTCTACGAACTATGTGCCCCGCCCACTGCCACTTAAGTTAACCTAAGGTTACCTTGGTTCCCCTAATAACACATATTTTGTGAAATTAAGGTGTATACTTGTTACAAGTCAAAAGATACAGCCTTTTAAAGTCTTACAGACAGACAAAAGGACAGCATCGGCTAGTAACAGGGTCCTGTTAACTGGTACGAAACCCTAAAAACGAGTTTTCAACTACTACCTCATCATCAAAATTTTCAGTTATCTAAATACAACTGACTTTTTTTCAAAAATATATTAACGTCTCTGGGTACAAACGCCCTTTTTGCAACAATCTTCATGTAATTAATCTTTATTTGATTTTTGATTTGCAATGCTAGTGCCGGTGCATTACAAATCTTCTCTGGAGTTCTTGACAGCATTTGCAGCAGCTCCATTCTGAGTTGGTACAGCCGGTTGCAGTAGGGCGTCTATAAAAATGCACCAGGTGCAAATTTGGTTTTCACGTCCTTCTTAATTTTATTTTCTTGTCCTTCTCATTGCTCACGTGCACCAGACAATTTTCCTCAAAACTCACCACTTTTTGAAGCAAGTTCTAGCAGAACACAATGCAAAAACAATAAAATAAAACTACGAATGCGTTCACCACAAATCCCGCCAAAAAAAAAAACCAAATCCAACTGACAACTTCTTAGAGTTGCCTAATTCTAGCGTACCAATAAGTAGAAACAGTTAATTGTATTCACGGCGGGTAGGTAGTTATGTAATGAAATTACAATTACTTTCAATCAATTTAATTACATAGTACTTACTTCGATTACATCTAGTAGGTAAGTTTGTAATATTTTATCGATTGCCTACTTGCTTGAGAGCGTCGGTGGCGCAACGGCAAGGGCTGCTACCTCCTATCCGGGTGGTCGTGGTTCGAGTCCTGCAACGTACCAATGTGTTTTCGAATTTCGATCTCATATCTCACATCTGCGAAGAAAGTCGAAGGTTGTGTGTGAAGGTGACCAACCCGCACTGGGCCCGCGTGGTCGACTAAGACCCGATCGCCCTAATTCAAGGGTAGGCTCGAGCCCCTCGAGGCCTTTGTCCAGCAGTGGATGTCTTTTGGCTGATATACTTAATGAAGATGAGATATTCTAAATTAGGTATTCTAAATATTATGGTTTTTATGGCTAAATATTTTTTACCCGCTTGACATTCACGACCACGACGCCATAAGTCACATATGAGCGAGATTGTAGGCTTTGTAATTTATTGGATCCATGATATTCTATTTTATTTCGGACCCTGTTACTCGAAATCTATAAATGTCTATTACTTAGCTCTATTTTTCCTATGAAAAAGACATATTTTTATTAGTGTATCTGAAAAAAAAATGTAAATAGTAGGACATACCTCTAATCAATTTAAAAGGAAAACTATTACGGCTAAGTAGGCTTTCTTTTGGGAGTCATAGTCAACCAACTTAGATGTGCAGTTGGATTTGTCATAAGTTCATAGATTTTCCTTACAAATTGTTCTAACCAACTGTTTATATAGCTTTGTTTTTTAAAATATTCATTTATTTTTTGAAAATACTTGTCGTGGGCTTTTTCAGAATTTCTTTAGAATATCTTACTTGGAGTATCATGGCAAAGTATATATTATATTAGTACTATCATACAGTATGGACACTCCCTGCCGCTCTCTAGATTGCGACTTCACCCCATCATCACCCAGATTGATACTGATTGGTTATAGTTTGGTTCTCGAACGTAATAGCACAGATGAGATACTAGTTACTTCGTAAGTAATAGGATTTCGCCTTGATTATGTTTGCTCCGTCATTTGTTTTTAGAAATGTCATTTCACGACCGTTGTTACATGACCATGGCACAGTATTACGATATGGTTTACAGTAGCGCAACGCCTTTGATGTTACACGATGTGCCATAGGTGGCCCATACTAGCCTGTAGTCAGCCTGGCAAAGTCGCGGAGTTTGCTAGGCTGTGCCCCGCCGCCCGCTGCCCCGCAAGTACCCTTCCTTTGCTCTGCATAAGTTCATTCGTTGCGCTACTGTAAGCCGCTATATTGTAATACTGTGACCATGGTGTTCATGTGGATACCCTCCAGTGATACCCACTTACAATAGTGAGATTATGTAGATTTATTCATGAACTGTTGTCTATCTATTGGATCGCCAATGAATATTGTGACGACACTAGTGGCGAAAGGGAACGTGCAGTATCGACCACTATCTATCACGCAAGAAATAAACAATTTAATTGATAAATATTTATAATACTTACCTAACTCACAAGTGATTCTAATTCTACGGTGTTTGTGTTCGCAGTCCTCCGAAACGGCTACACCGATTTCGATGAAATTTTTATGTGTATTTGGTAGGTATGGGAATAGGTCGCAAAGTATATTTCATAATGGCAAAAATCGTTTGCGGGGTCAGCTATTATACATAACTAAACAAGCACAAAAAACTAGATTTTTATTTTTACTGTATATCTATAAAATTGGGGCCGTTGGGGCAGTAAAATTCTAGAGTGGCGACCGCGCACCGGAAAACGTAACGTAGGCAGCCCTCCCACACGGTGGAGTGATGAGCTGGTGAAATTTGCGGGAAGCCGCTGAATGCGGGTAGCGCAGAACCGGTCGTCGTGGAAATCCTTGGAGGAGGCCTATGTCAAAGTATATATATTAGTACTAACATACAGTATAGACACTCCCTGCCGCTCTCTAGATTGCGTCCTCACCCCCTCGTCGCCCAGATTGATACAGATTGGTTACATTTTGGTTGTCGAACGTATAGGATTTCGCCGCCATTTCGTTTGTTCAGTCATTCCTTTTTTGAAATGTCATTTCTGGCCAGTTGTATCAAGTGTCCAGGGTGTGCCTATGTCCAGCAGTGGACGGCCTTAGGCTAATATGATGAATGATGAATGTGCAGGAAACTATATGTACTTAGACTAATTAAAGACAATAGGTTAATTACGCCTTAGCTCCTCAAATATTGTGGCTTTTATCCATAGATTATATTATCATTACAAAACCTAATTTTGTTATTATAAGAACTTACTTAAATTCAAATTCAATTCCATTATTGCAATAAATGTGGTACAAAAAAGATATTTTAAAAACCAAAGAGAACAGCACATTTAGTCACAAGTGACATACAATAACAATAAGTAAGTATTTTAAAGTCAGAATATCAGAAATTTAGGTTATTTAAAATATTACACACTTAAATTACATTATATTACACATGTCAACTTTACATAAAAATCAATAGAACATAACAATGAATTAACAAATAAAATAAAAAGAAAGTAATCAGTAAATCATTTTCAAGAAATTGTCATATATTATTATATATAACATATCTCTGTATATTATTGTGATTTCGAAAAAATAACTCTGTAACAGAATAATATTTTTTCAGTTTTAACCAGCGCTTTAGTTGTACTCGAAAGGATGTCAAAGGTAAATCTTTAATGTCACGCATTATATATTTTAACACACATAACATAACAATTTCTGGCATAAACATCAGTTCTGGGATTTGAGTCGTATACCAATCTATGGGGTATTTTACGACACTGTGGGCTTGGAAAACCTAATTTTGTTATTATAAGAACCTACTTACGACACTGTGGCACAGTATATAAATTAGTACTAACGTACAGTATGGACACTCCCTGCCCCTCTCTAAATTTGACCTCACCCCCCCGTCACTCAGATTGGGTGTAGATTGGGTACCAAACGTAAAGGACGAGCTACGCAAGCACTTTTATTCAGTATATTCACAAACATTGTAAATGGTAACTGCGACGTGGACGTATGAATTAACACTGAAAACTGCTATTATTTTACTTGGCGATTTTCGCCGTCAGAGAAGTGGAGGACCTTTTTTTAATAAGCGGCAGCGATTTTCGGCGTCATAGAAGTAGATGACCTTTTTTTAATAAGCGGTAGCGATTTGTCGGTCAAGAAAAAGTGTTTAAAGATGTACAAAATAATAGCAGGTTTCATTGTTAATTCGTACGTCCACACAACAAAAAGTATATAAAAAAAAGAGTTTAGTATTCACACAGCATTCAATAACTAACAAACATTTTGTGACCAATACCGCCGGTGTGATTCAACCCTACCTGCATTCTTGCCTAGGAAAAGTTCACTTTGACTTTGACATCGCACTACACCGATTCCGTTAGTTTTATTTTTTGTTTTTTAATGTTTCTGTATGTTTAAATCCTTTTTAATATTTTATTTTTATGTCAAATACCTATAATAATCTGTCTATTGTATATTTCATCGTTACAAGAACTTATTTAGACATTTTATAATTATAAATTTTTAAAAAAACCGGCTAAGTCGAGTCGGACTAGAACTCCGAGGGTTCCGTACCGCCACACCACTGCAAACAATTACGTAGTATAATAATAACAATGATACCAATTCACATTACAAGGAAAAGACATCAACGCGAACGACAAAATATGCTTTTTTTGACACTCCTTAGCGCGAGTGCGACTCACACTTGGCCAATTTTAGTGACATTTTGGATGACGATGACGATTCCAAGCCTTTTTTGTATGGGTGGGGCTACCTATTGGTAGGGGTGTATAAAGCAAGATCCGTCGTGGGTTTAGACGTATCATATCAACTCCCTGAGCGAAGCCGGGTACCCAAGCTAGTATTATGAATAAATTGATTATGATTATAATGTATCTGTACTGTGCTCATTGTATAGACTGTATCCATTAAAATCTAAGGAAACTAAAGCATAGTAAAGAAATATACAGGGTCTTCGGCAGATGGTTGAAAATACGAAAATGGGGGATAGGTGGGATCGCCTCCCACCTATTTTGAGAATTAAAAAAAATCTAGGACTTGTAATTTTTTTTACAGGATTTTTTTTCCTTTTTTTAGAAATTTTGCCATTTTTATACCTTTGAACACATGTAACTTTTTGTTTTTTAAAGCTAGCTCCAAAATCTTTTTTTTAATAGACTTTTATAAGATTGTCGGCTCTAAAAAAAATTATGTTTGTTTCAAGTTATTGCTAAAAACAAAAATGTTGGCCCCCGAACTTAAAAAAAAAGTTGAACAAAAATTTAAAAGTCAACTTTGCGATGCATTTAAAAAAAAAAAATGGGGCTGGAAGGCTTCTGTTTTTTTTAAAACATCTCTAAAGCTTAGGCTTTTGAATAGTATGTAATTTGTTTCGGTATCTTTTTTGTAACCGGAGTTGTTAATTTTTTTTACTCAATTGGACCATGTTGACGAAATTCCACTAGTTACATGTTTTGTGAAATGTATCAAATGCAAAGTTGAAAATAATGTAAATACTTACTGTTGGGACGGTTACAAAGAGCAGGTACGTTTTTTTACATTCTTGCACACACATAATGGCTATCTTTTGTCATTTATTGGCATATTGGAGTTAGCACTTCAATATGCCAATAAAATGTCCGCATATTCCGCATTGGTAAATTGAGCCATTTTAAACCACAACAAAGTCTTAACAAAACGTCTGATAATAACAAAAAGTGACAAACAACAAAAAAACTTTACAAAATCACAAACGTTAATAACGTTAACGTTTTTTTTTGTTTTCGTTAATTTCACTTTGCTGTGTTTGTGATTTTGTTAAGTTTTTTTGTTGTTTGTCACTTTTTGTTATTATCAGACGTTTTGTTAAGACTTTGCTGTGGTTAAAAATGGCTCAATTTACCAATGCGGAATATGCGGACATTTTATTGGCATATGGAAGTGTTAACTCCAATATGCCAATAAATGACAAAAGATAGCCATTACGTGTGTGCAAGAATGTAAAAAAACGTACCTGCTCTTTGTAAACGTCCCAACAGTAAGTATTTACATTATTTTCAACTTTGCATTTGATACATTTCACAAAACATGTAACTAGTGGAATTTCGTCAACATGGTCCAATTGAGTAAAAAAAATTAACAACTCCGGTTACAAAAAAGATACCGAAACAAATTACATACCATTCAAAAGCCTAAGCTTTAGAGATGTTTTAAAAAAAACAAAAGCCTTCCAGCCCCATTATTTTTTTTTTAAATGCATCGCAAAGTTGACTTTTAAATTTTTGTTCAACTTTTTTTTTAAGTTCGGGGGCCAACATTTTTGTTTTTAGCAATAACTTGAAACAAACATAATTTTTTTTAGAGCCGACAATCTTATAAAAGTCTATTAAAAAAAAGATTTTGGAGCTAGCTTTAAAAAACAAAAAGTTACATGTGTTCAAAGGTATAAAAATGGCAAAATTTCTAAAAAAAGGAAAAAAATCCTGTAAAAAAAATTACAAGTCCTAGATTTTTTTTAATTCTCAAAATAGGTGGGAGGCAACCCCACCTATCCCCCATTTTCGTATTTTCAACCATCTGCCGAAGACCCTGTATTTTCCTTTTCCTATGACTAAAGTGTGTATATCTTAGAAAGATACCTATCACGAGTATAGGTAAAAAAGTAACGAATGCGTGCAGAGGCGTATTTTAGAATCCGGCGCCCCGGGCACAAAAAAAAGTTCGCCCCTCTAAGTGACAAAAACCGGCCAAGTGCGAGTCGGAGTTGCGCACTTAGGGTTCTGTACTGCCACACGATAAACGTCACCTTATATGTAACCTTCTGTTTGCATGTTCGTAGTGGTTCGTCACCCTTATTGCCGCTAGTGCGACTCGCACTTGGCTAGCTTTATTATTTTTCGGTGAACCAAACCTCCGGCCGCCCCTCACCTCTTGCCGCCCCAGGCGAAGTGCCCCCCTGGACATAGGGTAAATACGCCTCTGAATGCGTGCCCTTCTGTTTGAATTATAAATGGGAGGACGTCTGTGCACAAATCAAGATGTTGGTAAGTAACAAGGTTACTTCGGTTTTCACAATTAGGAATGTTTCTTGTATGGGAAACCCCCTTAATTTTTTACTTTTATTTTTTTATTA
The DNA here is from genome assembly GCA_947284805.1 of Coleophora flavipennella. Classification (NCBI taxonomy): domain Eukaryota; kingdom Metazoa; phylum Arthropoda; class Insecta; order Lepidoptera; family Coleophoridae; genus Coleophora; species Coleophora flavipennella. The sequence continues at coordinate 7,938,500 of OX369298.1, forward strand.
CTTGTCAGTAATATATGTAATAATAATATTCTGAGAAAATACAGCCTTTCAATGTCTTTCATATTTAAGTGTCTTTCAAAGGTCGGAGAGACGGACGGACGGCCGGACATTGTAGGCTGAGTAAGTATAGGGTACCGTTACCTAGTACGGAACCCTAAGAACTTCTTTGACAGCTGAAGGAGGGAGGGACGTCGAGTAGAATCTGTTATGTGACACTTTTTTCACTTGGCACACGTTACATTTCAGTGGCTTCTGTGTCAAATACCTAACTAGTGTCAAACTCTTCATCCGACATGAAAGGTAAAAAACTTAACCACCCCGGGAGTGCCGTTAGAAGTGAAAATTTTTAACAGTTCTTCAATTATAAGTTTTGACCCTCCGAGTGTTCCTGGTACGGTGGTGCTTACATTACAGTGTCGCGAGTTCAATGGTTTTTCCCTATCTCAAAAATGCTTTTATAAGTTTTGACCCTTCGAGAGTTCCTGGTACGGTGGCGCTTACATTACATTACATTGCAGTGTCGAGGATTTCAGGGGGTTTTTCCCAATCTCAAAGTTTTGACCCTTCGAGAGTTCCTGGTACGGTGGCGCTTACATTACATTACATTGCAGTGTCACGGATTTCAGGGGGTTTTTCCCAATCTCAAAAATGCCAAATGCGCCTAAAGAAGTTTTTCACTTCAAAAATATCGTTGTTTGTTGTTGGTTTTGATACTACAGGTTTCCACTAATTTGTTGTAAATATATGGATAAAGAAAGTTTTTAAAACGTTTAGCAAATGTAGTTTTAACCAAAGGGATTTCCAAAGCGAAATCCCTCTTCTTTAGCATACGTTCGTAGCATGGAGAGTGAATTACCTGTATATGTGTGCAAGTAGACAGTCTTAACACGTAGAGTTTCCTTACACTCAGAACCCCGGAGTCAGCATACAGTGCAACAGTGGAGTACCTTCTAGGCTTCCCAAGAGCTACTTTAAGAAACATTGTGCGGCATATTGCGATTTCGCGCCCGACTCCAATGCGAAAATCTCGGAAAATAGCGTTTTCCCAGAGATGAGACCTATCTAAATCGATTTTTCGCCCCCCAAAAATCCCCAATAATTTTCAAGCAAATGAAGGAGCCGTTGAAGCCGTTTCCGAGATTCAGATTATACAGGATGTAACAAAATTGGTGTAGGACTGTGGGTTCTACTCATCATTCTGAACAACTTTCCCCGAAGAACCCATAGTCAATTCTCGAAAAAAAATTTCGACCCTCCATACAAAAATGCACAAAATTGGTCGATCAGCTCATCGATTAATATGAAGAGTAAAAATTGTTTTTTGCGATTTCAGCAAAGTCGTAGATCAAAAAATTGGTTGTCTGTAAAGTCGATTTACGGACGATAGTTTAACGTGATAACGTCATAACGTAACGGGGCAATGAGCGTAACGGGAAAATGAGTCAAAATTTTTCGTGCGTGCAGCCAGCGTCTATCGATTTATTAGACGTTGTTATGTCAAAAATTGTTCAGTATGATGAGTTAAAGCCCCAGTTAACGGGACCTACACTAATTTTGTTTTATCCTGTATACAAGAATTGCTCGTTTTAAGGTATTATTAGACAGATTAGATTAGATTAATGCAAATGAACAATTGTTCATTGAATTTTGGAATTCCTGGAGTCTAATATTTAGATAGGCTGGGCGCAATGAATAGGTTACATAATATGACAATAAACAACAATAAAACCAGCCGATATTAATAAGGATGACAATGGCCGCTCTTTTGGCATTGCATAGTTTAATTCAAACAATCGTAGAAGGCATGGAGTGGACTTTATATTTTTTTTTGTGTGAATGGATAAAAAAGAAATGTTTACGTAATTGACGGGTAATAGTTTTTTTTTGGGGCCTGTACCTCAATAGGTAAAAACGGAACCATTATAGGATCACGTGTGTATGTCCGTGCGTCTGTCACAGCCAATTTGCTCAGTAACTACTGCACCGATTGTTTTGAAATTTGGTACACATATGTAAATTGCTGACTCAAAGACGAACATGTAACGTCAATAAATTAATTTTAAACATGGGGGCCACTTTTGGAGGGTAAATTAGAAAATAATGAAAAAAAGTTTTTCAAACTATCATCATCATCATCATCATCATCAGCTCCCCAAGCAAGTCCCCACCTAGGGGCTCGAACCTACCCTGAATTAGGGAGATCGGGCCTTAGTCGACCATGCGGGCCCAGTGCGGGTTGGTCGACTTCACACACAACCTTCGAGTTTCTGAGCAAGCGTGTGCAGGTTTCCTTACTATGTTTTCCTTAACCGTAAGAGCGTCGGATAAACGTACCTACATATGAAATCGAAATTCGAAAACACATTGCTACCTGGTAGGATTCGAACCACGACCTCCCGGACAGGAGGTAGCGGCCCTAGCCATTACACCAACTATATCATGTAACATATCAAATGAAGGGGCTTATTGTGAGAATCTCAGATATATTTTTTTTTATATTTTTGAAATTATTAGTTTTGAAGTTATTGAAGAAAGTAAGCGGAAATTGACCATTATCTCCAAAACTATTATAATAAGTCTAAAATCTTTAAAAAAATTATCACAGTAAATGGGGTTGAATGCATAGATTACAGGAAAATCTATTAGAAAATGTAAAGTCCTTCCGTTCTCACAGGAAAAATAACATTTACGAACTGCAGAATAAGTGGACCCCTATTTACCTAGAGCTTAGTATGTAATGCGAGGTCTTGTTCTCTTGGTAGTTAAAGTTTAGATTTTTTTTATTCACAATTGGAAAGCCCTTCTTCGGCATCATCATCACTTACCATAAGGTGAGATGATGGAAGATGAAAGCGGGCTTACCAAGATTCCCCAACGCAATGGAGAACTGGCTATCTTATCTTCAAGCCGGAACACATTAATGTTGTGATGTTTGCCTGCAAGATTTTTAGGTAATATAGCTAGCCAGGTGCGCTAAGAAAATGCCCTACCATCAACCATACCGAGTCTTACAAATTGTCCCCACCGGGAATCGAACTCGCGACTTCCTGGTGCGAAGCGAATGGACTGACCATTACGCCATAGAGGCGGTTTAGAGAAACATAAGCAAAGCTGAGTGTAGTTTTATTTTAATTTGTCCGACTGTCCGTGCATTTCTCATTCCTTGCGTAGCAAACAATCCAGTGAGCATGGCCGCCGGCCGGTGACTTTCTTCGTGCGGAGCTGTGCGATGAATTCCTGACGAAGAAACAATGGTTGTCTGATTTTGTTTATGTTTGTTCGGTTAAGGCGTGGTATTTATTGATTGGAACAGTTGTCTCTGTCTTTTTCTTTACGTGTAATGAGTAAAGAAAATAACCATACTTTTTCAATGGTTTTTCGTTTCAATCACAAACTAGAATTAAAGTATAAAAATTATAACATTACTCACTTTGTATTACTTTGCGTACATCAAGCTAGTTTATCTCTAACCTGAAGGCGAAAACTTCGCAATGTTCCTTATGTAATTGATGTTTGATCATATGTTACCTAGTTTTCCTAAAAAAAAAAATAAAAAAAAAAATAACAAATATTCCCTCCGGCCGTTCTGGCAACTAAGTTTCGCAACCAGTTGTTGAAAAATAGGAAATAATCTTGTTACGCAACTAGTTGTTGTATATTTCATAAAATTTATACTCCATCCAATATATTAGTCTTGTAACTAGAGTTGCAAGTAATGGTGTAGACCAATCTTTGGGAAATCCAAAGAAGCGTCGGTGGCACAACCGGTAAAGTCTTGGTCCTCCTAACCAGAGGTCCCGGGTTCAAAACCCGACGACCAATGTACCAATGACTTTTTCGAAACTTACGTAAATACTCGTATACTTACCGATTGCTTTAACGGTGAAGGAAAACATCGTGAGGAAACCTGCACAACTGATTCCAGATGTGTATGAAGGTCGCGTTGCTCACGTCCGTAGGTGTAAATCTGAATGTGCTACACGTGACCGTGGGTGATGCTAAGTGCAACGCCAGGAAACGACGTTGTCTATCCCTTGGATAGCACGTTTAATTGTGCCACACGATAAGAGAGAGAAGAGACTGAAATATTCAGTCTTTCAGACAAAACGCGTGATCCTACATGTACGTAACCTAAGATTTCAATCTGTTACCGAATGGGCACATAAATTTAATGTGGTCGGCGTCGGGTGGCGATATTTTCACGGAAACGTTACATTTGTTTTAACTGTATCTACCATTCCCGTAGCGTTTCGTTTAAAATACCGGGATTTATAGAATACCTACCTATGTGCCTCTACAGATCAATCTGTTTATAGGGTTTAAAAAAACCGGCCAAGTGCGAGTTGGACTTGCGCACCGAAGGGTTCCGTACAAACCTGTAGGTATATCTGTTGATGTGGCGGCAACTGCAGTAACCCGCCACTGAACCTTAACCCAAGCGAAGAGATAACAAAAGAAATACTACATCTAGAACGCGCTGTTAGAATTTCTTCAGCGCTGAGTATATTACAGATACCAATCATCAACGATTGGTCCACGGCCGGACCCCAGGCATACCACCTCGCCTGGCAGAGATATCTCCCTTTGCTCTCTTCTAGTAGGAACGCACCGTTCCTAAATATATAAGTAAAAGTTTACCGATCACGACAATCGAGTCATAGTTATGGTATTTTTATTGCAAAAATGAAAAATGAAAAATCAAAATTATTAAAAATATTTTTATTATATGATGTAACTAAAAATTTACGGTTTTCGCAATTTTTCCTTTATCTGTGCCATAAGACGTTACTTCGTACCAAATTTCAAGATTCTGAGTTTACGGGAAGTACCCTGTAGGTTTTGATTCCCTTGCGAGTGTCAAAAATTTGCGGCATAAACGGCTGTATCTTTTGATTGTGTTGGCTTAGAAGTTAGATTTTTTCACAGCTTCAAGGGACAGTAGAAGATACTCTTTCGAAGATATCGAATACTCAGGTATTCGATATAAATTCCAGCTTGATACCTCCACGCGTTCCTGAGAAAAAGGGTCATGACAGACATACAGACGGACGGACGGACGGACAACGAAGTGATCCTATAAGGGTTCCGTTTTTTCCTTTCAAGGTACGGAACCCTAAAATGTACGACTCTTAACTCAGGTCGTGTATACAAAATTTCAGCTCAACAACTTTCAGAAACCGGGAAGTGGTTCTAATGTGGCTTCCAAGATTTGTCACACACTAACACGGCATGTTACATAAAGAGTGTAATAAAACTTAGCACATTACGCAATAAAGGTAGGTGCAATCAGCATGAAACCGTTTTATAATGGATACAAAACGTTGCTTTTAAATATTTAGGCGTCCTAAGTAAATTTTGTGTTTCTAGTCGGACGGAATTTAGTATTTTAATTAATTGATTGCTTCGCCAGACACGATAAGCAGTTAGTATCGGTTGCTATCACTTGGTAGTCGTTATATAGGCCGTGTCAGAGGCCTTTACCTATAGGCGGCTTGAAAACTTCTGACAATAAGGTTCGCCCTAGCCCTCAATATCCACCAATCAAAACTTGCCCCCCCCCCTATGTGGAGTATGACCGAATCTTTTTTGCGAAGAGACTCGAACCCAAGTAGTCCCACTTCTTTACGAGTTGGTAACGATCAAACGAATTGCTTTTCGACTACATCCACTCTGTTGCAAGAGCGTCGGTGGCATAAAGGCTAGGGCGAGGTCGTGGTTCGAATTCTGCCACGTAATAATGTTTTTTGGATCTTCGAATTCATATGTAATTTTCTCCGACACTCTTACGTGAAGGAAAACATCATGAGGAAACCTGCATACGCCTGCGAAGAAACTCGAAGGTTGTGTGTGATATCGACCAACCCGCACTGGGCCCGCGTGTTAGATTAAAGCCCGATCACCCTATTTAAGGGTAGGCTAGTTAACCGCCTCCGTGGCGTAATGGTTAGTCCTTTCGCTTCACACCAGGAGGTCGCGGGTTCGATTCCCGATGGGGTTAACTTGTAAGACTCGTTTGGTTGGTGGTAATAGATGCGTTAAAACTAAAAGTCACTGGGCAGGTCTGGCGAATAAGGTGGATGATCTATTAATTATGTAGAACCCAGCTTGTTGAATGGGATCCCGTGAAACAACAGCAGTGTGTGCGGGCGCCTTGTCCTGACGAAACAAAATGCCTTTTCTGAGTTTGCCACGCCTTTTCTCTTTGATAGCTTCTCTCAATTTAGCTATTAATGCTGCTTAGTAAACGTCTGTATTGTGTGTCCTTTCTGAAGATAATCAATTAATAACACTCCTTCAGAATCCCAAAAAACGGAGGCCATGACTTTGCCTGCCGATTGTGTGGTTCAAAATTTCTTTGGAGTTGGTGAGGACGTTCTTTTCCCATTGTAAAGATAATAGTTTTGTCTCTGGATCGAAATGGTGAACCCACATTTCGTCTATTGTGACAAATCGAGTCAAAAAACCTTCAGGATCCATATGGAATCTGTCCAACCAGGCGCCTTGAAAGATTGAGTCTGTGTTTGCTTTGATTTTCCGTTAACATTCTCGGTACCCAACGCGCGGAGACTTTTCTCATATTTAAATAATCCTTTAAAATTGATTGAACATTGCCGTATAAAATGCCGGTCTCCTGCACTAAATAACGCATACTGTAACTCGACGATCGCCTAGAACAATTTTTTCGACTTTTTCGATATTTTCCTTTGTGACTGACGTCTCGATGACCGACCCGAGCGATGCTCGTCGTCTGTCGATGTTCTTCTAGTCTTGAATTGAACTGACAACCTTACCACGGTAGAATATGGCGTAAAAGACTCGCTTAAAGTCTCCACCACATCGCTATGAATTTCCTGCGTCGTTAACTTTTTTAAACAGAGGTATTTAATAACGGCTCGCACTTAGTTTTTCTCCACAATGATGCTTTACGGCGGAATGAATCAAATAAGTGGACACTATGTCAAAGTTTCACCTAGTTTTTTGTACCTACCCTCAAAATGAAATGATTTTTAATTATTGATAAAATACGAGATACACAAGTAGGTAGGTCATTCTCACTACTTTTTGATCACTGCCAAATTACAGCTTTCTACGAGGCATGTTCGGAAAGTAAGTGTACTAGATTTTTGTAGGTTTCCAACAACTTATTAAAAAAAATACATGGTTACATCAGTACATATGTTAACTATTTTTCTACGTAGTTGCCATCCCTCTTAATGCACGTAGTGAGACGAGGGATCAATTTTTTTATGCCTCGGTCAAAGAACATCTTTGCCCAATTGTTCACCTCCCCCTTCACTTGCTCGTCATGCTTCATGTGCATCTTCAGGTAGTTGAACAGATGATAATCTGAAGGCGCCAGGTCAGGGGAATACGCGGGGTGGTTCAAAATATCCCATCCGAACGACTCCAAAGTTGCTTTGTTGCGTTGGTCATGTGGGGCCTGGCAACAGGTCAGGGGAATACGCGGAGTGGTTCAAAACATCCCATCCGAACGACTCCAAAGTTGCTTTGTTGCATTGGCCATGTGGGGCCTGGCATCAGGTCAGGGAAATACGCGGGGTGGTTCAAAACATCCCATCCGAACGACTCCAAAGTTGCTTTGTTGCGTTGGCCAAGTGGGGCCTGGCAATGTCGTGCAGAAGGCAGACTCCCTTCTGCAGCAGTCCCCTTCTCTTGTTCTGAATTGCCCTTCTTATTTTTTTAAAGTCTCACAATATCGATAAAAATGCGATCAAAATTATCCCTTTGTGGTCCCAAAACACGGATGCCATGATTTTTTTGGCAGCAATCGAGGTTCTGAGTTTTTTGTCTGAGGGTGATGAGGTGTGACGCCATTGGGAGGATTGTCTGTTAGTTTCAGGGGTATGGGTAACCAAAGTTTCGTCTCTTGTAACAATAGACCCGTCAAACAAAAACGAATCCAAATACCATCGTCTAAGGAATCGCTGCAATATGGTTTGTAGAGATGCACAAAGACGCCATAGTCACCAGGCTGTTGAGAAAGGCAACCCCGCTAAAGTCTGGAAATTTCTCCGGACGGTGGGTATTGGAAAATCTTCTGTGAACCAGGGTTCCAGTAACATAGACCCCGATTCATAAAATGCTCATTTTTCATCTTCCCCAATATCGATAGTTACGCTAAAGCTTGTACTCTTAACCATCTTTCCTCCTTGTCTATCCCGAGTATCCTTTCCTTTAGTTTTAGTCAGGTGTCGGTTGACGAAGTTAAGAAGAACATTTTTGCCATCGGTTCTAAAGCTGTCGGAGTAGATTGTATTAGTCGTACTATGATCATTCCCATAATCGATATCCTATCCCCCGTTATCACCAACATTCTGAATCAGTCCATAGTTGCTGGAGTCTTTCCTGTTTCCTGGAAAGATGCAAATATAAACCCCTACCCAAGAAAGCCAATCCTTCTGGCCTATCTGACTTCCGTTCTATCTCCATTCTTCCATTTCTTTCTAAAGTGCTTGAACGTTTAATCCATAGCCAACTAAGTAACTTCCTAGTACGTAATGACCTGTTAAATCCCTACCAGTCTGGCTTCCGCCCTGGTCATAGTACGACCACTGCCTTAATCAAAATTACAGATGATGTTCGATCAGGTATGGATAACCAGCAGTTAACAGTTTTGACCCTGCTTGACTTCAGTAATGCATTTAATATGGCAGATCACGATATACTGCTTGGGATGCTGCGTTCTCGTAACTTATCACCATCGGCATCTGACTGGTTTCATAGTTACTTGTGCGGGCGTCGTCAGCGTGTTCGCCTTGAGGATTCATACTCATCGTGGTGTAATACGTGTGCTGGCATCCCGCAAGGTGGCGTGCTCTCTCCTCTTTTCTTTTCCATATTTATAAATTCTATTTCTCATAACTTATCTTCATCCTACCGCCTGTATGCCGACGATCTGCAAATTTATTCGCAGGCTCCAATACACAAATTGCATGATGCTATTAACAACACGAATAAGGACCTCTTTTTCATATCACAATGGAGTGAATCGTACGGTCTGCAGGTGAACCCTGCTAAGACTCAGTGCATTATTTTGGGTAGTCCTCATTTTATTTCGAGGGTGAATATGGACCAATTGCCACATATTATGTTTAATGGAGTTCGCATTAACTTTAGCCATACGGTTAAAAATCTTGGCGTTACGTTCGACATCACCCTTTCCTGGTCACCACATGTCTCCGAAGTCAGCAGAAAAGTGTTTGCTTCTGTACGATCCTTAAACCGTCTCCGCAATTTCCTTCCAGATGCTACTAAAATTGCACTCGCCCAGTCTCTTCTTCTTCCTATCCTTGAATATGCTGACTTCTGCTATCCTGACCTCAATGTCGATCTTCTAAATAAATTAGAGCGTATGCAGAACCTGGCGATTCGATTTATATATAGCCTACGAAAATATGATCACGTCTCTCAGTATCGGAAAGAACTAAAGTGGCTATCTGTCCGCCGTCGTAGAGTTCACTCACGTTCACACACGTTCTATCTCTACTATATTCTTTATTATTTGGCCATAAATCTCCTACTTATCTTCGAACCCCTTTTCACTACTTGTTCTCTACACACAACCGACCGCTCCGTTCAGCGACTTCGCTCCGTTTGCATGTACCTCCACACACTACTATTTTTTTCTCCAACTCATTCACTCTGCGTGCCATCCACTTGTGGAATTCCCTTCCAGAGACTATTCAACGCTTTCCGTCACTTCCTGTCTTTAAAACTCAAGTAAAACTTTATTTTCTATCTCTGTAATTTCTGTTCCATCCTTTCGTGTTCTTTTTGTCACTTCGCCATCTTGTAATTGTACGAATTTGGTATAGGTATTATTTTATTTCGTGATTTGTCTATGAAATTTAAATATGTATTAGTATATATTTATTTGTATGTATATTTATTATAAATATATAATAGTTACTATATATGTATAGAATAATAATAATAGCATATAATTTGAAAATTAATTAAGTCGCTTATTTCTCTGCCCTTATTGTAAAATTAAGTATTTCGTGCTTTCCTATAATGAAAGGTTGTCTGGAAGAGATTGCTTTTAGCAATAAGACCGCCTACTGTACACTATGTTATAGTATCTCTACGTATTAACATTACGAAATTGTTTTGCTGTACTAAATAAATAAATAGAGTGCATAAAATCATCACCTTCAAGTTTTAATGTAATTTTTCCTTCACAACGAGATAACGGATAACGCAGCGAATTTCGCACTTGGCGGTAGAATTTATCGACATGGTTCACAGGATACGTTGCTGTGACGACAGTTTTAGTCGTATTGGCGCGTTTTTGAGCTTGTTGGAAAATGGCGGAGCTAAGCTACACGGCAGTGTGACCAACATAGCAAAAAAACCTCTGACCGTAAGAGCCCTGGCACACTTACTTTCTTGACTCGTAGTACCTACTAATAGTCTCTGAGTTAAGCCGCGGACAGACGGACAAACGGACAGACAGACATGGCAAAACTATAAGGGTTCCTTGCTGACCTTGGAACCCTAAAAAGACTGCGCCATGGAGGTTTAAAACTATGTGATTAAAGTACATTTCTGTGTTATTCTACAATACCCAACTGAGATTGGAACAACCTTTCGAAGTTACCCATTTCAATGAACTAAAGTAGTTACAAATTCCATTTTCTATTCTGAATAACCTAGCCTGTTGGTACGAATTAGGCATTACGTGCACGTAGACCGTTAGGTTTATAGTAAGTGCCTAGTTTGGAGGGAAAGTAGTTCGTTCTAAAAGTTGGCTTGGCGACTGGACGTGACTACGAGAGATTGCTGGAATTAAACGCCTTATAAATTAACTTAACGGGGGCGTTAACGGCGGCGGCAAGGTCCGATTTTTTAAAACTCTGGAGCGGCATAAAGTTTTACTTTCGAGCAACTGAGGAGGGAGCGGTAGCAAGCGGCGCGAGGGATTAAGTAGTTAATGTTAAGGCAAAAAATCCAACAAGCACAATCCGCCATCCAGAACATAAAAGATACACACATACATACATACATAACCTGTAAGATTCATAACCCTTATATTGGCTTTGCCGTAGTACGGTAAAAACTAAAAAAAAAAACGAGACCTACAGTACTCGCATATGATGTGTAACATGTGACAAAATACTTATGAAATTAATTAATTATCGGGTCGTACATTCACGGGCCGACCCTTCGAATAGTAGTATGTCATCATTGCCTTTGCCATCACACTAGGCGGCATGGCTATGACAACCTTAGTTTTCGAGAATTAAAAAACGTTCGCATTTCCTGTTACACATTTCCGTCCCATTTCACGAAATCACTCCCACAAATTGCAGGAAAGCGAGAGCAAAGATGTTACACATCAAAAAATTAATGTATAATGCGTGCGTGGTGCTCGTGTGCATTTGTCCGGTGATTTAGTGCCTAAACTACTAAACCACTGGGAGGATTTGGATACAATTACGAAATATTATTTTAATATTTCCAGCCGTTTTGTTCAATTTACTTTATTTTTAGGTTTGCCATGATAACATAGTAAAAAAAATATTTTTTTTAACTCAGAAATGGCTCTGACGATTCCAATAAAACTCTTTACGTTACTATGGAGTTATAATCTATGGGGAACAGCTTTAACTATTATATATCTAAGGCTTACATTATACAAATAAGAACTATGTTAAAACTTCCACAAATTGAATCTTGTAGGCCGCATTTTATCTTACGGTTCCATGTCTATACATATGTTATACTGAATCCACACAAGTTTTTTTTTTATTCTCAATTGGTAAGCCCTTGGCATCATCTCACCTGATTTAAACAATGATAAGGTGAAAAGATTTAAACAATAAAGCAATACCAACCTAGGAACCGGTGATTATTTTAAAGATATAAGACTGTATAACAAATAACCTCAAGAATTAAAAACAATAAGGAACAATTTTACTTTTAAAACTAAGTTGAAAAAAAATCTATTGGAAAAGTGTTTCTTTATAGTATAGACAAATTTGTGGATGATAAATTTTGAGCTTTTAATTTTTTTTTTCTAGGACTTTGGTTATTATTTCTGGGCCTTTGATTGATACTTTGACAAATTTTGACTTTGATTAATTTTTTTCTTAGTTTATTATTTACATAACTAATAATGACACAACAAGACTTCAGATTGTTAACAAGCTTTGCTTTACGAAATTTTTACATTTTTTTAGGATTTATCTTGATTAGGTATGTATATTTGATTGATTATTGTTTTCTTGTATATCGTGCATGCTATAGGATTGTAATTGTGTTTCAATTTAGTTTTTCTTTATTTCGTATTTGATTTTTATCTGTACAAATTGTTATTTCATAATTTCAAACACAATGTTACAATAATCAGTTTCATAATTTCAAACACAATGTAACATCAGTTTTATAATTTCAAACACAATGTTACAATAATCAGTTTCATAATTTCAAACACAATGTTACATCCATAATTCATAATTATTCATAATTATTTATTCACATATTATTTGCAAAAGGAAGTTCACAGTACATGTGTAAATTAGATGTTATGTCAGTTACAAATAACCTTTTTTAAGGCATTAGTGAAAATAAATTCCTATCTTTGAACACAATGCAAGAAATTAAAAATAAATGTCAATTTATAAAAAAAAATGTCAATACCGTCCATCTTATACAATAAATTATTAAAATTGTTAATTTAAACATGGTTTATTCTATTTTATAATTTGTCATCAAAATATTCCTTCATTGTATAATAATTCTTATTCATAAGCAATTTCTTTAATTCAGTCTCAAATTTACCACCTTGGAGGGCCTTTATTGAGTTTGGTAAGTGATTAAAGGTTTTTATAGCCATGTAGAATGGACCGCTTTGGTATAAAGCAAGTCGTGTGGCTGGCAACACAATATCATCTCTTTGGCGAGTAGCATAGCGCCGTGGCATATCGCCGATTCGTTGGAAATACTGCGAATGGTTTTGAACAAACCGACACAATTCTAAAATATATACGCTTATAACCGTCAAAATTTTTAATTTTGCAAAAAGCATTCGACAAGTCTCTCTTTGTGGAGTGAATGTAATGATTCTGAGGCAACGTTTTTGAAGAACGAAGACAGTTTGCATATCAGTTGAGTTGCCCCATAGTACAATTCCGTATCTTATCCAAGACGCAGCGTGGCTGTGGTAAGCAGCAAGTGCACATTTTTCGTTTGTACAGTTTCGAAGTTCACGCAGTGCATATGAAAACTGACTAAGTCTGCCCGCGACTACCTCAACATGGTGTCTCCACGACAAGGTCGAGTCTATGGTTATTCCTAGGAACGAAAACTTATCAACTTCTTCAATTTTCTGGTTGTTGTAATTTATTCCCAAGGACAGTGGTGCTCTTTGGTATGGGCGGAACTGCATAATTTTGGTTTTATCAAAATTTACAATAAGACCTATTGTTTCTAAGTAATTTACAACTTTGATTAGGGATTCTGTTATCAAATTTTGTAGCTCACTTGTGTCATTGTAATCACAAAAGAACAACATGGTGGCATCATCCGCAAACAAGACTATTTTATGTGGAACAACAGAAGGAAGATCATTTATATATGATAAGAATAGTAGGCATCCCAACACGCTACCCTGCGGAATAGATCCGGATACAGTTTCGATAGAAGAGTTTATCTGTTGAAGTTCTCGGGTTGCTTCATTAAAATGTGCCACCTGTACGAATTGTTTTCGCTCAGATAGATAAGAAGTTAGCCAGTCTTTTGCCTTTCCACGTATTCCCAATAAGTCAAGCTTTCGCAGTAGTATATTATGAGAAACCCGATCATATGCCTTTGACATATCCATAAAAACAGCAACAGCACATTTTTTTTCATTTAAAGCATTATAAATATCAAAACAACAATCAAAAACGGCAGTTGTTGTGGAGTGGTTTTTCCGGAAACCATGCTGATGCTTAGTTAAAACACTATTTTTTTCGAAGAAACTGTAGATTCTGTGACATATTATCTTCTCAAACACTTTAGAGATGATAGGCAAGAGGACAATCGGACGGTAATTTGTTTTATTAAGTTTATTTCCTTTTTTAAAAATAGGTCTTACGATAGCTAGTTTTAAGATTTCAGGAAATTCGCCTCTCTCGTAGGACTGGTTTATTAAAAATATCAGAGGTGGCACAAATTCATCTACACAATCGACTAGCAGAGTCGTCGGAATCTCGTCATGACCGCAGGAACTTTTACGCTTAAGTTTTAATATTGATTTCCTTACTTCAGACTCAGTCACACTACCGAGAAAAATTGTGTTGGGTAAAGTTTTCATATCAATATTGCGAGGGACATTTTTAATTGTATTCGAACCTATGTTTAAAAAGTACTTATTAAATGAATTTGCAATTTTGGTCGGGGATGTCACAAGGGTATTTTGTTCATCTAAAATTAGATTTTCTTGATGTTTCTTTTTGTCAGGATTTACTTTTTCGTTAATTATACTCCACATTGTTTTATATTTATTACTAGAACTGTTTATTCGATGTATGTAAGATTTTCGTTTTTCGGTTGTTATTATTTTCTTCAATATTTTACTGTACGATTTAGCATAGTCTTTCAGTGTTTCATTTTCAAATATAGTCAAAAGATAACGAAGAGTGCGTTTATGGTTACAACATTTCCTTATTCCTTGAGAAATCCACCTAGTTTTTCTGTTATTCTTTAGAATTATAGTTTTTCTAGTTATGTATGTATCTAACAGCTTTTTAATCTTTGTGTAGAAGTAGTAGTAATTTTTATCGACGCTATTTTCGGAGGATAAAATGTTAAACCACTTAATTTTCCCTAATTCAGTTTTAAATTTAGTTATATTATCTTTGTTAAATATGCGTTTCTTTGTTTTGTATGTCAAATTTTGTTTTAAGTTACAGTTTTATTATTTCAAACACAATGTTACATTAATCAATTTCATAATTTCAAACACAATGTTAAAATGAACTGAACTGAACTAGAACCATGTAGTTATGGCCTACTACCCGCGGAAGTTTCTTGTACCAGGAAAAATTTGGATAAGGTTCCTCCCATACAAGACCAGGTTGTTTGTTACTTTTTCTCAAAAATGGCTCTATCGATATTAATGAAACTTTGCGTATAATTAAGGCTCAATAAGGCCTACTACACTAGGTCCTTCATTACTCCAGGAAAGATCTAATTAACTACGAACTACTATAAACTACAAACCCAAATAATTTGTAAATTGTTCATCGAGTATATTATGCTTTATTTTTATTCTTTGCTTAAGTAATCATAATGTTTATTGTTAATGATTATTGTCTGACTCGGTGGCTCAGTGGTTAGTGCTCTTGACTACTGGTCCAAGAGTTGTGGGTTCGATCCCCACCCAGGGCAAACATTTGTGTAATGAGTAGATTTGTTTGCTCTGTGTCTGGGTGTTAAATTTCTATAAATGTATGTATATAAACGCATATAAGTATGTATATCAGTCTCTGGTTCCCATAACACAGGGAATCCTACTTTGAGGCCAGATGATCATATGTGATTTATCCCAAAAAAAAATATTTTTCCTAAAAAAATATGCCAAATATACCCGCTTTATTCCAAATTTATCCGTTCTATGCCAAACTAACCTTATGCCTAATTTCCATGTCGCACCTACTCCTCTAAAGGTTGGAAGCTCTACACTCGAAGTTTTTGCCGAAAAGTGTACCTGAGACAAACAGTCCAGTTAAGTAGGTCCAACTTCAAGAAAGAGATCAATTGTTGAATCCAACTCCGAATACATATTTACCAGCTCTATGCCAAATTTATCCACTCTATGCCAAAAATATAGAGCGGGTAAATTTAGCATAGAGCGGGTAAATTTGACATAGAGTTGGTAAATTTGGCATAGAGCGGATCAATTTGGCATAGAACTGGTCAATTTTGCATAAATCGGGTAAATTTAGCATAGAGCTAGTAAATTTGGCATAGAGCTAGTAAATTTGGCATAGAGATAGTAAATTTGGCATAGAGCTAGTAAATTTGGCATGGAGCGGGTAAATTTGGCATAGAGCTAGAAAATTTGGATTAGAGCGGGTAAATTTGGCATAGAGCGGATAAATTTGGCATAAAGTCAGTAAATGGGTGGCGGCGAACAACTTATCTTATGTAGGTACTTCTCCGCCATACTTTTTAGTCCGTAAATATCAATGTTTCCCGAGGGATCTGGAAATAAACATTACTAGGCTTGCATGCAGCTTGCGGCTCGCGAACCTCACACCCTTAAGATAATCATAAAAAATACACCTACGCAAAAGTACCTCACAAAAAAAAAATAAGTAGGTAAAATAAAACAGTATTCTATATTTTAGTATAGTTTGTGAAGCAAACTCTTTTCACGGTTTGCGACATTGCAATAACCATGCCTCTTGAAAATGTTTGTTTATTCTCCAACAAATCTTGTATTTTATTATTATTTCAAGACAACGGGTCCCATGGAGCGTAATGTAATAAAATCGCTGACATTGACATAACTTCTAGAGGTTTACACAACACAGGGTGTTTTAAACTTGAAACTAGTGAAAGACGGACAAACATACAGAACAGCACAGATGGTAACAGTTTCCACAAACTGGTGAATGGGTTCGAATAGGATTTTCACTGCTTTTCGTATAATTACCTAATTATTTTCTTAAAATATATTTTTACGAAAATCTTTCTAAATATCGACATTATGACAAACTAATTAGTAATCTGTGATTATGACTTCATTGCTTGCAAGATTTCAAAGTGTTCATTCAAAATAAGTGCATATTACACTCTTTCTGATGGTCATAAAATAATAATTATACTTATACATAACTAGCTTTTGCCAGCGGCTTCGCTCGCGTGAACATAGTTTCTATGACTGTCTCCGAGGGTGCGCTAGCTAATCTATCTATCTACTAAATTTCATCCAGATACGTTCAGTAAATTTTGCATGAAAGAGTAACAAACATCCACAGGGACGCAGGGAGGGGTTGCACCCCTTTGTTGTTGATGTTCCACCTTTTTGCACGAATCGTTACGTTATTCTTCATTTATTATGCGTACAGCACAGAGTATAGATCAGTTCCGAGCCTCTGAGCTAGACATTTCATATGAAACCTCCCGGGGGTGCCGCTCGGCTGTCCCATTTCAAAACACAGTAACTGTAAAATTTTTAGATGTGATTTTTTTTTAGTATCATTGCAATTTTTATTACTTTAAGGACTTTTTTTTAAGTATGTATTCTTCTACTTCTACTCATAAATCAATTTTTTTATCAATCCAGCGGGCAATCTTTTTTTTATAAGGCAAATTTAGAAAAATATGAGAATTGTCAGTTACTGTGTTTCGAAATTGAGCAGCCGCGCTGTCGGTGATTTCAGTGCCTTATAAATCTTTAAAAGCGAATAGATTAATCTAAACTGAAGTATTAATTGTCATTTTAAGCGATATCTGCTAATAATTGCGAATTTTATTAAAATAGAAATTATTTTTATGAGTGAATAGGCATCATTTGTACCATCCTTGACTACATCGTCACAGTTTCCATCAGGTGAGATATAGTCTAACGCACTCTTCTCTTCTTCTCTCCTATCGTGTCGTGTGGCACAATTAACCGTGCTATCCAAGGGATAGATAGTTGTGGGGTTGGAAAGTGACACAGACTACTACCTAATTAGCGTAGCCCAACATAGTTCCCGAAGGGATCTAGAGAAAACTTGCAGCTCGCGTACTGCGCACCCTCGGAGACAGTCATTCTCATAGTTAACCGGTCAACCGCTGACCATATTTGCGCTAAAAATCCCAAATTGAATAAAAAAACTAATTTTTCCGTCGCTTTAAATGATGTGTTTTGATTCTTCTTATCGTGAGGCACAATTAACAGTGGTATCCAAGAAATAGACGGCGGTTGCTTGGTGTTGCACTTAGCATCACCCGCGGTCACGTGTAGGGCATTTAGATTTACACCTACGGACGTGTGCAACGCGACCTTCATACACATCTGGAATCAGATGTACAGTTTTCTCACGATGCTTTCTTTCACCGTTAAAGCAATCGGTAAGTATATGCACGTAAGTTTAAAAAAACTCATTGGTACATTGGCCGTTCGGATTTGAACCCGGGACCTCTGGTTAGGAGGATCGAGTCGTTACCGGTTGAGCCACCGACGCTTTTTCAATCTCAATTTACACTCAATTTTAACTGAGTCCGATTACTTTTAAGGTTCCGAACCGAAAGCACACGACTTCCGTCCTACCATGTCCTACCATCCAACCTTAAAAGAGCTGTATCTTTTGAACCGTAATAGGTAGAAACAATAAACTAATAAGTAGTGGTGCGGAACCCTCGGTGCTCAAGTCTAGCTCGCACTTGGCCGGTTATTCTAATGTAAGGTGCTTTGGTACTTCATATCAAACAGCTTTTTAAAATAAACTTTTTGCGAGAAAGTACAGGGTGGCGTGCAATTTATTTTTATTACACCTATTCAAAAAACTACCATTGGTTCCTCAATAAATGCGAACTAAACTCTACTTTGCTCCCTATAAGGAGATTTGTTTCTCTTCTGATTGCCCCGAGTTCGTGAAGGTTGAATGTAAAAAAAAAAAAAGTCACATACACTTTTTACTTTTGTGATTGGTTAGCAAGGAGTTGAATTAAAATACTAACTCTTTGTAGGTAACGTGAAGTTAACCAAAGAGGTCGAAGACGTAATGTATGAAAAAATTACTAGTCGTTTAAGTTTTGGCGGCACTGTGCGCTGAAAAAAAAGAATGGTCATATGCATTCTTCTTTCTTTTCATTTCTTTTTTCATAGATTTTTATAAAAAAAATGTGCTTTTTTCGGGTCCAAAACATTTTATTCTCTGGCGACGTATATTGAATACTCTAGCTAGAATGTTATTTTGTTCCCTTGTTACACAAATAACTATTAAGTGCCATTATTTACCTATAGTTTTCTTTTTCCTTCGTATAAAATGCCATCTCTGACATCAAAGCAATCAACATTAGGCTTTGTCGTCTGGTGTTCATCAGAGACAGTAATTTGTCCTTAGGTCACTAACACCTTAAGTAATGGTAGTCGTTGGAATGGCGGTTAAGGCTCCTTCAGCACGTCTAATGTTGCTTCATCATTTGGCTAATGGTTTCTTTTGTTTATTAGGATAAAATATCGTGTTCCAGACCTCGCGCACAGTTTAAATAACTTTGTACTCATTACTATCCCTATCTACCAATTAAGGCTGCTCCGTCCCTAAAATTAGCAACTTAATTCACAATTTTTCAAACATCGAACGAAACAGCTTGAAAATAAAGTTCTTTTCAGCTCGACGTCAATCTCTGCGGACGAATCGTGCGAAAATTGTGGTTTTTAATTCATTACAAATAAAATAAGATGAATTTCCAAAAGGTAAGGAAACAAAATCATTTTATATTGTTTTGTAAAAAAGTTACGGTGAAGGAAACCTGCACACGCCTGCGAAGAAATTCGAAGGTTATGTGTGAAGTCGACCCACCCGCACTGGGCCCACGTGGTCGACTAAGGCTCGATCGCCCTTATTCAGGGTAGGCTTGAGCCCCTCGGCGGGGACGTATATAAGCTGATGTGATGTAAAGAAGTTCATAAATTATCATAATGTTCTATTCAAATTGCAGCAGTTCTATGGTTATAACTAGAAAACAAAGATGCATTAAGATATTTTTTAGGGCTCCTTACCCAAAGGGTAAAAGCGGGACCCTATTACTAAGACTCTGCTGTCGGTCCGTCTGACTGTCTGTCCGTCTGTCTGTCTGTCCGTCTGTCACCAGGCTGTATTTCATGAACCTCGATAGCTACATAGTTAAAATTTTCACACATGATGACTGACTCGTTGGCTCAGTGGTTACTGCTCTTGACTGCTGATCCGAGGGTTGTGGGTTCGATCCCCACCCAGGGCAAACATTTGTGTGATGAGCAGATTTGTTTGCTCTGTGTCTGGGTGTTAAATATCTATATATGTATGTATTTAAACGTATGTAAGTATGTATATCAGTCTCTGGTTCCCATAACACAGGGAATCCTACTTTGGGGCCAGATGACGATGTGTGATTTGTCCCAGAATATTTATTATTTATTTATTATTTATTATTATTTCCGTTGCCGCTATAACAACATTTTCAAAAATTTAAAAAAGTGAAAGTCTCCGTACACAAAAAAATGGTAGGTGTTATTTAATTTTTACGCGACTCCTCCAGAAGGAGGGTTATGTTTTTCGAGTGTATGTGTGTATGTTTATTTATTTAGTTGGCACGCTCTGTACCCTGGCTTGATGGTTTTTGGAGAGCGAGGTGTCGTTAGATTCGTCTTGAGCCCGTGAGTGATATAAAATATTTTTTTACCAGACTAGCCAAAAAAGAGAGGTTACCTTTTGATGCAGTCAGTTTTTTAATTTTTAATTAATTCCTAAAGTAATTTAAATCTTATGTTTGTACGAGTAGTAATGTGCGTGCAAAATTGATAATTAATTATTGTCATATAAGAGGTACTTAACTTGGCGATTTTTTTTGCGTTCGAGGTAATTTAAAGCAATCCTGCTTTCGTCTAAAGTCAGCCCTCGGTCAGATAGTCTATTGCCAATTTCTTTTAAATTTATACACTAAGCATTATTTTATAATGTTCATTATGCTTTTTACGCCCTCTTAAGTAAATCCCGCAGGAAAGCCGCAGCCTAAAGGTTAACTATAAAATTAACCTGTCACTAACTTTTGCAATGAAATGAACCTTGCATAATAACGACCTGTCCATCCTGCCTAAACTTTAGGGTTAACAAAACCTATTTCACTATTATCACTGTTTGATAGGCGAAATTAAACTTATCAGCAAACTGAACGCATACTATAGTATTTTTCTAGCGTACTCTATGCTTGCCCATCAGCCTCCTTTCGCTGATATGATGATGATCATATGATTATCATCACACCAACCAAAAGACAGTATTTTTCTAGCGTACTCTATGCTTGCTCATCAGCCTCCTTTCGCTGATATGATGATGATCATATGATTATCATCACACCAACCAAAAGACGTCCACTGCTGGTAATAGGCCGGACCCCCCCCCCCTCTTGGCCCATTGGCCGTAGTCATTATGCTTGGCAGGCGGGTTGGCGATAGCAGTGGGCGGTGGGTGTAGTAGCACAGTACACGGCAAGGACGCTGCTGTCCATTCTCCAATGTCACTTACCCTCATGAGAAAATTCCGACTTCAAAACTATAAAATAGTACAATAATAAAACGCAGTTCCAGCAAACCCAGCGTGCGTATTGTGCTGTCCGTGTGAACCGGCCTACTCTTGTCAAAGGCATTAATGACATTCAATGATTTTAATGTATTACTTCTCGTGTCACATTGTTTTTATGTTCTAATGACATAATTTGTTGTATATCTATGATTGTATTTTGAATTTATTAACTAATGATTATGTCTATTTTTATATTTTTAAACCGACGTCCAAAAAGGAGGAGGTTCTCAATTAGACTTTTTTTATATTTTTCACCTCAGAACTTTTGAATGGATGAACCGATTTTGATGATTTTTTTTATATTTGAAAGCTAGTGCTCACCGTGTGGTCCCATATAAACTTTATCAAAACGGTGTAGTACTTTATTAGAAAATTAACAATAACCAAAAATAATAATGCAAAATTGTACTAAGTTGTTGCGATGGAAGTCGGTTTTTAACGTGTTTAACGTTTTCAATTATCACAAATGACATGTATAATTATTTAATTACTTTTTTATGACTATCAGAAAGAGTGTATACCTTTTGCACATATGTACAAGCTTTTATTTAACTTGCAATGTATATATGTTTGTTCGGGTGGAAGTTAAATTTGACCCACTACCCGATTTCCGATTGAGCTGAAATTTTGCATGCATATGTATATCGCGTGACAATGCAATATTAAAAGCTTGAACCTAAATGTTTTTAGGTTTTTCGAAAATTATTTGAATAAACATCTTGAAATCTATTTATCTTTAGGGCTTACCATTTGTGGATTAAATAACCAAAAAAACGTACTGGTAAGTGGTGTTTTCCTTTGGAGGGATAAAGTTTTTAAATTTTAATCTTTTATCTTGTTCCCATACCTCGTAGGTATTCTTAAAGAGGATCCATCAAATAGGGTATGGGAATTGGGGCCTAAGACCAATGACGACGATAATAACGATCTACCAACTACATGAAAATAACTTTCAAGGCTTTAATTTTTTATTTTTGGTAACCGACACCAGACTGGCAGCCTAATTAACTATTTAATCAATACGAGCTCTTATAAATGTTTCAGCGGCGCACATTGAGAATATTCGATTACCTGTCTGCCGTTTACTTGCTAGTACTACTTATCTTATATTATGTCCATGTTCCCGTCACAACCACAATGCTTACAATTACCTGCCTTTGTGCTATTTGAACTGCAGATAGGATAGAAATTCGCCGGCTGAGTCGATTTGTATATCAGAGGAGAAACAAAAGAAAAACACAACTTCATTAACTAAATCATTAAATAATATGAGAACGATTATAGAAAAAGCTGCCAAGTGCGAGTCTGACTCTCGCACCGAGGGTCTCGTACCACCACACAAGTTTAACAATAATACCTATTCATTAAAAACAAAAGATATCAACAAGAGTGACAGAAAAATGTTTGTTTTTTATTTAGTTTGGACTCCTTAGCGCGAGTAGGTACGACTTACACTTGGCCAGTTTTTAATACTTTTGTTTTACTGTAGGGTTGGTACTTTAATTGCACCAAGTTGTATGCTTGTATAGTCCGTTCGCTCATTTAACCGCATCTTTAGCGGCTCCCGACAAACGCTCTGTAAAGGTGCCGCTCTGAGTTCGCAGTGCGCGGCGGGCGGCAACTTTGACAGTGTTTGTCGGGAGCCGCTAAAGATGCGGTGAAATGAGTGAACGAATTTTATTTATTATGGCTCCCGACAAACACTGTCAAAGGTGCTGCCCGGCGCGTCGCCGGCGGCGCGGCAACTTTACAGAGTGTTTGACGGGAGCTGTCAAAGATGCGTTTAAATGAGCCAACGAACTTTTTATATTACCGCTTTTACGAAAGAGCGTACACAAAAAACCTAATAAGAATACCTACGTTACTTGTATGTAATTACTAATGTATCTTATCACTTATTTAATTTTTATTATTCGTTGGTTAAAAGTGGGAGATTTATCTCCAATAATTAAACATAAGTATTCTGTGAAAATTTCAGCCAGCTACCTATTACAATTCCAAAGATACACCTTTTTGAAGCCAACAGAGACAGACGGACGGACGGACAGACGGTTACCTGGTACGTAACCCTTGTCACGTCGGTGGCTCAGCAGTAGCGACTCGGCCCTTCTGTGTGGAAATTTAACCACGCTAAACAAGGGTTAAAAAAGAACTTGCGAAAAGCGATTTGTACTCCGGGTTCTAAGTCTCCACGCAATTCCGACTCGCACTTGGCTGGTTTTTTGAAGTAAAGCTCCTTTACGCACGCTTGACTTGGGGAGTAAGCTAGTGGATGCGTGACGAGAGCGTTACGGAAGTGTGTTCGGGCGAGGCGAACGGAAGTTGTGAGGGATATATAAATTAGTAAAGATAGAAAGAGAGATACTATTCATTTTTGTTTACCAACAAAATCGGTTGCCAAGGCAACAATATCGGTTGTCAAAACAAACAAAAGATAAAAAAGATTTGACCATTTTCAGAGGATAATAAAATTATTTTCATAAACTGTCTATACCTCCATATGACAAAAAAAATTGGATTATTTTCTGAAAACTAAGTATTTACTTTCATACATATAGATGGAGCTAAATAAGTTTTTACTTCAGTCGTGTGATCTAAAGCACATTCGTATTTTTTAAAATTGGTTTCGAGATCCTTAACGCGAGTAGGAGTCACACTTAGCTGGTTTTCTTAAAACGGTACAAAAAATACAGCCTTTCAGACGTTGGACGGACAAAGAAAAGACAGACAAGACAGCGTAGGCTTAAAGAATATGAACACCTACTTACATTCATCATCATCACCATATTAGCCGAAGGACGTCCAATGCTGGACATAGACCTACATTCACAGGGTCTCAAACACTATTGTAGAGTTCCCAAACTCATATTCTGGTTGATTTATTTTTCGATTATTTTAGCAAGCGTGGACACGAATTTTCTCCAGATCCCTCAGGTACTATATCGGGCTATTCTGATTAGCAGTCTATGTCACTAACCACCCTCTCAACCAATTCTATACAAAAAATCACTTCGATCCGTTGCTCCGTTACGACGCCGACGTGCGTGGGCGTGGAAATGAGTTTTCCAAATCGGAACAACCAATTTCCCATTTAATTTTTTATCTTCTTACTTGTGCCGTATTTATTTTAACTGGCTCCATTTACAAGGCTCGGTCTTCCCGTGTGAAATAGCTAAGGCTGAATAATTCGTGATGCAACGGCCGTGGGAACGCCACCCACGGCTGATAATGCAAATTTTGAATTGGACACTTTAACAAGCTTAAGCAAGGTTTGTACCACGGATCAGATAAATAAGGTTGGATTGGAAATGTGCGCTGGGCAGGCGCGCCACAAGTATGATGAGTTAATCATACTTAACCGAAGCACGCGTTCAAAAGCAAACTTTTTATTTGCGTATGGTTGTGTGTAACGTACAGACTCTCGAAATGGTGTGAGACACAATTGCAGCCCTGTGTTCTTAAGTGTGTTTTGTTTATTAGTGTGCGCAATTCATGTATGTATTATTATTGCTTGTGTAGTGGAGTTGATGGGTGGGAGAAGGGCGGCGACGCTGGTTTTCAAACATAAGTGTGACTATTGCCAATCCAACCCTATTTATCTTATCCCTGGTTTGAACACAGACTAAGTAACTAAGGAAAATAATTTCAGATGTCCAGAGAAAAGAGCTTCGTTTCAGTAAGCCTTCTTCTTATCGTGTGGCACTATTAACCGTGCTATCCAAGAGATAGACGGCGGTTGCCTGGCGTTGCGCTTAGCATCACCCGCGGTCACGTGTAGGGCATTTAGATTTACACCTACGGACGTGTGCAACGCGACCTTCATACACATCTGGAATCAGATGTGCAGGTTTCCTCACGATGTTTTCCTTCACCGTTTTAGCAATCGAGTAAGTTTATGTACGTAAGTTTCGAAAAAACATATTGATACATTGGCCGTCCGGATTTGAACCTGGGACCTCTGGCTAGGAGGAGGACCGATTCGTTATCGGTTGAGCCAATGACGACGCTTTTGAGTAAGTTGAATAATTTAATTAATTAATTTAGCACAATAAACCGAGGAGTTTTGCCTTCAATCTATCGTGGCATATTTTCATCATATCAGCCGAAAAACGTCTTTAAACGAATTATAAAATGCGTGGAAGAAATTGCTACCTAGCAATAAGGCCGCCTATTTTATTATATAGCCTTTCTTCTATAGTGTTAATTTCTTTTTTTTTATGTTTTGATGCATTAAAGAACATTGTATTGTATTGTATAAAAAATATATATGAAATTTTCACAACAAAACTTTTTTCTATATTCTAATTTACCCCCCAAAAGTGGCCCCCATGTTTAAAATTAATTTATTTACTACACATGTCCATCTTTGGGTTACCAACTTTACTTACATATGTGTACCAAATTTCAACTCCATCGGTCCTGTAGTTTCTGAGAAAATCGCCTGTGACAGACGTACGGACAGACGAGTGATCCTACAGGGTTTCGTTTTTCCTTTTGAGGTACGGAACCCTAAAAAGGGTGTTAGGGGTTTTAAATTTTCAAGCGACTTCCAAAAAGGAGGAGGTTCTCAATTCGTTTGTATGTTTTTTTTATGTGTGTTACCTCAAAACTATTGACTGGGTGCACCGATTTTTGTGATTCTTTTTTTAATTGAAAGCTAATGCTTTCCGTGTGGTCCCATATAAATTTTATCAAAATAGGTGTAATACTTTATTAGAAAATTTACAAAAACCAAAAATAAAAATGTACTAAGTTGTTGCAATGGAAGTCGGTTTTTTAACGTGTTTAGCGTTTTTCAATTTAAATATCAATTACCTATTTGTAATGTTAAGTGTACCTATCTAAATACCTAACATTAAGTCTATTTGACTACATGACATCTAAGTATACTTGTACGTCTGAAGTGTTTTACAATTTAATCACAAGTTCGCTTTAAGACTGGTTTTGAAACCGCGTCAAAGGCACGCGAAATACAATTTAAGCAGGCTCGTACAAAACTCATCTGCTTTGTACATTTTAGGTTTAATTCTTTTCTTAGCCTTGCCGCCAAACATCAATATTAACAACATTGATGTGTTCCAGCTTGAAGATAAGATAGCCAGTTCCCCATTACGTTGGGGAATCTTGGTTAGTCCCCTTGCATCTTCGGCATCATCGTCACTTACCATAAGGTGAGATGATGCCAAGGGCTAACCAATTGTGAATAAATAAATATAGTTTAAAAAAACCAAAAAAACACGCTTTTAAAGCAGATCAAACTGAAAAAAATAAAAATCATTCTTAATATAAGCTGAAAACAATAATGAACGAAAACTTCTAGTATTGTTGTGAAAGTTTTTAATTTAGGATAATGAGATAAACTTACGAAATTATTGTATTGTCACTGATTCTTGATTCTTGTACAGAGTTTAAATTAAATCTGTTTAAAGTGGGTCAAAATCTAGTGCAAAGGAGTGCAAACATAGAAACTAACATACTTACAGGTGAAGCTAATATAAGCGTGTTAAAAAGGTGTATTTTCACCGACCTCAAAAAAGGAGATTATCTTTTTGACTGTATGTGTTTTTATGTATGTATGTAGGATCCCCGATTATGAACCGATATTGATGATTCTTTATTTAATTGATAGATCAGGTCGGTCCCATAAATTTTATCAGAATCCGTTCAGTATTTGGAAATTGGATTTGGAAATTAACAAAAACAAAAAATTTTAACCGCCTCCGTGGCGTAATGGTTAATCCATTCGCTTCACACCAGGAGGTCGCGGGGTCAACTTTGTAAGACTCGGTTTGGATGGTAATAGGGCATTGTCATAGCCCGCCTGGCCAACTACCACCATCTTATCTAAGTCTTGCCGCCAAACATCATTGATGTGTTCCGGCTTGAAGATAAGATAGTCATATCCTCGTTGCGTTGGAGAATCTTGGTAAGACCGCTTCCATCTTCGACATCATCGTCACTTACCATAAGGTGAGATGATGCCAAGGGCTTATCAATATGATGAATAAAAAAAAGTACCTATCAAAAAAGGTACTTAGTTGTTGTTCCGATTGAAGTAGGTTTTTTTATGTATTTTTTTTATGCGTTCCCAAGGTATCCATCCAGTAACGTATAACGAGTAACGTATATCCGAGGAGCGGTCGTAGCTCCGTGTGACCTGCGTAGGCACGATAGGTTAACTGACCATGAGAGCGGTGATTACCTGGATAGTTTTTACTGTTAAAGACATTTATCTCAACCGTTTCCGTGGATTGCAAGGTACGTTTAGCCAAAGTATATACAGGGTCTTAACAAAGGTATGCACTTATTTTTAACTGAAGCTTGTACTCATGAAACTGAACAACTTTCCTAAAGATACCCATAAATTCGCAAAAAAAAATTTTGGACTTCCCATGCAAATCGATCAGCTGGCGGGAAAACTTGGCGAATTGTCCATAGGTTTCCTAGGGAAAGTTGTTCAGTTTAATTAGTACAAGCTCCAGTTAAAAATAAGTGCATACCTTTGTTAAGACCCTATATTAGTACTTACATTACCGTATGGACACTCCCTGCCGCTCTCTAGATTGCAACATCACCCCCTCGTCACCCAGATTGATACATATTGGTTACAGTTTGGTTCTCGAACGTATGGGATTTTCGCCGTGATTTTGTTTACTCCGTCATTTGTTTTTAGAAATGCCATTTCACGACCATTTGTATGCAGTGTCTGGGGTGTAGTTTAGCCGTTGGTGCCAGTTGCTTTCACTACATGGCAGTTATTAAGCCGTACCAAGCGGCTTGAAAGCTTCTGACATTAGGGCTCGGCTAAATTGGTCAAGACGTTGTCTATAGGTAAGTATGAATGTAGGACTTTCAATTTCAGTCTGCTTACCTACTGAAATACGGCTAGAGAGTGGAATTCCCTGCCAGGGCGTCTGTTTTCTCCGATTTGTATAATTTAGGAATCTTCAAGACGAGAGTGAATAGGCACTATTTGTGCTTGCGTGTTACATCCTCGGTTACATCGGCATTTACCATCAGGTGAGGTGCAGCCAAACGTAAGACGCGAATGAATAGGCACTATTTGTGATTGCGTGTTACATCCTCGGTAGTATCGGCATTTACCATCAGGTGAGGTGCAGGCAAACGTAAGACGAGAGTGAATAGGCACTATTTGTGCTTGCATGTTACATCCTCGGCTGCATCTGCACTTACCATCGGGTGAGGTGCAGCCAAACTCACTCAAATTATTAATAAACCATTTCGAAAACCTAAATTTATTGTAGGTATACCCACAAACTTTTAATATTGCATTGTCACGCGGTATACATATTCGTAGCATCTAAAATTTCAACTTAATCGGAAACCGGGAAGTGGACCAAATTTAACTTGCAAGATTTAATAACAGACACCACCGGGACAAGTGAAACTAAATAAAAGCTTTTAATAGCAGGCTCTTGTCTGTCCGGGTCCGGGAGGTCGTGGTTCGATCCTGCCACGTACCAATGTGTTTTCGAATTTAGATTTCATATTTACGTATAACCGATGCTCTTATACGGTGAAGGAAAACATCGTGAGGAAACCTGCACACGCCTGCAAAGAAATTCGAAGGTTGTGTGTGAACTGGGCCCGCGTGGTGGACTAGGACCCGATCGCCCTAATCCAGGGCAGGCTCGAGCCCCTCGGTGGGGACGTATATGAGCTGATGTGATGATGAATGGCAGGCTCCCAGCATAGCAATGGCGGACATCCTAGGAAAATTTCGTGTTAACCGTTTTATCAATACCTATATTCTCTTACCGTCGGTGTTTATTTCATGCGTCTAACGTATAATTATGTAGGAGAAAAATCCAAAAATCTCTCAAAACTACATAACTCGATACTTTTTATAATGTAATTATAAAAAGTATCGAGCGAAAACCAATAAATCGTGTTTTTGTTTTAGCCATACGAAATAAGAAGCTTCAAAGAATCAGCTGTGTAGTTTTAACATTCACAAAGGTTGCGGCCGACTCTTCATACTTTGGCAAAAATGCACAAATTTTGGGAGCCTGCCCTTAAAGTACAACCTCCTCCAATCGAACTTGGCCCCGTGTGTGGAGTATGACCTAACCTTCCCCAGTTTGGGAAGAGACCAGTTCCCAAGCAGTGGGAACATTCTGGGTTGTAAACGAATGAATTAAGTTTATTAATAATCGTGTTGTGTTGTAAACGGATCGATACTTCATCGTTTCCCGCTATCAATCCGATTACAAGTATAAATTATGCTTTAAGATCCATTACTTCGCTTACGGCAATATAAGGCTGTTTGTAGTGTTGCGCAATTTTTCAATGCAATTCTGAGGATCTTATAAATGTTCTACCCGGTACCTAGTGTGGGTGGAAAATTGTGATGTGGTTTCTCTGAAGTATTTGGATTGTTTCTGTCAGAATGGGTTTTTGTGATAGATTAATACCTACCTACCTATAAGCACAGTCTAAAGAATCCATGCTGTCGCCCTACGGAGACGATTAGACAGGGGTTGAGGGATGAGAAGGGGGAGGGGTCCCGATAGACTTAGTCACCGTTCGGGACAATAATTCATATAATTTAGGCGGTGAAGAAAGACGACGTGTCCAGTCACCTCATATTATCATCATCATCATATCAGCCGAAAGACGTCCACTGCTAGACAAAGGCTTCCCCCCCCGGGGATTTCCACGACGACCAGTCCTGCGCTGCCCGCACCCAGCGGCTTCCCGAGACCTTCACCAGGTTGACGTAGGCTTTGACGCAAACGGTGTGTTGGGCTACTGCATGTATTCTTACACTGTGATATTTGTCTTACTGTAATTTGTTGTATTGTTGAATTTACTGTAAAAACTAGCAAATATCTTTATAAAAAAGGCGGCTTAAAACATTACCCCTCTTTTTGGGAAGTCGGGTAAAATATATCCTATGCCTATGTTACTCACGGGATCAAGACGAATGTAACGATACCTCGCACTCTGAAATCCATCAAGCCGTTTAGAAGATATCGTGGAATAAAGAAACATACCAGCCAGTTCTCTATTGCGTTGGGGAATCTTGAAAGCCCGCTTTCATCTTCAGCATCATCGTCACTTTCCATCAGGGCTTACCAATTGTGAATAAAAGCAAAAAAGCAAACATACCTACTATACATTAGACCTGAAAACAATACACTCCTGTTCTGTGGGTAGTCGTATAAAAAATACCTTTCAGTTAAAACACTTTTGCGTGCTATCAGCATCATCAGTATCAAGACCCTCCGGACAAAAAATAGTTTAGATTTTTGTATTATACGGAAATATCATGATAAAGAGAAGCAATCAGCTGTTTTCGCTTATAAACTGACTTTTACAACACGAAACAGTGTAAAGACCCTCCCCTATCAATTATGTGTCAGTCCCACCGACACATCCTAGCTTAACGCGTCACGATCTAGCTCAATATTAAATAGCCTTAGTATGATAGCCTGAGTATTAAATTGCCTCAGTATGATAGCCGGTACGTTCCCACGATCGCACTTAACCATCAATCTATCGAGATAACATCGAGAGGTTAGTGTACTTTAGTCATAGTATGATTTGGTCCTGAGTACGCACAGCGACACATCAAGCTATACAATACCAGTATAAGCTGGCCGCGCGACGCCTATGCGTTTCAACATACGCGAGGCCCGCGTTTACTGGTTTTGTATAGCTTGATATGGCGCCGTGTGTACATACTTATAAGGTCGCAGTGGTTTTTTAATTTTTTTTTAAAATCGGCCAAGTACGAGTTGGACTTGCACACCGAGGGTTTTGTACCACCACACTTCTCCAGCCGAGTGCAACAATGGTATCTTATTCATTTCAAAACAAAGACATCAACGAACGCGTTGCTGGAATGCATAGACTTATTTCTTTATTTATGTTTAATCTCTTAAGTATCACTGTACATTACCGTTTGTGTTTTCTTATATATTTTATTATTATTATTATATCAGCTCATATACGTCCCCACCGAGGGGCTCGAGCCTACCCTGAATCAGGGCGATTAGGCCTTAGTCGACCACGCGGGCCCAGTGCGGGTTGGTCGACTTCACACACAACCTTCGAGTTTCTTCGCAGGCGGGTGCAGGTTTCCTCACGATGTTTTCCTTCACCGTTAAAGCATTCGGTAAGTATATGTACGTAAGTTTTTTGGAAAAACTCATTGGTACATTGGCCGTCCAGATTTGAACCCGGTACCTCTGGTTAGATGGACCGAGTCGTTACCGGTTGAGCCACCGACACTTTTTAGCCACCGACACTTTTTTTTCTTATATAAAAACAGAAAATAAGAATAAAACAAGAGTAATAAAAACATGTTTTTGGAATTTGCTCTTTAAAAAAACCATTTATAGATCCCCATCTATAAATGGTTTCTTAAAGAGTAAATTCCAGTATAATCGAGTCTTAACTACGTTGTATACATCACGTTCTTTACTCACGTTTTATGGCAGTCACCTTTTATTATATCAAGAAGGCTAAGGCCACGAGGCCAGAGACCGAGCTCCACGTAATGTAAAAAAAAGATTATGAATGAGTAAACTGTCGCGCTTCGAAGATGACACGCACACTTTTTTTACACTTACACGTTATTACTATTATTTACTTTTTGATTACTACTATATTTACACCAAGTTTATGCTTGTATGGAGGTATTACCGTTTCTACGATAGAGCAAAAACTAAAAACCTTAAAAAACACGTTTCTTATATGGGGACCTTCTTGTGTTATATTCTGTGAAAATGTTAGCCGGCTACCTATTACGGTACCTAAAAAATAGGCCTTTTAAAGTCGGGAGAACAGACTCGCGTGGATTTAGTATTAAAGTTCTGGCCGTTTCCTGGAATATAACCCTAAATAAATTATATGGCAACACTGCTCTTACTTTCGCGTGAAGACTTACAGTAAACAGCACGTCAAAACTACTAAAAATGGAGTTCTTTAGTAGTTTAAGCAAGCAATATTAATAAGAGGATTGCCGTTCCGCTCCGCTGGCAAGAAGTGGCGTCGTGCCTGCTGTCAAAAGCTCCGTCAACTGCCGAGCGGTGACGCTGTACCTTGCTAGCTGTCGTCACATATTTCATTGTTTTGATAAAAAGAAACGGAACGTGTCGTTGAAAATAGAATATAAAACGCTCCTATGATAGACAAAGACAGAGCCGCTCCTCTGGCAAGAAGTGACGACGTTCCTGCTATCAAAACGAACGTGATTTCCTAGTACCGTTCCCGAGCGACGGCAGTGCTTGTGAGTTCGTGGTTTATTTTTGTTATGTTAAATGTATCTTTTGTGGTCTTTTAGGTTAAATTAAAGTAAAACAATCTTTTCTCTTTTCAAATACATAATTATTTCATTGAAACGTTTTTATTTATTAGATCTTTGGGTATTTATACAAAAAACCGGAAAAAAAAAGTCAACCAATATTATAGCTAAGGATTGTCACAATTACAAAATCTATCTTGTATAGATTATTCTACAACGAGTTAGCTTGTTTCATAACGAACTCGGCGTTATAAGTTACACACTTGTAACATTCATAGTACTTGAGAAATCAAGCATATTGTAACCGGAGTCCGCGAACAGGTGCGCCCCCCCGGCGGGCTGTGGCAGTTGGCGGATAAACGAGTTTCAAGTGCTTGCCAGTGGAGCGGGTTGACTTGCCTTTAAAATTTTTTTCAGAATAATTAGTACTACCATTTGATAGCATACTATTAATAGTTGCTAGTTGCAGTTTCATTAAAATCGTTATAAGTATTTTTGAGATTTTTGCATTAATTATTAAAGTGAAAAATTCTTAAGGCGCGTTGGACATTTTTGAGGTGGAAAAAAACAATTGAACTTGCGACACTGTAATGTAACGTAACTGCCACCTTACCAGGAACACTCGCAGGGTCAAAACTTATAAAACTGTAAAAAGTTTTCACTTCTGTCGGCACTCCCGGAGTGGTTAGGTTTTTTTTGTTCTTAAGCTTGTCTTTTTTAGCAAGGCAACCCAGCCAAACGTTGCTCAGAATCCATCGACAAATGATTGTTAAACTCTTAATTTTAAAATTTAATGTCAACTGAACCATTAATTTGGGAAAAGTTGATGGAAGAACGGAGTTAACGGACCCTACACCAATTTTGTTGCAACCAATATAAGAGCAATGTCATGAGTTCCAATAAATTTCAAAAATAATGCGTTAAATAATTTTAACTTGTGACCAAATTATACCATGACTAGTTTATATTAATTCACATTGAAGGCTTCCACGTGGGATATAGGATAACCTCTAAAATATCTCTGTGATAAAATTAGCACTAACCTCAGTAAACAAGTGTTAGGTACAGAGGCCAGCACATCAAGCTAGATACTTAATACTTTGTATTGTTCTTATGCCGTACGCGTATGGATCAGAATCGCAGCACGAGTGTGTAGCTAGATGTGCTGGCCTCTGTACATGTACCTTCGGTGTGAGTTTGCATCATTTGTTTGCTTTAGCGATTAGAATTGCAAGTTACTATGGAAGTGCGAAAATTAGTGTTTGCGTACTTATTAAAGATGTGTTTTTAAAATTTTCATTTTTTTGTAAAATGTGGCAAGAAACTGACAACCCACCTAATGAACAACGGCTACTGCCGCGGCCTAAACAACTGCGTCATGAGGGCCACAGTTTCATAGTAATTTTTTTATTCGCAATTGGTAAGCCCCACAGATTTGAACAGAAGGATCCGCCCGTCTCCATATTTTACTCAGATTTTCTTCTAACAAGCAAAAAGTAGCGCCATCTTACATAACACGTACGAACTAGCGTGGGCTAGAGTTGACGTCAGTGCCGCGTTAAAAGAACCTTGGTAGAATTGTCGCTTTAAAAATTCGTTTATTTAATTTGTTTACAAGAAAAATTACAATGTAAGGTTACAACGATGATACGACATCCCATGTTTCTTTTTATCCTTTCTTTTTTCATGATTTTTATAGCCTCTAACAACACAATAAAGCATTTTTATATGGAATATCTTTCCACCGCACTGTACAATTTCCCGCAGACGACTGAGTCACGAGTGTGTGAATATTTCGATTTTCGCACCAATTCGCTGGGAGCATTAGTCGCGCGCGTTGGCTATATATGTCACTGGTAAGCCCTTGACATCATCTCACCTGATGGTAAGTGACGATAATGCCGAAACCACCATTACCAAATATTCCCCAACGCAATGGGGGAACTGGCTATGTTCTATCTTCAAGTAGGAAGACAACAATGCTGTTGACATTGATTCTTGGCGGCAAGACTTAGATAAGATGGTGGAAGCTAGCCAGGCGGGCTTAGAAAACGCCCTTATACCAACCAAACCGAGTCATACAAAGTCAGACTCCGCCAAGGTTCGAACCGAGGTCAAAATGGATTGTGGGCTAGACTCCTAACTAATGCATCATGGGTCAAAAGGTGATACTTATTGAGCGGAAAAGACGCTGTGCGTGAAAACTCTATAAAACACGTTTTCACGGAGATGAGACCTATCTACATCTATTGTTCGTCCCCAAACACTCCCATATAGCAATTTTCAGCCGAGTATATTAAAAAAATATGAAATATAATGCGTACTATCGAACTTAATTGCTTTTTTAAAAAAAAAAAAACAAATTTGTCATCAAGCATTGAAAATCACCTAACTTTCACAATTCTCAAGTTATACTCAGGCGGCAGAGCCTCGGTGGCGCAACGGCAAGGTCTGCTACCTCCTATCCGGGAGGTCGTGGTTCGAGTCCTGCCACGTACCAATGTGTTTTCGAATTTCTAGTCATATGTACGTATATGCGACGCTCTTACGGTGAAGGAAAACATCGTGAGGAAACCTAATGCAGGTTTCTGCGAAGAAACTCGAAGGTTGTGTGTGAAGTTGACCAACCCGTACTGGGCCCGCGTGATCGATTAAGGCCAGATCGCCCTAATTTAGGGTAGGCTCGAGCCCCTCGGTGGGGACGTATATATGAGCTGATGTGATGACTCACATTATATTTCCATAGCTTTCGTTCTCTATATGTACGATTCTTATTAGAGTTGATTACGTTTTGGTCTTAGAACGAGCTCTTTAATTTGAACTATTGCACACTTAAATTGGTTGAGTTGGAGGAAAGCTAGGTGTGAACATTCAATGCGCACATTCTCGCACACCGCGCAACATCGATGGCGACGCAGGCGTAGCCGCGGGCAAAAGCTGGTATTATTGATTGTGATTGTGACCGATAATGACTCGAGTGGCAGAATCGAGCAAAAAGTCAGCAGCCTTGCCGTAGTTGTTAATTTCAAGTAGCCGATGACATGGTTCAATTTAATGGCAAAAAATAAATTGAACTTATCATTGAGTAGGCTCTGAGTAGGTAGAAACGGACCAAGTGCGAGACGAATTGGCACATCGAGGGTTCTGTACCTCCAACTAACACAATACAATAATATCTTAATGCTTTGTTTTTACCTTTGATATACCATAGCTTAAGTAATGGAGGAGCGAGATCCCCAAACACAGGTACTTCCGTACCTAAAAGGAGGTCTCCTCAGCCATGGAATATGTAATGCCTTTGGTGAAAATAAACTATTTTCTATTTCTACATTTGTGTTGTGTTCTGTACCATCACACAATACACTTGTGTTCTACATTTCGTTTCAATATAAAATACATTACAGAGACCGATATTAGAAGTTATTCCTTTAAATCGGTTCAGGATCCTTAGCGCGATTCTGACTCACACTTGGCCAGCTTTTTTTGTATTACTTTAAAGTTTGCAACATAATCACACCAGGTTTCACCGTTGTTTATATTAACTTTTTTTAAATATATCAAAAACAAAGAGCGTTGAAAAACCACACGTTTCGTGATCCTTTTTTTAATTAATAACATTTAGGAAATCCGCATCAACAATATTATGAATGAATGATTTATTTATTGTATTGCTTAAGAACAGAAGAGAAGATAAACAAAAAAAAAACCAAATTTTTTTTACCTATAAATACCTACTACTAACATCAAAGGTTTTTTTTTTAAGAAAAGGGAAACACAAAAGCAATACAAAAGGCAATAAAGCTCAGCGTAATTTTTACCCTAAGGCAAAACGCTTATTCTGCTATTGCCCGGACCGAGTTGCGAGAGATGTTGCTAAAAAAATATATTTATGTATGTGTGCATGAGTGTGGGTGATGTGTTGTGTGTGTGTGAGAGAGAGAGCGTGTGAGCATGTGCGTGGACTAATGTGACATGATTTTTAATGGTAAGTATGGGTGTGATACAGGTACTAGATAAAAGAGATACATAGAAGAATAATCCAAAAGAAGAAGAAGGAAAGAAAATAGATTCCGTTACGCAACAAACTTACATTGTGTTTGCAATATCCACTCTTTCATATTTCTTTTAAATGCGAACTTTGACGGTAAATCACGAAAACGCGGAGGAATATTGTTCCAGCATTTTGTTGCTGCGTAACGGAAACTACCCTCAAATGCAACAGTTTTTTGTTTAATAATTATCAAGGGGCAGCGCGTGGATCTGGTGTCATATTTATTGTGAAAGGAAGAAAAAGATAATTTTGAAAACAAGTATAAATATATATTATATAGTATTATATAGTATTCTGTGAAAATTTCAACTTATTACCTACAACTCTCCTAAAAGACACAGCCTTTTAAAGGTAGAACAGAGAGACAGACGGTGGCGTAGGCTTGTTAAAAATTATTTTAGAAAATTCTTGAATCTTTTAGGTGCAAGCTTATACTTGAAAATATTTTTTATGTTCAAAAAACCAATGCTCAGTGTGTCGAATATAATAGTCATTAAAAATACATGTTTCCAAATTTTTGAAAAGGCGAGCACAGTACTTCCTACTACTTTACTGTACTTCCTCTAAGATAAAAGACGATCCTGGGACATTGATTCCACCTCCAAGTTCATCATCAGATCAACTTCAAAATACTAAAACGATCTATTATCACCGGGAATACGGCCTCATACCAAAACCAAAAAGCTCAATCGAATTTCTGGAAGTCGCTCTTAGATCGTTTACAAGATTTGACATAAACAAACTAACATATTATATAAGGTGTAACAAAATTAGCTGAAAATATTTTAACTGGTGCTTCTACCCATGAAACTGAACAACTTTCCCCATGAAACCCATAGTCCAATCGCAAAAAAAATGGCTCTCCCATACTAACTCGATCAGCTGATCAGCCAACTTAGTATGGAAAGTTTTTTTTTTTTTTGAGATTTGACTATGGGTTTCGTGGGGAACGTTGTTCAGTTTCATGGGTAGAAGCACCAGTTAAAATAGTTTTAGCTAATTTTGTTACACCTTCATCATTACAGCTCATATACGTCCCCACCGAGGGGCTCGAGCCTACCCCGAATCAGGGCGATTAGGCCTTAGTCGACCACGCGGGCCCAGTGCGGGTTGGTCGACTTCACATACAACCTTCGAGTTTCTTCGCAGGCGTGTGCAGGTTTCCTCACGATGTTTTCCTTCACCGTTAAAGCAATCGGTAAGTATGTACGTCATCATATCAGCCGAAGGAAGTCCACTGCTGGACATAGGCCTCCCCCAAGGATCTCCACGACGACCGGTTCTGCGCTGCCCGCATCCAGCGGCTTCCCGCGACCTTCACCAGGTCATCGGTCCACCGAGTGGGAGGTCTGCCTACACTACGCTTTCCGGTGCGTGGTCGCCACTCGAGAACTTTACTGCCCCAACGGCCATCTGTTCTACGAGCAATGTGTCCCGCCCACTGCCACTTAAGTTTAGCAATTCTGAGAGCTATGTCGGTTACTTTGGTTCTCTTACGGATCTCCTCGTTTCTGATTCGATCACGCAGAGAAACTCCGAGCATAGCACGCTCCATTGCCCTTTGGGTGACCTTGAGCCTTCTTATGAGGCCTATAGTAAGCGACCATGTCTCAGTTCCGTACGTCATCACTGGCAACACACATTGGTCGAAGACCTTGGTCTTAAGACACTGCGGTATCTGGGACGTAAAGATATTGCGAAGCTTCCCGAACGCTGCCCAGCCGAGTTGGATTCGACGATTGATCTCTTTCTCGAAGTTGGACCTACCTAACTGGACTGTTTGTCCCAGGTATACATATTCGGTAACAACTTCGAGTGTAGAGCCTCCAGAGGAGTAGGTATGACACGGACGTTTGACATAACTTTCGTCTTGTCCATGTTCATTCTAAGACCCACTTGTTGAGAGGCTCTACTGAGGCCATCGAGCATTGTGCCTAAGTCGTCCATAGTCTCAGCCATGACCACGATATCGTCAGCGAATCGAAGGTGGGTGATGTACTCGCCGTTGATATTGATGCCGAGTCCACCCCAGTCCAAAAGCTTAAAAACGTCTTCCAGGGCGGCGGTGAACAGTTTCGGAGTTTCGGAGAACAGACAGATCTCTCGCGAACACTTTTAAGCCTTTGTTGTTCTCAATCGCCTCTTTAATACAATTTGTATTATAGTGGCGCAAATCGCGAGTTAGAGACTTAGAGATCTGCCTGTTTAGTTGCCGATACTGAGTAGCGTCTTCAGAGGACTGCAAAACCAATCTTCGTCTTTCTTCCATGAGGTTGCTGGTCAAGTCAGAGATTTTTTTGGTTCTGTTTGAATGGCGAGTTTTGAAAGTTTTTGAAAAACTCATTGGTGCATTGGCCGTCCAGATTTGAACCCGGTACCTCTGGTTAGATGGACCGAGTCGTTACCGGTTGAGCCACCGACGCTTTTTTTATACCTTATATACATATAAACATTGCAATTTTAATAAAAGCTTTTAAAAGTGCCCTGTCGGCACCCTTTGGGTACGGAACCCTAAAAACCACTTTGACATTAGGGACCTCGATTTCATGCATCTGTTTTTGTAATAGTTCATCATTACAGCTCATATACGTCCCCACCGAGGGGCTCGAGCCTACCCTGAATCAGGGCGATTAGGCCTTAGTCGACCACGCGGGCCCAGTGCGGGTTGGTCGACTTCACACACAACCTTCGAGTTTCTTCGCAGGCGTGTGTAGGTTTCCTCACGATGTTTTCCTTCACCGTTAAAGAAATAGGTAAGTATGTACGTAAGTTTTTTGAAAAACTCATTGGTACATTGGCCGTCCAGATTTGAACCCGGTACCTCTGGTTAGATGGACCGAGTCGTTACCGGTTGAGCCACCGACGCTTCCGCTATCAACGCTTTTGTAATAGTTACTTCATTTTATTTGGGAAAAATTGAAGTGGGCTCCCTATACAGGGTGATACAAAATTGGTGTAGGTCCCGTTAACTGGGGGTTCTACTCGTCATACTGAACAACTTTCTCCAAGGAACCCATAGTCAATTCTCAAAAAAAAAGGAACCCTCGGTACTAAAATGCACAAAATCGGTTGTATGAAGAGTAAAAATTTTTTTTTACGTTTTCAGCAAAGTCGTAGAACAAAAGTTGTTCAGTATGATGAGTAGAAGCCCGAGTAAAGAGGACCCACACCAACTTCGTTACACCTGTATATAGCATATCTCTGGTGGGCTCTGTAGAAAAATACAAAAGTATTATTAATGTGTAAAATTCCGTGGTCTTATTTTAAATAGCCTCAAAAGTGACTAACGGGACCCTATTACCAAGCCTCCGCTGTCTGTCCGTCAGTCCGTCTTTCAGCGGGCTGTATTTTATGAACCGTAATATTATAACCGTAGACAGTTGAAATTTTCACAGAAAATGTATTTCTGTTGCCGCTATAACAAAGAATATTAAAAATTAGAAAAAGTGAAAAAATAAGGGTGGTCTCCATACAAAGAACGTGTTAAGGTGTATCATTGTCCTTATGCTATGTAGTTGTGTAGAGATGTGTGGTGGTACGGAACCCTCGAAGTGCTAGTCCGACTCGGGCTTGGCCGATTTTTTACTTTCTCGACACCCTAGCGCAGCTAGTCTATAATATAATAATAATTAATACGTAAGTATTAAATACTAGCTGCGCCCGCTACTTCGTCCGCGTGGGGGTTTTGAATTTTCCCACGGGAACTTTTGAATTTTTTGGGATTAAATCCTATATGTTAACATGGGCTATAATGAACCACCATACACAATTTCATCAAAATCGGCCTGGTAGTTTTTGCGTGATGCGTGAACATACAGACAGACAGACAAAAATACAAAAAGTTGTTGTTTTGGCCTGTATATCGCTTGTAATGTCCACCACAACTATTATTTTCCAAAAATATTTCATGTATAGAGGCGGCCCCGTTACAATTCTAATAAATGTATAGATTGTTGTCGCGACAAAAAAAGTTTTTCCAAATTTTCATGAAAATATTTTTTATATAATTAACACATCCCGAAAAACCGATTATCTCAATTCCGTCCGTCCGTCCGTAACGCTTGGCTCTGGAGGCTAAATCCTTAGTCCGATTGGGAACAAATTTCGAAATTACGAGTTTTAAATAATATTCTTTTGGACGAATTATCAAATTTTAACCGCCTCCGTGGCGTAATGGATAGTCCATTCGCTTTACACCAGGAGGTCGCGGGTTCGATTCCCGGTGGGGTCAACTTGTAAGACTCGGTTTGGTTGGTGGTAGGGCATTTTCTAAGCCCGCCTGGCTAGCTACCATCATCTTATCTAAGTCTTGCCGCCAAACATCAGTGTTAACAACATTGATGTGTTCCGGCTTGAAGATAAGATAGCCAGTTCTCCATTGCGTTGGGGAATCTTGGTAAGCCCGCTTCCATCTTCGGCATCATCATCACTTACCATCAGGTGAGATGATGCCAAGAGCTTACCAATTGTGAATAAAAAAAAAAATGTTTCTTCCCACCGTCAAACTGAAGAGTAGCTGTCATACAAGAAAACAATATTTTTTCTCTCTCAAAAACGTCCCTTGGAGTTGCTTATGTTGTCTATTACTTAGTAATACCCATTGGTCTGGGAAAAACTTTGTTTGTATGGTTCTCCTACAAATGAAATTGAAACTTGCGATTTTCTCACAAATGATTGGAGCTATTCAATTACCTACATATTTGGTAATGCAACATGAATTCATCAAAATTAATATATATTTTTTAAATTAAATTTTTGTATGAAAAATTAAGTTTAGTGCGGAGTGCGGGCTGCCGTACAGTTTATTTAAATACATTTGTTAAGACTTATGTATATTAACAAATGTATTTAAATAAACTGTACGATTACTGTACAAATTACATTTCGTTAAGACTTATGTATATTGTTTAAGGGCTTCGTGTTGGACTCTTACAGAAGCCTTGGATGTTCGTCCGTTTGTCATGAGACTAATTAGATCTTATTGCCACTATACCATCTATACTGCGACCGTCCAGATAATGCTGATTTGACATATGCTAATTTGACGTAACTAGTGATGTGCCCATAGACATCCATAGTAAATACTTTGTACCTATCATATAGATGTAACATATAACGAAATAAAATAATCATTACCAAAATAGTGTTGCCAAACCCAAGGCTAAAGTGTACTTTGTGGACCGTTGATTTTAGGGGTGGTAATGGGTGAAGGGGGTGGAAAATAATAAAAATTGTGTGGCGGGAAACAAAATTAGCCAAATTTGTTGTATTGCGGTTGAATATTTATTATTTCCTTGCAATCGAAGTGAAAAACACAGTGTCAAACTCGAGCATGAAACCCATTTTACCCTCGACGTGACTATCCACCCTCGCCTTGCTTAATGACATCTCGGGTTAAATGGCTCGTTTTATTCTCTTGTACAATGTACTATTGTTACTACAACATATCAGTTTTATGCCTTAAACTTTAATGGTTGGTTGATTGACGCAACAAGAAATAATTGTTTGTGTGGTAATGAATTTTTCATAATATATTTATAATAGTTACAAATACGTTATCAATGGTGACATGTGGTAACATCACTATTACTAAGAAGAAATGATCATAGAACGTAAACGTGTTACTAACGTTTCATATATGTAATTACAAAATACACATTGTGTTGTCCTTATACATAAACATAAAACTAAATATGTGTTCCGTTATAACTTTTTGTAGGTTCCGTTACCATTATTTAGTAGTAACATGTTTTTTTCATGTTTTTTAAGCTTGGAAACTAAAGATTGATTTGTTTACTATTTTATTTATTTTGTTTGTTAATTTCGGAGATTCATCGAATGTTACATTCTATCGCTGTCTTGAAGTGTTAAATCAGCATTCTCTGGACGGCCGCACTATAGCAATAGAAAGTTGTTTTTTTTTCAGATTTTTGTGTTGTTGTAGTAAGAATGTTCTCAAAAAGTCTTATGCCAATTCCCAAGATCAAGGAAGCCAACGCCAACGAAATACGGGTCCGTTAGCGGGAAGCAAGCATCGCTATGACTCGTATATTTCCAGTTTTCATATTTTAAAAGTGTGCCAACTAGTGATGAAACCAATAAGAATGCGATAATCGTTTATCGGCGAATATTGTAATACATTACGATAGTCGTTATCGTAGTATTTATTACGGTACATACTTTTATAGTAATCTTGGTTCACAGCTTTTTTTTTCATGAAACAAAACTAGCATGCCAGACAAGGCTGTATTGTACCAGTTGCCTTAGCCTATTATTTAATAAAAAAAAGTGTCACTGGTTGATGTTTGATGGATGTCATGTTTGATTGTTTGAGTTTGTTCAAGCTCACTTCTGTTCCACTATTCTCAACAGCTGGATTGATCCACTCGGATATACTCGTCAGAAGGTCAAGAACTTAAAATTTTTATGTTTTTAAAATTAAAACCTTTTAATGATAAATTCATTACATATATCAGCTCAAATACGTCCCAAGGGGCTCAAGCCTACTCTGAATTAGGGCGATCGGACCTTAGTCGACCACGCGGG
This sequence comes from Coleophora flavipennella, assembly GCA_947284805.1. Lineage (NCBI taxonomy): Eukaryota > Metazoa > Arthropoda > Insecta > Lepidoptera > Coleophoridae > Coleophora > Coleophora flavipennella. Next base: position 7,981,656 of record OX369298.1, read on the forward strand.
CCCAGTGCGGGTTGTTCGACTGCAAACACAACCTCTGAGTTTCTTTGCAGGCGTGTGTGGGTTTCCTCACAATGTTTCCGCAAGAATGTCGGATAAACGTACATTTGAAATCGAAATTCGAAAACACATTGGTACGTGGCAGGATTTGAATCACGCGGCCCTTGCCATTACGCCACCGACATTCTAGTATTAATGATAGATAAATTATGAATATAAAATCAAATTTAAAAAATATATATGAGTAAAGTAAAACTCTTTTTTGTACTTTAAGGCGAGCTTTTGATTGGAACAGTTGTCTCTGTCTTTTTCTTTACGTGTAAAAAGTAAAGAAAATAACCACCCTTTTTTAATAGTTTTTCGTTTAAATAAAAAAACTACAGTAAAAGTATAAAAAATAATAATATTACTCACTTTGTATTATCTTAACAAATATTGTTGTATATTTTTTTTTATTTATACATCAACATATTAGTCATAACTAGAGTTGAAAGTAACGGTGTAGACCTATCTTTGGGATTATTTTCTATCGAGCCAAAACTGCTCAATCGTAGTTCTAATAGTTTTTGACTTTAAGAAACATCATCAACAATAAGGGTATTTTTCAACCTTGTGTTTTCTATCGTTGAGAAGTAATTGACGTCAAAAATAACGAAACACTGTAATATGACCACCTTAATTGAAATAAAAGTTTGATCTTATAGCATACATAATCGTTATTCGTAATCATAACACGAATTACTATAATTTTATTCATTATTCGTATCGGTATTGTAACAGACATAGCCGTATCGTTACATTACTAGTGCAAACCAAAGAGCTTTACGATTTGTGTGTGAGAGCACAGTTTGTATGTAGATAATATTTAAATATTGTACGTGCAAACTGCAAAGTCTATGCTGAGGTAAAGTGGTAAAGCCGGTAAACCAGGATAAAATACGGTCTCTATTTAAGGCTCCTCCGCACCTAAAATTAGCAACTCGAATCACGATGTTTCAAACATCGAACGAAAAAGCTTAGAAATAAAGTTATTGTTAGCTCGTACTGCAACGTGGCTGTTACTTCAATCGCTGCGGACGAATCGTGCGAAATTGTGGTTTTTTATTTCATCTATAATATAAAAATGAATCGCAAAATGTGTTGGTAAGCGCATAACTCGAGAACGGCTGGACCGATTTGGCTAATTCTTTTTTTGTCGAGTTCGTTATTGTCAGGAGAAGGTTCTTATGTAGGGTAGGGTAGGGTAGTGTAGTGTAGTGTAGGGTAGTGTAGTGTAGTGTAGTGTAGGGTAGGGTAGTGTAGAGTAGGGTAGGGTAGTGTAGGGTAGGGTAGTGTAGAGTAGGGTAGTGTAGTATAGGGTAGTGTAGGGTAGTGTAGTGTAGTGTATGTAGGGTAGGGTAGGGTAGGGTAGTGTAGGGTAGGGTAGGGTAGGGTAGTGTAGTGTAGGGTAGTGTAGGGTAGTGTAGAGTAGTGTAGGGTAGGGTAGTGTAGTGTAGGGTAGAGTAGTGTAGGGTAGGGTAGTGTAGGGTAGGGTAGTGTAGTGTAGTGTAGGGTAGGGTAGGGTAGTGTAATGTAAGGCGGTACGTAGTTCGCCGGGATAGCTAGTTATAAATAAAATAAGAAGAATTTCCAAAAAGTTAAAAAACAAAATCATTTTATATTGTTTTTTAAGAAGTTCATAAATTATTTTTCAATACAGTTGCTCGAAAAGGGGTCCTTTATATGCCAGTCAAGTGTGAGCAAAATTGATTTTACCGCACACGTGCTTTTACTTTACCGATTTTTTTTTATTTCTAGCTCGGAGTAACAAGACAATTCTAGCAAATGAAAAATATAATAACCAAAGATACAGCGTCTTCTTTATGACTTTTGATAGGAGAATTTTAAAAGAGATTAGATGTTCCTCCGTGAGGTTAGTACATAACGCTAGCTGATTAGATTTTCTTTGGGTTATATCTTTTTGAAGAAAGTAGAATATATATGAATGAAGCGCATAGGTTACACTAAGGAATAGTTCATCTTTTGCAAGGTTTTAATGCTTATAATATTATTGTAGTCTATTTATGATACTAAAAATAACTTGCGCATGCGTACGTGTGCTAGCTGAAATATGGCGCATTTTTCGTAAAACTGAATTAAGATGTTTTAGTTGTGAAAATGAATAAAATTATGAATAGTTAACATATGTGTAATAAAAAACATTATACTTATGTGTACGTATAAGAAAAAACAAAGTGAGATTATTTTTTGGACAATAGGGACTGCATCAAAAATAAAATCTGAAATATGGTTTCCTAAATTGCTCTCCTCTTGAAGTTTCAAAAAACCTTACTTGTTTTGTTTTTCCGTCACGTCTTCAATTTTTAATTGTTCAAATTCACAAAATAAGTTCGTCAATGTCGCTTAAAATCTATGACGTCACTTGTGGGTATTTCAAACATTTTTAGAACAAAATTTCGTTTTTGACAAATCATAAAAAGTAACTCAAATGACTAGCAGTCCGATCCCCTATTAAAATGAGCCACAAGTTGCGTCAAATGAACTTTGGTTGCCAAAACCTTGATAGGTATATACCCATGCATTTTGTTTTTCTGTCACGTTATTTTTTTATTTTATTTGTTTTCTCACAACTGTATTCAAAAACTTCGTATGATACATGGGTGTAAAAGAAAATAACAAACTCGTGACGATTGTAAACCCTCGCCTGCGGCTCGGGCTTCCCATAATTTTGATTTTTCCCATAAATTTTGAACTTCCCATACTAAGTTGGCTGATCAGCTGATCGAGTTAGTATGGGAGAGCCATTTTTTTTTTGCGTTTTGACTATGGGTTCCATGGGGAAAGTGGTTCAATTTCATGGGTAGAAGCACCAGTTAAAATAGTTTCGGCTAATTTTGTTACACCTTATATAATTTTGGAATCTCCATTTTTTGGGGTCTAATGACGACCTTAGAATACCTATGACGTAAATAAATGCATGTTACACGTGTTTTGTTAATAAATAAAAATTAAAAAAAATACTAAACAGAAAAAAAAGTAAATAATAAATAAATAAGTAAATACGTAAGTAAATAAACAAATAAATACATAAATAAATGATTAAGTAAATAAATAAATAAACAAAAAATGAGTCAATCAGCTGATCTATGTATAATCAGTTCATTTTTTTTATCCGAATTGAGGATGGTTTTCTTGAGGAAAGTTGTTTAGTATGTATATTTGGAATATTTTCTTTTTAATTTATTCATTTTTAGTTTATCGCATCAATTTTCGCTTATATCTCTCCAAAACTTGCATGATATTCCGTCATAATTAACATCTTAAGGCTTAAACCGCCGCCAACGACCAACTTTATGACAACTTTTTACTTTAATTAAGAATTTTTTATCCAAAAAAAAGTTTTGTTGTTTAATACACAGAACTAAAGAAAAAATATCCTGATGCACCTTTTTTTTCTAGTTGTAACCATAGAACTGCTGCAATTTTAACCGAAACATTAAGATAGTTTATGAACTTCTTAACAAAACAATATAAAATGATTTAGTTTTCTTACTTTTTGGAAATTCTTCTTATTTTATTAATAATAAATTAAAAACCACAATTTCCTCACAATTCGTCCGCAGCGATTGACGTAACAGCCACGTTGCAGTACGAGCTGACAAGAACTTTATCTCCAAGCTCTTTCGTTCGATTTCTGAGATATCGCGAATCGAGTTGTTAATTTTAGGGACGGAGAAGCCCTAAGCAAACTGGATAAGTACCCGAAGAAACTTCGTGAAGTTTTAATATCGAAAATGATTGACGTTTATAATTACTCCACTGGAGTCTAAGCTTTGAGAAAGTTTTGATCTTCTGATGATACTTGTCTTTCAAGCAATGCGATGTTCAAAGCGATGTTTGGGACAACGTCCAGAAAATTAAATAAATGGGTATACAATATGTACAAAAATGTATTTTTTCCATATTTTTAAGTTTTAACAACCTTTTACTGCACGTCATCATATCAGCTCATAAACCACCGAGAGGCTTGAGACTATCCTGAATTAGGGCAATCGGGCTTTAGTCAACCACGCAGGCCCAGTGCGGGTTGGTCGACTTAACACACAAACTTCGAGTTTCTTCGCAGGCGTGTGCAGGTTTCCTCACGACGTGCTACAATTTCATATGATGGAACAGTACAAGTTACTTGAAACTCCACTGAATGTAGACGCAAACTTTACTAGGTACATAATACAAACTTAGGCTCTAACAATGGCTAGACCCATAATTAGTTTTCGAATTGCACAAACGACAACTACTTAAATCAACCTGTTATAGAGCAGAATACCTTTTCCTACGTTTAGCAGTGTTATCTCATGCTGTTTAGCAGGGCTATCTCATGATGTTTATCAGCGCTGTCTCATGCTGTTTAGAAGGGCTATCTCATGCTGCTTAGTGGGGCTGTCTCAAGCTGTTTAGGAAGGCTTAATCATGCTGTGTAGCAGGGCTATCTTATGTTGTTTAGCAAAGCTGTCTCAAGCTGTTTAGGAGGGCTAAATCATGCTGTTTAGCAGGGTTATCTGATGCTGCTTAGGAGGGCTACCTCATGCTGCTTAGCAGGGCTACCTCATGCTGCTTAGCAGGGCTATCTCATACTGTTTAGGAGAGCTAAATCATGCTGTTTGGCGTGGCTATCTCAGGCTGTTTGGCAATTTTATCTCACGCTGTTTACTATTGTGAGGTATGGAATGAGTTTCATCATTATCTTTATGATCTTATCGGCAGCAAGACGTCAACAGATTTCCCCCAAGGATTTCCACAACGACCGGTCCTGCGCTGCCCGCATCCATCGGCTTCCCGCAACCTTCACCAGGTCGGCGGCGGACCACCGTGTGGGAGGTATGCCTACGCTAAGTCTTCTGGTGCGCGTTCGCCACTAGAGAACTTTACGACCCAAACGGCTGGCCGTTTTACGAGCTATGTCCATTAGCCAGCTAGCCCATTGCCTATCTAATACGGAATGTGATTACCTGTTCAAGTGCCTGTTCATGTAAGTAAAATTTAATTTAAGTAAGTTATGAACAAAAGTTTTTGTAATTTAATTGATAATTTGTTTTTGCCTGTATAACTCTTATATTGTTCACTTTTGCATGACTTTTCCTGTTTAGGTAATGTTCAGTCAAAATCTGTACTGTTTTTAATATCACTTTAATTTAAGGCTGTTTAAAATACCTACAAACAATATATGAAAACTGTTCATACAAGGGAAGCAAGTTTTGCTTTGAATGTTTACGATTCTTGAAAAAAAAAAAACAGCTCCAAAAGTATTACTAAACATTTGCCCTTCCAGCTCCCCGCAGAATTGTTTTCTCTAAAAATTTCTTATACGCCAAGCGAAAGAAGAAATGTATAGCAAAAGGATGTTTCTTTTGGAGCAAAAACATCCTTAATAGTGTCGTTAGCCTGCCTCTCTTGCTTTTTGTCAAAGCCTTATGGCCCAATAAGTAACTTTTAATTTACTTTGTAATAAAAAGCGTCGGTGGCTCAACCGGTAACGACTCGCTCCTTCTAACCAGAGGTACCGGGTTCAAATCTGGACGGCCAATGTACCAATGAGTTTTTCAAAAACTTACGTACATATACTTACCGATTGCTTTAACGGTGAAGGAAAACATCGTGAGGAAACCTGCACACGCCTGCGAAGAAACTCGAAGGTTGTGTGTGAAGTCGACCAACCCGCACTGGGCCCGCGTGGACGACTATGGCCTGATCGCCCTAATTCAGGGTAGGCTCGAGCCCCTCGGTGGGGACGTACATGAGCTGATGTGACAAGTAACTTTTATTCTCTTCTTTTGTCTTTAATTTCACGATTACTATTACGCTAACAAAAGTATAACTCTGTTTGAATGAAAGACGTGTTGTGAGTAACTGACTCTAAACCGCCTCCATGGTGTAGTGGTTAACCCACTCGTTTCACTTCAGGAGGTCACGTGTTTGAATACCGGCAGGGTCTAACTTTAAAATATTATAGTTTCATCGATGGTAGAGAATTTACAAGGCTGTCTAGCTCACTAGTAGACATTAGACGGTAATCTATGTCTTGCCTTTAACGCAAAGATAATTTTTATTAAGTATAGCAAGTTTCGCATTGCGTTGTAGGACTCTATCTAGGCTATTCTATTCTATTTCATCTGTGGTAGAGTTACCAATCAAGTTGAAATTATTAATATCACATACTAAGAGTTTAATGTGCAAAAAAAATTGATAACGTTGTTAACGATTGTGAATAATAACTTTGCATAAGGCATCCAAAGAACTGACATTTGAAAAGTAAACAATCTAGGTACAAACTACAGGTATAAGAATCTATACAAATATTATATAGTGACTAGCTGTTTCCCGCGGCTTCGCCCGCTTAGATCCCGGTGAAACATTTTCTATACCTATTTTCAGACCTACCCAAAATATACACAGAAAAGGGGACGACACTTGAATGTAATAAAAATTAGCAATTTAAATTAATATTTATAAATCGATCCATGAATCGAAAAATGGTTTTAGAAAACCCTCAGTAGTTTTGAAAGAGCTATTCAACAATACCCCACATGGTAGGGTACGTCAACAAAAAAAACATCCCCTCTTTAAATGAAGGGAATGTACTTACCCTAAAATTTTTTTTACAATTTTATTTGTCGGCATCATTGTTATGTATATCCATGCCAAATAACAGCTTTGTAGTACTAATAGTATCTAAGCTAAGCCATGGACAGACGGATAGACAGACAGTAATCCTTGTTGACAACGGAACACTAAAAATACTAAAAATGAAAAATGACTATTAACATACAATACAATGTTTTTTAATGCATCACAACATAAAAAGAAGAAAAATATGCATAATAATATAGTAACACTCGTAAAAATTGGGTTAAAAAACTTGAAATGTTTACAGTTATTCATTTCTCAAAATAGACAACCCTAAGCTGAGTGTCGCTTAGGCCGGCCTGAACGTCTGTTACCGCAACAGATGGACCGAATTGGTCTGAACAACTTCAGCTATAATGATGGTTTATTAGACTTGTAACTCTAAGTGGGCCTGGCAAATAGATGGACCGACTTAGGATGGGTTTTGCAAAGCCGTTCCAATTTATTTGGCTAGGTGGGGTATTTGCAGTTGATGTTGGCAGTGGTTTTAAAACAAGTGAGTGGGTAAATATAGTATGTTTCCTATCTCGAAAGCTTTTATCCTAAACATGCTAAAGTTTTTTTTTTTTTTTAAAAACACATGTTTTTGTGTGAAATCCTGTAGAAATCATATAATATGGTCAAATCAGAAAAAGTAGTCAATTGCCCGGTGAGTTTAGCAATAGGTAGATCGAGATTTTAATTACTAACACTCCGCTGTCCGTCCATCTGTCTGTCTGTTCGTCTGTCACCAGGCTGTATTTCATAAACCGTGATAGCTATACAGTTGAAATTTTCACAGATAATGTATTTCTGTTGCCGCTATATCAACAAATACAAAAAATAGAAAAAGTGACAGTATACATACAAAAATTATGTTTTTTTTGAAATGTGAAGAAACTAGCGCCATCTAGTATGATGGTACGGAACCCTTTGCGCGCGGTTCTGACTCGCACTTGGCCGGTTTTTTTATTGATTCTCAAAAACAAGCCGTATTATGTTATAAACTACTGCAGTATATTATGATAAAACTGTGTTACAGTTGTTGACACTTCACTCCGGAACCGGATATCATTTCATAATGCTGTTCATAAAACGGAACTATTTATTAATGATTTTTATTGATCTTCAAAAACAAGCCGTATTATGTTATAAACTACTGCAGTATATTATGATAAAACTGTGTTACAGTTGTTGACACTTCACTCCGGAACCGGATATCATTTCATAATGCTGTTCATAAAACTGAACTATTTATTAATGATTTTTATTTATCTTCAAAAACAAGCTATAGTATGTTGAAAACTAATCTGCAGTATATAATGATAAAACTGTGTTACATTTGTTGACGCTCCACGCTGGAGCCGGATATCTTATCATGATGCTGTTCATACAACTGAACTATTTATTAATGATTTTTATTGATCTTCAAAAACAAGCTATGTGCCTATGTATGATTTGCCTTTTATGGTGCAACATCTGTCAAATATTGTGTTGTTTGCGGATGATACATCTCTTATTTTTAAAGTGAATAGGAAAGAAAACGAAATTGACGAAGTAAACAACACTCTTTCAAAGATACTGAACTGGTTCACTGTGAACAACTTATTATTAAATGCTAAGAAAACAAAATGTATAAAATTTTGTTTGCCCAATGTAAAAAAAGGTCAATAATAGTGTAATATTAGACAGTAATAAATTAGAATTTGTAAATACCACGGTGTTCCTTGGTATAACTTTGGATGTTTCACTTCAATGGGGACCACACATTGAAACTTTAGCGGGAAGGCTTAGTTCAGCTGCTTATGCCGTTAAGAAAATAAGACAGTTAACGGATGTAGATACTGCGAGACTAGTGTATTTTAGTTACTTCCATAGTATAATGTCTTATGGCATATTACTGTGGGGGCATGCGGCTGATATAGAAACTATTTTCATCCTGCAGAAAAGAGCTATCCGCGCAATCTATCAGATGCGATCACGTGAGTCGTTACAGAATAAGTTTAAAGAAATCAATATTTTAACTGTTGCTAGTCAATTTATATATGAAAACATCATGTACGTTCGTAAGAATTTGCATTCATTTCCTAAAAACAGTGACAGGCATAATTTGAATTTAAGAAATGTAAATAAAATAGATATAGCCTTTACGAGACTGAGTAAGGTTAAAAAGTCATTTGTGGGGCAGTGTATAAGATTCTACAATAAAATTCCAGAAAATGTAACTAGTTTGTCAGAGAATAAGTTCAAGACTCATGTCAAAAAAGTTTTGTGCTCTAGAGGATATTATAAAATAATAGATTATGTAAATGACAAAGATATATATTATGTTGATTCTATATCAAATACCATTACCTGAGACTGTAATCTGAATCATGACATTATTTGTAATATTCTGTATTTTTTTTTTGTTTACCTATTTGAAATAAATTGTTTTTGATTTTGATTTGATTTTGATGTTATGTTGTAAACTACTGCAGTATATTATGATAAGACTGTGTTAAATTTGTTGACGCTCCACTTTGGAGCCGGATATCTTGTCATGATGCTATTCACAAAACTGATTTATGATTTTTATTGATCTTCAAAAACAAGCTATGTTATGTTGTAAACTACTGCAGAATATTATGATAAGACTGTGTTAAATTTGTTGACGCTCCACTTTGGAGCCGGATATCTTGTCATGATGCTATTCATAAAACTGATTTATGATTTTTATTGATCTTCAAAAATAAGCTATGTTATGTTGTAAACTACTGCAGTATATTATTATTTATGATATAACTGTGTTACAGTTGTTGACGCTCCACTTCGGAGACCGGTATCCTGTCAAGATGCTGTTCATAAAACTGAAATGTTTATAAATGATTTTTATTGATCTTCAAAAATAAGCTTATGTTATGTTGTAAACTACTGCAGTATATTATTATTTATGATAAAACTGTGTTACAGTTGTTGACGCTCCACTTCGGAGCCGGATATCATGCCATGATGCTGTTCATAAAACTGAACTGTTTATTATTGTTTTTTATTGATCTTCAAAAATTAGCTTATGTTATGTTGTAAACTACTGCAGTATATTATGGTTAAAGTTGTTGACGCTCCACTCCGGAGCCGGATATCTTGTCATGATGCTGTTCATAAATGTATAGGATGTAAAATTTTTGGGGTAGTTCAGTTTTATAAGTAGAATTCTCAGCTTTAAAACAGCTTGAACCTTAAAGTTTATAGGTTTTCCGCTATTTTTTAATATTTTTTTATAGGAACTGTATTAGTATATAGTCGTGTTACATACATAGCTCTGATTTTATTTAGATATGAATCAAATTTAAAAAATAAGACTTGAGCTGCATCAGCCCTTAATGACCCCTATCGTTACTTCCTTCCAACGTTAAAGTTTATTCGACGCCCAGTCTCGGCTTAAATGTGTTAAGGGAAGCGCTGTGGGGGCCCCATTCGCAGCCCGCCCGCAACAGGTCTTGAGATCGCTCGAGTAGATAAGTGCGCCCGGTCCCTTACTAAGTGTTCTTCATGAATCTCTACTACTTTTAAGTAAGAGCTGCATTTCATATTATTTGTCTTTCCTTTGTATGTATTTAAACGTATATAAGTATGTATATATCAGTCTCTGGTTCCAGTAACACAGGGGACACTCCTACTTTGGGGCCAGATGACCATGTGTGATTTGTCCCAGAATATTTATTTATTCCTCCGACTATTGAGTGGCTTCGAGAGAAGATTTTCATTAATCGAAATTTCGCAGTGACTTGTTTTAGCAAGACCTTATGATACCACCTGAGGAAAAGAAAAGTTTGCTACTCCACAGACAAGAGCAGTACTCTTAAATAAAAAAAAAGTAATTAAAAAACTAAAAATCCCAACTGAGATACAAAAAAATAAACTGAAAAGTAAAAAACAAGCAGAAAAGTCTAGATTGGATGAGCTTTGACCGAGCATGCCATTAAAACACGTTATTTTAAATAAAAGGAAACTTGGAAGCGGGCGGGAGTCATTTACATATAAAAAATCTCAGGCAGGCCTCCCACACGGTGGACCGACGACCTGGTGAAGGTCGCGGGAAGCCGTTGGATGGGGGCAGCGCGGGACCAGTCGTCGTGGAAATCCTTGGGTGAGGCCTTTCTCCAGCAGAAGACGTCTTTCGGCTGATATGATGATGATGATAATGGTGATAATGAACTCGTTAAAAACCGACTTCAACCGTAACAATTTTGCTACTATTTTGTTTTTTGTAAATTTTCTAAAATGTAATTGACGGATTTTGATAAAATTTATAAGGAACCAACATGGCGGCATCGGCCAAATCGAATAAAAAAAGAAATGTGAAAATCGGTTAACAATTTTTGAAAATATCGCGTAACAAACATGCAAGAAAAACGTACAGTCAAATTGAGGACCTTCTCTTTTTGGAAATCGGTTGAAATTACAACAGAGTTTTACTGACATGTCAGGTCAAACCTCAACCGATATAGATTTTTTGCTTTTAAGTTTAGTTTGTTGTATCGCAGTCGGATCTAACGACGTATGTATCTAAAGACGAATATAATGACATATAAATGATCAAAATAGGTTTATCCGTTTAAAAGTTACAAGGGAACATACCAAGGGACATACATATATATGTCACCGTAAGATTGTAACATCCGTTAGATTATAATCTAACGGGATTAATTTGGCGAGATTGTGAACTGTCGAAAGATTGTGAACTGTAACATATTGTTTACAATTTCACTAGTGACATTGTAAACTCTGTAGTGACATTACAATAACACTCAGCGAAGCGAAAAACACTAAATAAATGATTTGATTTGACAGGTGTGATTGATCTAACAGTCAAAGAGCCTCGCTTGCGAGGCTCCTCCCCTGGGTAGCAGAATGCTTCGCAGCAGAAGAAATCATCGGTTTTATTCGGAGATACAAGAATAGACCGTGAAATTGTGATCCGATTCACAATTTACCGTTGTATTATAATCTAACTAGTGGGATTGAACACACAGAGGTCGAACCCATCACCCACCTTCTTAGCTTCGATGCAAACGGGTAATAACATGTTACCCTCCTTCTGAGCTTCGCCACAGTCGGGTAAAAAAGTTTAACAATTACTATTTTTTTGACAAGTCTATGGATAAAAATACTTTCTTGGTGTCTCATCCTTTTGAAATCCATTTATACCCATCGCCTAGGTATTTTGCAGCTGTTATACCAGTCATTAAATTCACCTGTAATAGTGGTGTTTTTGTTTGTATAAATGCTCTATTGTATTATGTAAAAGCGTCGGTGGCTCAGCCGGTAACGACTCGGTTCTTCTAACCAGAGGTACCGGGTTCAAATCTGGACGGCCAATGTACCAATGAGTTTTTCAAAACTTACGTACATACTTACCGATTGCTTTAACGGTGAAGGAAAACATCGTGAGGAAACCTGCACACGCCTGCGATGAAACTCGAAGGTTGTGTGTGAAGTTGACCAACCCGCACTGGGCTCGCGTGGTCGACTAAGGCCTGATCGCCCTAATTCAAGGTAGGCTCGAGCCCCTCGGTGGGGACGTATATGAGCTGATATGATGATTATGTAAGTAGGACTTAAATAATTTTAGAAAAACCTTAAAACTTTTGGTATTTAGATTAAAGTTAAATTATTTCGTATTCTCAGCAAACCCTTTCATTTGATGTCCATTTCACGGGGGTGCATTAAAAAATAACTGATCCGCCATCTTTGGGAGTCCGCCATATTGGATTTAGAACTAAACGACTTTGGTGAACAATGCATGGTTAGCTAAGTGACGTCATTGTATGCAAAATGTTACCTCAATCGGAGACCGGGAAGTGGTTCTAATTTAGCTTCCAAGATTTGTTCTAAACTAACAACGCACAAAGTACAAACGCAGGAAGCTAATTTATAAAGCTTGTAAAAATGCTTCGAGTATCAGTAGTACTTCTGTTTTCGTGCACAATAGAACGTAGTCGTGATTTCAATTTCGCGTAAGTGAGAATTGAGAATATACAGAGTGTCCGCGCTACAAAAGTAGAGGTGTTTCACTTTGGTTTAGAGCTCTTTTGTAATTTGATGTCTTAGTTTTGTGCGTGACCTGTAAAAGACTGAGGTTTTGTGGCTAGGTTTTGTGTTACAATAAAACGCGAACTACCTGCTTTTAATGTATTTATTATCTTCCCGTGTCAAATTGTTTTCATGTTGAGTTACTTGATTTATTGTTTTAGTGAATGAAAATCCTTTAAAAACCTAGTTTGGACAGAGGGCATCCACTTGTGCTCCGACATTACGTTCTGTCCTAGGCTACGCGCTTCAATTAGGGCCATGATAACCCAATGGTCTTCAATTGCGCCGCCAGTGAGGGCCACCGGAGCGGGCGCCGCAAGGATTGTTTAGGACGGCCACGCTTTCTCGCATTGTGAGGTTTTCTCTCTTGTTTTCATGTTGCAATAAAAAAAATATCGCGTATCGCCGCAAACATTTTTTCTCCTTATTGTATTAATTCATCAATTGTTTTATTCTGAAGTCCCTCACGGTGGACCGACGGCCTGGTGAAGGTCTCGGAAGCCGCTAGATGAGGACAGCGATGGACCGGTTGTCGCGGAAATCCTTGAGGGAGGCCTTGGTCCAGCAATGGACGTCTTTCGGCTGATATGATGATGATTATGATGAATTGACTTACTGATTGTTTCATCATCATATCAGCCACAAATCGTCCACTGCTGAACAAAGGCCTCCCCCAAGGATTTCCACGACGTCCGGTCCTGCGCTGCCCGCATCCATCGGCTTCCCGCGACCTTCACCAGGTCATCGGTCCACCGCGTGGGAGGCCTGCCTACGCTACGTTTTCCGGTGCGCGGTCGCCACTCGAGAACTTTACTGCCCCATCGGCCATCTGTTCTACGAGCTATGTGCCCTGCCCACTGCCACTTCAGTCTAGCGATTCTGTGAGCTATGTCGGTTACTTTAGTTCTCCTGCGGATCTCCTCGTTTCTGATTCGATCACGCAGAGAAACTCCGAGCATAGCACGCTCCATTGCCCTTTGGGTGACCTTGAGCCTTCTTATGAGGCCCATAGTAAGCGACCATGTCTCAGTTCCGTAAGTCATCACTGGCAACACACACTGGTCAAAGACCTTAGTCTTGAGACACTGCGGTATTTGGGACGTGAAGATATTGCGAAGCTTCCCGAACGCTGCCCAGCCGAGTTGGATTCGTCGATTGATCTCTTTCTTGAAGTTGGACCTGCCTAGCTGGACTGTTTGTCCCAGGTATACATATTCGTCAACAACTTCCAGTGTAGAGTCCCCAACCTTTAGAGGAGTGGGTGCGACACGGACATTTAACATTATTTTCGTCTTGTCCATGTTCATTTTAAGACCCACTTGTTGAGAGACCTTACTGAGGCCATCGAGCATTGTGCTTAGGTCTTCCATAGTCTCAGCCATGACCATCGTCCGTATGGTTCCCGGCTAAGAATAGGACCATCCCATCTCTTCCAATGGGTGTCGTAAGAGGCGACTAAGGGACTTAAAACCGGAGGATGGGCAGCAGCGTCTTTCCGTGCATTGCAACACACCTGCAATCAAACTGCGATCGCCAACCCGCCTGCCAAGCGTGGCGATTACGGCAAACCCCCCCTATGAATTTCACACCCAGAAAACGGCCCCTAGTCCCCGGCAGCCCCGCTATTCCTGGCTCCGGTAGCAGTCATGGTAACGGCGGGGTAGGGGGTGCGAAGAATCCCCGGCAGATGCCAGGCTACCAAACCCAACGACCTTTGGCCCTGGCAACTTACAACACGCGCACACTGCGGACTGACGAGAAACTTGCAGAACTCGAAGAAGTATTGAGCAGGTTACGGTGGGATATCGTAGGTTTATGTGAAGTCCGAAGAGAGGGAGAGGACACCATGATCCTTAAATCCGGAAACCTGCTCTATTACCGGGAGGGCGACCAACAGTCCCAGGGTGGTGTCGGGTTTCTCGTCCACAAGTCCCTCATTAACAATGTGGTCCAAATCGTGAGCGTTTCGACAAGGGTAGCATACCTTATACTCAGAATCACCAAACGGTATTCGATGAAGGTCATACAGGTATACGCGCCGACAACGGAACACTCCGACGACGAGGTAGAGACTATGTATGAGGACATCTCTACAGCCTTACATAGCACCAGGACCCATTATACCGTTGTTATGGGGGACTTTAACGCGAAACTGGGCAAACGAAGCGATGGTGAGCTGAGAGTGGGGCAATTTGGATATGGAGTAAGAAATGCACGTGGCCAGATGCTGGCCGACTTTATGGAGAAGGAGAGCCTCTTTATGATGAACTCCTTCTTTAAAAAGTCAAAACAGCGGAAGTGGACATGGTTGCATCCCAATGGCGTAACAAAAAACGAGATAGACTTCATCTTGTCGACAAGGAAGCAAATATTCAATGATGTCTCCGTGATCAATTCAGTCAAAACAGGAAGCGATCACCGGATGGTCAGAGGCACATTGAATCTAAAGACCAAGCTAGAAAGATGTCGACTGATGAAGTCTACGCTCCGACCAGCGCCCATCCAGCTCCAAAACCCCGAGAGCTTTCAGCTCGAGTTGCACAATCGTTTCGAATGCCTAGGAGACTGCGAGAATGTGGACGATTATAATGACAGGTTCGTGGAAATTGTTCAAACGGTCGGGTCTAAGATTTTTAAAACTCGCCGTTCAAACAGAACCAAAAAAATCTCCGACTTCACCAGCAACCTCATGGAAGAAAGACGCAGATTGGTTTTGCAGTCCTCTGAAGACGCTACTCAGTATCGGCAACTAAACAGGCAGATCTCTAAGTCCCTAACTCGCGATTTACGCCAATATAATACAAATTGTATTAAAGAGGCGATTGAGCACAACAAAGGCTCAAAAGTGTTCGCGAGAGATCTGTCTGTTGGACAAAGCCAACTGACCAAGCTGAAGACTGAGGACGGCAGGACCATATCGTCTAAGACTGAGTTGCTGGAAGAAGTTGAGAAGTTCTATGGACAATTGTACAAGACCACACGTTTGCCTGTCAGCGATCTGGCTGAAGACCCAAGAGCCAGACTAACCCGACACTATACCGAAGATATCCCGGACGTCAGCCTGTACGAGATTAGAATGGCTATCAAACAGCTCAAGAACAACAAGGCACCGGGTGATGATGGAATTACGGCTGAACTTCTGAAAGCAGGTGGAACACCGGTACTTAAAGCTCTTCAGAAGTTATTTAATTCCGTTATACTCGAGGGACAAACGCCTAAGGCATGGCACAGAAGTGTAGTCGTGCTTTTCTTCAAAAAGGGTGACAACACTCTGCTGAAGAACTACAGACCCATCTCACTTCTGAGCCATGTCTACAAGCTGTTTTCGAGAGTCATTACGAATCGTCTCGCACGCAGGTTTGACGACTTCCAGCCTCCCGAACAAGCCGGTTTCCGAAAAGGCTTTAGTACCATAGACCACATACATACGCTGCGGCAGATTATACAGAAGACCGAAGAGTACAATCAGCCACTATGCTTGGCGTTTGTGGACTATGAGAAGGCCTTTGATTCAGTCGAAACCTGGGCTGTGCTACAGTCTCTCCAGCGGTGCCAAATTGACCATCGATACATCGAGGTGTTGAAGTGTCTGTATGAAAACGCCACCATGTCGGTTCGCCTCCAGGACCAGAACTCGAAACCTATCCAGTTGCAGCGAGGGGTGAGACAGGGAGACGTTATATCTCCGAAACTGTTCACCGCCGCCCTGGAAGATGTTTTTAAGCTTCTGGACTGGGGTGGACTCGGCATCAATATCAACGGCGAGTACATATCCCACCTCCGATTCGCTGACGATATCGTGGTCATGGCTGAGACTGATTGTTTACTTATAGACAATTTTCATGATTTTTTTTATGAAAAAAATAAAATACAAATAAAATATGAAAAAATAACAATAATTAAAAAGAAAACATTTTTTTTAATTGGCACCTATGATATTCTATGAAGACCATGAAGAAAAGTTTATATTATGTAATACATGTAATATATATTATGTATACATTTTAGATACCTAACTTATGTAAGTAAGTAATAGATAAACTATTGTTCCTTATCTTTCAGGTACCTAATCATAATTTTCGCTCCTCATCTACTTCAGTGCAGAATCAGGATCTAATGAAGTAAGTAACGTCGATGTTTAATTACCTCTGTCATCACATCAAAAAACTCGATCAGCTGAGCAACTAATTATGGAAGGAATATTGAAAAAAAAATTTTTTGTTTGCGAATTCTTTTAGGTTTGTTGGAATGCAGAGTTCGACGAGACACAATTATTGATGGATAAATATATTATAGGATTCATGAAGAATAATTTTTAGTTTTATGGATTAAAATAGTGGGTAAGTATATCTATCTACTGATAGATCAGAAGGACTAAGGCGTAAAAGAAGGAATTTAATGTGATCGTCCGTAAAATCGACTTCGATGACAAAAATGCACCCTAATATATTACTCATAGACACCAAAAAAGTGTCTTAGAAAAAATGAGTGTCTATGTTGTTTGTATATGTGTTCGTTCGTATCCCCGATTTGGGGAGACTACTAAACCATCATCATCATATCAGCCAAAGTAAGTCCACCGCTGGACATAAGCTTCCCCCAAGCATTTCAGCGACGACCGGGTCTGCGCTGCCCACATCCAGCGGCTTCCCGCGACCTTCACCAGGTCATTGGTCCATCGAGTGGGAGGGGCCTGCCTACGCTACATTTTACCGGTGTGCGGTCGCCACTCGAGAACTTTACTGTCCCAACGACCATCTGTTCTACGAGTTATGTGCCCCGCCCACTGCCACTTAAGTTTAGTAATTCTGAGAGCTATGCCGGTTACTTTGGTTCTCCTACGGATCTTCTCGTTTCCGATTCGATCACGCAGAAAAAATCCGAGCATAGCATGCTCCATTGCCCTTTGAGTGACCTTGAGCCTTCTTATGAGGCCCATAGTAAGCGACTATGTCTCAGTTCCGTATGTCATCTCTGGCAACACACACTGGTCGAAGACCTTTGTCTTAAGACACTGCGGTAACTGGGACATAAAGATATTGCAAAGCTGCCCAGCCGAGTTGGATTCGACGATTAATCTCTTTTTCGAATTTGGACCTACCTAACTGGACTGTTTGTCCCGGGTACACATATTCGGTAATAACTTCGAGTTTAGAGCCTCCAACCTTCAGAGGAGTAGGTATGATACGGACGTTTGACATAATTTTCGTCTTGTACATGTTCATTCTAAGACCTACTTGTTGAGAGGCTCTACTGAGGTCATCGAGCATTGTGCCTAAGCCGTCCATAGTCTCAGCCATGACCACGTTATCGTCAGCGAATTGAAGGTGGGTGATGTTAATCGCCGTTGATATTGATGCCGAGTCCACCCCAGTCCAAAAGCTTAAAAACATCTTCCAGGGCGGCCGGTGAACAGTTTCGAAAATATGACATCTTCCTGTCTGACCCCTCGCTGCAGCCGGATAGGTTCCGAATTTTGGTCCTGAAGCCGTTTCCATACAGACACTTCATCACCTCGATGTATCGATGGTCAATTTGGCACCGCTGGAGAGACTGTAGCACAGCCCAGGTTTCGACTGAATCAAAGGCTTTCTCATAGTCCACGAACGCTAAGCATAGTGGCTGATTGTACTCTTCAGTCTTCTGTATAATCTGCCGCAGCGATTATATGTGGTCTATGATAATAAAGTATTTTCGGAAAACGGCTTGTTCGGGAAGCTGGAAGTTGTCAAACCTGCGAGCGAGACGATTCGTAATGTAATAAAATTACTCTCGAAAACTGCAGTTTACAAAGTTTGAAAACTAAACTAAAAACCGGTCATAGAAGTAGGTACCTACTGCTCGGCGGCACATCAACCAATCAAATCAATCAAACACAGGGACACATGTGTGCTAGTAATGAGAACCAATTTGGAACAAAAAGGTTACGCTTTTTTTATGCACCATTGGTGAACCCTTCACATCATCTCACCTGATGGGAAGTGACTATGATTCCGAAGATGGAAGCGGGCTTACCAAGATTCTCACACGCAATGGGAAACTGGCTATCTTATCTTCAAGCCAGAACTCAAGATAAGATGATGGTAGGGCTTAGAAAATGCCTTTCCACCAACCAAACTAGTGATGAGCAAAGCAAGACCAAGACCAAGACTTGGACAGTCTTGGTCTTGGTCTTGCTCAAATTCGTCTAGTCTTGGTCTTGGTCTCGGTCTTGGTCTTGCTCACTCGGTCTTGGTCTTGGTCTTGCTGAAATACGTTTAGTCTTGGTTTTGGTCTTGGTCTTGCAATAAGGTCTTAACAAACATTTTTCAACAAATTTTTTCAACATTCCGTTTTTTATCGACAAACATTTCTAAATATAAAATATAAATTCACTGTCTATAAATTAAAAAAAAAATAGTTAAAACGTTATTGTTTATTGTTATCTAATCTTAAATTATAAATAAATAGTTTAAAATTAATTATTAACTACTAAAATACTATATTTTATTGCAGTTTGAAAATATTATTATTACATTAATTAGCTTATAATTAACTTATTATTGTTTATTTTTTATTGATGCCCACGAATTAATGCATAGCAGCCATCGAGCTGACTCGTTATTTAATCGATTGCGATGTTTACGAATCACAAGTGATGCTTTTGAAAATAACCTTTCTGAAGGGACGGATGTAGCCGAAATTGACAAAAAATCTCGAGTCATTTTCGCCAGAATTGGAAATTGCAACTCGTGACGTTTAGGAATACTTACTCTTGGAACATTTTTTAATTTTTTTTTATAAGTGGTAAAGTTTCTTTGTTTTTTTTATGTATAACGTTAAAATGTAGAAAACAAACTGACAATTCGACACGCCAACTATATTGTTCCGAGAAAAGCATATGTTAACGCTGTTACAAATATTTTATCTCATATAAACACTGTTAGTAAGAATTTTCGATTGAGTCTTGCGTATTTGGTCTTGGTCTTGCATAATCGGTCTTGGTATTGGTCTTGTTCTTGTTTATTCTGTCTTGGTCTTGGTCTTGCTAGACTAAGGATAGTATTGGTCTTGGTCTTGGTCTTGCTTTTTTGCAAGACCAAGACCAAGACTGCAAGACCAATACCAATTTTACTCATCACTAAACCAAACCGAGTCGTACAAAGTTAGACTCCGCCGGGAATCGAACCCGCGACATTCTGATGTGAATCTATGGACTTAACTATTACGCCACGCAAGCGGTTATTGCTGAGGCGCTGTGGGTACAAACGTACACAGCAGAATAAGAAAGTCGCTATTTTTTCACACTGTGGGTACGAAAAACCTTTAAATCCTAAATACCTACTAAGTAAAGTAAATCTATGAATAACGTGGAGTATTTTACAAAAAAAAAATCGGCCTTCTCTCCCTTTACGTGAGATTTCCCCTATAATTTTCAAGGACTATTTTTAGTTGCTCTTCAAACAACTAATCACGTATCAATTTATTTTCATCATTTATTTATGACAATCATACCAAAAATACTGATTGCACATCAAATTATCTATCCTTCTCAACTGGACTAGAGTTGAGCAAGTAACTAGTATCTCATAGTAATAGTATCTGGTTGAGCGAGCGAAGCGAGCGACAATAGATTCGGTTAGGTTTGATTGATTACCCTATCGAGGAGCTTCGGATCTGACTTACGAAATAATAAAATCAGTTTTGCATAAACCAGAAAAACGCTTCACTTGTAGGTAAATAGCGGTGCGCCACGAACTTAAATTGTTACTTAGAGGTAAGTATGTAAGGTAAGGTAAGTATTTAGCTGAGGTAAGTATTAAGCTGTACAATCAGTGACTTTGATGGGAATTGGGATTCTTTTATTATACAAAAAGTATTTTTTTTTGATTCACGATTAAATACTACTCATTTTTAAATATTGTTTGTTTTTAAACTGTTTATTTAATTGAAAGTAAAATTCATTTGGACGAACGTTAATGCTGCATATTGCCTGCACGATCGTGTCTACTCGTTCGGAAAGGGCTATATTATTGACGTGATGTTTTTATTGACTCCCTCTATAAGATTTGGATAGATTTTGTTGAGCCCCTTCCCTTTTTTGAGTTGTGGTTCGTTTTGGCTATGGCGTGAATTTAAAATTTTCCAAGGTTTTTTTTTTTGTAATTTAAGAGTCCAGTTATTTTTTTAACAAGTTTAACCTATTTCGCGACATTCTTACTTTATTTTCTACCAATTTCAATGAATTTGTCAAATGTGAGATTGCTTATTTTGTATATTTTGGCGATAACCTGAAAAATATTATATTTAGTGATTATTCCCCATAATTCCCTAAATTAAGGAACTTTGATAAATTCATTAAAATTTGTAAAAAACAATAGGTTAAACTAGTTAAAATTTTTAACGTGGAGTCATTCACAAAAAAACCTTGCAAAATTTGAAATTCGTACCATTACCAAAAAGAAACACGTTAAAGGTATTTCTTTTGCCGGTTCACATGGCGGTAAGTACAAATGTACCACCCATACAAGGTTATTCCCCGGCCGTAATAAAATTCCACTCAGGTATTTCTCCTTCTTTTGCGTATATATCATTCTCAGCATTACCGTAAGACCCTCCAAAGGGTTTAACCGTAACATTAAGCTTGGGCCCTGCCTTTACACACGTACTGGCTTTTGCCCGCAGCTTAGCTCGTGTGATTATCGTTTTTGTGAAGGTGTGCTTTGATAGTGTGCGTGAATGTTTTTTTTTCAGGTCCCTTGGAAACTATTATCACTTCCCACTCCGTCAACTACCACTGTGCATAAAAATTACGTCGATCCGTTGCTCCGTTGCGATATGAAAGAAGGACAAATATACATTTTTTTCTTAATTCGACTGAGTGTTTTTTGTATGTATGTTACGCGATTTCTTTGCCGTTTGTAAACAGATTTTAATGACTATTTTGAGGGTTCCGTAATCAACAAGGAACCCTTGTAGTTTCCCCATGTCTGTTTGTCCGTCTGTCCGCGGTTTACCTCGGATACTATTAATACTAGAAAGCTATATAGACACGACAAAGTGGTAAAATAAAATCTTGAAAAAAATCTTTTTAGGGTACTTTTTTGTTGATGTACCCTATCGTTACCAACTGCAAAAACAATATTGTTTTTTTAAATATATATTTATTTTTTAAAAAAACTACGGACGTCTACTTTGCGCAAATCCGACTCGCACTTGGCCGGTTTTTTCTCATTGGATAGGTTTGGCATCCAGAGGTCCCATATAAATTCTTTAAAATCGGCAACGACTTATGATTTCAATTCAGAACCGCACACATAGGGTTCCATACCATTATACTAGATGGCGCTAGTACAAAGTAGTTTCTTCGCGTTTAAAAAAAACACGTTTTTTTTGTATGGAGACCCCCTTTTTTTAAACTTTTAGTATTCATTGTTATAGCGGCAACACAAATAACATCATCTGTGAAAATTTCAACTGTCTAGCTACCACGGTTCATGAAATGCAGCCTGGTGACAGACGTACAGACAGACGGACAGCGAAGTGTTAGTAATAGGGTCCCATTTTTACCCTTTGGGTACGGAACTCGAAAAATATAGCAAAATTGTACTTCAATGTAGCGATGTAGTCGATTTTTTAACTTGTGTAACGCTTCCAATAAATTCATTGTCATATTGACATATTGACGGAGTTGTCATATTGACGAAGTCTGCGTCAACAACATCAGCTACGCGGACGACATCAGGAGACTAGCGGCCGTGTGTGTGCAGTATACTGCTCAGCACGGCTATTGTATAATGTAAAGAAGAGCGAGGTCATGGTGTTTGGGGTCGGCGGTAAATCTCCAATAAGTATGACCCCAGTCTTTTTTAATGGAGCTGCCCTGCAGCGAGTTTACAAGTTTAAATATCTGGGGCATATCGTTCCGCTGACCTCAACGAAGAGGATGATATTGAGAGGGAGCGGAAGGCGTTGTCAGTAAGATTGAATATGACAGCTCGCAGCGCAGCTTAAGGAATACAAAAGTCACACTATTTAGAGCGTATTATTGTACATCCCTCTATACCAGCAGCCTGTGCGCGAACTATACCCAGCGAGCTTACACCTCCCTCTGTGTCCAGTTCAATAACGCCTTCAGGGTGTTGACGGGGCTGCGCTCGCGCATAGCGCATACTCTAAGAGTCATAAAAACGATGTCCACGCGGGCGAAGCCGCAGGCAAAAGCTAGTAAAGAATAAATCCTAAAGGCACGTGTAAGTAGATATTTGCTGTAACAAATGTTGGAAAATCCTTAAATCTACATTTATTCAAGCGTTACAACCTTCGGAAGACATTACTCATTCATTTTGCAAGGTAATACATGGTAATACTCAGGTTCGGAATTAATCTACTTACAGAATTTTGCGTGACGGTGTTCCAATGTATTGAATGGGGCAAGAATGTAAGAAGAACTTTTTTTTTTGAAAAAGGCGTTGATTTCAAAGTTAGGTATCTTTGGCAAGAAGTGTCATCGTCTCGCATGGTCGGACTAACCTCTGTCAGTTTTTGCTGTCAGCTTTTGCTAGATTAGTTTTTTTTAATTTCTATCAGATTTATAAAGGTGAGTTGCTATCACTTGACTAAGTGATGCAAGAATATTACGAGTATTCACGATTTATTTGCCGATTGTGAAACGATTTTGATGACCCTTTTTTTAGTTTTTTGGGTGATAGCTCCAAAATTAAATTAATTAATTAATCGGTTCATTACTTTTCTGGAAAACTGTACATGTGTAGTAGAACTATCATTCTAGATTTTTTCACAACAAAACTTGTAGTTTTTTGAGAGTGCTACTGTGTTATAGCTATGAGTGAGTATATAAAAACATAACTCTCCTCCCCTTACCGCGGGGCGGTTCACCCTTACCTCCTTGAAAACTGTAGATATATCTTTCTGTAGATTTTCTTAATTTCCATAAATACTCTACAAGCCAGCACAGAATGATCAAGGAGTAAATTATTTCATAATTAATTCTCTACACATACATTTAAAAAAAAAATTGTTACTAGATAAAGTTTAGTTGGGGGTTTTACTCATCATACTAAACAACTTTCCCTAATGAGCCCATAGTCAATTCAAAAAAAAAAAATCGACGCTCCATACAAAAATTCACAAAATTGGTCAACCAGCTGATAGTTTTGTATGAAGAGTTCAATTTTTTTTTACGATTTCTGCATAACCCCAATTAACGGGACCTACACCCTGTATAGTGCGTCATTAGCCCAAAATACAGATAAAACCTTAGCAAAAAATAAATTTTCTTACTAATTTTATAAATGTGAAAATATGTTTGTTTATTAGTTTGTTACTTTTTCACGCTTTAACGCCTCAACGAATCTTGACAAAATTTGGGATGCAGGTAGCCTGTATCTCAGGGATCGACATAGGTAAATTTTTATCCCTTGATAATAGCATAGTCCAATACGGATCTTGAGGTGGGGAATGAGGTAGACTACTGATTAGCATAGCCTGAAATTGCGGAACACAGGGCGGATCCAGCTGTTCAGCGGCGAACCACTCTCGCGACAAAAAACCCGCGCGTGATCGAGCGACTATCCGCAGTCGTCAAAGATGAAAACAATGACGAAACGTTTACTCTCCAAGTGAAGAACTTCTTGTTTAATCATTAATGTTATTCAGTAAATTAGTAGATATGTATTTAAGCAAATTTAAATAACTATTAATGTGACATACAAATTGTATCTAATATTTTATCAAACAAACGCGCCGATGGAGCTCGCGGGTGGAGTAATTTCGCCGCGCATGGCCGCCTCGCCCGCTCTGCAGATTTACGAAGTTTTCTCAGTATTTTTGTATGAAACCTGTAAAAAATAATTACTGATCAAGAAAGCTAATAAAAGTTTGTGGCGGCAACTGCAATAACCCGCCACTGAACATTAACACAAGCGACGAGAGAACAAAAGAAATTCGACACCTAGAACGCGCTATTAGAATTTCTTCAGCGCTGAGTATATATACAGATACCGATCATCAACGATTGGTCCACGGCCGGACTCCAGGCATACCACCTCGCCTGGCGGAGATATCTCCCTTTGCTCTCGTCGAGTAGGAACGCACCGTTCCTAAAAGTTCCTTTTTAATTATATTTATTTTTTATGTCTTGTGTTACAAACAAAAAAAATACAACACGAATAATTTGAAAAATTCGTTTTTATATATTTTTTTACTCTTTATATATACATATATATATAAATATATATATGTACTACATATATACAGTTTAAATGATCTTTTCTAATAGCTAGGTAAATGTATCTACAAGATACAAAACAAAAAAAATATCTAGTGGCGGACTGTGGACCAAGTGAAATAACGCGTCATTTTACGAAAAATGTATATGGAATGATTCAAATTAACGATGCAGATTGGTGCCTCAGTCCCTCCCTAGTATTATGGTACAGTTTGAGTGAGATCGCAACAGTTTTCGTTTACTGGGCGATCGAACAGTTAGCGTTGGCGCGAAGATCTCCAAATGGCGATTTGCCCGCTTGAGCTTTGGCCATTATGCTAGCCAAATGGCGAGCGTACCACTTGAAAGGTTATTCGCAACAGTTTTCGTTTCTTATCTGTATATTATGTATGTTTGTAACCGACTCCTTTGCACTCGATTTTGACCCACTTTAAACGGACAGATTTAATTCAAACTTTTTACATTCATCAAGAATCAGTGACAATACAATAATTTCATAAGTTTACCTCATAATCCTGAACTAAAAATTGAAAAATAATTATATAGTTTAAAAAAACTAAATAACACGCTTAACTAAAAAGTGAAAAATGATTCTTAATATAAGCTGAAAATAATAACTAACGAAAAATACTTACTAGTATTTATTGTGAAAAAAGCGCGGAGCGCTTTGAGCCACATTTTTCGTATATCGAGCAACCCACGCTTTTTTCACAATAATACTAGTATTTTTCGTTAATTATTGTTTTCAGCATAAATTAAGAAATATTTTTCACTTTTTAGTTTGATGTGCTTTAACAGTGTATTTTTAGTTTTTTTAATTTTCATTATTAATATAATAGCCGTCCGGCCGCGGCTACGCCCGAGTTGTTTTCGATTTTCCCTTGGGAATAAGAGGTTTTCTGGGATAGAAAGTAGCCTATGTCCTATTCCAGGACCTAACCTATATGTGTGCCAAGTTTTATCCCGATCCGTCCAGTGGATAAAGCGTGAAAGAGTAACAAACATCCATAGATATATCCATACATTCATACATACATATAAACTTTCACATTTATAATATTATTAGGATTACGTTAAATATTTTTTTCTTTGTATTCTTATTTTTGTATTCTGTCGTTTATCCTTATTTTTGACCTTTTATTTTGTTATTCTAAATGACGATCATGTTATCCTATGACATTTTTCAAATTACTGTAAACTTGACATTGACAATATGAATAAATAAATCTAACTTAATCTAAAGATTTCCCAACGCAATGGGGAACTGACTATCTCATCTTCAAGCCAGAACACATTCATGTTATTAGCATTGATTTTTGGCGATTTGACTTAGATAAGATGGTAGTAGCTAGCCACGCGGACTTAGAAATGCTCTTCCTCCAACCAAACCGAGTCTTACAAAGTAAGAATCCGCAGCTCCGTTGGGAATCGAATCCGCGACCTCTTAATGTGAAGATAATGGACTAAACCATTACGCTACGGAGGTGGTTAAAAGCTATTCGATTAGTAAATTATGGCTCAATCGGTGACGAGTGTCGACTCCCGGGTTCAAACCTGGACGGCCAGGTTTTTTGAAACTTACGTACATATATTACCGATTGCTTTTACGGTGAAGGAAAAGATCGTGAGGAAACCTGCACATCTGATTCCAGATGTGTATGAAGGTCGTGTTGCACACGCCCGTAGGTGTAAATCTAAATGCCCTACACATGACCGCGGCTGATGCTAAGTGCAACACCAGGCAACCGCCGTCGTCTATCCCTTAGATAGCACGATCAATTGTGGCACACGATAAGAGAGAAAGAGAGAATAAATTATGATGTCAGGTATTTTGTTGATACCTTCAAAAGGTAGGTACAATGCCCCAAGGCTCAGCTGTGTTGACAGCATCGTGGACATTAGAACGTTTTAAAACAGTAAATTTTGTGAGACAAGATGATATCCAAACGTACTAATATTATATACTTTGCCCAAACTCTCGTAATTACAGTTTCTGGCGAGTGAAAGTAAGAACACGCTGTATAATGACAGTTATTTGCCAGACAGATCGTCGCTCGTCTCTGTTTAGTTTCATAGGCTTATTCTACTTAGCTCCTTAATAATATTGAATTTCAACTCACTAACAAACACTCCTCGCCTTTTTATTAAATTACAAATTTGAGTGCGTTTGACTGCAACTCACCTGATGGGAAGTGATGATGTAGTCGAGGATAGTACACGAAAACTCAAATATTGCCAATTAACTCTTGCCTTGAAGATCTCCAAATTATAGGAATCGGGTAACACGGACGCAGGCAAGGATTTTCACTCCTTCTTGTCCGCATAATAAATGAGTAAGCGTAACGCTTCGTGCGGAAAGGCGGAACATCAAGAGCATCTCTACGTTATTTACTTTATCCAAATATTAACTATCGCGACTAATTTTATTGTGTTTTTTTTTGTTCGTTCAACCTTATTCGGGTCGCAAGTCGCAACGGATCAACGGGTCAACTTGAGATTTTTCACAGAGATAGTTGACGCGGTAGAAAGTAGCACAGGCTACTTTTTGTCCAGTATAAATAGAATAGTTTCTGAGGGATCAAGAAAAACTGTATTTTTCTGTCATTATTTTACGTTGCCAAGGAGCAACGAATTTATGTGATTTTTGCAAAGAAATAGTCGAGAGGATGGAAAGTAACATGGAAATTCATAGCGAGAGTGAATAGTGTAGCAAAAATAAGGGAATTAGTCACACGAATACGTAGTAATTTGGAATCTTTGGACTAAAAGTAGTAAGATTAAAAAAAGTAAAGGTTGGTGCAGAAAGTAAAGGAGTATATTTAATGAACTGATAAAAATAGAAACACTGAGCTAATAAAACCATAATTGTCATCGCTAAAATCAAAGATTAAAAAAGGTGCCTAAGTGGAAACTTTTATCCTATTAGGGATAAAAAGGTCCATTGGAAATTTTTGAGTAATGATAAAACCAGAAGGATTTTTATAAAAAGAATGGTAGCAACCTCGTACGTACGTGGCCGCCACTCCCTAGTGTTCTCAAAATTAAATATATTAAATTACTTAAGTCATTTACAAAATTTGAAAAGTCCATTTGGCGAATTAACCGGAAAATATGAAAAGATGGTACTTGTGGAGGGTAGTGGTGTTAGCTGGCGTCCTGGTATTGTACACGGCGTTGTCCGCTCGAGTACCGAGTGGCACTATTTGAGTTTGCGTGTAGATACCATCTTTTCATCAATAAAAAAATACTTCTACATAATAAGCATAGCCCGATATATCAGAAATTAACTAACTAGCATAGCGCGGTATTGTTCAAACAGATCTAGAAAAACTCATTTCCACACTCTCAGACAGTTGTTAAAACTACTTCCTCACGAGGGAACTCCCGGGAAAAGCTTGTAACTGACATTGTTTTTATCGAACACTGCGTATAAATTTATGACACTTTTATAAATTATTTATTAATTAATTACTAGGCATCATAATTATTTGTTTTGACGTGATAACGTCTTATAATTCGATGGAGCCGGCTGCACGCACGAAAAAATGCGTCGTTACCATGCGTCGTTACCTCGCTCTGAGGCGTTCCGTGAGGCGTTCCGTTTTCGATATTATGAAACCATTCCATCAGTATTTTCTTATGACGTTGTCACGTTCAACTATCGTCAGTAAACCGACTTTACAGACAACCGTTTTTTTTATCTGTAACATCTTCCCGCTTTCTGTGGGAGTGATTTCTGTGGAAGTGATTTCATGAAAAGGGATGGAAGTGTTTCTTTTTGTCACGAAGGCTAAGGAAACATGGTCATGCTGCCGGCCGAGGCGAGGCCGGAAGGTCGGTAGGTTGTTTACTTATGCCAAATTTTACAAATCATTATACGACTGCTGTAAGGCTCGCTTTTTTTAGGGTTCCGTACCCAAAGGGTAAAAACAGGACCCTTTTACTAAGCCTTCGCTGTTCGTCTGTCCGTCTATCACCAGGCTGTATTTCATTAACCGTGATAGCTAGACAGCTGAAATTTCACAGATGATGTATTTCTGTTGCTGCTATGACAAAAAATACAAAAATATAAGAAAAAGTTAAAGTCTCCACATATAAAGCGTATTTTTTTAAAAACGTGAAGAAATTAGCGTTATCTAGTATGATGGTTTTTGAAACATGAAACTAGCGCTATCTAGTATGTTGGTACGGAACACTATGTGTGCAGTATGACTCGCACTTAGGCGGTTTTTAATATTTAAAGTTTTGAACAAATATTTTTGGAGCACAGTAGAACCAACCGTTTAAATGTTCGCTTGCGTGTAGATTTAGCGTAGTGCTCGGAAACGGTAGAGTACTCACCTCAACTGTGTCGGTATATCACGCCCGTTTTCTGTTTGTCCGACTAAATTGTTTTTTGTGATTTCTGTCAATTTTATGGACGCACCTATTTCTATTTTCATATTCAAGATAACCTATTTAATGTTTAACTAGCTAAGGTAGCTAATAGGAATAGGAAAAAAAAAACCGATATTCCATCTTTAAAGAACTATGTCTGAAAGAACGAATACTTTTGAAATATGTCTATCTTTCCACCTTTAAGTGGTATTTTCGGACACATCAAATCTTTATTGAAAAGTAACTGAGAACAACGATGAAAAGGGAGACTAGGATGAGTGAATTTATGACTAATATTTATACAGGTTGGAAAGTTGTGATTTGGATTTGGCCCCCCCCATACTAAAATACATAAAATTGGTCGATCAACTGATGGATTTCTATGAAGAGTTAATTTTTTTTTGCGATATCAGCAAAGTCGTGAAACAAAAGTTGTTCAGTATGATGAGACTTTTTGGCGGGAATTTGTAGCGTTCAGTTCAGTTCTTTTATTATCCGAAAAAATACATTTAGTGGTTTTTGATGTATAATCACCATATCAGCTCATATACGTCACCACCGAGGGGCTCGAGCCTACCCTGAATTAGGGCGATCAGGCCTTAGTCGACCACGCGGGCCTAGTGCGGGTTGGTCGATTTCACACACAACCTGCTAGTTTCTTCGCAGGCGTGCGCAGGTTTCCTCACGATGTTTTCCTTCACCGTTAAAGCAATCGGTAAGTATATGTACGTAAGTTTAAAAACCCATTGGTACATTGGCCGTCCAGATTTGAACCCGGTACCTTTGGTAACAAGGACCGAGTCGTTACCGGTTGAGCCACCGACGCTTATTTTATTAGTATAATATTGATAGTTTTTTATCAGCGAAGTATCATTTATGTGTTTCTTGTGTAGGATAATGAAATAAAAGTGTGTATACTGTGTTTCGAGTTCCCACAAGAAGTCCGAGCAAGATTTTTGTGCTATCATTTTGCTAGAGTAAGTAGGTTAGGTTAGTTTGTAGACATATGATGTGAACGTGAAGAAACATTGATCTTGAAGACTGAAAAAATACTGAACACTTAGAAAGATTGACAGGAGAAGAATGAAACAAAAAAAATGGACTGGACATCTGGATTTGACCAATATAATGAGCTTTTGACTACGTAATCTGAAAAATATACTGAAAATTACTGAAGACGTGAATTCTACAAATTAATACTACTGAAAAACATATACTGAAGACTAGGCGGTATGGCCAATGAGCCTTAGCCTGCCCTAAAAGGGCGAAGGAAAAAAAATATCAGTATCTCAGTATGATGAGTAGAAGCCCAAGTTAACGGGACCTACACCAATTTTGTTACACTCTGTAGGTATATAATCTGAATCTCGGAAACGGCTCCAACGATTTGCTTGAAAATTAGTTGGGATTTTTGGGGATGAAAAATCAATTAAGATAACTCTCATCTCTTGGAAAAAGCTATTTTCCGAGATTTTCGCATTGGAAATATGCCGCGCAAAGTTTATCCTATGTAGCGCATTTTTAAATGTTTTTAACGGCTCTGGATTCTATGCCGGTTGGTCGCCCAGGTACTCAAAGTTTAAACTAAGCAAAACTAACTATACTAATCCTAATTTATGGCGCTAATCGATCCTGTTTCTCATTAGGACCAAAAGTCTACATTAGACCAAGTTTAGGGTATACTATAGAAAGGTCAGAAATCGCAAAATCTATTCCCATACATTTTATTTAAAAAAACTGGTTGTCTGTGAAGTCGGTTTACGGACGATAATTTTACGTTATAACGTGTCACAAGCCGAACGCTTAGGCCGATCGTGCCTTCTTATCTCTTGTTCCGCGCTCTCGCTTGCACGCTTGGCTCAGGCGGGACGTGAGAAATGAGGACGTGACACTTTTTCGTGAGCGCAGCCGGCGGTCATCGATTTATAAGACGTTATCACGTCAATATGAAAAGTCGAATGTTCGTTGATAATGAAGGCATTTGGTCTTGTATTTGATAAGCAGCAAAAGGCTCTATGATAAATTAAGTTTATAGTACAAAAAGTATAAGATAGACAGTTCTCCATTGCGTTAGGGAATCTTAGTAAGCCCGCTTCCATCTTCGGCATCATCGTCACTTACCATCAGGTGAGATGATGCCAAGGGCTTACCAATAGTGAATAAAAAAAATTACAAAGTCTTTCTCATGTACATTTTATGTATGACAGAGATTTTTGCTATTCTGGGTTTTCCTGTACTCTAAGTCATATTAGCCTCTTATTGTTTTTTAATCCTCATGATGAATAGGACCATTAGCATCCTTAGGGAAGATTATTCGATCTTTCTTTTTTTATTATTATATGTATAGAAAAATATTTTTGCGATTTTTGACATTTCTAGTACCCTAACCATAAATCAAACATTTTAAAGTATCTAGGTATCTACTTAAACACGCCAGAAATGTTCTTCAATCTGCAGCAGCTAAATTACAAAACATTGCGAGCACAATATTTATTTTAAAAAGCTTCACCACAACCAGTGGGTAGGAGTCAAACGACAGACAATTTATTCGTTCAGAGCAATCTAGAATCATTATTATTGAATAGCAGCAAACAGCGGCAATTTTTTAAATTGCCGAGCTTCCGACAAGCTTACCGAAGGTGAAGTGCTTTTCCGTAGGATGAGCGTCGCGATCATCAGCCCACGCCGTACATTCTGATCGTACAAAACCTGTTAGCGATGATGTTTAGTCCTCGTTTTCATCTGTCACATGTTTTTTTAAATAGTCAAGATTATAATTAAAACTTTTTTCTACAAAACCTTTAATAAAAAAAATACTATTATTACATTTTTGGGAAAAAAATTAGGAAATAAAAAAAAACTTTTACAAACCTTACTGTGTCATGTACCAAATGAAAGGGCTCGTTATGAGGATCTCAAATATATTTTTGTTATTATTGTAAAATAAATAGTTTTGATTTTATTCATGAAAGAAGACGAAAATTGACTATTCCCCCCCCCCCCTCCCCCTCCCTCCGATCTCCGAAACTACTGAGCCTAAAATTTTATATACTTCATTGCTTTTAGATTACAGGAAAACATATAATTCTATCAATCGAAAATAAAGTGGTAAACTCACTATAATACGTTCACTTACGGAAAATAGTTCACTAAAACACCACTAGATAGCTCTAGTAGTATTTTTCTGTTGCTCGCGTTTGTGTCTTTTGTTTGTCATGTGAATAGGTATCATTGTCATAGTTGTGTGGAGAGGTGTGGTGGTACGGAACCATAATACCGCGAGTCCAACTCGCACTTGGCCGGTTTTTTTGCAAACACTTTCCTTTGATACACATATCATGGGGGTGCATGAAATGGGTATCAAATGAAAAATTACCTAGTCTACCATCTTTGGGAGTACGCCTTAATGGATTTAGAATGACATCACTTAGATAACTCCAAACTAAACTTGTATGCAGAATTTCAGCTCAATTGAAAACCGGGAAGTGGTCCTAAATAGGTTTCCAAGATTTGTCCCAAACTAACTAACACGGCAAGTTAATCTCACTCTATCTACCTTATCATGCGGCTTTAAGCTTGTAATAATTAGCTAAGTGCGGGGGTTATGTGATCTAATCTTAATATTGTTTACTTGAATAAATTGCTGTTTTTTCGTGGTCTTTGATCCACTGATAGGACTTGTTTCTCGTAGTCCCGCTGCTCCATATGGGTGCAAAAATTAATAATTTGTTAACCGACATTAAAGGTCTAAGGATATAGCATTTAGACTGGGCCACTCTGAAAACCAGTGCTGTGTTGCAGCAAAGCCGACCGCAGTATGCTGAGCGCGGTCTGTGATTCTTGCACCACACACACACACACACACACACACACACACACACACACTCATGCACGCACACTATCATACTTTAATAGTCTTTTTTTCCACTTTTAATATTATGTACTGTTAATTTGTTACTTTTCTCCTCTTATTTTATTACATTTGTATAATATGTATTGTGTGTTTGGTGACATAAATAAATGTCCTCTATCTTATGACTAGGTAATTATATTTTCCATGTTACACTGGTTCTAAAGAACATAATTTTAAGTAATAAGTAAATAAGTATGTGTGTTTGGTGAAATAAATAAATGTTCTATGTCTTATGACTCAGTAATAATATTTTCCATATTACGCTGATTCTAAAGAACATAATTTTAAGTAATAAGTAAATAATAAGTATGTGTGTTTGGTGACATAAATAAATGTTTTATATCTTATGACTAGGTAATAATATTGTCCGTATTACACTGGTTCTAAAGAATTTAAGTACATAATTATATTATTTATTACTAAATTTTAATACGTAGGTAGGTACGTAAAAAAATGGATATCGCGTTTGAATGGTACTTGATAAAAAAAATATAACAGTTTCTTAAATAATTGAACGAGGAAGCGAAATTCTCCGAGTCTACTGTAATAATCAGGTGTTTGTAGGTATGTTTATATGCATTAATATTACAGATTTTCGTTATTTTGACGTCAATTACTCCTAAACGATAGAAAACCCATGGTTGAAAAAAAAATTTTTAAAAAATACCCTTATTTTTGATGATGTCAAAAGCTATTAGAAACACAATTGATTGAGTAGTTTTCGCTTGATAGAAAAAAAAACCAAAGATAGGTCTAAACTTCAACTCTAATTATGACTTATATTTTGCGTATAAATATAAAAAAATATACAACAATATTTGTTATGATAATACAAAGTGAGCAATGTTCTTATTTTTTGTACTTTAATTGTAGTTTTTGATTGAAACAAAAATCCATTGAAAAAGTGTGGTAATTTTTCTTTAATCTTTACACGTAAAGAAAAAGACAGAGACAACTGTTCCAATAAATACCTCGTCTTAATATTTTTCCGACACTAACTCGAGTATCGTTGATCGGAACTTCTCGTCGTCGTGAATTTTGGTAGGCGAGAAAGTTTTCGATTTCCAGAACAGAAATACACTGTACTGAGTCTATTTCGAGACCTTCAGCCCCTGAGGCTCAAGTTATAAAGTTTTTTTTAACATATTGTACTCAAACTTAGGCAAAACACTATTAACCACCTTACGCGGCGTAATGGTTAAGTCCATTAGCTTGACATCAAGGGGTCGCGGGTTCGATATCCTACGGAGTCTAACTTTGTAAGACTCGCTTTGTTTGGTGGAAGGACATTTTCTAAGCTACCACTATTTTATTTAAGTCTTGCCGCCAAACATCAATATCAACAACATTGATGTGTTCCAGCTTGAAGATGACCCCATTGCATCGGGGAATCTTGGTAAGCCCGCTTTCATCTCCGGCATCATCTTCACTTTCCATCAGGTGATAATATGATGCCAAGGTTTTACTTACCAATTATGATGAAAAGACATGGGGAGGGGTTAGCCCTGCCTGTAGGCAAAGTATACATATTAACATACTGACATGACATAATTTGTTTTATATCAATCATTGTATTTTGACGTTATTAATTAATGTTAGTTAATTTTTGACGTGATAACGTCTTATAAATCGATGAACTTCGGCTGCACTCACAAAAAAGTGTCACGTCCTTGTCACGTCCTCATTGTCACGTCCCGCCTGAGCCGAGCGAGCGTGGAAGCGAGAGCGCGGAACAAGCGATAGAGACGCACGATCGGCCTAAGCGTTCGGCTTGTGACACGTTATCACGTAAAATTATCGTCCGTAAACCGACTTTACAGACAACCAGTTTTTATTTTTCACAAATGACATATATGTAACTAGCTGTCCCGGCGAACTTCGTACCACCTTACAGTACCCTTCCCTACCCTACCCTACACTACACTACACTACACTACACTACACTACACTATCCTACCCTACACTACACTAAACTACACCACACCATACCACACCACACCACACTACCCTACCTTACCCTACCCTACACTACACTACCTACTAACCCTATGCTACCCTACCCTATCCTACCCTACTCTACCCTACATAAGAACCTTCTCCTGACAATAACGAACTCAACAAAAAAAAATTAGTGAAATCGGTCCAGCTGTTCACGCGTGATGCGATGACCAGAAGAAATAGGGGTTCATATTTATATATAAACTAGTGGGTGCCCGCAGCTTCGCCCGCGCAGATCCCGATTTTTGCGGTTCCCGTGGGAATTTCCCAAAATCCTTTCTTAGCGGATGCCTACGTCATAACATCTACCTGCATGCCAAATTTCAACCCGATCCGTCCAGAGGTTTGGACTGTGCGTTGATAGATCACTACGAGTATGTCAGTCAGTCAGTCAGTCACCTTTGAGTTATATACTCGTATATTTATAGATAATATATATAAGAAGATTACTACGTTATGATATGACTATCAGAAAGAGTGTAATTTGCACGTATTTTGAATAAACATCTCGAAACCCTTGAAATTGCAGTCTATAAAGTTGTATCATATCTCTAATATTCCTTAACGTATCTGAAACCCTGGATGGAACTTTTCTCCGCACTGCGACGACGCGACTTATCTACTTTATTGTCAGCTCACTCGGTCTAGTTTTAGGGTTCCCTAGGCGATAGGATTGTCTTGTCAACATTATTTCAGTTTCGCCTAAGTATATACGTAAGTTTGTATTAATGTGCAGTCAAAAAGCGCACTCTCAAATACACAAAAAATAATGTTGGTGGGGGTAGATACTTTAATTTGGACTTTGCATATATTCTTATTATATTACTATCTAAAATAACCGACATAGCTCTCAGAATTGCTAAACTTATGTGGCAGTGGGCGGGGCACATAAGTAGAACAGATAGCCGTTGGGGTAGTAAAGTTCTTGAGTGGCGACCGCGCACCGGAAAACGTAGCGTAGGTAGGCCTCCCACTAGGTGGACCGATGACCTGGTGAAGGTCCCGAGAAGCCGCAGGATGCAGGCAGCGCAGAACCGGTCGTCATGGAAATCCTTGGGGGAGGCCACAGAAATTGGAATAATATAGGCACGGGGACGGCTACGTCCAGCAGTGGACGTCCGTCGGCTGATATGATGATGATTTCTAGCTTTTTCCAGCGGCTTCGCTCGCGTAGACATAGTTTCAATGACTATCTTCGAGGGCGCGTAGTGCGCGAGCCGCAAGCGGCTCGCGAGCGTGGACGAAAGCAACATAATTATGTGTTAATCAAGTTCCTAATCTGTCTACCTACCAAATTACATCCTGATCTGTTTATCTGTTGTGGCGTGATAAAGTGTAACAAACATCCATACATACAAAATTTCGCGTTTATAATATTATTATTTTATTATTATAACAGCTCATATACGTCCCCACCGATGGGCTCGAGCCTACCCTGAATCAGGGCGATTAGGCCTTAATCGACCACGCGGGCCCAGTGCGGGTTGGTCGACTTCACACACAACCTTCGAATTTCTTCACAGGCGTGTGCAGGTTTCCTCACGATGTTTTCCTTCACCGTTAAAGCAATCGGTAAGTATATGTACGTAAGTTTTTGAAAAACTCATTGGTACATTGGCCGTCCAGATTTGAACCCGGTACCTCTGGTTAGAAGGACCGAGTCGTTACCGGTTGAGCCACCGACGCTTTTAATTTTTTTTATAATATTAGTAAGGATTTAATTAGAAAAACTTAGCGAAGGCAGGCAGCCCACTCGGTGGAACGATGAGCTGGTGAAGGTCGCAGAAAGCCGCTGGATGCGGGCTGCGCAGAACCCGTCGTCGTGGAAATCCTTGGGGGAGGCTTTTGTCCAGCAGTGGAAGTCCTTCGGCTGATATGCTGATATATTGTTTTTATTAGTACTTCTTAGATAAGATAACATTTTGGTACTTAAGTATGATAGTTAAATTATGCAGCGTTTAACAAAATTGGTGTAGGTCCCGTTAACTGGGGCTTCTACTCATCATACTGAACCGCTCTTGTTATATGACTGATTAATCC
The DNA here is from genome assembly GCA_947284805.1 of Coleophora flavipennella. Lineage (NCBI taxonomy): Eukaryota > Metazoa > Arthropoda > Insecta > Lepidoptera > Coleophoridae > Coleophora > Coleophora flavipennella. The sequence continues at coordinate 8,018,948 of OX369298.1, forward strand.
AAAAAAAATAACTCTTCATACAAATCGATCAGCTCTTCGATCAATTTTTGCATTATTGTATGGAGGGTCCTAATTTTTTTTGAGAATAGATGTGTTCCTTAAGGAAAGTCGTTTTGTATGATAAATAGAACCCCCAGTTAACGGCACCTACATCAATATATTTTTTTATTTACTAGTTTCAAAACAAAATACAAAACAATTAATCATCTAGCACCATTAAACCTGAATGGTATCTCTAGGTGCTCAACAGTCGTCTACGAGCTACATACTTAAAATAACGAAAGAAAAAAATATACATATATATGAATATACCCTTCACCATACTGCAATGCATACGCAGGCTCAGTGAGATACTAGTTACTTCGTAAACACACCTACACCAATTTTGTTACACAACCAACACCAATTCTGTTAAAACCTGAATATCAGGTGAATCCACATCATCATATCAGCTCATATACGTCCCCACCGAGGGGCTCGAGCCTACCCTGATTTAGGACGATCGGGCCTTAGTCGATAACGCGGGCCCGGTGCGGGTTGGTCGACTTCACACACAACCTTCGAATTTCTTCGCAGGCGTGTGCAGGTTTCCTCACGATGTTTTCCTTCACCGTAAGAGCGTCGGATAAACATACATATGAAATATAAGTAAATCAAAATCACATTGGTACGTGACAGGATTGGAACTACGACCTTCCGGACAGGAGGCGGCGGCCCTAGCCGTTACGCCACCGACGCATAATTTTAGTTTATTTATTTCCAAACTTCATTCGAAGTTTGCTTATGAAAACTGCAGCCTGAGAAATAAGTTGAGTAATTATTCTCGGCGGCCGATAGGGGTTAGGAGAGGCGTGGAAGGGGAAGTGTTTCTGGGGATCTATTAAGTTTTTCAAATATTGATAGGATATTCTTGCAGCCAAACATTAACTTTATTACAAGCTTTAGTTTGTGCGTTTCGGAATAAGAAATAGAAATAGAACTATTGCCAAATCTGCTTTAATTTTCGGTATCATCATCACTTACCATCATTATCATTACACAAAATATAAAGTCGCGATTCCACACAGAATATAACGTGATAAGATGCTGCTCAAAATATGACTCGACACGATGCAGCACAAATTGTTGTGACTTGTCGCGATTCCACACAGAATATGATTTGATACGATGATACTAAAAACATGACTCGACACGATACAGCACAAAATGTTGTGACTTGTCGCGATTTCATACATAATATGACTTGATAATATGCTACTCAAAATATAACTCGATACGATGCAGTACAAAATATTGTGACTTGTCTCGATTCCACACAGAATATGACTTGATAAGATGCTACTCAAATAATTGAAAACACTAAACACGTTAAAAAACCGACTTCCATCGCAACAAATTAGTAAATTTTTGCATTATTATTTTTGGTTTTTGTTAATTTTCTACTAAAGTACTACACCGATGTTGATAAAATTTATATGGGACTACACGGGAAGCACTAGCTTTCAAATAAAAAAAGATTCATAAAAATCGGTTCACCCAGTCAAAAGTTCTGAGGTAACAAACATAAAAAAAAACATACAGACGAATTGAGAACCTTCTCCTTTTTGGAAGTCGCTTGAATATGACTGGACACGATGCAGCACAAAATGTTGTGACTTGTCGCGATTCCACACAGAATATGATTTGATAATTTGCTACTCAAAATATGACTCGACACGATGCAGCACAAAATGTTGTGACTTGTCGCGATTCCACACAGAATATGACTTGATAATTTGCTACTCAAAATATGACTCGACACTATGCAGCACAAAATGTTGTGACTTGTCGCGATTCCACACAGAATATGACTTGATAAGATGCTACTCAAAATGTGACTGGAAACGATGCAGCACAAAATGTTGTGACTTGTCGCGATTTCACATAAAATTTGACTTGATAAGTTGCTTCTCAAAATATGACTCGAAAGGATACAGCACAAAATGCTGTAACTTATTTCGATTCCACACAGGATATGACTTGATAAGTTGCTTCTTAAATAAATTGTTGTCTGTAAAGTCGGTTTACGGACAATATATTAACGTGACAACGTCATATAACAAAACATTGATGAAATGATTGCATACTTTTATGACGAGTCAATTAGCGTAACGGGACACTGAGTCAACCTTTTTCGTGCGTGCAGCCTTCGTCCATCGATTTATTAGACGTTGACACGTCAATATGACTCGGCACGATGCAGCACAAAATGTTGTGACTTGTCGCGATTCCATGCAGAATAAGTCTTGTCGCGATGCCACATACTTACTCTCCGCCGGAGGCTGATAAATCACCATTCACATAGCTGGTCTGGTCACCCCAGGGAATAGATACCTGACCCTTCACGTACGTAGTCGTGACGGCTGCGGTCCCAAAACAGCTTCGTTAACGTTGGGCACGCGAACCCTTTATTTTCGCCTAATTACTTGGCCCATCCATTTGTGGTTCAGAATTACTTTGCGTTGATTACAGTTACAGTTGCGTTGATTAAGGAAATAAAATAAATAAATAAATAAATAAATTACTATATTAAATTTACCAGGATTTATTATTTTCTTTATTTATTATTTAACGGTTTATTGTGCACAAAAAAGATTACATAACAGGCAGAAAATATAATTTTACAATTGGTATTACTTAATTCTAATAAGAAATGTCTTTCAGCAAACCCGGCAAAGAGTAAGTTTCAGTTGAAATGGCAGACATGTACACAAAGAAAGAAGCAATTGCTTAGTGTGCTTCTGTCTGAATACGCTGAAATACTCGTATGTCGTGAAATTCTGTTGTCACATTGACTGAAGGGCAGCAACACATCCTATCTAATATTTCAGGTAATTCTTAAAAAAAAGGTTGTATGAATTGTACAGACACGCTGTGCATACTTTCTCGCGAAGCCTTCACTGTCCAGCCTAGCGTAGTCGGGCAAACAGAAATTAACAATAAACATTACGCTTACATAATCCTAATAATATTATAATTTTCGAAAAACTAAAAAACTTTTAGATACAATCTTTTATATTGCATTGTCACGCGATATACATATGCATGCAAAATTTCAGATCAATCGGAAACCGAGAAGTTGGTCAAAATTAACTTGCAAGATTTCACCCGAACAAACATACATACATACATGCATTGCAAGTTAATTAAAAGCTTTTAATAAATGTGAAAGTTTGTATGGATGTTTGTTACTCTTTCACGCAAAAACTACAGAATGGATCGGGATGAAACTTAGCACACATATAGGCTAGGTCCTGGAATAGCACATGGGCTACTTTTAAAACATCTTATTCCCACGGGAAAAACGAAAACAACGCGGGCGTCGCCGCGGGCGGACGGCTAGTTAAAAAATAATAAAGGTATATCGGTCTTAATGATTTACAAATAATCTGGGTAAGTGTAGGAGGTACCTTATGGCGTTTTTTTGTGAAAATATTAGCTACACAGTACAATAACAAACTAACTGATAAAGTTTCATTAAAATCGTTAGAGTAATTTTTGATAAAAAGTAACAAAAAAAACTCGGGTTTGTATGGAAAGTATACCTTAATCCGATTTTGTCTGGTATAATAAACTATATACTGTAGTAGGCCGTATAAATTCATTGTAACGTACAAAGTTTTAACAATTAATTGCACGCTATAACAAAGAATACTTAAAATTAGAAAAAGTGAAAAAATAAGGGGTCTCCATACAAAAAAACGTATTTATTTATAGGTTTTTGATTTAGCTCTATCGTAAAAACGGTAATACGTACAAGCGTAAAGCTTGGTATAATTATAGTACTGATACTGAAGTAAAACAGCAAATAATAAAAGTCGGCCAAGTGTGAGTCGTACTTGTTTGTTGGTTTGTAAACTCATTATTGTACAAAATCGTAAAATAATGTTATAAAAAAAACCTTAAGTACAAAGGCGGACTTATCCCTTAGAGGGATCTCTTCCAGTCAACCTCTGCAATAATAAACAGAGGACTTAGTGAGGACAAAGAAACACGTAATTACGTACAAGCTAGTTAAAGAACATCAATACAACTAATATGACTCCTTAGCGCAAGTATGAGATCTTCCCATCTGCCTTGAGCTTATATATATATATGAGCTTATATAGACTCCTTAGCGCAAGTATGAGATCTTCCCATCTGCCTTGAGCTTATATATATATATATATATGAGCTTATATAGACTCCTTAGCGCAAGTATGAGATCTTCCCATCTGCCTTGAGCTTATATATATATATGAGCTTATATAGACTCCTTAGCCCAAGTATGAGATCTTCTCATCTGCCTTGAGCTTATATATATATATATATGAGCTTATATAAACTCCTTAGCGCAAGTATGAGATCTTCCCATCTGCCTTGAGCTTATATATATATGTATATATATATATATATGAGCTTATATAGACTCCTTAGCGCAAGTATGAGATCTTCCCATCTGCCTTGAGCTTATATATATAAATATAAACGCTAATAATAATAATACGACGCTAAGGAGTCTGACCTGAAAGACAAAAAGCATATTTGCAAAGGATTATACCTCACACCAATATACAAGATAGTTCACTTTTTTATATGAAATGCAAATCGATATAAAATAGACAGTTAGTTTAAATAAAAAAACCTGACTGTGCCCTGTGTTACTCAGGGGACTTGAATCTAACGACACTTACACTCCAAAATCCGTCAAAGCGCTCCTGGCTCAGTCAAATAAACAGACATACATAATATGTCACGACTAAAAGTGGGTTTGAACAGAGATTTGTTACCGTAGATGGGTAACGCACTAACAAACAACATTTGAAAATCGAACCCATTTACACACACAATAATATTGGTAGTTGGCTTCCGTTGCACCGAATGCTACTAAGATAAGAGATGCCAATTGGCATCTTTATATTTGCTTCACTTTTTGGACGCATGTAACCTATCTATGCACTAACAAACAACATTTGAAAATCGAACCCATTTACACACACAATAATATTGGTAGTTGGCTTCCGTTGCACCGAATGCTACTAAGATAAGAGATGCCAATTGGCATCTTCATATTTGCTTCACTTTTTGGACGCATGTAACCTATCTATGCACTAACAAACAACATTTGAAAATCGAACCCATTTACACACACAATAATATAGGTAGTTGGCTTCCGTTCCACCGAATGCTAGTAAGATAAGAGATGCCAATTGGCATCTTTATATTTGCTTCACTTTTTGGACGCATGTAACCTATCTAACTCCCCTTATATAAGGTCTAACAAAATTAGCTGAAACTATTTTAACTGGTGCTTCTACCCATGAAACTGAACAACTTTCCCCATGAAACCCATAGTCAATTCTCAAAAAATATTTTGAACTTCCCATACTAAGTTGGCTGATCAGCTGATCGAGTTAGTATGGGAGAGCCAATTTTTTTATTTGCGATTTGACTATGGGTTCCATTAGGAAAGTTGTTCAGTTTCATGGGTAGAATCACCAGTTAAAATAGTCTCAGCTAACTTTGTTACACCTTATATATAGCATATCTCTGGGTTTGAACATAAATTTAAGATTAGCCGGCTAAAGCTGTTTGGGTAAAGTCCGATTATTAATTTGTATTCGGCACATTGCTCGTAGAACAGATGGCTGTTGGGGCAGTAAAGTTCTCGAGTGGCGACCACGCACCAGAAAGCGTAGTGTAGGCAGGCCTCTCACTCGGTGGACCGATGACCTGGTGAAGGTCGCGGGAAGCCGCTGGATGCGGACAGCGCAGAACCGGTCGTCGTGGAGATCCTTGGGGGAGGCCTATGTCCAGCAGTGGACGTCCTTCAGCTGATATAATGATGATGATATGATGATTTGGCGTTTAACCGTACACAACTAGATCTACCCAACACTGCCTGGGTAATGTTTTTTGGGTGGGAGCGAGCGAAGCGAGCGATATTAGGTTCGGTCAGGTTTGATTGATTTTACAGTCGAAGTGCCTCGCCGTTGGGGCAGTAAAGTTCTCGAGTGGCGACCACGCACCAGAAAGCGTAGTGTAGGCAGGCCTCCCACTCGGTGGACCGATGACCTGGTGAAGGTCGCGGGAAGCCGCTGGATGCGGACAGCGCAGAACCGGTCGTCGTGGAGATCCTTGGGGGAGGCCTATGTCCAGCAGTGGACGTCCTTCAGCTGATATAATGATGATGATATGATGATTTGGCGTTTAACCGTACACAACTAGATCTACCCAACACTGCCTGGGTAATGTTTTTTGGGTGGTGAGCGAGCGAAGCGAGCGATATTAGGTTCGGTCAGGTTTGATTGATTTTACAGTCGAAGTGCCTCGCTAATTTTAAGTTAAGCCGGCTAATCTTAAGTTTATGCTTACACCCACCTTTAGCCGTAACATCTACATACAGCCCAAAACATCACTATCCTTCTTAAAAATAGATGAATTAATAAACCCAAAATACTTAGATAATTTTTACAGTTTTATCGAAATGTAGGTTAAAGGTTATCAATTTTCTGTTTTGTGACTACATAGGTGACCTACACCGTTTTGTTACTCACACCTACCATCTTGTGTACATTCAGCTATATATGGCTCTGATTCTATGGATCGGTCCTAGCCTTGGGCATGACCATATGTCCTCATGGGTACAACTTTCGACATCTATAAATACGAACTTACTACCTTATAATTATAGTTACTTCTGTCACACTGACCTACAATCAAAATAACCGCCGCCGCCGCCAGACTACATTTCCAAAACAGCTGCCCTACATTAGGCATTAATTGCTCAAATATTCATTGTATAACGCGGTCGGGTTGAGAAGACCTCTCCCCACAAGGCTGGGGTCACATAAATTATGCAATATCACGTAGTCTGGTTGCATGGCAGGATTGGTATTACTCGAGGTGGTTTAGCTGAGTGGCCGACAAACTACTGAAAATTGTATTGCTAAACTAACTATAGAGTTGAAACAAACATAGACAGCTGTTTATAATTAGGATGCATTGATTAGCCTTTTTGCTGATTCAATACCGATCATCACATCAGCTCATATACGTCCCCACCGAGGGGCTCGAGCCTACCCAAAATTAGGGCGATTATTCGATCACGCGGGCCCAGTGCGGGTTGGTCGACTTCATAAACAACCTTCGAGTTTCTTCGCAGGCGTATGCAGGTTTTCTCACGATGTTTTCCTTAAAAGCAAAGTAGATATATTAGTAGTAACATACAGTATGGACACTCCCTGCCGCTCTTTAGATTGCGACCTCACCCCCTCGTCTCGCAGATTGATACAGATTGTTTACAGTTTGGTTGTCGAATGTATAGGATTTCGCCGCCATTTTGTTTGTTCAGTCATTTGTTTTTTGAAATGTCGTTTCTGGCCCGTTGTATGAAGTGTCCAGGGTGTGGTAAAAGCGTCGTATAAACGTACATATGACATCGAAATTCGAAAACACATTAGTACGTGGCAGGATCGAACAACGACCTGTCGGACAGGAGGTAGCGGCCCTTGCCATTACGCCACCGACGAAAATATAATTACAATACCGATACTCTTATAAAAATATCGGCGATACCGATACCGATAGCAGTACTCTTTATTATATCAGCTCATATACGTCCCCACCGAGGGGCTCGAGCCTACCCTGAATCAGGGCGATTAGGCCTTAGTCGACCACGCGGGCCCAGTGCGGGTTGGTCGACTTCACACACAACCTTCGAGTTTCTTCGCAGGCGTGTTGCAGGTTTCCTCACGATGTTTTCCTTCACCGCTCAAGCAATCGGTAATGATATGTACGTAAGTTTTTGAAAAACTCATTGGTACATTGGCCGTCCAGATTTGAACCCGGTACCTCTGGTTAGATGGACCGAGTCGTTACCGGTTGAGCCACCGACGCTTTTACAGCAGTACTCTTAGTGAATTTTATTTATGGATAATTATTTTCGACGCTTAAGCGGTGTCAAATTCACTTGGATTGTACATCTTCATGTGAATCCACAAGTTTGATGTGATATAATTATATTTTTTTTAAAGTTGATGCCTATACGGCTGATTGGTTTGGTTGGTGGTAGGGTGTTTTCATAGCCCGCCTGGTGATAGCTATACCACCATCTTGTCTAAGCCTTGCCGCCAAACATCAGTGTTAACAGCATTGATGTGTTCCGGCTTGAAGATAAGATAGCCAGATCCCCATTGCGTTGGGGAATCTTGGTAAGCCCGTTTCCATCTCCGGCATCATCGTCACTTACCATCAGGTGAGATGATGCCAAGGGCTTATCAATTGTGGATTTAAAATAACTGTATGAAAACATTACCCCTCTTTTTTGGAAAGTCTGGTAAAATGTGTCCTATGTCATTTACGGGAAAATCCGTTTAGTATATGTAGTGGAATTAAAAAAACCGGCCGAGAGCGAGTCAGAACCGCATACAAAGAGTTTTGTACCATCATACTAGATGGCACTAGTTTCTTCACGTTTAAAAACACGTTTTTTATTAGTTGTTATAGCGGCAACAGAAATACATCATTTGTGAAAATTGTATCCGTATAGGTTCATCACGGTTCATAAAATACAGCCTGGTGACCACGGATCAGATAAATTATAAGGTTTATCTTATCCGTGCTGGTGACAGACGGATAGACGGACAGATAGAAGAACGGACAGCGGAGTCTTAGTAATAGGGTACCGTTTTTACCCTTTGGGTATGGAACCCTAAAAAAATACACATAAGACCTCAAAACAATAACATTTATTGTTTATGACAGTCGTGTAATTAATTAAAGAGCGAGCGTCAGGATCTGTAGAAATAATAATAATAACAGACTACGCTAAACATGTTTAAAAATCGACATCTTCGCACCAAGCAAGTAGAATTTAGCAAGGTATTTTTTTATTTATTTTTTTTGATTCTCTAAAAAGCACTTAACTGATTTTGAGACAATTTGAATGGGACTACTCTGGAGGTATAACCATAGCCCTTCTTTTTGCTTGGCCGTAGTCGGGTCAAAAGAACAATCAAAGTCGGTTCATATCGGCAAGCTATACGCACGAATCGTTACGCTTCCTCATTTATTATGCGGACAGCGATGGAGTGGAACTCCTTGCCTGCGTCAGTGTTTCCCGACTCCTATAATTTGGGGATCTTCAAGGCGAGAGCGAATACGCATTATTTAAGTTTGCGTGTACCATCCTCGACTACATCGTCACTCACCATCAGGTGAGATATAGGCAAACGCACTCAAATTTTTAATAATAATAAAAAAAAAGATATCGGGTAAAATACAAACAAAAGAACCTCCTCCTTTTTTGAAGTCGGTTGTAAATAAGATACTCGAGAAATGTGTCCTTATCATCCTCATATCAGCCGAAAAACGTCCATTGCTGGACAAAGGCCTCACCCCAAGGATTTCTACTACGACCGGTCCTGCGCTGCCCGCAATGAGTCATTAAGGCGAAGCATTTGTAAAACAGTTGTCTCTGTTTTTTCCTTTACGTGTAAAGAGTCAAGAAAATAACCACACTTTTGCACTTTTTCAATGTTTTACGTTGTTATTTCTCTTAAGACTTCAATTTAAAAACTAAAATTTAGCAGATTCTCTGTAGTACTTAAAAATAAATATCCTTAAGTATGTCCAATATTTTTTGCAAGACCGATATTTAGTAGTAATTACCCAAAAAAACCCAAAAAGCGTCGGTGGCTCAACCGGTAACGACTCGGTCCATCTAACCAGAGGTACCGGGTTCAAATCTGGACGGCCAATGTACCAATGAGTTTTTCAAACACTTACGTACATACTTACCGATTGCTTTAACGGTGAAGGAAAACATCGTGAGGAAACCTGCACACGCCTGCGAAGAAACTCGAAGGTTGTGTGTGAAGTTGACCAACCCGCACTGGGCCCGCGTGGTCGACTAAGGCCTAATCGCCCTGATTCAGGGTAGGCTCGAGCCCCTCGGTGGGGACGTATATGAGCTGTAATGATGACCCAAAAAAAATATCTAGCAAAAGGGTTTCTCCGCTTCCCCACAGGTGCCTTGCCTAAAACCTTACACAACTTACCGAATCACCCTTTAACAAACATTCTTGGCTCAGTGATAACATGTAGATGTAATATATTTCGGGACCCGATTTCCGGCGTTACGTGACGAACTCGTGAACACTTTTTCACCGTCTAAAACTCACTTCACTACTACAGGGACGCAACCAGTGTCGCTCCTTTCCCGAAATAAACAAACCTTAACGAATAAATGGACGTTTTGCCAATCCAAATAAAAGTTTCATAAATGGTTTTCAAACCATAAGCAGGTCTATCGAATGCGTTGATATCGTAACGGTCTTTTTACTTTAAACAATGCTTTTTTTTGCTTGTTTTACTTTCAGTTTACACTCTAAGGTAGGTTATTTTCCAGTGTAATCAATCACAGACTTATATTTGCGAGTGTAATATTATTCAGCAAATAGCGTACATTCTATATCGCGATATATTGTCATACAAACCTTGATTTTTTTTTTGATTTGAAAATATAAAATTGAAAATTAATGTAAGAAATTTTTAATTTTATATTTTATCAAATCAAAAATAATTTTCGTCAAAAACTTTACATATTAGTGACATCATTATTTGTGTTACACGAAAAATTATAGAACCAAAACAAAACCGAACCGCGAATGTGGAATAGACGAGGGTTCTGTTGATCACATCTTCTTTACTCTTCTTTGCCCAAAATATTAATTGTCCTTTTACTCTCTGAAATACACCGTACTATTAGCTTTTCCACTCTATTGGCTATTAACAAACTATTTTTTGTGTTCGTCCCTCCATTTGTCTGTCATAGCCAATTTGCCCGAAATTACTGGACCGATTGAGTTGTTGCACACTTGTAAGTCGGTGACTCAAAGACAGACGTGTAAAGTAAATAAATGAATTTTAAAAATGGATGGGGGCCACTTTTGGGGGGAAATTATAACATTTTTTACATATGAAATGAAAGGGCTTGTTGTAAGAATCTCAAATATATTTTTTTATAATGTTATAATATATATTTTTTGTAAAGTTATTTAAGGAAATAGGCAAAAATTTACCATTCCCCCCTTATCTCCGAAATGAATGGGACTAAAATCTTGAAAAAATCACAGTATATGCGGTTGAATGCAACGATCCCACAGGAAAATTAAAATTTCCGTAATCCAGAATAAGTAGATCCCTATTTTACCTAGAGCAAAGTATGTACTAAGAGGTCTTGCTATGTTAGAGTTAAAGTTTAGTGTGACGCACTTGGTTAATTTTTTAAAATTAATTGTTTGGCAAAATACATGCAAATATGAAACTGTAACTCCAATATCCTCTATTGTTCTGTTGTTTTGTTTATTCTTACATTCATTATACTTAATATATTTATAATTTATTATTTTTTGTGTTTGTTTCAGGTACCTACTTAGCTGGTGTATGATAGAGGTACCTAATTACATAACAATACAATATCTCAAAAAGTATACATTAAGATTTAAAAACATGTTCTCTGATTATGATCACTTTCACTGTGATTTTTCTTCTATATTGCCATTGAATGTCAATGAATAAATGATTTATCTATCTATCTATCTATCTATTGAAGCAATTATTGTTGTCTCTTCTATCAAAATAGGAGACAAAAAAATGTTATAGAACAACATAATGTTATTAAAAGAATTGATAAAAGTTGATTGATTTAACTAAGTGGTAAATACGAGTACCATTTGTCGAATTCTAAATCAAAGTACTGTATTGTAAAATCAGACAGGCACACATTGACCCATTAAATGCACGAAGCGTTACGCTTCCTCTTTTAACTCCTTACCTGCTTCTGTGTTTTCCGACTCTTACAATTTGTGGATCTTCAAAGCGATAGTAAATACGCATTATTTGAATCTGCTAGTACCATCCTCGACTACATCGTCACTTATCATCAAGTGAGATGTAGTCAATCGCACTAAAACTTTCATTAAATAAAAAACAAACTAAAAACAAACAATGTTTTTATGCGACTGCCTAATAAAAAAGAGGGTAAGGTTTTCGGATGTATAATATGTGTAAGAATGTATGTTCGAGAGGGCCTATTTCTTTGGCTGAGCCTGCACCCTAAAGTCCAAGTTGTCATTATCATTTTAGATTCGAATAAGTTTCATACGAAACATTTTTAATAGTCGATGACATTGCTTATTTATAGGGTTCCGTACATCTAAAATTATAACGGAATCATTATAGGATCACTCATTCGTCCGTTCGTTCGTCTGTCACAGCCAATTTTCTCGAAAACTACTGGACCGATTGAATTGAATTTTTTTACACATAATATTATGTAAGTTTGATTTGTCAAAAAATTACATACTAACCCCCAAAAGTGACCCAAAGTAAAAAAAAAAATCCGAACATTAGGGTCACTTTTGGGGTGTTAATATGTAATTTTTTGACATATCTAATTGTTGAAAAGCCCTGTTGTGTGAATATCAAGTATATTTTATTATAGTTTTAAGATATACATATTTTTGAAGTTATTTAAAAAAATAGGCAAAAATTGAGCATCCCCCCTTTATCTCCGAAACTACTGGGTCTAAAATCTTGAAAAAATCACAGTGAGAGGTTGAATGCATAGATTATAGAAAAATCTAAGAGAAAATCTAAAATCTTTCCGCTCCCACTGGAAAAATAAATATTCATAGTCCGGAATAAGTAGACCCCTATTTACCTAGCTCAAAGTAGTACTGAGAGGTATTGTTCTGTTGCTAGTTGGTGTGACCCCGAATCGCATTTGGCTGGTTTTTTAAACTACGACGGTCTCCACAAAAAGCATTGTTTCACCAAAATTATCATGTTATATGTAAAAGCATATATGGTGGTTAAGAAATACGTCTACAACTGGGTATTTATGAATTATCACCATCTCTGCCGAAAGACACCCGCTGGTATAGTTAGGCGTTCCCCCTATCGCCCTGTACTGCTACATAAAGTGGCTCCTACGAGCTTCACTTTATCAGTCCATTTAGTGGTGGGCGTCTAACACTGTTTTTAGCATTTTATTAACCCGAGTACGTCCCTGTAGCTTTCATCGTGGCTGAACTCGGGCCTAGTGGCGCATATTAAACCGAGCGAGTGCTGAATATCGAAATGAAGCCATTTTTTGCGGACGTGTGAGGTCGCGGAAAAGTGGTAGTGTTGCGTGTTTTCATATCTTTAAAGTAGTTATGTTTAGTTGTACCTAACCAAATTGAAATAGATAAATAGGTAAAGCTTTCTCTATGTGTTATAGCTATCTATCTCTTTTAATTTGTTCGTAATTTGAATATTTTGTCTATGTCATGACATACATAGGAAAGATGCAAATGGCCAGTTTTGCGGAATTTTGGCGTTTTTCCCATGATGAGCTAAAACAAAACCGGCCAAGTGCGAGACGGACTCGCGCAAAGCAGGTTTCCGTAGTTTTTTTTTTAAATATTAAAACAAAATCATATTTAACAGTTGGTAATAGAACAATTTGCATGGAAAATCTATATGGACTTTTTCAAATCCAACTGCACACCTTAAGTTGGTCGACTATTACTCCTAAACTAAGAAAGCCTACTTAGCCGTGATAGTTTTTTTTTAAATTGATTACACGTCCTACTATTGAATTTTTTTTTCAGATGTCCTTAAATAGCGGTCTAACTGGTAGGGACACACACACACTTGATTCTAACAAAAATTAGCACTTTAAAGCTTAATATTGTACAAACCGAACCTTAAATCGAAAAATAGTATTAGGAAACCCTCAGTAGTTTTAAAAGACCTATTCAACGATACTTCACACGATAGGGTGCGTCAACAAAAAAAATCTATTCAACGATACCTCACACGATAGGGTGAGTCAACAAAAAAAATCTATTCAACGATACCTCACACGATAGGGTGCGTCAACAAAAAAAATCTATTCAACGATACCTCACACGATAGGGTGCGTCAACAAAAAAAATCTATTCAACGATACCTCACACGATAGGGTGCGTCAACAAAAAAAATCTATTCAACGATACCTCACACGATAGGGTGCGTCAATAAAAAAAATCTATTCAACGATACCTCACACGATAGGGTGCGTCAACAAAAAAAATCTATTCAACGATACCTCACACGATAGGGTGCGTCAACAAAAAAAATCTAATCAACGATACCTCACACGATAGGGTGCGTCAATAAAAAAAATCTATTCAACGATACCTCACACGATAGGGTGCGTCAACAAAAAAAATCTATTCAACGATACCTCACACGATAGGGTGCGTCAACAAAAAAAATCTATTCAACGATACCTCACACGATAGGGTGCGTCAACAAAAAAAATCTATTCAACGATACCTCACACGATAGGGTGCGTCAACAAAAAAAATCTATTCAACGATACCTCACACGATAGGGTGCGTCAACAAAAAAAATCTATTCAACGATACCTCACACGATAGGGTGCGTCAACAAAAAAAATCTATTCAACGATACCTCACACGATAGGGTGCGTCAACAAAAAAAATCACCCCCTCTTTACCTGTAGGGAAGGCACCCTAAAAAAATATTTTTCAAGATTTTATTGTACCACTTTGTTAGCGTTATTAATATGTATATCCATGCCAAATGACAACTTTCTAGTACTTATAGTCTCTAAGCTAAGCCGCAGACAGACGGACTGACAGACAGACAGAAATGGTGAAACTATAAGGGTTCCTTGTTGACTTCGGAACCCTAAAAAGGCTACGTAGGGGTACAATATAGAACAGACACGAGGGCATTTAGATATTGTGACGAAAACGATAGCTTTCATACCGAAATATTTTTTCATGTAATTTCGTTTCTAGCTTTTCGAGTCTAAACGATCGATGTGTGTACAGAATAAAGTTATCAACAGTCACCTAAGGCCTCCCCCAAGGATTTCCACAACGACCGGTCTTGCGCTGCCCGCATGCAGCGGCTTCCTGCGATCTTCACCAGATCGTCGGTCCACCGCGTAGGAAGCCTGCGTACGCTACGTTTTCCGAGGCGCGGTCGCCACTCGAGAACTGTACTGCCCCAACGGCCATCTGTTCTACGAGCTATGTGCCCTGCCAACTGCCACTTTAGTTTAGCGATTCTGTGAGCTATGTCGGTTACTTTGGTTCTCCTTCGGATCTCCGCATTTCTGATTCCGAGCATAGCTCGCTCCATTGTCCTTTATATATTTTATCAAACTAAACAAATATTAAATATTAGGTCTATGTTTGTTTGTTTGTATTTTATGCCCTGCACTGCCATACCGATCTTCTGATTGCGTTAAAACTTCGTACAGTTATAGCGCGCACGCCAGGGAGGGCTATAAGAAAAAAATCGGGTGGAGCTGTGTCGAGACACACTATTCACTTCAATTTTCCTTCGTGAGTGTATAATTATTAATGAGGTTTGCTTGTACCAAGAAATGAGGTGGCCAAATCAACCGGAAACATATCTAAGTCTATTTTGTTGCATTTCAGTTTTCTGAACTGGTTCCGTATGTAATTTTAAAGACGTTACACGCCAAAAAACGGCAAACTGCTTGCGGTTCGCCCACCGCGCACCAACGATATCTATGCGGGCGATCTGTGGGCACTCACTATGATAGGTCAAATGACAATATTCATTTCAAATTATTGAAAGACTGTGTAAAGCTATCACTATAGAAAATATATATACCTAAAGAAATAAAAAATCAATTTGATTAATTACAATTTTGAAAAATCTTACCATTTTTGATGTAAAAAAATATAGTGTAGACTCTGTTTGGCATTAATTGCAAAATTTCTCGAAAGGAAATAGTTAATGTTCAATGAAACCAACAAACAAAAATCGGTAACTTGAAGACCTTTCATTTTATTTGAACACATTTTTTTTAACTTATTTGAAAGTATAGAACAGTAATAAAAACATGTAAAAATCGAGAAAAGGGCGTTCGGATTCAACGTAACAGCCGCGTTGATTTAAACTGAAATTGAATAGACTTACGTTCGATATCATTTTAACACGTATAAACCTGCTCGGATTGAGGCATCTTAAAGCTTTAAATAAAGTAAGTTATCTATCAGCTGATAAAAGTACTTTAAGCAAGTGAAGATCTTTTTTTCTCCCGATTTAAGAACAGTAAGGTACCTGTTTACTTAATACAGTGGATTATCCAGTAGCCTGTCTATTGATCGGATTGAAAATTAATCGTAGACAGAACGTAATTGCTAAGGTGTCTAACACAACATGACAAAGATAGTTGGGTATTATTATAACAACAGAACACAAAGCTTTATCTAGCTAGGATCTTATTGAAATAGTTGGCATTTTTACTCTAAGCATCTTTAACAACTTATTTAATTGTAAGTGACGATGATGCAGAAGATGGAAGCGCGCTCGCTATAAGTTCCCAACGCTTTAGGGGGAACAGGCTATCTTCAGCCGGAACACATCATTTTTGTTAAAATTAATGTTTGGCGGTAGGAACTTAAGGATGTTTAAGTAAATCCTGAGTTTAAAATATGGCCAGTGTTTAAGTAAATCCTAAGTTTAAAATATGGCCAATGTTTAAGTAAATCTTTAGTTCAAAATATTTGAGTAGGTCCTGAGTTTAATATATGGCCAATGTTTTAATAAATCCTTAGTTTGAAATGTAGCCAATGTTTAAGTAGATTCTGAGTTTATAATATGGCTAGTTTTTAAGTAAAACCTTAGTTTAAAACATGGCCAATGTTTGAGTAAATCCTTAGTTTAAAGAATGGCCAATGTTTGAGTAGATCCTGAGTTGAAAATATGGTCAATGTTTTAATAAATAATTGGTTTGAAATGAGGCCAAAGTTTAAGTTGACTCTGAGTTAAAAATATGGCTAGTGTTTTAGTAAATCCTTAAATATGGCCAATGTTTATGTAAATCCTTAGTTTAAAAAATAGCCAATGTTTGAGTAGATCCTGAGTTTAAAATGTGGTTAAATTTTAATAAATCATTAGTTTGAAATGTGGCCAATGTTTAGGTAGATTTTGAGTTTAGAATATGGCCCATGTTTGTAAATGTAAATCCGTAGTTTAAAATATGGCCATTGTTTGAGTAAATAAACATTTTATTACATGGCCAATGTTTATTAGATCCTGAGTTTAAAAGGTCAATGTTCTAGTAAATCCTTACTTTGAAATGTGGCCAATGGTTAAATAGATTCTGAGTTTAAAATAAGGCTAGTGTTTGAGTAATTCCTTAGTTTAAAATATTGCCAATATTTGAGTAGATCCTGAGTTTAAAATATGGCCAGTGTTTGAGTAGAGTCTTAGTTTTAAATGTGGCCAATGTTTGAGTATATCCTTAGTTTAAAATATGGGCTAATATTTGAGTAAATCCTTAGTTTAAAATATGGCCAATCTTTAAGTAGATCCTGAGTTTAAAATGTGGCCAATGTTTGAGAAGATTGAGTTTAAAAATTTGCAAATAGTTTCATGAATTTGAAATTATTGGCAAATATTTAAACTATAGAAATTACTGATTAAACTAGTCTCCGATTCGATAAGATAATCTAAAAGGAAAGGCTCAGGGCTATCATTCTCGAATACGATTTATCTAGTCAAACCCAACACTGAAATTTATAATGGATTTACCTTGTTTATCCGGTGCCATAAACTAACGCCAACTAAAAGCGGTATTAGTTGTGATTCAGGAAAGTTTACTGAACATCGAAATACATTAGTTACGTAACCTAATTCTGTAATTTGTTTTACCCAACTGTATAGATGTACGAGTAGGTATATCTGTTTCTTTGGCTGAAGCGGTAGCTTAAACGGCTTGATGGATTTTGAAGTCAGAGGTGTTGCTTCTCCATATGAGTTTTAAAGGTTGGATACATTTTAGGCGTTCGGGATAGGTTTTTAAAATAATTCCTGTTGTGTTACTTGAAACGTCATGACAGAACAGGCAATTGACATTTGAATTTATCGTTTTAAGTTTTTACACTTGCAATGTTTGAATGTAAGTACTTATGTAAGTTGTCCGCTTCAAAATTTGCAAGTTGAATTGCCCCACTTCCCGGTTTCCGAAAGAGCTTACATTTTGCATACATGTTTAGTTTGGATGACAATGCATGGTTAGGTAAGTGACATCATTCTAAATCCAATATGGCGGACTTCCAAAGATGACGGACCAATTATTTCTTATGCATCCCCATGACAAAGTATATAGGGTGACTTTTAATTAGTTCTTGGTAGCAAAGGACATGAATGTACTCGTGATTACAAACAACTTTCCCAAAGAAACTATATGATAAATATGAAAAAAAAATTTTGGTCCTTTATACATTTTTGCCGATTTGATAACTTATTATATATGGAGGACCAAATTTTTTTTTCTGATTTGACATATAGTTTCCTTTGGAAAGTTGTTTGTAATCACGAGTACATTCATATCCTTTGCTATGAAGAACTAATTAAAAGTCACCCTATACATATACATATATTACTACTAACCTGCCGCTCTCTAGATTTCGACCTCACCCCCTCGTCACCCAGTTTGATACAGATTGGTTACAGCTTGGTTGTCGAACGTATAGGATTTCGCCGCCATTTTGTTTGTTCCGTCATATTTTTTTGAAATGTCATTTCTGGCCCGTTGTGTGTCCAGGGTGTACCCACCCATGATATGGGTATCAAATGAAAGTGTTTGCTGAGAAAAATACGAAATAAATCTTGGGAAGAGATCCGTGCCCCAGCACTGACGACGTTATGAGTTGGTGTTGTTGTTTATCAGCACACAAAAATGAATTGTACAGCCAGCCACGCTGTGCATACTTTCTCGCGAAGCCTTAACCACACCCTGGACACTTCATACAACGGGTCAGAATCGACATTTCAAAAAAGGGAATGACGGAACAAACAAAATGGCGGCGAAATCCTATACGTTCAACAACCAAACTGTAACCAATCTGTATCAATCTGGGTGACGAGGGGGTGAAGTCGCAATCTAGAGAGCGGCAGGGAGTGTCCATACTGTATGTACAGGGTGTAACAAAATTGGTGTAGGTCCCGTTAACTGGGGCTTCTACTCATCATACTGAAAAACGTTTGTTCTACGACTTTGCTGAAATCGCAAAAAAAATTTTTACTCTTCATACAAATCGATCAGCTGATCGACCAATTTTGTGCATTTTATTAAGGAGGGTCCAAATTTTTTTTTGGGAATTGACTATGGGTTCTTCGGGGAAAGTTGTTCAGTATGATGAGTAGAAGCCCCAGTTAACGGGTCCTACACCAATTATTTTACTGCCTATATTTATACTTTGCCTTAACCATCTGTCGTAGTCGAGCACACACAAATCTATAATAAACATCTTCATCATCATCATATCAGCCGAAACTCCTCCACTGCTGGACAAAGGATTTCCACGACGACCGGTCCTGCGCTGCCCGCATCCATCGGCTGCCCGCGATCTTAACCCGGTCGTCGGTCCACCGAGTGGAAGGCCTGTCTACGCTACGCTTTCCGGTGCTCGGTCGCCACTCGAGAACTTTACTACCCCATCGGCCATCTATTCTACGAGCTATGTACCCTGCCCATTGCCACTTCAGTTTAGCGATTCTGTGAGCTCTGTCGGTTACTTTAGGGCTCCTGCGGATCTCCTCGTTTCTGATAAACATCTTACTTCATCATATCAGCTCATAAACGTCCCCACCGAGGAGCTTACCCTGAATTAGGGCGATCGAGCCTTAGTCGATCACGCGGGCCCAGTGCGGGTCGGTCGACTTCACACACAACCTTCGAGTTTCTTCGCAGGCGTGTGCAGGTTTCCTCACGATGTTTACCTTCACCGTAAGAGCGTCGGATAAACGTACATATGAAATTCAAATTCGAAAACACATTGGTACGTGGCAGGATTCAAACCACGACCTGCCGGACTCGTGTCTGTATAGACATATGTTTATGTATGTTTGTTCGGGTGGATCTTGCAAGTTAAATTTGACCCACTTCAGGGTTTCCGATTGAGCTGAAATTTTGCATGGATATGTATATCGCGTGACAATGCAATATTAAAAGCTTGTACCTTAAAGTTTTTAGGTTTTTCAAAAATTATTTTGCAATCACAATACCTTTTTCATTTATTTGTCGCTCGAAAGTAAAAATAGTTATTTCAGGGGTAACTGGGTTAAGCCCTTGGGCATCATCTCACGAGATGGTAAGTGACGATGATGCCGATGATGGAAGCGGGCTTGCCAAGATTCCCCAACGCAATGGGGATTTGGCTATCTCATTTTCGAGCTGGAACACAACTGATGTTTTGCGGCAAGACTTAGATAAGATGGTGGTAGCAAACCAGCCGGGCAAAAATGCCCTGCCACCAACCAAACTGAGTCTTACAAAGTCGAACCCGCGACCTCCTGGTGTGAAGCGAATGGACTAACCATTACGCTACGGATGATAGGTAATTTTTTAGGGTTACTTACACCCAATGAGTGACCAACGGGACCCTATTACCACAGTATATATATTAGTACTAGCGTACTGTTACTAAACTTCCGCTGTCCGTCTGTAGCAGGCTGTATTTCATGAATCCTTATAGGTAAACAGTTGAAGTTTTAACACAGTGTGTATTTCTATTGCCGCTTTAACAAGAAATAATAAATCCCACCAAAACATCCTGTAAAAACTAGCCAAGTCTCGATTGAGCTGCTTGTTTTTCTATAAAAAGTAATGAAATCTCTAAGCAAAGCCAAGCCTAGTCTAGGGTTCTTTACTGCGATTTCTTTATTATTATGGTTAGATTTTATGTGACCTGCCGTTGAACATTCTTTGTGCATATTTTCCAAGTCAACGGCCAAGTCACATAAAATCTAACCATAATAATAAAGAAATCGCAGTAAAGAACCCTAGACTAGGCTTGGCTTTGCTTAGAGATTTCATTACTTTTTATAGAAAAACAAGCAGCTCAATCGAGACTTGGCTAGTTTTTACAGGATGTTTCTGGTGGGATTTCACTTATTTTTGTAGAAAACTACATTGATTCATGAACTGCGCCTTAAAAACTAGTAAATCAAGGAGTTCGGTCCTGCGACTGCATAAATAACTTTGTAATCCTATATATTTTATATGGGATTACAAAGTTATTTATGTAGTTTGTGTAACTAGAAAACTGGACCGAAATTGCAAAATGTTTGAGTTTTTCCTTGCTTTATACACTAAAGACTAATTGTATTCTAAATTTGAATCTTCTATGCCGGCTAGAAGTGCCTTATGATCTGTCAGTCAGTGAGTGACAAATTAGGAAACTTTGACTAGTTATAATTCTTAAAGTACTGGTTCAAATTGAATGAAATTTGGAATATACCGTGCTTATATGATGCCTGCTTGGGTACAGAAAATTCAGGCTTCTAGGTTTATCTACAACGAAGTTGTGGGGGGGTCGAAAATGGCCTGAACTGCTTCGAGAAAAGGATGGTACGGCCGTGCCGCTTTTTTTCTCGACTTGGCGGGGGCACTGCCGTGCCCCCAGAAATATGAAAAAGTGAAAAATTAAGGGGGGTCCCCATACTAAGAAAACTTGTTGTATACAGGTATTTTAAAGATGTTTTTAATTAAGATCTATCGTAAAAACGGTAATACATACAAGCGTGAAACTTGATGTGGATGAATTTAGTACCTACTAAATCTGAAGTCATCATCATCATCATTATCATCATATCAGCCGAAGGACGGCCACTGCTGGACATAGGCATTCCCCAATGATTTCGACGACGACCGGTTCTGTGCTTCCTGCCTTCAGTGGCTTCTCGCGACAAATAATTGTACTAATTCTGAAGTAATACAACAAATAATAAAAACCAGCCAAGTGTGAGTCGTACTCGTGCAATCCGAACTGAATGAAAAAAAAGCATTTTTCTGACACTCGTGTTGATGTCTTGTGTTAACCGACTTCAAAAAAGTAGGGGAATCACAGTTTGTCGGAATCTTTTATTTATTGTAATTTGAATAGGTATTATTGTCATAGTTGTGTGGTACGGAACTCTCAGAGCACGAGTCCAACTCGCACTTGACCGGTTTTTTTTTGGTTATTTTCTAAGTTCTTCAGGATATTTAATCTAATCTAGAATCGCCATCCCTATGGTATTCCAAGTAAAGTACTAGAAAGCTAGTCACTAGTGACAAAACAATAAGCAGTCAGCTTCAAACTTTCGCTGGATGAAACAAAGGCGTCAGAATATATAGTAACCAGTAGCACAGTATTACAATATAGAGACTTACAGTAGCGCAACGAATGTACTTACACAGAGCAACGGAAGGGTACTTGCGGGGCAGCGGGCGGCGGGGCACAGCCGCTGACTGGCTGACTACAGGCCAGTATGGGCTAGTACCTACGCCGGTGGCGCATCGTGCGACATCAAAGGTGTTGCGCTACTGTAAGCCATATCGTAATACTGTGCCAGTAGTATCTAGTTTCAGTCTTGTTGCTTTTATTCGTGCAAGTTACAACGGTTGCAGTTGTCAGAGACACAGATGATATGGCAGTACAGTATGGCACCGAGCAGAGGCGTATTTACCCTATGTCCAGGGGGGCACTTGGCCCGGGGCGGCAAGAGGTGAGGGGCGGCTGGAGGTATGAAAAGTCGTAGTGGAATTTTTAAAGTGAAACTTTTATCACATCGTCTCAAATTTTTTCGTCTGTATGTTGCATGTCGCGTGACGGTCTCTTTCGTCCTCTGGACCGTAGCGAGAGAAGCCATGATCGTTTCGTCCTCTATAAAGTTTCACTTTTACCGTGGTTTCATAAAACCACACACTTTCTTTTTTTTACACGAGTCTGACTAGAGGTAATAAGGGTGACGAACCACTACGAACATGCAAACAGAATGTTACAGTAACTTAACGTTTATCGTGTGGCAGTACGGAACCCTTAGCGCGCAATTCTGACTCGAACTTGGCCGGTTTTTTGTCTTTTTTTACTTAGAGGGGCGGTTTTTTTTTGTGCCCAGGGCGCCGGATTCTTAAATACGCCTCTGGCACCGAGCATATTACAGCAATAATCATAAGTCTGAATGCGACAGAGATCTCAGATACATTTAGGGTTGCCAACGTTTTGTACAGGAAATAAAGTGTATTAAGTTCGGAAAAGGAAAAAAAACAGTATTTTGAAAAGTGAACAGTATTTTATTTGTTTATTTTTTAATTAGTAAATACATATTTTTATTGCTTTTCGCGTAACTTATGCCTCCGGTACGGTAGTGCCCCCACCAAGTCGAACGCAAAGTAAGCACTGCCGTAATAGGTATTTCTTAGGGTTCCGTACCTCAAAAGGTAAAACGGAACCATTATAGGATCACTGGTGTGTCTGTCTGTCCGTCCGTCTGTCGCAAATTTGCACGGAAACTACTGGGCCGATTGAGTTCAAATTTGGTACACATAAGTATATCGGTGACCCAAAGACAGACGTGTAACGTAATGGATTAATTTTGGGGACACTTTCGGGAGGTAATTAGAAAATTTAAAAAAAAGTTTTTAAAAATATATTGTGTGACATGTCAAATGAAATTTGACTATTTGACTTGAATATTGTTAAGATCTCAAATTTTATTTTTTATTTTTAGATAGTTTTGAAGTTATTTGTAAAAGCAAAAATTGACCACCCTTATCTCCGACATTAATGGTCCTAAAATCTTAAAAAATCTGTGCATTCAACCTCATAATATTAAAAAATATTATGAGGTTGAATGCACAGATTACAGGAAAATCTATAATTCTAAAGTCCTTCCGATCCCAAAAGAAAAATTAAATTTCTGAAGTCCAGAATAAGTAGACCCCTATTTACTTAAAACAAAGTATTGCAGCATAATTTAATTAAAATGGGTTAAATAATATAACAATGCAGTATTGCTTTCGCCACCGTATACGTAGAATTTTTAATCACAGCCTAAAAATGATTTTTTTTTATTCACTATTGGTAAACCGTTGACAACATCTCACCTGGTGGTAAGTGACATTATTTATTTCGGAAAGAAAATAAATTTTGGGGTAATATGGAATATTTTTATTTAATAATATTTAAAAAATAAATTAAAATCGGTTAACAATGGATGACCGTGAATATAACCTTCGGAATAAGCTTAACATAAAGTTGCCTTAAGTTGACAAATTTCACTCGAATAAAAAATTATTCATTTACAAAATTTTAAAATATAAAAAAGGTTAGGTAACGATCGATCGTCCCCCCTGGTACAAACATGATCGAATAAATACCTAAAACGTAAAAGGAGTAAATTTATTTGGAGTCGGAATTACCCCTAAAAAGTTGCAGAAAACACACTCTTAATAATTTTAAATTAAATACTAAATTGTTAAAGTAGACGGAAATAGGAAGTTATGCAGGCCAGCAGCAGCGCTTGGAGGCAGGTAATAGTATTTTGCACGGCAGTTTAGTAGTGCTTGGTTACCAATGATAAGCAATCGATGGGCCTTAAAATTAGATAGTAGTAAGGATTCTACTTCCCTTTGGGTAAGCGGCAGGTAGTGCAGAGCGGCGAAATATATGCCGGTGGAAGACTCAGCAGTGACTCAGGGTTATTATGATTCGGAGTACGGGCAGGGTGGAAGACCCTACGAACATAAATAAAAATCTAGTTCGCAATAGCAACAAATAAAAACGGATAGCTGTCTCTAAACATAAAACACTTACCCCTGATAAATATAGGAGGTCTTGTTAAAGAAAGGAAAAATCACAGCACTTTAAAATTTAAAATAATATTTTTGTCCAACCACTCGTTTCGACGGTCATCTATTGTTTTTCTCTTGTCAAAAGATAACAATCATTTTCAAATTAAATTTTCATAGACGAACAAAACCAAAAGAGCATTTAATGTTTAAAATGACTTGTAATTTGCTTTAAATTATTAATAAATATTGAAATTGAAATCATGAAACGCAAGAAAGAAGATCGGCTTGAAGCGATACTTTGCGTTTCAGTATGTACTGAAAGGTCTTGTTCTGTTGGTAGTGAAAGCTTTGGTGCGGAACCCTGTTTGTGTGACCCCGAGTTGCACTTGGCCAGTTTTTTCTAGAACCATTTCGGCCGACTTTCGAGCCTCTGAATGTTGACACTATGTAAGATTAACCGTGAGGGTATAGTCAAAGTATATACAGGGTGACTGGTAAGTAGTGCAAATCCTTTTAAGGGGATAAACTACATCTAATTTGCAACAGAAAAATTCATACTAACTGGGGGTCGAAAATCAATGGTTGTCGAGTTAAAGCCCATTTCATTTTTATCACGCTTTTATTAGCTTCACCTGTTTGTTTGTAACCTGTATGTTTTTATGTAACGGACTCCTTTGGTCTCGATTTTGACCCACTTTAAACGGACAGATTTAATTCAAACTTTGTAGACTTATCAAGGATCAGCGACAATGTAATAATTTTCATAAGTTTGAACTAAAAAATAAATAGAGTTAAAAACTAAAAAATACGCCTTTAAAGTACATCAGACTAAAAAGTAAAAAATAATTCTTAATATAAGTTGAAAATAATAATTAACAAATTACTAGTATTATTGTGAAAAAGTGTGGGTTGCTCGATAGACGAAAAATATGGCACAGAGCGCCCCACGCTTTTTCACAATAATACTAGTAATTTGTTAATTATTATTTTCAACTTATATTAAGAATTAGTTTTTACTTTTTAGTCTGATGTACTTTAAAAGCGTGCTTTATAGTTATTTTTAAACTCTATTTGAAATTTTGTATGAAAAACGCATTTGTTCAAATATTTTGTGATTTTACAAAAAAAAATATAATACGGTTGGCGTGAAAAATACGGTTCAAACTTTCTCATTTTATCAGCATTCCAATAAAGTAAAATAGTTAAAAAATACAAATTGATTGCAACAAAAAAGAATGATTGTTGTCAAAAGGGTGCATTAAATCCCATACAAATTTTCAATAAACATTATTTTCATGTTTTTTTAAATTTCATAATTTATCATGTTTTTCGCATAAACAAACATCTCTGACCCTCTAGCATCATGATTCATGACTAACTTTGATTCACAAGCTCATCCAAAAAAATCGAACTTTGTTGGATAATTAGTACTTATGGGATTTTAGGCCCTTGACTTTTTCTGTTGCAAATTAGATGTAGTTTATCCTCTTAAAAAGATTTGCACTACTTATCAGTCAACCTGTATATATATATATATATATTAGTACTAACATACAGTATGGACACTCCCTTCAGCTCTGTAGATTGCGACCTCATCCCTTCGTCACCCAGATTGATACAGTTTGGTTGTCGAACGTATAGGATTTCGCGGCCATTTTGTTTGTTCCGTCATTCCTTTTTTGGAATGTTATTTCTGGCCCGTTGTATAAAGTGTCCAGGGTGTGGTATATAGTAATGATCTAGAAAATGATACTGAAGATATAAAATAGGAATAAATATATTGTGAGAAGAGATTTTCTTATTGTCGAGAGCTCATAATAAACGATTATTTATGGCGCAATGGAAGCGAAAATGAATTGAATCGAAAACAATGCGGAATAGAACTCGACGTTTAGCGCTGGGAGTTCATTATTAGAATAATACTCTAATTTTCAAAACAAAAGAGTAATCATAACACTTCTATTATTCTATTTTATTCGTTTTCGGGAAGGCGTGATGATTCCTGATAGGTATTAACCTTTAACTGACGTCCTATAGGTCTCACAGACGTACCTACTTTTTATTTCATAATTTTTTTTTCGCCCTAATTTAGGTAAGGCTCGAGCCCCTCGGTGGGGACGTATATGAGCTGATAAGATGATTTTTTAAGGCCTTAAGATGGGTCAAATGACGATATTCAGTTCAAATTATTGAAAGACTGTGTAAAGCTAATAAAAATTTAAATATATTACCACTTTTGATGTAAAAAATATACTGTAGACTGTAGACCCTGTTTTTGGCATTTATTGCAATATTTCTCGAATACAAATAGTTAATATTGAATGAAACCAACACACGAAAATCGGTGACTTTAAGACCTCTTTCATTTTAATTGAACACATTTCTTTTAAAACTTATTTGAAAGTGATGAAAAGTAATAAAAACATGTAAAAATCGAAAATTGGGCGTTCGGTTTTAACTTAACAGCCGCGTTGAAACCCGCATTGATTTGAACTTAAAATGAATACACTTACGTTCGATATCATTGAAACACGTATCAACCTGCTCGGATTGAGTGATCTTAGCGCCTTAAATACGGTTTGCGCAGTTCCTCCCCCAGTCTCTATTAGCCACCACCGACGTCCCACGCACGGCAAGTTTTTTACTTGCATAACGAAGCTTCTCCGTCTCACAGACGTGAGCACGGTGTTTATTGTACACGATATTTGTACGTGTCTTGGTCGTCAGCTCGGTGTTTGTGTAGGAAGGCTCGTAGTGTTTCGCTGACGTGATATTGGTTTGTTATACGCCCAGAAAGAAGAATTTAACATCTATTAGGCGAAAAACACTCGCTGATTGATGATGGATATGTGGCTTTAAAACAGCCTCCGAAACAAAGAAAACAGAATATGCCTGTAAAAGATAAAAAAATGGACAAAAACATACTGAATAGATGCGATGCAATTTTTTTACTGATCAACTGAGAGTCAATGTTTTTATTTGTTCTAGACAATTATTTATAGAGTAAATATGTTTTATTTTCTTTTGTCGATTATTACAAAATTTCAGAAAATAGAAGTACTAAAGTTAGGAAGAAAAACGCGAAAACTCGAAGGTTGTGTGTCGTGGTCGACTATGCCCGATCGCCCTAACTCGGGGTAGGCTCTAGCCCCTCAGTGGGGGCGTATATGAGCCGATATGATGAAAGTAAGGACTTAAAATTAAGCAAGCAACTTTTGTAATCTCATTAACAAATTTCGATTGGACCGGAAAACGGAATTTGTTTTTTATTAGAACATAGAACATACAATTTATTACTTTAATCTTTAAGCTACAGTTATCAAGCATGCCAATCTAATTTTTTACATTATTTTGTTTTTTCACATCTCTCCGACGTGACCTTGTCGTTAGTGATACATTAAGACAGGTCGTCAGCTAAAGGTTTAGCTCCAAAAAATCTAGCTAAAAACGCTCAAAATTTTGCTCATAGAACAGATGACGGAAAACGTAGCCGCAGGTAGGCCTCGCCCACTGTGGGTGGTTGAACAAAACCCTGGATGCGGGCAGCGCAGGATCGGTCATCATGAAAGTCTCCGCTTCGCGAGGCCCTTCGACAATATAATCAGTCAAACCTGACCGAAGCTATCGTCGCTCGCTCAGCTCCTGTCTGTGTTGCAGCCGCCTTTATATATATACATATACGCTACTACCTATACTTTGTCCCAGTCAAACAGTACAGTTAGGTAGGTCAAATTTCGAAAAAGTAATCAATTGTCTAATCCAACATGGCTGGGCAGCGTTCGGGAAGCTACGCAATATATTTACCTCCCAAATACCGCAATGTCTCAAGACTAAGGTTTAGGACTGACAAATGCGTGCTGACAGTGATATACGGAACTGAGACATGGTCATTTACTATGGGCATCGTAGGAAAACTCAAGGTTATCCAAAGTTCAATAAAGCGTGCTATGCTTGGAGTTTCCCTTCGTGATGATCGAATCAGAATTGAGGAGATCCGTAGGAAAAGCAAAGTAATTGTTATAGCTCACACAATCACTTAACTTAAGTGGTACTTAAGCGTCGGTGGCTCTAAAGCGTCGGTGGCTCTAAAGCGTCGGTGGCTCAATTGGTAACGACTCGATCCTTCTAACCAGAGGTACCGGGTTCAAATCCGGACGGCTAATGTACCAACGAGTTTTTCAAAAACTTACGTACATATACTTACCGATTGCTTTAACGGTGAAGGTAAACATCGTGAGGAAACCTGCACACGCCTGCGAAGAAACTAGAAGGTTGTGTGTGAAGTCAACCAACCCGTACTGGGTCCTCGTGGTCGACTAAGACCTGATCGCCCTAATTCAGGGTAGGCTCGAGCCCCTCGGTGGAGACGCGTATGAGCTGATATGATGAAATGGTAGTAGGCGGGGCACATAGCTCGTAGCACAGATGACTGTTGAGGTAGTAAATTTCTCGAGTGGCAACCGTACATCGGAAAACAACGCTGCGCAGGACCGGTTATTGTGGAGGACTTTGCCTAGCAGGGGACTTCTTTCGGCCGATATGATGATGATGACGACACAATATTCTATAGCAACATTTCAAGGGCAAAAAGCTTCCAGATGCAATAAAATAACTAAGTGGAACCCATTTTTTCCCTCGTGCCGAAATATCGTGATTTCGGTCACGTACCGCTAATCTCGCCAGCGAATTCTGGGTGAGGTTTCGCGTTAATTGACCGCCGTTATTGTAACTGTCGTCACGTCCAAGCTGACACTGAGGCGATAAAACATTAATATTGGGCGCTTGAAATGACGCTTTATATAGTATGTGATGATCAGCCAAGTAAAATGAGATTTTCTATAAAAAAAAACCTGGAAAGAACCAGTTAACGGAAAAGAAAATAGATCAAGACGTTGTGGATAAGGTTCACGAGAAGAGAAGCCTGCTGCACATATTGAAAATAGAAGAAGATATTAGGTTAAACGTAGCGTAGGCCTCCCACCCGGTGGACCGATGACCTGGTGAAGGTCGCGGGAAGCCGCTGGATGCGGGTAGCGCAGAACCGGTCTATGTGGGATGCCTATGTCCAGCAGTGGACGTCCTTCGGCAGATATGATGATGATGATATGCGACTCGACAGCTTTCTGAAAACCATCAGAGAAGAAAAGATAGAGAAAAAAGAGGCCGTGGAAGACCAAAGCGAAACTATATAGAGCAAATAAAGGAAAATATCGCTGTCGTGTCGTA
Organism: Coleophora flavipennella; assembly: GCA_947284805.1. Lineage (NCBI taxonomy): Eukaryota > Metazoa > Arthropoda > Insecta > Lepidoptera > Coleophoridae > Coleophora > Coleophora flavipennella. The sequence goes on from OX369298.1 coordinate 8,048,859, forward strand.
TCAATGCTGGCTAAAGGAATAATTGGCGATCACTCCACAGACATGTGTGTGATCTTAAATTAAAAAAAAGAAGAACAACTCTAAAACACTGTTTCCCAAAACAATTAAAAAGATTATTGGAAATATCTTTCGTAAGTCTCCTCAGGGCTTGTACTTTGTTATTTTACCTAGATAAGTCACATACAAATCCTTTCTTAATATTATAAATGTGCAAATATGTTTATTCACGCTTCAACACCTCGACCAATCGTGATGAAATTTGGCATGCAGATAGCCTGTATCACTGGGAAGGACATATACTACTTATTATTCCGTGAAAATAGCATAGTCCGATACAGTTCCTGAGGGAACTGAAACTAAATCTTTTTTTGGTTAATTTCTTCTTGCGATAAACGGAACATTCCCTTTCGTATATCTACCAGATACGCTAAACTACCAGGTTTATGATATAGCGTCCCCACAAAAAAAAACGATAATCGGAACAATGGATTGTTGTCATTTTTTGCGCAGATATGGTTTTGGGGGTGGGAAATGACATAATTTACTAATTAGTAAACCCTGACATAGTTCCCGAGGGATCTGGGGAAAACTCATTTCAACGCTCGCGCACGTCGGTGTCGCAACGGAGCAACAGATTGAAGTGGTTTTTTGTATATAATTAGTTGAGGGAGTGGGAAGTGACATAATCTGCTAATCAAAATAGCGCGATAAAGTTCCTGAGGGATCTGGAGAAAACTCATGTACACACTCGCGAGCTACACTCGCTGAGCGACACTTGTAAGACACGGTTTGGTTGGTGGTAGGGCATTTTCATAGCCCGCCTGCCTTACATCTAATATCTAAGTCTTGCCGCCGTATTGATGTGTTCCGGCTTGAATATAAAATAGACATTGCGTTGGGGAATCTTGGTAAGCCCGCTTCCATCTTCGGCATTATCGTCACTTACCGTCAAGTGAAATAATGTCAAAGCTTACCAATTGTGAATAAAAAAAACAACGTCTTATCATGCCATGTTGAAAACGGTCGAGAAAAATGCCACTCATCCAGGTAATGACCGTTTTTCAGGTGAGTTAACCTGCGTGAGCGACCCAACCAAGTCGGACTGAGCTACGATTGCTTCGAGCTACGACACATAGTCATTATTCATTAATCATTGTCATAATTTATTAATGCTTACGACCTTCTGTACTCCTAATATTGGTTTAAAGCTACATATACGAGTATTCTTATTATTTTTATTGTACGTTTGGTGAGCCCTTGACAGCTTCTCACTAGATGGTATGTAATGAATGGTACCGGGCTTACCAAAACTCCCAAAACGCAATGCCGAACGGTGACCTACTCGTACCTTTCAAAGCATCCTTGTGTATTTTGTTCTTCGCTCCATAGGATTTGTATAACTCAGGTTTTATGTTTTTAATATTTATTTTACGTTTGGTGAGCTCTTGACAGCTTCTCACTAGATGGTATGTGATGAATGGTAGGCACTGGGCTTACCAAAACTCCCAAACCAATGCGGAACGGTGACCTACACGTACCTTTCAAAGTATCCTTGTGTATTTTGTTCTTCGCTCCGTAGGCTTTGTATAATTCAGGTTTTATGCTTTGCTTGCCTTCACAATCTCAAAAGCCGCCATTGCGATGATTATCCACGTACTCGTTTAAAAAGACTACACGTTTACGTATACAGGATGTCACAAAACTGGTGTAGGTCCCGTTATCTGGAGCTTTTACTCATCATACTTTTGTTCTATGACTTTGATGAAATCGCATAACATAACTCTTCATTCGAATTGACCAATTTTGTGCATTTTTGTATGAAGGGTCCATTTTTTTTTAAATTGACTGTAGGTTCCTTGGGTAAAGTTGTTCAGTATGATAAGTAGAGCCCCAGTTAAGGCGAGGTATTGATTGGAACAGTTGTCTCTGTCTTTTTCTTTACGTGTAAAGAGTAAAGAAAATAACCAGAGTTTTTCACGTTTTCAATGGTTTTTCGTTTCAATCAAAAACTACAGTAAAAGATTAAAAAATAATAACATTAGATACTCACATTGTCTTATCATAAAAAATATTGTTTTACATTTTTTGTAATTTATACTTCAAAATATTAGTCATAACTAGAGTTGAAATTAACGGTATAGACCTATCTTTGGGATTTTCTGTTGAGCCAAAACTGCTCAATCGTGTTTCTAATAGCTTTTAACTTTAAAGAACATCATCAACAATGAGGGTTTTTTTTTTCAACCTTGAGTTTTCTATCGTTTAGGAGTGATTGACGTCAAAAATAACGAAAATCTGTAATTTTCCGCCTTAATGGGTGCTACACCAGTTTTTTTACACCCTGTATAGGGGGTTAGAAAAATGGTGTACAACTATTAACTGGGGCTTCTACTCAATATTTTAAACAACTTTCCCTAAGGAACCTATAGTCAAGTCTAAAAAAGTGGGAGTCTACGTACTAAAATACAAAAAAATTTGGTCGATCAGCTGATCTTTTTGTAAGAGAGGTACCAATTATTTCATTTGTGGGTTCCTTGAAGAAATTTTCACTATAACAAATCTTCCAATAAAATTATCATTTAAAATAGCCTTTTTCAAAAAGAAATTGTGTGAGTAATGACATCTACTTTAATAATTTTAGGAATCCATTAAAAATTAAAAAACACGACTGCGTAAAACTTAACCCCTCTTTTTGGTCAGTCGGGTAAAAATGAATCCTATGTCACTCACGGGATCAAGACGAATCAAACGATTCCTCATACGTTAAAATCCTTCAAGCGGTTCACGCTGTAGCAGGGAACATAGAAATCTACATACATACATACATACCCCTCGAAAAACATAACCCGTCTTCCGAGGCAGTCGGGTAAATAGAAGAATTTTCTAATGCAATACCTAAAAATGTACCTCTTCAATTTGCTGACAAAAGTTTATAAATAAATATTAACTTTAAGATGAACATTGCTACAAAACAACATAGAGCTGGCTCATATGTATAAAAGTAATTATGCAGAACCGTAAAATAAAGCTTTATGACATGTGAATTAAAGCAGCCTAACCTACGGAAGCTATGCTATGTAAGACATACGAAGCGAGCGATCAGAAGGACCATTTATTCTAACGTTCATTGATTTCGCCTTTGAACAGACGGACGGCTGCTGTACCCTTTGTTATTTTTTAATTCATCACCATCATCACAAAGACGTGCTGGGCAAAGGCCTGCCCAAAGGATTTCCATGACGACCGGTCCTGCGCTGTCTGCATCCAGGGGCTTCCCACAATCTTCACCAGGTCCAGCCCTGCCTACGCTACGTTTTCCGGGGCGCGGTCGCCACTCGAGAACTTTACTGTCCCAACGGCCATCGGTTGCCACTTTAGTTTAGCGATTCTGTGAGCTTTGTCGGTTACTTTGGTTCTCCTGCGGATCTCCTCATTTCTGATTCGATCGCGTAAGGAAATTCCGAGCATTTACGTTGCCCTTTGGGTGACCTTAAGCCTTCTTATGAGGCCCATAGTAAGCGACTATGTCTCAGTTCCGTATGTCATCTCTGGCAACACCCACTGGTCGAAGACCTTTGTCTTAAGACACTGCGGTATCTGGGACATAAAAATATTGCGAAGCTTCCCGAACGCTGCCCAGCCGAGTTGTATTCGACTATTAATCTCTTTTTTGAATTTGGACCTACCTAACTGGTCTGTTTGTCCCAGGTACACATATTCGGTAACAACTTCGAGTTTAGAGCCTCCAACATTCAGAGGAGTAGGTATGATACGGACGTTTGACATAATTTTCGTCTTGTACATGTTCATTCTAAGACCTACTTGTTGAGAGGCTCTACTGAGGTCATCGAGCATTGTGCCTAAGCCTTCCATAGTCTCAGCCATGACCACGTTATCGTCAGCAAATCGGAGGTAGGTTATGTACACGCAGTTGATATTGATGCGAGTCCAGCCCAGTCCAGAAGCTTGAAAACATCTTCCAGGGCGGCGGTGAACAGTTTCGGAGATATAACGTCTCCGTTTCTGACCCATCGCTGCAACTGGATAGGTTTCGAGTTCTGGTCCTAAAGGCAAACCGACATGGTGGCATTTATATTTTTTAATGAACCTTTGGTAATTATACCTAATACATAGATTACTCCATCAATTACCTGTATTATTTCGCATTAGTATTGTTTAGTTTGGACTCCGGCATTAAATAACTACATTCTAAAGACAATAGCAGCAAAACATGACTGCCCATATATTCACCACTGTGTGCAGGTAGCTACCAGATAGCTTCTCTTGACTGTCTGATGGACATATTCTGGTCATAGAAATTATTAGGTACTGGCCGTCCCGGCGAACTTCGTTCCACCTTACACTGCACTACACTACACTACCGTACCCTACCCTACACTACACTACATAGCGTTGCCAGATTTTTTATTTGCTATATCGGGATTTTGAAACTTTTTGAGTGAAAAAAGCGGGATTCTTTCGTCGAAAGTGGGACATAGTAAAAAACGTTATATAATCAGAAGTTTCTAAATATCTATATTTTTATTTGAGTTTTAAATTACGTTTACGTTTACGCAAAAATGGCCATAGAAATTTATTTTACTAAAAATATAATATTTTTATAATCAGATTTACCCTATCGTTAAGTACATACCTAGTTGAGTCTTCTTAGTCTTCTAAATAAAAATATTAAAAAACAAAAATCAAAGTCAAAAAAAGTTTTATTCATTAGAAAAAATTGGTTGTCTGTAAAGTCGGTTTACGGACGATAGTTTAACGTGACGTCATAACAAAACACTGATGAAATGATTTCGTACTTTTATGAATAAAATTGAATAATATTTATTGAATTATCACTATTTTGTACAAAGAAGGAGGGAAATGAAATCTACAATTTAATTGATAAATTTACTTTTATTTGCACTCATTAATTCAAATATGTTTATTAATTTAACGAACAGAAACATGTTTGCTACTCTCGCTCCGATCGTAACGTTACAATCAGCGTAATGGGACAATAAGCGTAACGGGACATTGAGTCATCCTTTTTCGTGCGTGCAGCCGGCGTCCATCGATTTATTAGACGATGTCACGTTAAAAAATGGTGTCCCGGCCACGCTTCCTCAGCACGCTGCACGCACGGTCGAGTTATCCCCGAAAAGGGGGACTTGGCCTGTCACGCGCGGGACATTTAATTTTGATTTAAAAATCGGAACTTCTCGCCAAAATCGGGACGTCTGGCAACGCTGACACTACACTACACTACACTACACCACCGTACCGTGCCGTACCGTATCGTACCCTACCCTTCCCTACCATTCTCTACACTACCCTACCCTACACTATCCTACACTACCCTACCCTACATAACAACCTTCTTCTGACAATAACAAACTGAACAAAAAAAGAATTAGCGAAATCGGTCCAGCCGTTCACGCGTGATGCGATGACCAGAAGAAATAGGGGTTCATTTTTATATTCGTATAAATAGATTTCACGAATTGTCTACTAACACAGTTTGTAAGCGTGTTACTAACAACATATTCATTTAATTTGAAATAAAAATATTATGATTTTTTAATTTTCAACTGACTTCCAAAAAGGAGGAGGTTCTCAATTCGACTTTATGTTTTTTTTTGTATGTTTGTTACGCGATATCTTCGCAGAAGTAATAAACCGATTTTCATGATTCTTTTTTATTCAATATTTATTCAATGCTCCCGTGTTGGTGCCATACAAATTTTATCAAAATCGGTCTAGTACTTTATTAGAAAATTAACAAAAACCAAAAATATAAGTGCAAAATGGAACTTATTTGTAGCGATGGAAGTCGGTTTTTTAACGTGTTCAGCGTTTTCAATTATATTAAATATAATAATTTTACAAGCCTAATTAAGTTATAACGAATTATTTGTTTACTTCGATTACTAATTCGATTACTAATTCGATTACTAATTCGATTACTGACTGTGCACCACGAATTATTATAGCTTCCGCTGTCGAACAACCTTGTATCTTTTGTAATTTATTATCACTTAGCTTCTTTGTGTTTGTGGCCATCAGATGTCAAAGTGCAGCATTTTATCGGCGTTTGTTCGTGCGTTTGTGGGCTTGTGCAGTCCCACGCGTGGACTAATCGTGGCCTTCACGATTAATGTTGATGGTTTAGTTTACGTCTTGTTAGTTTTATTACTTTGCTGAGGTGGAAGAAGTATGAAAACAAATTAAATATACTATATATTTTTTAGTTACCAAAACCTGTTTAAATATCATCATCATCATCATATCAGCCGAAAAACGACCACTGCTGGTCAAAGGCCTCCCCCAAGGCCTTTTAAAATATGTAAGTACATAATATTATTATTTAGGGACTTTTAAAGATACGAGCGTGTACTATTAAGGGTCGACGCCGACGTCGAATTCACACACAACCTTCGAGTTTCTTCGCAGGCGTGTGCAGGTTTCCTCACGATGTTTTCCTTCACCGTTAAAGCAATCGGAAAGTATGTATACGTAAGTTTTTTTGAAAAACTCATTGGTACATTGGCCGTCCAGATTTGAACCCGGTACCTCTAGTTAGAAGTTATAAGTACCTACATCGAAAACTAATTACAAACGTCGATATGTGTGTACACAAAACAGAATATATTCGCAAAGTTTGCATTCATATAGTTTTTATATTAAAGCGGAACTACGTTTGTATGGAAACTCGAGCCTTAATATACTTATCAGGGACTGAAGAAAGTGCCTGATTTTTATATTGCATTGTTTAAGTAATGTAAACAGCGTTTATTCCATATTAAAAGTTTTTATCTTAAACGGTTTTTAAAATATCGTTTATCGAAGTTTCGATATTTCGTCACTCACTCACTGATCATAAAAAAGATAGACCACTTCCAGGTGACTTAAAAAGTTGAAATTTGGCATGGAGATAGGTAACTGGGAATTTATAAAGGAAAAAGTGTGAAAACAGCAAATATATCCACCCTTAAGGGGATTAAATAGGGGTTGGCAGTTTGTATGGAAGTCAAGCTTGCCCTAACCTAATTTTGGCTTAAAGAACCTCTTGGTGATCATGTACATCATAGCACGGCAGTGCCCCTTGCCAAGTCGAGCAGACAAGCACGGCCGTACACCCTTTTCTCAACTCAACGCATTTTCGAGCTCTTCATCAGGGGGAAGGTAGTGCCCCCCAACAAATCAAGCAGAGAAGCACAATAGGGATTGATAGTTTGTATTTAAGTCGGTCGTTTTCAAAGTAAGAGAGCTTTGCTTCAACCACTAGCCATCATACTTGAATCAGAACCTCCCAGAAAGGAAATTCCTAACAAAAAAAAAGATTTCATGAAAAACATTTTTTTGTAAAAACTTACCAAGTCCCGTGACTCTCGCGTCAAAATATATGATATCTAAGATGAAGCCAAGTCTGGCAGTACTTTTTTAAAATCAATAATCAACAAACTGTACCGTTAGTATATTATAAACATACTAAATAAATAATCAAATATATTTTTCTGAATTGTCATGACGAAATGTATTAGTTTATATAAATTCTTTCCATCTGTCAGGGATGCATAGTCGTCATGTTTTTTAGGCCCCCTCGATTCTTGAACCTTTTTTTACATGTATTTAAGGTACTTGAATAGAGTCTCCTTGCATTTCGTGACTGCCAAGTCAGGAAAATATCTTTATTACTTATTCAGTATGTTTAAAAGCGAACTTCGGTGCAATTTGCTGAATATTGATATTAAAAAATGTACTGCCAGACTTGGCTCCACTTTAAATGCCATTTAATTTTACGGGAAAGTCACGAGACTTGGCGAATTTTACATAACAATATTTTTGATGGTATATTAACGTCTTTTACATGGCTCTGTTTCTGTAACTTTAAGTAAGTGTTGTGATAACCCTAGCTTGATTACGACGCGACGACCATAATTAGTTTATAATTTATCACAAAATCGGGTTATAAAGTGTGTGACATTGAACAGCTATTTTTGTGTATTCGTTAACCTTTTCATAGATGAACTATTGATCGATACCTAATTACTTTAGAAATACAATTTATACCTTGTAGTTTACCTTCATACTTAGAGTTTCACAACACTTTTAATGTAGCTATTATAAATAAAAAACCGGCCAAGTGCGAGTCAGAGCCGCACACAAAGGGTTCCGTACCATCATACTAGATTGCGCTAGTTCCTTCACGTTTAAAAAAACACGTTTTTTGTATGGAGGCTTTTACTTTTTCTTATTTTTATATAGCGACAACAGAAATACATCATCTGTGAAAATTTCAACTGTATAGCTATCACGGTTCATGCAAAACAGCCCGGTGACAGACAGACAGACAAACAGACGGACGGAGACAGCGGAGTCTTAGTAATAGAGTCCTGTTTTTATCTAGTACGGAACCCTAAAAAGTGTTCAATGTGCGTGCCGCTAAAACTCAGAAACGAGTCCCGGTACGATCAAGGGAGCTATATGGCGTGGAGGACCTCTATCCCCCAACCATGAAGAAGGCTGCCGTTTTTAACTGAAGGGCGTGCTTTTGAAGATATAATGACTGGAAGTTTCGCCCTCTAGAAATTTTTACAATAGTCTAGAATATTTGAGAATATTCGAGAGCATTTCACAACATCCCTGATCGTTGTTGAACATTCCTGAACTCTCTCGAATGTTGTGGAATGTTCTGGAACTTTTTTTTTGTGTGTGGCTACCCATTGGTAGAAGATTCATGGGGTGTCCAACGGGATCCTATTACTATTAAGCCTCCGCCGTCTGTTCGTCTATCAGCAGGCAGTATTTCATGAACCGTTCACGGTTGAAATTTTCACAGAATGTGTATTTCTGTTGCCGCTATAATAACAAATACAAAAAATTGGAAAAAGTTTCAAAATAAAGGATACAACAAAGAAACGTACAAAGAACATATTTTTCAAGGTTTTAGAAGTATTTTTGGTTTAGCTCTATCGTAAAAACAGTAATTACATACAAGCATGAAACTTGAGTTTGACTGTAAAATGTGAAACTGATGAGTGGGATTATAGTAGTAAAAATCAGCCAAGTGTGAGTCGTACTCGCGCTGAGGAGTCCGAACTGAATGACAAAAAAAGCATACTTTTGTCGCTGGATATCATTGTCATTATACTATGTACATAGTTGTGTGGAGACGTGTGGTCCGTACAACCGTCAGAGTGCTAGTTCGACTCTCACTTGGCCGTTTTTTTTTGGTTACCAAATACATTTAGTTAGCGTTGACATTTGAAAGTTATTTAAGATTAGGTACATCTCTGGGGAAACCTATTACCTGCGGTAAAAACCTCTCCAAACGTTTACCGTACTCTTCAAACGGTTAAACATGAAAAGGGTTTTTCCCGTTGATAATATTATTATACCTTAAGGTGGATAAGAGGACATTAATTCAAGCTCATGAAATCATTCTTTAACCGCCTCCGTGGCGTAATGGTTAATCCCATTAGCTTCACATAAGGATGTAGCGGGTTCGATTCCCGGCGGAGTCTAACTTTGAAAGACTCGGATTGGTTAGTGGAAGGGCATTCTCTACCCTTTTTTTTCAATACTCATCATATCAGCTTATATACATCCCCACCGAGGGGCTCGAGCCTACCCTGAATTAGGGCGATCGGGTCTTAGTTGACCTTTTAAATACTCACTTCTTAATAATTTATTGCTGTCGTATACATACAGGGTACAGATGATCTTATGTGTACTTAGTTACATATTGTATGTATATTTCTACTTAGTTAGCCTGGCTTGATACCACCATCTTAAGTCTTACCGCCTTACATCAACACAAGATAAGATAGCGATTTCTCCATTGCTTTGGGGAATCTTGGTAAGCCCATTTCCATCTTCGGCATCATCGTCATTTACCATCCAGGTGTTTTGTTACACCCTGCATATTAATAAAATACTAGGATAACGGGTACCTAACACTTATCTATCGTTTACTCTGTGGCCCTACTAATTGGAAGAAAAAGTAAGACCAGGAAAAAACAGCAAATAATCATAATTATTATTATTTATTTATTTACAACAGATCCCTCTAAGGGACAAGTCTGCCTTTGTACATGAGCTTTTTTTAAAAAATATTTTAATGTATATTTTGTACAATAAAGAATATACAAACAAACAAACAAAAATTTACATAGTGTCTGTACATATCGGTCCCAAACTAGGCATAGCCTGTATCTTGCGCAACAACAATAGATTTTAAACATACTGTATACTGTTTGGTAAACTAACTATCTATTTAATTTTTAAAAAATATACAGGCTGAGCAAAATTGGTGTAGGTCCCGTCAACTGGGGCTTCTACTCATCATACTGAACAACTTTTGTTCTACGACTTTACTGAAAAAAAAATCGCAAAAAAAATAATTACTCTTCATACAAATCGATGAGCTGATCGACCAATTTTGTGCATTTTAGTATGGAGGGTCCAATTTTTTTTTGAGGATTGATTATGGGTTCCTTAAAGAAAGCTGTTCAGTATGATGAGAAGAAACCCCAGTTAAAGGGTCCTCAACCAATTTTTTTACAACCTGTATAATAACTGAAGAAACTGTTCACACTGTACAACTATTTCACATGTTAATAGGCACTGGGTTTCAAGTTTTTAAGGGTTTATTCAAAATAGGTGCAAATTACACTCTTTCTGATGGTCATAAAATAATAATAACATAAAGTTATTTGTGAAAAATCAAGAAATAAACAATCTTATGTTAATAACGTAAAAATTCAATCCTTGAAGTAAACCAGATTATGCCATTAGAACATGAAAACAATATGACACTAAAATATATTTTACTACATAAAAATCATTGAATGTCATTAATGCCTTTGACAAGAGTAGGCCAGTTCACACGGGCAACACCCGGTCACGAGTATAACGCGAGAGTCAGTCATCTTACTAAAATATTTAATTAATGCAACAAAAAGTGTGTGTTAGTGTGTGTGAGTGTTTATGTGTCTGTTTGTGTTGTTTGAATGAGTGTTTGTATGTAGGAGGGGTTTAGAAGGATTCGTGTTATATGTAATAGGCTTGAGAAGGTTTTCTGTATCCGCGTACGAGACTTTTTCACTTTTACTACAATTAAATGGAAGACTTACAATTTTGCACCAAAACGCCTGTCAGGATAAAACATAGGTAACGTTAATCACACATCTAAACATAATTTTTGGTTATAAATAACCAATGGGCTTTATATTAAATATTCAGACTATCAAAAAATAAGCATGCACTTTGGAACTTATCTGTGAACCCTTATAAAGGAAAGGGTAATAAATAGCTCTCGCGGTGGAACTAAAAATATATTCGAAAATCTAAAAACTTTAAGTACAAGCTTTTAATATTGCATTGTCACGCGATATACGAGTACATATGCATGCAAAATTTCAGCTCAATCTGAAACCGGGAAGTGGGTGAAATTGAACTTTCGAGTTTTTATTACAGACACCGGGACAGGTGAACCTAAATAAAAGCTTGTAATAAAAAGGAAAATGGCTAAAATCCAGCAAGTTTTCAACACAAAAGTTAGATACAGGTATTGAAAATGCTTTGAATGCTGTTGGCTATAACAGAAATAAGATTCTACAAATACACATAAGACTTCTATTATTTATTTTTAGTTTACAAACACCACAATAATTAATTACTAATTTAATATACGTAATTCACCGTTTTAATTGTATTTTTTTTTTGAAAAAACTAAAAGAACACGCTTTTAAAGCACATCAAACTAAAAAGTATAAAATATTTCTTTGTATAAGGTGAATATAATAATGAACGAAAAATACTAGTGTATACGATATTACATATATTGCTCGATATACGAAAAATATGGCACTAAGCGACCCACGCTTTTTTCACAATAATACTAGTATTTTTCGTTCATTATTATTTGCAGTTTATATTAAGAATTATTTTTCACTTTTTAGTTTGATGTGCTTTAACAGCGTGTTTTTTTAGTTTTTTAATTATATTTATTTTTCAGTTTTTAGTTTTGAATAATGAGATAAACTTAATAAATTATTGTATTGTCACTGATTCTTGATAAATGTACAAAGTTTGAATTGAATCTGTCCGTTTAAAGGGGGTCAAAACCGAGTGCAATAAGGAGTCGGTTACAAACATACATACAAGTGAAGCTAATATAACATAAGCGTGTTAAAAAAGTCATGGGCGGCTTCTAGCTGGTACGCAATAATATGTAGATGTCGCAGCCAACTGGTTAAATTAGCCATACAATTAACTGCCTAGCCGGTTCATTAAATGGCAGCATTCAACTAACTGCCTAAATGATAATTCATTTAATAACTTAGCTGACTGAAGCTTAGGTAATTCATTAAACGAGCGTAACGAATACAGAAGTAGTAGCTCCGAAGGGGCTCCGTCGACTCAGAAATGGAACAATCGAAACCAGCGAGCTCGGAATTTCGCAGAACCCCCGACTCATTTAGTTAAGTTCGGAGACTGTGAGGCTCCTCCTGACAGTCGTAGTGTGAGTTTGAACATGAAAAAATATAAAGGAGTGAATTTAACTTAACCTGGCTAGCAGAAGTTGAACGTTATCGATCGCAGCCATTTACCTAGGCGTTGAAATTAATGGCTGAATAATCATTGAGGCATTTAGTTGAACGGCGTCATTTATTTAAAAGGCTAGGCAGTTAATTGAATGGCTAATTAAGCTGTATGGCTGCAACATATTTATTATATAAGTTAGTGAACGTTAATTAATTAATTTGAAACAAACGGCGCACTCGGTTAACATTTGAAAATGCAATTAACCCCCAATCGCCCCATTGTGCGAAATTAACTGTGTATAACCCCACTTTCCCTAATAAAATCAAAACGAACAAAGGCGGCTTCCTGTAAATTGAATAAGAACAAGGAACGTGGGACTGCTTAAAAGGTTTTTCTCGACAAATTGAAAAGTGCCTACTTTGGTAAGGGCTGCTATGCGAGGGTCATTCGTGGAAATGGGTAATTTAAAAAAAAACCCGGTAAAGTTCGAGTCAGAACCGCGCACAAAGGGTTCCGTAAGTACCATCATACTAGATGGAGCTAATTTCTTCACTTTTCAACAAAAAAAAACACGTTTTTTGTATGGAGACTTTCACTTTTTCTAATTTTTAGTATTTGTTGTTATATAGCGGCAACAGAAATACATCATCTGAGAAAATTTCAATTGTATAGCTATCACGGTTCATGAAATACAGCCTGGTGACAGACGGACAGCGGAGTTTTAGTAATAGGGTCCCGTTTTTACCTATTGGGTACGGAACCCTAAAAAAATCTCTGAAGCGGACTCGTGCACCGAGGGTTCTGTACCACCACACCTCTCCGCACGAGTGCAGTTATAGTGATATCTATTCATTTCAAACAATGTTACTGATTTTACGATATAGCGAGTACAATAATTGAAAATGTGTTTAGCACACGTTAAAAAACCGACTTCCATCGCAACAACTTAGTACATTTTTGCATTACTATTTTTGGTTTTTGTTAATTATCAAATAAAGTTCTACACTGATTTTGATAAAATTTATATGGGACCACACGGGAAGCACTAGCTTTTAAATAAAAAAAGAACCATAAAGATCGGTTCATCCAGTTCAAAGTTATGAGGTAACAAACATTTAAAAAAAAAAAACATACAGACGAACTGAGAACCTCCTCCTTTTTGGAAGTCGCTTGAAAATACCTATAAAAAACCGTCCAACTTCGAATCGGACTGATAAAAATTAGAGCCCCGTAGTCTTTAAAAAAAAATGTATTTTAAAGAACGTAATTTTATTTGCAGTTGGTAATAGAACATTTTGTATGGAAAATCTATGAACTTTTTAAAAATCCAACTGGACATCTTAAGTTGGTCGACTATTACTCTTAAACTAAGAAAGCCTACTAAACCGTGATAGGTTTCGTTTTAAATTATTCTATATCCCAATATTAAGTTAAATGATTTTCTGAATAGCGGTTTTGCTGGTAGGCGGACACTTAACTTACGAAAATTAGCACGTTAAAGCTTAATATTTCGCAAACCAATCACTGAATATAAAAATGGTCTCAGCAAACCCTCAGTAGTTCATTCATTACAGCTCATATACGTCCCCACCGAGGGGCTCGAGCCTACCCTGAATCAGGGCGATTAGGCTTTAGTCAACCACGCGGGCTCAGTTGGTCGATTTTCTTCGCAGGCGTGTGCAGGTTTCCTCACGATGTTTTCCTTCACCGTTAAAGCAATCGGTAAGTATGTACGTAAGTTTTTGAAAAACTCATTGGTACATTGGCCGTCCAGATTTGAACCCGGTACCTCTGGTTAGATGGACCGAGTCGTTACCGGTTGTGCCACCGACGCTTTTGATGTAGTTATGAAAGACCTATTCAACAACCCCTTAGGATAAAGTACGTAAACGAAAAAAAACATCCCCTCTTTACATGTAGGGAAGTTACTCTAATAAAAAAACAGGATTTTATTATACCACTTTATCGACATGATTAATGTGTGTCAAATGCCAAATTACAGCTTTCTAGTACTAATAGTCATTGAGCTAAGTCACAGACATGGCAAAACTATAAGGGTTCCTTGTTGACTTGGGAACCCTAAAACACGTACCATGTATGTGGACCCGCTTAAAACTTAGTACTGTTGAAAAGATACAGTCATTCAAAGGTCAGACAGACAGACAGACGGACGGATCGACAGCGTAGGCTTACTAAAGGGTCCCGTTACCTGGTGCGGAACCCTAATTAACGTATTTCTGGCACCATTCAGGCGGACAGGGAACCCTGAACTGCGATAGTTGCGTGTGACAAAGAAAGAACTTATTGCCAGTTAACTGGAAACGACGTCCAGGATATTATGGAAAAGTGGAGAAAGACAGCAGGAAAGCAGACTCCGTTCGTTTCTAGACGTGAAGAATGCTGAGAGGAGGAAAAATAATGGGTGGGGTGATGCTAAGTGCAACAACAGTCAACCGCCCGCCGTATATCCCTTGGATAGCACGGTTTGTGCCGCACGATAAAAAGAACTCAATATTTCACAGATTATTACCGGTGTGAAGTTAGCAGCCAAAAGTTAGCAGCCGTTATAAACCGACCATATTAAAAAGTCATCTTATATCTGAGTAAATAAGAACCAAAGGAGATAACTAAACATGATATTCGTTAAATCTACACTTTCTGATTCCATGACTACTAGAAATAAGATATAAAATTGATTACTAAACGAGTTATGAAAAAAAAGAAACTGTTCCTGAGAGAACACAAATATTCGTATCTGAGTATTTGCTATTGTACAATTTCAGGGTCTTACAAAAAAATGAACCTAGGAGTGCTGGTCCAGCAAACCTGATGAAAGGAAACATACTAAGAAACCTAAGATATCCGTTAAATCCAGATTTGAAGATTTTTCTTGCTTTCTAAGATTTGCTATCAACACATTGAAGCCGTTTGGTAGGTACATAATGAGGAAGAGAATCTAGACTGCTTCCAGGTCGCGCAAGTCAACTGTGCTAACGGAGCGGCTAGATATAGTCCGCAGATATCGAATGCTATCGAAAAATTTAGAATTTTCGATTTCAAGGACACCAACACACGAGTGCGAAATTTGAAAAAAAAAAAGTTTTTTCAAACTACGCATCAGACCGTTCTAAGGAGTGGAATTCCACCGCACCTGTTTTGTTAGGTGGAGATAAACATGCTGCATCTAAAAATACCATCAGAAGTCGAAACTTCGATTGCCGTGACACCCGTAGGACGATTTAATCAAAAAAAGGCATGTCCATACTGAACGACCGTAATGTCCTCGTTCCCCGCATCTGGGCCCAACCGAAACCCATATGAAAGTTAGCAAACGTCACCGAGCATCGTTTCCAGCCTCCAGAAGTGGACTTTTCTAGCTAGATTTTCTTTAAAAGGCTGGCAGCCGTTCTGTACCTGCATAATGAGGAAGAGGATTTCGACTGGTTCCAGGTCGTGGAAGTCAACTGCACAAACGGAGCGGCTAGATATCGTCCGTAGGTATCGAATGCCAGCAACAAATATAGAATTATCGATTGTTAGGACACCAACACACGAGGAGGAAAAGTGGAAAAAAATAATATTTCAAACTACGCATCAGACCGTTCTAAGGAGTGGAAGTCCATCGCACCTGTTTTTTTGGGTGGAGATAAACATGTTGCATCTAAAAATACAATCAGAAGTCGAAACTTCGATTGCCGTGACACCCGTAGGACGATTTAATCAAAAAAAGGCATGTCCATACTGAACGACCGTAATGTCCTCGTTCCCCGCATCTGGGCCCAACCGAAACCCATATGAAAGTTAGCAAACGTCACCGAGCATCGTTTCCAGCCTCCAGAAGTGAACTTTTCCAGCTAGATTATCTTTAAAAGGCTGGCAGCCGTTCTGTACCTGCATAATGAGGAAGAGGATTTCGACTGGTTCCAGGTCGTGGAAGTCAACTGCACTAACGGAGCGGTTAGATATCGTCCGTTGGTATCGAATGCCAGCAACAAATATAGAATTATCGATTGTTAGGACACCAACACACGAGGAGGAAAAGTGGAAAAAAAAAATATTTCAAACTACGCATCAGACCGTTCTAAGGAGTGGAAGTCCACCGCACCTGTTTTGTTGAGTGGAGATAAACATGCTGCATCTAAAAATATCATCAGAAGTCGAAACTTCGATTGACGTGACACCCGTAGGACGATTTAATCAAAAAAAGGCATGTCCATACTGAACGACCGTAATGTCCTCGTTCCCCGCATCTGGGCCCAACCGAAACCAATATGAAAGTTAGCAAACGTCACCGAGCATCGTTTCCAGCCTCCAGAAGTGGACTTTTCCAGCTAGATTTTCTCTATTAGGCTGGCAGCCGTTCTGTACCTGCATAATGAGGAAGAGGATTTCGACTGGTTCCAGGTCGTGGAAGTCAACTGCACTAACGGATCGGCTAGATATCGTCCGTAGGTATCGAATGCCAGCAACAAATATAGAATTATCGATTGTTAGGACACCAACACACGAGGAGGAAAAGTGGAAAAAAATAATATTTCAAACTACGCATCAGACCGTTCTAAGGAGTGGAAGTCCACCGCACCTATTTTGTTGGGTGGAGATAAACATGCTGCATCTAAAAATATCATTAGAAGTCGAAACTTCGATTGACGTGACACCCGTAGGACGATTTAATCAAAAAAAGGCATGTCCATACTGAACGACCGTAATGTCCTCGTTCCCCGCATCTGGGCCCAACCGAAACCCATATGAAAGTTAGCAAACGTCACCGAGCATCGTGTCCAGCCTCCAGAAGTGGACTTTTCCAGCTAGATTTTCTCTATTAGGCTGGCAGCCGTTCTGTACCTGCATAATGAGGAAAAGGATTTCGACTGGTTCCAGGTCGTGGAAGTCAACTGCACTAACGGAGCAGCTAGATATCGTCCGTAGGTATCGAATGCCAGCAACAAATATATAATTATCGATTGTTAGGACACCAACACACGAGGAGGAAAAGTGGAAAAAAATAATATTTCAAACTACGCATCAGACCGTTCTAAGGAGTGGAAGTCCACCGCACCTGTTTTGTTGGGTGGAGATAAACATGCTGCATCTAAAAATATCATTAGAAGTCGAAACTTCGATTGACGTGACACCCGTAGGACGACTTAATCAAAAAAAGGCATGTCCATACTGAACGACCGTAATGTCCTCGTTCCCCGCATCTGGGCCCAACCGAAACCCATATGAAAGTTAGCAAACGTCACCGAGCATCGTTTCCAGCCTCCAGAAGTGGACTTTTCCAGCTAGATTTTCTCTATTAGGCTGGCAGCCGTTCTGTACCTGCATAATGAGGAAGAGGATTTCGACTGGTTCCAGGTCGTGGAAGTCAACTGCACTAACGGAGCGGCTAGATATCGTCCGTAGGTATCGAATGCCAGCAACAAATATATAATTATCGATTGTTAGGACACCAACACACGAGGGGGAAAAGTGGAAAAAAATAATATTTCAAACTACGCATCAGACCGTTCTAAGGAGTGGAAGTCCACCGCACCTGTTTTGTTGGATGGAGATAAACATACTGCATCTAAAAATATCATTAGAAGTCGAAACTTCGATTGACGTGACACCCGTAGGACGATTTAATCAAAAAAAGGCATGTCCATACTGAACGACCGTAATGTCCTCGTTCCCCGCATCTGGGCCCAACCGAAACCCATATGAAAGTTAGCAAACGTCACCGAGCATCGTTTCCAGCCTCCAGAAGTGGACTTTTCCAGCTAGAATTTCTCTATTAGGCTGGCAGCCGTTCTGTACCTGCATAATGAGGAAGAGGATTTCGACTGGTTCCAGGTCGTGGAAGTCAACTGCACTAACGGAGCGGTTAGATATCGTCCGTTGGTATCGAATGCCAGCAACAAATATAGAATTATCGATTGTTAGGACACCAACACACGAGGAGGAAAAGTGGAAAAAAATAATATTTCAAACTACGCATCAGACCGTTCTAAGGAGTAGAAGTCCACCGCACCTGTTTTGTTGGGTAGAGATAAACATGCTGCATCTAAAAATATCATCAGAAGTCGAAACTTCGATTGACGTGACACCCGTAGGACGATTTAATCAAAAAAAGGCATGTCCATACTGAACGACCGTAATGTCCTCGTTCCCCGCATCTGGGCCCAACCGAAACCCATATGAAAGTTAGCAAACGTCACCGAACATCGTTTCCAGCCTCCAGAAGTGGACTTTTCCAGCTAGATTTTCTCTATTAGGCTGGCAGCCGTTCTGTACCTGCATAATGAGGAAGAGGATTTCGACTGGTTCCAGATCGTGGAAGTCAACTGCACTAACGGAGCGACTAGATATCGTCCGTAGGTATCGAATGCCAGCAACAAATATAGAATTATCGATTGTTAGGACACCAACACACGAGGAGGAAAAGTGGAAAAAAATAATATTTCAAACTACGCATCAGACCGTTCTAAGGAGTGGAAGTCCACCGCACCTATTTTGTTGGGTGGAGATAAACATGCTGCATCTAAAAATATCATTAGAAGTCGAAACTTCGATTGACGTGACACCCGTAGGACGATTTAATCTAAAAAAGGCATGTCCATACTGAACGACCGTAATGTCCTCGTTCCCCGCATCTGGGCCCAACCGAAACCCATATGAAAGTTAGCAAACGTCACCGAGCATCGTTTCCAGCCTCCAGAAGTGGATTTTTCCAGCTAGATTTTCTCTATTAGGCTGGCAGCCGTTCTGTACCTGCATAATGAGGAAGAGGATTTCGACTGGTTCCAGGTCGTGGAAGTCAACTGCACTAACGGAGCGGCTAGATATCGTCCGTAGGTATCGAATGCCAGCAACAAATATATAATTATCGATTGTTAGGACACCAACACACGAGGGGGAAAAGTGGAAAAAAATAATATTTCAAACTACGCATCAGACCGTTCTAAGGAGTGGAAGTCCACCGCACCTGTTTTGTTGGATGGAGATAAACATACTGCATCTAAAAATATCATTAGAAGTCGAAACTTCGATTGACGTGACACCCGTAGGACGATTTAATCAAAAAAAGGCATGTCCATACTGAACGACCGTAATGTCCTCGTTCCCCGCATCTGGGCCCAACCGAAACACATATGAAAGTTAGCAAACGTCACCGAGCATCGTTTCCAGCCTCCAGAAGTGGACTTTTCCAGCTAGAATTTCTCTATTAGGCTGGCAGCCGTTCTGTACCTGCATAATGAGGAAGAGGATTTCGACTGGTTCCAGGTCGTGGAAGTCAACTGCACTAACGGAGCGGTTAGATATCGTCCGTTGGTATCGAATGCCAGCAACAAATATAGAATTATCGATTGTTAGGACACCAACACACGAGGAGGAAAAGTGGAAAAAAATAATATTTCAAACTACGCATCAGACCGTTCTAAGGAGTGGAAGTCCACCGCACCTGTTTTGTTGGGTGGAGATAAACATGCTGCATCTAAAAATATCATCAGAAGTCGAAACTTCGATTGACGTGACACCCGTAGGACGATTTAATCAAAAAAAGGCATGTCCATACTGAACGACCGTAATGTCCTCGTTCCCCGCATCTGGGCCCAACCGAAACCCATATGAAAGTTAGCAAACGTCACCGAGCATCGTTTCCAGCCTCCAGAAGTGGACTTTTCCAGCTAGATTTTCTCTATTAGGCTGGCAGCCGTTCTGTACCTGCATAATGAGGAAGAGGATTTCGACTGGTTCCAGATCGTGGAAGTCAACTGCACTAACGGAGCGACTAGATATCGTCCGTAGGTATCGAATGCCAGCAACAAATATAGAATTATCGATTGTTAGGACACCAACACACGAGGAGGAAAAGTGGAAAAAAATAATATTTCAAACTACGCATCAGACCGTTCTAAGGAGTGGAAGTCCACCGCACCTATTTTGTTGGGTGGAGATAAACATGCTGCATCTAAAAATATCATTAGAAGTCGAAACTTCGATTGACGTGACACCCGTAGGACGATTTAATCTAAAAAAGGCATGTCCATACTGAACGACCGTAATGTCCTCGTTCCCCGCATCTGGGCCCAACCGAAACCCATATGAAAGTTAGCAAACGTCACCGAGCATCGTTTCCAGCCTCCAGAAGTGGACTTTTCCAGCTAGATTTTCTTTAAAAGGCTGGCAGCCGTTCTGTACCTGCATAATGAGGAAGAGGATTTCGACTGGTTCCAGGTCGTGGAAGTCAACTGCACTAACGGAGCGACTAGATATCGTCCGTAGGTATCGAATGCCAGCAACAAATATATAATTATCGATTGTTAGGACACCAACACACGAGGGGGAAAAGTGGAAAAAAATAATATTTCAAACTACGCATCAGACCGTTCTAAGGAGTGGAAGTCCACCGCACCTATTTCGTTGGGTGGAGATAAACATACTGCATCTAAAAATATCATTAGAAGTCGAAACTTCGATTGACGTGACACCCGTAGGACGATTTAATCAAAAAAAGGCATGTCCATACTGAACGACCGTAATGTCCTCGTTCCCCGCATCTGGGCCCAACCGAAACCCATATGAAAGTTAGCAAACGTCACCGAGCATCGTTTCCAGCCTCCAGAAGTGGACTTTTCCAGCTAGATTTTCTTTAAAAGGCTGGCAGCCGTTCTGTACCTGCATAATGAGGAAGAGGATTTCGACTGGTTCCAGGTCGTGGAAGTCAACTGCACTAACGGAGCGGCTAGATATCGTCCGTAGGTATCGAATGCCAGCAACAAATATATAATTATCGATTGTTAGGACATCAACACACGAGGGGGAAAAGTGGAAAAAAATAATATTTCAAACTACGCATCAGACCGTTCTAAGGAGTGGAAGTCCACCGCACCTGTTTTGTTGGGTAGAGATAAACATGCTGCATCTAAAAATATCATCAGAAGTCGAAACTTCGATTGACGTGACACCCGTAGGACGATTTAATCAAAAAAAGGCATGTCCATACTGAACGACCGTAATGTCCTCGTTCCCCGCATCTGGGCCCAACTGAAACCCATATGAAAGTTAGCAAACGTCACCGAGCATCGTTTCCAGCCTCCAGAAGTGGACTTTTCCAGCTAGATTTTCTCTATTAGGCTGGCAGCCGTTCTGTACCTGCATAATGAGGAAGAGGATTTCGACTGGTTCCAGGTCGTGGAAGTCAACTGCACTAACGGAGCGACTAGATATCGTCCGTAGGTATCGAATGCCAGCAACAAATATATAATTATCGATTGTTAGGACACCAACACACGAGGGGGAAAAGTGGAAAAAAATAATATTTCAAACTACGCATCAGACCGTTCTAAGGAGTGGAAGTCCACCGCACCTGTTTTGTTGGATGGAGATAAACATACTGCATCTAAAAATATCATTAGAAGTCGAAACTTCGATTGACGTGACACCCGTAGGACGATTTAATCAAAAAAAGGCATGTCCATACTGAACGACCGTAATGTCCTCGTTCCCCGCATCTGGGCCCAACCGAAACCCATATGAAAGTTAGCAAACGTCACCGAGCATCGTTTCCAGCCTCCAGAAGTGGACTTTTCCAGCTAGAATTTCTCTATTAGGCTGGCAGCCGTTCTGTACCTGCATAATGAGGAAGAGGATTTCGACTGGTTCCAGGTCGTGGAAGTCAACTGCACTAACGGAGCGGCTAGATATCGTCCGTAGGTATCGAATGCCAGCAACAAATATATAATTATCGATTGTTAGGACACCAACACACGAGGGGGAAAAGTGGAAAAAAATAATATTTCAAACTACGCATCAGACCGTTCTAAGGAGTGGAAGTCCACCGCACCTGTTTTGTTGGATGGAGATAAACATACTGCATCTAAAAATATCATTAGAAGTCGAAACTTCGATTGACGTGACACCCGTAGGACGATTTAATCAAAAAAAGGCATGTCCATACTGAACGACCGTAATGTCCTCGTTCCCCGCATCTGGGCCCAACCGAAACCCATATGAAAGTTAGCAAACGTCACCGAGCATCGTTTCCAGCCTCCAGAAGTGGACTTTTCCAGCTAGAATTTCTCTATTAGGCTGGCAGCCGTTCTGTACCTGCATAATGAGGAAGAGGATTTCGACTGGTTCCAGGTCGTGGAAGTCAACTGCACTAACGGAGCGGTTAGATATCGTCCGTTGGTATCGAATGCCAGCAACAAATATAGAATTATCGATTGTTAGGACACCAACACACGAGGAGGAAAAGTGGAAAAAAATAATATTTCAAACTACGCATCAGACCGTTCTAAGGAGTGGAAGTCCACCGCACCTGTTTTGTTGGGTGGAGATAAACATGCTGCATCTAAAAATATCATCAGAAGTCGAAACTTCGATTGACGTGACACCCGTAGGACGATTTAATCAAAAAAAGGCATGTCCATACTGAACGACCGTAATGTCCTCGTTCCCCGCATCTGGGCCCAACCGAAACCCATATGAAAGTTAGCAAACGTCACCGAGCATCGTTTCCAGCCTCCAGAAGTGGACTTTTCCAGCTAGATTTTCTCTATTAGGCTGGCAGCCGTTCTGTACCTGCATAATGAGGAAGAGGATTTCGACTGGTTCCAGATCGTGGAAGTCAACTGCACTAACGGAGCGACTAGATATCGTCCGTAGGTATCGAATGCCAGCAACAAATATAGAATTATCGATTGTTAGGACACCAACACACGAGGAGGAAAAGTGGAAAAAAATAATATTTCAAACTACGCATCAGACCGTTCTAAGGAGTGGAAGTCCACCGCACCTATTTTGTTGGGTGGAGATAAACATGCTGCATCTAAAAATATCATTAGAAGTCGAAACTTCGATTGACGTGACACCCGTAGGACGATTTAATCTAAAAAAGGCATGTCCATACTGAACGACCGTAATGTCCTCGTTCCCCGCATCTGGGCCCAACCGAAACCCATATGAAAGTTAGCAAACGTCACCGAGCATCGTTTCCAGCCTCCAGAAGTGGACTTTTCCAGCTAGATTTTCTTTAAAAGGCTGGCAGCCGTTCTGTACCTGCATAATGAGGAAGAGGATTTCGACTGGTTCCAGGTCGTGGAAGTCAACTGCACTAACGGAGCGACTAGATATCGTCCGTAGGTATCGAATGCCAGCAACAAATATATAATTATCGATTGTTAGGACACCAACACACGAGGGGGAAAAGTGGAAAAAAATAATATTTCAAACTACGCATCAGACCGTTCTAAGGAGTGGAAGTCCACCGCACCTATTTCGTTGGGTGGAGATAAACATACTGCATCTAAAAATATCATTAGAAGTCGAAACTTCGATTGACGTGACACCCGTAGGACGATTTAATCAAAAAAAGGCATGTCCATACTGAACGACCGTAATGTCCTCGTTCCCCGCATCTGGGCCCAACCGAAACCCATATGAAAGTTAGCAAACGTCACCGAGCATCGTTTCCAGCCTCCAGAAGTGGACTTTTCCAGCTAGATTTTCTTTAAAAGGCTGGCAGCCGTTCTGTACCTGCATAATGAGGAAGAGGATTTCGACTGGTTCCAGGTCGTGGAAGTCAACTGCACTAACGGAGCGGCTAGATATCGTCCGTAGGTATCGAATGCCAGCAACAAATATATAATTATCGATTGTTAGGACATCAACACACGAGGGGGAAAAGTGGAAAAAAATAATATTTCAAACTACGCATCAGACCGTTCTAAGGAGTGGAAGTCCACCGCACCTGTTTTGTTGGGTAGAGATAAACATGCTGCATCTAAAAATATCATCAGAAGTCGAAACTTCGATTGACGTGACACCCGTAGGACGATTTAATCAAAAAAAGGCATGTCCATACTGAACGACCGTAATGTCCTCGTTCCCCGCATCTGGGCCCAACTGAAACCCATATGAAAGTTAGCAAACGTCACCGAGCATCGTTTCCAGCCTCCAGAAGTGGACTTTTCCAGCTAGATTTTCTCTATTAGGCTGGCAGCCGTTCTGTACCTGCATAATGAGGAAGAGGATTTCGACTGGTTCCAGGTCGTGGAAGTCAACTGCACTAACGGAGCGACTAGATATCGTCCGTAGGTATCGAATGCCAGCAACAAATATATAATTATCGATTGTTAGGACACCAACACACGAGGGGGAAAAGTGGAAAAAAATAATATTTCAAACTACGCATCAGACCGTTCTAAGGAGTGGAAGTCCACCGCACCTGTTTTGTTGGGTAGAGATAAACATGCTGCATCTAAAAATATCATCAGAAGTCGAAACTTCGATTGACGTGACACCCGTAGGACGATTTAATCAAAAAAAGGCATGTCCATACTGAACGACCGTAATGTCCTCGTTCCCCGCATCTGGGCCCAACCGAAACCCATATGAAAGTTAGCAAACGTCACCGAGCATCGTTTCCAGCCTCCAGAAGTGGACTTTTCCAGCTAGATTTTCTTTAAAAGGCTGGCAGCCGTTCTGTACCTGCATAATGAGGAAGAGGATTTCGACTGGTTCCAGGTCGTGTAAGTCAACTGCACTAACGGAGCGGCTAGATATCGTCCGTAGGTATCGAATGCCAGCAACAAATATATAATTATCGATTGTTAGGACACCAACACACGAGGGGGAAAAGTGGAAAAAAATAATATTTCAAACTACGCATCAGACCGTTCTAAGGAGTGGAAGTCCACCGCACCTGTTTTGTTGGGTAGAGATAAACATGCTGCATCTAAAAATATCATCAGAAGTTGAAACTTCGATTGACGTGACACCCGTAGGACGATTTAATCAAAAAAAGGCATGTCCATACTGAACGACCGTAATGTCCTCGTTCCCCGCATCTGGGCCCAACTGAAACCCATATGAAAGTTAGCAAACGTCACCGAGCATCGTTTCCAGCCTCCAGAAGTGGACTTTTCCAGCTAGATTTTCTCTATTAGGCTGGCAGCCGTTCTGTACCTGCATAATGAGGAAGAGGATTTCGACTGGTTCCAGGTCGTGGAAGTCAACTGCACTAACGGAGCGGCTAGATATCGTCCGTAGGTATCGAATGCCAGCAACAAATATATAATTATCGATTGTTAGGACACCAACACACGAGGAGGAAAAGTGGAAAAAAATAATATTTCAAACTACGCATCAGACCGTTCTAAGGAGTGGAAGTCCACCGCACCTATTTTGTTGGGTGGAGATAAACATGCTGCATCTAAAAATATCATTAGAAGTCGAAACTTCGATTGACGTGACACCCGTAGGACGATTTAATCAAAAAAAGGATGTCCATACTTAACGACCGTAATGTCCTCGTTCCCCGCATCTGGGCCCAACCGAAACCCATATGAAAGTTAGCAAACGTCACCGAGCATCGTTTCCAGCCTCCAGAAGTGGACTTTTCCAGCTAGATTTTCTTTAAAAGGCTGGCAGCCGTTCTGTACCTGCATAATGAGGAAGAGGATTTCGACTGGTTCCAGGTCGTGGAAGTCAACTGCACTAACGGAGCGGCTAGATATCGTCCGTAGGTATCGAATGCCAGCAACAAATATATAATTATCGATTGTTAGGACACCAACACACGAGGGGGAAAAGTGGAAAAAAATAATATTTCAAACTACGCATCAGACCGTTCTAAGGAGTGGAAGTCCATCGCACCTGTTTTGTTGGGTGGAGATAAACATGCTGCATCTAAAAATACAATCAGAAGTCGAAACTTCGATTGCCGAGACACCCGTAGGACGACTTAATCATAAAAAGCATGTCCATACCAGTAATAATAATTCAATGGTCCATACTGAACGACCGCAATGTCTAATGGCTAGATTTTCTCTTAAAAGCGAGCAGCCGTTTTTGAAGTCCATAATGAGGAAGAGGAACTTGTGCTGTGTTGCCTAGGATATTATCTAGCAGTGTATTTCTAGGGATAGAATTTGTATGAATTTTATTTTCTTTTTGTCGGATGGGGTGGTTTGGCGTGGAATGGTGTTTAAATGGTATGTTTCCGACTTTATATTTATGCCTCTTTCTTGCTATTTTCAATGAGACACACATACTTGTTTCCTCTTATTTGATAGAGGCTACAGGTATACGCTGTTAAACGAAAGGAATGGAGTGTGAGCTTTGCTACTTGTTGCTAGACAGCGGCAAAGGTGACCTCTTTATACAACTATTACTTCGTTAAAGATGACCTACTTTTTAATTTTTGACATTTAATTTTTGAAATTTTACCTGTAAAATAAAATGTGTTTGTAGGTTTCTAAGTGAACTCTGAGTTTGAAAATGTATATTGAAATTTAAAGCTGTACAAATACTTTTTGAAAGCGTTAATTAAAATTAAATCTGATCTACTTCAAAGGCATTAGATCGCGCTTAATACATAGAAATTTACTCCGACTTAATGGAAATAATATTAAAGTGGCAACATTGTAGAGGCCACGTGACGCGATATAGAATTAATCTATTTGTAGTTGATCTGTGGTATTTAGTTTTATAATAGACAAGGGGAATTCCCAAACAACGCAACGAGTTGATTTGAGATTGTGGCAGCGTTGCCAATCTGTTCGGAACGCCCGAAACTTTGGGGAATTTCAGTCCAAAAGTGATGATTTGTGGGGGAGCGTTATCAAGGCACTTACCATTAGGGGAGGTGCAGCCAAACGCACTCAAGTTTTTAATAAAAAAGGGGAATAAAAAAGGTTAAAAAACTAAAAACCGACTTCAAAAAGAAAATACTCAAAAGTATGAAAGGATATTTTATACATATAAATACACGAAATTAACCAACAATAATAAAATCAAAGAGAGAGTATCTATCAAATTAGGGGACTACAATATTTTGAGAATGCAGTTTAACGCAAAAAATCGTTTTCGAAAACCCATTTAAAAGGCATGTATGTCACCCATTTTTTTTAAATATAATATATTTACGTCTCTGGGTATGAGCTCTTTTGAGAAAATCTTAAAAATTATATATTGGTTATCATTTCTCTTCGACCATTTAAACAAGACACTAGAGCCACGATCACGCGGGCGTAAGTGTCCGAATGAAGCCCATCTTTTAAATCAGTGAGATGTAACTTTCCGCCAGTCTCTTGCAATCTCGCGGTCCGCTAACATGACGAAGTGCAGTTTTAACAAGTGCAGAAACAATGACAACAAAAAGAGAAAAAAAGAAACAATATCTTTCTATCGTTACTTTCAAGTAACTACTTTTTTTTCAATGCGCAGGACCGGTCGTCGTGGAAATCCTTGGGTGGAGGCTTTTGGTCAGTTGATATGATGATGGATGATGAACTACTGTTTTTAATTATCAATGATTTAGTCGAAATATTGATGTAGGTAGTTATTTACGTATTTAACTCAAATATTAGCTTGTTATGTATAATTTTCGTTTGAATAGTACTGAAACAATAGTAACGTAACCCTTCTTAATTTGGTTGGTTTACATTCAGACCCTTAGGGAGACAATAATGCGTGACTCGATATTCTTCAACACGAGCCGGAAAGCCCGATATGATAATTCAAGTACACGATACTAACAAAGATGACCTATTATTACTTACGTAGAGATGCGACATTCACTCCCTCCGCTGAAATTAACGTCGCCTGCAGGGGGGTGGTACTATAAGTGGCACTGTATCGTTGATTGTCAACGTGTGCCATGTAAAAAAAGCTAAAAGTCAACAAAATACCTAGTTCATTATGGTTTTCTTCCTACAAAGCCAGGAACAAAAGCTGATAAAATGAGGAAGTTTTTTACCGTACTTTTCACACCAACTGTATTATAACTTTTTTTTTTATATAAGGTGTAACAAAATTAGCTGAAACTATTTTAAATGGTGCTTCTACCCATGAAACTGAAGAACTTTCCCCATGGAACTCATAGTCAAATCACAAAAAAAAAATTGGCTCTCCCATACTAACTCGATCAGCTGATCAGCCAACTTAGTATGGGAAGTTCAGAATTTTTTTTGAGATTTGACTATGGGTTCCATGGGGAAAATTGTTCAGTTTCATGGGTAGAAGCACCAGTTAAAATAGTTTCATCTAATTTTGTTAGACCTTATATAATATCACAAAGTACTTAAACAAATGTGTGTTTCATACAAAATTAGAAAAACAAAATGCCAATATTTCGAAAACCATGCGATTTTTAATGAACATGTATTTCATTATTCGAATAAAGCACCTTAAAATCTATCATGCCCTTAAGTATTAACCATTATTAACTGGATACCCTGTACATCTATAGTTGTTTGACAGAAGACAAGTATTCAAGTAAGTACACAGATTAACGGGTCGGTACATTAATTCAGAAGGTATACTAAAGAAAGAAAACCGTCCACTGACATATCAAATAGCTCGTTTACATTGTCATTTGTTAAAGAATGTTCTGCTACAACCACACATTTCGACAAAGTATTTAAACAAATTGGTCAAATAATATTATACGTGACAATAGGTAATCTTTGATAGAGGCAAGGGGATGATGTTATCCTTTGTGTTATACATTCCACCTTCGATTCGAGTAGCGACCGCGCACCGGAAAACGTAGCGTAGGCAGGCCTCCCACGCGGTGGACCGAAGATCGCGGTAAGCTGATGGATGCGGGCAGCACAGGACCAGCCGTCGTGAAAATCCTTGGGGAAGGCCTTTGTCCAGCAGTGAAGGCTTTTTGGCTGACATGATGTTAATACATTCTACCTACAGAATGTATACTCAAATATGTTTTTGGAGTCCATTGCCTACCTTACTACCAGACCTTTCCAGTTGTAGTTAATGCAATATGTATTAGAAGTACATTGAGATTTACTTCGAGGGCTGGTTTTTTAAATATTTTTATGTTTAATGCTGCTTTTACTCGTTTATAATAATATTATTTTTGGACCGGTACTGTTATAGGTCGGTATTTAGGTCTTAGTAAA
The DNA here is from genome assembly GCA_947284805.1 of Coleophora flavipennella. Classification (NCBI taxonomy): domain Eukaryota; kingdom Metazoa; phylum Arthropoda; class Insecta; order Lepidoptera; family Coleophoridae; genus Coleophora; species Coleophora flavipennella. The sequence goes on from OX369298.1 coordinate 8,078,321, forward strand.
TAAAAAAAATAAAAGCAACTGCCAACCTTGAGGTTTTTTTTTAATCAAAATTTTAGTGCGTTTGGCTGCAAGTGCCAATGCAGCCGAGGATGTGACACGCATGCTCAAATAGTGCCTATTGACTCTCGTCTTGAAGATTCCTAAATTACGCAAATCGGGGAATACAAATTCCGGGCGTATTTTCAAATCAAATTTATTAAGTTATGAACACAAAAACACACACTTACACACACACACACACATATACAAATACTTTTATTCGGGAAATTATAAGCTAGGCAACTCAAAATACTGAGTGAGCGACTAAAATATTAAGTAAGACATGACTGGACGAGAAATAATACGTTCGTTAGGTAGTGTGAAGATACTGTCGAGGGTGGTGGAGATAGCTGTTATTTAAATTTGTTATCACTCACGCACAGTCAGATGCTTACTACGTATTCTCGTTGCTTACTAAGTATTTACGACACAAGTCACTCGATTAAATACTACATTACTACTCCTTTAATTTTGTACATGATAATTGATCCCCATTCAAATCTCAACTTCAAAAGTAAAATAAATGAAAATTTAGTAGCAATTTCTAACAGATGTTTTTCGTTTATGGTCCTACACAACTATAATATTTTATTTAGTCGCTAAACGTGAAAATAGTAAAAAAACAGTAACAAAAAATATGTTATAGCGACTCCAAATCCTGTCTTGTTCTCAAAAAGCATCTTACCACTTTATTGCGCATGCGCGTCTCTCCTTTTCTGTTGAACATAGCTATTTGCCTATTTTCATTCTTTTCTTCTGTCAAACAACTGCAGATATGCTTTTTTATGTATGGTTGATTGAAGTGGCCGACGACACAATAATGGCCGGCAAGGAAGTCCAGTACATGAGTTATCAATCGGGCATTATCATATGATACGTTGAAAAGTCGTGCGTTATTCTATTATGCCAGTATGCCTTATTCTAAGACAGCGCACATCACGTTATTGCGCATGCGCGTTTTTCTTTTATGTGTCGATGAAAGCTATTTGCCTGTTTACATCTTTGTCTTCTATATATAGCTATAACTAGCAATTACAACTACAGGCATATAGCTGTAACTAGCAATTACATCTCTCAGACGGTTTTTAAAGGTCGGTTTGTATGAAACCAAAAAATGTTGGTTTTTTTAGACAGTGGACGTAATTTCTATTTGATTTGTAATACTGCTCCCGGTGCATTTCAAACAATCTGAGGAGATCTTAACAATATCTGCAGCGATCTCAATCTAAAATGGACCACCCGGTTGCAGTAGCGCGTCTATAACACTGCAACCAGTAAAAGCCGGGTGTTGAAGTACGCCTTCATTTAAAACGTTTTGCCCGAGTGCGGTGGGCTCCCACTTTCATAACATAACTTTCATTCATAACTTTCATATGGGTATCGGTTGGGCCCAGATGCGGGGAACGAGGACATTACGGTCGTTCAGTATGGACATGCCTTTTTTTGATTAAATCGTCCTACGGGTGTCACGTCAATCGAAGTTTCGACTTCTAATGATATTTTTAGATGCAGCATGTTTATCTCCACCCAACAAAACAGGTGCGGTGGACTTCCACTCCTTAGAACGGTCTGATGCGTAGTTTGAAATATTATTTTTTTCCACTTTTCCCCCTCGTGTGTTGGTGTCCTAACAATCGATAATTATATATTTGTTGCTGGCATTCGATACCTACGGACGATATCTAGCCGCTCCGTTAGTGCAGTTGACTTCCACGACCTGGAACCAGTCGAAATCCTCTTCCTCATTATGCAGGTACAGAACGGCTGCCAGCCTTTTAAAGAAAATCTAGCTGGAAAAGTCCACTTCTGGAGGCTGGAAACCATGCTCGGTGACGTTTGCTAACTTTCATATGGGTTTTGGTTGGGGCCAGATGCGGGGAACGAGGACATTACAGTCGTTCAGTATGGACATGCCTTTTTTTGATTAAATCGTCCTACAGGTGTCACGTCAATCGAAGTTTCGACTTCTGATGATATTTTTAGATGCAGCATGTTTATCTTCACCCAAAAAAACAGGTGCGGTGGACTTTTACTCCTTAGAACGGTCTGATGCGTAGTTTGAAATATTATTTTTTTCCACTTTTCCCCCTCGTGTGTCGGTGTCCTAACAATCGATAATTATATATTTGTTGCTGGCATTCGATAGCTACGGACGATATCTAGCCGCTCCGTTAGTGCAGTTGACTTCCACGACCTGGAACCAGTCGAAATCCTCTTCCTCATTATGCAGGTACAGAACGGCTGCCAGCCTTTTAAAGAAAATCTAGCTGGAAAAGTCCACTTCTGGAGGCTGGAAACGATGCTCGGTGACGTTTGCTAACTTTCATATGGGTTTTGGTTGGGGCCAGATGCGGGGAACGAGGACATTACGGTCGTTCAGTATGGACATGCCTTTTTTTTGATTAAATCGTCCTACAGGTGTCACGTCAATCGAAGTTACGACTTCTGATGATATTTTTAGATGCAGCATGTTTATCTCCACCCAACAAAACAGGTGCGGTGTACTTCCACTCCTTAGAACGGTCTGATGCGTAGTTTGAAATATTATTTTTTTCCACTTTTCCCCCTCGTGTGTTGGTGTCCTAACAATCGATAATTATATATTTGTTGCTGGCATTCGATACCTACGGACGATATCTAGCCGCTCCGTTAGTGCAGTTGACTTCCACGACCTGGAACCAGTCGAAATCCTCTTCCTCATTATGCAGGTACAGAACGGTTGCCAGCCTTATAGAGAAAATCTAGCTGGAAAAGTCCACTTCTGGAGGCTGGAAACGATGCTCGGTGACGTTTGCTAACTTTCATATGGGTTTCGGTTGGGGACAGATGCGGGGAACGAGGACATTACGGTCGTTCATTATGGACATGCCTTTTTTTGATTAAATCGTCCTACGGGTATCACAGCAATCGAAGTTTCGACTGCTGATGGTATTTTTAGATGCAGCATGTTTATCTCCACCCGACAAAACAGGTGCGGTGGACTTCCACTCCTTAGAACGGTCTGATGCGTAGTTTGAAAAAACTTTTTTTTTCAAATTTCGCACTCGTGTGTTGGTGTCCAAGAAATCGAAAATTATAAATTTGTCGATAGCATTCGATACATGCGGACTATATCTAACAGCTCCATTAGCAAAGTTGACTTGCACGACCTGGAAGCAGTCCAAATCCTCTTCCTCATTATGCAGTTACAGAACGGCTGCCAGCCTTATTGAGAAAATCTAGCTGGAAAAGTCCACTTCTGGAGGCTGAAAACGATGCTCGGTGACGTTTGCTAACTTTCATATGGGTTTCGGTTGGGGCCAGATGCGGGGAACGAGGACATTACGGTCGTTCAGTATGGACATGGCTTTTTTTGATTAAATCGTCCTACGGGTGTCACGGCAATCGAAGTTTCGACTTCTGATGGTATTTTTATATGCAGCATGTTTATCTCCACCCAACAAAACAGGTGTGGTGGACTTCCACTCCTTAGAACGGTCTGATGCGTAGTTTGAAATATTATTTTTTTCCACTTTTCCCCCTCGTGTGTTGGTGTCCTAACAATCGATAATTATATATTTGTTGCTGGCATTCGATACCTACGGACGATATCTAGCCGCTCCGTTAGTGCAGTTGACTTCCACGACCTGGAACCAGTCGAAATCCTCTTCCTCATTATGCAGGTACAGAACGGCTGCCAGCCTAATAGAGAAAATCTAGCTGGAAAAGTCCACTTCTGGAGGCTGGAAACGATGCTCGGTGACGTTTGCTAACTTTCATATGGGTTTCGGTTGGGCCCAGATGCGGGGAACGAGGACATTACGGTCGTTCAGTATGGACATGCCTTTTTTTGATTAAATCGTCCTACAGGTGTCACGTCAATCGAAGTTTCGACTTCTGATGATATTTTTAGATGCAGCATGTTTATCTCCACCCAACAAAACAGGTGCGGTGGACTTCCACTCCTTAGAACGGTCTGATGCGTAGTTTGAAATATTATTTTTTTCCACTTTTCCCCCTCGTGTGTTGGTGTCCTAACAATCGATAATTATATATTTGTTGCTGGCATTCGATACCTACGGACGATATCTAGCCGCTCCGTTAGTGCAGTTGACTTCCACGACCTGGAACCAGTCGAAATCCTCTTCCTCATTATGCAGGTACAGAACGGCTGCCAGCCTAATAGAGAAAATCTAGCTGGAAAAGTCCACTTCTGGAGGCTGGAAACGATGCTCGGTGACGTTTGCTAACTTTCATATGGGTTTCGGTTGGGCCCAGATGCGGGGAACGAGGACATTACGGTCGTTCAGTATGGACCTGCCTTTTTTGATTAAATCGTCCTACAGGTGTCACGTCAATCGAAGTTTCGACTTCTGATGATATTTTTAGATGCAGCATGTTTATCTCCACCCAACAAAACAGGTGCGGTGGACTTCCACTCCTTAGAACGGTCTGATGCGTAGTTTGAAATATTATTTTTATCCACTTTTCCTCCTCGTGTGTTGGTGTCCTAACAATCGATAATTCTATATTTGTTGCTGGCATTCGATACCTACGGACGATATCTAGCCGCTCCGTTTGTGCAGTTGACTTCCACTACCTGGAACCAGTCAAAATCCTCTTCCTCATTATGCAGGTACAGAACGGCTGCCAGCATAATAGAGAAAATCTAGCTGGAAAAGTCCACTTCTGGAGGCTGGAAACGATGCTCGGTGACGTTTGCTAACTTTCATATGGGTTTCGGTTGGGCCCAGATGCAGGGAACGAGGACATTACGGTCGTTCAGTATGGACATGCCTTTTTTTGATTAAATCGTCCTACGGGTGTCACGTCAATCGAAGTTTCGACTTCTGATGATATTTTTAGATGCAGCATGTTTATCTCCACCCGACAAAACAGGTGCGGTGGACTTCCACTCCTTAGAACGGTCTGATGCGTAGTTTGAAATATTATTTTTTTCCACTTTTCCCCCTCGTGTGTTGGTGTCCTAACAATCGATAATTATATATTTGTTGCTGGCATTCGATACCTACGGACGATATCTAGCTGTTCCGTTAGTGCAGTTGACTTCCACGACCTGGAACCAGTCGAAATCCTCTTCCTCATTATGCAGGTACAGAACGGCTGCCAGCCTAATAGAGAAAATCTAGCTGGAAAAGTCCACTTCTGGAGGCTGGAAACGATGCTCGGTGACGTTTGCTAACTTTCATATGGGTTTCGGTTGGGCCCAGATGCGGGGAACGAGGACATTACGGTCGTTCAGTATGGACATGCCTTTTTTTGATTAAATCGTCCTACGGGTGTCACGTCAATCGAAGTTTTGACTTCTAATGATATTTTTAGATGCAGCATGTTTATCTCCACCCAACAAAACAGGTGCGGTGGACTTCCACTCCTTAGAACGGTCTGATGCGTAGTTTGAAATATTATTTTTTTCCACTTTTCCCCCTCGTGTGTTGGTGTCCTAACAATCGATAATTATATATTTGTTGCTTGCATTCGATACCTACGGACGATATCTAGCCGCTCCGTTAGTGCAGTTGACTTCCACGACCTGGAACCAGTCGAAATCCTCTTCCTCATTATGCAGGTACAGAACGGCTGCCAGCCTTTTAAAGAAAATCTAGCTGGAAAAGTCCACTTCTGGAGGCTGGAAACCATGCTCGGTGACGTTTGCTAACTTTCATATGGGTTTTGGTTGGGGCCAGATGCGGGGAACGAGGACATTACGGTCGTTCAGTATGGACATGCCTTTTTTTGATTAAATCGTCCTACAGGTGTCACGTCAATCGAAGTTTCGACTTCTAATGATATTTTTAGATGCAGCATGTTTATCTTCACCCAAAAAAACAGGTGCGGTGGACTTTTACTCCTTAGAACGGTCTGATGCGTAGTTTGAAATATTATTTTTTCCACTTTTCCCCCTCGTGTGTCGGTGTCCTAACAATCGATAATTATATATTTGTTGCTGGCATTCGATACCTACGGACGATATCTAGCCGCTCCGTTAGTGCAGTTGACTTCCACGACCTGGAACCAGTCGAAATCCTCTTCCTCATTATGCAGGTACAGAACGGCTGCCAGCCTAATAGAGAAAATCTAGCTGGAAAAGTCCACTTCTGGAGGCTGGAAACGATGCTCGGTGACGTTTGCTAACTTTCATATGGGTTTCGGTTGGGCCCAGATGCGGGGAACGAGGACATTATGGTCGTTCAGTATGGACATGCCTTTTTTTGATTAAATCGTCCTACAGGTGTCACGTCAATCGAAGTTTCGACTTCTGATGATATTTTTAGATGCAGCATGTTTATCTCCACCCAACAAAACAGAAGCGGTGGACTTCCACTCCTTAGAACGGTCTGATGCGTAGTTTGAAATATTATTTTTTTCCACTTTTCCCCCTGGTGTGTTGGTGTCCTAACAATCGATAATTATATATTTGTTGCTGGCATTCGATACCTACGGACAATATCTAGCCGCTCCGTTAGTGCAGTTGACTTCCACGACCTGGAACCAGTCGAAATCCTCTTCCTCATTATGCAGGTACAGAACGGCTGCCAGCCTTTTAAAGAAAATCTAGCTGGAAAAGTCCACTTCTCGAGGCTGGAAACGATGCTCGGTGACGTTTGCTAACTTTCATGTGGGTTTCGGTTGGGCCCAGATGCGGGGAACGAGGACATTACGGTCGTTCAGTATGGACATGCCTTTTTTTGATTAAATCGTCCTACGGGTGTCACGTCAATCGAAGTTTCGACTTCTAATGATATTTTTAGATGCAGCATGTTTATCTCCACCCAACAAAACAGGTGCGGTGGACTTCCACTCCTTAGAACGGTCTGATGCGTAGTTTGAAATATTATTTTTTTCCACTTTTCCCCCTCTTGTGTTGGTGTCCTAACAATCGATAATTATATATTTGTTGCTGGCATTCGATACCTACGGACGATATCTAGCCGCTCTGTTAGTGCAGTTGACTTCCGCGACCTGGAACCAGTCGAAATCCTCTTCCTCATTATGCAGGTACAGAACGGCTGCCAGCCTTTTAAAGAAAATCTAGCTGGAAAAGTCCACTTCTGGAGGCTGGAAACGATGCTCGGTGACGTTTGCTAACTTTCATATGGGTTTTGGTTGGGGCCAGATGCGGGGAACGAGGACATTACGGTCGTTCAGTATGGACATGCCTTTTTTTGATTAAATCGTCCTACAGGTGTCACGTCAATCGAAATTTCGACTTCTGATGATATTTTTAGATGCAGCATGTTTATCTCCACCCAACAAAACAGGTGCGGTGGACTTCCACTCCTTAGAACGGTCTGATGCGTAGTTTGAAATATTATTTTTTTCCACTTTTCCTCCTCGTGTGTTGGTGTCCTAACAATCGATAATTCTATATTTGTTGCTGGCATTCGATACCTACGGACGATATCTAGCCGCTCCGTTTGTGCAGTTGACTTCCACGACCTAGAACCAGTCGAAATCCTCTTCCTCATTATGCAGGTACAGAACGGCTGCCAGCCTTTTAAAGAAAATCTAGCTAGAAAAGTCCACTTCTGGAGGCTGGAAACGATGCTCGGTGACGTTTGCTAACTTTCATATGGGTTTCGGTTGGGCCCAGATGCGGGGAACGAGGACATTACGGTCGTTCAGTATGGACATGGCTTTTTTTGATTAAATCGTCCTACGGGTGTCACGGCAATCGAAGTTTCGGTTTCTGATGGTATTTTTAGATGCAGTATGTTTATCTCCACCCAACAAAACAGGTGCGGTGGACTTCCACTCCTTAGAACGGTCTGATGCGTAGTTTGAAATATTATTTTTTTCCACTTTTCCTCCTCGTGTGTTGGTGTCGTAACAATCGATAATTATATATTTGTTGCTGGCATTCGATACCTACGGACGATATCTAGCCGCTCCGTTAGTGCAGTTGACTTCCACTACCTGGAACCAGTCAAAATCCTCTTCCTCATTATGCAGGTACAGAACGGCTGCCAGCATAATAGAGAAAATCTAGCTGGAAAAGTCCACTTCTGGAGGCTGGAAACGATGCTCGGTGACGTTTGCTAACTTTCATATGGGTTTCGGTTGGGCTCAGATGCAGGGAACGAGGACATTACGGTCGTTCAGTATGGACATGCCTTTTTTTGATTAAATCGTCCTACGGGTGTCACGTCAATCGAAGTTTCGACTTCTGATGATATTTTTAGATGCAGCATGTTTATCTCCACCCGACAAAACAGGTTCGGTGGACTTCCACTCCTTAGAACGGTCTGATGCGTAGTTTGAAATATTATTTTTTTCCACTTTTCCCCCTCGTGTGTTGGTGTCCTAACAATCGATAATTATATATTTGTTGCTGGCATTCGATACCTACGGACGATATCTAGCTGCTCAGTTAGTGCAGTTGACTTCCACGACCTGGAACCAGTCGAAATCCTCTTCCTCATTATGCAGGTACAGAACGGCTGCCAGCCTTTTTAAGAAAATCTAGCTGGAAAAGTCCACTTCTGGAGGCTGGAAACGATGCTCGGTGACGTTTGCTAACTTTCATATGGGTTTCGGTTGGGCCCAGATGCGGGGAACGAGGACATTACGGTCGTTCAGTATGGACATGGCTTTTTTTGATTAAATCGTCCTACGGGTGTCACGGCAATCGAAGTTTCGGTTTCTGATGGTATTTTTAGATGCAGTATGTTTATCTCCACCCAACAAAACAGGTGCGGTGGACTTCCACTCCTTAGAACGGTCTGATGCGTAGTTTGAAATATTATTTTTTTCCACTTTTCCTCCTCGTGTGTTGGTGTCGTAACAATCGATAATTATATATTTGTTGCTGGCATTCGATACCTACGGACGATATCTAGCCGCTCCGTTAGTGCAGTTGACTTCCACTACCTGGAACCAGTCAAAATCCTCTTTCTCATTATGCAGGTACAGAACGGCTGCCAGCATAATAGAGAAAATCTAGCTGGAAAAGTCCACTTCTGGAGGCTGGAAACGATGCTAGGTGACGTTTGCTAACTTTCATTTGGGTTTCGGTTGGGCCCAGATGCAGGGAACGAGGACATTACGGTCGTTCAGTATGGACATGCCTTTTTTTGATTAAATCGTCCTACGGGTGTCACGTCAATCGAAGTTTCGACTTCTGATGATATTTTTAGATGCAGCATGTTTATCTCCACCCGACAAAACAGGTGCGGTGGACTTCCACTCCTTAGAACGGTCTGATGCGTAGTTTGAAATATTATTTTTTTCCACTTTTCCCCCTCGTGTGTTGGTGTCCTAACAATCGATAATTATATATTTGTTGCTGGCATTCGATACCTACGGACGATATCTAGCTGTTCCGTTAGTGCAGTTGACTTCCACGACCTGGAACCAGTCGAAATCCTCTTCCTCATTATGCAGGTACAGAACGGCTGCCTGCATTTTTAAGAAAATCTAGCTGGAAAAGTCCACTTCTGGAGGCTGGAAACGATGCTCGGTGACGTTTGCTAACTTTCATATGGGTTTCGGTTGGGCCCAGATGCGGGGAACGAGGACATTACGGTCGTTCAGTATGGACATGCCTTTTTTTGATTAAATCGTCCTACGGGTGTCACGTCAATCGAAGTTTCGACTTCTAATGATATTTTTAGTTGCAACATGTTTATCTCCACCCAAAAAAACAGGTTCGGTGGACTTCCACTCCTTAGAACGGTCTGATGCGTAGTTTGAAATATTATTTTTTTCCACTTTTCCCCCTCGTGTGTTGGTGTCCTAACAATCGATAATTATATATTTGTTGCTGGCATTCGATACCTACGGACGATATCTAGCTGCTCAGTTAGTGCAGTTGACTTCCACGACCTGGAACCAGTCGAAATCCTCTTCCTCATTATGCAGGTACAGAACGGCTGCCAGCCTTTTTAAGAAAATCTAGCTGGAAAAGTCCACTTCTGGAGGCTGGAAACGATGCTCGGTGACGTTTGCTAACTTTCATATGGGTTTCGGTTGGGCCCAGATGCGGGGAACGAGGACATTACGGTCGTTCAGTATGGACATGCCTTTTTTTGATTAAATCGTCCTACGGGTGTCACGTCAATTGAAGTTTCGACTTCTGATGATATTTTTAGATGCAGCATGTTTATCTCCACCCAACAAAACAGGTGCGGTGGACTTCCACTCCTGAGAACGGTCTGATGCGTAGTTTGAAATATTATTTTTATCCACTTTTCCTCCTCGTGTGTTGGTGTCCTAACAATCGATAATTCTATATTTGTTGCTGGCATTCGATACCTACGGACGATATCTAGCCGCTCCGTTTGTGCAGTTGACTTCCACTACCTGGAACCAGTCAAAATCCTCTTCCTCATTATGCAGGTACAGAACGGCTGCCAGCATAATAGAGAAAATCTAGCTGGAAAAGTCCACTTCTGGAGGCTGGAAACGATGCTCGGTGATGTTTGCTAACTTTCATTTGGGTTTCGGTTGGGCCCAGATGCAGGGAACGAGGACATTACGGTCGTTCAGTATGGACATGCCTTTTTTTGATTAAATCGTCCTACGGGTGTCACGTCAATCGAAGTTTCGACTTCTGATGATATTTTTAGATGCAGCATGTTTATCTCCACCCGACAAAACAGGTGCGGTGGACTTCCACTCCTTAGAACGGTCTGATGCGTAGTTTGAAATATTATTTTTTTCCACTTTTCCCCCTCGTGTGTTGGTGTCCTAACAATCGATAATTATATATTTGTTGCTGGCATTCGATACCTACGGACGATATCTAGCTGTTCCGTTAGTGCAGTTGACTTCCACGACCTGGAACCAGTCGAAATCCTCTTCCTCATTATGCAGGTACAGAACGGCTGCCTGCATTTTTAAGAAAATCTAGCTGGAAAAGTCCACTTCTGGAGGCTGGAAACGATGCTCGGTGACGTTTGCTAACTTTCATATGGGTTTCGGTTGGGCCCAGATGCGGGGAACGAGGACATTACGGTCGTTCAGTATGGACATGCCTTTTTTTGATTAAATCGTCCTACGGGTGTCACGTCAATCGAAGTTTCGACTTCTAATGATATTTTTAGTTGCAACATGTTTATCTCCACCCAAAAAAATAGGTGCGGTGGACTTCCACTCCTTAGAACGGTCTGATGCGTAGTTTGAAATATTATTTTTTTCCACTTTTCCTCCTCGTGTGTTGGTGTCCTAACAATCGATAATTCTATATTTGTTGCTAGCATTCGATACCTACGGACGATATCTAGCCGCTCCGTTTGTGCAGTTGACTTCCACGACCTAGAGCCAGTCGAAATCCTCTTCCTCATTATGCAGGTACAGAACGGCTGCCAGCCTTTTAAAGAAAATCTAGCTAGAAAAGTCCACTTCTGGAGGCTGGAAACGATGCTCGGTGACGTTTGCTAACTTTCATATGGGTTTCGGTTGGGCCCAGATGCGGGGAACGAGGACATTACGGTCGTTCAGTATGGACATGCCTTTTTTTGATTAAATCGTCCTACGGGTGTCACGTCAATCGAAGTTTCGACTTCTAATGATATTTTTAGATGCAGCATGTTTATCTCCACCCAACAAAATAGGTGCGGTGGACTTCCACTCCTTAGAACGGTCTGATGCGTAGTTTGAAATATTATTTTTTTCCACTTTTCCTCCTCGTGTGTTGGTGTCCTAACAATCGATAATTCTATATTTGTTGCTGGCATTCGATACCTACGGACGATATCTAGCCGCTCCGTTAGTGCAGTTGACTTCCACGACCTGGAACCAGTCGAAATCCTCTTCCTCATAATGCAGTTACAGAACGGCTGCAAGCCTTATAGAGAAAATCTAGCTGGAAAAGTCCACTTCTGGAGGCTGAAAACGATGCTCGGTGACGTTTGCTAACTTTCATATGGGTTTCGTTTGGGGCCAGATGCGGGGAACGAGGACATTACGGTCGTTCAGTATGGACATGCCTTTTTTTCATTAAATCGTCCTACGGGTGTCACGTCAATCGAAGTTTCGACTTCTGATGATATTTTTAGATGCAGCATGTTTATCTCCACCCAACAAAACAGGTGCGGTGGACTTCCACTCCTTAGAACGGTCTGATGCGTAGTTTGAAATATTATTTTTTTCCACTTTTCCTCCTCGTGTGTTGGTGTCCTAACAATCGATAATTCTATATTTGTTGCTGGCATTCGATACCAACGGAGGATATCTAACCGCTCCGTTAGTGCAGTTGACTTCCACGACCTGAAACCAGTCGAAATCCTCTTCCTCATTATGCAGGTACAGAACGGCTGCCAGCCTTTTAAAGAAAATCTAGCTGGAAAAGTCCACTTCTGGAGGCTGGAAACGATGCTCGGTGACGTTTGCTAACTTTCATATAGGTTTCGGTTGGGCCCAGATGCGGGGAACGAGGACATTACGGTCGTTCAGTATGGACATGCCTTTTTTTTATTAAATCGTCCTACGGGTGTCACGGCAATCGAAGTTTCGACTTCTGATTGTATTTTTAGATGCAACATGTTTATCTCCACCCAACAAAACAGGTGCGATGGACTTCCACTCCTTAGAACGGTCTGATGCGTAGTTTGAAATATTATTTTTTTCCACTTTTCCTCCTCGTGTGTTGGTGTCCTAACAATCGATAATTCTATATTTGTTGCTGGCATTCGATACCTACGGACGATATCTAGCCGCTCCGTTTGTGCAGTTGACTTCCACGACCTGGAACCAGTCGAAATCCTCTTCCTCATTATGCAGGTACAGAACGGCTGCCAGCCTTATAAAGAAAATCTAGCTAGAAAAGTCCACTTCTGGAGGCTGGAAACGATGCTCGGTGACGTTTGCTAACTTTCATATGGGTTTCGGTTGGGCCCAGATGCGGGGAACGAGGACATTACGGTCGTTCAGTATGGACATGCCTTTTTTTGATTAAATCGTCCTACGGGTGTCACGGCAATCGAAGTTTCGACTTCTGATGGTATTTTTAGATGCAGCATGTTTATCTCCACCCAACAAAACAGGTGCGGTGGACTTCCACTCCTTAGAACGGTCTGATGCGTAGTTTGAAAAAACTTTTTTTTTTTCAAATTTCGCAATCATGTGTTGGTGTCCTTGAAATCGAAAATTCTAAATTTTTCGATAGCATTCGATATCTGCGGACTATATCTAGCCGCTCCGTTAGCACAGTTGACTTGCGCGACCTGGAAGCAGTCTAGATTCTCTTCCTCATTATGTACCTACCAAACGGCTTCAATGTGTTGATAGCAAATCTTAGAAAGCAAGAAAAATCTTCAAATCTGGATTTAACGGATATCTTAGGTTTCTTAGTATGTTTCCTTTCATCAGGTTTGCTGGACCAGCACTCCTAGGTTCATTTTTTTGTAAGACCCTGAAATTGTACAATAGCAAATACTCAGATACGAATATTTGTGTTCTCTCAGGAACAGTTTCTTTTTTTTTATAACTCGTTTAGTAATCAATTTTATATCTTATTTCTAGTAGTCATGGAATCAGAAAGTGTAGATTTAACGAATATCATGTTTAGTTATCTCCTTTGGTTCTTATTTACTCAGATATAAGATGACTTTTTAATATGGTCGGTTTATAACGGCTGCTAACTTTTGGCTGCTAACTTCACACCGGTCAGATTATTCATTTGGTGCCTGTGATTTCATTCTCGCTTTATTCTGCATCCCGTAGGTAATTCGAAAAATACTAAAAAAAAGATATTCTTATTCCCTGTCTACAACATAAAGGGGACCTCTGTGCAAAATTTCTGCTTTCTAGATCAAATGGGCGTTTGTTGAGTCTCTCTCTTTATCTCTCTCTCTCTCTCTTATCGTGTGGCACAATTACACAGTGTGTGAGTGAATTAGGACTTTTCCTTTTTGTACAGAGTGTATCAAAATTGGTATAGGAGCCGTTAACTGCGCTTTCCCCTTATCATACTGATAATTTTTCCCAGGAAACTACATAGGTCGATTCGCAAAAAAAAACGATGCTCCATACAAAAATGCACAAAATGGGTCAGTCAAATGATCGATTTGTATGATGAGTTGTTCCTTTTTTCATTATCATCTTCATCATATCAGCCGAAAAACGTCCACTGCTGGACAAAGGTTTCCCCTAAGGATTTCCAGATTGACCGATCCTGCGCTGCCCGCATCCAGCGGCTTCCCGCGATCTTCACCAAGTCGTCGGTCCACCGCGTGGGAGGCCTGCCTATGCCTAGTTCTTTAATTAAATTGTTGTTTTGTTGTTGCTGTTGTTTATTGTACACAGTAAATGAGAAATACTTAAGTAAAAAACACAGGATTTACAATAGGTATGCTAAACTCTGCAAGAGTTTTCTGCGAACAAACCAGGAAGTGAGAAAGAAATGAAATACGTACGTGTAAAGGAGTGTACGAAAGTTGTCATTTTTTCGAATTTCCTGTGGGTTTTTTTGGGTAAAGTAGTTCAGTATGATAAATAAAAGCCTCAGTTATCGGTTCCTATGCACCAATAGGGATAAGGACAGCATCAGAAATAAATTATGAACGCTTGAACACTAAATTGCTCTCCTACTCAAACTTCTAAAAACCTTACTCGTTTTGTTTTTCATCAAGTCTTCGATTTTTAATTCACCAAAATCACAAAATGAGTGCATATATGGCGCTGATAAACTATAACGTCAAGTTTAGGTATTTTAAACATTTTTAGAACAAAATGTCGTTTTTGACAGATGATAAAAAGTAACTCAGATGACTAGCATTCGTCATCCCTATTTTTTTTACATCCTGTATAAATTTTAGTAGCAATAATCTCATCGTTAAGGATAGGACCCTTAGTAAACAAAGTTCCAGAAATGCCCCTAACTAAATTCGTACCTTGCCTCAAGTAAGTAAATTCAATTTTGTGCTCGCTTGCCCTGATTTCTCGGCACGAATGTTTTCACGTTCATTAGATTTGATTTGCTCACATCGATTCTACGCTTCTTTGTCGGAATTTTGCTTGATACCTTGCATTTTGATAATTATATTTGATGAATAATTATTTCTTTTTGTTTATTTGCAAAGGATATCAAGGATGTCACAAAAAGGTACGGCAATCATAATGATATATCTGCTCAAATACGTCTCAGTCGTCTATTGCGTAACGGCTAGGGCTGCTACTTTCTGTACGGGAGGTTGTGGTTCGAAATAAGGATGCTGCAACATACATAGTTGGATAATATGCTGTACACGTTAAAAATCGACTTTAACCGCAACAACCAAGTACGTAACCAATATTTAGGTATTTTATTTTTTCATTTATTATATCAGTATTATTATATACGTCCCCACCGAGGGGTTTGAGCCTACCCTGAATTAGGGCAATCAGGCCTTAGTCTACCTTGCGGGCCCAGTGCGGGTTGGTCGACTTCACACAAAACCTTCGAGTTTTTTCGCTGGCGTGTGCAGGTTTCCTCACGACATTTTCCTTCACCGTTAAAGCAATAGGTAAGTATATGTGCGTAAGTAAGCATTTTAATTATTTTATATACCTAACTGTTTATTTGCAAATTTTTCTGTTTTTAATTATTGCGCCGCCCCTTTGACTTATTCTATAGCTGTTGCCCTACCCAAAGGTTGCCTGGAAGAAATAGCTACCTAGCAATAAGGCCACCTTATTGTATAGGCTTTCTTCTATATTGTTAATTTTTTTTATTATTGTGATGCATAAAGAATATTGTTTTGTATTTTTTAGTATATTTTGCTATTTTTTTTGTTGCTTTTATTGATTTATTTGGGACCAATTTCGAGAACCTACTGTAGCAAAAACTTTTTGCTACAAAATCAATCTCCTTGTTTCCCATTGCATCTCCCCGCTATTTGTTCTTTCCAGTTTGGTTTACTTTCTCTTTTCGAACTGTTTTGAAAATTTAAATTCTTTGTTGACTCAGATTTTTATGACAGAAGTATTGTTGTCACCAAATGCACCCGACATTTTGCTGATTGTTTACTAAATTAATTATTTTATCGTTGCCCTATTCCCAAACCAAAGTATATAATATATTAGTACTAACATACCCAAACGTAGTTACGTTGTGATAATCGGAGCCCTTGCCGTATTTTTCAAGGTATGTGTTTAACTTTTTTCTTTCGCCGTTCCTATTGTGATCTGATCTTGTCGTATTTTATCAAAGGTTTCAACCACTATTACAACCCTCCACCAATTTGGACAGCAACCGCAGAGAACTACAATAGTTTTTACGATGTCTTACTCCTTCGAAGCGTGATACTCTTAACAAGTTCTTCGTGCAACGCGAATAAGATCCACTGCCGACGTAGACCTCGGTGGTGTATTTCCTCCTCTACGTTTTCAAGTAATATCCTTTTTTAAATTTGTATTCCGCCAAGAACGAGTAGAAGAAATTTTAAAAGCTGCTGAACTTTTTGTGATCCTCAGGTGTTTTGATGTTTAAGGTTACCGCTGCCCCGTACGTACGAGGTTGCTAAACTTCCTAAAAAGCGTTAAACAGTCGCATCTCGTTAATTCGAAACTCGAGGGACTCTTAAAATATTACGAATTATCGAGTGTTTGAAATATCAAATGGTTTGTAAATTTGTCGGGCATCATAAGTTTCAATCAAAGTCAGTGCCAATCTAAGCAAACGAAAAGCGGAAGTGTGTGTCAAACTAATCATAACTATTCATAAGAGAAACAAAGGCTCGTGTACGATGATACAAGTTTGAACTTGTTCCAAAATGTACTTACCTCTGCAAGTTCTGCAATCTTTCTGTGTCTTTCTCTCTGCAACTTTGAATTGTCGAGTGTTTGATGCCGATGAGTTCGAATTAACGCGTCGTTTTGTTACGTAGCAATGATTTTTTCTTCCGAATCACGAAGTGCATAAAAATATATTTAGTTCGAAACATAAAGAGACTTTCTAGGGAATTCGTGATAACTTAGATTTATAGAGAGGTTCGAAATATCGCAGATTTGAATTAACGAGAGTCGACTGTATTTAAATTTTCCATTTTAAGTGTAAATACACATGTGAACATTACGTTCAATTTTGGTCATGTAAATCTAAATTCCTGTCCAATGTTATCTTTGAAATATTTTTTATATACAGGTGACAACAAAAGCTTTTACTATTTTATTATGAATATTTAATATATATTTTACTTAACTGATCTTCTTTTTCCTTTCCAAATCTTTATGTATTCATGTAGGAATTGATCTTTCAGATAACTATCTTTTTTTTAATCAAATTTTGCTACATTATTCAATAAAAAATAATCATTCAATTCAGTTGGCGAAGACATCAAGTAACCAACACACAAAAAACATAGAGTAAAAGGGCCTGTTTCAAAACCTAGTATAAAGTGAAAGTGAGAAGAGAGATAGTATAAACGGGTGAAATACTAATTACAGATATTACTCTCTTGTTCTGTTCTAGAACGCGGTCCATGTTGATGAAACCCAGTTTTTGTTTGCCATCAAAATGTATTTTTATTTAAATGTATTTTCCAACACAACCTATTTGAAACACTAACTACAAAAAACTTTTATGTGAAACACAAATTCCTTTCACAGTACAAAATACGTATTTTTATTTCAAACAATTATTCAAATACTGCTCAACTTTGGTAGGTAGGTACGTATACAGGGTGTAACAAAATTGGTGTAGGTTCCGTTAACTGGGGGTTCTACTTATCATACTGAACAACTTTTTTTCTACGACTTTGCTGAAATCGCATTTTTTTAAACTCTTCATACAAATATCAGCTGATCGTCCAATTTTTTGCATTTTTGTAAGGAGGGGTCCAAATTATTTTTTTAAATTTGACTATTTCCTTGGTGAAAGTTGTTCAGTATGATGAGTAGAACCCCTTGTTAACGGGTCCTACAACAATTTTTTTACACCCTGTATACACAATAATAAGTTCTGACATAAATTAAGTAAGTAATACTTGTCCTATAAAAAATTGTACACAGAAGGTAGTCCCCGTTTTATAATAGGGTAAATCGCTAAAAAAATGCCCATAATTCCATAACTAAGCTTCAAAAATTAATTACGTTACCAATCCCTTAAGCTTACTTCGAGCAAGACTTCAATTAAATAAGAAGAAAGACCGGCCAATTGCAAGTCGGACTCGTGCGAAGTAGTGTTCCGTAGTCTTAAAAAAAGTATACTTTAAAAAACAAAACTTTTTTTTCAGTTAGCAGTAGAACATTTTGTATGTAAAATCTATAAACTTTTCACAAATCCAACTGCACATCTTAAGTTGGTAAACTATTTGTCCTAAACTAAGAAAGCCTACTTAACCGTGATAGTTTTCCTTTTAAATTGATTATATGCCCTAATATTATATTTTTAAAGAAGTCCTGAAATAGCAGTTTAGCTGGGGATATTTCAAGATTTTATTTTACTACTTTATGTATTTGTATATGTAAGTACGTGTAACTATATAGCCATGTCAAATTACAGCTTTATAGTACTAACAGAATCTGAGCTAAGCCGCGGACAGATGGACAGACAGGCATACATGGCGAAACTATAAAGGTCCTTTGTTTACTACGGAACCCTAAAATCGGTCGGGCTTGGCTACGATACGGGTTCTCATCAGTGCCGGCCCGAGCAATACTCTGCGCTCTAGGCTAAAGACTGTAAGTGCCCTTTGAAAAAACCCGACAAACTAAAAACATTAATGAAACACATTAAGTATTTTTTATCACATTAATAGGAGCACAGTATGATTAACTTACATGTTACGAGTACCAGGAGAGTGTATCCACCGTCTACTACTAAGTTATACTTTTGTTGTATAAAGTGAAAACAGAAAACTTTTTTAAAACAGCATTAAGTTTATATTTTTATCATATTTATCAGTTTTATCATTTAATCAAGGTTTTTTTTACCAGGTGAGATGTTGTCAAGGGTTTACCAAAAGTGAATTAAAAAAAAAACACTTTGTTGCGGGCAAAAAACCACACAATTTGATTGCTGCGCTCACCTATATAAACTATATCATCATCATCATATCAGCCGAAGGACGTCCACTGCTGGACATAGGCCTCCCCCAAGGATTTCCACGACGACCGATTTATAAAGTATATAAATTAAATTAAAAACCCCATCACCCGAACTAATTCATATACAGAATGTAAAAAAAATAAATGGTGTAGGTCCCGTTAACTTACTTGACAACTTTTGTTCTATGACTTCGACCAATTTTGTGCATTTTGTATGCATGATCAAATTTTTTTTTTTGAAAATTAACCTTGAGTTCCTTGGGGAAGTTTGTTTAGTATGATGAGTAGAACTCCCCCCCCCCCCCCCCTGTATATGTGTACGTAACTTTGTATATTTTTTTTGTATTGTCATTGGTTCTTATACGCTTGCAAATTTTTGATACAATCCGACATCTTGAAGTGGGTGAAATTCACATTCAAATATTCCGTTACATACAGGGGAAGCTAATAGAATAATCTTGACCGAAGGAATTCATTTTATCCGGGGATGATTAAACATAACTCGGCCCCGAACCCTTTATAAGTACCTACTTACCTACCAACCTATGTAAAAGAAACGTTTAATAAGCCCTGTAATAATAGTAATATTGTCCGAGGACACAATCAGATCGATTCGATTCTTAATCGGTTCGATTGGCACACTAGCGCCGACCCCTCTATAAGTATCCTACCAACCTATGTTAACAAAACCTTTAATAAGCCCTGTAATAATAGTAATATTGTCTAAGGATACAATCAGATCGATCGATCGGTTCGATTGGCCCACTAGCGCCGACCCCTCTATAAGTTACCTACCAACCTATGTTAACGAAACGTTTAATTAATTAATTTATTTATTTATTCAGTCACAATGTAAGTTTACAGTTTAATAAGCCCTGTAATAATAGTAATATTGTCTAAGGACACAATCAGATCGATCGATCGGTTCGATTGTCACACTAGCGCCGAACCCTTTATAAGTACCTACTTACCTACCAACCTATGTTAAAGAAACGTTTAATAAGCCCTGTAATAATACCTAGTAATATTGTCTAAGGACACAATCAGATCGATTCGATTCTTAATCAGTTCTATTGGCACACTATTGCTGACCCCTCTATAAGTTACCTACCAACCTATGTTAACGAAACGTTTAATAAGCCCTGTAATAATACCTAGTAATATTGTCTAAGGACACAATCAGATCGATTCGATTCTTAATCGGTTCGATTGGTACACTAACGTCGCCAAAAGAAATAAATAATTTGCTCCTTCTAATCGAAATCATTGAGTATTTTGCGCACATAAATAGGAATACAAGGTGTTTTTAGGGTTCCGTAGTTCCGTACCCAAAGGATTAAAACGGGACCCTTTTTGAGACTTCGCTGTCCGTCTGTCTGTCTGTCTGTTCGTCCGTCTGCGAGAAAAATTTACAATTTAGTATTACTTAATAAAATGAAAATCACAAAAGATTTTAAAACACATGGCGCCACCTTCTTTGCGGAAAAACCATGGAACTAAAGCTCTCAACATTTTCGCAATGCAGATAGTTCACACTCCACAGATAATAGTATATTTACTGGCTGTTTGAGTTTGTCTATGTCACATAAAAACTAATTACTTTTCACTCTTTAGTCCCGCTTCATAGTATTTTTAGAGAAGTGAAAATATTATTACAGGGCATATTAAACATTTCTTTAACATAGGTTGGTAGGTAAGTAGGTACTTATAAAGGGTTCGGCGCTAGTGTGCCAATTGAAACACCTTAAGTGGCCCTTATTAAGGACGTATTTGCCTACTGTGAATAGAAGCTCCACGTCCTTGCCAAAACCAACAAAAATGATTTTTTTGAGTGAATTCACAATTTTTCTAGACATTATTTAGCTTATTTAAATTGGCTACTTTTTATTGTACCACGCAACGCTCGGTATGGTGCCGCGACTATACAGATATCAGTTTTTGGTGCCAATTGGCCCCAGAAACAATCCAAGGTAAGGGGACGTACTGGTATTACGTGAGCACATTACGTTAATTTTGACTCCCCCTTTTGACTACTCTGTGACTACTTGTAGTATGTGTCAAGAACGGTTTTCACGCAGTATTTTATATTATATATTTGCGTTAATTGCGCACTTGCTAATCCAATGATTTTAAACTGTTTTCATTTTTATGGGAACAAAAAAGTGAATTTCACAATTGAGAAATAATTTCGTACGACGAAAATACTTTGGTAGAATATTTAAAAAAAAAACAGGAAATAGCAATAAATGTTTTCAAAGTTTTGAAATAGACTTACAATACAACTGTGACGCGCTGTTTTTTCCTATTAAAACTTAAAGTTCCTGTGACTGCGTGAAAATAAATTTCAAATTTATTTATTCATTTTAACAGTGGGTATTGTATAGGAAACGGAAATCAGAAAACTACAGTAACATAAGTTACAATGAAAATTAAAAAAAAAACCTAATGTCAATTGCTTCCTAAATGTCAGCTTGAGCTACAAAAATAAATGTCAGAAAATAGATTTAATTTAATACAAATACAAATTTCATACTAAAGTTGTCGAGTCACGACCGCACACCGGAAAACGTTGCGCAGACAGGCCTCTTACGCAGTGAAGATCGCGGGAAGCCGCTGGATGTGGGCAGCGCAGGATCGGTCGTCGTAGAAATCCTAGGGGGAGGCCTTTGTCCAGCAGTGGACGTTTTTTCGGCTGATATAATGATGATGATAAAATTTAAATTACACAAAGAAATATAAAAAAAAAAACAAAAAAGAGAGTATGAAAAATGTCACATCAAACGAAAATCAATAAAAATAGTTTTGAGACTACTTATTTTCAATAAAGTCTTAAATTTTCCAATAAAAACTGTTTTAATAATGTCTCAAAAACCTAAACCCCCCTGCGACCATGTAGTGTATAATGGGAACCCCCTACCTAAACCGGTTACGTAGTATGGGAACGCTCCTGAATAACGTGTAAGGTTTTTTTCGAGACAATGGTAAAATTTTCATTTAGTAAGTTAGTAACGAGTGAGTGTTAACCGACCGTGTGGCAAATTTTCATTTAGTTAGTTAGTAACGAGTGAGTGTTAACCGACCGTGTGGCAAATTTTTCCAACAGACTCTTAAATTTGGACCCGTTTTAGGGTTCCGTACATCCTACGGGTGACAAACCGGACCCTATTACTAAGCCTCCGCTCTCTGTCCATCTGTCAGCGGGCTGTATTTCATGTATTGTAATAGATAGGCAGTTGAAATTTTCACAGGATGTTTCTGTTGCCGCTATAATAACAAATACTAAAAATTTAAAAAGGTGAAAAAGGAAGGGGGGTTTCATCCAAAAAACGTGTTTTTATAGGTCTATAGAAATATTTTTGATTTAGCTCCATTATACAAGCGTTAAACTTGGTGTGATTATAGTAATACTGAAGTAAAACAAAATTAAAGAGGTGAAAAAGGAAGGGGGGGTTTCATCCAAAAAAACGTGTTTTTAGAGGTCTCCATTATACAAGCGTTAAACTTGGTGTGATTATAGTAATACTGAAGTAAAACAACAAATAATAAAAATTTAAAAAGGTGAAAAAGGAAGGGGGGGGTGGTTATCCAAAAAACGTGTTTTTTATAGGTCTATAGAAATATTTTTGATTTAGCTCCATTATACAAGCGTTAAACTTGGTGTGATTATAGTAATACTGAAGTAAAACAACAAATAATAAAAATTTAAAAAGGTGAAAAAGGAAGGGGGGGTTTCATTCAAAAAACGTGTTTTTTATAGGTCTATAGAAATATTTTTGATTTAGCTCCATTATACAAGCGTTAAACTTGGTGTGATCATAGTAATACTGAAGTAAAACAACAAATAATAAAAATTTAAAAAGGTGAAAAAGGAAGGGGGGGTTTCATCCAAAAAACGTGTTTTTTATAGGTCTATAGAAATATTTTTGATTTAGCTCCATTATACAAGCGTTAAACTTGGTGTGATTATAGTAATACTGAAGTAAAACAACAAATAATAAAAAAATAAAAAGGTGAAAAAGGAAGGGGGGGTTTCATAAAAAAAAACCGTGTTTTTTAGAGGTCTTCATTATAAAAGCGTTAAACTTGGTGTGATTATAGTAATACTGAAGTAAAACAAGTGAAAAAGGAAGGGGGGGGGGGGGGTTCATCCAAAAAAACGTGTTTTTTATACGTCTATAGAAATATTTTTGATTTAGCACCATTATACAAGCGTTAAACTTGGTGTGATTATAGTAATACTGAAGTAAAACAACAAATAATAAAAATTGATCAAGCGTGACTCGCACTTGCGCTAAGGAGTCCGAACAGAATGACAAAAAAGCATATTTTTGTAGCTCACGTTGATGTCTTTTGTTGGTAATGTGAATAGGTATCATTGTCATTACACTATGTGGGTAGTTGTGTGTAGAGGTGTGGTGGTAGGCAAACCTCGGAGTGCTAGTATGACTCGCACTCGGAAGGTTTTTATTACAAAACTAGCTGTTTTCCGCGGCTTCACCCGCGTGGACAACGTGGCTATGACTTTTCGAGGGTGCGTAGTGCGCGAGCATCAAGCCCTAATCTATCTACCTACCAAATTTCAGCCAGATTCGTTCAGTAGTTTTTGCGTGAAAGAGTAAAAAACATACATCCTTACAAACTTTCGCTTTTATAATATTAGTAGGATACTCTGGTCAAACAAGAGGATTAAGTAAGCCCAAACTGGCATTACTGGGCAGGTACCTTTATCATCGTAATTAATTCGGCGATGGAAATACTTACAATAACACTTTGTGAACCGTTAATTGTCACAACTGTACAGAAGGTATTAATATAGGATTAACACACACACGGTGATTCTTTTGTGCTACGAATAATGATGTACCTATGACATACACTTAACAGCCCTTCATAGTTTTTATTGTCTCCACTTTCAACTGGCTACCTATGAAATACACTAAACAGCCATTCTTAGTTTTTATAGTCCCCACTTTCAACTGGCTACCTTTTACATACATTTAACAGCCCTGCATAGTTTTTATACAACAGGTACCTTTATTATCGTAATTAATTCGGCAATGGGAATACTTACAATAACACTTTGCGAACCGTTACTTGTCACAACTGTACAGAAGGTATTAATAAAGGATTAACACACACACGGTGATTCTTTTGTGCTACGAATAATGATGTAATTTTGAAAAGCTTTAATTAAAGTAAACTATGAAACCGAATCAGAAAGAAATGTTGACTTCCCATGTGGTATTCGACTACTAGTCATTTGAGTTACTTTTCAAACGACTTCCAAAAAGGAGGAAGTCCTCAATACGAACATATTTTTTTTGGATATTTTGCTCGATTTTGATATTTGTTTTTTTTTAATTAGTAGGATAAGCCTACAGTTGAGTTGCATTCAAAAGCATTCAATTTTTTAATAAACAAAACCGGCCAAGTGCGAGTCAGAACCGCACACAAAAGGTTCCGTACCATCATACTAGATGGCTCTAGTCTCCTAACGTTTAAAAAAAACACGTTTTTTGTATTTAGGAAATGAAAAAATAAGGGTGGGTCCCTTACTTTTTCATTTTTTCTAATTCTTAGTTTTTTTATAGCGGCAACAGAAATACATCATCTGTGAAAATTCCAACTATATGGCTATCACGGTTCATGAAATACAGCCTGGTGACAGACGGACGGACAGCGCAGTCTTAGTAATAGGGTCCCATTTTTTACTGAACCCTAAAAAAATATGACATTATGTTGTGAAGTTGTTTGTGTTACAGGCATGTGACGTCATTATCTTTGTCGTACTAATGTAGTATTTAATTAATATAAAACTGAAAATGGATTAAAACATTAAATGAGTAAGTTTTTGTGCGTTTGTAATTTATTTTTGGAACTGTCAACTGCCCTAGTGGTAGGCGGGAAATTTAAGAAAAAAATAATTTGGAAATTTACCTACAAAAAATAAAGCTTGGATATACACAAAAGCGTCAACAAATATTGTTTTTCGATCCACTCACTGAAATGGAATTCATTATCCAACATATCAGGTTTATCCATTGTTTCTTTATTTGTTCAGCATATTATTTTTGATTTCTCTCTCCGTTATGTAAACGAACTCTCAAATCCACCTGATTGTCTGTCAATAATATTATTAAGGCCATGTTTCAGATGCATGTGATGAAAAATGTGCAAATGAGATACAATGTGAACTCTATATAGCGACACTCAAGGGACCTGGCATTTTGTGACGTTATTGAAAGTTTTCGTTATACATAGAGAAATTAGCGTCAAAGTAAACCAACTGGAGCCATAAAATTTGGACGTTTTAAAGAGTGAATCTTTATATCGAGTGACGTTTTACAGAGTTTACACTGTATTTAGTTATTTCATTAAAAAAATAGCATAGCATTTTTAAAGGATGCGAGGAGGACACGTGCTGCGCCGCAGCAATTTTTTCATTATTATTATGTACATCGATGGTGCGCGGTGGGCAACCCGCAAGCGGCTTTAAAGTGTACACCTAATTTCATACATCCTCCCAGCACTTTTCATTTTCTTTCCAAAAACCCATAAATGAAAGCACAACAACTACTTGTACATGAGAGAATTGCGATCGCGCTAATTTTTTATTTCACTACTTGTCAAAATTGTACTGTCAGTTTAAAAAAAAGATAAGCTATGGCAAATTATCTCTATTGCACACACTACACAATTAAAAGAAAAAACACTATATTATAAAAACAACTTATATGTGGTTTCTATAGAAAAAAGGTTTTATTCTGGTAGGTATTCTATAGTAATAATTTAAATCGTATTAAAAAAGGTTTTGTTCTTGTTAGTTATTCCAAAGTAATAATTTAAGTTGTATTAAAAAAAGGTTTTATTCTTGTTCGGTATTCCATAACAATTAAAATAATAGATATGACGACAGCATCAGAAATAAATTATGAACTCTTGATCACTAAATTGCCTAAACCTCGGAAACCTCCTGCTTAAACTTCGGAAAACCTTACTCGTTTTGTTTTTCATCAAGTCTTCGATTTTTAAGTCACCAAAATCACAAAATGAGTACATATATGACGCTGCTAAACTATGACGTCACGCCTAGGTATTTCAAACATTTTTAGAACAAAATTTCGTTTTTGACAGATGATAAAAAGTAACTCAGATGACTAGCATTCGTCATCCCTATTAAATACCTTCCTCATCATGAACCAGTCCGCGCTTTGATGAAAACCGTGTGAAAATCCGTTAGGTATGTTAACTGTTCCCAGTTTCCCTCCAACTCAACCAATTTAGATGGCCAAGAGCTCAATCGAAAGAGCTCATTCCAGCGAGTGATCGTAGACCAAAACGAACCGCTTAAGTACTTCAATTAGAAACGGAGATATTGAGAAAAAAAGCAACGAAAATCGTGTTTGAGTCTTGAGTTATAACTTGTGAAGGGCGAAAGTTAGGGGATTTTCAATACTTGATGAAAAATTTGTGCATCGATACCTTTAATTTAAGGATTTATACGTTTATCCGACGCTCTTACGGTGAAGGAAAACATCGTGAGAAAACCTGCACACGCCTGCGGAGAAACTCGCAGTTTGTGTGTGAAGTCGACCAACTTGCACTGGGCCCGCGTGGTCGACTAAGGCCCGATCGCCCTAATTCAGGCTAGGCTCGAGCCCCTCGGTCGAGACGTACTTATGTGAGTTGATATGCAGAAGGCTTTATAACGCGTGATAACGCATCAATACGAGCAGGTTGAAACGTGTAGTAATAATATCGAACAAGTCTATTCGTTTTAAGTTAAAACCAATGCAGGCTTCAACGCGGCTGTTATCTACGTTGAAACCGAACGCCCAACTCTCGATTTTTAAATGTTTTAATTACTTTTCTATACTTTCAAATAAGTTTAAAAAAAAAGTGTTTAATTAAAATAAAAGGTCTTAGTCACCGATTTTTATGTTTTGGGTTCATACAACATTGACTATTTGTTTTCGAGAAATTTTGCAATTAATGCCAAAACAGGGTCTACAGTATATTTTTTACATCAAAAATGGCAATATTTTTAAAATTGTATTTAATTAAATAGATTTTTTATTACTTTAAATACTTATACTATATATTTTTTCCATAGTGATAGCTGTACCCAGTCTTTCAATAATTTGAATTGAATATTGTCATTTGACCCATCTTAAGGCCTTAAAAAAAACTAATCGGTTTGATAGAACTGCCGGACGGACTCGAAATAGATTTCTTTTTTTTTCATTTTTCTTATTTATTTGAGAAGGGCTAAAATTATTAGATGATTTTTTAATGCTTGATAACATATATTCCTATGCATATTTTCCTCTCACTTAAAATCGGTTGGTTAGAACGGCCAAACGGACTCACATTAAATTTCATAATTTTTAGGGATACATCCGATACCGATACCGATATATCGGCGATACTTCGGGTTTGCCGATATATCGGTATCGGCGATATTTTTATGGCAGATTCAACGATACTTTTCAAATTTCGCGCTTTAAAAATGAAATGTAAACGCGCGTGTTGTCCCATCTATTTCGTTGCAAATGAGGCATCTGTCGCATCTGAGAGACTATTTTCCACCGCAGTTCTTATTCAAACAGACTTGCGAAATCGCCTTTGCCCACAAAACTTAAGAATGCTTTGTTTTTTAAATAAAAATCTTATAAATGTTAATTTTGATTACTAAAACTAGTAATTAATTGTGTTTTATTTATTCTACCTTCCTTTTTGAATTCAATAAGCGTATCGGTATCGGTATCGGTTTCGCCGATATTTTTATAAGAGTATCGGTATCGTATCGGCAAAAAGGCGTGTCGATGCATCCCTAATAATTTTGTTGAGAAGGGCGAAAGTTAGATGGTTTTCAATGCTTTATGATAAATCTGTACATCAATACCTTTTGTTTAAAGAAAAAAGAAAATTGGTTCGATAAAACAGCCGGCTGTACTCGTATTAAATTTTAGATGGGAGCACGGTGTTCGAGCCGCTAGCCGCTCGCGGGGGTGATTTCCAGTGCTTGATATGATAACAAATCTGTACATGAACACATTTTATAAAAAAAAAAAACGGTTGGATAAAACGACCGGACGGACTCGCTTTAGTTGTAATCAATTTCTTTAATAGAAAAATTTATCAAAAATTCCACGTACGAATCTGACTAACATTAAGTTCTACAATTTAAATAATAATGACAATAAATGCACTAGCGCCATCTAGTATGATGGTACGGAACCCTTTATGTGCGGTTCTGACTCGCACTTGGCCGGTTTTTAATTGAAACGAAAATTACATTAAAGAAGTGCAAAAGTGTGGTTATTTTTTTTGATCTTTAGTCTTTACACTTTACACGTAAAGAAAAAGCAGAGACACACAGTACACAGTACAGCAATTTTTTATAGTTTATTTCTATCGTTTGTAAATTGTACCTGGAAATTGTGGTACTGTGCTCTAAATAAAGTTTTTCTATTCTATTCTATTCTTAGACAACTATTCCAATCAACGCCTCGCTTTAACTACAGAACCCCAACTTAACTAACAAACAATACTAACTAGGTATACACGTACACAATTTTCTTTCGCTATAAATTATTTAAGAGCCCAAAGATTTACAACTTTGCTTATTTTGTTTACTTAATTAAAGTCTCGGCAATCTAAGTTAAAATATAAATTACTTATTTACTTGTTCAGGGACCGTCTGTTGTGAAATGACATAATTAAACTGAATATAACTTATAACTCCGTGGACGGCCAGTGTTCACCTTCCCCATATATTTTTTATGTGTTTATCAAATACTAGCTGTCCCGGCGAACTTCGTACCGCCTCACACTACACTACACTACACGATATTACACTACACCACCGCTACCGCTACCGCTACACTACCACTACACTACCACTGCCACTACCACTAACACTACACTACCACTACACTACCACTACACTACCACTACACTACCACTACACTACCACAACACTACTACTACCCTACCACTATCACTATACTGCCACTACACCACCACTGCCACTACACTACCACTGCCACTACCACTAACACTACACTACCACTACGCTACCACTACACCACCACTACCACAAACACTACACTACCACTACACTACAACTATCACTACCACTATCACTACACTGCCACTACACCACCACTACCACTACACCACCACTACCACTAACACTACACTACCACTACACTACCACTATCACTACACTGCCACTACACCACCACTACCACTAACACTACACTACCACTATCACTACACTGCCACTACACCACCACTACCACTAACACTACACTACCACTACACTACCACTATCACTACACTGCCACTACACCACCACTACCACTAACACTACACTACCACTATCACTACACTGCCACTACACCACCACTACCACTACACCACCACTACCACTAACACTACACTACCACTACACTACCACTATCACTACACTGCCACTACACCACCACTACCACTGCTCTACCACTAATCTACCACTACTCACATCAAATCAAAATATATCAACGATACCGAGACCGACAGTGAAATATTTTTTTTTCTTTCATCCAGTTCGGGATCTTAAGTCACAGTACTAAAACGTATACACTTTGCCTAAGGGTGAGTAAGAATTAACTGGCCAATATTTATAATCTATTATTTTGTGTTATACTATGAAGTTTGCACTGCAAGTTTGATGCTTGTATGTATTACCGTTTTTACAATAGAGCAAAAACATAAAACAATCATTTTCTTTTTTTTACTTTTTAGCGTTCCTTATCTCAAAAGTTACAAACGGACACATTTTATGATCACTCGTGTGTCTCTTCGTCTGTCTATTACAGCCAATTTGCTCGGAAGCTACTGGACCGATTGAGTTGAAATTTGGTAAGACGGACGTGTAAAGTAAATAAATGAATTTTTACCACTTTTGAGGGATAAAGTAGAAAATTTAAAAAAACAGTTTTGCAAACTATATCGTGTGATATATCATTTGAATAAGCTTGTTATGAAAGTACACAAATATGTTTTTTACAATTATAAGATATCTTTTTTTGAAGTTATTTAAGAAATTAGGCCAAAAATGACCATTACCTCCGAAACTTCTGTGTCTATAATCTTGAAAGTCTCGCAGTATATGAGGTTGACTGCATAGATTACAAGAAAACCCATGGAAAAATCTTAAGTTCTTCCGTATCCATAGGAAAAGTAAAATTTCCAAAGTCCAGAACAACTAGACCCCCATTTACCTAGAGCAAAGTGTGAGGTCTGTTTTCTGTTAGTAGTTAAAGCACAGATAAGTAAGATACCAGGTTCTTGTTAATGTTTTAGTGCGGAACCGTGCCGTACTTGGCCGGTTTCTATTTTTGCTGTTTTTGTTACTTGTAGGGAATCCGCCATAATAACGAATATTCTGTGAAAATTTCAACTGGCTACCTGTCTGTCACATTTAACATCCCTTCATATTTTTATAGTCCCCACTTTTAACTGGCAACCTATGACATACACTTAACAGCCCTTCATAGTTTTTATTGTCTCCACTTTTAACTGGCTACCTATGAAATACACTAAACAGCCCTTCTTAGTTTTTATAGTCCCCACTTTCAACTGGCTACCTATGACATACACTTAACAGCCTTTCGTAATTTTTATAGTCCCCACTTTCAACTGGCTACCTATGACATACACTTAACAGCCTTTCGTAGTTTTTATAGTCCCCACTTTCAACTGGCTACCTACCTACACTAAACAGTCCATCAAAGTTTTTATAGTCCCCACTGTTATGTGGACTTCTCATACAAATCGATCAGATGAGCATATTTTGTATGTGAACTGAGTAGAGGCTCCATGGAAAAATGGTTCTTAATCACGATTAGAAAGCCCACCCAAAATTATTGCCAAAACTTTCGGGTAATTATTACCTAAAAAATTTTAATTAAATTTTTAATGAATAATGACTAATAAGGTAGGTAGGGTGATTATGCAAGTTTCCTTAGAGATAATATTTTTTGTTATGTAATTTTAGACTATAGTTTCTTTGTTAATCGATAGATAATGACTTTTTGAAGTGAATTCTATAAACGTCTTACGCGGACATTCCAGAAAAATTGCGACACAAAAACATGTACTTATGAGCCGGCAAAATGTCTGTTGATGTTTCATTTCAACAGTTTTTCTTTGAATGTTTATGGCAAGCCTGGGTGAATCTTAAAAAATCGGGGTGGGTAGAATCCAGGGCTACTACCGATTTTTTTTTTGTGAATTTGATGATTTTTGGTGGTCACTTGCGTGGTCTATAACGTCCTCGGCTGAAGATATATAAAAAATGTTTTATTTCAGACTACACATCCATAATTATTTGGTTGGTACATTTTTTTTTTGTATAGGATTTTAATGTAGAGGATAGGCCTATATGTAAGAGGGGGGATGATATTATTTTTTTTAGTTTACCTCTCAAACGTTGAATATATTTCGTAAAACGAATTCAAAGAGAATAAAAAATTTTTTTGAACACTTTTGAAGTGAAAACTTCTTTATGCGCGTTGGGCATTTTTGGGATGGGAAAAAACCATTGAAATCGCGACACTGTAACCGACACCGTACTGTTAGACGAGGTTTCACGGAGCTTGTTTTAAAAAAAACTTTATTGTTCAAAAACTAGATTTTAATTATAAAAATTCACAAATAAATCGATTTTTACAAAATGTGTGAGGAAGGACTGAATTGCGCGGCGGTCGGGGCAGGACTGACTAGGAAAGAAGGTTTCGTCATACAGGCTTATGGAAAATGATGATTAGGCAAATGGAAGATGCATCTATGCGAATATATATACAAAGGAAAGATATAACAGCCCCCCGCGGAGGACTAAACTTACGCCTTTAAAAGCGAAGTTTATGGATAGGATGTTTATGGAGAACAAGACGGGAGAACCTTAGGACATTCGGATCCTGGGAGCTGGTACAGGATTTTCGCGCTCTGCGAGTTCAATGTCTGTCTCATTAACTTTGTTTCGTTTAATACACTTCTTGACAGAGCCACCTTTAGTAATCAGTAAATACAGTATTACACAGGCTATAATAAAATTAAATATTATCATTGAAATGGGATATCCAGAGTGGTATCTCAATAGAAATGGTTCGGGTTCTCTTTCGATTTTGTCCAAATTGTCAAAAATGATATTTGATGTTTTACTAAATTCTTTAAGTTTGTCCAAATTTACATTAGAAATATTAACTGGTTTAATAAGGGGAGAAAACGTCCTAAATTTAGATAAATTGCAACACGAGTCATTTATGAGATTGAACTCTGAATGTACTAAATTAAGGCTTAAACTAGGTTCATATTTGGCAACTAACATAATATCCTTATAATATGCTACACAATGATTTTTTAATTCTAAAATACCAGTACCTAACAATTTTATTTCCTTTAAATCGTCTTTGTTACAGTCTATTGCTATTTTGGATTGGTCAGATTGAACAAAAATCCATCTATTTCCTTTAAGCTTCTGCCAAATATCAATTTTACCATACAAAAATTTTGTATTACATAACTTGGGTAATGAGGTGACGACCTTGGCAATGATCTCGGTCTCACAGCTAGGGTTATTTGCAGTAGAGTACATGTTCTGATTATTACATATGAACAGCTGATTAGCGATTTGTTTACAAGAGCTCAAGTCTGTTATGGTATAATAAGTGGCCTTATCTTTACTTATGGCTATAAAGTTACTAGATGGGACAATCATCACAAATGAGTTGGGGTTTGCTAAATCTAATGGAATCGGTACTGGAATATTTTTATATAAATTATATTCCATGTGATGAACTAGTGGAATTTTGACAACAAATACAATTTTTCCATCTGAATAATAACAAATTATCTCCGACATAGAGATTAAGGGATGTATATTTTCTAAATCTATTGTTATAGGGAACTCCTTATAAGTAGGTAGGTATCTTACATTACTAACTAACTCTTCATAGAGCTGCCTCGGAGATATTATTGAAGGATGCAAGGTATGACTTTTAGTAAACAATATAGCGTTAACTAAGTCTTCGACCTTAAATGACAAAGTAAGTAAGTTAGATTCTAAGATATTTAACATTTGATTAATACTAGTTCTAACACTAATTTCATTTGTTATCACACTAAGATTCTTAAGATTTAAAGACAATTGATCAACGGCGCTATTCAATCGTGCCTCATTTACATTAATTATATTTATAGTTTCATTAAAGTTTGCTATTGCCGAGTTTGCTAGTAAAATATTTTGTTTTAATAAAGAGGCTAGATTTTTATTATTCTTATCTAGTATTTGAAGAGCGCTGTTGTATTTGATAGCATCATCCTCGTCCATAGTTCCAAATATGTGTTTAAAAATTGTACCTATGCCAGAGAACCACGCGGCTCTTCTAGTACGAGATGAGATTAGATGAGATAGGGTGTCATATTCTTTAATAATGTCATTAAATCGCGCCACAAGTGGTTCTAAGACGTTATGGCATTCAGAGTCAGGAATAACAGTGTTCTGCTGACACAGGAACCGAGATGTGCCGATTACACTTTTTATGTTATCTATATGGGGCTTAATATAAGATATATCTACAGGGATAACTACACTAAAATAATCATTAACTAGCTTAGTATGTCCTACGGGGTCAAAGTAGATACCGGGGCTACTTTGAATCGGTGTGACGTACTGCCCATTGGTTTGCGTTACTACTATGGTGCAGCTGAAAAGAGAAAGTTAATATTATAATGATATTAAGAGGCGGGTTTGACTTCATCGAAATGATGTTTAACGTGTCTCCTGTTTATAAGTAGTGTTAGGGTGTTGTTAGGGTGAACCTTGACTATCTTAAATGGTCCTTTCCATACAGGAGACAGTGCTTTTCATAGACGGAGATGATTTTTAATATAGACGAGGTCACCGACCTTGTATTTGACAGGTCGTGTCCGTTGATCATAATATTGTTTAGACCTTTCTTTCGACTTGTTTATGTTTTCAATCGCCTTGTCTCGAGATAGCTTAAGGCGATGATGAAGCATTTTTACGTACTCGGGATAAGTGAGGTCTGGGCGTAGTTCATAGACTGAGTCGGGTATGAATGGTTTATGCCCGAAAATAAGTTCGTAAGGGGTAAACTGTGTTGTTGTGTGGATAGTGCTATTATAGGCAAGCATGGCGGTGTAGACATATTTATGCCAGTCGGTTTGGTTTTCATTTACATAGGACTTGAGATACTCTTTTAGAGTAGAGTGACTACGTTCTAATGCGCCTTGTGATTGTGGATGGTAGGGTGTTGACCAAATATTTTTTATTTTTAGGAATTCACAGACCTTTTTGAATAGGTCTGCTGTGAAATTGGTGCCTTGGTCGGAATTGATGTATTTGGGTATACCAAATACGGTGATAAAGTGGACTAGACACTCACATGTTTCCTCAGCTGTTGCATTGGATATTGGGTAGGCATGTGAGAATTTGGTCAGGTCGTCTTGAAGAGTGAGGATGAACTTAAGTTTAGCGGTGCCGGCTTCTGGTAGTGGACCCACTATATCAAGACTGATACGCTCAAAGGGGCGTGTCGATGTGGAAGTTATTTGCATAGGAGCTTTATTTATTTGACGAAACGCTTTGTTAGTTTGGCAAAGAGAGCATTCTTTAACAAATCTCTCGATATCTGAACGCATGTTTTTCCAATAATATTTTTCTTTTATCCTGTTGTACATGCGTGTTGACCCTAGATGTCCAGCTATTGGGATATCATGGTTTTCCTTCATGATTTTGATTGTCTCACTTAGGGTAGGATATACAATAGTGTTGTGATATATATTTATTCTTATACCAGTATTGTTGAAAAGGTATAGCATTATATTGTAGATTTTCAGGAATGTTGGATTTTCGAATGAGTTTTTGAAGTCAGATATCGCTATTTCTTCTATATCGGCTGTAACAAGAAGTTCATTCCTTAAGTTTTTCAGGGACTGAAAAATATCTTGATATGTGCATTGGTCGAAGTAGTGTACCTTTGTGAAAAGGAAGTAGTATTTCCTTTCACCTGTGTTTAGGAGTTTGAAGGAGTGAAGGTTTCGCTCTTCGTCCAGAAGGTCTTGGATGTCACTGCTATTACTGAGAATAGTTTCTACATACGGATTGGATTCGTCAAGGTCAATTGATGTGGGGATTATTACAATTTTTGAGTTAGTCTTATGGATGTCTTCATTAAATTGCTGAATGTTTACATTCGATTGGAATTTCTTATCACATATGGATTTCAGGCATTGACTATAGGTTTCGTTATCGTTAACGCATTGTAGAGGATCTAGTTGAGTAGGATTACGATTTGGACTTGGTGTAGGGTTTTGATTGGAGTTAGGATTTTGTATTGTGTCAGGATCATGACCTTGTGATGGTGAAGGGTTCACGACGTGACGAGTGATTATGTTAGGAATCGGATCAGGATTCGTCACGGGAATGTCAGGGATAGTACTTGGCCCTGGGGTTGGATCTTTGTAAGGATCTGGGTTAAGATCTGCAGTTAAATCGAATCCGCTTAAGGGGTCACTTTCATCTTCGAGATCACAAGCGAGAGGATTTAGGTCAGGGAAAAGATCTTCATTCATAGTAATTTCTGCGGGATTTTGGGTTATACCTTGCGACTCATCCTCAGGCGTAATGGATATTGGGTTGACAGGATATCTAGAGAGTGCGTCGGCAGCACAGTTTAATTTTCCCTTGCGATAGACTATTTCGTAGTCGTATTCTTCGAGATCACAACGCCAACGTTGGAGTTTGAGCTTGGATCTGTATGATTCATGAGGTACTTGAGGGGCCTATGGTCGGTTACAATTTGAAACTTTTTACCAAAGAGATATGGTCTGAAAGTTTTGCAACCGAAGACAATAGCTAACAGTTCTTTTTCTGTCGTACTATAATTACATTGAGACTTGTTTAGTGTAGTTGATGCATAGGCAATAGGATGCTCATTTTTTTGAGAACCTTGAGAGAGAATTGCAGAGATAGCGTAGTTAGATGCATCACATGTGAGAATGAAAGGTTGTGTATAATCCGGGTATGCCAAGACCTGGGCAGAGATTAGTTTCTGCTTTAATGTTTCAAATGCGAGCTGCTGCTCATTGTCCCAGATATACGGCGCATCTTTCTTTAGAAGATTTGATAAGGGTTTGGATATCTTTGAGCAATCTGGGATAAAACGGCGATAGTAGTTTACAAGACATAGAAAAGCCCTAATGGCTTTGGTAGAAGTTGGGACTGGGAAGTCATGGACAGCCTTGACCTTGTCAGGGTTCGGTTTTACTCCTTCATTACTGATTTTATGTCCCAAGTATGAGACTTCCTTACAAAAGAACTCGCACTTGTCGGGTTGAAGTTTGAGGTTATAACCTCGAAGTCTATCGAACACATCATTGAGGTCTTTAATGTGCCTTTTAAGATCATAGGAATAGATAACAATGTCGTCAAGATAGACAAAGCATTTAATGCCGGTTAGGCCAGAGAGACAGGTGTTCATAAGTCTTTGAAAGGTAGCCGGGGCGTTCTTGAGTCCAAATGGCATACGATTGAATTGGAAATGGCCTTGAGGCACAGAGAAGGCTGTTTTCTCAGCATCTTCTTTAGAAACTAAAACCTGATGGAAGCCAGAGGCTAAATCTAACGTAGAGAAATACTTGCTTTTCCCTAACTGGTCGAGGATTTCTGATATTTGAGGAATGGGGTATGTTTCCCCGATAGTGACATCATTTAATTTGCGGTAGTCTATCACTACACGCCATTTACGCTCACCGGATGCGTCTAGTTTTTTGGGAACCACCCAGATTGGCGATGACCAGGGAGACACAGATGGAACAATGATCTTTTGTTCAAGCATTTTGTTAATTTGTTTTTCCACTTCTGGTTTGTGACATTCTGGGAATCGGTAGGTTTTCGTATGAATAGGAGTATCACTTGAGGTTCTTATCTTGTGTTGGATTTTAGAAGTATAAGTCAGTGGTTCACCTGGTAAGTGAAATATGTCTGCATATTTAGAGCAGAGTTCGATAAGGGCATCTGCTTCTTCCTTGTTCAGGTTAGATGTCCTTAGTTGGCGCAAGACTTCATTTGTCCTATCAGTAGCATTTGCGCAGCAATAGGGTTCTTTACTCAAGGGAATAGCAGTAGAACTAAGAGGTTCCAGTTGGAGCCTTAGGTCCGAACTAACAGAGATAGGTTTATCGGATGTGTTTACTAGTGTTATATTTACTCGGTTATTGGGTTTTACCTTGGTAATACAATTTGCCACTAGAAGTTCTTCAGAGATATGTTGGTCAGTTATTATACCTTCTTTAAGCTCAGGATTGGTAACTGTACATTCTATTACTGTTTCAGTTCGAGGAGGGATGGTATAGACTGGCTCACTGTGTTTTATTTTGATTACAACATTGCGGATTTGCAAGCTATTGCGATTATAGTCAATTTTGCAGTCTAGGTCATTCAGGAGGTCGCTCCCTATAATACCGTCATAAAAAAGGTTGATTTCTTTTACAACATGGAATTTGTACGAGATATCGGGCTCGGAATTTGGAAATAGGTTAAGTCTAAATTGACCTTGAGTGGAGACAGTACTACCATCTGTACTAATGCCCTTTAGTTGAATTTTTTCCTTTCCTAGTTTGGGCATATGTTTAATGGATTCTTCTTTCAGAAGGCTCACGCATGAACCAGTGTCAACTAATAGACTCAGGGGTCTGTCAGAGACGTTGGTTTTCAACTGTACGTGGGGTAAGTATCTTTTGTTAGAATTAGAGGATATCTCATAGATTTTGATGTCTATTGCATTTGAGGGATTTATAGGTTTAGAAGTCTCACGTTTAGTCTGGGTCTTCGATTTGGTAGACATACTTTCTTTTTGGGACTGGTTACCCTGTTGGTAAGTATGTGTGGATTCAGAGGACAGACTATCAGTTTGGGGCTGGCTACCCTGTTGGCAAGTCTGTATGGAAACAGAGGAAAGACCGTCGGTTTGGGGCTGGTTACCCTGTCGGTTGGCCTTATTGGATTTAGAAGGAAGACCGTCAGTTTGGGGCTGGTTACCCTGTCGGTTGGCCTTGTTGGATTTAGAAGGAAGACCGTCAGTTTGGGGCTGGTTACCCTGTCGGTTGGTCTTATTGGATTCAGAGGAAGGGCCGTCGGTTTGGGGCTGGATACCCTGTTGGTTGGCCTTTTTGGATTTACTGACGCCGGCTTGTGCTAATGGATGCCTCGGGCGGCGTCTGATCGAGACATTTGGTAGTTTAAATTACTCTGAGAGGGCTCATCATCACAGGATTCGACTTGGTATGGGGTTTCGTTATCAATTTCCTCAACATGATGCATGGACCTAGGTTTTGAGAAGTTAGGACGATTGTTTTGCCTCGGTGCAAAGTTTTGTTGTCTCTGTCTGTTATTGTATTCGCGTTTTCGACAATTCTCAATAGTATGTCCAAAGATTTTACAGTACCTACATGAAACTGTATTTCCACTGCTATTAGGATTCACGGGGTTAGTGATCGCGAGTTGTTGAGATGTGTGGATAGAGGGTTTGTATGTGTGGTCCCTAGGACGAGGGCGATCACTACCACTAGGAGTAGACCTATGGTAAGCATTTTGATTTAGCTTGTCTTCAGAGACAGCAAAGTTGATGGCTTCATTAAGAGTTTCTGGGTCTCTGCACCTTACAATAGTAGACAGTTTAGAATGGAGGCCCATTACAAATGTATGCAGGGCTAGGTCCTGCATAGCGGCGACCCTGCCAGCCAATTCGCCTTTCTTTTTAGTAGGTATTGAAACATTGATTTCTGTTAAAAGTTTACTTAGACAAGACTCGACACGTAATGCGAATTGGTTGACGGGCTCATGGCTACCTTGTTTACATTCTTGCAATTCTGTTAAAAGATAAGTGTAGTGCTTCTTTTCTCCGAAATGATCTTTCAGAAATTCTTCTAATTGTGCCCAATTTTCAAAATCTTTTATAGAGCAAGCAGCTTCTGCTCTGCCTTCAAGTTGACTTAGAATGTATTTAAATAATATGCCCTGCTGTGAAGCAGAGGATAGGTTGATTGCATTTTTACAGTTATTCAGAAAAGAGTTAAGCTTATCTCGGCTGCCATCGAATTTGTTAATAAATTTTACTAAAATATTTAAATCTATTGGTTCAATGTTCATATTTGTAGTTTCGTCCTTTGGCATTTTACAATCTTATAAGCTCAGTTAGATAGAATAAACAGAATGTAGACGGCGGAGTGACACTTGATACGTCTTCACTTGAATACAGCGCTGCGGGCGGGCTTATCGCGCAGGTGTTTAGTTAACGCGCACTGTTCGAGATAACGGTTCGGAGTAATGCACTGCTTAACACTGTGTTAGGCGGAGTTGAGAGTTATGAGTTCACTTAATTTCTTCCTTTTATAAGTTGAGATTGACTTACAAAATTGCAAGGAGTTTCGGTCCCATGGTAGAAGTAGAAGAAGGTGACTGACCACACCTTGGAGACAGGATTTGACGGAGATTTGAATGAGTCCTGGATTTTGAAGATCTTGAGATTGGATTATGGAATTAGCCGCACTTTTTATTTTGATTTATGCACTTTTTATTTTGATTTATGCACTTTTTATTTTGATTTATGCACTTTTCACTTCACTTCACACACTGAGGCGATCCGAGGACCTGTTAGATCCCTTTACGGTAGCCACCAAATGTTAGACGAGGTTTCACGGAGCTTGTTTTAAAAAAAACTTTATTGTTCAAAAACTAGATTTTAATTATAAAAATTCACAAATAAATCGATTTTTACAAAATGTGTGAGGAAGGACTGAATTGCGCGGCGGTCGGGGCAGGACTGGCTAGGAAAGAAGGTTTCGTCATACAGGCTTATGGAAAATGATGATTAGGCAAATGGAAGATGCATCTATGCGAATATATATACAAAGGAAAGATATAACAGTACCATAACACTCGCTAGGTCAAAGCTTTGTCAACCTAGTGCCTATTCACTCTCGTCTTGAACATTCCTAAATAATACGAATTGGGGAATACAGACGCCGGCAGGGAATTCCACTCCTTGGACGTTCGCATGATGAACGAAGAAGCATAACTAGTAACTAATTAGTAATCTGTGGCATAACGCTAAAGGTGGAACAATAACGTCAAAGGGGTGGAATCGCCCATGAATAAAATTAAACCAAAAATTAACATACAGAAAACGAAATAATGTTAAATGTCCGTGTCCCAACCACTCCTCTGAAGGTTCGAAACTCCACATTCGAAGTTGTTGACAAATAAGTAGTATCTTTATACCTGAGATAAACAGTCCAGTCAGGTAGGTGCAACTTCGAGAAAGAGATCAATCGACGAATCCAACTCGGCTGGGCAGCGTTCGGGAAGCTTCACAATGTATTCACATCCCATTAAATACAGTGTCACAAAACTGAGGTCTTTGATCTGCGTGTGTTGCCAGTGATGATTAATGGCATACGGAACCGAGACATTATCGCTTACTATGGGCCTTCGTAAGGAAAAAGGGCGATGGAGCGTGCTGCAGCTATACTAGGAGATTTGCTGTCTGATCAAATCAGAAATGAGGCGATCCGTAACAGAATCAAAGTAATCGAAATAGCTCTCAGAATTGCTAAACTTAAGTGGCAGTGGGCAGAGCACATGAGCTCTAAGAACAGATAGCCGTGGGTCAGGACAGTTCTCGAGTGGCGACCGCGCACCGGAAGACGTAGCGGAGGCAGGCCTCTCACTCGGTGCACCGACGACCTGGTGAAGGCCGCGGGAAGCCGCTGGATGCGGGCAGCGCAAGACCATTTGTTGTGGAAATCCCGAGGGGAGCCCTTTGTCCAGCAGTGGACTTCTTTCGGCTGATGTTAAGATTATGATGATAATTATGATATATTATGAGAAGTAGCTTTGTAAAATTATTCAAAAAATTGGCAAAGTGTGTGCCGGTCACGCATAATGATAGGGTTTCGAAATGATTTCTTGACAACTGTTTGTCCTATAATAACTTCAATGTTTTCCTAGATCCAATAGTTTTACAACACCAGGGATACATTCTTAACGACTTAGACGAGTGACAAAAATGCTGTTAGAAAAAGCACTATTACTTGTATGGGAGGCACCGCCAAAATATTTTTTTTTTTTTTCACAAAAAATCTGTTTTTTATTATCACTACGTCATAGTATAAAACAAAGTCGCTTCCCGCTGTCAGTCTGTGCCTATGTATGCTTAGATCTTTAAAACTACGCAACGGATTTTGCAGCAGTTTTTTTTGAGAGTTAGAGTGATTCAAGACAAATAATACATGCATAATATAGTAGAGAAACAGTGATGATTTTAGAGGTTTGTAATGTGATGTCATAAATAAATATTTTTCATTTTTCATTTTATCATAAATATTTTTTTTTTGCGCTAACATTGCAAACGCTGGCTAAACCCTACGAGATAGATCAAAATAATGTACTACAGTATTGTATACCTTAAAAAGGTCTATAAAAAAGTCTGCGATTGTATATGTCTATCTCTTAGGGATAACCCACAATAACCATTTTTTATCTGTTACTGAAATAATGCCTTACTTACGAAGCGATTTTATGCAATACAGCATTAATCCTTAACCAATTAAAAATGTGCAAATGTGTTTGATTGTCATCTTTTAACGCTTCAACACCTTGAACAATCTTAATTAAATTTGGCATGCAGGTAGCCTGTGTCACGGGAAAGGACATAGGCTACTTTTTAGCCCGTGAAATTTAAGCAAGTAAGCAAAATCCTATATGCAGTTCCAGAGGGAACTGGAAAAAATAGTCTTTATTTTTGTTCATTTCTTTAACATCGCAACGGAATGATTTTTGTATACAGATGGTTGAGGAAGTGGGAAATGATATAGACTGCTAATAAGAATAGCCCGATCTGGGATAGGGATCTGGAGAAAACTATTTTCCACTCTGGCGGCGGCTCGCGCACCACTCACCCTCAAAGACAGTCGTAAAAACGATGTCGATGCTGGCGAAGCTGAGGCCAAAAGCTAGTTCGTTATAATTTAAAATAGCTATATAATTGTTATAGATGAGAAGGTGTAGTTAAAAGTATCTTTTACAAAATAATTTTCATTTGCTTATTTTTAGTACCTATCTAATATCTAGTATCTTTAAATCTTTATTTAAAAAAATATTTAAAGCCCATAGTTAAAAATTTAGAAGGAATTTTTTTTAAACGCTATTATAATTAAATAACCTGAGCTAACCACTCCGGGAGTGCCGACAGAAGTGATTTTTTTTTACTTTATTATAAGTTTTGACCCTCCGAGTGTTCCCAGTACGCTGTCAGTTACATAAGATTACCACACCCTGGACACTTCATACATTGGGCCAGAAATGACATTTCAAAAAACAAATGATGGAAAAAACGAAATGGCGGCGAAATCCTATACGTTCGACAACCAAACTGTAACCAATCTGAATCAATCTGTGAGACGAGGGGGTGAGGTCGGAATCTAGAGAGCGGCAGGGAGTGACCATATTGTGTGTTCGTACTAATAATTAAATACTTTGACTTTACGAGTTCAATTGTTTTTTATCATTTAAAAAAAATGCCCAACGCGCCTAAAGAAGTTTTCACTTCAAAAACCGTATATTTTATCTTAGCCTCAGTCAGTATTTCCATGCCCATGAAACGCTCGCGCGTCAGAACATGACAAATTTAATATAAGACGGAATGACAGCTTTTGTGAAGGCCCATTCCATTTTGTTTGTCTCTTATTTGTTTTGCGACTGCCATCTTGCTTAGCACTTTATTGAACAACCACTTGCTTGTGGAAAAGGAAAATAATAATAGCGGCCAAGCGCGAGTAGGTCTCGCACAAGAATGGTTCCGTACCATCGTACAAGATTTAAAACTAAGTACTTTTTAGGGTTCCGTACCCAAAGGGTAAAAATGGAACCCTATTACTAAGACCACAGATGAGATACTAGTTGCTAAGACTTCACTGTCCGTCCGTCCGTCTGTCCGTCTGTCACCAGGCTATATTTCATGAATCATAATAGGTAGACCGTTTAAATTATCACAGATGAAGTAT
This sequence comes from Coleophora flavipennella, assembly GCA_947284805.1. Lineage (NCBI taxonomy): Eukaryota > Metazoa > Arthropoda > Insecta > Lepidoptera > Coleophoridae > Coleophora > Coleophora flavipennella. The sequence continues at coordinate 8,121,467 of OX369298.1, forward strand.
TTCTGTTGTCGCTATAACAACAAATACTAAAAATTAGAAAGAGTGAGAAAATAAGGGAGGTGTTTATACAAAAATATTTTTTTAACGTGAAGCGCCATCTAGTATGGTGGTACGGAACCCTATGTTTGCGGTTCTGACTTGCATCTGGCTGGTTTTTAGATACTATTCAAGTTTAAAAAAAATCGTGTTTCTTGCATGCCCCCTTTAATTTTTAATGTGATTTATTTTTTATTAGTTGTTGTTTATTTGTTTTTTAAATCAGCAGTTTAACAGCGTCGGTGGTGCAATGGCTAGGACCGCCGCCTCCTGTCCGAGAGGTCGTGGTTCGAACCTGCCACGTACCAATGTGATTTCGAATTTAAATTTCATATGTACGTTTATCCGACGCTCTTACGGTGAAGGAAAACATCGCGAGGAAACCTGCACGCGCCTGCGAAGAAACTCGCAGGTTGTGTGTGAAGTCGACCAACCCGCACTGTTGTGTTGATAAATCGTGTTGATCCTAAATTGATTAATTGATATAAAAAAATAGGAGGCCTTTGTTCAGCAGTAGACGTTCTTTAGCTGATATGATAAAAAAAATAGGGCAAACATATCATGTATCATCATTACAGCTCATATACGTCCCCACCGAGGGGCTCGAGCCTACCCTGAATCAGGGCGATTAGGCCTTAGTCGACCACGCGGGCCCAGTGCGGGTTGGTCGACTTCACACACAACCTTCGAGTTTCTTCGCAGGCGTGTGCAGGTTTCCTCACGATGTTTTCCTTCACCGTTAAAGCAATCGGTAAGTATGTACGTAAGTTTTTGAAAAACTCATTGGTACATTGGCCGTCCAGATTTGAACCCGGTACCTCTGGTTAGATGGACCGAGTCGTTACCGGTTGAGCCACCGACGCTTCATGTATAGGGGGACTATTATTTTTCAAGTGCATTTGGGGTATTGTGGAGTCATCATATCAGCCAAAAAACGTCCACTACTGAACATAAGCCTCCCCCTTTAGTTTAGCGATTCTGTGAGCTATGTCGGTTACTTTGGTCCTCCTGCGGATCCTCTCATTTCTGATACGATCGCGTAAGGACATTCCGAGCTTAGCTCGCTCTATTGCCCTTTGGGCACACCCCGGACACTCCATACAAACGAGCAAGAAATGATATACATAATTATAACTGACGTATCTATAGGCAAGAATGCAGGTAGGGTTGAATCACACCGGCGGTATTGGTCACGAAATGTTTGTTAGTTATTTACTGCATGCAACAGTGTGAATAGGTACTAAACTTTTTTTTTTCATACTTTTCTGTTGTAAACAAACACCGTTCGAACAAAAAACACCACTTTCCGAATACACCATACACAGAGACTAAAAAACATTGTAAATGGTAACTGCGATGTGGACGTATGAATTAACAATGAAAACTGCTATTATTTTGTACATCTTTAAACACTTTTTCCATAAAATTGCGAAATTGAAAAAGGATTTTGTCACAGATTAAAAATCGACATGATAGTTTTGTTGGTTTTGTGTAGAGATGGGACGAAATGAATGACTGAATGAATGATTTTAAACTGTTGTTGCGAGCTGAAAACTGATTGTATAATTTGATTCCAAAGATTCATAATATGGGATCCGCGAAGCGGGAAAAGCACGCGGGGCCGACTTGAGGGCGGGCAAACTTGGGGGTGACAAATCGAAAACTAGGGGGTACTCTTTTTTGTTAGGTAGTCTTTGACCGACAAATCGCTACCGCTTATTAAAAAAAGGTCATCTACTTCTATGACGCCGAAAATCGCTACCGCTTATTCCAAAAAAAGGTGTAAGTCAATTTGATCACCAAGATTTATGATATGGGGTCCAGGGGGCTTAGCCCCCTCCCCCCATTTACAACCCCCATCCGAGGAGGATGTGGGATTATCAGGGCGGGGAAAGCACGCGGGGCCCGGACCCCTAAAGGGGGCGTAGCCCCCGCCACACATTTCAAACCTCCAACAAACCTTCGGGATCCGAGGGGGATGTGGGAGTATCTGGGCGGGGAAAGCACGCGAGGCCGACAAACTCGGGGCTCCTACTTCTGCATTCTCATGTTAAACCTAACACTACGACTGTGCGGGGAGGCAAGCTAAGCTCGCCTCCCCGCACAGTCTCCGAACCTAACGGCTCCGAGTCGGGGTGCTCCGAAAGTCCGAGCTCGCTTCGCTCGCTCCCGCTTCTATTTAGAACTCCCCGTACCTCACTCGCGGACCCCATAATATGAATCTTTGGGATCAAATTGACTTAGACCTTGACCTTGAAATGACCTTGACTGTTTGACCTTGACCTTGACAGATTACCCCCTGGTTTTCGATTTGTTACCCCCAAGTTTGTCCGCCCTCAAGTCGGCCCCGCGTGCTGTCCCCGCCTTGATACTCCCACATCTCCCTCGGATCACGAAGGTTTGTTGGGGGTTTTAACCCCATATTATGAATCTTTGGAATCAAATTATACAATCAGTAATAAGTCATCTTTGGTCCTACATAAACTCACAAAACAAAGACCAAAGAGTACCTAAAAATTCAATTTTCAAAAATTCATAACTCAAAAACCGCTGGTTTCCTAACCTTGAAATTTGGTATGGATGTTCAGCTAAAGCCTATCTCTTACCCAAAAATCGCGGACTGCCAAATCGATGTTCCCTATTGTACAGTTGAGCCCAAAGATGACCCAATTTTTACCTCGTAACAACAGTTCAAAATCATTCATTCACTCATTCACTTCATCGAATCTCTACACCAAAGCAACAAAACTATCATGTCGATTTTTAATCTGTGACAAAATCCTTTATCAATTTCGCAATTTTATGGAAAAAGTGTTAAAAGATGTATAAAATAATAGCAGTTTTCAGTGTTAATTCATACGTCCACGTCGCAGTTACCATTTACAATGTTTTATAGTCTCATAATGTTTATGGTGTATTCGGAAAGTGGTGTTTTTATGTTCGAGCGGTGGTTGTTTACAACATAAGACAAGTATGAAAAAAAAAGAGTTCAGTTGGGCCTTTACGTTCGGTAACTGGTTGGTTTTTATGCTTGTGAACGAAATCACAGCGGCGCGCAAAGTGAATATAGTGAATAAAAGTGCTTGCGTAGCTCGTCCTTTACGTTTGGTACTCAATCTACACCCAATCTGAGTGACGGGGGGGTGAGGTCGAATCTAGAGAGCGGCAGGGAGTGTCCATACTGTACGTTAGTACTAATATATATACTGTGCTTTGGGTGACCTCGAGCCTTCTTATGAGGCCCATGGTAAGCGACCATGTCTCAGTTCCGTATGTAATCACTGGTAAATTGGCAACACACACTAGTCAAAGTCCTTAGTCTTGAAATACTGCAGTATTTGGGACGTGAAGATATATTTTTTTCCCCTGTGAAGGGAGGAGGTGAATGCATTTACGCATACCAGTGGCAGCTTCGTCCGAAGGACTCTGCGCCTATTTGCATACGTACCCGTTATACACATAAGGTATATATGAATATGTATACACAGGCCCAAAGACCGCACTACCCACTAAATACCCCCTAAGGCTTTGGCAGTATAGGCCACCTCAAAGCCCATCGGTGCGACCCACACCCTTAGGGAAGGGTGTGGGTGCGTAGTGAAGATATTGTGGAGTAGGTCTTTTTAAACTGTCTCTTAAGAATTTATTTTTATGAGGCGTACCGTTTCAAGATACAGCCTGCCATCGTCGCTAAAAGGGTGCACCTAAGACCTAGTAATATGAAATCACCCATGTGAGTATGCCTTACGAATAAATATTAACCGCCTCCGTGGCGTAATGGTAACGTCCACTATCTACACATCAGGAGGTCGCTTCACGTCGGGTTCGATTCCCGGCGTAGTCTAACTTTGTATGACTCGGTTTGGTTAGTGGAAGGGCATTTTCTAAGCCCGTTTAATTTTTCTCTGAATTTAATTTAACAAATTGACAATGACTTATATATTACTGGCATAAGGACCCGGCCAACGCGCGCGACTAATGCTCCCAGCGAATTGGTGCGAAAATAAAAAGTTTCGCACACTCGGGACTCAGTCGTCTGCTGGCAATTGTAGAGTGCGGTGGAAAGATATTCCTTATAACAATGCCTTTTTGTGTTGTTAGAAGCTGTAAAAATTATGAAGGGAAGGCTTAAAAGAAACATGGGATATCGTATCATGGATAAATAATCTTACATTGTATTTTTTCTAGTAAACAAATTAAATAAACGCATTTTTAAAGCGACAATTCTACCAAGGTCCTTTTAGCGTGGCACTGACTTCAACTCTCGCCCATGCTAGTTCGTACAAGTTTTGTCAGATGGCGCTACTTTTTCCATGTATGAAGAAAATCTGAATAAAATGTGGAGACGGGCTGATCCTTTAGTCCAAATCTGTGCAAATTGAATAATTTTGAAAGATTCTTAAATTTTAAGTCATTTCCAGTTTGTGAAGAAAATTTTAAAATGAAATAAGATGTTCTAGCTTCAGTGAGGGTAGTTATTCCATTTCTCTGCACAATTTTTTAATAAGCATTTCTCGATGGTGGCTTTCAGTCACAACTTTCTGCGGAAATTCCGAACGAATGCCTATTTATGCAAATTCAAGCGAATATTTAAGTCTCGTACTTGCCTACTTATATATTTTATCTCGTAATTGCCTATTTATGAATATTGAATTTGTATTGTATATTTATGAATTTGTGACGTTAAAAATTTAAAATTAAACTAAACTAAGTATTTTTTTGACATAAAACGTATTTAAAATACATACGGGGTACCAAGTCAGAAAACTGGACTGCAACGGAAGTAGGTAACGAAAGAGACCGGCCAACTGTGAGTCGTACTCGCGCTAAGGAGTCTGAACTAAATTAAAAAAAAAACATTTTTCTGTCTATGATAGGTACAACTGTTAGCCATACCGCCTGGCAAGGCTAAGTATCCATAGCCATACCGCCTAAGGCTAAGCTAAGGCTCCATAGCGATACCGCCTGACAAGGCTAAAGCTTCATTGCCGCATACCGCCTGACAAGGCTAAGGCTCCACAGCCATACCGCCTAATTCCATACAGCAAAGCAACAAACCGCGAGGCCAGAGGTCAAGCTCCGCGTAGGGTCAAGCCTGGAGCATTTCTCCTGCAAGGTCACTGACGATTATTAATATTTAACACTAAAAGCGACTCGCTGACAAACGTTTCACGTTAAACCAACGGCAGTGTGCTCCGAAACAGCCGCTTTTTTTTAACCACCTCCGTGGCATAATGATTAGTCCATTCGTTTTACACCAAGAGGTCGCGGGTTCGATTCCCGACGGGATCAACTTTGTAGGACTCCGCTTGGTTGGTAGTTGGGCATTTCCATAGCCCGCCTGGCTAGCTACCACCATCTTATCTAAGTCTTGCCGCCAAACATCAGTGTTAACAGCATTAATGTGTTCCGGCTTGAAGAGAAGATAGACAGATCCCCATTGCGTTGGGGAATCTTGGTAAGTCCGCTTCCATCTTCGGCATCATCGTCACTTACTATCAGAGTTTAAACAAAACAGCCCCTCCGGCTTGGAATAAGGCCACCCCATCTCTTCCAATGGGTGTTTTAGTCGCCGTAGGATGGGCAGCAGCGTCCTTTTCACTGCACACTGCGACCGCCAACCCGCCTGCCAAGCGTGGCGATAACGGCAATACCCCCCCCCCCCCCAAACGAGGGATGGCCTATGTCCAGCAGTGAACGTCCTTTGGCTGATGTAATAATGATCATCATCATAATAAGCCAAAGCAGGCTGTTTAGCACTTTAACTTTATTATATCAGCTCATATACGTCCCCACCGAGGGGCTCGAGCCTACCCTGAATCAGGGCGGTAAGGCCTTAGTCGACCACGCGGGCCCAGTGCGGGTTGGTCGACTTCACACACAACCTTCGAGTTTCTTCGCAGGCGTGTGCAGGTTTCCTCACAGTGTTTTCCTTCACCGTTAAAGCAATCGGTAATTATATTATGTACGTAAGTTTTTGAAAAACTCATTGGTACATTGGCCGTCCAGATTTGAACCCGGTACCTCTGGTTAGATGGACCGAGTCGTTACCGGTTGAGCCACCGACGCTTTTTTTTTAACTTAACTTAATCATACATTAATATACCTACACAATTCGGTGATTGTGCGCAAGAACTACACAACCTCATTCTTCCAGCTCCATTTCACTTTCGGTCAACGAGACGTAGGCAGGGTGTCCACCAATTTGTTTTCAATATTCCGCCTTTTCGCACAAGTTACGCTTTCTCATTTTATTATTCGGACAGCGAAGGAGTGAAATTCCTTGCCTGCGTCAATGCTTTCTTACAGTTATGAGGGCCTTCAAGGCGAGAGTGAATAGGCATTGATTAGGTTTGCTTGTAACTTCCTCGACTGACTGCACTGTCACTTTCCATTATGTGAGTTGCCGTCAAACGCTGTCAAAATTTTAAAAAAAGGTACGTAGATATTAATATAAAAGTTATCAGCAACAAAATATAGGTAATTTATTAAAGTAATGTTTACAGTTCTGGAGTGGCGCACAGGAAGACGTAGCATTTGCAGATCTCCCATTCGGTAGACCAACGACCTGGTGAAGGTCGCGGAAAGCCGCTGGATGCGGGCAGCGCAGGACCAGACGTTTTGAAAATCCTTGGGGAAGGCTTTGTCCAGGAATGGACGTCGTACGGCTGATAATGAATGAAAGAAATATAGTATACAAACATACCAAATACCATCTACATGTTAGATACCACTAGGAATTAAATGAATATTCAGGAGCGAACCACACACGGCCATTCCAACTAAGATTCCCTGTACTTTAGGAACCAGACAGAATGCCAAATGGGACCAGTGGCGCACCGGGAGCCGGGTCGTTCCTTTCCTTCTAATATGGTGGAGGAGAGCGATGGCTGACTCTCGCGTTATACTCGTGACGGGGTGCTGTCCGTGTGAACTGGCCTACTCCTGTCAAAGGCATTAATGACATTCAATGATTTTTATGTATAACTTTTCGTGTCATATTGTTTTCATGTTCTAATGACATATCTGGTTTATATCAAGGATTGAATTTTGACGTTATTAACTAATTATTGTTTTTTTCTTGTTTCTTCACATATGACATTGTTATTATTATTTTATGACTATCAGAAAGAGTGTAATTTGCACCTATTTTGGATAATTATATTGAATTAAATTGAGATACTGAATACAAATAGATATTAATTAAATAACCAGACACACAGCAGACAAATCTATTCGTCTTAAGATCGTTTGCCTAGAACAGGCAATAGCACTGACAACTACGCAATCCGTTCAGTCTGAATTAAACCATGAACTCCCTGTGTGGAGGAAGATAATCCAACAACTGCGCCACAAAGAGCTAATCTCCCTAACCTTTTCTTGCTACCCCCATTCAAAACTTTATAAGCTTCACCTTAATACTTGCTTAATTATTCAAGATTAGGTTTAAAGTTTTGGCGTAACGGAGTGTGATAAGCAATTTAAAGTATTTAAACTATAGGGTCCCCAGGAGGTTCGAGTTTCCATACAAACATAGTTTCGCTTCTTTAATACAAAAACTACATGCCGGATTGAATCCAAACTTTGCGAATATATTGAGTAGACACATAACGATGTTCGTAATTAGTTTTCATCGTAGTAAATTGAAACATAACTAAACGAAGGCTTAAATTAGTTTTATACTGAAAGTTTGAAACTTGTCTTATTTTTTCCGTTTTATATTAGTACATCGAAAACTAATTACAAACATCTATATATTGTGTCTACTTAATATATTTGCAAAGCTTGGATTCAATCCGACATGCAGTTTTTGTATTAAAGCGGAACTACATTTGTATGGAAACCCGAGCCTCCTGGGGGACCCTTATCCTCTCAAGCGGGACGGTTACCTATAGGTACCTATAATTTAGTTGCGTCATTGGAATTTGAAAAAAATATACGAAAACTGTTGCGATCTTTGTCAAACTATACCATTATGCTGTGGAGGGACTGATACATCAATATTTAAAGTTTATTGGCGTAATTCCATAGATCACATCTCTACAAAAAAAAAAATTGCCCTGCATATCTTAGCAAATTTTGATGTTATCAAGTGCCCAGATTACGAATTTATTCATGAAAGTATATTGAATGTGCTCTTGTTGTTATGATTATTGCATATCTTGTATTTTGATCAATTATCGGTTTGTTAGTAATACAATTTATTTTCCCAGTCATGATTAGAGAAAATAGAGAGCAAATCCTACAAAATCATTGATAGTTTCATTAATTGTGAGCATAAATATATCCAAAATCGATCTTATATCTAGTACAACAAAACCACTGTAGACCCTTGTAATTCTTACAAAATACAGGTTTTTAAACTATTAAGTGTCAGATTTCATACAAACGTCAAACGGGCTTCGCCCGCGTAGAAATCGTTTTTGTAACTGTATAGCTGGTGCCAGCGACTTAGGAAAATGGTTGTCATGGTTAACAATTTATTTCTAATAGCTCTTGCCCGCAGCTTCGCTTGCGTGAACATAGTTTCGCGCAAGCCGCAACTTTTCTCTAGATCCCTTCAGGAGCTATGTCGGGCTACATTAACTAGTAGTCTGTGTCACTTTCCAACCCCACAACTATCACTGTGAAAAATAGTGCGTCAATCCTTTGCTTCATTGCGACGTGACAGAATTTAACTAAAAAGAGAGAGAGAGAGAGTCAACAGCTATTCCACGGAAACCACTTAAAAAATCGGGATACAAATCCAGGTCCTAATCTGTTTACTTAGCAAATTTAACCCAGGTCTGTTCAGCGGTTCTGGCGTGATGGAATAACAAGCATCCATCCAACTAAACTTTCACATTTGTAATGTTAGTAGGATTAGACTTTCCTAACAATGTAAATGTCGCAGCCGGTATGTAGAATCCGACGATTATCAAAACAGCGCACTGCTCTGCAAAACGGCGGATTTTGCGCCGCTTTGTAAACTAGGTATAAAAAAAGGGTAAAAAAAACTCCGAATAAGACCGATGAATTCTTCTGCTGTGATGCATTCTGCTACCCAGGGGGAGAAGCCTCGCTTCGAGAGGCTCTTTGACTGTATAATTAATCAAACCTGATCGATTTACAATATGTTACTCAGTAAGTGAGTGAGTGATCTATCCGACCGATTTCGGTCATGGCGACCACTTCGACTCCTAGTCGGTTTGCCGCGCGTGCGCTCGAAGATGGTTTAGTTTTCGCAGCGAAACTCCTCGCGCACTGAGGGAATTTATGTATGAAACCCTCGTAACTGTATGAAATGGTCGCAGGTGGTCGAGCCTTTAACTGGTCGCGTTTGGTATCAAGGTCAGCTTTACACTGATCCTCGAACTCGCGCACTTGCCTATGTATCCTGGTTAATCAGTAGTTTTTACACAAATCGGCGCCTCATTCAATGCGGCGTACTTAATTTCAGCCGTATTGCAATCCGGCTGAACGTGATGTTGCCGAATTACAAAACGACGCCGTTTTACAATCCGGCGTTATTCAGCGCGCTGTTTTGCAAATCAGCGGATTCTACAATACGTACGGATGCGACAAGATATTTTACTGAGACATTGTCTACGGTTATTCTACGATCACTTACAATTGAAGTTCGGTGATAGTGCGACTAACATAAACAAAAAACCGGCCAAGTGCGAATCAGAACCGCACACAAAGGGTCCTGTACCATCATAGATGGCGCTAGTTTCTTGACATTTAAAAAAACGGCTTTTGTATGGCGACCCCCTTATTTTTTTTTACTTTTTCTAATTTTAGTATTTGTTGTTATAGCGGCAACAGAAATACATCATCTGTGAAAATTTCAATTGTCTAGCTATCACGGTTCATGAAATACAGCCTGGTGACAGACAGACGAACAGACGGACAGTGAAGTCTTAGTAATAGATGGTAATAGGCTCCCGTTTTTTACCCTTTGGGTACGGAACACTAAAATAAAAACCTATAGCATAACCATACACGATATGGTGCCACCTAGCGATACTGTTAACATTGTTGGAAACCTCAAATTAAAGGTTCGTATCGGATATTGTTACATCGAAAGATGCTAAGTCAATTAATAAAATAAGCATAAAAACTTATTCTCTCCTTTTTTGGCCAGTCGGGTAAAAATGTATTCCTATATCACTCACGGGATCAAGACGAATCTAACTACACCTTGTACTTTAAAATCCTTACTAATATTGTAAACGCGAAAGTTTTTGTATTATATGGATGTATAATGTTTGTTACTCTTTCACGCAAAAACTACTGAAAGTATCTTGATGAAATTTGATAGGTAGACATATTAGGACCTGGATTAACATAAAGACGCACTGCGCATCCTCGGAGCCAGTCATAGAAACTATGTCCACGCGGGCGAAGCTGCGGGTAAACTAGTTCATTATAAAGTTTAGGCTTCAAACTCAGCCGAAGCAACAGGCAGTCTGTCACATTCGCCGCGCTTACTTTTTGCAGTGCGTTGAATTCCGCTGAATAAATAAATATTAATCATATAAATCTCGTGTCACAATGTTTGTCCCCAATGGACTCCTAAACCACTTAACCGATTATAATAAAATTCGCACACCATGTGCAGTTCGATCCAACTTGAGAGATAGGATAGTTTAAATCTCAAATTATACTTAGTCGCAATTTTAATTAAGAATCCAGAAATTCCGTAACGAAGAAAAAAACTTCACGCTCGGTTGCCATGGCAACAATAGCGGTTGTCAAAACAAACATATAAGAAGATTTGATCATTTTCGGAGAATAATAAAACTGTTTTCATAAACTGTATATACCTCCATATGACAAAAAAGATTTGATTATTTTTTATTTATAAAATGCAAAAACATTTTTATTTAAGACACAGCTGTTTGTATTTATAGAGATAGGTACAAAAAGATTGTATTCCATATAAATCTTCTGTCCGTGTGTTTGTCATTGAACTCCTCCTAAATGGCTGGACCGATTTCGCTAATTCTTTTTTTTTCGAGTTCGTTATTGTCAGGAGAAGGTTCTTATGTAGGGTAGGGTAGGGAAGGGTAGTGTAGTGTAGTGTAGGGTAGGGTAGGGTAGTGTAGGGTAGGGTAGGGTAGTGTAGGGTAGGGTAGGGTAGTGTAGGGTAGGGTAGTGTAGTGTAGGGTAGTGTAGGGTAGTGTAGTGTAGGGTAGGGTAGTGTAGGGTAGGGTAGGGTAGTGTAGTGTAGGGTAGTGTAGTGTAGTGTATGTAGTAGGGTAGGGTAGTGTAGTGTAGGGTAGGGCAGTGTAATGTAATGTTAGGCGGTACGAAGTTCGCCGGGACAGCTAGTAATATATATAAATCTCGTGTCACAATGTTTGTCCTCAATGGACTCCTAAACCACTTAACCGATTATAATAAAATTCGCACACCGTGTGCAGTTCGATCCAACTTGAGAGATAGGGTAGTGTAGGGTAGGGTAGGGTAGTGTAGTGTAGGGTAGTGTAGAGTAGTGTAGGGTAGGGTAGTGTAGTGTAGTGTATGTAGGGTAGGGTAGGGTAGTGTAGGGTAGGGTAGGGTAGGGTAGTGTAGTGTAGTGTAGGGTAGTGTAGGGTAGGGCAGGGCAGTGTAATGTAATGTAAGGCGGTACGAAGTTCGCCGGGACAGCTAGTAATATATATAAATCTCGTGTCACAATGTTTGTCCTCAATGGACTCCTAAACCACTTAACCGATTATAATAAAATTCGCACACAATGTGCAGTTCGATCCAACTTGAGAGATAGGGTAGGGTAGGGTAGGGTAGTGTAGGGTAGTGTAGGGTAGGGTAGGGTAGTGTAGGGTAGGGTAGTGTAGTGTATGTAGGGTAGGGTAGGGTAGTGTATGTAGGGTAGGGTAGGGTAGGGTAGTGTAGTGTAGTGTAGGGTAGTGTAGGGTAGGGCAGGGCAGTGTAATGTAATGTAAGGCGGTACGAAGTTCGCCGGGACTGCTAGTAAATATATATGTTAAGACGTGAAACTGTACACTGTAAACTGGACTGCAACGGAAAGTATAACCGGGAACCAGTGAGTCGTACTTCCGCTATGGAGTATCAACTAAATAAAATAAACATTTTTCTGTCTAAGGCTCCATAGCCATACCGCCTAAGGCTAAGATAGGTAAATCCAAAATCCATGAAGCCGTTTAGGCTACAGAGCGTGCCAAAGAAATATACATACATGCATACAAACATACACACAAAAAACATAACCCTCCTATTGGCGCAGTCAGGTAAAAACACTAACATAGAAAGCTCCCTGCATTAGGCATATAGGCGTAATTCGACTTCTCGAAGAAACCAATCAGCTAACAGACTAACCTTATATGGAAAGCAATTTTTTTTTCGACTTGATCATTAGGTGCCGAGAATAAGTTGATCAGGATCACGAGTAAAACCCCTGCTTAAAAGGATGACGGCTTAAGACTATGTAAAAAGCAAAATGTCTGTCCTCCGCGCTCTCGAGCGATTTTTAACTTGCCATCTCGCTTAGAAAACACATCGGGTGCCGCTACTAATGGCAGTGGCTGAGTTCATACACAGGGTAAACACAATCGAATGTCAATAAAAACAACTTAACGTCACCAATATAAATAAAAACGGTCAAGTGCGAGTCGAACTCACGCATCGAAGGTTCCGTACCACCAAACCTCTGTTTAAGAATATTAAAACATCAACGAGTACCTACAAAAATGACACCTATTCATGTCAATTAAAAGAAGTCAGTGGCTCAACGGTGATGAGTCGGTAACCAGTGGTCCCGGGTTCAAGTCCGGACGGCCAATGTGCCAATAAGTTTTTCGAAACTTACGTACATATACTTACCGATTGCTTTAGAGGTGAAGGAAAACGTTGGAGGAAACCTGCACATCTGATTCCAGATGTGTATAAAGGTCGCGTTGCACACGTCCGTAGGTGTAAATCTAAATGCCCTTCACGTGACCACGGGTGATACTAAGTGTAACACCAGGCAGCCGCCGTCTATTCCTCGGATAAGATGGTTAATTGTGCCACACGATAAGAAGAATCAAAAAACATCATTTAAAAAGACAGAAAAATGTGTTTTTTTATTCAGTTCGGGATTATCAACGCAAATGCGGTCAGCGGTTGACCGGTTTTATTATTTATTGTTTTACTTTAGACTTTAGCGATTATGTTAGCTATATCGGTTACTATGGTTCTCTTGCGGATCTCCTCATTGATGATTCGATCGCGTAAGGAAATTCCGAGCACAACTCGCTCCATTGCCCTTTGGATGACCTTGAGCCTTCTTATGAGGTCCATTAGTAAGCGATTATGTCTCAGTTCCGTATGTCATCACCCTGAACTGAAGTGGCAGTGGTCAGGGCATATAGCTCGTAGAACAGATGGCCGTTGGGGCAGTAAAGTTCTCAGTGGCGACCGCGCATCGGAAAACGTAGCGTAGGCAGGCCTTCCACGCGGTGGACCGACAACCTGGTGAAGATCGTGGGAAGCCTATAACCATAACCACGCTATACTAAATGTTGTACTGTTTTGCCAAGATTGACGCATGTGTATATACCGGTTTCAAGATAGAGCAAAAACAAAAAAATATATTAAAAACCCGTTTTTTGCATGGAAATTTTATTTAATTTGATTATTTTTATATCTTTTAGTAAATCCGCCGTGGTACTATATATTCTATGAAAATTTAAACAATCAGCCTATTACGGTTCAACACATAGAGCCCTTTCAAGGTCAGGCAGATGGACGGATGAACGGACGGACTGCGTCGGCTTAGTAAGAGGGCTTAGACAAGATAGAACCTAAGTAATAGGGTCCCGTTACTTTCTAGTACGGAACTCTAAAAATAAAAAAAGGCTGCTTAAAATATATCCTATATAACTTCGATCATATACTTGTTCTTTTGTAAGGGACTAGCTTTATCCCGCGGCTTCGCCCGCACCGACATCGTGTTTATGGCTTTCTTTGAGGGTGAGTGATGCGCGAGCCGCAAGCCGTTTGCTAGCGTAGACACAAGTTTTCTCCAGATCCTTCAAGAACTATATCAGGCTATGCTAATTAGTAGTCTATATCACATCCCACCCCCTCTATTATCTCTGTGCAATATGTCTACCTCGGAGCTGAGTACAATCAGGAGTCAAGATGGGAGTATTATAAAAGGAGAAGAATGTGTGTTAAAGATATTTTGAAAGTTTGTTTGAAAGAGAGGAAGTGCAGGTACAACATCCAGGACCTTCCATGTAACTAATAAAAATGTTGATAAAAGTGAGATAAGCATGGATGAAATAATGAAAGCGTTGAAAAGTATGAGATTAGGTAAGGCTGCAGGGTATGACAGGATTACCGTCGAGATGCTGAGGGCTGGACAGGGCATAGTGGCTAGCCAGCTGTACCGCCTTTTCAATTTGTGCTGGAGAAATGGGCAAGTACCGGGAGACTGGTGCAAAGCCGTAATCATGCCATTGTATAAGGGAAAAGGGTCACGGCAGGACTGCATAAATTACCGCGGTATAAGCCTTCTCAGCGTCGCCAATTGAAGTGATCTCGAACAATTTTTAAGTAGGTAATAAGACATTAACTTACTTTTGTGTCAATTAATAGGGTTGGCAGGCATATAAAATATAGCTTCGTTTTAGGCAATAAAACTTATTACGGTGTAAAGATCCATAAAATGTAAAATTTTCAGTAAATCCCAAAAATTACGACCGAATTCTGTAACTGACGTCGAAATTTCTAAATGTGAAATCGTAAATGATCGCCCACCTTTCAGAATTCCAAATCATTAATTAATGAAATTAAATCTGATTTTGGAAAAGGTAATTTGAAGGTAAAATTGTAATGTTTCACGGTTGTATGTACAGTCGCGTCCATAAGTAAGACAAAATAATACTTAATAAAATTTTTGGGGCGATTTCGATCTAACGTATCAATTTTGATTCAAACGTCAGGAACTGATCAATTACAAGAATCTTGTGTTCATCTTTCCAAATCATATTTTATAGTATGAAAAATATATGGAAAATAATTATTTAATACATTGCGTTCCTCCTTGAATAGCACAAAAGTTTGCTCGTTTTGCGCTTATGGCACCCTATCTGCTTTGTGCATATGACGTCTATGTGACAGTAATTCGAACAATTTCACACTAAAATTTCGTTTTTGACAGTTGACAAAAATTAACTGAAATGAATTGTAGTGAAATACAGTATGAAGCGCTGTATGGAATAGAGAAGTAAAGGTTAGCTTAATTGTATTTATACACTACTTAAAAGATGAACTACTATTACTAAAATTAAGTTAAAAACCCCCGACATAATTTCAGCCAAATCGGAGCTACTTCACTCTCGTCGGCCATTTTGTTTTACGCAATTTTGATTATTTATTGCTTCTAAAATCTGCTTTGGATGTAGGTACATTGTTTTAGTTAATGCACCTCCTCCCTGTGTCTTGTCGTTTTGATAGGTAGTTGACCAGCTCTATAAATGGCTTAATGGATTTCCATTCAACATGACTAAGAACCATCTGGGTTAATTTAGCTTTTAGATAAAAAAACGCATTGAAATCGGTTCACTCGTTAGAGAGGTATGATGCTACAGACAGATACACAGATACACAAATACGTACACACGTTAAACGTTCAAAATTCCTATTTTTGCTTCCGTAGTTAACAAATTAATTAAGGAACTACTCCTCTCGAGGCTTGTGCCCAACGGTGGGGACGTATCTCTTACCGTTTCGACGGGAAGTTGACCGTCTCTAGGAAAGGCTGAATGGATTTCTATAAAATATGGCTAAGAACTATCTTGGTTCATTTAGCTTTCAAAAAAAACACCGCATTAAAATCGCTCCACCCGTTTAGCATCTGCTGCGGTAACTAACATGTACACGTACTTACAGACACACCGACAGACATATGCTTCAAACTTATAAAAATCCTCTTTTTGCGTCGACGCGACGCTTATAAAGTAGGAAAAGGATGCCATTTTTTGGGGCTTACATTGTTCAGGAAGCTAGCGAACAATAATATATTGGAAGAACTTGCTCGCTTACAAAATAATCTCACGAAATACCTTTTTATGTACTTTTTCATCCCTCACTTGTGATACAGCACAGATATTTCGTATGGCAGGAAGTTAAAATAAAAAGACAATTGACCCTAAGCTGGGCAAGCCAAATCATGAATCGTGATTAGTGCATTTTAATCATTAGCGACTATTTACAAAGGTTTTATTATAACTTTCTGTAGTTAACTGTACTATCTGAAACCAAAGTTCATTCAACCGAAAAATCGCAGTCGCAGCATTTATAATTACCGCTCAATCACGAGACTGGTACCGATACCAGTCGATTGTAGCCGAGAGGCGATACCGAGACCGGAACAATCGATTAGCTATCGGATCGGCCTCAATACTGGGAAATACCTTTTTCTTATTGCCTCTGCCAAAATAAATCACGTAAAAACTATGCACAAATTAATCGTGAATAGAATAAAAACACTTTTCTTATCTCTTTATTTTTTAACTTGTAAATTATTAATGAGTAACAAATTATTCAGTCCTAAAAACAATATTACACTAATTACAAATTTAAATGTATTTATATAAGGTGTAACAAAATTAGCTGATACTATTTTAACTGGTGCTTCTACCCATGAAACTGAACAACTCTCCCCATAAAACTAAATCTCAAAAAAAAAAATATAAACTTCCCATACTAAGTTGACTGATCAGCTGATCGAGTTAGTAATGGGAGAGCCAAATTGTTTTTTGCATTACATACATTACATTTTATTACATTAATTTATGGAGTCAGCGAGGAGCCGGAGTGTGGAGGCACGTCGATTTGTGAGGGAGAGATAAGGCGTCGCCTAGTTCAGAGGAGGCTTTGACCAGGCGTCCGTCACTTGCTCAAGGCCACTCGTTATATGCCTACCGCTAAGCGTATCGGAGACGATACAACGGACAGTAGGTTGACGCACGCTCGCCTGAGTGCTCGCACGTCACATTTACCGCTCTGACTATCGAAATGCCGAAACCACGCAATTATTGTGCAGTGGATGGGTGTTACAGTCAAAAGACAAATGAAAATTTGTCATTTTTTTCACTGCCGAGAGACGAACAAAGGTACCTTAGTTAATAGTATTTTAAATCTTTTGTATTTTTCGAATTCCCTTTTCTCATTCCTTTACAATTTATCATCATTTATACATATTAGAACAATGGTGGGTAGGTACCTACTATGTTAATCGTCGTAAATTAAGGATTTCAGGTATTATTTATGTGTTTTTTTTATATAAATAACAGTTACCTACTTAATGTCAGAACATAGTAGGTACCTAGCGTCGTCGTCGTGATTTATACTTTGTTCCAGATAACATTAGACAGAAGGTGAAATAGAAGTCAAAAGGTTATTTATGGTGAACACTTTCCTTATTTTACCTCAAAAAATATTCACAATAAAAATAACATAAGTAGGTATATTTCATTTGTATAACACAATTACTAAAGTAATTGTTTACTTTCGATTTTTGTTGTGGTTACATTTGTATTACGTAGGTACGTACACCTTTTAAATAAATGAAAAATGCTTGCTGTAAGGCTAAAGTGGAGTGCGTTTTTACTTTCATATTGTTGAAAGTACATATGAGACTTTCTACTAAGTTTCTCGTAAAGGACTATTAGATAGGTACACGGTTGTCATGGATATATGAACTAGCCTCAGAATACGGAAGGAACTAGCTTCAGTCCCTGCGGTGTCGGAGAAGGCAAGCGTTCCGTTGGTAGGACTGTACAATAGGGTACATCGCGGGGGGGGGGGGGGGGGGGGGAGCGGGGGAACCCTCCCCTAGAAGAGGGGAGTTAGGAGGGGGGTAGTTTTTGAGAAAATGAATTTTGAAAATTTGTATTGTAACATACTCTTTGATAACCACGCTTACGTTTCCGCGTGATGAAAAATCGCTACCGCTTGTTAAAAAAAGGTCATCTACTTCTATGACGGCGAAAATCGCGGCCGCTTATTAAAAAAAAATCATCCACTTCTCTGACGGCGAAAATCGCTACCGCTTATTCCAAAAAACCTTGAGGGGGATGTGGGAGTATCAGGGCGGGGAAAGCACGCGGGACGGGGGCATAGCCCGACTTTTATTACCAGGACGAATGTAAACGAAAAAATCTCAAGAATTTAGCACAGATTACTCAATAGTTACTTCGTAAACTATAGCTTGCATTCACAAGCCGTTTTTTGTTATGACTTGTAGATAGTATCAGAAAAACTATTTTCGTTACGTTTTTACGTAGCTTTCACTTAAAATAACAATAATTCAAGCTCACAATGAGGCCCTCTTAGGGAATGTTTTTGTATGAATAGTAGGTATGAAATTCTCCGTCAACTCAAGTAAAAAGCCAACTTTGATTAATTTTTCTCCGCTTTGCTCCTGTTTCCCTTTTGATTATTTGTTAAAATTATTTACGAGGTTTCGAATATTTTTGTCATTAAAATTTATTAATCGGGTATTCAGGGAAGGGAAAAATGCATCCATCATTTTATTAAACTCAAACATATTTGATCGACAAATATAAAATAATTGATTTTCTACAACATTCGTTTCATTACCAAAATCATCATAGGTACAACCCTAGCACATTCGCTCGATGACGCGCTTGCACGTGGGTCGCGCGGCGGGCAAAACAATCTCAACTCTCTGTATGCGTAGTTATGGCACATTTCTTCTCGCTACAAACAGCTGGTATTATTATTAAGATTTTGTAGGCTAATATAGCGTAGGTATTTAAGCTTTTGTATGGGAGTGATGTATCTGTTACGAAGTAACTACTTAGTAATCTGTGCTTTGACTCCAGCTCCGGATCGCTCCTGGTGCAGAGGCTGTCCATGGCCATTCAGCGCGGAAATGCAGCTTGTGTTAACCTTTGCACCGGGAATGACTAAGGTCGGATTGATTTAGGCATTTGTTTTTTAAACGCCTCTGTGGCGTTATGGTTAGTCCATTCGCTTCACACCAGTAGGTCGCGGGAACGATTCCAGGTGGGGCCCACTTGTAAGACTCGGTTTGATTGGTGGTAGGGCATTTTCTAAGCCCGCCTGGCTAGCTACAACCATCTTATCTAAGTCTTGCCGCCAAACATCAGTGTTAACAATATTGATGTGTTCCGGCTTGAAGATAAGATAGCCAGTTTCCCCATTGCGTTGGGGAATCTTGGTAAGCCCACTTCCATCTTCGGCATCATCGTCACTTACTTAACAGGGGCTTACCAATATAAAAGATGTTTTATTTAAGGTATTTTAGGTGTTTTATTTTAGGTAAGATTTTTAGGTATTGTAATTAGTGTGATATTATTTTTAGTACTGACTAGCTTTTGCCCGCGGCTTCGCCCGCGTGGACATAGCTTTTAAGACTCTTTTTGAGGGTGAGTGGTGCGCGAGCCACAATCAGCTCGCAAGCGTGGACATGAGTTTTCTCCAGGTACCTCAGGAACTGTATCGGGCTATTCGGATTAGCAGTCTTTGTCACTTCCCACCCCTTTAACAAATTCTATACAAAAAATCACTTTAATCCGTTGCTTCGTTGCGACGCCACCGACGTGCGCGAGCGTAGAAAACAGTTGTCCCCAGATCCCTCGGGAACTATGTCAGGATATACTTATTACTAAATTATATCATTTTCCACCTCATCTCTGTGCTAAAAATCACACCAACCCATTTTTTCGTTACGATTTTAAATAACTTAACGAACAAAGAGTATTATTTGAGTTTCCTCAGGAACTGCATCGGGCTATGATAATTTCCTCAGATAAAAAGTAGACTATTTCATTCCCGGAAATGGTCGTCGTGGAAATCCTTGGGGGAGGCCTTTGTCCAGCAGTGGACGATTTGTGGCTGATATGATGATGATGATGATTTCATTCCCAGTGATACAGGCTACCTGCATGCCAAATTTCATCAAGATTGGTAGAGGTGTTGAAGTGTGAATAGGTAACAAACAAACAAACACATTTTCCAATGACTTATATATTACTGTGACATTTTCACATTTATAAGGTTAAGAAAGGATTTCTAAATCTTAAATAACATATTATAGAGCGTCGGTAGCAGAACGGTTAGGGCCACTATCTCCTGTCCGGAAGGCCGTGGTTCGAATCCTGCCAATATCTATACGATTATCGATTTCATACTGGTATGTACGTTTATCTGACGCTCTTACGGTGAGAAAAACATCGTGAGGAAACCTGCACACGCCTGCGAAGAAACTCGAAGCTTATGTGTAAAGTCAATCAACCCGCAATGGGCCCGCGTGATCGTCTGAGGCCTGATCGCCCTAAGTCAGGGCAGGGCGAGCCCCTTGGTGGGGACGTATATAAACTGATATGATGAAATAACACATATACCAATATTATCAAAAAACTAATTCAAATCATTATATCAGTCTAGTAATAAAATTTCCTAAAAAGATTAATATGGGTCAAATCCTCGAGTCGTATCAGCTCCAAAGGAACCCATGACGCACTACTCGTTGCCGCGCTGGATCTCAATAGACAACCTTAGCAGCAGGTAGGACCTCTCTCGAAGGCGACGGCCAATCTCCTTTGTGAAGGCAAATGCCTCTGAGGGTTCAGCTGCCGGTTGTCTCACAGACCAGCGGCACAAAGCAGTAATTTGCCTCCAAGACCGAGTGCTTACTATGCTTCTTTCTCGACGCAAATTGAGCAGCAGTACCGTACGGGTGAGGAGTGAGGCAGAAAAAGTGGCATCCCAAAGCAGGCACGTTCCTCTCTGCCATAGCACCTGTTTAAACCCTCCGGCCTTTTGCGATCAGATCGACTAAAGCCCGGTTGCATCAAAGATGGAATATTCCATCTGGCCGAGAACAGTGCCCTCCGAGTGAGGTCATTAAGGAATTGGTGACGTGGGAATCTTCACAAACAAAGACCGCAACTCAGTGAGTGATGGCCAATTGCCTCCACCGTGGACCCGCAAATACATTGATGAGGTTCACAGATATTGATATTGCAGGCGGAGAGCAACTGCCACACGTTAGTCTCGCTAAAACTCGAGAACGGCTGGACCGATTTGGCTAATTTTGGTATTCAATTATTTGTGCAAGTCCAGAGGTTTAAAAGGTGAATAAATATGAAAATGCTTGGAATTAAATTAAAAAAATAATAATCAGTCAATAAATAATTAGTTTTAGGGTAGGGTAGTGTAGTGTAGTTAGGGTAGGGTAGGGTAGTGTAGTATAGGGTAGGGTAGTGTAGAGTAGGGTAGTGTAGTGTAGGGTAGGGTAGGTTTGCGTAGTGTAGGGTAGGGTAGTGTAGGGTAGGGTAGTGTAGGGTAGGGTTGGGTAGTGTAGTGTAGGGTAGTGTAGTGTAGTGTATGTAGGGTAGGGTAGGGTAATGTAGTCTAGGTTAGGGTAGTGTAGTGTAGTGTAAGGTGGAACGAAGTTCGCCGGGACAGCTAGTATGAAATAATATTTTAATGTTTTAATACAACTTAAGCGCGTTTTATTATCTCAGCAGTGCCATCTATTGACATTCTGCTGCTATGATTATAATGTGTGGTATGTGTAGCTAATATTATGTGGAAAAAGTACTCTATTGTTATTATTGTAAGTATCGATTGCATTCCTGTAGGAACCCTTAATTTTTTTGGGATTCACAATGTCCCAGTTTTAGTTCGCGATAAGGGTATCAACGTGTAAAATTTGATTGTAATAGGTCAAGCCACATTTGCATGGTGAGCCATTCTATAAATGAATGCTTTTGAATTTCCCACGGGAACTCTTGAATTTTCCGGGATAAAAAGTATCCTATATGTTAACCCAGGCTATAAGGAACCACCATACAAAATTTCATCAAAATCGGCCTGGTAGTTTTTGCGTGATGCGCGAACATACAGACAGACAGACAGACAAAAATTCCAAAAGTTGTTGTTTTGACCTCTATATCGTTAGTAATGTCCACCACAGTTATTATTTTCCAAAAATATTTCATGTACAGACGCGGCCCCGTTACAGTTTTATTATATTATAATATAATATATAATAAGAGAAGAGATAGAAAAATATAACATAATAAAAAAATATACATACATTTATCCATCATCGTAGTGAGTATTTTTAACTATAATTCATATACACCTTTAATTCATAGATTAGTAAATAATTTATAAAAAAAAAGTAAAGAAAACCTAAATGACAAAACGATAACATTATAATATTATTAATTCATAGATAGAAATTCGTCAAACCACAAACTTTAAGAGGGAACGTTAAGATTTGATTTTTTGAAGGTTTTTTTTTATAAATACAGACACCATGTTTAGTTTTTAACAAATTTAATCTGTTTTGTAATATTCTCTTAATACTGTCTAACTTTTTTATTGTTATTTATCTTGTTATTGTGTTTATTTTGGCGTTTCCCTGGAAAAAAATATAATATTGTGATTATTTCTCATAATGTACAAACTAAGCAATTATCCATTTCATCATCATCATCATTATATCAGCCCATGAACGTCCCCAACGAGGGGCTGCAACAATCAATTTAATAAATTCATTTTAATCTTCTGTGTATATATAAAAGGAAAAGGTGACTGACTGGTATATCAACGCACAGCCGAAACCGCCGAACGGATTTCGCTGAAATACAGGAATACAGATAGCAATTAGGACGTGGGCATCCGCTAAGAAAGGATTTTGGGAAATTCCCACGGAAACGGCAAAACACGGGATCTGTGCGGGCGAAGCCGCAGGCACCCACTAGTCGATTTTAAAATAATGTAAAGCTATCGCAAAACAAGTAAAACTTTTTTAATACTTAACATGGAGTCATAATTCACGAAAAATCATGGAAAAAAAATTAAAATGCGCCATTTAAATATTTGGTAGATTTTGTAGGTTGTAAAATCACAAACGACGCTCTTATGGTGAAGGAATATGTGAGCATCGGTGGCGTAACGGCTAGGGCCGCTGCCTCCTGTCCGGGAGGTGGTGGTTCAAATCCTGCTATCACGTACCAATGTGATTTCAAATTTAGATTTCATATGTACGTTTATCCGACGCTCTTTACGGTGAAGGAAAACATCGTGAGGAAACCTGCACACGCCTGCAAAAAAAAACTCGAAGGTTGTGTGTGAAGTCGACCAACCCGCACTGGGCCCGCGTGATCGACTAAGGCCCGATCACCCAAACTCAGGGTAGGCTCGAGCCCCTCGGTGGGGACGTATATGAGCTGATTTGATTGATTGAAAATCTCAAATCTCACACGGTGATCTGGCTCCAAACTACTATTTCCTGTTCTATGAAAACCAGATACTTATTTTAAGCTCAAACTTACATACATACATAATTAAACATAGAACATAGTAAACAACAATGCTTGCCCTGGGACCAAACCCACTACCTCAGCCCAGCAGGCAGGAACTAAGATCTTCATATTAGCCGATGGACGTCCACTGCTGTACAATGGCCTCCCCCAAGGATTTCCACGACGACCGGTTCTGCGCTGCCCGCATTTTAAAGATAAAGTTACTAAATTAATTAACCTTCATAATAAAAGTTTTTTTTTTTAAATTTACAATTGGTAAGCCCTTGGCATCATCCCACCTGATGGTAAGTGACGATGATGCCGAAGATGGAAGCGGGCTTACCAAGATCCCCAACGCAATGGAGAACTGGCTATCTTATCTTCAGGCCGGAACACATCAATGTTGTTAACACTAATGTTCGGCGGCAAGACTTAGATAAGATGGTAGTAACTAGCCAGGCGGGTTGAGAAAATGCCCTACCACCAACCAAACCGAGTCTTACAAGTTGACCCCACCGGGAATCGAACGCGCGACCTCCCGGTGTGAAGCGAATTGACTAACCATTACGCCACGCAGGCGGTTAAAATAATCTCATAAATGGGGTGATTTTTAATTAGTTCTTGATTGCAAAGGATATAAATGTACTCGTGATTACAAACAATTTTCCCAAAGAAACTAATATATCACATATGAAAAAAAAATTTTGGTCCTCGATACTTTTTTTCCGATTTGATAACTTTTTTTTATATATTTTTTTTTATTAACAATTGGTAAACGCTTGACAACATCTCACCTGGTAGTAAGTGACGATGTTGCCGAAGATGGAAGCAGGCTTACCAAGATTCCCCAACGCAATGGGGAAACTGTCTATCTTATCTTCATGCCGGAACACACTTGTCATGTATCGAGGGTTAATCATTATTTTTCTGATTTGTCATATAGTTTCTTTGGGAAAGTTGTTTGTAAACACAAGTACATTCATATCCTTTGCTATCAAGAACTAATTAAAAGTCTGTTTGTATGTTTGTTTCTAAACTCTTTATTGCACAAAATATACACTTAAAATAATATTTAAAAAAAGTTAAGGTTAAGTACAAAGGCGGACTTATCCCTTAGATAGAGGGATCTCTTCCAGTCGACCTTTGGAATAATAAATAGAGGACTTAACTAGGACAAAGAAACACATAATTACTTACAAAACAGTAAAAGAACATGAATACAACTATTATTACATCTAAACTTACGTAACCTAATTTTAATAAATACAAACTCAATGTAATAAATCTAACATATAAATAAATATGATACATAAGTCACTCTGTATATTTCATAATCTTCGATCAATCAAGCAATTATGAATCATTCATTAGCGGTAAGATGCGGCTAAACATTAAATGCTTTGTCTTTGTTACAGGTGGGCAGAGAAAAGTAACTCACGGATGTTAACGGGACTCCCGTTCCGGACCGGTACACTCGGCGTCGCAGTTTCGCAGCCATCGGTACAATTCAACGCACGTAAAAAAAGCTCCGAGCGACCTACCTGCGCAGTGAATGAATTGCGGGCCAAATTGGTGGTAAGGGGTGAGGCGCGACGGGGGAAACACGCGTCTCTCTTGTTTGCTGTCGCGTGATTGGTTCGCCAGTTGTCATTTGTTTCCCGCCTGCGCAAACACATTCCCACCACTTGACCACTGGAGCTTTTTTTACGTGCGTTGAATTACAGTTCACAATGGCGAATAACCATGTTTTTTTTACGTGACAACGTCTAATAAATCGATGGACGCCGGCTGCACGCACGAAAAAGGTTGACTCATTGTCCCGTTACGCTCATTGTCCCGTTACGCTAATTGACTCGTCGTCATCATCATCATCATCATATCAGCCGAAGGAAGTCCACTGCTGGACATAGGCCTCCCCCAAGGATCTCCACGACGACCGGTTCTGCGCTGCCCGCATCCAGCGGCTTCCCGCGACCTTCACCAGGTCATCGGTCCACCGAGTGGGGAGGCCTGCCTACACTACGCTTTCCGGTGCGTGGTCGCCACTCGAGAACTTTACTGCCCCAACGGCCATCTGTTCTACGAGCAATGTGCCCCGCCCACTGCCACTTAAGTTTAGCAATTCTGAGAGCTATGTCGGTTACTTTGGTTCTCTTACGGATCTCCTCGTTTCTGATTCGATCACGCAGAGAAATTCCGAGCATAGCACGCTCCATTGCCCTTTGGGTGACCTTGTGCCTTCTTATGAGGCCCATAGTAAGCGACCATGTCTCAGTTCCGTACGTCATCACTGGCAACACACATTGGTCAAAGACCTTGGTCTTAAGACACTGCGGTATCTGGGACGCAAAGATATGACTCGTCATAAAGGTATGCAATCATTTCATCAATGTTTTGTTATGACGTTGACACGTTAAACCGACTTTACAGACAACCAATTTTTTGCTTTAATAAAAGCTCATTCATATAAGAAACGGTATACAAAAAATATTTTTGAATAACTATAAAAATAACCAAGATATAGCCATTCTTCTTCTTTTCGTGTGAAAGCGTCTTTATATATATATTATCAATGGCGTGCCACTTGAACCGCGCTTTGCGTTGCCGACATGAGATCCGCGATGGTACACTGTGGTCCACTCAGGCAGGTACTCAGGTGCGCTGTGGTTTGGGGTAGTCCACAGGAGCATGAGGTATCTACGTTTTCTGGTAGGATGTTCCATTTGCGTAGATGGTCCTTTGTACGGGCTACGCCGGAGCGAATACGATTAAGCGCTCTGTATATAGCCATTGAAGGTTTACCTAGAGGTAAACCGCTAAGCCGATAACCGGTAAGCTCGCTAAGAGATAGATCTCTTTCTAGCAAAACAAATGTAGCATAGAGTTTATATGGACCGTGAGTTTCATGTCGTCACATTTACTTATATATCGGATCTCTCTGTCTAATTATTAGTGTAAAAATGTTTATGTCTTCCGTATTTCTTGGCCGATTTCAATTTTCATTTCACTTTTTGACATGGTTATTACGGTATTTTTATATTTTGTTAAAAAATGCGATAAAAAAAATCATGCATATTATACCCTATTTACTCAGTCAAACCACTTCTGGGGCACGGGTCTCTTCCGAAACTAGGGACGGTTAGGATAGGACATACACGGAGGCCAGGTACGGGTTGGTGGAGGTTGTAAATTTTCGTACAAAAAAAACAATTTTTAAAAGGTATTTTAGAGGTTTTTTTTTATTTATTTTTTTATTCACAATTGGTAAGCCCTTGGCATCATCTCACCTGATGTTAAGTGACGATGATGCCGAAGATGGAAGCGGGCTTACCAAGATTCTCCAACGCAATGGAGAACTGGCTATCTTATCTTCAAGCCGGAACACATCAATGTTGTTAACAATTCAAGGCGGCAAGACTTAGATAAGATGGTGGTAGCTAGCCAGGCGGGCTTAGAAAATGCGCTAACACCAACCAAACCGAGTCTTACAAGTTGACCCCGCCGGGAATCGAACCCGCGACCGAGGTATTTTTGATTTAGCTCTATCGTAAAAACGGTAATACATGAAAGCGTGAAACTTAGTTTAATTAAAGTTCTTATCCTGAAGTAAAACAAAAAATAATAAAAACCGATTAAGTGTTAGTCGTACTCGCGCTAAGGCGTCCGAACTGAATAAAAAAAAATATATGGATCGTTTATTTCTCATAATAGCCTTACAGTAAAGTATGTAATAGTACTAAAACGCTTATAGTGTACATAGTATACGGTAAACAGAAGAAAGTACTTAAGTAAATAAATTAAAAAAAAAAACATATTTCAATCGCTTGCTTTATTGTCTTTTGTATGTAATCTGAATAGGTATCATCGCATAGTTGTGTCACACCCTGGACTCTTTTTTTTTTTTTTGACAATTGGTAAACCGTTGACAATATCTCACCTGGTGGTAAGTGACGATATTGCCGAAGATGGAAGCGGGCTTACCAAGATTCCCCAACGCAATGGGGAACTGGCTATCTTATCTTCATGCCGGAACACACCAATGATATCAACATTGATATTTGGCTGCAAGACTAAGATAAGATGGTGGTAGCTAGCCAGGCGGGCTTAGAAAATGCCCTACCACCAACCAAACCGAGTCTCACAATTGACCCCGCCGGGAATCGAACCCGCGACCTCCTGTATACTTCATACAACGGGCCAGGAATGACGGAACCTATACGTTCGACAACGAAACTGTAACCAATCTGTATCAATATCAATATGGTTGAAGAAGGGGTGAGAGCGCAATCTAAAGGGCGGCAGGGAGTGTTCATACTGTATGTTAGTACTAATATATATACTTTGGTTATATAATACAAACAAACGTACAGTTCACGAATGATTCGGACTGTACATTATACCCGAAGCCAGGCCGAAGCTCAAAGTGAGATCAATCATTATTAGGCGTGTCGAATTGTTTGAAGACTCACATACTCACATTATGGCCACGTCCGTTATTTTATTTGATCAATGCTTTACACATACTGTTTTTTTTTATCTGGAACACGTTTTTACTGTCTTTTGGTTATAAGTGATATAGAGAGCCATTTCGTAAATCTTGAAGTCAGATTTTTGGACAATCACATAACCTTCTTTCTATATTTACTACTTCGTAAAAACGTAAAAACCGTTCAAATGCGAGTCAGAACCGCACACATAGGTTTCCGTACCATCAGACTAGATGGCGCTAGTACAAAGGTTCCATACCATCATACTAGATGGCGCTAGTTTCTTCACGTTTAAAAAAAAACACGTTTTTGTATAGAGACCCCCCCTTCTTGTTCTTAATTTTTAGTATTTGTTGTTATTGCGGCAACAGAAATACATCATCTGTGATAACTTCAACTGTATAGCTATCACGGACAGACAGACAGACGGACGGACAGCGGAGTCTTAGTAATAGGGTCCCGTTTTTACCCTTTGGGTACGGAGCCCTAAAAAATGTCAGCCGCTACTCAACGTCGTGGTAGAAATTAACGTAATGATTGGGTTCTTTTGTCGACAAAATACCTTGTCATAGAATATTTACCCAACGAACTTTGACAATAGACTTTTCTACTCAGAGTTTCTAATTATAGCTTGGGGCTGACGTTTTCATAATTTTGTTTTATTTATAAAGTATCTCTTTAATAGTAGGGATACTCACTCGATTATCGATATCGATAACCAAATTAATTATCATGAACGAGGAGAACCCGTGCTGCTCCGCAGCATTTTTTTTTATTATGGGCATCGAGAGTGCGCGGCGAGCGACCCGCAATCTGCGCAAGCGGCTCGCTTTCGTTGTTGAGCGGTGTGCAAGAATGCACCTAGCTTCCCTCCAACTCAACCAATGTAGGTGATCAATAGCTCAAATAAAAGAGCTTGTTACAGCAAGTGTTTTTAAACCAAAACTAATCGCGTACTTTAACTAGAACCGGTGATATTAAGAAAGAAAGCTATGAAAATCACGTTTGGGTATAACTTAAGAAGGACGAAAGTTAGGTGATTTCCAATGCTTGATGACAAAGAAGTGCTTCAGTACCTTTCATTTAAAAGGAAATAATGGCCGGCCGGACTTGAAATAAATTTCATATTTTTTAAATTTATTTGAGAAGGGCGAAAGTTAGGTGATTTTTAATGATTGATGAAAAATCGATGCATAAATACCTTTAAAAAAATCATTTAAAAAAGGCAAATCAGTTGGATAGAACGGCCAGACGGATCGGACTAGATTTCATAATTTAGTATAATATGTTGGGAAGGGCGAAAGTTTTCAATGCTTGATGATGACAAATCTGTGCAACAATACCTTTCATTTCAAAAAAAGCAAATTGGTTCGATAGAACGGCCAGGCGGACTCGTATTACATTCTAGATGGGAGCGCAGTGCGCGAGCCGCTAGCCGCTCGCGTGGGGTGATTTCTTATACGTGACGACAAATCTGTGATTCAAAACCTTTTATAAAAGAAAAAAAGTAAATCGGTTGCATAGGACGGCCTTATGGACTCGCATTACATTTCATCAATTATTTTAATATATAGAACATTGGTTGTTTTTCTATGCGTTTCTTTATATATTAGTACAAACGTACCTTTGCACTCGATTTTGACCCACTTTAAACGGACAGATTTAATTCAAACTTTGTACATTTCTCAAGAATCAGTGATAACACATTAATTTCATAAGTTTATCAGAATATCCTGAGCTACAAATTTAAAAATAAATGTATTTTAAAAAAAAAAACACGCTTTTAAAGCACATCAACTTAAAAAGTGAAAAATAGTTCTTAATATAAGCTGAAAACAATAATGAACGAATATTACTAGGTATTATTGTGAAAAAAACGTGGGGCGCTTTGTATCTTTTTTTATATCGAGCAATCCACGCTTTTTTCACAATAATACCTAGTATTTTTCGTTCATTATTGTTTTTAGCCTAAATTAAGAATTATATTTCACTTTTTAGTTTGCTGTGCTTTAAAAGCGTGTTTTTTAGTTTTTTTAACGGCATTTTTTTAAGTTGTACAAGTACTTGTACAAGTACTTGTACAAGACCACACGTTTGCCTGTCAACGATCTGGCTGAAGGCCCAAAAGCCAGACTAACCCGACCACAGAACAGGTAACCTGTTCTGTGAACCCGACACTATACCGAAGATATCCCGGACTTCAGCCTGTACGAGATTAGAATGGCTCTCAAACAGCTCAAGAACAACAAGGCACCGATTGATGATGGCATTACGGCTGAACTTCTGAAAGCAGGTGGATCACCGGTACTAAAAGCTCTACAGAAGTTATTTATTTTCGTTATACTCGAGGGACAAACGCCTAAGGCATGGCACAGAAGTGTGGTCGTGCTTTTCTTCAAAAAGGGTGACAACGCCCTGCTGAAGAACTACAGACCCATCTCACTTCTGAGCCATGTCTACAAGCTGTTTGACGACTTCCAGCCTCCCGAACAAGCCGGTTTCCGAAAAGGCTTTAGTACCATAGACCACATACATACGCTGCGGCAGATTATACAGAAGACCAAAGAGTACAATAAGCCACTATGCTTGGCGTTTGGCGTTTGTGGACTATAAGAAGGCCTTTGATCAGTTAAAACCTGGGCTGTGCTACAGTCTCTCCAGCGGTGCCAAATTGACCATCGATACATCGAGGTGTTGAAGTGTCTGTATGAAAACGCCACCATGTCGGTTCGCCTCCAAGATCAGAACTCGAAACCTATCCAGTTGCAGCGAGGGGTGAGACAGGGAGACGTTATATCTCCGAAACTGTTCACCGCTGCCCTGGAAGATGTTTTTAAGCTTCTGGACTGGGGTGGACTCGGCATCAATATCAACGGCGAGTACATATCCCACCTCCGATTCGCAGACGATATCGTGGTCATGGCTGAGACTATGGAAGACCTAAGCACAATGTTCGATGGCCTTAGTAAAGCCTCTCAACAAGTGGGCCTTAAAATGAACATGGACAAGACGAAAGTAATGTTAAATGTCCGTGTCGCACCCACCCCTCTAAAGGTTGGAGACTCTAAACTGGAAGTTGTTGACGAATATGTATACCTGGGACAAACAGTCCAGCTAGGCAGGTCCAGCTTCAATTAAGAGATCAATCGACGAATCAAACTCGGCTGGGCAGCGTTCGGGAAGCTTCGCAATATCTTCACGTCCCAAATACCGTAGTGTCTCGAGACTAAGTGTTGCCAGTGATGACTTACGGAACTGAGACATGGTCGCTTACTGTGGGCCTCATAAGAAGGCTCAAGGTCACCCAAAGGGCAATGGAGCGTGCTATGCTCGGAGTTTCTCTGCGTGATCGAATCAGAAACGAGGAGATCCGCAGAAGAACTAAAGTAACCGACATAGCTCTCAGAATTGCTAAACTGAAGTGGCAGTGGGCAGGGAACATAGCTCGTAGAACAGATGGCCGATGGGGCAGTAAAGTTCTCGAGTGGCGACCGCGCACCGGGAAACGTAGCGTAGGTAGGCCTCCCACGCGGTGGACCGATGACCTGGTGAAGATCGCGGGAAGCCGATGGATGCGGGCAGCGCAGGACCGGTCGTCGTGGAAATCCTTGGGGTAGGCCTTTGTCCAGCAGTGGACGATTTTTGGCTGATATGATGATTTTTTTAAAAAGTATCGATTCTGACATGACGTGTCGAGCTTAAGTAAGAGTATGTAACTAATTTATTTGTATTTTTGTAAGTGACGATGATGCCAAAAATAGAAGTGGACTTAACAAGATTCCCCAACGCAATGGGGAAGTGGCTATCTTATCTTCAAGCCGGAACACATCAATATTGTTAACATTGACGTTTTGCGGCAAGACTTAGACAAGATGGTGGTAGCAAGCCATGCGTTCTATGAAAATGCCCTACCACCAACCAAAACCGAGTCTTACAAGGAGACCCCGCCGGGAATCGAACCCGCGGCCTCCTGGTGTGAAGCGAATGAACTAAAATTACCCCACTGTGGTTAAAGGTACAGGTTTCGTTTTCTAAATTATTGATGACTAGCTTTTGCCCACGGCTTTGCCCGCATGGACATCGTTTTTATAACTGTCTTTGATGCGCGAGCCGGATATGAGTTTTCCTCAGATCCCTCGGGAACGAATGTCTGGATATGCTAATTAGTAAATTATGTCATTTTCCCCCTCAACCATCTCTGTGCAAAAAATCACAATACATTGTTCAGTTGCGATATAAAAGAAATTAACAAAATCAAAGAGTATTTTTTCAGTTCCCTCAGGAACTGCATCGGATTATGTTATTTTCACAGAATAAAAAGTAGTTAGTAAGTAAGTAAGTAAATATACTTTATTGCACGCCAAAAAACAATACTCGACTTATAATTTGTAATATACATAGTAGCCTTTGGTCTTACCCGCGACACAGGCTACCGGCATGCTTCAAGATTGGTCAAGGTGTTGAAGCGTGAAAAGGTAACAAAAAACACATTTTCATATTTATAATGTTGGTAAGGAAAAACAAGCAAATAATGTTAGTTTTGTATGAAAACACGTAAACGACAACAAAATTGAACTTATTAAATTTATTGAAAAAAATCTATCAACCTAGCTTTTGTTTTGACTGATAACCTATCAAAACTTTGTCAAAATGGGTTAAAATTTAAGAGGTAAAAAACGCTGACGCCGTTTGAATGAAAAGTCGCAGCTTCAGAATCCTTTTAAGAATGGGATATTATGTATAAAGTTTCCGCCTTTGGTTTACAAATAATGTGTTTAGCATTGTCAATTATCTATTGCACTAATAGCACTGCTCCCCAATTAGCTATTGCACTAATAGCACTGCTCCCCAATTAGCTATTGCACTAATAGCACTGCTGCCCAATAATATATTGCACTAGAAGCAATGCTCCCCAATTATGTATTGTACTAATAGCACTGCTCTCCAATTATCTATTGCACTAATAACACTGCTTCCCAATTAGCTATTGCACTAATAGCACTGCTGTCCAATAATATATTGCACTAATAGCACTGCTCCCCAATTAATTATTACACTAATAGAACTGCTCCCCAATTTTATATTGCACTAAAAGCACTGCTCCCCAATTGTGTATTGCACTAATAGCACTGCTCTCCAATTATCTATTGCACTAATAGCAGTACTCCTCAAATGTTATCTAATGCACTAATAGCACTGCTCTACAAATGTTATCTATTGTACTAATAGCACTGCTCCCCAAATGAACTTTGGATTGAGTAATTTGGTCACAAGTCATCTCATATGTGTCCTACTTTCTTTACAAATATTACCAATCAAAAGGGTGTAATCGACATTTGTGTCCCAACACTATTACGGTGCTGTCGCAACCACAAGTCGATGGTTCAAAGAGACACGATTTTGCGGTCAGTCACCAAAAAATGTAAATTATATACATCTGCGGTCGCTCTTTTGTTATTAAAACGAGAATTTAAAGTTTTACTTTTAATGCTATATTTTAAAGATCTCTGTAAATGTGCCTTTTTGAAAGCTTTTAACTACTTGCAATGTTTTTTTGTGTGTAAGTTAGTTAGTTTTTATCTTGCGATCGATTTTAGAGCGACTTCCAGGGCTCCGATTAAGCTGAAATTTGCTATAAAGCCGTATTCCGGGTCCGGTGACTATACATCCTCTTGGTATTTTGAAGTTGATCTGATGATGAACTTTGGAGATGGAATCAAGGTCCCAGGACTGTCTTTTATTTTCAATAGAATAGTAGGAAATACTGTTTTTTTTTATTCACTGTGGTCACCTTTTTTAACCGACCTCAAAAAAGTAGGAGGTTCCACTGTATGTATTTTTTTAAGTATGATCACCGATTTCTCCGTCAGTTGTGAACCGATTTTCAAAATTCTTAGAGTATACTCCTGAGGTTGTCCCATTGTCACCAAGTCAGGATCTGATGATGATCCTAGGGATCCCAGGGAAATCGAGGTCAACCCTCAAATTTTACACTCACATAATACGTTTCGTGTATTTCTGAAACTTTTCAATTATTTGCGTCTGGTAGTCATCATCTCATGTTGATGAGCTGGTGATGGAAGGTACAACTCCTTAACGGTTAGGAGTGGTAGGATAATCAATTGCAATATGATTAGGTTTAACATTGTTTGGATGCATTGTCACTAAAAATAAAAATAAAAGTTCAAAAAAACTAAAAACCGACTTTATAAAGAACTTCACTCAAAGTTATGAAATAATAATGAAATTTACTAACAATAACAAAATCAAAGGTAGGTACCTACCAAAACAAATTAGGGACCTACATTTTCTTTGAGGTTGGTACCAGCAGAGCCATCGAAACTAGAACATTATTTTTTATTTACTAATTTGAGTGCGTTTGACCCTAACTAGCACACAAGTAATAGTAGCAGGCTTTGTAGCGCCTAGTGGCCCGTATAATAGCCGTATAAGGCATGTCACTAACTGTTCAGTTCGTACAGATAGAAACAAATAGATTTGCCTTCTCAGTTGCCGTGTGAGCCAATGATCCAGGTTTCAGCAGTGGAGGCAAAGACGAGCGGCAGAAGTTCGCCTCGTCCGATTTAGCCAGGGACCAGAACGCCTTACTACCAGAAGGGTAGAAGGCAAGTTTTGACCCGATACCTCTTATATGGTCGAGGCGTGCCCAGGCTTGCCAGGTGTTCGGTTTTTCACCGAACTGTTCGGTATTTCAATACCGTATTCAGTGTTCGGTATGAAGAAGTATGGGTGAATAGGTATTTTCGAAAGTCCTAACTATTTGTTATTGTTTACTAAGTGTTTTAATATTAATATTTACTATACTTTGGTTTTATTCTTAGCAATTCCCTTCGTCAGATAATTTTCCGTAATTTTTATCAGTTTAATCTGGCAAAATCACCCTTCGATTTTCGAAAAATTGTACCAAAAATCGTAGAGGAAACCCTTTGATAAGAAATGTTAGGTTTTTTAATCTGGACCACCTGGCAACCCTGGGCGTGCCCCACGCAGCGTCCAGTTGGTCACCCGTTGGGTTACGGAATCCTAAATAAAAGTAAAATTAAAAATTTTAAAAACCCACCGACACAAAAAATGAATTCTAAAAACTAACAAATAATATTTTAAACCTATTATAATTACTATCGTCACATATATTATGTAAGTTCAAATATTTTATTTTCCAAGCGTCGACGCGTCGGGGGACCGCTAAAGTTTATAAAGTATTTTTCCAACAACAGATAATTAATCATTTCTAATTACATTTAGGTACGATACGAGCGATCTTAAATTTCATAGTTTCATAATATAATATAGTCTACGCTCTGCGCGCGAGCTCGGTGTGCGGTATGCGGCGCGGGGGTGGGCATTACCAAGAGCGGCGACCCGAACGGGCAGACACGTGAGGGCAGACGACGTTGACGGTGGTGTCGATTTTGCGAATTTTTCGGAGTAAATTCTTTTGTTGCAATCTGCGACTACACCTGTTTTTCTCACTTAGCGGTCCCCCGACGCGACAACGCTTGGAAAATAAAATATTTGAACTTACATAATATATGTGACGATAGTAATTATAATAGGTTTAAAATATTATTTGTTAGTTTTTAGAATTCATTTTTTGTGTCGGTGGGTTTTTAAAATTTTTAATTTTACTTTTATTTTGTCCTTTTTAAAGTAGGTATAAATATTAGGAAGGTATTTATAGTGATTAGTTAGTTGAGTTAGTAACTATTATTGAACTGGACCAGAGAAAGCTCTTCAATAATCCGCATGACAGATCAGCTTTAGCAGAATGTATAAGACTAAGAAGTAATAATACACATACATAAGGCTCAATTCCCTGTGGGGCAGAGTCGAAGCGACGCAGCGACGTCAGATCATCAACTATTAAAGAGCTGATGATCTTCAAACGGCTGATCAGGTCATGGTTACCTTACCATATACTTTCAATACCATTGAAGTAACCCGGTACTAAATTTCGAATCGATCGGACATAAGGAAGTTAGTCAGATCCCCTCATCAACTAGAAAGGAGCTGATGATCTTCAAACGGCTGATCAGGTCATGGTTACCTTACCATATACTTTCAATACCATTGAAGTAACCCGGTACTAAATTTCGAATCGATCGGACATAAGGAAGTTAGTCAGATCCCCTCATCAACTAGAAAGGAGCTGATGATCTTCAAACGGCTGATCAGGTCATGGTTACCTAACCATATACTTTCAATATCATTGAAGTAACACGGTACTAAATTTCGAATCGATCGGACATAAGGAAGTTAGTCAGATCCCCTCATCAACTAGAAAGGAGCTGATGATGTTCAAACGGCTGAACAGATTTTCATGAAACATGGCTAAGAACACTCGGGATAAAATTATCTATGACACAAAAAAAACTAAACGGAAATCGGTTCATCCGTTTGGGAGCTACGATACCACAGACAGATACACAGATACACAGATACACAGACAGACAGACACGTCAAACTTATAACACCCCTCTTTTTTGCGTCGGGGGTTAAAAAACACACAAAGGTGTCCAATAGCTGGCCTCCGTCACTCGGTCGTGCAGGCGAGATAATTACCTACACATTGGCGCGGCCTACAGGCTGCGCTCCGTCCGTCAGTGCTTGAACGCCGTACCACAGATTACTAAATAGTTGGTCGTACTATCGCCGCACGCAATACGCGCGCCGCCCGTGTACGCAGTTATAACCGCTAAGTCGAGCGCCTTAATACCCATGTTTCCGTGTATGGGATAGGGGTAGGTGAATAAATGCGTAGGTATTTGCGTTTTATAAGGAAGTGCAATATCTGTTACGAAGTAACTAGTATCTCATCTGTGTCAATAGTGCCTAAACAAAGAAACTTTCGTAAGCTGGTACTGTATAGGTGTGGTAAAACGTGTCCATGAATTCAATGAATATTTTATCCAAAGTCGCCCGAATTCGCCTTTTCAATCCGATGAGCTCTACGAGTAGATTAGGTTTGGATAAGAATCTCGAGGGACAGATCCGAAACCTTACGTTACCTTCCTTACCTCAAAAGGTAAAAACGGAATCATTATTGGATCACTCGTATGTCTGTCTGTCCGTCTGTCTGTCACAGCAAATTTGCTCGGAAACTACTGGACCGATAGTTGAAACTTGGTACACATGATGATGATGATCTATCCGACCGTTTTCGGCCATGGCGACCACTTCGACTCCTAGTCGGTTTGCCGCGCGTGCGCTCGAAGATGGCTTATGTAGCCAATCTTCGCAGCGAAACTCATCGCGCACTGAGGGCATTTAAGTATTGTTACACATATACATATTATGTAAGTTGTTGTCCCTAAGACGGACTCCTAACGTAAATAGATTAATTATATACATAGGGGCCTTTTTTGGGGGCATAATTGGGGGGGTTAATTAGAAATTTAACTTTTTTTTTCAAAATGTATTGTGTGTCATATTCATATGACATAATCAAATGAAAGGGCTCATTATGAGAATTTCAAATCCCTACTTAATCCCTACTAATATTATAAATGCGAAAGTAACTCTGTCTGTCTGTTACGCTTTCCCGCAAAAACTACTGAACGGATTTGGCTGAAATTTGGTAGGTAGACAGATTAGGACCTGGATTCAGACATAGGCTACTTTTTACCACGCTCGCGAGCCGCTTGCGGCTCGCGCACTGCGCACCCTCGAAAAGTCATAGAAACGTTGTCCACGCGGGTGAAACCGCGGGAAACAGCTAGTACTTAATATTTTTTAATAATTTTAAAATGAAAAAGTTTTCAAGTTGTTTAATATAATTGGAAACGTTAAACACGTTAACAAAACCGGCCAAGTGCGAGTCAGAACCGCACGCATAGGGTTCCGTACCATCATACTAGATGGCGCTAGTTTCTTCAGTTCCTTAATATCATACTAGATGGCGCTAGTTTCTTCACGTTTCAAAAAAAAAGTTTTTTTGTATGGAGACTTTCACTTTTTCTAATTTTTAGTATTTGTTGTTATAGCGGCAACAGAAATACATCATCTGTGAAAATTTCAACTGTCTAGCTATCACGGTTAATGATATACAGCCTGGTGACAGACGGACGGACGGACGGACAGCGAAGCCTAAGCAATAGAGTCCTGTTTTTACTCTTTGGGTACGGAACCCTAAAAAACCCGACTTTCATCGCAACAACTTAGAACAATTTTGCATAATTGTTTTTGGCTTTTGTTAATTTTCTAAAAAGTACTAGGTACACCGATTTTTTAAAAATTCATATGGCACTAACTAGAGAGCATATTAATATCCTGTTCAATATAAAAAGAATTATGAAAATCGGTTCATAATCTGCGAAGACATCGCATTAACAAACATACAAAAAAGAAAAATATAGTTGAATTGAGAACGTCCTCTTTATTGGAAGTCGGTTGAAAATAGGCAAATAGTGATTATTAGACCCCTCCCCCGCCCCATTTATCTACGAAACTACTGAGCCTAAAATCTTAAAAAAGGCATAGTTTATGAGGTTGAATGCATAGATTGCAGGAAAATCTATGACAATTCGCTCCCCCCCCCCCCGCCCCTCTCCATTTATCTTCGAAACTACTGAGCCTAAAATCTTAAAAAAGGCACAGTATATGAGGTTGAATGCATAGATTGCAGGAAAATCTATGACAATTTGCTCCCCCCCCCTCTCCTCTCCATTTATCTTCGAAACTACTGGGCCTAAAATCTTAAAAAAGGCACAGTATATGAGGTTGAATGCATAGATTGCAGGAAATCTAAGACTACTGGCTCCCCCCCTCCCCTTCCCCTTATCTCCGAAACTACTGAGCCTAAAATCTTGAAAAAGTCACAGTATATGAGGTTGAATGCATAGATTGCAGGAAAATAGTATTTGAGAAAATCTAAAGTCCTTCCGTTCCCACAGGAAAAATTAATTTTCTTAAATTCAGAATAAGTATTAACTAGAGCGTAGTATGTACTGAGAGGTCTTGTTCTGTTGGTAGTTTATGTTTTGGTGCGGATCCCTGTTTGTGTGACCCCAAGTTGCACTTGGTCGGTTTTTTTTAACACGCTTATATTAGCTTCACCTGTATGTATGTATGTATGTTTGTAACCGACTCTTTTGCACTCGATTTTGACCCACTTTAAACAAATTCAAACTTTGTAAATTTATCAAGAACTAGCTGATTCCCGCGGCTTCACCCGCGTGGACCACATTTCTATGACTTTTCGAGGGTGTGCAGTGCGCGAGCCGCAAGCGGCTCGCGAGCTTGGTAAAAAGTAGCCTATGTCTTAACCCAGGTCCTAATCTGTCTACCTACCAAATTTCAGCCAAATCCGTTAAGTAGTTTTTGCGGGAAAGCGTAACAGACAGACAGAGTTACTTTCACATTTATAATATTAGTAGGGATCAGTGACAATACAATAATTTTATAAGTTTATCTCATTATCCTGAACTAAAAATTGAAAAATAAATATAGTTCAGAAAACTAAAAAAAAAACACGCTTTTAAAGCACATCAAACAAAAAAGCGAAAAATATTTCTTAATGTTAGCTGAAAACAATAATAAACGAAAAATACTAGTATTTTTGTAAAAAAAGCGTGGGGCACTTTGTGCCATATTTTCGTATATCGAGCAACTAACACAGGAATATTTTGCAACGCAAAAAACCAGCCAAATGCAAGTTGTACTGTGCTCTAAATAAAAGTTTTTCTATTCTATTCTATTCTAAGTCAGACTAAGTCAGAATTCTTTTTAAAAGTGAAGAAAAGTAATAAAAACATGTAAAAATCGAGTATTGGGCGTTTGGTTTCAACGTAACAGCCGCGTTGAAGCCCGCATTGATTTGAACTTAAAATGAATAGACTTACGTTCGATATTATTTTAACACGTCTCAAGCTGCTCGGATTGAGTCATAATAAAGCCATAAGCATTGACCGACCTAAGACCCTGGAGCAAGTTCTATAGTTCCATGAGCTGAAATGACAGTTAAAAGTTGAACTCCTGTTCATTAAGTTTGTTACAACATCATTGCAAATGAAGAGATCCAATCGTC
This sequence comes from Coleophora flavipennella, assembly GCA_947284805.1. NCBI lineage: Eukaryota > Metazoa > Arthropoda > Insecta > Lepidoptera > Coleophoridae > Coleophora > Coleophora flavipennella. Next base: position 8,161,342 of record OX369298.1, read on the forward strand.
TTTGTCCGATGATTACACTTTCTTTATTTAATTTTCATTAATTACACAACATAGTGTTTGATTCATTAACCGTCTTCGTCTCTCAATTCGACGACTATAATATAGTGTGTTTTCGCGGATAACTTCGTCGTTTATGAACCGATTTTGATGATTATTTTTTTTTTGGTGGGAAGGAGATATCCCAAGGGTGGTACCATGATAAGGAAACCGGGATCTGATGATGGCATACCAGAAAAATCGAAGGGAATCTTCGAAAATCGTAGTGGTGACTATAGTTGCGTTTGAAGTCAAAGTTTTTTTAAAAAAATATATTTATTATTAACAATTCTTAAAGTGACTTTATTCGCTTTATTACAAGCTTTTATTTAGTTTCACCTGTTTCAAATCTTGAAAGTAAGTTTGACCCACTTCCCGGTTTCCGATTAAGCTGAAATTATGTATATCGCGTAACAATATTAAAAGCTTGTACCTAAAAGTTTTTAGGTTTTTCGTTATCTATCATTTCTGTTTTTTGGTTGTTTTAAGAAACTTTATTATAAGTAAGACTTCTTGAAGTGAATAAATGTATAGGTAGTTAGTTAGTTCTCATTGCAAAGTTTCCAAACTGTTCAGTTTTTTTTGTGGAATTCACAAGTTGCCGCTTTACAGCGTAAACTGTACAGTAAAGTTTCTCATCATTTTTTTTTATACAACAATTGAAATAATATTGATGAATTCATGTTGAATGACCAACACTTATATGAATAAAAAACGCTAGTTGTAGAACCATAGCTGCGTAATGGAACGAAATTAGTCTCTAAGTCAGCCTTCACTTTAGTTGTACAGCGATAATAAAGCTGTTAGCCACCTGGATCTACTCTTAAAGCTATATAATTTGCGGCCCGTTTAGGATGTATAACGGCAGTGTACTCGGCTATACAGCCTCTATACAGCTCCTTGTATAGCTTTTATACAGGATTCTATGCTATTTGGGAACTTATACTTATTCGTTGTACAACTTATACATGACAATTCAATAGCTCCAACCATTTGTGAGTTAATCGCTAGTTTCTATTTTATATGTAGAAGAAACATACAAACACGATTTTTTCAGACCAATGTACTATGTAATAGACTAACGACGTGCAAAGTTTCATCAAAACCTTTGGAGCCGTTTTTGCAACAAAAAAAAAACAGTTTTTGTTATATGACATCTACTCTTTGGTGTGAAGCGACGAAGAAACTTTCGATAATTCCTCGATGAATTAATTTAAAACCAATTTGGTCCTAATCAGACTAAAGGTTTAGTAGCCTCCAGAGCCAAGCGTGACGGACGGACGCACGGACGGACGGACGGAATTGAAATGTTTGGTTTTTCAGTATGTGTTAATGATATAGAACACATTTTCACGAAAATTGGATAAACCTTTTTTTTGTATTAACAATACTGGACGTATCGTATTACTACTAATAAAACAAACAGTAAAAAAATCATCCCCTTATTGAAACAATAAAACTTGCAGTGTCAAAACCAACAATCACAATTTTAGTGTTACGCAAATTCTTGGGGCTTGAAAAGGACTTGCGGAGTCAAAACTATTCGCATCAGAAACTTTTCCTTTGTTAGTGAGGACTTTGTCTTTTGTAAGGGGAGCTTACGACATCCTAATTAATTACCCATTGACCAGCTAAGGGAAACTTAAGGGTTCCACGAAGGGATGGAATGCAAGGTCCTTTTGCACCAACTCTTAATACCTATCCAACAAGGTTTAAATGGTATATTTAGGTTTATTTAGGCCTTTGCTTTTGAAATGGTTTTTTCCTTGCTAGCAAGCCACCTTAAGCCGTTGGTAGCTATCATGACATAGCAGTCGTTAAGCTATGTTAAATACCTTATAGGCGGTTTGGAAAGCTACTGACTTGGCCCCCTTATGGGGAGTACGGATATATTTTTTTAAAATTTTATATTATTAGGAATTGCAGTTTTGAATTATCAAAGAAAATAGGCGAAAATCCACCATCTCCATTTTATCTAAAGACTAGGCCTAAAGTTTTGGAAAAATACAGAAATTAGTTCCTTACCTATAGATTACAGGAAAACGTATAGGAAGTCCATGGTATTTAAAATAACATAAAAAAATCTCAGTCAACGTACGGAACCCTTTCCACGCGAGTTTAACTCGCACTCGTCCGGTTTTAGGGTTCCGTACCCAAAGGGTAAAAACGGGACCCTATTACTAACACTCCGCTGTCCGTCCGTCCGTCTGTCTGTCTGTCCGTCTGTCACCAGGCTGTATTTCATGAACCGTGATAGCTAGATAGTTGATTTTTTTTACAGATGATGTATTTCTGTTGCCGCTATAACAAGAAATACAAAAAATTAAAAAAATAAGTGGGGGTTTCCATACACAAAACGTGTTTTGTATGAAACATGAAGAAACTAGCGCCATCTAGTATGATGGTACGGAACCCTTTGTGTGCGTTTCTGACTCGCACTTGTCCGGTTTTTTTCTTCTATCTTGTGGATCACAGTGGAAAAAATCTTAGGTAGGTAAGTACAGAATTTCTAGCGTTATTCGGTGTCCGAGCCCCGAGCTGGCAATTTTCGTTTTACCTACACCCGGATCTTACACGGCCATAAACCTACCTTGTTATACGATATTCTTGGCTGTAGGCATATTCTGCATGTTCTCTCTCTTATCGTGTGGCACAATTAACCGTGCTATCCAAGGGATAGACGACGGCGGATGCCTTGTGTTGCACTTAGCATCACCCGCGGTCACGTGTAGGGCATTTAGATTTACACCTACGGACGCGTGCAACGCGACCTTCATACACATCTGGAATCAGATGTGCCGGTTTCCTCACGATGTTTTCCTTCACCGTTAAAGCAATCAGTAAGTATATGTACGTAAGTTTCGAAAAACTCATTGGTACATTGGCCGTCCGGATTTGAACCCGGCACCTCTGGTTAGGAGGACCGAGTCGTTACCGGTTGAGCCACCGACGCTATGTTATTGTGTTATAAAGGGTTTATCGGAGAATTGTTTATCCCTTGTGTTTTTATTGATGTAACTTACTTGAATAAAAATTGTACAGCCACGCTCTTCATACTTTCTCACGAAGCCTTCTCAGTCGGTCATACACAAATAATAACCTTAGGAATTCATTAAAAAATAAAAACCCGATTGCGTAAAAACTTAAAACCTTTGACTGACTCGGTGGCTCAGTGGTTAGTGCCCTTGACTACTGATCCGAGGGTTGTGGGTTCGATCCCCACCCAGGGCAAGCATTTGTGTGATGAGCAGATTTGTTTGCTCTGTGTCTGGGTGTTAAATAACTATATATGTATGTATTTAAACGTATATAAGTATGTATATCAGTCTCTGGTAACCCATAACACAGGGAATCCTACTTTGGGGCCAGATGACCATGTGTGATTTGTCCCAGAATATTTTTTTTTTTTTTTTTGGCCAGTCGGGTAAAATTATATCCTATGTCACTCACGGGATCAAGACGAATCTAACGACACCTCATACGTTAAAATCATTCAAGCCGTTCAGGCTGTAAGCAGGGAATATAGAAATCTACATACATACATACATAAAAATAACCCTCCTTCTGAGGCAGTAGGGTAAAAATAAATCAAAATGCGGTTTTATAGCTTCATAGTCATATCAGCCGCAACCCGCAAGGCCTCCCCTAAGGATTTCCACAACGACCGGTCCCGCGCTGCCCGCTTCTAGCCTTTTAAAGCTTGGTCAAACAGTAGTATGAAGTGGATTGTTTCATAAAGAAACTCGCAAACAAAAATTGCATGAGAGAGAATTTTGCCGGAATAACTGATACTGCCACATGATAGAACAACAGTAATAGGTACGTACAATGTACAAAATTTTATCAAAATCGTTAAAGCCATTTTTGTTTTTTTTTGTTTTTTGTTGTAAAGCAGATACCCACAAATGGCAAGGCTTACGTTTAACTTAACACCAGTTATAGTAAAATATAACATAAAAAAACACTTTTTACTGCCAAAAATAGTTAATGACCACCAAAATTTTAACCAGTGTAGCGTGTAGCGTTTCTTCTTCTGCGCAGCATTCTGCTACCCATGTACATCAATCAAATCGGACTGAACCTTATTATAATTTACTTCTACTATGCTTAAATCGCTGGCTCCGCTCGCTCGTTTACAGTTTTTTTTTAGAAAAAACTTATTTTTGCCAACTCCTCTCTATGAATTTTGTGGTTTTATCATCATCACCATATCAGCCTAAAATTTTTGTGGTTTATTAAGGCAGAAATTGGCGATTTAGTGATATTTTACTATATCTGGTGTTTAGTGTTTTTTTTTGGTAAGAGAGCTTAGGGTATCAAAGTACTTTTTGGTAAGAGAGCTTAGAGTATCAAAGTATTTTTTGGTATGTTAGCTTAGGGTATCAAAGTATTTTTTGGTAAGAGAGCTTAGAGTATCAAAGTATTTTTTGGTATGTTAGCTTAGGGTATCAAAGTATTTTTTGGTAAGAGAGCTTAGAGTATCAAAGTATTTTTTGGTAAGAGAGCTTAGAGTATTAAAGTATTTTTTGGTTAGAGAGCTTAGGGTATTAAAGTATTTTTTGGTAAGAGAGCTTAGAGTATCAAAGTATTTTTTGGTAAGAGAGCTTAGAGTATCAAAGTATTTTTGGTAAGAGAGCTTAGGGTGTCAAAGTAAATTTTTGGTAAGAGAGCTTAGGGTGTCAAAGTAAATTTTTGGTAAGAGAGCTTAGGATATGAAAGTAATTTTTGGTAAGAGAGCTTAGGGTATCAAAGTATTTTTTTGGTAAGAGAGCTTAGGGTATCAAAGAATTTTTTGGTGGTCATTATATTTAATCACAAATGGCTACCCGGTCATAAGATGTTCAGAATCCACCTACAAATTATTTTATGTAACGCGTTGACCATTAGTTTAGGCGATAGGGAAACCGTGACATAAGGATGGATGGACAGACGTTTTTGACGAACATGTTTGCTTGTACTGTCGTCGTGAAAATAATGTTTTTCTGTCTTTACCCAAAATGTGTTCTATATCGCTAGAATAAATAAAAAAAAACATGTCGTCGGTCAGTCGGTCCGTCCGTCACGCTATCCCTAGCGGCTAAACCAATAGTCCGATCGAGATCCAAATTTGTTAATAAGATTTATTTGATAACGTCTCAAAGGATTCTGAGCAGCTTTTGGCCGGGCTACCATTTAAGGGTGGCTGATATAAAATAAAAAATGAAAAAAACAAAAATCTCAAAACTTGCTATAACGATTCTGATGAAACCTTCAAAGAAATACCTAATGTTGTTGTTCTATCAAGTGCACTAGTCAAGTTTTCACTTACAGAATGAAAGTTTATATTCCTTAGCCTAATTCCATCAATTTTGTGGACATTTGTTTGTTTGGCAATTCGTTGATGTCAACAGGTTCTTGAAGTAAAAAACTCGCGAACATGTTCAAAACTTTATTAACCTAATCGTTCGCCAGGAACACTCGGAGGGTCAAAACTTATAAAACTGTAAAAAGTTTTCACTTCTGCTGCACTCCCGGAGTAGTTATTTTTTTAAAGATTTTCGCACACTTGCTGTAACAACGCCTTTGATACAATGGTTTTCCTAAAGATATTATCAAGGAATGTATTTGGTTTTAGTATTGATTCTGGGAATTCATAAAATATTAGATAGCTTTCATAAAATAATTTTGTATGTATCTTAAAAAAAGTATAACATTTCAATAAGTACCTGTATTTGAAGTAAAAACTTCTTTAGGCGCGTTTGGCATTTTTAAGATGGGAAAAACCATTGAACTCGAGACACTGTTACCTAACCGACACCGATACCGCCACATTACCAGGCACACTCGGAGGGTCAAAACTTATAAAACTGTATGGTTAGGTTTTTTTTTATTCACTATTGGTGAGCCATTGATATCATCTCACCTGATGTTAAGTGACGATGATGCCGAAGATGGAAGCGGGCTTAACAAGATTCCCCAACGCAAAGGGAAACTGGCTATCTTATCTTCAAGCTGGAACACATCAATGCTGTTGACAATAATACTTGGCGACAAGACTTAGATCATATGGTAGTAGCTAGCCAGACGGGCTTAGAAAATACCCTTCCACTAACCAAACCGAGCCATACCAAGTTAGACTCCGCCGGGAATCGAACCCGCGACCTACTGATGTGCAGCTGAAGGCCTTAATCATTACGCCACGGAGGCGGTTAAACCAATCATAATTTTAAACAAAAAAAACGACTTCAAACGCACTAGTCGCCACTACGATTTTTGAAGGTTCCTCTCGATTTCTTTGGGATGACTTCATCAGATCCTGGTTTCCTTATCATAGTACCACCCTTGGGATATCTCCTTTCCAACAAAAAAAGAATCATCAAAACGGTTCATAAATGACGAAGTTATCCGCGAACAAACATAAAAAAATAATATATAGGTACGGTCGAATTGAGAAACCTCCTTTTTTTGAAGTCGTTTAAAAATGAAACCAACGTCAGTGTTCAATAACCCTAATCTTAGGTACGGCACGAACCATCTGCCGTGGGTCAATTACTTTCTATGGGTCCAAATGACCCACGGATTGCGGGCATTACGGTACAAAATAATAACGCGCCGAGTGGAAATTATTGCATCTCAATTTCAAGTGTTCGCCACGGAACGATGAATGAGGCTTCAAATGAAAAGCTATCATTCTAATTCGGTAGGGTTATAATTTGCGCGCTTCGTGTCGATTGAGTTTTGTTAAAAGCAGAAAGAGAGAAAAGTTTGTTTTTTGTTTTAGAATACCGTACGAACGGACGCTTTTTTACTAGCTGCTGCTCGCGACTTCTCAGGAGTTTGTGTAACTAAATTGGATTGAATATTCTGTGCAATGAAATCATTTACCATGTGGTGAGATGATGCCAAGGGCTTATCAATTGTAAATTAAAAAAAAAGATTATTAAATATAGCCTAGGTATCCTTTAAGGCTTATACCGTCGCCAACGACCAACTTTGTGACCACTTTTCAAGCGACTTCCAAAAAGGAGGAGGTTCTCAATTCGTCGTCTGTATGTTTTTTTTATGTGTGTTACCTCAGAACTTTTGACTGGGTGAACCGATTTTTATGATTATTTTTTTATTTGAAAGCTAGTAGTTCCCGTGTAGTCCCGTATAAATTTTATCGAAATCGGTGTAGTACTTTATTAGAAAATTAACAAAAACCAAATAGATAGCCAGTTCCCCATTGCGTTGGGGAATCTTGGTAAGTCCGCTTTCATCTTCGGCAGCATCGTCACTTACCACCAGTTGAGATGTTGTCAAGGATTTACCAATTGTGAATAAAAAAATAAAATAATTATATAATAATGCAAAAATGTACTAAGTTGTTGCGATGGAAGTCGATTTTTTAACGTGTTTAGCGTTTTTTACTTCAATGAAGGATTTTTATCAAAAATATATTGTTTTGTAAATTACAGGATATGAGGAGTGACTTTGATTTCCTCGAATTCTATTTTAATACACAGAACTAAATAAACTTAATTTTAAGAGCGTTGTTGGCCTAACGGTATAGAGTAGAGAACGATATCGTTAGTAATGTCTACCACAGTTATTATTTTCCAAAAATATTTTATGTACAGATACGGCCCCGTTCGGTTTTATTATACGAGTATGTATATAGAAGAGTTTATATGCTCAAAAAGCCAAATGCTCAAATGAATATGAAAAAATACACGGTTCCACATTCAAAAAAGGTGTGCACAATAAATTCTAGTTGTTTTTATTGAAAAATAAACGACGATTCTGGGACCTTGATTCCACCTCAAAAGTTTATCATCAGATCACCTTCAAAATAACAAAAGGTTCTATTGTTACCGGATATACGGCTTCATTCCATATTTCAGCTGAATCGGACCCCTGGAAGTTGCTCTAAAATCGATCGCAAAATGTGAACTTAACAAAAAAAAAACGTTCGTCTGTAAAGTCGGTTTACGGACGATAATTTTACGTGATAACAAGTACCGGTCCAAGTCCCCGTCCAAGTACCCGCCGATTCCCCGTTCGAGTCCCCGTCCAAGTGCCCGTCCAAGTGCCCGTTCAAGTGCCTTTCCAAGTCCCTGTCCAAGTACTCGTCAAGTCCCAAGTCCAAGTCTATTACGTCAAAAATACAAGGAAACAAAATGAACTTTTGTGTTTCCTCACAGAGAATCAACCGCATTGGAACACCTCTTGTAAGCTCCTGGGAGCCTAGTACTTTAAATCCATTGACACACTGATGTTGGGTATAAGAAACGCCTCTTTTTAGCTTGTTCGTCCGTCCGTACGTCTGGTAGTCGAAATCCAAGTGCAGAATAAAATGTAGCATAAATAAAGTCGCTTGGCTCAGGCGTAACGTGACATTACACCTGTCACGTTACGCCTGAGCCAAGCAACTTTATAAATGTAGCATAAATAAAGTCGCTTGGCTCAGGCGTAACGTGACAGGGGTAACGTGACCGTGTGACACTCAGGCGTAACGCGACAATGACGTCACACTTTTTCGTGTATGCAGCCCGTGTTCATCGATTTATATGACGTTATCACTTCAAAAATACATTGAAAGTTCATAAAAAGCTTTTAATAAGTTACACAAGGTAAAAAGAGCTAATAAAAAGCTTTTAATAAGTTACACAGCGTGAAAAGAAGGAACCATAGATATTTGGAGGGAAAGTACCTTAGTACCCTAAATATTGAAGATAGAAAAGTTGTACTAAAAAAAAACTTTCTTTTATGTTGTAAAAAACCGGTAATATGCAAGTTAAAACCGCGCAAAAAGGGTTCCGTATCATCATACTAGATGGCGCTAGTGTCTTCACGTTTAAAATAAAAACCCTTTTTTGTATGGAGACTATCACTTTTGTAATTTTTAGTATTTGTTGTTATGTCGGCAACAGAAATACATCATCTGTGAAAATGTCAACTGTAGCTATCACGGTTCATGAAATACAACCTGGGGACGGACGGACAGACAGACAGACAGACGGACGGACAGCAGAGTCTTAGTAATAGGGTCCCGTTTCTATCCTTTGGGTACGGAGCCCTAAAAATAAGTAATAACTATATTTAACCGTTTTAATAAATTGCTTGTTATGATCAAGTACGAATCTATTTGGTTGTCTATTGTTTCTGGGGACTCACAGATATTGCTGTCATAAACATTTCTGCTTGTAATGTAAGCTAAGACTGGAAATCAACTCGGCAAAATGTGAAGATTGAGAATAACAAAAGGAGACTTTATTTCATTTTTCATAAGATAACAAATCTTTATATATATAAATCTTATGTCCGTGTGTTAGTCATTGAACTCCTCCTAAACGGCTGGACCGATTTCCTTAATTCTTTTTTTGTCGAGTTCGTTATTGTCAGGAGAAGGTTCTTATGTAGGGTAGGGTAGGGTAGGGTAGGGTAGGGTAGGGTAGTGTAGTGTAGTGTAGTGTAGTGTAGGGTAGGGTAGTGTAGGGTAGGGTAGGGTAGTGTAGGGTAGGGTAGGGTAGTGTAGGGTAGGGTAGTGTAGTGTAGGGTAGTGTAGGGTAGTGTAGTGTAGGGTAGAGTAGTGTAGGGTAGGGAAGTGTAGGGTAGGGTAGTGTAGTGTAGGGTAGTGTAGGTTAGGGTAGGGTAAGGCAGTGTAATGTAATGTAAGGCGGTACGTAGTTCGCCGGGACAGCTAGTCTTATATAAAAAATGAATCGCAAAATGTGTTGGTAAGCGCATAATTCCAGAACGGCTGGACCGATTTGGCAAATTCTTTTTTTGTCGAGTTCGTTATTGTCAGGAGAAGGTTCTTATGTAGGGTAGGGTAGGGTAGGGTAGTGTAGTGTAGGGTAGGGTAGGGTCGGGTAGTTTAGTGTAGGGTAGGGTAGTGTAGTGTAGGGTAGGGTAGGGTAGTGTAGGGTAGGGTAGTGTAGTGTAGGGTAGGGTAGTGTAGGGTAGGGTAGGGTAGGGAAGGGTAGGGTAGGGTAGTTTAGTGTAGGGTAGGGTAGTGTAGTGTAGTGTAGTGTAGTGTAGGGTAGGGTAGTGTAGTGTAGGGGTAGGGTAGGGTAGGGTATTGTAGAGTAGGGAAGGGTAGTGTAGTGTAGTGTAGTTAGGGTAGGGTAGTGTAGTGTAGGGTAGGGAAGGGTAGGGTAGTGTAGTGTAGGGTAGGGTAGTGTAGTGTAGGGTAGGGTAGTATAGTGTAGTGTAAGGTGGAACGTAGTTCGCCGGGACAGCTAGTTTAATATAAAAATACGATTTTATTTAACGCATTAAAAACTATGTCACTCAGGCGCGATCAAGACGAATCTAACGACACTTCAAACTCCAAAATACATCAAACTTTTAGGCTACAAGCCCAGTCGAAAAAAAGACATATATGATATACGTACATACAAATAGACATATTTATTATATAGAGGTAGACACAAAAGATCCCGTTGGGTCGAAGTGCCGCTGCGACTGCAGCCTCAACTTACAAAGATAAGAAAAGATAGATTGTTACGCGACTGCCCAAGAAGGACGATAATGTTTTTCGGGTGTATACGCTGTGTAACGAAATTGGTGTAGGTCCCGTTAACTTCGGCTTCTACTCATCATACTATATAATATATTCAACTAACTACCTGAATGATTATCAGACCCACACAAATGGCTTGGATCGATAACGTTTAACTCCTGCTAGCCAGGTAGTTTAAATTTACACCTCAGTGGAAGGAGTCCTTCAGGGGGAAGGTGGGAGGAAGAAGAAGGACATTTCTCAGTCGACGAAGTCCCTTCGGGGCTTGTTCATATAATATGGTGAGTAGAAGACGAAGTTAACGAGACCTACACCAATTTTGTTACACAGTGTATACGACCGATAAAAATTACTGTCCTTCTTAGGCAGTCGGGTAACAATCTATCTTTTCTTATCTTTGTAAGTTGGGGCTGCATTCGCAGCGGTACTTCGACCCAATGGGATCATTCGTGTCTACCTTTGCACTCTAACCTGCTCGAAAATGTGCAAAATGCAGTAATGCAGCAATTCAGCTGAGTGGAAAGTACTTGTAGTCCTCCATTTTGGGTAGCCATCACCAAGGAGGCACATACGCTTGCTAGCCAGGACATCGCAGTGACACAGTAAGTGTTCCATTGATTCTATATCTTCACCACAGGCCCTGCAGGTCAAGTCATTCGTTAGGCCAATTTTTAGACGTGAAAACTTCTTAAGGCGCGCTTATTTTTGAGATGGGAAAAACTATTTAACTCGCGATACTCTAATGTAACCGCCACCGTACCAGGAACACTCGCAGGGTCAAAACTTTGTCAACCTAGTCGTTCGCCAGGAACACTCGTAAAGTCAAAAATTATAAACTCTAAAAAAATTCACTTCTGTCGGCATTCACGGAGTGGTTAGGTTTTTTTCAGGTGTGCGTTTGTAACAACCTAACAAATTTAATTAAATTTAGGACTGTATAATAAAATATCCCTCTTTTTTGAGTACCATGCGGGTAAAAATAGCAAGAACTGCATTCAAAGATCCTTGGACATTTTTTAAAAGAATATATTAACGGTTCTCGCCTCTAGGTACAAAATCCCTGTTGAGAGAGTCTCTAATTAATTCATTTAAGTCATTTAATTAATCTTCATTTGTTTTTTCATTTGCAATGCTAGTGACGGTACGTTACAAATCTTCTCCGGAGTTCTTGACAGCATTTGCAGCAGCCTCATTCAGTGGTGGAACACCCACCCGGTTGCAGTGGGGCGTAGTCTATAAAACTGCAAACAGTGCATATTGGGTTTTTCGCACCCCTCCCCCCCATCCCTAGGGGGGGGGGCGTCGGTACGAAGAACTGTTAAGGTGGCCCTGCTGCCAAAGTTTAGGGGGAGTTTAGTGGATAGTGCGGTCTTGGTCCTGTGCATATTTATTCATATATACCATAAGTATATAATGGGTATGTATGCATATAGGCGCATGGCTGTGAGTCCCACATAACCAGTACAGCCGGCTGATACTGCGTGTGCATAAACGTATTCTCCTCCTCCCCTCCACCGCAGTCCAGGAGAAAAAAAAAGTTGGGTTTTCACGTCCTCCTTCATTTTATTTTCTTGTTCTCACATTGTTCACGAGCACCAGTGTATTTTCTTCAAAACGCATCACTTTTTGAAGCAAATTATAACAATTTTAAAAATCTTCAAATGCGTTCACTGCGTTCACCACAAATCCCGCCTAAAATCTCCAAGATTCTCGGAAACTCGCTTAAAATTGTCAGAAATCTAATCCAAATAAGACATTATTTAAAAACAAAATATTCTTCTTGTATAATATAATATTTACAATACGATTCATTTAAAATAAATATTGTTAAGATAATCCTAAAGAAGAGCACTTTACCCGCCATTTCCTTGATAAATAATGAAGAAAGCAGGTGCGATAAGGAAAACTGGTTATAACAAGACAGCCGGTTATGGCCGGATGAGACTGGTAATGCCGGATGAGACGGGTAATGGAGGTGTTTAGAGCTAAACGGTGCAAAAAGTTGGTTAAAAACGAGTCGGAATCGCTCACTAAGGGTTCCAAACCACACTGAATTCTGCGAAACTATTTACACGTGTGCTGCGAAGCAGCTCGCGCACCACGCACCTATTTTATTATTTGCTATGATAAAGGCCATTTAAGGCCATGGTAACATGTAAACACGGCGACACATCAAGCTATACAAAACCAGTATAAGCTAGCCGCGCGACGCCTGTGCGTTTCAACATAATATGCGATGCTCGCGTATATAAGTTTTGTATAGCTTGATGTGGCGCCGTTGTGTACATCATAATCATCATGTCAGCCGAAAAGCGTCCACTTCTGAATAAAGGCCTCCCCCAAGGCTTTCCACAACGACCCGTCCTGCGCTGCCCGCATCCAGCGGATTCCTGTGACTTTCACAAGATTGTAGGTCCACCGAGTGAGAAGACTTCCTAATACGCTACGTCGTCCGGTGCGCGGTCGCCACTCGAGAACTTTAAATCTCTGGAACAGGCACGTGTTTCGAATCAGAAATAAGAAGATCTGTAGAAGAACCAAAGTAACCAACATAGCCCTTGGAATCGGTAAACTTAAGTGGCAGTGGGCGGGGCACATATTCCGTAGAACAAATGGCCGTTTGGACAGTAAAGTTCTCGAATGGCAACCGCGCAATTTTCACAAAAATTTCAATTGTCCGTCTTTTTTCGTCCGTCCTTGTCTTCACCTTATGGTGTTGGCAGGAATAGCGGCCCCCACTGTTATGCCCTAGGGTAGGTAAGTGGGGACGCTATATCATAAACCTGGAAGTCTAGCGTATCTGGTAGATATACGAGAGGGGATATCCGTCTCAGTTAAAAAGCTACTTTACCATAGGACGTTAAGTTACCTATGCAGACAGACGAACGGACAGCATCGTCGCGTCGCTTCGATTCATCGTAGGTTACTAGGTAACAGGATCTTGTTGGCAGCTTTTGTATAGGGATCCCTAAAATTAACGAGCCGTAGGCGTGAGCCGTGAGCGTAAGCAATTCGGCTATGTAAGGGCAAAAATTTGGGTTTGTAAAGAAAAAGAACATCTTCAATCATTTGTTTGAAGATGTTCTTAGAATCTCAAATTTCAGAATGGTGTTGTTAGTTTCAAGAAAAAGTACACAGATGTAGCGTGTGGCAAAAGAGTGTAGGTACCTATCTAGATACAGCGTCGGTGGCGTAATGGCAAGGGCCGCTACCTCCTGTCCGGGAGGTTGTGGTTCGATCCTGCCACGTACCAATGTGTTTTCGAATTTCGATTTCATATGTACGTTTATCCGACGCTCTTATAAGTTAAAGGAAAATATCGTGAGGAAACCTGCCTACGCCTGCGAAGAAACTCGAAGGTTTTGTGTGAAGCCAACCAACCCACACTAAGGCCGCGTGGTCGACTAAGGTCCGATCGCCCTAATTCAGGGTAGGCTCGAGCTCCTCGGTGGGGACGTAAAGAGCTGATGTGATGACCTATCTAGATCTAGCGACTCCGCACCGGAAGACGTAGCGTAGGCAACTATGCCACTCGGATGGACCGACGACCTGGTGAAGGTCGCAGGAAGCCGCTGAATGCGGGCAGCGCAGGACTGGTCGTTGTGAAAAACCTTTAGGAGGCCTTTGTCCAGCAGTGGACGTACTCTTTTGGCTGATATGATGATGATGACCTATCCAGCATTTTTTGTGAATTTTTATATTAATCTCTAAAATATACTCACGAGCATTAAGTCTACCCTTTTCGTTGCAATACTCCAAATTGTAATGAAGCTATTGCTTTTATTTATTTGGATTTTATTTCTTTTTGTTATTTGAGAAATACACATTGTATAAAAATTTCAACTATCTACCTATTACGATAAAGACACACGTAATATCTAGACAGACAATTGAAATTTTCGCAGAATGTGTGTTATCTATTGCCGCTATACCAACAAATAATAAAAATTTCAAAGGTGAAAAATTAAGGGGTTTCTCCGTACAAAAAAGTGTTTTTATAGGTATTTTAGAGGTTTTTTTATAAAACTGTAATACGTACAAGCGTAAAACTAATATGTACTATAGTACTAATCCTGAAGTAATACTATATAACTATAATAATACTAATCCTGAAGTTATACTATTCAATTATGATAGTACTAATTCTAAAGTTATACTACATAATTATTATAATTCAAATAACTCTTTAGTGTACATCAAAATACATATGCAAAATTAAAATTAAAAATAAGAGACGTACAATTTAGGCGGTCTTATCGCTGAAAGCGATTTCTACCAGACAAGTATTATAGTACTAATCCTGAAGTAATACTATATAATTATTAAAGTACTAATCCTGAAGTTATACTATACAAATATTATAGTACTAATCCTGGAGTAATCACTACATAGTATAAAACAAAGTCGCTTTCCGCTGTCTGTCTGTCCCTATGTACGCTTAGATCTTTAAAACTACGCGACGGATTTTGATGCGTTTTTTTAATAGATACAGTGATTCAAGAGGAAGGTTTATATCTATGTCGGAAAACACGACCAATACCAGCTCGAGATAAGTTTACATAGATCGTTAAACTTTATTTGGATCAAACGTCAGGTATTAGTACCTGGGTGAAACCGGTAGTGGCGTGACAATCGCTTGTACTCGTGAGACGATCGTTTGTGGTAGCAAAGATGACGTATTGACGGAAGGCTGTTTGTGATTAAGGTGGCAGCACTGAGTTGAGAATTGATTAGATCTGTGGAGAAGCCATATTAGCTGAACGTCAGTCTCGAGGCAGACACTTTTTGACGGAGCGTCGAGCAGAACACAAGTAGTGATGATCTGTGAGCAGAACAGACGTGTCACGCCCTCGCTGTTTTAACCGCCTCCGTGGCGTAATGGTTAGCCCATTCGCTTCACACCAGGAGGTCGCGGGTTCGATTCCCGGTGGGGTCAATTTGTAAGACTCGGTTTGGTTGGCGGTAGGGCATTTTCTAAGCCCGCCTGGCTAGCTACCACCATCTTATCTAAGTCTTGCCGCCAAACATCAGTGTTAACAACATTGATGTGTTCCGACTTGAAGATAAGATAGCCAGTTCTCCATTGCGTTGGAGAATCTTGGTAAGCCCGCTTCCATCTTCGGCATTATCGTCACTTACCATCAGGTGAGATGATGCCAAGGGCTTACCAATTGTGAATAAAAAAAAACCTGTTATCCAAGGCATCCTGTACAATTTCGAATACCGAATGATCAAGACTATTGAAAGAGGACTACTGAGATATAGGCTGCATTGTTATTTCGACGCCCATGACCGAAATAGTTAAGGACGTGAACCACAAGGCCTTCCATAACCTAACCACCACCACCCATTCGACATGTATAATCATGTATACAGTAATAATAATGTATAAAGTTCTCGAGTGGCGACCGCGCACCGGAAAACGTGCGTAGGCAGGCCTCCCACGCGGTGGACCGATGACCTGGTGAAGATCGCGGGCAGCGCAGGACCGGTCGTCGTGGAAATCCTTGGGGGAGGCCTTTGTCCAGCAGTGGACGATTTGTGGTAGGATAATAGAGAAACACTATAGTAGAGAAACACTGATAATATTAGAGGTTTCTAATGTGATGTCGTAAATAAATACGTTTTTTTGCGCTTACATTGCAAACGCTGGCTGAACCCTACGTGATAGATCAAAATAATGTACTACAGTATTGTGCAACTTAAAAAGTTCTACAAAAAAGTACTCGCATATATCTATCTCTTAGGTATAAACCACA
The DNA here is from genome assembly GCA_947284805.1 of Coleophora flavipennella. Lineage (NCBI taxonomy): Eukaryota > Metazoa > Arthropoda > Insecta > Lepidoptera > Coleophoridae > Coleophora > Coleophora flavipennella. The sequence goes on from OX369298.1 coordinate 8,177,623, forward strand.
ATAACCAATTTTATCCGCGCACCACTCACCCTCAAAGACAGTCATAAAAACGATGTCCACGCGGGCGAAGCCGCGGGAAAAGCTAGTACTATATAATTATTTTAGTACTAATCCTGAAGTAAAACAAAAAAAAACTGGCTAAGTGCAAATCGCACTGGTGCTAAGGATTTCAAACTGAATGAAAAAAAAAATTCTATCGCTCGCGTTGATGTCTTTCATTTTTAATGTTAATTGTCATAGAGTGTGAAGAGTGGCACGGAACCCTTAGAGCGCGAGTCCGATTCGCACTTGACCGTTTTTTTTTACTTAGCCATTTTTGGAGCATAAATGTTCGGGTAAAACGTTTGGACAATGTTTGTTATTTGTAACATTATGAACTTAGCTGTTAGATTGCAGTGGGACACTTATCTTGAACTTTGTCTTGGCTAAAGTATGCTGAGAATTCGTGTCATACTAAAATACACACTTTTTGACCTAATTTTACAAGAAGGATCTATAAAATTCCAGTTCCTGTCTGTACTACCTTATTACCTAATACTCTACAGTATAACAACACCCCGGACACTGCATACAACGGTCGTGAAATGTCTTTTCTAAAAACAAATGACGGAGCAAACAAAATCACGGCGAAATCCTATACGTTTCAGAACCAAACTATAACCAATCTGTATCAATCTGGGTGACGAGGGGGTGAGGTCGGAATCTAGTTAGCGGCAGGGAGTGTCCATACTGTATGTTAATAAGAATAAAGCAAATTACTCATTACACGACTGCCCACAAAAAAAGTTGTATTGTTTTCAAGTCTATGTGTATACAGAGTGTAACAAAATTGGTTTACGTCCCGTTAACTGGGGCTTCTACTCATCGTACTGAACAACTTTTGTTCTACGACTTTGCTGAAATAGCAAAATTTTTTTTTACTTTTCGTACAAATCGATCAGCATATTGACCGATTTTGTGCATTTTAGCACAGATGAGATACTAGTTACTTACGTTATTTTAGTATGGACGGTCTAAATTTTTTTGAGATTTGACTATGGGTTCCTTGGAGAAAGTTATTCAGTATGAGGAGTAGAACCCCCAGTTAACGGAACCTACACCAATTTTGTAGCACTCTGTATATTTAAGTTTCATTATTACACGATATCTTCTAAACGGCTTAATGAATTTTATCGTGCGAGGTATCGTTAGATTCGTCTTGGTCCCGTGAGTACCATATAGGACACATTTTACCCGACTTCCCAAAAGAAAAATGATTTTGATCGTATTTTATTATTAATTTTAAAAATTAAATTTTAACAAATTCACGTGTTATGGACTGCCAATACAAGGGGCACGTTAAAGTTGGACAATATCTTTTTTTTTACAAACAATTGGTAACCCCTTGACAACATCTCACCTGGCGGTAAGTGACGATGTTGCCGAAGATGGAAGCGGGCTTACCAAGATTCCCCAACGCAATGGGGAACTGGCTATCTTATCTTCATGCCGAACACACCAATGTTATCAACATTGATATTTGGCGGCAAGACTTAGATAAGATGGTGGTAGCTAGCCAGGCGGGCTGAGAAAATGCCCTACCACCAACCAAACCGAGTCTTACAATTGACCCCACCGGAAATCTAACAGTAAGTCAACAACATATTCTCAAAATCAACTAGGTATCTCATTCACGCGGTGTCTCACAAGGAAGGGTACCCAACTGTCCGACTCCGATTTGATTTATTTTGATATATGAGAGTAGTCTAAAATAACGGATACGTATTTTTTTTAGCTGCCCAAACTCAACATGTTAGGAGAAAATGGCCTTCAAAGTACCGAATATTGACCAAACCTTCGAGAAAATGGCCTTCAAAGTACCGAAAATTGACCAAACCTTCTAATTTCTAAGAAGAGATTTGTTCAAAAAAAATGATAATTACTGGTTTCGTTATATGCTGGAGAACATGAATAAAGAATGGGGACGTGTTTTGTCATTTCACCACAAACTCATTTTTTATATAAATAGTTTGTATATAAAAAATATATAAAAAATGAGTTTGTGGTAAAATGACAAAACACGTCCCCATTCTTTATTCATGTTCTCCAACATGTAACGAAACCATTAATTAATTATCAATTTTTTTGAACAAATCTCATCTAAAATTAGAAGGTTTGGTCAATTTTCGGTACTTTGAAGGCCATTTTCTCCTAACAGGTTGAGTTTGGGCAGCTAAAAAAAAATACGTGTCCGTTATTTTAGACTACTCTATAACATATATCAAAATAAATCAAATCGGAGTCGGACAGTTGGGTACCCTTCCTTGTCAATATCATGCGCAGACGCACCACTGCGCCGCGTCCATAGTCCATTGCCGTCCATTCGCACACCTGCTGCGCGCTTGTGGTGGTCAATGATTCCTTTTTTTTGGCGGGTACACTCGATCACACAAGTGGGCCGTGATTTTATAATTTGGGACCGGTTTGTTAGTGAATTACTTGCGTTTTTGTTTTGCTGGCCAAAATTCAACAGCTTTTATTTATTGGACTGTGAGGGATGAATTATTCGAACAGGAATCAGTCCTTTAATTCTGCAATTATTTATATAATCCAATACAGCAAGCACTTTTTAGAATCCCTTCTAATTATTAATTTTGTTTTACTTTTACGTCAAAATACACTATACTATACTGCTATGCTATGCTATGCTTTCCTATGCTGTGCTGTGCTGTGTTGTGCTGTGCTATGCTATGCTATACTTTACTATAATGTAAATGCACCTAGTGTATACTAGGAATATTTTTAGAATTTTCGTAAAAAACATGGTTTTTTAGGGTTCAGTACCCAAAGGGTAAAACGAAACCCTATTACTAAGACTCCGCTGTACGTCCGTCTGTCTGTCTGTATGTCTTTCGCCAGGCTGTATTTCATGAACCGTGATAGCTAGACAGCTGAAATTTTCACAGATGTATTTCTTTTGCCGCTATAACAACAAATATTAAAAATTTGAAAAAAATAAAAAATAAGGAGGGTCTCCATACAAAAACTTGTTTTTTTTAAACATGAAGAAACTATGCCTTCTAGTATGATGGTTTTTGAAACATGAAACTAGCGCCATCTTGTATGATGTTCCGGAACCCTATGTGTACGGTTCTGACTCGCACTTAGCCGGTTTTTTTGCTTATAAATAATTACATAAGACATGTGTAAGGTAGAAACTTCCAAGATGGGCAAGAGCTATGCGTGGGCTAAACAAAAATCCCGCAACATTTTAATTTCGATTCTAAATATATGTATTATTGTAAGAGCTCATTCTTTTTGCATAAGTTGACACACATGTTTATAATATATTATTTGTCAATTTTCGGCCACTTTGGACGTGTCGGCGTGATTAATATGGTGTCCTTGCCAAATTCCAGATTTTTAGTACTAAGAGTATCTAAGCTAAGCCACAGATGAGATACTAGTTACTTGCTAAGCCGCGGACAGACAGACGGACACGGTGAAACGATGACGGTTCCTTTATATTACCTGTCATACAAAAAAGTTTAAATTTTTGCTATCCAAAATGTCGCTAAGGACATTTGTCAGATCTACGCAATCTGGTAACTTCTAACATCGATAATATGCTATAAATGGTATATCTAAAAAAACTAAAAAAAGGTGCAAATTGAAAAATGTACGAAGAAGAAGGTAGTTTAATCAAACTAGCTATTTATATTGTGGAGGTCTCATCATCATCATAATTTAAGAGCCATGTTCTTGTCGGTGTATAGCTCTTTCCAGGCCTCCCTCTCCCACAGCACACCCCGGACACTCCATACAAACGAGCGAGAAATGATATACATAATTATAACTGACGTATCTATAGGCAAGAATGCAGGTAGGGTTGAATCACACCGGCGGTATTGGTCACAAAATGTTTGTTAGTTATTTACTGAATGCTGTGTGAATACTAAACTCTTTTTTTTTCATACTTTTCGTTGTAAACGAACACCGTTCGAAAAAAAAACACCACTTTCAGAATGACGTACGAATTAACACTTGACCGACAAATCGCTACCGCTTATTAAACAAAGGTCATCTACTTCTATGACGCCGAAAATCGCTGCCGCTTATTAAAAAAAGGTCCTTCACTTCTCTGACGGGCGAAAATCGCTAACGCTTATTCCAAAAAAAGGTGAAGTCAATTTGATCACCAAGATTCATGATATGGGGTCAAGGGGGCCCAGCCCCCTCCACCCATTTACAACCCCCAAATTTTATGGAAAAAGTGTTAGACCGTATAAAATAATAGCAGTTTTCAGTGTTAATTCATATGTCCACGTCGCAGTTACCATTTACAATGTTTTATAAGACTATAGTCTCATACTGTGTCTGGTGTATTCGGAAAGTGGTGTTTTTTGTTCGAGCGGTGGTTGTTTACAACATGACAAGTATGAAAAAAAAAGATTTCAGTTAGGCCTTTACGTTCGGTAACTGGTTGGTTTTTATGCTTGTGAACGAAATCACAGCGGCGCGCAAAGTGAATATAGTGAATAAAAGTGCTTGCGTAGCTCGTCCTTTACGTTTGGTACCCAATCTACACCCAATCTGAGTGACGGGGGGGTGAGGTCGAATTTAGAGAGGGGCAGGGAGTGTCCATACTGTACGTTAGTACTGTTTGTTCCGTCATTCCTTTTTTGAAATGTCATTTCTGGCCCTTTGTATGAAGTGTCCAGGGTGTGGTTAAAGTGAAGTCTACTGTCTCAAAATTAAATAGTGATCCTTTTTAATTGTTAGGGGACAATTTAGTCCTATGACGATTTTTCTACACCCTGCTCATTTCCTCGCACAATTCCCATTCCCAGCTTAATGGCGCACTTGTTGAACGACATTAAAAAGTTAATTACGAAGATGGTGCCCACTTCCTGGCATTCCTGCTCTCTTGATATTAAACTGTTAACCGGACTGGTGGCATTACTTATTTCCGTTCCGAACTAATGCAATAAAAACCTTATCTCTTAAAGTTTTTTAATCAAGACTTTCTGTTCATTGTGCTGTATTTTCTCTGTTTCCTTTTTTAAAAAACGTTGGGTGAACATTTCTAGTGGTCTATTACCTACAGTTAAAAAATAAGTTTAAAATAGTTCAGAGGGTCTTTGTTTCCCGCTCCGGATCGTTTCTGGTGCAGAGGCTGTCCATAGCCATTCAGGACGGAAATGCAGCTAGTGTTATGGCACGGGATATCAGGGATAACGAGGGACGGGTTATTTTAGGTGTTTTTGGTGTATCATTTTAGGTACTTAACCCTGCAGTTGTCGCGCCCTCAAAAGTCATTTGAGTGGTCGCGTGGATTACATTTACATATGTATGCCAAATTGTTTTCTAATTTTTTAATAAAATTCATTTCAATTTCATTTCATTCATTCAATTCATTTTGTTGGAAAATGACAAGTTGCTTTATCTGTAATTAAATTATAACAAGAAACTGAACAGAATAATTAACAGTTTTGTCAAAATAAACCAAAACACAAACTTCTTATAAATCGTCTTACTCGTTACTTAGGATTAATAGACCTTAATACGCGTTAACGCTTATTGCGAAAACAAATCAACTATTATTTTCTAAACGGGAACTACATACTATTTTGAATGAACAGTGGGGATTGTCATACTTAAAGTACACGGAGTCCTGTGTAACAGACTTGAACTGTTTACGAATAAGTAGCAGGTATTCGCGGGCTCATGACCACTTAATATGCATGGCTGGCTTTTTTAATAGCGACTCGTTGTTTTCGCAAAAAACGCCAGCGACGACCCTAATTAAGGGCTCGGCCCGGCAGTAGTAGGTATTCGCGGGCTCTAGACCACTTAATATGCATGGCTGGCTTTTTTTTAATAGCGACTCGTTGTTTTCGCAAAAAACGCCAGCGACGACCCTAATTAAGGGCTCGGCCCGGCAGTAGTAGGTATTCGCGGGCTCTAGACCACTTAATATGCATGGCTGGCTTTTTTTAATAGCGACTCGTTGTTTTCGCAAAAAACGCCAGCGACGACCCTAATTAAGGGCTCGGGCCGGCAGTAGTAGGTATTCGCGGGCTCTAGACCACTTAATATGCATGGCTGGCTTTTTTTTTAATAGCGACTAGTTGTTTATAATTTATAATTTGTAATTTTTATATTGTAATTTTTATAATATTTAATTTATAATTTTTATAATTTGTAATTTTTATAATATTTAATTTATAATTTTTATAATTTGTAATTTTTATATTATTTAATTTATAATTTTTATAATTTATAATTTTTATAATTTGTAATTTTTATAATTTGTAATTTTTATTATATTTAATTTATAATTTTTATAATTTACAATTTTAAAAATTTATAATTTTTATATTGTAATTTTTATAATATTTAATTTATAATTTTTATAATTTGTAATTTTTACATTTTATAATTTATAATTTTTATTATTTGTAATTTTTATAATATTTAATTTATAATTTTTATAATTTGTAATTTTTATAATATTTAATTTGTAATTTTTATAATATTTAATTTATAGTTTTTATAATATTTAATTTATAATTTTTATAATTTGTAATTTTTATAATATTTAATTGTTAATTTTTATATTTTGTAATTTTTATAATTTATAATTTTTATAATTTGTAGTTTTTATAATATTTAATTTATAATTTTTATAATTTGTAATTTTTATAATATTTAATTTATATTTTTATAATTTATAATTTGTAATTTTTATAATTTGTAATTTTTATAATATTTAATTTATCATTTGTAATTTTTATAATATTGAATTTATAATTTATAATTTGTAATTTTTATAATATTAAATTTATAATGTTTATAATTTGTAATTTTTATAATATTTAATCTATAATTTTTATAATTTATAATTTGTAATTTTCATATTGTAATTTTTATAATATTTAGTTTATAATTTTTATAATTTGTAATTTTTATAATAATTAATCTATAATTTTTATAATTATAATTTTCATAATTTATAATTTATAATTTTTATAATTTATAATTTATATAATTTATAATTTGTAATTTTTATAATTTGTAATTTTTATAATATTTAATTTATAATTTTTATAATTTGTAATTTTTATAGTATTTAATTTATCATTTGTAATTTTTATAATATTTAATTAATAATTTTTATAATATTTAATCTATAATTTTTATAATTTATAATTTGTAATTTTTATAATAATTAATCTATAATTTTTATATTTATAATTTTCATAATTTATAATTTATAATTTTTATAATTTATAATTTATATAATTTGTAATTTTTATAATTTGTAATTTTTATAATATTTAATTTATAATTTGTAATTTTTATAAAGTAATTTTTATAATATTTAATTTGTAATATGTATAATTTATAATTTTTATAATTTGTAATTTTTATAATTTGTAATTTCTAATTTTTATAATTTATATTTTTTTTAATTTCTAATTTTTATATTTGTAATTTTTATAATATTTAATTTATAATTTTTACAATTAGTAATTTTTGTATTTTGTAATTTTTATATTTTGTAATTTTTAAAATTTATAATTTGTAATTAAAAAAAAATAATTTAATTAAAAAGGTCGACTAAGGCCTAATCGCCCTAATTCAGGGTAGGCTCGAGCGGACATATATGAGCTGTAATGATGATGTAATTTTTATAATATTTAATTTATAATTTTTATAATTTGAAATTTTTATATTTTGTAATTTTTATAATATTTAATTTTTTATAATTTATAATTTGTAATTTTTATATTTTGTAATTTTTATAATATTTAATTTATAATTTTTGTAATTTATAATTTGTAATTTTTATATTTTGTAATTTTTATAATATTTAATTTATAATTTTTATAATTTGTAATTTTTATAATTTATAATTTGTAATTAAATAAAAATAATGTAATTAATTTTTAATTTTGTAATTTTTATAATATTTAATTTATAATTTTTATAATTTATAATTTTTATAATTTGTAATTTTTAATTTTGTAATTTTTATAATATTTAATTTATAATTTTTATAATTTTTGTAATTTTAATTTTGTAATTTTTATAATATTTAATTTATAATTTTATAATTCATAATTTTATAATTTGTAATTTTTATATTTTGTAATTTTTATAATATTTATATTATAATTTTTATAATATTTAATTTATAATTTTTATAATTTGTAATTTTTGTAATATTTAATTTATAATTTTTATAATTTGTAATTTTTATAATATTTAATTTATAATTTTATTTAAAAAAAGCCAGCCATACATATTAAGTGGTCTAGAACCCTTGAATACCTACTACTGCCAGGCCGAGCCCTTAATTAGGGTCGTCGCTGGCGTTTTTTGCGAAAACAACGAGTCGATATTAAAAAAAGCCAGCCATGCATATTTAGTGGTCTAGAACCCGCGAATACCTACTACTGCCGGGCCGAGCCCTTAATTAGGGTCGTCGCTGGCGCTTTTTGCGAAAACAACGAGTCGCTATTAAAAAAAAGCCAGCCATGCATATTAAGTGGTCTAGAGCCCGCGAATACCTACTACTGCCGGGCCAAGCCCTTAATTAGGGTCGTCGCTGGCGCTTTTTGTGAAACAACGAGTCGCTATTTAAAAAAAGCCAGCCATGCATATTAAGTGGTCTAGAGCCCGCGAATACCTTCTACTGCCGGGCCGAGCCCTTAATTACGGTCGTCGCTGGCGCTTTTTACGAAAACAATGAGTCGCTATTAAAAAAAAGCCAGCCATGCATATTAAGTGGTCTAGAGCCCGCGAATACCCACTACTGCCGGGCCGAGCCCTTCATTAGGGTCGTCGCTGGCGTTTTTTGCGAAAACAACGAGTCGCTATTAAAAAAAATAGCCAGCCATGCATATTAAGTGGTCTAGAGCCCGCGAATACCTACTACTGCCGGGCCGAGTCCTTAATAAGGGTCGTCGCTGGCGTTTTTTGCGAAAACAACGAGTCGCTATTAAAAAAAAGCCAGTCATGCATATTAAGTGGTCTAGAGCCCGCGAATACCTACTACTGCCGGGCCGAGCCCTTAATTAGGGTCGTCGCTGGCGTTTTTTGCGAAAACAACGAGTCGCTATTAAAAAAAAGCCAGCCATGCATATTAAGTGGTCTAGAGCCCGCGAATACCTACTACTGCCGGGCCGAGCCCTTAATTAGGGTCGTCGCTGGCGTTTTTTGCCAAAACAATGAGTCGCTATTAAAAAAAAGCCAGCCATGCATATTAAGTGGTCTAGAGCCCGCGAATACCTACTACTGCCGGGCCGAGCCCTTAATTAGGGTCGACGCTGGCGTTTTTTGCGAAAACAACGAGTCGCTATTAAAAAAAAGCCAGCCATGCATATTAAGTGGTCTAGAGCCCGCGAATACCTACTACTGCCGGGCCGAGCCCTTAATTAGGGTCGTCGCTGGCGTTTTTTGCGAAAACAACGAGTCGCTATTAAAAAAAAGCCAGCCATGCATATTAAGTGGTCTAGAGCCCGCGAATACCTACTACTCGAATAATTTTATTTTTAATTTTCGTGGATTACTCCGCGCGACCACTGCAGGGTTCAAGTGTTAATTTAAGGTATTTTATTTTAGGTGATATTGTTAAGTGTGATATTATTTTTAAGACTGATTATATGTTACATGAGTTTAAAATTAATTTTAAAATTTCAAACAACTCAAAAGATACAGAACCAATTAACGGTAGGACATACGGACAGGCGGATGGATAGCGAAGGTTTAGTTTATAACAGGGTACTGTTTGGATACGAAAACCCTCTGAAACGTTCCTCGTTCCTTTCCCTCTAATATGGTTGAGAGGAGCGATGGCTGACTCTCGCGTTATACTCGTAACCGGGTGCTGTCCGTGTGAACTGGCCTACACTTGTCAAAGGCGTTCATGACATTCAATAATTTTAATGTGTAACTTCTCGTGTTACATTGTTTTCATGTTCTAATGACATTATTTGCTTTTTTTATATCACGGATTGGATTTTGACTTTATTAACTAATGATTGTTTATTCCTTGATTTTTTACAAAAAAATTATGTAATCACTATTTTATGACTATTAGAAATCACCTATTTTGAATAAATATCTTGAATCTTGAAAACGAAAAGAAAAATAAAATAAGGCCAAAATAGTCGAGCATCATCCAAATTTTGCCAACGCCTCAACTCAACGATGTGACAAGCATTGTCTTGTGAAAACGCTGTAATGTGAGTATTTTCTCGTCAAAAAGACAATTCTTTTGAACAAAGAACCAAAACCTTCAGGAGTTTATAATGTAGGTATCTATGGCGTAATTAAATATTTTGGTGTCTGATTCATATTAAATTGCCAGCGAGGAATAATATTTACAGATTCTTAAAAAAAACACATACTTAGATTTGTGGCTTTTTCAAAAAAACAATCTTTCAATTGATTTTGTGTTTTCTGTAACGTGTTCACCTTTCTTCGAAGCAAAACTCAAAAGTGTTTTTAGCATTAACAGGAGTAATTAATTTAAAATTAACATTTAGAAATTATTTATATGAATTATGCTTATCTTCGGTGGCGTAACGGTTAAGGCCGCTACGCTATCTCCTGTCCGGGAGATTGTGGTTCGAATCCTGCCACATACCAATGGGTTTTCGAATTTCGATTTAATATGTACGTTTATCCGACGCTCTTATGGCGATGGAAAACAACGTGAGGAAACCTGCACACGCCAGCGAAGAAACTCGAAGGTAGTGTGTTAAGTCAACCAACCCGCACTGGGCCTGCGTGGTCAGGTCAACTAAGGCCTGATCGCCTTAATTCAGAGTAGGCTCGAGCCCCTCGGTGGCGACGTATATGAGCTGATATGATGATGATATATGCCCTAATGAGTGAGTATCATCATCATCCTATCAGCCGAAGAACGTCCACTGCTGGACATAGGTCTCCTCCAAGAATTACCACGACGACCGGTTCTGCGCTGCCCGCATCCAGCGGTTTCATGCAACTTTCACCCAGGTCATCGGTCCACCGAGTGGGAGGCCTGCCTACGCTATATAACACATAAAACCTGAAAAATTAAATTCCTATGAAGGTGACCGAGGAAAACACTGTTAGGTACCATTTTCATTTTTAAATTTATTAAAAAAAACTCAATTTTTGCGGCTTCCGCTGTGTTTACTAAGCGGGAAAATCTCGAGATAGTGAGGAGATTAGTAATTTCGCTTGACATTTACGCCCTAGGGCCGCTACCTCTCGTGGTAGTGGTAGTGGTTCGATTTCCGGTACCAATGTTATTCGAATTTATATTTTATATTATGTACGTTTATCCGACGCTCTTACGGTGAAAGGAAACATCATGAGGAAACCTGCACACACCTGCGAAGAAACTCGAAAGTTGTGTGTGAAGTCGACTAACCCGCACTGGGCCCGCGTTAAATACTAATATATATACTTTGCCCGCGTGGTCGACTAAGGCCCGATCGCCCTAACTCAGGGTAGGCTCGAGCCCCTCGGTGGCGACGTATATAATGATATGACGATTATAGGCCCTCCGTACCAATTAAGAGTAAGTTCGTAATAATCTCTTTTCAAATAGTAAAGCCAAAAACATGCACTGTTATTAGACTAATAATATTATAATCGCTAAAGTATGGATGCTGTTTACATGTCTGTTTGTTCCACTTTCACGTCTAAATGGCTTAACGGATTAAGATGAAATTTGGTAAGTAGATAGGTCAAGCACGATAATTTTTATCTCCCCTCCCAAGCCCCTTGTAACTCGTGCACCGTGTACCCTCGATTACGATAACGACGCGGGCGAAGGTGCAAGTAAATATAGTGTACTCATCTCTCCGTAGTCGCTCCCTCATGACTGAGGATCGCGGCTTGATGTACAGAGGCCAGCACATCAAGCTAGTCACTCGTAGTGCGATTCTAATCCGTACGCATACGGCATAAGAACGGTATAAAGTCCACAGTGTCTAGCTTGATGTGCTGATATCTGCTACTATCCATCGCCAACCTCACCGCTAGGGCTTCCAATCTCGGTATACCGAGATCCCGAAATACCGAGATCCCGCATGATTTTTCAGTCCCGCTAACTGCGGGATTGGAAGTGCGGGATCCGCGGGATTTTGCGGGATTGATAAGCAATACAGGGACGTCTTTTCGCGAGCGCTGTCGCTCGGGTCCTGACTGACCTACCTAACGGAACGGTGCTGAGCAGGCGTTCTCTTCTGCCGGTTATCTTGCCAGTAAGATATGAAGTAGTTTGGCTGACGATACGTTGGGGATGTTGTGTTTCCTTCGAAAACACTTTCAAAATGAAAAGTGATTCTATATTTTTGTATTTCTTCTTTAATTCTGTTCCGAGTGTACTTATTAAATAAAACCATGATACCAGTCATGTTTCTCTTTGACTTATGTTTAAATAAATGCTATTATGCTATGTTATACTATACCTTCCTTGACCAACGATTTTTGAACGCTAAACGAATGCGTCGCGCATGTTTACCCTAATACAAATTACACAGAAATCGAGTTCTGCGCATGCATGGGTCGGCGCTCTAGTTTCTTTGTCGACTTTATTTTTGACCACTTTTATCAAGAATGCGGGATCCCGTTATACCGGGATCCCGCACCTTTGAAAATTTTGGATCCCGCCGATACCGAGAACCCGCAATGCAATGCGGGATTGGAAGCTTACTCACCGCATTAGAGAACTTATTAGAAAGCGTCTTCCTCCACTGATCGCTTAATCTTGTTAAAGACCGTACTTTTTTTTAAATCACAATTGGTAAGCCCTTGGCATCATCTCACCTGATAGTTAGTGATGATGATGCCGAAGATGGAAGCGGGCTGACCAAGATTACCCAACGCAATGGGGATCTGGCTATCTTATCTTCAAGCCGGAACACATCACTGCTGTTAACACTGATGTTTGGCGGCAAGATTTAGATAAGATGGTGGTAGCTAGCCAGGCGGGCTATGAATCACTATCATCAACCAAACCGAGTCTTACAATGTTTACCCCGCCGGGAATCGAACCCCCGACCTCCTGGTGTGTAGCAATAAGAGTAACCATTACACCATGGAGGAAACCACCTCTTCACCTGTTACCATTTACATTGCCTACTATGACAAGTTTTTCCAAATTTTTATGACCAAATCAAATAAAAAATCTTTATTTTAATTTTAAATAGGCGTTAACACACACACCATTAAATAGTCATAAGAAAACTTAAAGTCTATTACAAATAATGTCATGATAATAATGTCTCAGGTTATGGTATTTGTTATAGATTTAACACATAACTATGTATCTTTGTCATTTACATAATCTATTCGTACCTGGGCGACCGAGCTTTGCTCGGGGCATAGTACCCAGAGCCGTTAAAAACATTTAAAAATACGCTGCCTATGATATACTTGGCGCGGCATATTTCCAGTTTGAAAATCTCGGAAAATAGTTTTTCCCAGAGATTACACCTATCTAAATCGATTTTCCGCCCCCATATATCCCCGTTTTCAAGCAAATCATTGGAGCCGTTTCCGAGATTCCGTTTCCAAGGTACACTAGCACGTACTAGACTAGATTAGATTAGATTTAATAATATCCTCTATGTGTTCTAGAACAAGCATTTTTTGACATGAGCCTTGAATCTATTCTCTGACAAACTAGATTCATTTTCTGTAATTTTATTGTAGAATCTTATATACTGCATCACAAATGACTTTATAACCTTGTTTACTCTCATAACCACGTCTCATAAATGTTGGAAATGGAAGCTCCAGTGCACAATGTCCTATTAATTCTCCCCTTTTGTGGTTATTTTAATGAAAATAAAGGTACCTACTAATAATAAGGCAAAAACCGCCTTCGTGGCGTAATGGTTAGTTCAACAACTTCACATCAAGAGGTAGCGGGTTCCATTCCCGCCGGAGTCTAACTTTGTAAGACTCAATTTGGTTGATGGAAGTCCATTTTCTTAGCCTGACTGGCTATAGTTACTACCATCATATCTAAGTCTTGCCACCAAACATCATTGTTAACAGAATTTGTTGTGTTCCGGCTTTAAAAACATATGAAGCGTCTTGGTAAGCCCACTTCCATCTTCGGCATAATTGTCATTTATCATCAGATCAGATGATGCTAACGGCTTACCAATAATTGTGCATACATAAAATAAAATGAAAAACTCGTAAAAAAACCACTGCATTTAACGGAAGCCGGAAAATACGAACTGCGCTTCAAATTTCCTGTTCGTATTAAGAGATACTCTTAAAAGCTCTGTTTTCATTAATACTAGATTGTAGGAGAAAATTAACAAAAAAAACATTTTTATAAGCCTTTAGTGTAACATCTACAGGATGGTACTGGAATCAGTGACGTCCTTTTAGATAGCTTTACTGGGGTGTACAGGGTGTGAAAGACATTCCTAACGCCATTTTGGAGAATATTTAAAAAATATATAATGGTATCATTTTTAGAGTTTTCCCGTAAATATAGGTAACACCTATGATATGTTTTAAATGTTAATAAGTTACTTGTGACGAAAAATCAAAAATCAGTCCAAGAGTTTCCCCGCAAAATAGTGGTACGACAAACACATACAATCATGAATCTACTGAGAAGCATCCACACAAATACATACCTACATACATAATTTATTTTCTTGACCCACTTACCTGGTGTATTTTTATCAAAATCTCGAAGTCGAATTTTCGTTCGATCACATAACGTTCTACTACTCCTTCATTGCTCGAAAGTAAAAATAATTGTTCTTATTTTCAAATTGTGTAAAAACCTGTTCTTTTATAGATTAGAATAGCTGTTTCCCGCGGCTTCACCCGCGTGGACAACGTTTCTATGACTTTTTAAGGGTGCGCAGTGCGCGAGCCGCAAGCGGCTTGGGAGCGTGGAAAAACGAGCCTATGTGTTTATCCAGGTCCTAATCTGTCTACCTACTAAATTTCAGCCAGATCCGTTCAGTTGATTTGCGTGAAAGAGTAACACACATACATCCATACATTCTTACACACTTTCGCGTTTATAATATTAGTTGGATTATTCGTATGATTTATTTCATTTTAATCGTCAAACAACATTAACATTTAACGTCAAAATTAAATATAATGTAACACATACTCTTATAATATGTGCTGTTCAAATGACATTATCTGCAACTTCTTACGAAGTTTTTTCCACTCGCATATATTTAGAAAATGTTTGTGAAGTGGAAGAAAAGCGAACTCTTTTATTCGAAGCTTTGCTCGACTTCTTCTCGTGACTGTACTTTCTAGGTCAACAATAAATATTGATTTTTGATTGGAGCGTTCAGTGAGAATACAGAGAATTTAAGAAGCTTGCCGCCCTTGTTTGTTTTCTAACACGTTTACAGCCATTCACAGTGTCTTACCGACTCCGATAAGTTTTCCCAGTTGTTCAGATTGATTTATCTACATTAATTTTAATAGTAAATGAAAAAAAAAACAGTTATACCGATAGGCAATAACTTAAACGATTCAACTTAAAAATATTAATTTTAGAAATTAATTAAAAATTAAAAACACGACTGCATAAAAACTTAACTTCTATTTTTCGGCCAGTCGGTTAAAAAGTATCTTAATATGTCTCTCAAAGAAATAATTAATCTATTATTTGGTTAGTCGGGTAAAAATGTATCCTTTGTCACTCAAGGGATTAAGACAAATCTAACGACACCTTGCACTCCAAAATCCATCAAGCCGATTAGGCGACAGAGCGTGCCAAAGAAATAATTAATCTATTATTTGGTTAGTCGGGTAAAAATGTATCCTTTGTCACTCAAGGGATTAAGACAAATCTAACGACACCTTGCACTCCAAAATCCATCAAGCCGATTAGGCGACAGAGCGTGCCAAAGAAATAATTAATCTATTATTTGGTTAGTCGGGTAAAAATGTATCCTTTGTCACTCAAGGGATTAAGACAAATCTAACGACACCTTGCACTCCAAAATCCATCAAGCCGATTAGGCGACAGAGCGTGCCAAAGAAATAATTAATCTATTATTTGGTTAGTCGGGTAAAAATGTATCCTTTGTCACTCAAGGGATTAAGACAAATCTAACGACACCTTGCACTCCAAATCCATCAAGCCGATTAGGCGACAGAGCGTGCCAAAGAAATAATTAATCTATTATTTGGTTAGTCGGGTAAAAATGTATCCTTTGTCACTCAAGGGATTAAGACAAATCTAACGACACCTTGTACTCCAAAATCCATCAAGCCGATTAGGCGACAGAGCGTGCCAAAGAAATAATTAATCTATTATTTGGTTAGTCGGGTAAAAATGTATCCTTTGTCACTCAAGGGATTAAGACAAATCTAACGACACCTTGTACTCCAAAATCCATCAAGCCGATTAGGCGACAGAGCGTGCCAAAGAAATAATTAATCTATTATTTGGTTAGTCGGGTAAAAATGTATCCTTTGTCACTCAAGGGATTAAGACAAATCTAACGAAACGACACCTTGCACTCCAAATCCATCAAGCCGATTAGGCGACAGAGCGTGCCAAAGAAATAATTAATCTATTATTTGGTTAGTCGGGTAAAAATGTATCCTTTGTCACTCAAGGGATTAAGACAACTCTAACGACACCTTGCACTCCAAAATCCATCAAGCCGATTAGGCGACAGAGCGTGCCAAAGAAATAATTAATCTATTATTTGGTTAGTCGGGTAAAAATGTATCCTTTGTCACTCAAGGGATTAAGACAAATCTAACGACACCTTGTACTCCAAAATCCATCAAAGCCGTTTAGGCCACGCCAAAGAAATATACATACATACTTAGATACGTACATACATACATACTTAGATACGTACATACATACATACTTAGATACATACATACTTTAGAGATCTAATATCTCTACACTTGCGTATTTGTAGCTGTTCTAACCGCGTGTCAATTTAAACGTAAATTTTGAATTTGATTTTGAGAACAGAATTTGGTCTGGAACCTTCTAGAGAAATTCTGCGTTGGGGTCTGACCCAGGACAGAGGTCCACTCATTGTTTGAATCGAATATTTATCTTTACAAGAGCAGCTGAAAAATATTAACCTAAGTCTACTTCTATACTAATAATAAGCCAGCCGGCACAACAGAGTATAAGTGAATAAAAAGATATTCATCGAGATACTGAAATTCAATTTTGATATATTTTGCATTAGTCCGAATACCCTAAAACGCGTACACAATAGCGAATTCTTTGGTTCTCAATCTCAAACAACGTAATTAACCTTAGGATATCATTAACTTTTTTTATATATTTTATTGTTGCTAAGAACTGATTTAACTATTTTTACAAGATATCTTTTTTTCTTCTTCATGTATGTTGTACTATTATTTTTTTCATATTACTGTTGTACTGTTACTGTTCGAAACTGTATCCATATGGCGTACGTCAAGCTAGCTTATTCTCTAACATAAAGGCGAAAACTTCTCAATGTTCCCTATCTAATTGATGTTTGATCATATAATGTAACCTAGTTTTCCTTAAAAAATAAAATAAAATATTCATATTTAAAAGCGTCGGTCGGTGGCTCAACCGGTAACGACTCGGTTCTTCTAACCAGAGGTACCGGGTTGAAATCTGGACGGCCAATGTACCAATGAGTTTTTCAAAACTTACGTACATATACTTACCGATTGCTTTAACGGTGAAGGAAAACATCGTGAGGAAACCTGCACACGCCTGCGAAGAAACACGAAGGTTGTGTGTGAAGTCGACCAACCCGCACTGGGCCCGCGTGGTCGACTAAGGCCTGATCGCTCTAATTCAGGGTAGGCTCGAGCCCCTCGGTGGGGACGTATATGAGCTGATATGATTCATATTTAATTGAGATAGAACCCTACCCTGAGCCAGTCCCCCGACGATCAGTAAGAGCCGTCACATTTGGTGGAGGCCCCGGGTACGATGAATGCGGTTGCGGTCCATCCCCTCCTTGTAAGTTTGCAGGATATGGTTTTGTAACTACCACTTTCTCTGGGAAAGGTAAATTAACTGTGGTGGGAGGTTTATTCTCGTAAATCGCCCAATTTTGGTCGATTGTCGCCTTCAGCTCAGCCTTAGAATTATACAGGGTGTAACAAAATTGGTGTAGGTCCCGTTATTTGGGGCTTCTACTCATCATACTGAATAATTGTTGTTCTACGACTTTGCTGATATCGCAAAAACAATTTTTACTCTTCATACAAATCGATCAGCTGATCGACCAATTTTGTGCATTTTAGTATGGAGGATCCAATTTTTTTTTGAGAATTGACTATGGGTTCCTTGGGGAAAGTTGTTCAGTACGATGAGCAGAACCCCCAGTTAACGGGACCTACGCCAATTTTGTTACACCCTGTATATGTATACTGTAAAAGCCCGTATATTGGTATATACGAGTATCTTAGGTTTTAAAAGTATATCTTAGGATTTACCAACTTGTGGTGGTAGATGTTAGGATTTTATAAAAAAGAGACAATATTTCGGGCTTTTACTATTACAGTTTGGTAAATGCTAGGTTCTACCAATGACGGTTGGTAAAAGTTGGACTTTTAGGTAAATGAATGATTTATCTGTGGGCATCTCATATTCCACTTGTGACATTATATTAACACTAAGCGAAGTGAATAACACTAAATAAATGAGCAAGCGAAGGGAGCGATGTTAGGTTCGGTCAGGTTTTGATTGATCAAACAGTGCAATAGCAAATGCTTCGCAGAAGAAAAATTTATCGGTTTTATTTCGAGATACAAGAATAGGCCGTGAAATTGTAAGCCGATTGTCAATTTACCGTGATATTTTATTCATTTTCAACATTTACCATGTCTCTGAGGTAAAACCTAAGATTTACCGAGTGAATGGTGGTAAAAGTTTGAAGTGAATGATGATCACCAAGCAGTTCGGACTTTTACCATTAAAAGTTGGTAAATCTTAGGATATATTGTAAAATCTTAGGATTTACCGAAGTTCAGGGTTAACAGTATACACGTAGGGCGAGTTAATCGTTATGCGCAATGCTTAATTTGCGCAAAAAGTGCATGATGAACGTTTGTTCGTCTATATTAGCTTTTAACGCCAGATCATTGAGGCTGTAAAAGAAAGTGGTAAGGTCTTCGTTTGGCGTTAGTTTTAATGAGACTTTAGTTTTAAACTCTTTTCTAATGGCATCCACAATTTCCTTAAAGGTGGTTGCCGATGGGGCAAACGTTCTGTAAAAACACAGAGCTGGGCCAGTTAAATAAAAAGATAAATTCTTATCAATACTTTTATACTTACTGTCGGTATTTATTTCATAATATGCCTAACTTATGTAATTTAGAAGAAAAATGTGATAATCTTTCAAAACTATATAGTTTTACAAAATAAAAAGTATCCAGCGAAAACTAAAAAAAAAAACGAATAAAAACGTCTATTTGCCAAATATAGATACATAATATTGGTTTAATTGCGACCCACACACACTATATTCGGCAAATATATTGATGTGTTCCGGCTTGAAGATAAGATAGCCAGTTCTCCATTGCGTTGGGGAATCTTGGTAAGCCCGCTTCCATCTTCGGCATCATCGTCACTTACCATCAGGTGAGATGATGCCAAGGGCTTACCAATTATGAATTTAAAAAAAGCTTGTCCTGGTACGGTCAATGACAGTTTTACTCAAAAAAAAGGAAAGAGAAAAATTATGTAAGTATTAAAGTCGCGTGCATTCAAAGTAAGTTATATATATGTATGGAAACAAAAATTACGTGTGTAAGTGTGGTTGTGATGTGGTGTGTGTGTGTGTTTTTCTTTTAGCTATACCAATGGAAAAGGTTTATAGA
This sequence comes from Coleophora flavipennella, assembly GCA_947284805.1. Taxonomy (NCBI): domain Eukaryota; kingdom Metazoa; phylum Arthropoda; class Insecta; order Lepidoptera; family Coleophoridae; genus Coleophora; species Coleophora flavipennella. The sequence goes on from OX369298.1 coordinate 8,197,477, forward strand.
ATTAGATGATTAGTTTTCACATTTAGCAAGCTTGGCGGCTGATTCACCATATTCTAGCATCCGTAGACATCGTAATTACTCGGTAACCCTAAAATTTATTTCAAATGTACCCACATTTACACATTTTGTAAATAAATAGTCTGCCTGAAGATGGTGTTCGAAACCGGTCGCTGACAAATTATAAACGCAGTTTTATTCCTTTTATGTGGGTGTACATACTCGTATACACCAATATGTGTGATATTCAAGCAAAAAAAATACTAATTTTGGAACTTTCATGGAATGTTGAAACTTTTCCCTCCTTTAAAACTGTAAAAAGCGTACATACTCGTCATTATTGTCTCTTTTGTGCCATCTGGTTAAATCTGCCATTTGACTAAAAGGCTAGCCCGTTGATTGAATGGTGACATTCGATTGAATGACTAAAGGACAACTGGCCAAGTCGTTGAATGTGTAACGTTCAACGACTTTACTGAACGTCATTTAGCCAAGTCGTTGAATGGGATGTTCGGAATATACTCCGAATAAAAAACCATGGGGGGAAGCGGGGGGGGGGGGGAAGCTCGCTTCGCAAGGCTCTTTGACTGTATAATCAATCAAACCTGACCGAACCTAATATCGCTCGCTTCTCTCGCTCCTTTACATTTTTTTATAAAACTCTATTTTTTGCCAATTCCCTTTCCGCTGTATGGGATATTACGTTCGCAATGCTCTAAGGGCTAGCTTACAATCAGCCAACTAGTTAAACGTTGAGTGACGCTTTTTCAATTAACGTTCGGCCTAACTTACAATCAGTCAACTAGTTGAACGTTGCGTGACGCTTGTTCAGTCAACGTTTGGCCTAGTCATTCAATTGAACGTCGCCATTCAATCAACGGGCTAGCCTATCAATTTTTACCAGATGGCTGCGATAGGTATGTTTCACAGATGTAACTTCTTGTTCATTTATTTGCGACAAATAATTTAAAAATATCAATTAGCAGTGATCTTAATTTAAAACACTTCTCCTCACTGAGTGAGCAAAACCGAATTTTTCTCATTTTGTTTAAGCAACAAAGGCGCGCTTTTCGATATAGTGACATAAAAAAAATATGAGTATACATTGCCCCTCAAAAAAAATTTTTTTTTTATTATTATTATTTCACAATTGGTAAACCCTTATTCACTGAAAACAAATAAAAAGTACTTAATCACTTTTGGTGTATGAATTTAGAACACACCAATATATTCGACATCCATCTTAATGATTTACAATCTCTTTGCGAAAAAAATACTCGATACCACTCCTTGTGCAAAGAATACTCGTAACTCGACATACACACTCCTTGTGCAAATAACTCCTCGACATTTGATTGTTCGACATTTTCGACAAAGAGTTTAGCATTAGAATAAAGACTGTTTTGTAGTCTTTGCTGTAAGAAAATTACTCTTAATTTTAGTAACTGTTTTTAATTTTAATAAGCATTTTAATTAATTTATCATTCCTTTTTTCTTTATTAAATGATTATTTTCGCTTAAATCTTTCTTTTTCTCGTAGTCATGGTATAAATTGCAGAATGCAACTCTTGAATAAAACGGATTTATACCTAGGGCCAATGTATCACTTGCGTCGCTCAGTATTCTTACACTTGAATCACTCGTGATTCCATCATCATGATTCACTCCCTACGGACGTGATTCAGTCGTTAGAATCCTTCACTTGCTCGTGATTCATCTATGGCCCTCGCTTTAAATCCGTCCTTTATTCACCCGCGTGGACAACGTTTCTATGACTTTTCGAGGGTGCGCAGCGCGCGAGTCACAAACGGTTCGCTAGCGTTGAAAAAAGTAGCCTATGTGTTAATCCAGGTCTTAATCTGTCTTCCTACTAAATTTCAGCCAGATCCGTTCTGTAGTTTTTGCGTGAAGAAGAAACAAACATACACACTCACAAACTTTCGCCTTTATAATATTAGTTTGATAGTAGGTTTGCCTATTATACTACATATTTCCCATTTGCCATAACTACCGTCTGAGTAAAGCCCTTTGTGGAGCACTGGGAAATGGTCGACTTTGGGTCGGTTAGATTTGTTGACAAAACCATTTTAACACCTTTAGCCTTATCCTTAGCATGTTCTGCTTTCTACTATACAGGATGTTAGGTTAAAATAGAACTCTTTTTTAAAGTGATCTTTTAATATTTTTTTTATTCACAATTGGTATGCCCTTGGCATCATCTCACCTGGTGGTAAGTGACGATGATGCCGAAGATGGAAGCGGGCTTACCAAACACGATGGAGAACTGGCTACTTACCTTAGCTTCGGCTTCAGTCTCATTTTCGGCTGAAAACGAACCCGAAAACGAAACTTCGGCTTCAGTGTCATTTTCGGCCGAATACGAAAACGAAGCTTCGCCTTCAGTCTCATTTTCGCCGAAAACGAAAAAGAAGCTTCGGCTTCAGTCTCATTTTCCTCCGAAAACGAAAATGATTTAAACAATAAAAATTCAAGAAAGATACATATATATTTGAAATGCATAATAAACATTCAGTCCGCAAAATAACTACTTGAGCGGCAAGATTTCATGATTGAGCGGCAGAAAACACTGTAGGAAGAGTGTGGTACGGGGAGTTCTAAATGGAAGCGAGAGCGAGCGAAGCGAGCTCGGACTTGCGGAGCACCCCGACTCGGATCCGTTAGGTTCGGAGACTGTGCGGGGAGGCGAGCTAAGCTCGCCTCCCCGCACAGTCGTAGTGTTAGGTTTAACATGAGAACACAGAAGTAACCACTCAACACTGTAGGAAGAGTGTAGTACGGGGATGTTTAAAATAATTACAGCCATCCAGAATGACATAAATTGCTGATTGATTTTGAAATGTTTGCTGACCATGAGTTGCTGACCAATTAGCTATTTCTGCTCACCGATTATATTTTTCTGCTCACAGAAATAACAATACTATGCTAACCATTTAATTGACACCCTTAAATAAATTATTAATGGAAGATATTTCCGCTGTATACTGAAATATTTTTTAGTCTTTTTTTTTCTTTTTAAGCAAATGTAGGCTTTAAAAGAAATAAAATAAAACACGATAATTCCATTACAGCACAAAAATTTAGTTATACGTCACCGTCATATTCGCAGACCTCTGATATTCGGCTTACCCGAAGCTTCAGCTGGTATAAGGCTGAAAACTAAAATATGGCCGAATATCCATTACTTGGCCAATAATGGCCGAAAACAAAAACGAATATTCGGTTGGTCACTACTTTTAAGCGACTGAGGACCATTAACGTGCGACAAACTATAAAAGATAGGTACCTTTTAATTGTGTTGGCACAAAAAACAAAGTTGAGATTTTGATAGAGATCGAATCTCTTACAGAGTCTAAAGAACCAAAAGCTACAAAATGTATGTATGTGTGTGTATAATTGTGAACCCCCTTTTTTTAAAAAAAAAAGACAAACTGTGCGTCGGCGACCCACTCCAAAGTTTCTTGACAATTTTTTTTTCATACATATATTTAATACCTTTGTATAAAATAATTGAGATGTTCGGTTTTTCGTTATGTTTTAATGATATGGAACACATTTTCACGAGAATTGGAAAAACTTTTTTTTCGCGATAACAATACTTCCTCTATCATACGTACGGGGTCGAGAAAGTAAATTAATAATTAAAAACCCGACTATATAAACCCTTAACCCCAATTTTTTGGCCAGTCCGGCTAAAAATCCGGTTAAAAGTCATTCACGGAATTAAGATGAATCTAACGACACCTCGCACTCCAAAATCCATTAAGCCGTTATAACCCTAGAGCGTGCTCAAGTATTAAATAACCCCTTTTTGGCTAGTCAGGTAAAAATGTATGCTATGACAGTCACGGGATCAAGACAAATCTAAAGACACCTCTCACTCCAAAATCCATTAAGCCGTTTAGGGTTTAGAGCGTGCTCAAGTAATAAATAACCCCTTTTTTGGCTAGTCAGGTAAAAATGTATGCTATGACAGTCACGGGATCAAGACAAATCTAAAGACACCTCTCACTCCAAAATCAATCAAGCCGTTAAGGCTACAGGGCGTGCCAAAGAAATAAACATACGTACATACATACGAACACTCGATCATAACCCTCAATCTTGCGCAGTCTGGTAAAAAGACTACGTTACTATACCTTTATATGGCCTTAACAATACGCCGTAGTTCGTTATTCCGGGAAAAAAATGGAATAAGACCTCCCATACAAATCCACATCCATATTTCTTACTTTTCCCAAAAATGGCTCTAACGATATTAATAAACTTTGTGAATGACGAGAACTTCATAAGACCTACTGCATTGGGTGGTTCATTATTCCAGGAAAAACTAAATATAAGAGAGGTACCTATACAAAAACGAATTATTTATTAATTTTCTTCAAGTCGAACATACCTACCTTTTTCTTTGTAGCTCAACCAATTAAGCGTAATATTTATTGTTGTTTTGTGTATGCCCGGGTACGCCAGACGGTGAAGGCCTAGCGAGAAAGTAGTTTCCAAATAGTTTTTTTTTTAAATAAATTATTAAAAAACAAAATTTAAAGCAAAATTCTAGTGGTTTTGCGATTGTAGTCGGTTGTTTTAACGCATTTAGCGTTGTTAATAGCTTATAAAGTAACACCCTATGTACACTATGTTTATGCAAACCCAAGAAACCTTTAAGGAGATGAATAAGAAACCGAAAATGAAGAACTTTCCCTAAGAAACTTATGGTCAGTTTAAAAAAATAGACTTCCCATACAAATCGATCAGCTGACAAGCCAAGTTTCTATGGGAAGTCCATTTTTTGGGTTCCGTACCCAAAGGGTAAAAACGAGACCCTATTACTAAGACTCCGCTGTCCGTCCGTCTGTCACCAGGCTGTATTTCATGAACCGTGATAGCTAGATAGCTAGATAGTTGAAATATTCACAGATGATGTATTTCTGTTGCCGCAAATACTAAAAATTAGAAAAAGTGAAAGTCTCCATACAAAAACCAGTTTTTTTAAACGTGAGGAAATTATCATCATATCAGCTCATATACGTCCCCACCGAGGGGCTCGAGCCTACCCTGAATTAGGGCGAACAGGCCTTAGTCGACCACGCGGGCCCAGTGCGGGTTGGTCAACTTCACTCACACACAACCTTCGAGTTTCATCGCAGGCGTGTGCAGGTTTCCTCACGATGTTTTCCTTCACCGTTAAAGCAATCGGTAAACTATAAGCAGCTAGTATGATGGTACGGAAAACTTTGTGCGCGTTCCTGGCTCACCCTTTTTTTTATGCACAATTGGTAAACCCTTGACAACATCTCACCTGGTGGTAAGTGACGATGTTGCCGAAGATGGAAGCGGGCTTACCAAGATTCCCCAACGCAATGGGGAAACTTTACCGGTTTTATTTTTCAAATTGACCAAAGGTCTCTTAAGAAAAGTGGTTTAGTTTCGGTTCCTTATTCACCTCCTTAAAGGTTTCTTGGGTTTTCATAAACCCCCTGTATAGTCCACGTGTGTGTGGTAAGCACTGTATTGACTCTACTGTGTCTGGGCCGAAGTTTTATTTCTTATGTATACAGGGTGTAAAAAATTGGTGAAAGACCCGTTAACGGGGAGTTCTACTCATCATACTGAACAACTTTCCCCATGGAACCCATAGTCATTTCTCAAAAAAAAATTGACCCTCCATACTAAAATGCACAAAGGTCGATCAGCCGATCGATTTGTATTAAGAGTAAAATTTTTGTTACGCTATTTTAGCAAAGTCGTAGAACTAAATTTGTTTAGTATGATGAGTAGGAGCCCCTTTTAACGGGACGTAGCACAGAGGAGTATTTATATCAAAAAACCGGACAAAAGTCAATTTTATAAATTTTTAGGTAGAGTCTATAGACCGTACATTTTAAAAACCCAAGTAACTAGTGAGTCACTCAGTAGACTTAAATTAAATAACACGTGTCGCGCCCCCCTCCGTCGTACGATCAATCGGAATACAGGGCATTGGGTAAACCGCACGTTTTTGTTCTCGGCGCTTTGAAATATTTGTTTGATGTTTTAGTTTTTTGTGAATAATTCTGGTTTCCTGCTAAAATATTGTTTTTTAGTCGTAGAAGTAAAAAGACTGTTCTGTATTCTAAAATTATAACCTATCACTTTTATATTGAATTGACAAGATATGAATGTTTTTTTTCGGACATGTAAATGATACGTTTATTTTTATTTATAACTTTACTCAAAGACAGTTTTAGTTCTGTGTCGCATTTTGTCGGGAAATAAATGTTATAAATATAAAAAGTACAGACTCTTACCTGCCATATCACTTTACAAGTTTTTCCTCGTTTTTCCTCCATTTCTAAATATATATAACTCAAAGGCGACTGACTGACTGACATAGTGATCTATCAACGCACAGCCCAAACCACTGGACGGATCGGTCTAAAATTTGGCATGCAGGTAGATGTTATGACGTAGGCATCCGCTAGGAAAGGATTTTGGGAAAACCGCAAAAATCGGGATCTGCGCGGACGAAGCTGTGGGCATCCACTAGTTCTTTTATATTTATCTAGCTGTCCCGGCGAACTTCGTTCCACCTTACACTACCATACACTACCCTAGCCTACCCTACCCTACACTACCCTACCCTACACTACCCTATCCTACACTACTCTACCCTACCCTACCCTACACTACACTACCCTACCCTAACTACTCAACACCTTCACTACACTACCCTACTCTACCCTAAAACCAATTATTTTTTGACTGATAATATTTTTTTTATTCAATATTTATTATCCTATTCCGGACGAAGACAAATGCAAAAAACAAACATTAAAATTGGTCAAGCCGTTCTGGAGTTATAACTAACACGACTTTCTTTTAAGCAACAAATAATTTTGTCCGATTTTTCCATACAAATACTCCCCTGTGCAAAGACCAATTTCGTTACTGCCTGGTATAAGTGCCTTTATAACCCATAACGTTCTCACCGCTGCGCTGACACGGGTCTGTTTTCTCAATGTGCGGTTTCCCACTAGCGGACACGGCACCGGCACGGCTACCGGGGAAGCAAAAATGTATGAAAATACTAGCTTTTGCCCGCGGCTTAGCTCACGTGGACATCGTTTTTATGACTGTATTTAAAGGTGAGTGGTGCGCGAGCCGCAAGCAATGGCGATTGTTAGAAAAATCACCGACTATGCTGTTTTCACGGGATAAAAAGTAGCTTATGTCCTTTCCCGTGACACAGGCTACCTCCATGCCAAATTTCGTCAAGATTGGTTGAGGTGTTAAAGCGTTAAAAGTTAACACATAAACAAATTAACATATTTTCACATTTATAATATTAGTAAGAATATGGAGCATCTTACCACTGAACGGCAACGGCGATGGCACCGGCCCAGTGGAAAAACGAAGCCCTGACACCGGTGACGTGCCATTGCAGTGGAAAAATAGCCATTCTCAGGAAGGTTGGCCATACTCCACCCACGGTGGCCAAGTCTGGGTTGATGGAGGCTGTAGATCAAATTTCAGCTGAATCGGAGCAAGCAAATTCACTTTCAGCGGACATTTTGGTTTTTTTATTGCACCCAAATCTGCCCAGGGTGTACATTATGTTAGTAAAGCCACCACTCCTCTGTTTCTTCCAGTTTTGGAGGGCAGTTTACCATCTCCATGAATGGCTAAATATATATTTTCAAATATGACTAAGAACCATCTCGATTAATGTAGCCATCATGTAAAAAAACACATTGAAATTGGTCCACCCGTTTAGGAACTGCGATGACATGTACAGACCAACAGGCAGAAATAAGTTTCAAATTTATAACACCTCTCTTTTTGCCTCGGAGAATAATAATATACTGAAATTCCAAATTATTTAATTTAAATTTTATTGGTATATTACAGTAGATGTGTTTGTGAATGTAAAAAATAATTAATTTAAAAAAGCAAAAACGGTAGTAATGATCTAAAGTTTTAAAAAGGTGTTTACACACATTTTCAAATTGGCAAAAAGCCTTAATATCTACTACAAATAATTGTCATGATTCTGATAATAATTACAGACTCAGGTTATGGTATTTGTTGGAGGATTGATACATATATCCTTGTCATTTACTTAATATATTATTTTATCTACTCTCATATCGTAAAGTTCGAATTATAAACTTCAAAACGAATTTATATTGGCATACTTTATAAACACAATACCGAAATAAAATAAACACATTATAACATTATTTCTCTAACAAAATAATGTTATAAAGTATTTTTTTTCCATTACAAGTTAATATCACCAACGAAGTTCCATATAATTTTTTTTTATTGGAACGCACATGCGGTTCGCGCCATTTTTACAGCATTATAAAAAGTTTTTATTCCAATTTTTACTTGTCTGTGACAGCGCGGTGATGTGCTAGGTTTTGGCGCCATTAATTGAATACGTTTTTTTGTAATTTCGTGGATAATTTTCATTCTTGCTTAAAAATGTCTGAGATCAGGGAAAGCATTGTTTTTACCTGTCTATGACAGCGTCCGCTTCAGCGCAAGCGCGGTGATGTGCTGGGATTTGGCGCTATGACACGTTTTGTTGTAGGTACTTACTGAATTTCGTGGGTTTTTTTTACTCTTATAATTTTGATCTTTGTTGTTTAGTTGATTCAATCCCAATGTATGAGATTAGATAAAGTAGTGTATGAAACTGCACATAACTAGGTATTAAAACACTCGTATGACACTATTGATAACCTCGCCAAGATTCGGTTTTAAATCTCATACTCGTGTTTTAATACCCCTCATTATGCAACAGTTTCATAAAATACTATTTATCCTCTAGACCACAAGCATTTTTTGACATGGCTCATGAATTTATTATACAGCAATCGAATAACATTTTCTTAAATTTTATTGTAGAGTCTTATACACTGCCCCACAAATGACTTTTTAACCTCACTCAGTCTCGAATAGGCTATATCCATTTTATTTACATTTCTCAAATTGATTAAAACAACAAGCAACCAAAGATTTAGTTACAATAAATCGTCGGTGGCTCAACCGGTAACGACTTGATCCTCCTAACCAGAGAGAGGTTCCGGTTTCAAATCCGGACGCCAAATGTCATCATCATCATTATATCAGCTCATATACGTCCCCACCGAGGGGCTCGAACCTAAACTGAAAGCGGGCCTTAGTCGACCACGCGGGCCAGTTGGTCGACTTCACACACAACCTTCGAATTTATTCGCAGGCGTGCGCAGGTTTCCTCACGATGTTTTCCTTCACCGTAAGAGCGTCGGATAAATGTACCAATAAGTTTTTCGAAACTTACGTACCATACACTAACCGATTGTTTTAACGGTGAAGGAAAACATCGTGAGGAAACCTGCACATCTGATTCCAGATGTGTATGAAGGTCTTGATCACTAAATTACCCTCCTACTTAAACTTCGAAAAACCTTACTCGTTTTGTTTTCCATCAAGTCTTCGATTTTTAATTCACCAAACTCACAAAATGAGTACATAAATGACGCTGCAAAAGTATGACGTGACGCCTAGGCATTTCAAACATTTTTTAGAACAAAATGTCGTTTGTGACAGATGATAAAAAGTAACTCAGATGACTAGCATTCGTCATTCCTATTGGCCCCACGATAAGAAGAAGAATATAGTTATTTTGTAGTAGCAACGGTGTATACAGGGTGTAACAAAATTGGTGTAGGTCCCGTTAACTGGGGGTTCTACTCATCATACTGAACAATGTTCTCCAAGGAACCCATACTCAATTCTTTAAAAAAAAATTGGACCCTCCATACTAAAATGCACAAAATCGGTCGATCAGCTGATCGATTCGTATGAATAGTAAAAAAAATTACGTTTTCAGCAAAGTCGTAGATAATAAGTTGTTCAGTATGATAGTAGAAGCCCTAGTTAACACTACAGTACACGCGCCTGTTTTTTTAGCACGAGTGCTCGCGTGGCCGACTATAGTAGGCCTTATAAAAACATGTTTACTTTTTGTTTACGTACTATATGAATAAAATAGTATTTGGTATCAGTTCTTTATTTATTAGTCTTATGTTAAGAACACAGTTTTAGCATTTATTTGCTTTTTAAACTAGGAAATAATTAACAAATCAAAAACTTAAGAAAATTAACAAAAATATGGCACTATTGAGAAATTTCTTTCCAAAACTCGCGTGGCCGACTATAGTAGGCCTTATAAAAACATGTTTACTTTTTGTTTACTTACTATATGAATAAAATAGTATTTGGTATCAGTTCTTTATTTATTAGTCTTATGTTAAGAACACAGTTTTAGCATTTATTTGCTTTTTAAACTAGGAAATAATTAACAAATCAAAAACTTAAGAAAATTAACAAAAATATGGCACTATTGAGAAATTTCTTTCCAAAACTTAAAAAATACATCTTTTTAGACTTATTATTTCAATGTCAAACTGAAACCTAACCTATAAAACAAAGAACACAACATTAGAAACATTTTATAATATTTTATACATATTATCATAATAAAGTCACCTACATTTATTTGTTACGCCAGTGCTCGCGCGGACTCCAATGGTAGTCCTGCAGTTTTGGCGCCAAATAGTGGACTCATCCGTACGCGCTGGAGTCGCACCTGTCACTGACCTTAAGCATAATTGTCTTTACGAGGAATAGCTTGAGGCACAACGTGGTATCGCGCGAAATAAAAAAATTGCAATCTTATATGTCACCATGGTCTACTATAGTAGGCCACGCGTGTACTCTAGTGTTAACGGGACCTACACCAATTTTGTTACACCTGTATAGTGGAAATATAGAGTAGATAGTTAAAATTACTCCTAGTACTGAGTAAGGCATGAAAACAGATTCCATGTCAAAAAGGGCAAGCCAAGCTGACTTAAATCAGTCCTGTCGATATCACAAAGGTCGGCTGTATCAAAGCAGCAATAACAAAGGTACTAGGTGCCTATAGTTGTTTACGGTGTGTCTGGAGCAAACAGTAGGTTTCTGATTTATGTCGCCCGTTCCGAACGAATCGTTACGTTTGTTTTGTGGATGATGGCAGTAAATAAAATCCTAACAAAACGTAAATGAGAAATGGAGCCAAGTTCGATATAAAAAAGTTACAGCGATCTAAATGGGTAGGTGCAAAGTTCTACAGTGGTTCCTGTCCTGAGTCATAGCTACGGAACTTAAATAGAAATATTTAATTTAGATATCTTTATATAATAGAGAAAAAAATATGTTTACAAATCCTTACGGATGGACGGATATTTCAATAATTCGATATAGTAAGGATTTATTTAAAAGTACTGACAATCTAGATCGCGCTGATCTGAAAATCATGTGTAATTTTTGACATTATTTTAAAAATAATAATGGCAAAATAAAAAAATGTCAGAAAAAAAAGACATTGTCAGATCATGGTATTTTTTAGGGTTATAATAATAGCAGGTTACTGGACCCTATTACTAAACCTACGCTGTCCGTCCGTCCGTCCGTCCGACTTTTAAAAGGCTGTAACTATTGAACCGTAATAGGTATTGTCGGCTGAAATTTTCATAGAATATGTGTCATTTACTATAGAAAATTTAATGATAGATAATAAAAATAATAAAAAATTATCTCCCCTCCCCTCCCTCCATCAGCCAAACCGCCATATTATGACATCTGAAAAAAAATTTAAATAGTAGGATATAATATAATCAAACCCGCTCCGACTTCGCACGGGTGCAATGCTGATACTAAATACACTACAGAAAAACTGAGAACGTTGTATATAAAAACATAGCGGCCCGCTCCGGCTTCGCACGGGTATAAAATATATAACCTATGTGATTAAAATCGATTCAGTAGTTTTGATTTATTCATTACTGCCCGTGGCCCGCACGCGTTAAATTTGGAGTAAAACAATCCCCCTTTCCCTATACCATGAAGATTTCTTGAAGAATGCTGTCAATGTTGTATCCCGCGGGTTATTAACAATTGTGGGAGCCCGGTCGTGCACTTCGAATGATAAAATCCTCCATACAGCTTCAGAGCTGCAGATGTAACGTCCAGACTGATATTTTTCCACTTCATTTGGTGATTGTATGCTGAAAGTGGCTTGATCACTGCCTTTATTAATGTGCTTAGTAACATATTGAATTGACTTTATTGAATTGCACAACTCTACGTTTATGTGGGCATCGAAAATTTTCAAAAGGAGCGGATTATAGGGAACGATCCATCGGTTATCAATATCATGGTTTCGGACGGTAGCATTTTGCCCACCCTGTTCTGGCGATCGTCGACGATATTTGGGATATCCGTCATCGCTAGTACTTGTTTGAGTTTGGAACGACTTCGGAAATTTTTTGCTGCATTTAGAATCTCGCATCGTTCTCGATATAGGCACGCTCTTGCCGCACCGGGCGGCCGGCCGGTACCGCCGCAAACGCTACGTCCCGCAATTTTTAAATCTGTAATATCTTCGAAAATATTCACTTAAATCATACGGTGTAACGGGCCATATAGATCTATATTAAATGAACAATGTATTCAAGGTATTTAATTGGTTAAGGATTAATGCTGTATTGGTTAAAATCGCTTCGAAAATTAGCCATTATTTGTCGTAAAAAGTAAATGACAAAAAAAAGTTATTGTGGGTTATCCATAAGAGATAGACATATATATCACGGACTTTTCTGTAGACCTTTTCAATGTGTACAATACTTAGTACATTATTTTGATAAAACTCTTAGGGTTCAGCCTGCGTTTGCAATGTAAGCGGAAAAAATGTAATTATTTACGACATCACATTAGAAACCTCAAAAATAACAGTACTTCTCCACTATTTAATGGATGTTATTATACATATAAACCTTCCTCTTGAATCACTCTATCTATTAAAATAAACCGCATCAAAATCCGTTGCGTAGTTTCAAAGATTTAAGCATACAAAGGGACATAGGGACAGAGAAAGCGACTTTGTTTAATACTATGTAGTGATGATTTAAAAGGAAAACTATCACGGCTAAGTAGGCTTTCATAGTTTAGGAGTAATAAATAACAATCAACCACCTGGATTTGTAAAAAGTTCATAGATTTTACATACAAAATGTTCTATTAAAAAGTGCAAATATAATTATGTTTTTTAAAATGTACATTTATTTTTTGAAAACACTACCGAACCCTACTGTGCACGAGTCCGACTAGCACTTTGCCGGTTTATAGGAATGCATTCTGGTAACACCCACTCATGTTTTACGTTATAAAACTGATCAATAAAACCTTGAATTCGACCGCCCATGCTGTGTGATTTCGTGATTACATTTCTATTGTTTATATAAACGAAGGCTTAATATCGTATTGTTCGAGTGGAGAAATTAATAGGCTTGTCCAGCCCTTTCCTAAATATGCGCCTGAAAGCAATGTAATTTGTCTATTGTTTTTAATAATAGCCCTACCTACATGGTTCATTGAATCACTAGATTCGGCTGCAGGATTACCACATTCGTTGCAGAAATCAGAACTTAAAACCGTCCAAGTGCGAGTCGAACTCACAAAGCGATGATTCCTATTCTGCCGTCGTACGGAAAAAGGCCATAACTACATTTTTGGTACAAAATGAGCTAAGTACATGACTGAAATCGGCAAAAAATTTTCTATCTTTTGCTCTAAGTAACAAAGTCTAATTCCGCTTAATACCAAAGAAATCTATAGATAAAAGACCATAATTTCATATACTATAGCCCAAACTTTAAAATGAAAAGCCATATCTTTCAAATTAGGGCCTTTCTTGTTAGTAATATCGTTTTTCTAATGTGAAAGGCCATAATGCCCACAATCAATGTACAATTACGCCCTTTTAAATTAGCAAACAGGTATGTATTATACATTTGATCTTATAAACAAAACCATAACTTCCAATCATGGCTAATATTTGACTACTTTGGTGGATATCCCGTCATATCCAACACTGTTTTTATTCTTCAACTGTCTTACAGTCAATCTGGGTAACATTGAACATTTTTTAGATTTTTGTACATACAATTTGATTTATTTTTATTAACGTTTACTTTATTACATGAATAGTGTGCTTTTATGCTTTTTTAATAGGTTTAATTTAATAAATTTAGTATTTATTCTACAAAACCCGTCTATAATTGCACCAAAAGCCACATTCAAAGTTTTCTTGAATTTTGGGTAACTTTGAATCAGGTTATCCTTTGACATCGAAACCTTAAGTTATTTATATATTTCAGAGTTTGGGTACGATTGTACATGGTTTTCTTATTTAAAATGTTTGTATTATTATAAAAATTATAACACTTCCATTCAAAATGACATTTGACTTGGTATTGCCACAATAAAACGAATGAACTAATTTAGTCGAAAAAAAAGTCATTGTTCTTTTATGTTTCCTTTATTAAATACAAAAAAAATGGAAATTGTCTGTTTAATTTTAAATTCTATGTTTATCTAGCTATCAAATGTGATCAATATGAATTGCCAACGACTAATCTTTTGAAAAAAAAATTCAGAAACAAAAATCTATTCATTCCATAAACAAAATTTCGTCATCAATATAAATATAGCTACTTTTTCTGGTTATCTGCTATTCTTTTATGAAACTTACAATATTGGCTTTATTGTTTTGACATGTCTCAACTTTAGAGGGCAAAGACCAACGTCCTAGGTATGTTTTTGGAGCACTGAGACAGTAACTTCAAAAGGGATTACTTTTGAAATTCTGCCCGAGTATGGACTACCTTCTTCTCTGAAAACACAGTATATATTTTTTGTTATTCCCTGATCGATGACGTTTTCTCTTCCTATTTTAGTTGTCTCTTCACCGTGCACATCTTCCCTGAACTTTGAATGTTTAAAGTAACGTGAATTGACTGTACGATATTTATGATGTCATTATGCCATTTAGTGATATAAACATTGAGTCAAGACTAGAACGTAGATTCAAATATATATTTTTCCATTCTTCAAAAAGCTGTTTTAATCTGCTTGTATAATAATCATTGAAACTTTTAGCAATTTCTTGTGGATCAGTAATAATCGAACCATTAAGTTTTATTTTAGTGATTGCTATAATTGATATTTTGAACGAGAAAAGCCATAAGTGCGTAATTATGGCTATTCTGCTTAAAATTATATTATTTACATATTGCTTTTTTGACACTGAAAGGGAAAATATGTAATAAAAAAAATAGGAAAGCTTGACAGTAACGAAACTATAAGAATTAAATTAAAAATGTTGTTCTGAGTGTAAAAAAGTAAACAGCTTAATTAAATTACTTATAATAAGCGAGAAACTTCAATTTTTATAAAACACGAACTATCTCGGAATCGACTTCAATGCAGTTGTGGCCCTTCACCGTAGTATGACGGCAGTATTTATTTCAACAAAAATAAAAGTTACATGTTGATTACCCACGATAGGGCTTGAGACCATGGCTATTACCCCAGATAAAGGGGTAAAATAAAGGCTACTATTTCAGGCTGGAAACTCTTGTTTCATACTTTTCAGTAAAGATTTTCCGTAGTCGGGTTTTAGTTTTTTTTTACTTTTATTTTATTTCCTTTTTTTTGTGCTCAGAGTACAACGCCGCGCCGCCGATAACGTCACTATCGATAAGCCCTCGGCATCATCTCACTATTATCATCATCACTTTTATTATTTTTTATTGTTTTATTAGTAAATCTCCCATAATAAACACATACTTACCTATTCTGTGAAAATTTCAACTGGTTACCTTATTACGGTTCAAAAGATACATCCGTTTAAAAGTCTGACATACGGACGGCGTAGGCAAACTGTCACTGTCAACCCCTATTTATCTTCCTTAGGGATATTTTCTGTTTTCAGACATTCCCCTTTATAAAACTTCAATTCTCTGTCACCTCTATAACCTATCTCCACGCCAAATTTCAACTTTCTAGGTCACCTGAAAGTGGTCTGTTTTTGAGTCATTCAGTGAGTGAGTGACAAATATCGAAACTTCGAATAACGATATTCTAAAAGCCGTTAATAGGAGAAACTTGTAATTTGGATTGGAATATACGCTGTCACATCCCGTAAACACTGGAATATAAAATTCAAGCAGTTTCTGTAGTCCCTAACAAAGAAATTAAGAGCTCGAAAATACGTTGAGTTCTTCGAGAAAAGGGTGTACGGCCGTGCGTGCCTGCTCGACTTAACGGGGGGCACTGCCGTGCCCCCTGATGCTTCTGATGGTAGCTTCCTTTAAACTATGTATTTTAAAAACATTTTAAAAAAAGTCGTTTGAAGCTGTGTCGGGACAACGTGAAACATTTATTTTTGACGTCCCTGTTTTTTCTAACTTTATATTTTTTTATATATACATATATGTATTCGCACTACGCGGAGCTCGCGCTCCGGCTTCAAGGCTTAGGCTGTATGGCCATGGAGCCTTAGCCTTCCTGATATAAAAAGTGACTGACTTGGTTGTCATGTAGCCACGGTTTGTTGCTTGGTTTCGGAGGAAACAGATTCTTACGTCACTTTCGTCACGGTTTTACGTACTGCCGTCACGATCCAGGTTTTTCCCCGAATGCGATGTGACCTTTCACAAATTTAATAAATAAATTATTCGTAATTTTACAAGCTTTATATTAACTTACCGTGTTAGTTTGGGACAAGTCTCCGAAGCTAAATTAGAACCACTTCCCGGTTTCCGATTGAGCTGAAATTTTGCATCACGTTAACTTTGGTGCACAATGCATGAGTAACTGAGTAACGTCATTCTAAATCTAATATGGCGGACACCCAAAGATAACGGACCAGTTATTTTTTGTGCACCTCCATGATATGGGTATCAAATGGAAGGATTCGCTCAAAAGAATACAAAACATATATAAGGTCTAACTAAATTAGCTGAAACTATTTTAACTGGTGCTTCTACCCATGAAACTGAACAACTTTCTCCATGAAACCCATAGTCTAATCTCAAAAAAAAATTTTAACTTCCCATACTAAGTTGCCTGATCAGCTCGATTAGTTAGTATGGAAGAGCCAAATTTTTTTTTGCGTTTTGACTATGTGTTCCTTGGGGAAAGTTGTTCAGTTTCATGGGTAGAAGCACCAGTTAAAATAGTTTCAGCTAATTTTGTTACACCTTATATATTTTTTTCAAATAAAATAGTTTTCGAAAAATATTTACGATAAGCCCTTTCATCTGATATGTCGCACATATATTTTGTAAACTTTACATTTTTTCCTAGAACAATTATGAATTAACCCCCACTATACGTTCTATACGTTAAGTCATTAAGGGTTGGATGGAAGAGATCCCTGTTTGGGATAAGTCCGCCTTTGTTCATATTTTATATCTTGTGCATAATTGTATATTTTGTTGTACAACAAAGAGTTTACAAACAAACAAACAAACAAACGTTCGTGGTTGGGCCATGAAACTAAATTTCTAAGTCTAAGTACGAGTGTCGAGTATATCGTTCATTATCGTTTCTTGGTCTGATAGATTCAGAGAAAATCGGATGTGACAGATGGATAGATAGACAGACAGACACATAAGTGATTTTTGGCATGAAATACAAGGGCTCCTTTTTTACAAAACCCTAACAAAACTTCATGATAAAAAATGTGATTGGCTTAATAAATGCTTTTTTCTTATTATAGAAAACTTGGAAAACCTGAAAACTGGCAGTGGGCAGGGCACATAGCTCGTAGAACAGATGACCGTTGGGGTAGAAAAGTTCTCGAATGGCAATCGCGCACCGGAAAACGTAGCGTAAGCAAGCAGGCCTCCCACGCGGTGGACCGACGACCTGGTGAAGATCACGGGAAGCCACCGGATGTGGGCAGCGCAAGACCGGTCGTCGTGGAAATCCTTGGGCGAGGCCTTTGTCCAGCAGTGGACATTTTTCGGCTTATATAATGATGATGATGATAGAAAACTATAGGCAGAGTATATGCTATATTTGCTTCATAATATTTTTCTGTATTTCATTCAGGCATTGCTTACAGACAATTTAGTAAGCAAAGTCTGGAACACAGACTGTGGCTCTCTTGAGACTTGAGATCTCTGAAACATTTATGTATCCCACCCCACACGCAATAGGCCAACTCTAAATGTATTTTATTTAAATAGAAAAGGTTTTTGTAGGGATTTATGAAACATAAGGAAAGTGGACAAAAATAAAATAGCTTTACAGTAAGTACAACTCGACCAAGCTAAGTTGCACCTCGCGTCGTATACGTCACACTGACGCTTAGGTACGGTCTGCAAAAAAGTATTCGCTATGACATTAAAAAAGTAAACAAGTTTTTGTTAGATTTTACTTTGCATTTATTGTTAACCGACTTCAAAAAAAGGAGGAGGTTTCTCAATTCGACCGTATTTTTTTATGTGTGTTCGCGGATAACATCGTCATTTATAAACCGATTTTGATGATTCTTTTTTTGTTGGAAAGGAAATATGCCAAGGGTGGTACGTCGTTATAAGGAAACCAGGATCTGTGGATGGCATCCCAGAGAAATCGAGGGGAACCTTAGTTTCTTGTTTGAAGTCGTTACAAAGTTTTATCTTCATCGCTTGTTTGCTCTATGGTGCTGTTTTGCTAGAAAAATAAATGAGTTATCCATCTATCTATCTTTTTTTGTTCAAAATTATTTTATTTTTTTTACATTTATTTATTTTACTTTGCATTCCAGCGAGGAGCAAACTTAGCTTGGTGGTGTATATTGAACTCAGCAAATCAATCAGAAATATTTTCGCTATCAGAAGCAAGCCGCAGTCAGCTTATAGCTCTTAGGGACAACATTTTACACACTGTACGTGTGACCTATCTTCACAAATATTGCAATGTTGGATAGCAAAAGATTAAATCTTTGGCTAAATCTCAATTTATCTAATTACTGTAAGTAAAATCATATAAAAAAGATCAAAATAGGTAAATGTCTCTAATAACGTTTCTAAATTCAGATGAGTAATAACATCATACTGTAGATTACTTTGTTGTGCCACATACAGGCAGCTTAGCTTAAATCTTTGGCTAAATAATTATCTAATTAATTACTGTAAGTATACAGGGTGTAACAGAATGGTGTAGGACCCGTTTACGGGCGTTCTACTCGTCATACTGAACAACTTTCTCTAAGGAACCCATAGTCAATTGACGAAAAAAAGTTTCGACGCTCCATCCAAATATGCACAAAATTAGTCAATCAGCTGATCGTTTTGCGTAACAAAAGTTGTTCAGTATGATGAGTAGAAGCCCCAGTTGACGGGACCTACACCAACTTTGTTACACTCTGTATAAGGCTCAAACGATTTGGATGTTTTTTTTTTTATTTAGGTAATGTTTCATACATTCCGAGTCTATCTAGATAAAAAAAACTGGTTTCATACTTTTAATTTATATGTCTCCGATTGCTTTAACGGTGAAGGAAAACTTCGTGAGGAAACCTGCACAACACACCTGCGAAGAAACTCGAAGGTTGTGTGTGAAGTCGACCAACCCACACTGGGCCCGCGTGGTCGACTAAGGCCCGATCGCCCTAATTCAGGGTAGGCTCGAGCCCCTCGGTGGGGACGTATATGAGCTGACATGATGATGATGATATGCCTAGGAGATTTCTTTTAACCTATCAAATTGCAGCAATTGATTTTGGGTCTTTGCATAGAAAGTTTGCTAATCGAACTTAACGCATCTACTACGGCTTAACGGCTCCTATCTGGTGATAGCAACCGGCACCAGCGGCTTAACGTGCCTTGCGAACGCGGAATACTAGAGCTTACAAAGTAGGGAAACGGTCGGAAAAAACCGGCCAAGTGTGAGTCGGACATTTACATGTAGGGAAGGTATACTAAACATTTTTTTCAAAGATTTTATTATACCACTTTGTCGCCGTGATTAATAGTGATTAATGTATACCTATGCCAAAAGCAGTAGTAAGGGTCTCTAAGCTAAGCCGTGGACAGTTCTTTGTTGACTTCGGAACGAGAAAAATGACACTAACAATCAAACCCATCCAGGTAACGACCTTGTTACAGTTGAACTAACCCGCGTGAGCGAAATAGTGTCACAGTACCGAATTTTCAAGTTTACCAAATCGTCAAGAATCAACAATTTCTGACGGTCATGCCGCTTTATCAGCTCAGTGATTCTAGTAAATTAATCGATGCACCTATTGCAACATTCCCGATTGCGCCGGCGCAGGCGGCGGCGGCTGAGCCACGTCGATTGCCACCTAGGTATCTCAATCAAAGATCATCATCTATACGAAATCGATTTTAGGTGCTTGCGAGATGAAATCGTGAATTCCATAGTTTGAGAAGTTAGATAGGATTGTCTCGCGGTACAAAAGGTCTTTGATTCTTACAATGACATTCGCGATACAGTGACCTACGTTTTGGAAGTTACGGGATCAGCTAAGTACAAAATTATAATTCATATTAGTATGAACATTATAGTATTAATTCTTATCTCTCTTATCGTGTGGCACAAATAACCGTGCTGCTATCCAAGGGATAGAACGGCGGTTGCCTGGTATTGCGCAGTCACGTGTAGAGCCTTTAGATTTACACCTGCGGACGTGTGTAACGCAACCTCCATACACATCTAGAATCAGATGTGCAGGTTTCCTCACGATGTTTTCCTTCACCGTTAAAGTATACGTACGTAGGTTTAGAAAAACTCATTGGTACATTGGCCATCCGGAGGTAAGGAGGACCAAGTCATTACCGGTTGAGCCATCGCCGCTTTTTTATTATTATCATCGTATCTTATGGCATCGATGTTTCTTTGTGACCAAATCTGAAATAAGTATTTTGAAACTTTATTTTCAGATGGTTTTTACGGAAGTTTTGTTAAAGCTTATCAGTCTTTATTTGCAATAGATAGGGCGGGGTCAAGGGAGGGAGGCAGGTCGTCTGCAACCCATCTAGAAGAAGGAAAACCCGGTATGGGGTCTCCGTTAAGCGCAAACCTTATTTGTATATTTTATTTTAATTTTATTGTTTATTGTACACTGTAAATGAGAAGTACTTTAATTAAATACACAAGATTTACAATTGGTATGCTTAACTCTGCAAGAGTTTTCTTCTAACAAACCAGTAAATGACCTTATCTGTAAAATAAAATAATTTATTATTTATTTTATTTTATCTTTTTTTGTTTTACTAGATCAATGTACCTACTTACAGTGAAATTTCTACAAAATAGTACAATTAGTAAAAATAATATTATAACCGCCTCCGTAGCTCAGAGGCAAAAGTTCACTGGCTTTACACAGGAGGTCGCGGGTTCGATTCCCGGTGGGGTCAATTGTAAGACTCGGTTTGGTTGGTGGTAGGGCATTTTCAAAGCCCGCCTGGCTAGCTACCACCATCTTATCTAAGTCTTGCCGCCAAATATCAATGTTTATATCATTGGTGTGTTCCGGCATGCAAATAAAATAGCCAGTAGTTCCCCATTGCGTTGAGGAATCTTGGTAAGCCCGCTTCCATCTTCAGCAACATCGTCACTTACCACCAGGTGAGATGTTTTTAAGGGTTTACCAACTGTGAATAAAAAAAAATACTACTAAAAACGTAGTTATAATCTGCTGAGTTTTATTTTCGGCCAAAGACCGGATTTTTTTACAGAATCATTTTTTTTTTTAACACTTGCAACCGGATTTTCGATGTTAAGTCCTGGTAACCAGGGTGAGCCCTGCCTGAATCGGTTAGATGTCAATTTACAATATAAAGTAACTAAGTATGTACGTACTTGTTAGAGATTAAAATTGATTAATATGTACAGCCCGATATGAAAAATGAGCGCGAGCGGTGAAATCGAGTGATGATTGGTAACGCGTTACCGTCATTACGTTTTTTCAGCCACGAAGGCTAAGGCAACATGACCATACCACCCAATCCTTTTTTTTCATTAACGAAGGCTAAGCTTTTCGATTTAAAGTCCTAACCCTACGCAACATCCGTTACAATCACGATTCGCCAGTTGAGCAGGCGCGGGCGCAAGCAGTGGTTTGATTTCCTGTGAAGTGGGTCCCAACGAGTCGGCTGTAATAAGAGTAACGAGCCGGGAATCGAACCCGTAGCTGTTGATACACGATACTGCCGGTCACGATGTAGTGACGGGTGGGTTGGTGCAAGTTAGAAGCTTGACCTAACTTTTTTCTATTATTAAAAATTTGAGTGCGTTTAGCTGCACCTCCCCTGATGGTAAGTGCCGATGCAGCCGAGGATGTAACACGCAAGCTCAGATAGTGCTTATTCACTCTCGTCTTGAAGATTCCTAAATTATACGAATCGGGTAATTCGGATGCCGGCAGGACATTCCACTCCTTGGACGTTTGTATAATGAACGAAGAAGCAAAATGCTTCGTGCGTATAAGGTGGAACATTAACGACATAGGGGTGGAATCGCCTTCCGTGCCTGTTCGTCCGATAATACAATTTTTAATACTCCACCCAGGTGGAGCACGAATCAGTTGGAGTACGAGGATTTACAATTCCTTATGCTCCACCCAGGTGGAGGAGTCAGGTGGAGCACGAATTAGTTGGAGTACGAGGACTAAAAATTCCTCATTCTTACCCAGATGGAGAACCCAGGTAGAGCACGAATGAGTTGGAGTACTATGACTTACAATTTCTCATTCTCCACCCAGATGGATAAATTGCTTGAATCGTTTAATCCGCACATCCGCCCTGTTACACTCAAATTCAATGTTAAAATACAATCTTATCATGGTGATTTTAGGCCAGTGTGAAAGTGTGAAGAGAAGTACTAGTAGTACAAAAAATACAAGTTTCTTCATTTGTTTAATAAAAATTAATAGATGAAAACTTAAGAAAATCTTATCTGATGTAATGAAAATTGGCGTGGACACAGCCTAAGTGTTTTAACGTTTAAGTCCAACCTAAGTCGGTATTAAGGAAATTTACAATGTAAAAGTAGGTAACTATGTTCTTATTTTTATATTGTTGCTATGTTTAAAATAATCTAACCAGAGGTACCGGTACCGGGTTCAAATCTGGACGGCCAATGTACCAATGAGTTTTTCAAAAACTTACGTACATACTTACCGATTGCTTTAACGGTGAAGGAAAACATCGTGAGGAAACCTGCACACGCCTGCGAAGAAACTCGAAGGTTGTGTGTGAATTCGACCAACCCGCACTGGGCCCGCGTGGTCGACTAAGGCCTAATCGCCCTGATTCAGGGTAGGCTCGAGCCCCTCGGTGGGGACGTATTTGAGCTGTAATGATGATGATGACTATGTTTAAAAACCGGCCAGGTGCGAGTCTGTCTCGCGCAAAGTAACACCAACAAAAATATTTCGCAAACCGATCCCTGAATCAAAAAATGGTTTTAGCAAACCCTCGTAGTTGTGAAACACCTCATCATTACAGCTCATATACGTCCCCACCGAGGGGCTCGAGCCTACCCTGAATCAGGGCGATTAGGCCTTAGTCGACCACGCGGGCCCAGTGCGGGTTGGTCGACTTCACACACAACCTTCAAGTTTCTTCGCAGGCGTGTGCAGGTTTCCTCACGATGTTTTCCTTCACCGTTAAAGCAATCGGTAAGTATGTATACGTAAGTTTTTTGAAAAGCTCATTGGTACATTGGCCATCCAGATTTGAACCCGGTACCTCTGGTTAGATGGACCGAGTCGTTACCGGTGGAGCCACCGACGCTTTGAAACACCTATTCAACGATATTCCACACGAACAAAAAAACGTCAACAAAAAAAAATTATCCACTCTTTACATGTAGGGGATTCACCCTAACAAATTTTTTTTTTTTAAAGTTTTATTGTACCACGATGTCAGCGTAATTAATTGCATTCCCATGCCAAATTAAAGCTTCATAGTACTACACATATTGGTATATAACTACACTAATTCCACATAAAAGAAATAAAACAGCGTTTATAATTTTGTCAGCTACCGGTTTCGTACACCATATTCAGGCAGATAAGTAATTAGTGTAGATTTACAGCAATATGTGTGATATAATGTTCCACCAAGAACCTACAATCAAAAGTATCAACTATCTTTATAGTACTAATAATCTCAGAGCTAAGCCGCGGATAGCGTTGCCAGGCGTCCGGATAAAGCCGGACAGGGTTAGGCTTTTTGGATGCGTGTCCGGCCAAATTATATGGTGTCCGGCCTATCCGGCTTTTTAGGTTTAATGATTTTACCAGTGACCTGGACATTTGGTGAGCGCTGACGTACCTATTATTAGACTATGGCGGCGTTTCTTAGTCTGATTAGGACCTCGCTAAAGGCCAGTAAACATGACTGATTGATTTAGGCGTGTCTTAAGCGGGCTTTAATAATTCAGTCAGGCTTTTTTTACCCAAAAGTCCGGCTAAACTGGCAGGTATGTCCGGCTATTTAGTTTTAGGACCTGGCAACCCTAGCCGCGGACAGAAGGACAAACAGAAAGACGGACATGGCGATACTATAAGGGTTCCTTGTTGACTTCGGAGCTATATAAATGCATAGCTTCCAATAATTTCCAGAACGTAACTAATCAAAATTTATGTCGTAGAAACATAATATGTGTTTGTTACATATGTTGTTTATTTTTGTTTCCTTGTGTGAATTTACTTTTTAAAATGTGTAATATATGTTTCCTGTGTACAATAAATTATAAATAATGTTTAGGAAAATTACGCAAACGCA
Source organism: Coleophora flavipennella (assembly GCA_947284805.1). Classification (NCBI taxonomy): domain Eukaryota; kingdom Metazoa; phylum Arthropoda; class Insecta; order Lepidoptera; family Coleophoridae; genus Coleophora; species Coleophora flavipennella. The sequence goes on from OX369298.1 coordinate 8,222,154, forward strand.
ACTGTGCGTTAACTGTGCGCAGTCACTTTTCTCCATACAAAACACATTCAATAAATTTTCGTTTCAATGCCGTAGCATTGCATTCGAAACTTCGGTGTATACCTCCCACGCCATTTGCCAAATGCAACGCAAAAGATTTAAAACAATTTGACCTCGACCTTGACATCCATGGACCATGGAACAACAAACTTGTAATGCAGAAGTGAGCCAACCAAGCTTAGATCTTAAAAGAAGTAGATCCCCGGTCTCATACAAAACTAATTCAAAAAATGTCCAGGTGTTGTTGAGAAGAGACAAAGATGGAAATATTCAAATAGCTATGTTAGACAGAGAGGGACTTAATGTTCGGAAACTTTGACCACTTGCCTGTGTATCTCGATCTTTCTTTTATATTTTTTATTAGGGATGACGACAGCATTAGAAATAATTTATGAACTCTTGATCACAAAATTACCCTCCTACTTAAACTTCGGAAAACCTTACTCGTTTTGTTTTCCATCAAATCTTCAATATTTAATTCACCAAAATCACAAAATGAGTACACAAATGACGCTGCTAAACTATGACGTCACGCCTAGGTATTTCCAACATTTTTAGAACAAAATGTCGTTTTTGACAGATGGTAAAAATTAAATCAGATGACTAGCATTCGTCATCCCTAACGCCGATGGATGCGGGCAGCGCAGGACCGGTCGTCTTGGAAATCCTTGGGGTAGGCCTTTGTCCAGCAGTGAACGCTTTTCGGCTAATATGATGATGATGGAAAGCCCTTAGAACCATTTCACCATGATAAGTGATCTAAGAAGCCAAGTTTTAAAAGTAATTTGTACGCTTCTCTAAGGTATGTAAAATTATGAATTATGCGCATACTAGTCGCTGATTCTGGTATCCTTTACCTGGTATCCAGACTTTTTGTATGGCCTTGACATCATCTCATCTGATGATAAGTGACGATGATGCCGAAGATGGAAGCGAACTTACCAAGATTCCCCATGAATATCTGGTGAAGATCGCTTGAAGCAGATGGATGCGGGCAGCGCAGGACCGGTCGTCGTGGAAATCCTTGGGGAACGGCCTTTGTCCAGCAGTGGACGCTTTTCGGCTGATATGATGATGATGAGGAAAATGGAAACGAACTTATCAAGATTATTCACTTATCCCATAATTCCCATAATCACAATACAGAACATCACACAGAGTCTACTCGCCAAAGATTCGTAGTTCTATCGAAATTTTATTTAACGTCGTAACATAAGTACATGTCAAATCAGACTATCACCAAAGTATATATATAAATAAGTACTAACATACAGTATGGACACTCCCTGCCGCTGTCTAGATTGCGACCTCACCCCTTCATCTCACAGATTGGTACAGATTGGTTACAGTTTGGTTGTCGAACGTATAGGATTTCGCCGCCATTTTGTTTGTTCCGTCATTCCTTTTTCGAAATGTCATTTCTGGCCCGTTGTATGAAGTGTCCAGAGTGTGGTTCTATAGAAACCGATTCTTTCAAGATAAGCAGACCAGAATAGCTATCAGTTCGTCACAATTTACGCAAATCGCTTTCCGCACAGTTTTGCCTCTGCCGTGCACCAAACCCGTTGCCTTCGTTGTTGTGTCCATAACGGTACTATTGCACCTCGAACTGTAAATAATGGAAGCGGAGGTCCCGCGAAACCTTCGTGTTCGCCTTACTTGGAACTGGTCGTGAACTGGAGCTGGAAGTTTATTAAGGCGAGGCACCGGTAGAGAAGCGGAGAAACCCTTTTGTTAGATATTTTTTTTGGGTAATTACTACTAAATATCGGTCTTGCAAAACATATTGAACATACTTAAGGATATTGCCTGAGGAATGTGCTGATATGTTACACGATAGTGTGTGCTTTACTCGATCATAAAAAATCCCGAATAAGCGATAAGGCCGCCTTTGCACTGTACATATTTAAATTAAGTTTGTGTAATGCTTTTTTGGTATGCAATAAAAAAAATATATTATTATTATTATTATTAAATCCCAAAAACAGGTCTAAATCGTCTTGGTTATTACTAAAATTTCAAAATTTGCACATAGTTTTTATATGGAGATATTTCTTTTTAAGTACTACAGAGAATCTGCTAAATTTTAGTTTTTAAATTGAAGTCTTCAGAGAAATAACAACGTAAAACATTAAAAAGTGCAAAAGTGTGGTTATTGTCTTGACTTTTGAAAGGAAAAAACAGAGACAACTGTTTTACAAATGCTTGTCTTAGATTAAAAGCTTTTTGAAGTGAAAACTTCTTTTTAGGCGCATTGGGCATTTTTTGAGATGGGAACCATTGAACTCGCGACACTGTAACCGTGTAACCGATACCTTACCAGGAACACTCACAGGGTCAAAACTTAAGAAACTGTAAAAAGTTTTCACTTCTGTCGGCACTCCCGGAGTGGTCCGTTAGGCTAGGTTGTTTTTTTATATACTAAGCTGTCCCGGCGAACTCCGTTCCACCTTACACTACACTACACTACCCTACCCTGCACTACACTACACAACACTTCCTACCTTACCCTTGCACACTACCCTGAAAACTTCTCCTGACAATAACGAACTCAATAAAAAAAGAATTATCTAAATATAAAAAAATATAAAAAATTGAGTTATAAATGGTGTAAATAACACGACTTTCTTTTATAGGTATATATAGATTGGTATGCCGAAGATGATGCAGGCTTACCAAGATTCCCCAACGCAATGGAACTGGCTATCTTATCTTCAAGCCGGAACACATCAGTGTTGTTACCATTGATGTTTGGCGGCAAGACTTAGATAAGATTGTGATAGCTAGCCAGGCGGGCAGGCGGAAAATACCCTTCTACCAGCCAAACCGAGTCTTACAAAGTTGAGACTCCGCCGGGAATCGAACTCGAGACCTCCTGGTGTTAAGCTAATGGTCTTAACCATTACTATCTAGGTTTTTATAAGGGAGGAAAGTTTGAAAAATATGTAAGCATAGTTTTGTGCCTTCCCGATCTATGGTCCACTTTCCCGATTGGCCCTCATTCACATTTAGTCCATTTTACTAAACCGTAGGTATACTTATTTTTCCTTATCCGTCTATTTCCCATCAATGCGTCTATAGCACGTAGAACAGATAGCCGCTAGGGCAGTAAAGTTCTCAAATGGAAACCGCGCACCGGAAGCCGTAGCGCAAGCAGGCCTTCCGATGGTGAAGGTCGCGGTAAGCCACTGGATGCGGGCAGCACAGGACGGGTCGTCGTGGAAATCCTTGGGTGAGGCCTTTGTCCAGCGGTGGAAGTCTTTCGGCTGATATGATGACATATTATTACGGTTCATATCACAGCCGTTAAAAGTTCGGACAGACAGACATACATACGGACGGACAAACAGACAAACGGCGTAAGCTTAGTAATAGGGTTCCGTTACTTGGACCAGAACCCTAAAACCCTCGACAGTACTATCCTTGTTGAAGCAAGCCGAGGATAGGAACGGATGGCGAAAATTGTGGATGGCTCAGGTCGAGAAATAAATATTGCGACCACACTGATTAAGTGTTGGAGACCCATGTCTTAACGCACATTAAGACAATTCCGGGAGAAAACTTCTTATACAGGCTGAAACTAGTTCAGTTCCCATACAATACCCCATACAATTCAATTAACTTATATCAGCTATCTATAGTGCTATTGTGATCGTATCATAATGAATTGATCTAGATTACATTGTAATCAATGTGTGTTTGAAATCAGATGGTTGCAGCATGAGAAAATGGTAATTCCATTCTGCTCTAGACATGAGAATCAATAATTTCATGCTGTGTTATTTTTTGTATAGATGGCATTTCAACATCTTTTTATATTTCAAAATCATAATGAAACGTATAGGGACCGATAGGTCTAATGCGAAATCCTTACTATAATATTAATATTATTAATGTGGAAATTTGTTTGTTTGTTTGTTACCTTTTCACGCTTCGACACCTCGACCAATCTTAATGAAATTTGGCATGCAGGTAGCCTATGTCACTGAGAAGGACATAGGGTTCTTTTATTTTGAGGGAACTGAAGAAAATACTCTTGTTTTGGTCAATTTGTTTAACATCAGAACGGAACAATGTATGGTTTTTTGCACAGAGATGGTTGAGTGGGTGGGAAATAACATAATTTACTATCTAGCATATCCTGATATAGTTCCATCTGAGGAAAACTCACGTCTACGCTCGCGCATGTCAGCATCGTAACGGAGCAATGGATTTAAGGGATTTTTGTATTGAATTGGTTGAAGGGGCGCTTGTGGCTCGCACACTACTCACCCTCAAAGATAGCCATAAAAACGATGTCCACGCGGGCTAAGCCGCGGGCAAAAGCTAGTTCTAGATAATAATACTTTTAGCCACTTGTCAATATTTAATTGTAGATCATAATTTGGAACTCCCTCTTGTTTATTTCTTCCTTAATATTGATTATGTAGGTAGGTACCTACTTTTTTTTTTTATTTATTTATTATAGGTAATCAACAGCTTACAATAAAAGAGTTGTAATACGATACAGTGTGATAAAAGTAAAGCAAATAACAGATTACCCCAGAGTATAAATTAAACAGATCATTGCCAACTTAAACTATAATTTAACACTATTAATGATTTACGCACTCATGGTGCTGATGGGGCAGCCGCGCTATTGCTGTGCGGTGATGCTCAAAGACACGCGCTTATAAAAGGCACTATATTATTGCCAATTGTGCAAAAGGTGTGCAGTACGCGGCAGCGCTAACAACAATTCGGCCATGATCTCAGACTGGTATAATGGTTTTTGTATAATAGACTTCAAATTAAGGCCTTAAGATAGGTTAAAAGACAATATTCAATTCATATTATTAAAAGAATGTGTAAACCTATCACTATGGAAAAAATATATAAAATACTTAAAGTAATAAAAAATCGATTTAATTGAATACAATTTTAAAAATATTACCTCTTTTGATGTGAAAAAATATACCGAAGACCCGTTTTTTTGGGTTAATTGCAAAATTTATCGAAAACAAATAGTTAAAGTTGAATGAAACCAACACACAAAAATCGGTGACTTTAACATTGAACACATTTTTTTAACCTTATTTGAAAGTATAGAAAAGTAATGAAAAAAATGTAAAAATCGAGAATTGGGCGTTCGGTTTCAACGTAACAGCCGCATTGAAGCCCGCATTGATTTGAACTTAAAGCGAATAGACTTACGTTCGAGATTATTTTAACACCTATTAACCTGCTCGGATTGAGGCATCTTAAAGCTATCGTAATATCGTAAGCTTAAAGTATCGTGGAGTGTAGGTACATCTCTGTTTTTTTTTTCAATGTACTTGAAACTTGGCACTTCGCCACGACTCGACCTACAAAGTTTTCCCCATTCCGCTGCGTTCAGCTAACCAGCAGCGAAATACAAATACAAACATTGATGCTGCAACCAGCCAGCTTCCAGGGATGCACTCTTCAACACAGTATTTATATTCAACTCGAAAATAAACTTTACGGTCACACCCTGGACACTTCATACAACGGGCCAGAAACGAAATTCCAAAAAAGGAATGACGGAAGAAACAAAATGGCGGCGAAATCCTATACGTTCGACAACCAAACTGTAACCAATCTGTATCAATATGGGTGACGAGGGGGTGAAGTCGCAATCTAGAGAGCGGCAGGGGGTGTCCTTACTGTATATATACTTTGGTACGGGTCTCTTTCCCAAAACTCGGAAGGTTACGCCCTATTCCACACAGGGGGGGGGGGGGAAATCCAAGTTGGTGGAGGGATGTCCATCAATCAATATCTATGAGAATAGGTATAGGAAATTTTTCACCGGGATCTGAGCGGGCGAAGCCGCGGGAAACAACTTGTAATAATGTAAAAAATGTGTACAATGTGCGTGCCGTTAGAACTCAGAAAGTTGAGGAGTGAGTTTTGTATCAGCCGTATTTTTGCGAAATAAATAAACAATTAAATGAACTTCTTGACAATACAATATACATACAATTACTTGTTGTCCTACTTTTTGTAAATTCATCTTATTTCATTCATAATGAATTATAAAACCACAATTTTCGCACGATACGTCCGCATTGACTGACGTAACCACAGATTATTAAATAGTTACGTAACAGCCACGTTGAAGTATACGGGCAATTACAAAAGTATATTCGTGCAGGGGCCCGTATCTTACACTGAGTCCGGTCCTGAGTATTTTTGTTTGTTTGTTGCAGATCGCCAGAACCTAGAACCTGCAACATGGACTCCGAGAGGTGAGTTATCGTTTATACACGGCTACAGCATTGTACCAACTATACCATTAACTAGCAAGTGCGAGTCGTACTTGCGCACTGAGGGTTCCGTAATCCGTAACGATAGCGGAGCGGCTCGCAAACCGCGCATCCAATTTAGTATCTACTATTAATGCTATCATCTTCTAAGAGGCCTGTAGTTATATAAACAAATTTATTCAACGTCATAACATAAGTACATGTCAAATCACACTATCACCAAAGTATATATATTAGTACTAACATACATTATGAATGGACACTCCCTGCCGCTCTCTAGATTGCGACCTTAGCCCGTCGTCACCCAGATTGATACAGATTGGTTACAGTTTGGTTGTCGAACGTATAGAATTTCACCGCCATTTTGTTTGTTCCGTCATTCATTTTTTGAAATGTCATTTCTGGCCCGTTGTATGAAGTGTCCAGGGTGTGATATCACACTATTATATAAAGGCGAAAGTTTGTGAGTGTGTATGTTTGTTACTTCTTCACGCAAAAACTACTGAACGGATCTGGCTGAAATTTGGTAGGTAGACATATTAGGACCTGGATTAACACATAGGCTACTTTTTTCACGCTCGCGAGCCGCTTGCGGCTCACGCACTGCGCACCCTCATAGAAACGTTGTCCACGCGGGTCAAGCCGCGGGAAACAGCTAGTATACAATAAATCAGAGTTTAACATAACCAATTGTGAACTGGGTCACTCGTCAAAAATGCCCCCCAGGTCATACCAGCCACAAAGGAGCCCATGACACACATGCAATGGACAACCTTTGCAGCAGTTAGGCCCCGGAGCGAGCGTCACAACCCCTCTCACGAAGGTGACGACCCACCACTTTTATCATGGCCAAAGCCTCTGATCCCCAAGCCTGAAGTAATTATTTTTTATAATCGAATGACCAAGCGACCTGCTCACTGACTACACAACAACGGGAGGTCGCGGGTTCAATTCCGACGGGTTCTAACTTTGTACGAGTATGTATATATTTCCTTAGCCCGCCTGACTAGCTACGAACTGTCCTACATCTTGCCGCCAAACATCAATGTTAACAGCATAGGGGAGGTACCCTGAATTTTTTTTTCATGTTTTTAATTTACTAGTTTGTCGCCATAATTTATATGTATACTTATGTCAAATTACAGCTTTCTAGTACTATAGTCTCTGAATCAAACCGCGGAGAGACAGACAGACGGACATGGCGAATCTATTAGGGTATCTTGTTAACATCGGGACCCTAAAAAGTGTTGGAAATGTAAAAATAATGTTGTCCTAAGCCAGGTTTTACCCTAATCCGTTTCGGCGAGATAGACAGACACACACATACAAACACACACACACACACACACGCACACACAATTACATTAATTTCTTCTCTCGTCGCTTGAATATAACTTCCAATCCATGTTAATTAAAATGCATAGCAAACCATTATTTCCGAGAGCATGGAAAACCACATTGATCAGATGTAATCAGGAAAATTGACCTGGAGGTAATATGGGCTTTGCAAATAGGGAAGCTGGCTTCAGGCAAAGCCAATCTGTTTGATTGCCCCTGAGCATACACAGGGTGTAGGAACCGTTAATTGGGGCTCCTATTGAAAAAAATTAAAAACCTTAGTATTAGTACTATAATATTATCAAGTTTCATGATTGTATGTATTACCGTTTTTACGATAGAGTTTAATCAAATATAATTTTAAAGACCTTGAAAAAACACGTTTTGTATGGATACGCCCTTTTTTACACTTTTTCTAATTTTTTGTATTTGGTGTCACAGCGGCAACAGAAATACACATTTTAAGAAAATTTCAACTTTCTACCTATTACGGTTCACGAAGTCCAGCCCGCTGACGGACGGACAGACAGACAGACAGCGAAGGCTTAGTAATAGGGTCCCGTTGGTCACCCGTTGGCTGTACGGAACCCTAAAAATTAGGTAAGGTGCAGCCAAACGCACTCAAATAAAAAAAAGACTTCGGACAAATTGATCAGCACATAGCTCGTAGATTAGATGGCCGTTGGGGCAGTAAAGTTCTCGAGTGGCGACCGCGCACCGGAAAACGTAGCGTAGGTAGTCCTCCCACGCGGTGGATTGACGATAGCCGCTGGATGCGGGCAGCGCAGGAGCGGTCGTCGTGGAAAACCTTGGGGGAGGCCTTTGTCCAACAGTGAACGTTTTTCGGCTGATATGATGATGATCATGATGATCAGCTGCCCCAAGTCTGTATTAAAGTTTTTATGATTTCAGAAAAGTTAAGGGACAATAGTTGTTTAGTCTCATGAGTAGATGAGGATTGTGAACCTGCGACTTATCTTAAGGCCTTCTATCTTGTGTCCTATGATAAGCTGTGAACCAAGTTGAGGACTGCATGGGTGCTCATCTATTTGATACGAGTTTTTCTGTTACAAACGACGGCGATAGTGATTTTCATCTCTTAATACTGATTTTGACGATTTTTTTTATAGGTTTTCAGTCAGTCAAAACCTAGGTTGATAGGTTTTTGTTTTTTTAATAAATTCATTGGTTCATTTTTCTGTCGGTCGTTTACAGTGCTTTCATACAAAACTGAAAAATAAATAAATAAATAAAATAAATATTCTGGGACAAATCACACATGGTCATCTGGCCCCAAAGTAGGATTCCCTGTGTTATGGGTTACCAGAGACTGATATACATACTTATATACGTTTAAATACATACATATATAGATATTTAACACCCAGACACAGAGCAAACAAATCTGCTCATCACACAAATGCTTGCCCTGGATGGGGATCGAACCCACAACTCTCGAATCAGTTGTCAAGGGCACTAACCACTGAGCCACCGAGTCACCGATGTCTGTTTATTTTTAACCAATAATTCAAAAAACGAAACCTAGCTTTTGTTCTGACATTATAGTGTTAACAGCATTGATGTGTTCCAGTTTGAAGATATTTTTTTTTATTCACAATTTGGCAAGCCTTTGGCATCATCTCACCTGGTGGTAAGTGACAATTATGCCGAATATGGAACAACGCAATGGGGATCTGGCTATCTCATCTTCAAGCCGGAATACATTAATGCTGTTAACACTGATGTTTGGCGTCAAGACTTAGATAAGATGGTGGTAGCTAGCCAGGCAGTCTATGAAAATGCCCTACTACCAACCAAACCGAGTCTTACGAAGTTGACCCTGCTGGGAATGGAACCCGCAACCTCCTGGTGTAAAGCGAATGGACTAACCACGGAGGGCGGTTAAAGTTAGCTAGATAAGATATACAGATACAGATCCCTATTGCGGTTGGGAATCTTGTTAAGCCCGCTTTCATTTTCAGCACGATCGTCACTTAGCATCAGGTGAGATGATGCCAAGGGCTTATCAATTGTGGATAAAAAAACTAACAACCCTTAAAAATTTGTCAAAATCGGTTAACATGTAAGAAGTAAAAATCGCTATTGCCATTTGTATGAAAAGTATTTTTTTGCCGTAGTTTCATACACAATCCCCTTAAAACATTCAGTCATGTGCCCATCACTCTGTATATGGTATCGAGGCATAACGTTGGTTATGGTCAATGAAAATGTAATTCTAAGGGTTCCGATTTAAATTTAAACCGATTCGACGCGTCAGCCCAGGACTGGTCGTCGAAGAAATCCTTGGTGAAGGCCTTTGTCCAGCAGTGGACGTTTTTCGGCTGATATGATGATGATGATGAAGCTACACGAATAAAACTGTATAAGGAACGGTGTCTTTAATACTTTCGGTGCTTTTATTAAAGACACCGTTTCCTATACAGATGCAGCATGTAAACTAATATATATTTTTTGTGTGAAAATGACAAGACTTAGAATATTAAACATTACCTTAATACAAAATTTCATACAAATCGTTAGAACCGTTTCCGAGAAACCAAATTATATACGAGTATATTATATGTATTATGTATACAATAATTTCACACTTTTTTTTTCGGACTCACATACGAAAGGTTCCGTATCATCGTACACGATAAAAAACATTAAAAAAACACTTGTCTTGTAAGCCTCTTTAATTTTTACTGTCCACTTACAGACAGACGGACGGACGGACAATACGGGCTTAATAACAGGGTCCCGTTGACACCCTTTGGGTACGAAAATCTAACAACTAATATCCAAAGTTTTTGTTACATCCTATACAAACAGGTACTTATTTCGAAATTTCTGACAAGAGCAATCTTGTTTCCTGATCGGATTATGTCATGCACAGAATAGAAGAATCATTTTTTTTTCTTATGGGTGATGTCATGTACGTATTAAGAATGTACCTATACAATGTGTAACAAAAATGGTGTAGGTCCCGTTAACTGGGGCTTCCACTCATCAAACTGAACAACTTTTGTTCTGTAAATTTGCTGAAATCGCAAAAAAAAATTAAGTCTTTATACAAAACAATCAGCTGATCGACCAATTTTGTGCATTTTTGTTTGGAGCGTCGAATTTATTTTTGCGAATTGACCATGGGTTCCTTGGGAAAAGTTGTTCAGTATGATGAGGAGAAACTCCAGTTACTGTTAACGGGTCCTATGACATTTTTTTTACACCTTGTATACTTATTATGTAAGGAAACCTTTTTTCGTCAAAAAATAAAAACTGGTTCGATTTTCTGCTAGACGTATATTTTTAGGATCAGAGGAAAAATTTAAAAAGCGGCTTCTAACTAATTTTGATTCTGTCTGTTATTGAAGGAAAAAAACACTGATTTGGGGGTCACCGCAAGCCTATTTTTAGACCCAGAATAATATTCTAAATTTCTATTATGTGTTGCCTTTATTTGATTTTTGTGGTGCTGTTTTTTGGATATTGAGGATCCCTCACTGGATATTTCGAGGTACGTACTTCCTACTTCCGTGCTGATTTCCCTTTGCGAGTCGCACTGTGCTAAATAAGTGTTATTTTGTATTTTTAGGGTTTTTACGAGTACCAAATTATCATATTACATACAATATCAGCGTAATAGCCGACGTTTAATACCAGCGGCTGACCAAAGTACCGATTGAGACTAAGCTAGTATATCTGGAACACCGATTTTTTATCAGCCTAACCATCTTTCATCGTGCCACCAGCGGAGGGAAGTAAAATCTCTTTTTCCTTACGTTTCTCTATTTCCCGGCCAAGATCCCTTTTTGTCTTCGTAAACTTTAAAAATATAACAGTGAGATTTAATATGTTCCTTTTTTCCGTATAATTTCAAGTATTATCACAAAAATGTGTGTAACAATCTATACGTATGAATTGTTCCTTCTTAAACTTATTAGGATTTAACAAAAACTAAAGGTCTAATTAAACATAATGTACTTCTAGTTCAATTTAGTCAAAGAGTCTCATCCTATTGAGAATCGATATTTTTACCAAATCTATTTTACACTGTGCGGTGACCATTTCCTTTTTCAAGCGACTTCCAAAAAGGAGGAGGTTCTCAATTCGTCTGTATGTTTTTTTTATTTTTTTTTTATGTTTGTTACCTCAGAACTTTTGACGATTTTTACGATTCTTTTTTTATTTGAAAGCTAGTGCTTTCCGTGTGGTCCCATATAAATTTTATCAAAATCGGTGTAGTACTTTAGTAGAAAATTAACAAAAACCAAAAATCATAATGCAAAAATGTACTAATTTGTTGCGATGGAAGTCGGTTTTTTAACGTGTTTAGCGTTTTCATTATTTTACATAAGCTGCTGTTCTTTCAATTATATTCTTTACCTTTTACCTTCATTTTTCTTTTCCCATGATACCACCGTTTGCCTAACGCAACCCAAAATTCTACGTTTAATGTAGAAGATCTTTCCTGGATATTACAATACAATACAATACAATATTCTTTATTGCATCACAACACAAAAAAAGAAATTGACAATATAGAAGAAAGCCTATACAATAGGCGGCCTTATATATTATTATTTTATTGATATTATTCCCTATTTTAATTAATTTTTGCTACAGTACCTACTTACTAAAGTATTAATAACATCGAAAAAAAAACGGCCAAGTGCGAGTCAGAAACGCATACATAGGGTTCCGTACCATCATACTAGATGGCGCTAGTACTAAGAGTTCCGTACTAGTTTCTTCGCGTTTAAAAAAAACACGTTTTTTGTACAGAGAACAACCCCCTTGTTTTTTCACTTTTTCCAATTTTAGTATTGCTGTTTGAGTGGCATCAGAAATACATGATTTGTAAAAATTTCAACTGTCTGACAAACAGACGGACTGCGGAGTCTTAGTAATAGGGACCCGTTTTTACCCTTTGGGTATAGAACCCTAAAAAGGCGAAACCAGTATTTCCTACGATTGTTCATCATCACAACAACTTTAAAATACTAAAAGTATATATGTTGTCGGAAAAACGGCTTCATAGCAAATTTCAGTTCAATCGAACTTCTGAAAGTCGCTTTTATATTGTTTACAAATTTTTAAGCGGACAACTTATTAACAACTCATTTAACTGCCTCCGTGGCGTAATGGTTAGTCCATTCGCTTCGCACCAGGAGTACGCGCATTCGATTCCCGGCGGGGTCAACTTTTTAAGACTTGGTTTGGTTGGTGGTAGGGCATTTTTATAGCCCGCCTAGCCCATCTTATCTAAGTCTTGCCACCAAACATCAGCGTTAACAGCATTGATGTGTTCCGGCTTGAAGATAAGATAGCCAGATCCCCATTGCGTTGGGGAATCTTGGTAAGCCCGCTTCCATCTTCGGCATTATCTTCACTTACAATCAGGTCAGATGATGCCAAGGGCTTATCAATTGTGGATTTAAAAAATCGGGGTATGGCTGAGTCGTGGACACGGCCCGTATGTTTGTAACGTGAATACGTCTTGTCGGGTTCAAGTAAGCGAGAAAAATGACCTTCAAAATGGCGGGGCTGCCCCCTCCCCCGCGCGCGATGTGTTACAGTCCTTACTTAGCGTAATAAATTCTTTGATTCTTTAGCTATCAAGTGGTGTAAACGAAATTTGGATGGAGATGAAAGATATGTAGCTACAACACTAAACTGTATCCCCCGATTTTGTTATCATTAGTTTTTTTGGATTGCATCCCTATGAAGGTAATTTTAAAGACGTATTTACGTCAAAAAAAAACACGACATTTCAAGTTAGATAAAAGCTTGTTAAAAGACCTGTCTTGTAGGCTTGAGTGAGTGACATAATTCTTTATATAACATTCTATAGGAAAATTGAAAACCGAATTTGTCCGCGTTCAGGCTACATTACACATTACAAATGGGTTCAGATGGGTTCCCTCGAGGACACCGCTCGGCCAATGGAAGTTGCCTGATGGTTTTCTGATGACCCATTGTGGCTGTCGACCGTAGATCGTTCATTTGTTATTGGAATTGATTGGTTTGGTACCTATTGGTATTTTTTGGCTGCTGTGGGGTTAACAATATAAGCTGCTTCCTGTGACGTCGTCTGCGTAGATTTTGGGATGTGATTGATTGATTGAATCACTTTATTGCACACATGCATGGGATACAGTACATACAGACAAAGGACAGTCATACACTTTTTAGGGTTCCATACTCTCAACGCGTGACCAACGGAAACCTATTACTAAGCCTCCGCTGTCTGTCCGTCTGTCTGTCTGTCAGCGGGCTGTATTTCACTAAACGTAATGAGTAGACAGTTGAAATTTTCACAATGTATATTTTTATTGTCTTATACATTTATTCACTATATTATTGTCGCTATAACTAAAATAATAAAAAATAAAAAAGTGAAAAATTTACCGTTTTTATTTACCATGGAGCTAACGTAATAGGGTCCTGTTGGTCACGGCCTTTGGGTGTACGGAACCCAAAAATTTTTAAAAAACGTGTTTTTTTATAAAAGTTCAACTTAACTTTACGAAATTTGTTGAACTTCCTTAAATGTATTTATCGAATTATATTAACCTCCAGAGTTTATGCACGAGAGCTATTAATAGAAGTATCGAATTATATTAACTTCCAGAGTTTTAGCACAAGAACTGTAAATAGAAGTATCGAATTATATTAAACTCCAAAGTTTTTGCACTAAGCTGTAAATAGATGTATCGAATTATGTTAACCTCCAGAGTAAAATATACATTGATTTTGCACAAGAGCTGTAAATAGATGTATTGAATTATATTAACCTCCAGAGTTTATGCACGAGAGCTATTAATAGAAGTATCGAATTATATTAACTTCCAGAGTTTTAGCACAAGAACTGTAAATAGAAGTATCGAATTATATTAAACTCCAAAGTTTTTGCACTAAGCTGTAAATAGATGTATCGAATTATGTTAACCTCCAGAGTAAAATATACATTGATTTTGCACAAGAGCTGTAAATAGATGTATTGAATTATATTAACCTCCAGAGTTTTTTCACAAGAGCTATTAATAGAAGTATCGAATTATATTAACTTCCAGAGTTTTAGCACAAGAACTGTAAATAGAAGTATCGAATTATATTAAACTCCAAAGTTTTTGCACTAAGCTGTAAATAGATGTATCGAATTATGTTAACCTCCAGAGTAAAATATACATTGATTTTGCACAAGAGCTGTAAATAGATGTATTGAATTATATTAACCTCCAGAGTTTTTTCACAAGAGCTATTAATTGAAGTATCGAATTATATTAACTTCCAGAGTTTTAGCACAAGAACTGTAAATAGAAGTATCGAATTATATTAAACTCCAAAGTTTTTGCACTAAGCTGTAAATAGATGTATCGAATTATGTTAACCTCTAGAGTAAAAATATACATTGATTTTGCACAAGAGCTGTAAATAGATGTATTGAATTATATTAACCACCAGAGTTTTTTCACAAGAGCTGTAAGTGTTACAACATAATACTGATCCTATTGGAAGAGTTAAAGTGTAAATACAAAGCTACACTTAAGACGTAATTAAACTAAGTACTTACATGTAATTTTAATTTAGTAAGTCACCCTGTATCACCAAAAATTGATATTCCATTAAATTACTACTTACTTATAGTAGGTGCATCAAAAAGGCCGAAAACGTAATATTTTACGAAGGGTTATTCACATATACAGGGTGTAACAAAATTGCTGTAGGACCCGGAAACTGGGGGTTCTACTCATCATACTGAACAACTTTTCCCAAGGAACCCATAGTCAATTCTCAGAAAAAAAATAGGACCCTCCTACAAAAATGAACAAAATTTTTCGATCAGCTGATCGATTGGTAGGAAGAGTTATATTTTTTGCGATTTCAGCAAAGTCGTTGTTCAGTATGATCAGTTAATGCTAAGTGCAACATCAGGCAACCGCCGTCTATCCCTTGGATAGCACGGTTAATTGTGCCACACGATAAGAGATAGAGAGTTAATGGGACTTACACTAATTTTTTTACACTCTGTATACGTACCTAACTCAAGTTATCACCATCGCCTGCCGTGACCAGCACTTACAGCAGTCAGCGAGGCCTCAGGAAGGTATTATTAATGCTCAGCAGTCAACAGTAGACCTATCTCAGTCAAGCTTCAAGCTTGACCGCCCGCGCGAAATGTACAGAGCGGTCGGTTATTTGTTTGCCTTTCCCGAAACAATCTATCACGAATCTCTCAGCACTAATGATGAGTACTCATGTTACCATGAAAATGTTTTTATTTTGTTCAATTTTGTTTAATAATACAATAAATTTTACTTGTAGGACAATCATCATCATCACATCATCTCAGCCGGAAGAACGTAAACGTCTACCATAGCTTAGACGAGCGTTCCGCTAGCAAACTTATACTATTCTGGTTATGCCAATAATAATTTTGAACAAAAAAACTGACTTCAAACAGGAAACTAAGGTTCCCCTCGATTTCTCTGGGATGCCATCAGCAGATCCTGGATTCCTTATCATGGTACTACCCTTGGGATATCTCCTTTTCAAGGAAAAAAGAATCATCCAAATCGGTTCATAAACGACGAATTCATCCGCGAACACACATAAAAAAAAATAAAAAATATATACGGTCGAATTGAGAAACCTCCTCCTTTTATGAAGTCGATTAAAAAATAATGCATAAGTAATTCCGAAAAGCGTCTGTGGCGCAACCGGTAACGACTCGATCCTTCTAACCAGAAGTACCGGGTTCAAATCCGGACGGCCAATGTACCAATGAGTCTTTCGAAACTTACGTACATATACTTACCGGGTGAAGGAAAACATCGTGAGGAAACCTGCACATCTGATTCCAGATGTGTATGAATGTCGCGATGCACACGTCCGTAGGTATAAATGTAAATGCCCTACACGTGACCGCGGGTGATGCTGAGTGCAACACCAGGCAACCGCCGTTGTCTATCCCTTGGATAATACGGATAAAGGAGAAGATTCCGGTGACGTATACAAATCGTAAGAAATAAAATCTGTAAAATATTCATTTTTACAGTACAATATATGACAGTAGATTCCATATTCAATAACATTTCTGTCCTTGCTTTTTGAGACACAAATAACACATCGGTAATTTGTGTCTCAAAAAGAGACACACATAACATATCGGTAATTTTCGTCACTATAGCTTTATCTATTTTTTTAATCTACAATTGATAAGCCCTTGCCATCATCTCATGTGATGGTAAGTGACGATGATGCCAAAGATGGAAGCGGGCTTACAAAGATTCCCAAACGCATATGTTATCTTCAAGCCGGGACACAGATGTTTGGCGGCAAGACTAACGAGTAGGTATGGTGGTATCTAGCCAGACGGGCTATGAAAATGTCCTATCAGGCTATCACCAGCCAAACCGAGTCTTACAAAGTTGATCCCGTCGGGAACGAACCCGCGACCTCCTGGTGTGAAGCGAATGGACAAACCATTACGCCACGGAGGCGGGTATATAATTTAGGAAACACGCTATACACACACCTACAGCGAAACCTTTATTAATTACGACCTATAGACTCATATTCGTCGACCTTACATAATGATTAATATCTATCAACAGAATCCCAAATAGTTCAAGGCACCAACGGAACGAAAACAAGCACTAAAAGTAAAATAATTAATGGCCATAGTTTGAGACAACGGTTCTGTTGAGACCTTGGTATCAGTGTTGCCAAACTACTAGGTCAAAATACGGTGTTAGCGGATTAATATTACGGTTTCCTTCAAGTTTCCCCATACCAAAAACACTTAAAAAATACGATTTTTCTGTAAGTGCTGATGCCAAACCTATGGTGTTTGTATGAAAATTCTCAAAATTCATTACGGTAGACGAGACTGTACAACACGTAAATACGGTACATATACCGTAAATACGGTGAAGTTGGCAACACTGCTTGGTAACTCGTAAAAGGATGGATTTTTACGACCGAAATTAGCTCATCCCAGGAACTTGAAAAGCTTTTCCAAGGAGTTTGAATAGGCAATAAAATACATTTAGGTCACTGCCTCAAAGTAACTGCCTAACTAAAGTGTTTGTCATCCTTACAAAAATACTTGGCTGCTCAATGTCTTTCGACGAAAAAGGAGAAAAAATAAAGGTATACAGGGTCTTAACAAAGGTGTGCACTTTTTTAATTAGAGCTTGTATACTCATGAAACTGAACAACTTTCTCCAAGAAACCTATGGTCAATTCGCATTTGTTTTTTTTAATAAAAATATTAAATTGTGCGGAATACGCCAGAATAGGTACCTTTGAACTATGGCATTTGAATGTCAAGTTCATAAACCTGGGAGTTATTCTGAACAGTTTGATAATTTAATATAAAAAAAAAATTGCGAATTGACCATGGGTTTCTTGGGGAAAGTTGTTCAGTTTCATGAGTACAAGCTCCAGTTTAAAAAAGTGCATACCTTTGTTGAGACCCTATATAACCCACGCCCGGTGTCGCCCTTTTCTTTTCGAACTTGGCTGACATACTGCTGTGTGTCTGTCGATAAACTCAAATCCGCCCGCCGTTAATATTAAAAATTAATAAAGGTTAAAAAAATACACCACGTTACTGGTTTAAGTGGGCTAGTCCTCGAAGAACGGCGGAATTGCTGCATTGATGCAGCACATCTTCGAGTAGGTTGGGGTGCAAAGGTTATAGGGGTAGACACAAAAGATCCCATTGGGTCTAAGTCTAGCTGCAACTGCACTCCCCACTTATAAAGATAAGATAATAACGGTGGGTCGGTGGCGTAACGGCTAGGGCCGCCGCCTCATGTCCGGGAGGTCGTGGTTCGAATCCTGCCATTTACCAATGTGATTTCGAATTAAGATTTTATATGTACGTTTATCCGGCGCTCTTACGGTGAAAGAAAACATCGTGAGGAAACCTGCACACGCCTGCGGAGAAACTCGCAGGTTGCGTGAGAAATCGATCAACCCGCACTGGGCCCGCGTGGTCGACTAAGGCCCGATCGCCCCTAATTCAGGGTAGGCTCGAGCCCCTCAGTGGGGACGTATATGAGCTGATATGATGAAGATAATAACGAACTCTGCTCTTATAACAGCGCAATCTAACATGTAACAGTTTCTAGCGGATATTACACGCAAAATATAAAAGTTACACAATGGGCAAGGTATGGAGAGCGATTACTTTCGCTGTCCGCCGGTCGCGTCATCACAAGTCAGAACCGTATTGACATGCGCAGGAGTGCCACTGGTGAACGCGTCAGTACTGTCCCCACGGCTTCTGAGACTTTGGGATATTCTTATTTTTATTAGTTGTTACCCTTTTTTTTAAAAAAAAGCCACTCCGCTTTTAATCGTAAATCTGAGTTATTATTCCCGAAGAAACCAATTGTAGTTTTTTTTTGGACTTCTCATACAAATCGATCGGCTGATATGGCAGAAAAACCTTGTGCGCAAAATTTTATTTTTCAACTGACTGCAAAACATAAGGTTGTTCTCAAGTCACACCGTATGTTTTTAGGGTTCCGTACAACCAACGGGTGACCAACGGTACCCTATTGCTAAGCCTCCGCTGTCTGTCTATTCGTCCGTCAGCGGGCTGTATTTCATGAACCGTAATAAGTAGACAGTTGAAATTTTCACAGAATGTATTTTTCTGTTACCGCTATAACAACAAATACAAAAAAAATTAAAAAGTGAAAATTAAGAGGGGTCTACATACAAAAAAACGTGCTTTTTATAGGTCTTCAGAACTATTTTTTATTTAGCTCTATCGTAAAAACAGTAATACTCACAGTCGTGAAACTTGATATATGATTATTAGTACTTGTACTGAAGTAAAACAACAAATAATAAAAACTGGCAAAGTGTGAGTCGTACTCGTGCTAAGGAGTCCGAACTGAATGACAAAAAAAGTATATTTTTGTCATTCGCGTTGATGTCTTTTGTTTAAACTGTGAATATGTATCATTGTCATAGTTGTGTGGAGAAGTGCAGTAGTACGGAACCCTCGGAGCGCGAGTCCGACTCGCACTTAACAGATTTTTTATGTACTATCACGCATATCTTTTTACAGATTAGTCCGATTTCGATAATTTTTATTAACTAGCTGTTTCCCGTGGCTTCACCCGCGTGGACAACGTTTCTATGACTTTTCAAGGGTGCGCAGTGCGGCGGCCCGCGAGCATGGAAAAAAGTAGCCTGTGTGATAATCCAGGTCCTAATCTGTCTACCTACCAAACTTCAGCCAGATCCGTCCAGTAGTTTTTGCGTGAAATAGTAACAAACATACATACAAACATTCTTACAAACTTTCGCGTTTATATCAAAAGTGGATTACTACTTTGTTTATAAAATTAACGAAAACGCTATGATTTCGCTGTCCGTCCGTCTGTCCCGTCTGTCACCAGGATTTATTTCATAAACCGTGATAACTAGACAGTTTATTTTTTTACAGATGATGTATTTCTGTTGTCGCTATAACATGAAAGCCTTCATGCTTTTGACGTGTTTTTTTTTAAACGTGAAGAAATTAGCGCCATCTAGTATGATGGTATGGAACCCTATTTGTGCGGTTCTGACTCGCACTTGGCCGGTTTTTTAATCAGCCTTTTAGGCACAGCTATGGGAAATATGCATATTATATGTTTTATTTCTTGTTACTTAAAATTTCGATACAGTTTACGGAATCATTAAATGAAACTTGTTTTATATGCCGGCTATGCACCGCTAACGCCTGTCGCCGTTTCGTTTAAGTTATCCGCACATTATTCCGCTGTAATGGTCACCCTACCATGACATAACATTAAGTCTGCACGCTAGTGGCGCGCCGGCGGCGCCCGAGCACCTAACTGGGCAATGTCATTCGTTCCTGCCAGTTTACAAATCAAACTGACGTGCGTACGAAGGAAGAAATCTTATCTAACTCACTCATTGCGCAGCCGTTTTACGTGTCATTTGGTTTTGATTTAAGTACAGATTGGTTTTGGATTTAAAAAAAAGTACAGATGTTTTATCTAACGACTGCGCGGCGGCTTGATTTTTGTTGTGATTGTAGGTATGCGTGCACATATTTTTTGTTTGCTTAAGCTGAGAGGAATCAGAATCGTTGAATGAATAAATGAATATTTGTTTGCAGTAATTATTGTACAAAATTACAAATAAGGTGATACATTTCAGAAAAAATCACATTACCATTCAAATATTTAAAATGTTCAATATACCATTACACACAAGTGTTATAAATTAAGTTAAGTGTCAGGATTTAACTCATTTAAATATAATTCTTATACTTATTGCATTTTAAAAAAAACACTACCTAGTCGATTAAAGTTAGTTAAGCACACAAACACGCGTGTCTGTACTCATCGCAAATTCCCAACTACATGTAAGGATCGCTCGTCTTCTAATTTATAACAATACTATACGACTATAACTATACTATAAGCCAAGCCTACCTTTTTACCAAGGTTTCAGAGTCAGGGCTTATAGGTAGAGTCATTTGTTATTTATTGTTATAAATCCAGTACAGTTAAGAGTACTTAGAGCTATATATACTTTAGATTTGGCCCCGTGGGAGCTCAGCTGGGGGCTTGGCTCTACTAGAGATCTCATCACTTTTTATCAGTGAAAGCATTATGAACATGTGAGTCTTGGCCGCTAGCTCTTGTCCGTGAGGTTGAAGTTCGAATCCTGCCACTTACCAATGTGTTTTCGAATTTCAATTTCTTATGTACATTTATCCGACGCTCTTACGGCGAAGGTAAACAAACATCGTAAGGAAACGTGCACACGCCTGCGAAGAAACTCTAAAGGTTGTGTGAGAAGTCGAATAACCCGCACTGGGCCCGCGTGGTCGACTAAGGCCCGATCGCTCCAACTTAGGGTAGGCTCGAGTCACTCGGTGAGGACGTACAAAAGCAGATCTGATGAGTCTTAGCAACCAATTTTACATAAAAGTTTTTTGGTTGGATTTCTTTTCATTTTGGCAGGCGCCCTAGGTTTTTGTTCTTTGCGCTCTATTTCTTGCACTACGGCTATTCCTTTTTTCATAGCCCACTCTCTATCGTTGCCTCTTTCCTTTGTGACTTCAGGAAGTAGGGTAGACCGGGGACAATTGAAACAATTTAACTTTAACTGTATATAGTGGTGTTACGTTGACTGTTGACGGAACACTTGTATATACCATTTTACGGGTTGTTATCTGGCTCCTTAATAAGCATAATTTGAAAGCTCTGTGTCAAACATTTAAGCTACAAAAACATTTTAGAGATGATAAGGAAGAGTGATTCAGTTGACCCCACGCTAGGATCAATTGAAACGTTGTTAAGGGTTGATTGAAGCATTATAATATCTTAAGAACAATTGACGTTTTATAATCGGTTTTAAGCATTTTCGTTAGGGTAACACTATTTAAATTATATCGTAAAAAGTCGGTAAACGAAACTCAAGCATTTCAAATTTACAAAATTTAAAATATCTTAGATATGAAAAAACTGAATTGTCTTTTAGTTACTTAACTTTTGTAATTTTAATTACACTACTCTTTGGCAAAGATCATTTTCTTTCATACATAAAGTGTTGTTTCAATAATAACACTATTTTGTTAACTCTTTCTGGCTTGTCAATACTCTTCAATTGATATCAATAAAAAGAGATAACAGAAATGTAACATTTAGACATTTTTCAACACCTACACTAAGATAAAAATTGTTTGAGGTCTCATACTTAAGTAAATGAGGTGAGATGTTGTCAAAGGTTTACCAATTGTGAATAAAAAAAAAGTGCAAAATTGCTACTTGGTTCACAAGTAAGAAACCTATGAGCAGTCAGAATGTTTTAAAAATTAAACAAAAAGCAAATTTTAAAAATAAAAAAGAACTAACTTAAAAGTAAATACTTACTATTAGCTTTCTCTATTCATATACTCATTTAGATTTACAATACAGTTTTTAGCAAAATTATATTTTGAACTCTCAACTATGCTTAACTATGGCATTAAAAACTAAAATTTTGAATATTTAAATTAAAGTAGGTATCTACTAACTTAATAACTAATAGGTTATACAAATCAGTTAGCATTCTTTAGATACTTTTGTTTTTCTTTTGTTATTGTTAGATATTGTTTCCTTCGGTAATTTAAATTTAAAATTTAAATTTAAATTTAAATTGTTGAAGGAAACAATATCTACGAAAAATATTAAGTGGTGATGATCATCATTACATGCAAAGCAGGCTGATTTGTATTCGTACTATAACCACACAGTTTCATAATAATTGAAAATGAGAATATTTAAATAGGTTAGAGACGGTTGAAATCCCAGGACGATTAAAATATTTCAACCGGCCCCAGTAGGTTGTTTCAAACGTACCCATCCGACATTTTAAATTTTCAAGATCAATATTACCTTTTAAATTGGCCTCAGTGCTAATCAATTGATTTAGAAATAATCATAGATAGCTGACAGAGCACTGCAACAAATAAACACTGTCAGTAAACTACGAGTACTATAAAAAAGTTATAACCAAAATTTGAAAAATAGCTATACTTACTTTTGAGCGCGAAATTCGTCGAAGTGTCTTTGGGTATGGCAACGTCAGTCACTCGCTTCAGCGATATTGGTTAATGATTCCGAAATGGCGGACGCACTAGCGAGTGGCGCGTCACACGTATAGGTACCATGGATTTCGAGAAATTCGAGTTTTTTCAATCATGACATATTTCATTAGTCCCCAGTCTACCCTACCCCAGAGGTTTTGATGATCATCAGTGAGTGAGTGAGTGACTCATGCACGAAATCAACGTATTTCAAATGTTAATAAATCTAAAACCATCAAAGCTAGATAGTTGATATTTAATATGTTTGAGAAATCTAATTCTGAAAATTTCGCCTTTTTAGCGTCATCCGGACCGAAAATACACAATACAAATATGCACCCCCTATACGAGGGTTTGGAGGAAGAAACTTTTTTAATTCTTAATTTTTAAGTTGTTCACATGCAATTCCTATCCTATATACCAAACTTCAGTCTTCTAGGACTTCAGGAAGTACCCTAGACGATTTGATGATCATCAGTGAGTGAGTGATTCATGAAATCGATGTATTTCAGTTGTCAATAAATCGGAAACCATAAAAGCTGCATAATTGATACTTGGTATGTTTGATAAGTCTGTCTAGGATATCTCATCTAGGTTGTCTGGTAGAAATCGCTCTCAGCGATAAGACCGCCTGATTTGTTGTTAATTAAATTTTGTATATGTATTTATTTATTTTGCTGTAAAATGGAGAGTTATTTGAGTTCGAGTTTGACTTATCCTAAAAATTTCAGCTAGCATCATCCAGACCGAAGCTATGAAAGTTCGAAAATACGACCAAACGCTTTCAAGAAAGGTAGGTAGTGCCCCGTTTACTTTGGCTCGTCTTGGCGGGGACACTACCATGCCCTCAGACTAAATACAGACCAATAGAAAGCTGGATCACAAGTAGCTTAACTTAAACCTAGGTGAAGGGCAATTTCTAGTTATTACACGCATGCAATGATCCTCTTATCTTAAACCCAGGTCTCACCTACCGGCTAAGCTTGAGCCCAGGTGTAACTTCCCGCTAGACTAGGTATTTATGGAAATTAATTCTACCTCTAAATACAGTTCACTTGATGCTAGAATGTCACTTAATATTGACAGGGAAATTGGTTTCCGGCAGATTAATAAGAACTACTATCTAGTAAGTGTAAGTTATTTTATGATAAATACTTACTACTGGTTATGAAGAAGGCGTTTAAAGCAAATGAAACCGAGTACTATTATTCTCATCTGTGACCGATTGTTGCTTGGAGTATCCTGGGCAAGTAGCGCCATCTACAGTTGAGTGGCTAAACTAAAGTATTTTTTTTATTGTGAGAATATGTAGCGCCATCTACAGTTGAGTGGCTAAATTTAACTTAAAAAAATATTTTTTTTTCAGTGAGCGGTTTTTTTCAGGAATGACACCTATCAGATAGAGTCTATCTGATAGACTAAGAAAGTAAAACAATACCTAAATAAAAAAATTTATCCAAATCGTTAGAGCCGTCGCTCTCGCACGATTTAAGCTTAGAAAACACCGCGGGCGCAGTAAAATTGGAGATTTTATTGAATAAGTCAAAAATAAAAAACGGTATGGAATGGCCCTTGGTCACCTTCAAATGTATTTATTTTACGTCTAATCTATGACCGAAGGCCATTCCACACCGTTTTTTTGTTTTTATGTGGCGTAATGGCAAGGGCCGCTACCTCCTGTCCGGGAGGTCGTGGTTTGAATTCTGCCACGTATTAATGGGTTTTCGAATTTCGATTTCATATGTACGTTTACCGAAGCTCTTACGGTGAAGGAAAATATCGTTAGGAAACCTGGACACACCTGCGAAGAAACTCGCAGGTTGTGAGTGAAATCGACCAACTCGCACTGGGCCCGCGTGGCTGACTAAGGCCGCCCTAATTCAGGGTAGGCTCGAGCCCCTCGGTGGGGACGTATATGAGCTGATATGATAAGTATGTTTATACGAGTTGTAATGTTAAAAATAAATTACGAAGTTACCCCTAACCGGTGTCGATTGTGCACATTGGTTTTAATTTAGGGGTAACTTCACAATTTATTTTTTATCGAGGTAATTGTGTTCATGTGAAATGGACTTCTCTTGTCAAAGGCATTAATGACAATAATCAATCATTTTATTGTAAACAAGCGATAAAGATAAAACATTATGAGTAAGTAATTTACAAATGTGTTATACTGTTATAGAAAACACCAAAAATAACAAAAAGGTAACAGCCTGACCAGAGAAAAAAATTAGTTAAAAAAATAACAGCCTGACCAGAGAAAAAAATTAGTTAAAAAAATTTAAAAAAACACGGTTTTAAAGCACATCAAACTAAAAAGTGAGAAATAATTCTTAATAATATGAGCTGAAAATAATAATGAACGAAAAATACTAGGTATTATTGTGAAAAAAGCGTGGGTTGCTCGATATACGAAAGATATGGCACAAAGCTCCCCACGCTTTTTTCACAATAATACTAGTATTTTTCGTTCATTATTATTTTCAGTTCATATTATTAAGAATTATGTGCTTTAAAAGCGTGTTTTTTTAAACTATATTTATTTTTCAATTTTTAGTTCAGGATAATGTGATAAAATTATGAAACTATATTGTACTGTCACTGATTCTTGATAAATGTACAAAGTTTGTTTTAAATCTGTCCGTTTAAATTAGGTCAAAATCGAGTGCAAAGGAGTCGGTTACAAACATACATATACATACAGGTGAAGCTAATAAAAGCGTGATAAAAAAAGGGCCAGGCTCAGCATAATATTGTGCATGCAGTGTATACAAAGGCACAACGCTGTTTTTCAGCCAAGACCAACGACGAGAGGTAGAATGTGCGCACCTCTCTGTGAAACAACTCTAAACAGGCAAAATGAATAATATAATCTTTAAATAATAATTATGTTTATTTTTAATATATTTTTTTTTCAAATGACATTATGTATATGTAAATTTTATGACCATCAAAAAGAGTGTAATATGCATCTGTTTTGAATAAACATTTTGAAAATCTTTAAAATTATAAACAACTCAAATCAGGTAAAAAGAATAACATATTCATGTCCTAATGAATTTTTTTGTTTTTATCAAGATTTTATTTGACATTGTTAACTAATGATTATGATTATTTTTAATATTTTTTCACAAATGACATTATGTATATAGGTATGTAAATTTTATGACCATCAAAAGAGTGTATATGCACCTATTTTGAATAAACATTTTGAAAATGTTAAAAATTTTTGTGCATCGTGTTTTACTAGGGTCAGCCCTTAGTAGGATTTTGTTCCTTTTTTAGGGTTCCGTAAATGGGTGACTAACGCGACCCTATTACTACGTTATACTTTGCTATTACTAAGCCTCCGCTGTCTGCCCGTCCGTCTGTCAGCGGGCTGTATACCGTGATAGGTAGACACTTGAAATTTTCACAGAATATGTATTTCAGTTATCGCTATAACAAAAAATACAAAAAAAAATAATAAGTGAAAAAATAAGGGGGGTCGTCGTACAAAAAACATGTCATTTATAGATCTTCAGAAGTATTTTTGATTTAGCTCTATCGTAAAAACAGTAATACACACAAGCGTGATACTTGGTGTAATTATAGTACTAATACTGAAGTAAAACAACAAATAATAAAAGTCGGCCAAGTGTGACCCGTACTTGCGCTAAGGAGTCCGAACTGAATGATAACAAAGCATATTTTTGTCGCTGGCGTTGATGTATTTTGTTTGTAATGTGAATTGAATAGGTTGTCATTAATTATAATAATTATACTATGTAGTTGTGTGGAGATGTGTGGTGGTACGGAACCCTCGGAGTGCTGGTCCGACTCGCGCTTGGCCTGTTTTTTCAATTTTTGAAGGGATTATGCAAACTAATCTTGGGATCTATGGGCCAATTTAGAAGCTTAAGGATGGAATGACGGTAGCGGGCGAAATCACAGGCAATCGCTAGTATGAGTATTTATTGTAAAAGCAGTTTTGTAGGCAATAAATTTCATCTGACAAATTGGAGCTAGCAATGAAATTCAAATTGAGGAATATTGTGAAGTAGGCAGGTACTGTATTAGTAATTTGAAAGGAATAAAAAAAAAATAAAAAAATGTTGCTTTGCCGATGAAGAACGTAATTCGGGCGTACAGCGTAACTTAGGTAATAAAAACAATACAATCTTAGGTATTGAATCGAGGTATTGAATGGAACAGTTATCTCTGTATTTTCCTTTAGTAAAGAAAATAACCACACATTTTCACTTTTTAATGGTTTTTTCATTTCAATCAAAAATTAGAATGAAAATATAAAAAATAATAACATTACTCACTTTTTATTATCATAACAAATATTGTTGTATTTTTTTTAAAATTTATACTTGAAAATATTAGTCAAGAGTTGAAAGTAACGATGTAGACCTATCTTTGGGATTTGTTTCTATCGAGCCAAAACTGCTCAATCGTGTTTCTAAAAGCTTTTGACTTTAAGGCGAGGCACCGGTGGAGAAGCGGAGAAACCCTTTTGCTAGATCAAATTTTTTGGATAATTACTACTCATTATCGGTCTTGCAAAAAATATTGAACTTACTTAAGGACATTGTCTGAGGAATTTGCTAATATGTTACACGATAGTGTGTACTTTACTCGATCATAAAAAATCCCAAAAACAGGTCTAAAACGTCAAAAAAAAAGTCTAAAACGAATTGTTTATTAATAGAATTTCTAAATTTGCACATAGTTTTTATATGGAGATATTCCTTTTTAAGTACTACAGAGAATCTGCTAAATTTTAGATTTTAAATTGAAGTCTTAAGAGAAATAACAACGTAAAACATTGAAAAAGTGCAAAAGTGTGGTTATTGTCTTGACTCTTTACACGTAAAGGAAAAAACAGAGACAACTGTTTTACAAATGCCTCGCCTTAAGGAACATCAATGACAATCAAAAGGAATAATCAAAAGACAGCAACGCGAGCGACAAAAGTATGTTTTTCTTTGTCGTTCAGTTCGGACTCCTTAGCGCAAGTACGACTCACAATTAGCCAGTTTTTATTATTTGTTATTTTACTTCAGTATTAGTACTATAATCACATCAAGTTTCACGTTTGATGTATTACGATTTAGCATATTAAAAATACTTCTAAACACCTATAAAAAAAACATGGTTTTTTAAGGAGTCCCCCTTTATTTTTCACTTTTTCTAATTTTTAGTAAGTATTTGTTGTTACAGCGGCAACAAATGTACATTCTGTGAAAATTTTAACTTTCTACCTACGGTTCATGAAATACAGCCCGCTGAAAGACGGACAGACGGACATACAGCGGAGGCTTAGTAATAGCGTCCGTATATGGTACACTAGGTGCCGGGCTCAAATCCGGACAGCCAATGTACCAATGAGTTTTTCGAAACTTACGTACATTTACTCACCGATTGCTTTAACGGTGAAGGAAAACATCGTGAGGAAACCTGCACAACACACCTGCGAAGAAACTCGAAGGTTGTGTGTGAAGTCAACCAACCCGCACTGGGCCCGCGTGGTCGACTAAGGCCCGATCGCCCTAATTCAGGGTAGGCTCGAGCCCCTCGGTGGGGACGTGTATGAGCTGATATGATGATGGTACAGAACCCTTTGTACTAGCGCCATCTATTATGGTGGTACGGAACCTTTTGTGTGCGGTTCTGACTCGCACTTGGCCGGTATTTTTTTTATTATTTTTGGCTTTAGTTAATTTTCTAAAAAAGTAAGTATAATTTATATGGGACCAACTCGGCAGCATCCGTATCGAGTAAAAAAATAATCATGAAAATCGGTTCACAATCTGCGAAGATAACGCGTAACAAACACACAAACAAAAACATAAAGTCGAATTGATAACCTCATACTTTTTGAAACTAGGTTGAAAAGTATCTTGAACACTGAAAAATTCTCAGCCTTATGCTAAACAATTAATTAGCGAAAGTGGAACAAACAAACTTTCATCACAAAAAAAAACTTGCGTCTTTTTTTAAATTCACAAATAGTAACCCCTTGGCATCATCTCACCTGATGGTAAGTGACGATGATGCCGAAGATGGAAGCGGGCTTACCAAGATTCCCCAACGCAATGGAGAACTGGCTATCTTATCTTCAAACCGGAACACATCAATGTTGTTATCACTGATGTTTGGCGGCAAGATAAAGTAGATAAGATGGTGGTAGCTAGCCAGGCGGGCTTAGAAAATGCCCTACCACCAACCAAACCGAGTCTTACAAGTTGACCCCACCGGGAATCGAACCCGCGACCTCCTGAGGAAAAGCGAATGGACTAACCATTACGCAACGGAGGCGGCCTTCTCATTATCACCACAGTATTACAATATAGGGGCCTAAATTGTAATGCTGTGTTAAGTTATCACTATATATAAAATTATTGACATTGTTGCTATACTCCTGCGTACGCACAGACTGATTTACATAAATCCATTAAATACTTTGCTATAAAAGCCAAGTTACTCAACAATATTAAAATTATTCTTTGGACTGAAATTCAAAAAACCTTGAGTATTTTTTGTGGCTTCGGCGACAACTTTTGCTATTGTAAAGAAATTTAAACCGCCTTCGTGGTGTATTGGTTAGTCCATTCGCTTCACACTAGGAGGTCGCGGATTCGATTTCCAGCGGGGTCAACTTTGTAAGACTTGGTTTGGTTCGTGGTAGGGCATTTTCATAGCCCGTCTGGCTCGCTATGACCATCTTATCTAAGTCTTGTCACCAAACATCAGTGTTAACAACATGATGTGTTCCGGCTTGAAGACGAGATAGCCAGATCCCCATTGCGTTGGGGAATCTTATAGAAAGCCCGCTTCCATCTTCGGCATCATCGTCACTTACCATCAGGTGAGATAATGCCAAGGGCTTACCAATTGTGAACAAAAAATTATCCTAACTGGTTGAGTGACCAAATTTCGTAATCTGAATCAATAATTTAATTAGGCAACAGTTAACATTGATAATTGTATTATAATTAAACGCTTAACACGTTTAAAAAACCGGCCAAGTGCGAGTCAGAACCGCACACATAGGGTTCCGTACCATCATACTAGATGGCGCTAGTTTCTTCACGTTTAAAAAAACACGTTTTTTGTATGGATTTTATTACCCTTCTTTTTTCACTTTTTCTAATTTTTAGTATTTGTTGCTATAGCGGCAACATCATTTGTAAACATTTCAACTGTCTAGCTATCACGCTTAATGAAATACAGCCTGGTGACAAACGGACACACAGACGGACAGCGGAGTCTTAGTAATAGGGTCCCGTTTTTACCCTTTGGGTACGGAACCCTAAAAACCGACTTCGATCGTAACAACTCAATAGAATTTTTTGTTTTTGTTAATTTTCTTAAAAAGTACTACACCGATTTTCATAACATATACCTCTATATATGGGACCAACCTGGGAGCATACACTATCGAATAAAAAAGTAATCATGTAAATCAGTTGAGAATCTGCGAAGATATCGCGTAAAAACGCACACAAAAAAGCCAATGTTGTCTCTAAAATTCATAAATAAGTAGTTGTCTATAAAATAAATTCGCTTTACGGACGATAAATTTACGTGATAACGTGTCACAAGCCGAACGGTTAAAATACCGCCCATAGTCGAGTTAACTCCGTGGCACTTATGTGCTCCTGGTACTTTTAGCGTAATAAATAACTTAATTTTTAGTTTGACGGTTTTCCTCACAGAGAATCGACCGCATTAGAACACCTCTTGTAAGCTCCTGGAAGCCTAGTACTTTTAATCCATTGACACACTTTTTTGACGGTTCATCCGTCCGTCCGTCCATCCGTCCAATTCCAAGTACAAGTACAAGTACAACTCTCGCTTGCACGCTCGGCTTAGGCGTAACGTAAATCCACTCGCTTCACGTCATTCGGTCTCGAGTTCGATTCTCAGCGGGGTCGGTCTCTGACTATGTAAGACTCGGTTTGGTTTGTGCTAGGGCATTCTAAGCCCACCTGGCCAGCTTATCTAAGTCTTTTCGCCCAACATAAATGCTAACTGCATTGTTGTATTCCGGATTAAGATAGTCATTGCGTAGAGTTTGGTGTGATCGCTTCCACCTTCGGCATCATCTCCACTTACCATCAGGTGAGATGATGCCAAGGGCTTACCAATTGTGTATTTTTTTGTAAAGGTGATGGTTTTATTGAATGTTATGGATAACTTTGCTTGATGGCACGTATTCTGGAGGTCCAATTTTCGATGACTGTGTCATAAATCTGTCTGAATTTGCTGGATGGCGTTGAGGGCATCAATGATTTGCGGTTTAATGGCACAGACCTGCGACTTAAGATAGCCTCAACGGAAGAAGTCTACCGATCTCGGTGGCCGGCTTAAGTCGCCGCCGCCACGCGCGCCATGCCCTCAAACCGAACAAATAGCTACCATAGGGTGGTTAACCTTAAGAGCTTATCAATTGTGTATACAAAAGAAAAAGAGATCCTGGGTGAATTGTTTTTTAACGGATGCAGACACAAGTCCCGAAGCAAAACTTGTCGATATCAGTTGAGTAGGCTGTAACTATATGGGTTTCATTATTTTTTTGCTCCAATGGTATATGTTCCTCGCAGAAAGTTGTTAAGTTTTAGGAGTAGATTAGACCACTTGCCCCTTTTAAGCTGATAAAAGTCACTCTGTTTTTTTTCTATTCCACAATAATTGATAAGCCCTTGACATCATCTCACCTGATGGTAAGTGATGATGATGCCAAAGATGAAAGTAGTCTCACCAAGATTCCCCAAAAACGCAATGGGGAACTGGATATCTTATCTTCAAGTCGGAATACATTAATAATAATCACATAATCCTTCTTGGTCAATATCTAGCCTTGGACCAATATAACAGCTATAGACCAGCCTATGCGAATATCGGTTTTGATGCCTACAGAATGCGCGAATTTGCTCGTTTCATCATCAGTATTCAAATCGGTTGAAGTTCCAAGTGAGTAAAATTTGTTTTCTCATTCATGCTACATTCTGAGTACGTCTCTCTATCTCTGTCATTGTTTAACGAGACTCGGTAGATTATTTATAGCGGTGTGATTGTTTGTTTGTGTGTTATAAGTACCTATTCGACTCATTTTTGATGAGATTAATGTATGGATAGGGCCGGTCCAATATATTTGGGCTATCTTATCTTCAAGCCGGAACATATCAATGTTAATCATCATAATCCTTTTTGATCAATATCGAGCCTTCGACCAATATAACAGCTAAGTATAGCAAAGTATATATATTAGTACGCTATAGACAGGCCTATGCGAAAAGCGGTTTTGTTGCCTACAGAATGAGCGAATTTTCTCGTTTCGTCTGAGTCGATCAGTATTCCCCAAATCGGTTGAAGGTCCAACTGAGTGAAATTTGTTATCTCATTCGTACTACAACATTCCGAGTACGTCTCTCTATCTCTGTCAATGTTTATATATGAACGAGACTCGGTAAACTATAGCGGCGTGAGTGTTGTTTGTGTGTTATGTTATAGTATTCGACTCATTTTTGATGAGATTAATTTATGGATAGGGCCGGTCTAATACTATTTGGTTGAAGTATCGAGCCCAAGACGAGAGTCACAAGTAAAGCGTTAACCTTAATGTCAACTATATAATTTGCCTGTCATTAATTTTAAATGTCATTAAACTCAACCATACCTCCGTGATCCTTTTACCGCTCAAATGATTTTACGACATTCAAATTTAGCATGGTCATTTATTATCGCCTTAAGGCTTTTACGTTCCGTTTTCGTGGGCACTCTGACATTACCGTTAATAATGTATTCAGTCGGAGTGGGTCACATATGGCACGGACGTTCCTCGGTCAGTCGTTACGCTCGAAGGAAGGATCAACGGACGCATTTTTGAATAATTTTCGCTTCAAATTTATCATCCATCCGTGTCATTTTTGTAATTTAACTGCCTTTGTTAATTATTTTTATGTAGACATGGTATTTATTCTTCAGCATATTTTCTCATATAATGATACTACTACGTAGCTTTAAAATTCATCATAAACGCGTGCTTTTTCCTCCGCTTTACCTACAAGTACCTACAATTTTGCTAAACATTTATTTTTGTTTTTGTTAATTAGCTAAAAAAATTTGATACAATTTACCTTGAAGGCATATCATATAAAATCGGTTTATAATCGGCGAAGTAATCACATACTCGCACAAAAAAAAACATTTTTACCTTAAGGTTTCTTCGGAAAACAGTTTTGTTTTTCTTTTATTTAGAAATCCCTGGCCACACTGACTGCGGCTGTGAAGATGGCAACCCCATTCGTTATTAACAGTAAGCCAAGGTTTTACAGTAAGACTGAAATAACACTGAAAGCGCTATACTATACGATAAAAGAGACCCCAGCTTTCGAACCGAAATTTCCATAAATAAACATATAAACAACACATGTCTGTTAGACCACATCCCATCGTTTACCCATATTTTGAAGTAGCTTTTGCCAGCGGCTTCGCTCGCTCACATAGTTTCTATATGATTGTCTTCGAAGGTGCGCAGTGCGCGAGTCGCTTGCATTTTAATTATTGTGCAAACTGTTTTCTTGTGTGTGATTCTGAATAATAATTAACTTGCGTAACTACGAGAATATTTATAAATACCATCCTACTTAGTGACAGTGTAAGAATCCATATACCAGGGATGGTCCGAATGTAATTTTTTTCACTTTCGCGAATGCGAATGCGAATGTAGGGGATGCGAATTATGTGAATAATAGGCAAAGTTGTTTGGGCACCCTAGGCATAGATTTAATAATACTTAGGGGCCCTGAGTGTGACGTTTTATTTACTTTGTTTGTATGTGAGCTCTTTATTGTACAACAAAATATACAATTATAGATACCTACTTGATTTAATTCCGGAAATATTTTTTTTGACAACTTTGCATTTGGCGCTATCCCGATCGATAGGTGAAAAATATTGCCAAACCTAAAGTTTCTTTAAAGGCGCCATGTTAAAAACACTTGTTAAATAGCTTACACTCGAAAATATTGTTGATTGTTGTTTACGTAGGTATTTATAGTAACAACAGAACTGACAAATAAAAAATAACGCAAATCAAATCAAGCAATCACTCGAGTGAACATCGCTTCCTATTGGTCGAAATAATCATGTGACGCCCCGCGCATGCGCAAATTCAATTAATTAGCTTTCTGAGGTTGGTAGTGGTTGGTTTGGTACCATCGCCGTGCCGGCACAACATTCGCATTCGCCCGTTCGCATCTTTTGATGCTAATGCGTACGTTCGGGACATCCCTGATCCATACAGTGATTCAACAACGCCTTTGAAGTTTGCATCAAAGCCGTCATCACTAGTCACTGCTGGTCGCCTCTGGCGCTTCTAATGAATTGTCCCGTACGGAGACTAGGACAGTTGGGGCTCGACCTCCAATGACTCTCACCCCAGTCACCGCTCGATTGCCCTGTCTATACGTCTGCGTGGACGACTGTACAGTACGTTAGGGGAATTAGCTGTAGTACACCCGAACGGAATTCTGGAAATGTGTTAAAGAATAAACAATTTTAAAAAAAATTAAAAGGGTATTTTTATTCTGAATTTATCATTAATTTTAATCATTTTCCCTGCTGGACGAAGTATCCTCAGAATCGTCGCCTACATTTATAATTAAAGTCTGAACAAGATTAGCGTGACCCCGTGCGGGTGTAATGTCGGCGGCGCCCCGATTGAACTCAGGGCGGCTCCTTTGAAGCAACTGTTTGACGCGAGACGGCACCGGCGAGCGGCATTTATCAAAGGTGCAGCTAATTCAGCGAACGAACTATATGGGTTTTTTAGACTTTTGTAAATAGCATAGCTTGTAAATAGCATAGCATAGCCAATGGAAGGCCAGCTTTTAGAGCAGGAAATACGAATAGAACACACCTACACCACTCTCCGAATTAACTTGCTGAATTATTAATTTCAGTGAAAATGGGATTACATAATTATTTTTTGTTGTTTGTCGTACGTAGATCCCATCCAAAAGAACATAAATGTATGTAAGAGAGATAAAAAAAATACGAATGTGCTTTAGACCACACGACCACACCCCCGACACTTCATACGCGGGCCGCCGGGCGCGCTGGCTGTTCGCGCTGCCCCGGGATGGGGCCGTCCGCACACAGCACGCCTCCAACGCAACCACTACAAGAGTCATAGCTCTTTTAAATGACTTTAATGACAAAGTCCAGGAAGCTGATGTATTTGCTGACGGCTGGGCATTATATTTTTTAAATTTATTATGAATAATTATAAGTATAGACTATTGACATTTTGTTTTATATTATTAGAACATGACATTTTGCATGAAATCCTACTTTATTTATATAATGTAAGTTCACTGACTTGGTTAGCGCTTTGGTGTAAACTGTAAGCTGGCCATGTATTTTTGATAAATAAAATAAATAAATACAACGGGCGAGAAATGACATTTCTAAAAACAAAAGCCAAAACAAATGAAATCACGGTGAAATTCTACACGTTCGAGAACCAAACTTAAACCAATCTGTTTCAACCTGGGAGACGAGGGGGTGAGGTCGCAATCTAAAGAGCGGCAGGGAGTGTCCAATGTCCATAGTGTATGTTATTAGTACTAATATGTATACTTTGACACGACTGAAGTAAAACTTCTTTAGCTCCATCTAATATGTATGTAAGTAAATACTTAGTTTTCAGAAAATAATAAAATCTTTTTGTCATATGGAGGTATAGACAGTTTATGAAAAGAGTTTAATTATCCTCTGAAAATGATCAAATCTTTTTTATCTTATATGTTTGTTTTGATTGTTTTGACAACCGATATTCTTGCCTTGGCAACCGATTTTTTGGTAAACAAAAATAAATAGTATATCTCTTTCTATGTTCACTAATTTATATAATTATCCCTCTCAACCTCCGTTCGCCTCGCCCGATCACACTTCCGTAACGCTCTCTTCACGCATCCACCAGCTTACCCCCCCAAGTCAAGCGTGCATATAGAAGATTTACTTCAATGATAAAGACGTTCGGTGGCGTAACGGCTTGGGCCGCTACCTCGTGTCCGGGAGGTCGTGGTTCGAATCCTACCACCTACCAATGTGATTTCGAATTTCGACTTCATAGTCGTATGTACGTTAATCCGACGCTCTTACGGTGAAGGAAAAACATCTTCGCAAGGAAACCTGCATACGCCTGCGAAGAAATTCGAAGGTTCACACACATGTGAAGTCGACCAACCCGCTCTGGGCCGGTCTACTAAGGCCCGATCGCCCTAACTCAGGGTAGGCTCGAGCCCGTCGATGGGGACGTATATGATGAAGAGAAATAATGAAGTTTTTCAGAATGTCTGTCGTAAAAATATTTAGTTAAAAGACTCAAGAAATATGCGCAAAATACCCTTGGAACTGAAGAGTCTGGTACGCACACCAGGTTTTCTAAGGACACTTTGACAACCAAATTAAAAAAAGTTTTGGTCCGTCGTTGTTAGAAGGGAGGTTGAGTGATCTTTTATTCGTAACCGAGTTCTAGGCTCAACCCAAATCGCTGAGAATATCACAAACCTCAAATATCTTTAAAAAATAAACAAATTTTTATTTTGCATTTTATTCCCCACTAGCTTTTGCCCGCGGCTTCGCTCGCTATAGTAGACTTTAAAACAAGAGCATAAAACAAACCATTTCACGCGAGACGTTCATATAGCCACCCGAGTCAGTACGGCGAGGGTAGTTAGTGGATAGTCACGTCGAGGGCTAGTCGAGGGTATAATTTTAAACAAAAAAAAAACCGACTTCAAACAGGAAACTAAGGTTCCCCTCGATTTCTCTGGGATGCCATCATCAGATCATGGTTTCCTTATCATGGTACCAGCCTTGGGATATCTCCTTACCAACAAAGAAAGAACCATCAAAATCGGTTCATAAACGACGAAGTTATCCGCGAAAACTGATTTAAAAAAAATTATACGGTCAAATGAGAAACCTCCTCTTTTTTTTGAAGTTGGGTTAACATGGTTTTTAAGCTCCAGTTTTACAGTCTGCTTTTCACTTCGATTGCAAGGAAATAATATATGTATATTTAATCGCAATACAAAAAATTTGGTTTTGAGGAACGTATGTATATATGAGCTGATGTGGGGAGGCTAGTTTTGACGAATGATTAGTTTTCCGCCACAAATTTCAACTTGTGATGTTTGACTATGGTGAGATCGTTTTTTTTACGTATTAATCTTAAATTTGTATTTAGATAGTACCTAATACATATACGTAATATGTCGTAATTAAGATGAAGATAAGATAGCCAGATCCCCATTGCGTTGGGGATCTTCGTTAAAGTCCGCTTCCATCTTCGGCGTCATCTTCACAGGTAATAATTGTGCATATAAAAAAAAGATATAACCTAAATATCAAAAAAACATAATCTATTAAATGAAGGTGTATTGTGTATGTGGTTGTATGTAAGGTCTAATTGCCTTAGTCTTTGAAAAAATATTACTTTATGCACAAGAGGATGAAAAACCATTTTATGCAGCCTTATCTCGACATAAATACCATCTCTACGAGCATAAGAAGTGAAAATCTATTTTCATATTCTATTTTTTAGTCCCTCTAAGCCCTAGGCTTGGAAAGATAAATTCTTCGATATATGTCAACGGCTCAACACAGGCTCACCGGCCAGTCAAGTACAGATGTGCTTGACAAATTTAATATTCCTTAACGGTCACCCATCTCCTGACAGTGCCAGATGTCATCGCTTTATTTCCGTTACTGCGCCCGCCACCTTACAGGAATTACGGTTAATTGGATGCCCGTGTAATTGAATCCAATGCGGATGCCACACATCAGATGACAAACTATAAATTAATATAAGGTAATACTGCAATGCAGTAATTACTTGGCCGTACAACTGATTACCTTTCCATAAAAAACCTGTAAGTACTCCATTTGCAAAGTTATTGAAGGCAAAATTAATTAATTTAATTATATTAATAAAATAAATACATTACAATTGGATACATATAATAATAAACTAACATCCAATCCAATCCAATCAGTCGTTCCCCCAATGCTGGGGATCGTGACCGTCATGTCATCGAGGGGGCGTTGATTGCTCTCCACCGGGCTCTGTCACTCGCTGCGTGCACTGCTTCGTGTAGCTGC
Organism: Coleophora flavipennella; assembly: GCA_947284805.1. Classification (NCBI taxonomy): domain Eukaryota; kingdom Metazoa; phylum Arthropoda; class Insecta; order Lepidoptera; family Coleophoridae; genus Coleophora; species Coleophora flavipennella. Next base: position 8,260,581 of record OX369298.1, read on the forward strand.
AGAGCAGTGGTGCTGGTGACTTACTGACATAAATCTTTAACAGTTCAAAATAATATCACACTAATTAAAATTTTATCTAACTTTTTTTCTTGGTGGGTAGGCGCGAAATAAAGACGCAAATTTTTGCTCTCCAGCAATTTAATCTATTAAAAATACTTACAGTTGTTTTTTTCACACTTATGGTATATTAATTTGCACAACAAATCATCACCACTCGCCGCAAATATCAAATTCTCCATTTCAAACACTTTATGTGAGAACTGCCACACCCACCTACACCATGGATCTATCTGCCCAACTGGCTGCAAATCTTGATGACATGGCCAAGCTGTTTGAGTCTCGAATGGGGCAATACGAAGAGAAACTCCAAAAGGCATCCACTACAAGCACTCCAACAGTTCCAGAGATCTCTACACTGGCCCGTGAGTTTGCTGATTTTAAATCTTTTGTGTGGCGTACGTTATCTGCAATAAAGTCCCAAATTGAACTGCTCTCTCTGGGCTTGGAAAGACAAGAAACATTCCTTCGCAGAAAGATACTGTTATTTCATGGTCTTGAAGAGAAAAAAGATGAGAAGCTCGCTGAAATTGTAGCAATGGTGCTATCAGACCAAATGCAACTGCCCGACATTGGGTCCAAAGACCTGCAAGTTTGTCACCGTTTGGGCGGTAGCAGTGCTAAAGCTCGTGCTGTGCTGGTGAGGTTTCATGATCTGGAAGCACGAAGACATGTATGGAATGCGAAAACCTTACTGAAAGGCAGTGGTATAACAGTGTCTGAGTTCTTGACCAAGTCTCGCCATAAGGTTTTTGTTGAGGCACGCCAACATTTCGGAATGAAGCAGTGCTGGTCCACAGAGGGCAGGATTGTCATCTGTTTGCCCGACAAGACGCGCCGGAAGGTTGAGGTAATAAGTGAACTAAAGGCTCTGATTTCCCAATTTCCGTCTCCAAGTGTTGCTCAGGCTGCGGCCACTTCAGCCACTACGAAACAAAAATCAGCTCCGCCATCTCAGAAACCGAAAAGGCCGCTGGCGTCAGCACAAACACCGGTTTCTCCCAGACGCCAGAGAAGTTCCAGGCAAACCTAACTTATTACTCAGCTAAAGTAGTATAGGTCAAGGTTTCTTTTGCAGTATGTAGTCCTATCAGCCTAAGTTCCTATCACTTGTAATGTAAGCAGGTAGTTTATAAACTTACAGTAGTGGCTACAATGCTCAGTGCAGGTAGTTTTGTTGTTGCACTGGCTTTATTTTAGGTTACCTTTAATTTTGTTTGTTTTTACTTAATGTTTTGTTCTGCTTTGCTTTCTGCAAATTTTACTTCTACGTGACTTCTACATAAGACAGTGAGATGACAGTTCGCTTTTTGGCTCTGAGTTCATGGTCGTTTTGGGCCACGGCGTTTCTATTACTTTTTGTTTCATCAAGTTTTTTTTTTTTTTTGTGTTTCTCTTTTTGTGATAGGTAAATTTTAATATATATATATTTTTTTAATTAAATTATGTACTCTATCGCGGCTGGCGAGTGATGGTTGTTGTGAAATTTTAAGTAGATTTTGTTTGTGATTAGTATATATATTTTTTTTTTTATTATAATTAATATTTATACTTAATTTAGGTGTAGAAATGAAATGAAATGAAATGAAATGAAATGAAATATTTATTTATAACACTGGTTATACGTCAAAAACTTTATATGTAGTAATAATAATAAAAATTACAATTGTATATTAAAGGTACCCTTCTTTCCCAGGTACGTTCTCAATAGAATTATTAAAGAATTCTTCATAATTATAAAATAATTGCTCCTGGAGCCACTTTCTTAATTTATACTTAAAGGCAGATGTAGACGCTGCACTCTTAATAGATTCCGGCAAACGATTGTAGACGACGGGGCCGATCACGTACGCCGATCTCTCTGATTTGGTAAGCCTATGTGCTTCAACTACCAGGTGGTTCTTCTTTTTGTTGCTCCGAAGATTAAATTTGCTAACGCCCCTACGTTCGAAGGTATGCAGATTTTCGCGGGTGAACATCGCTATCTGGAGAAGATATAAGCACGGAAGCGGTAGTATTTTAAATTTAGCAAAATATTCGCGGGCTGAAACATCGTCCGGCACTCCAGCCATAGCACGCACGGCCCGCTTCTGCATCACAAACGCGCGACGCCAGTCGGCGGCGCGGGCCCACAGCTCGGTACCGTACGACAGGCGCGAGTGAACGGTTGCGAAATAGCAAGACCGCACGGTGGCGACCGCCGCGGTGCGCGCCAGGCGGCGCAGCGCAAAACAAGAACTACCCAGTTTCGCGCACACCTCATCGATGTGGGTCTCCCACACTAATGCGCTATCGATCTGGAAACCCAGAAGTTTTGTGACAGAAACTTGATCGATGAGGGCGCCGCCTGCGTACACGCTCATTCTATGAGGGCGGTGTCCGTTAAGGCTAAAATGCATGAAGCAGGTTTTTTGCCTGTTCAATGATAAGCCGTTAAATTTAAACCATTGGTCTAACCGCTGGACTGTCGAGTTTAGCGTCATTTCCAGCTGGGTTAAGGTTGGAGCACTGACGACCGCTGTCACGTCGTCGGCGTACATGTATATGCCAGTCTCATCCATAGCCTGAGGGAGATCGTTCAACAGTATACTAAATAGGGTGTTCGAAAGGCAGGAGCCTTGTGGGACTCCCATCAGGTTACAAAGCTGAGATGATTCAATGCGTCCCATGTCGCCGACGACCACCTGCGCTCTGTTTGACATGAACGATCGCAACAGCGCGAGTACTGGACCCCGGATGCCGTAATGATCAAGCTTCTGGGCCAGAAGTTCATGATCCGCGGTATCAAAGGCGCGTGAGAGGTCACAGCATACCATAGCTACGTGCTGGCCTGCCTCACGCGCGCGCAAAACGTTTCGAACTATCTCTCGCACCAGGTCGGTCGTGGACCTTCCGCGGCGGTAAGCATATTGGCTATTTGACATGATATTATCGTTTGTCCAAAAGTACAGCAGTCTCCTGTTGATTCCCACCTCAAAAACCTTACTAATGCAGGGCACTAAAGAAATTGGGCGGTAAGATTTCATATCGGACTTTTTGCCCTTACCCTTATATAACGGAGAAATTTTAACGTTCTTTAGAGTATCAGGAAACGTTCCTTCACGAAGGCAATTGTTGAAGAGGTTTGATAGAACAAAACAAAGAGATGGGCATACCTGTTTAAGTAGGTTAGCAGATAGCCCGTAAATATCGGTACTGTTTTTAGGCGCGATGTAAAGTTTAAATATAGTCACTACTTCAACTGGCGAGAACGGCTTAAGGAGAAGTGACTTATCGCTCGCCTTTATAGTTCTAGTCATGTCTGCAACGCACCGGGACGGGTCGGAGGTGGGCGCGCCACACGCGGCTGCCGCCGAAACAAATTCGTTATTTAAGGCGTCCACTAGATGCTGTTTAGATTGAAATGGGGACCCTCCTATGTCAACAATCAGGTCAGTAAAATCGACGCGATCGTGGCATTTGCGCCCTAATTCTTTGTTAATTACATTCCACATACATTTAATTTTATTGGGGTGATTGTCAATTAATGAATTAATGTAGTCAAAGCGTTTGTTTTTCAATGTCATATTGTAAGTTCGTAGCATTTTTTCTGCGATTTCGGATATCTCAATGTCGTCAGATTTGGATTTTATTTTATAAATGTCAAATAATAATAATTTTAAATTAATAACTTCTGCGTCTATCCAAGGGCATCCCGATTGTTGAGACCTGACTGTTTTCACCGGAAAGTTCGCATCAACTCTGCTTGATAAAATATTAATAACTGCCCTAGCGAAATCCTGGCAGTTGTTCTGGTATCTCGAAATAATCGCAGGCCAATCTATTGAGTCAAGGGCAATGCGAAAATTCATCATATTGTTTTTTCCAAAAAATCGCTTGGATATCGTGGTCGGAAGTGAGTCGCGCGCTACCAAAGGAATGCAAACCTTCTGTGCGATGTGGTCACTGAGGTGCGTCACGATTCCCTCGGCGGACACACGGCCGTCGCGGATGTTTGAGTACGCGTGGTCGAGCAGGGTCGCGCTATCGCCTGCTATACGAGTTGGAAAGTTAATATGTTGATTGAAATTATTTACACTAGTAATATCCGCGAGTTGTTTTTTAATCGCGGACTTCTCGAGAAGGTTTATATTTATGTCACCCATTATAACACACCTTAGCCCCTCGTCATTTATTTTACTCAAGAGTTTCTCGAATAAAGGAAGATATTCACTGTTGCTTGTTTTGTTGGAGTGATAAATTCCTACAATTAACAGGTTTTCGTGTAGTACTTGTATAGCGCAAATATCAAACACTTGTTGAACTGAGAGATCGCAATAATCAATTCGGTTTATAGCTTTAATGCCGGATCTAATAAAAATGCAGCTGCCCCCATGCTCTATAGATGGTCTACAGTAGTGCGATATTAGTTGAAAATTAGTCAAAGTTACGGACTTAATCTCGTAGTCTCGAAGCCAATGTTCAGTAATAATGAGAATATCACATTCTAGCTCGCCGTCAAGTAGCACTTCAAGCCTTGTCGTTTTTCCGTATATACTCATTATGTTCTGATGACAAAGAGTTAAGTTGTCAGACCGTCGTGTCCGTGTGTAACGGGGAACAGGTGAAGTTGGTGGGGGAGCCGGCGGCGGCGGGGAGGACAGCGCTGCCGCTGTGGCGGGGGCTGTTTGACCGGTCACCGGCGGTGAACGCACGTGCTCCTCGGGCATCGGCGGGGGTAATGATCCGCGCGCATAAAAAAGTTATAAGTATTGGACGGGATTGTAACGACGAACGAAGCATAATGGCTATGTTTTAGGTTTAACTTCTGTGCGTAATAGTCATTTGAAGGATTCTTTCTCGTCATGTACGCTATAAGTGACGTAGGTATCGTTTTATAGTTTTATATAATATTTATAATTATTCTATATGGCTGCCTTAAACATTTTTGATAACAGTTTTTTCTCATGTTCTTCGTCTGATTCTTTTCTTACTGCAGACTCTGACAGCGACGTGTCGGTATCCACTCCGACGTTGCATGACAAACTTGTTTCGGTGTTTTCTCCCTTTCCCAACAATTTTAATGTTGTCCACATTAATGCCCAGAGTGTTCCTGGCCACTACTCAGATCTCTTGGCTACTTTTAGTAACTCTTCTGTTGATGCTATACTAATATCAGAAACTTTTCTTAAGCCTTCCATTCCCTCAAAATTAGTTGCTCTTCCCGGTTACAAGCTCTATCGTAATGACAGGACGGGCAAGGGTGGTGGCGGTGTAGCTATTTATCTTCGTGAAGATATTACTTGTAGCCTTGTTGGTGCTTCTCCTAATCTGTACTCTAAAGCAGCTGAACACCTTTTCCTCGAAGTAACTCTTAACTTTAAAAAGATATTGCTTGCTGTTTTCTACAGTCCATCCTGTCATATTAACTACTTTGATTCTCTTGAAAATCTTCTTAGCTTCCACTGTCCTTCTTTCGACCATATAATACTTCTTGGTGATTTTAACACATGTTTAATAAAAAATGACAGTCGTTCTTCTAGTTTACTTTCCCTGATAACTGCTATTAATCTTACCTGTCTGCCACTTTCTGCTACTCATCACTCTCCAAATAGCATTCCATCACTTCTAGATCTTGCTATCGTTTCCTCTCCTGACGGTGTTGAAACGCATGGTCAAATAACCTCTTGCTTTTCCTATCATGATCTTATTTTTCTGTCTCTAAAAGTTCGTCCTCCCAAACGTAAGGCCAAGTTTCTTTTTCTACGTAGTTTCAATAGTATTGATTCAGAGGCTTTGCGTCTCGATGCTGGCAACATTGACTGGGTACCACTTCTTGAAGCTGATTCGATCGATTGCAAGGTTAATTACTTTAACTCTGCAATTATTAAACTCTTTGACCAACACGCTCCTCATAAAAGAGTTAAAATGAGACATCCACCGGCTCCTTGGCTCACTCAATCTATAAAAGACCTAATGGCTAAACGTGACAAAGCAAAAAGACGGTTTAAGAAACGTCCAACGGCCCAAAACATTGCCCAGTATAAATCACTAAGGAATCGCTGCAGTCGCCTGTGTAGAGATGCCAAAAGACGTCACATTCATGTATCCACCTCTGACTGTCCTCCAGCTCAAGTGTGGCGTTTTCTTAAAACCTTGGGCATTGGTAACTCACCAGGTTCCCAACATGATGTTGCTGTAGATCTCAACTGTCTTAACAATTTTTTCTCTTTTCCTCCCGCTCTGCTTAGTGATATCACTAAGTGTGACACAATAAAGTCCCTATCTCAACTTGCTCTTCCTTCTTGTCCTGTCTTAACTTTATCTCCTGTATCAGATGATGACGTCAAGAGGCACATCCTTTCGATCTCTTCTAATTCTGTGGGAAACGATAATGTATCCTCCCGCATGATCAATTTAGTCCTTCCTGAAGTGTTGCCTATTCTTACGCACATTTTCAACTACTCCCTCTTCTCTCAATCCTTTCCCTCGTCCTGGAAAATGGCGCATGTCATACCTTTGCCTAAAACTTCGAATCCTACTCTACCCTCTCAATTTCGTCCGATTTCCATTTTACCTTTTCTTTCCAAAGTCCTGGAGCAAATCGTCCACAAGCAAATATCCAATCATCTATCCCAGAACTCTCTCCTCTCACCTTTTCAATCGGGATTTAGATCTGGACACAGTACTACTACGGCATTACTGAAAGTCACTGATGATATTCGCCTCAGCATGGAAAATAAATTGCTTACTATTCTTGTCCTTCTTGACTTCAGTAATGCTTTCAATTCTGTCGACTTCGATGTGCTTCTTGCTGTTCTTCGTACATTTAATCTTTCCTCTTCAACTATCTCCTGGTTTAATTCTTACCTGCGGGGGCGCTCTCAGTGTATTCGGACTGAGGAGTCTTCTTCAGACTGGTGCACATTGTCTGCGGGTGTCCCTCAAGGTGGAGTGCTCTCACCTCTCCTATTTTCTATGTTTATTAACACCATAACTCAGGTTATCTCATCGAATTACCATCTCTACGCCGACGACTTGCAAATTTACAAACACTTCCCGGCGTCCGATCTCTTAGGTGCTGTTCAGGATATTAACAGAGACATGCAGGAGATATCGTCTTGGGCAAAGGCTTTTGGACTGTTGGTAAATCCTAAAAAGTCACAGGCTCTAGTTATTGGGAGTAGGTACATGCTGAACCAAATTAACTTCTCGCCAGCAACATCCGTAATATACGATGATGTAGTTATTCCCTATGCTAGTACAGCTAAAAACCTTGGCATTATTTTTGACTCAAGTTTGTCTTGGGTTGCTCAACTCAACGAAGTCAGCCGTAAGATGCACTTCTCCTTTCATGCTCTGAAACGTCTTCAATATTTCCTTCCACTAAAAACCAAAATTTCCTTGTCTCAGACTCTTCTTCTTTCTATTCTGGATTACGCTGACACTTGCTACTTAGATGTAACAGAAGAACAGCTCAACAAACTAGAGCGTCTCCAGAATCTCTGTCTTCGATTTATTTTTGGCCTGCGTAAATTTGACCATGTCTCCCAATACCGTCAGCAACTCAAGTGGCTTCCGATTCGTCTTCGCAGGAACACTCATATCCTTAGTCTCCTTTTCAAAATACTTCACAATCCTTCTTCTCCATCCTACCTACGGGAACGCTTTAACTTGCAGCGTCCTCCCGACCAGCAATCCCGTGCTCATCTCAAATCCCTCCTTTCTTTTCCCACCCATTCTACCGACTTCTATTCTTATTCCTTCTCCGTGCATGCGGTTAGGTTGTGGAACTCACTTCCGCACGAGATTCGCGATAGTCAGAGTCTGTATTCTTTTAAATCTAAATTAAAAGAACACTTCTTGTCTTTTCCTTTTTAAAGTTAGCCATATTTATTTTATAGTTTATTTATTATATTATATGCATTTTATTATATTTATGTAATTAAATTTATTTATATTATTATATAATTACATTATGTAGTATATTATATTATGTATTATTTTGTAGGTACGTGGTATTTATTTAGGAATATGTTGTCTTTGTTAATGTACACGTCTTCTGCCATTCTTTTGTAATTTCTCTTTCCTAGGTCTGCTGGAAGAAATTTCTAATAGAAATAAGCTGTACCTTTTGTATGTTCTTATCTAGTTTAATGTTTGTTTGTCCCTATTTCTGTGTGCAATAAATTGTGAAATAAATAAATAAATAAATAAATAAAATACCTGAAACACCTAAAATAAAATGCTCACTGCTTCGTCCTCAGCATTTAGTGTTTTATCATAGGTATAACCTCAAATTAAGTGATTTTTAAGGAATTTTAGGTAATACGCGCTTTTTAGGGTTCCGTAGTCAACAAGGAACCCTTATAAATTCTCAATGTCCGTCTGTGTGTCAGTCGGTCTGTCCGCAGCTTACTCCAGAAATCTGTAATTTGGCATGGTCACAAAAAATCTAAAGAATTAGGGTACCTAAAAAATGTGAGAATGAAATTGTTTTACTTGTCTATCCCATAGCCCTTTCCCACAATACCCCACGTATTGTTAGATAGGTTTTTTAAAAAAATATTGAGGGTGTGTAAAAATTTTTTTTGTTTTAGGGATCTGTTTGCGAAATATTAACCTTTAGAGTGCTAATTTTTGCCTGAGTCAAGTTTCCCCTCCCCTACCCCACCAGCTAAAAAAAATGTTATTAAAAGGACTTAATAAAAGGCAAACTATCATGGCTCAGTAGGCGTTCTTAGTTTAGGAGTAAAAGTTGACCACCTTAAGATGTGCAGTTGGATTTGTAAGAAGTTCATAGATTTTCTATACAAAATGCTCTATTACCAACTGCAAAAATATTTTTGCTTTTTAAGATATATATTTATTTTTTGAAAAGACTCCTTAGCCTCCTTCCTCCTTTGACTGGACCCTTGTCCAGACACGCGGACTCCATTCCAGCTGCAAATTCGCAGTTTAGATGCAGTAAAAGCGCAACTAACTAGGAGAACTGCATCCAAACTGCGAATTTGCAGCTGACTTGCAGTCGAAATGCAGTCCGTGTGTCTAGACTAGACCCTAAGGAACCCTACTTTGCGCGAATTCGACTCACAGTTGGCCAGTTTTCTTACTTAACCCAGGTCAAAAAGCAGAAGTGGGATTTCTGGAAACGCTGGAATTTCCATCACCGAAAATAAAAAAAATCCGCAAAATAACGCCTGAATAAAAAAAAAATTAGCAAAATTTTCCAAATCTGTCATTGAGTGTCATTATGAAGATGACCTGTATGTATATGACAGGGCAAAATGAAGAAAGAACATCAGGGAAGCATATCATTACAGGTTTTCTATAGGAAAAGAACAAATTTCTGGTTTATTCTTTCAAAATTTTAAGCCTAGTGGTTTTGGTGATGGGGTCGGGGGGAATGGTCTTTTTCCTTTTGGGGGGAATAGACTATTTTTAAATTTTCTAGTATAACCTCTTCCCCAAAGTGGCCCCCATGTTTAAAATTCGTTTATTTACGTTTCACGTCCGTCTTTGTGTCACCGCTTACATAGTATGTGTATCAAATTTCAACTCAATCGGAACAGTAGTTTCGTAGAAAAATGACTGTGACAGACAGACGTACAGACAGACACGCGAGTGATCCTATAATGGTTCCGTTTTTTCCTTTTTACCATAAAAACGCATTTAGTCATATCTGAATTGTCTCGTTAATTGCCATAATATTAACAGCCCTTAGCCTAACCTAACTAAAAAAACAGGCCAAGTGCGAGTCGGACCACCACATCTCTCCAGACAACTACATAGTATAATAACAATGATACCTATTTACATTACAAACAAAATACAACAACGCAAGCTACAAAAATATGCTTTTTTGTCATTCAGTTCGGACTCCTTAGCACGAGTACAACTTACACTTTGCCCATTTTTATTATTTATTATTTTATTTCAGTTTTAGTACTATAATCACAACAAGTTTCACGCTTGTATGTGTTACCGTTTTAACGATAGAGCTAAATTGAAAATACTTCTAAAGACCTATAAAAAAACCCGTTTTTTTCTATGGAGCCCCTCTTATTTTTTCACCTTTTCTAATTTTTAGTATTTGTTGTTATAGCGGCAACAAAAATACATATTCTGTGAAAATTTCAACTGTCTACCTGTTACGGTTCATGAGATAAACCCCGCTGACAGACGGACAGACAGCGGAGGCTTAGTAACAGGGTCCCGTTGGTCACCCGTTGCGTGAACGGAACCCTGACAGGTTAATCATACTTTACACACGGTGGCTTAGACTGGATTAGATACCTTTTTTTAGTACCATGTAACTTCAAGTATGCTAGTCAGGAGTTATATTGACTGGCAATCCCGTAACGAAAACCTAATTCAAACGCCAACATCCCCTTTGCCGTTTGAGGCGGCCGAGCTAGGCAAAATGAAATTATTCCTTCGCAATAACGTTTCAGCTTTGCGTTTTCCTTGCATTATGCATTTCCTCCATTTTACTTGAGAACCATTTAGATTTGTGAAAGAATGTGGGTAAAAGGGCTATTTTGAATCCCTGTCAAAAGTTTATTGTGGCTTCAACTAAACTAGACGTCTTTTTCCAGAAACCTGGAACCAACTAGTCTATAAGTATTCCCTACGCGGGAAAGGCTTTAATCGTCTGGTCTGCAACTAACCCGGACAAAACCTCTCCTGAGAATTTGGACAAACAAATGTCTTGGGACTAGGTCGGTTCAAAGTCCACAATCGAGTGCCTCATTGCCGAGGCATCAGGAGCTGAGATAGCCAGGCTCAAGGCGGCGCTAACCCCAGAATCTAGAGCATGGCTACATGTACTGCCTTCTCCGCACCTGGGCGGGCACTCTATTGGATGACGACTCTTTACGTACAGTCAGCCAGCTCATATACGTCCTCACCGAGAGGCTCGAGCCTACCCTGAATTAGGGCGAGCGGGCCTTAGTCGACCACGCGGGCCCAGTGCGGGTTGGTCGACTTCACACACAACCTGCGAGTTTCTGCGCAGGTGTGTGCAGGTTTCCTCACGATGTTTTTCTTCACCGTAAGAGCGTCGGATAAACATACATGTGAAATCAAAATTCGAAAATAAATTGGTACGAGGCAGGATTCGAACCACGACCTCCCGGACTGGAAGCAGCAGCAGCAGCAGCTAGCCACTGCACCACCGATGCTCTAGGTTATAGATAATAATATGACAATAATAATCTGTATCCCCACGTACGCCTTCCAAAGAACCGGCCTTTTAAAAAGCCGAGATAAACATAATAATACAGATTTTTGGAGGGTTTAAAAAATACACTCGAGAGCGATGAATCCGGGTCACTTAAAGAATCCTAAAAATCTCGGAAACTAAGAAGGCTAGCTTAATGAAATAAATTGTGTTTAATAGACAATTTAATACTCCTTAAATGAAGTCATTAAAACTTCTTAGTTATTGTAAAGTTATGTCATAAAAAAATCAAATTTGAAAAAGGGAGGCTTTCGAAGATGGTGTCACAAATACCATAGCAACAAATAAAACATATGTGTCAGTTGGGAAAAAGTCGTTTCTCTGTAAGCTTCTAAAATAATATCCAAAACATCGTGGCGACCGTGACAGGACACGAACCTGCAATCTTCGGATGCTTCGGTCGACGTTAACACAGTGCGCTCAAATCGACATGTGAACACTAAGAACGTGAAGATGCCCAAGCTCGAGTTGGCCAAGTTTGATGGAGATGTCAAAAACTGGATACAGTTTTGGGGCCAGTTCAGCAAGATTCACGAGGACGCCGATACTGACGCCATAGATAAATTTCAATATCTTATACAGTCGACTACAGAGAATAGCCCTGCTCGTCAACTTGTTATAAGCTACCCACCGAGTGCAGCCAACTATCCAAAAGCTATTGATGCTCTCAAGGCTCGCTTTGCCCGGGATGACATGTTGATAGAAACATATGTGCGAGGCCTACTCAGTTTGGTTTGGTCACAGTTGAAAGGTGATACTTCGTGCAATTTATCACGCCTCTACGACAACCTACAAACGCATCTTCAAGCTTTGGAAACACTGAATGTTACTACAGATAAGTTTGCCTCTATTCTATATCCGATGATAGAAAGTGCGCTACCCGAAGACATACTTAGATCATGGAATCGCATTCGGTCAAAACGCGAGTTTCCCCGTGAAGAGGTAGATGATGAACTTAGCAGACTCATGTCCTTCCTCAGATCAGAAGTAGAATCAGAGGAACTCATAAATATGGCTCGGCAAGGGTTTTCGCAATCTGACTCAACTAATATTCCTTCCGTTTCGCAGCCAACCGCCTGTTTTGTCTCGGAAACTAAAAAAGAAGTTCATGCTTCTTGTTCAAATGCTGGAACTAATCCAATATTATGTTTGTGGTGCGACAAAGAAACTCATACAAGCACTGAATGCCACAAAGCGTCGAGAATGTCGCCAAAAGAACGAATCGAATTCGTAAAATCCAAGAAAGCATGCCTAATTTGTTTAAAACAGTCGCACATTACAAAAAGATGCAGATATTTTCCAAAATGTTTGTTTTGTAAGAAACGTCACGTCACCCTTATGTGTCAAACTCTGCCAGAGAGAAAGGATTCGTCAGAACCCGAAAGAAGATCGAATAATTTACTATGTCAACTCAAATCGACTACCTTGTTGCAAACTTTAGCGATAAAACTCATTTCGGACAACAAGGAGATTTTTGTAAGAGTACTTATCGATTCTGGGGCTCAACGTTCGTACATCAAAAAAGATTTAGCTAGACAACTAGGTTTAAAGCCCGTTCGTGTGGAGAAACTTACGCACTGCTTATTTGGTGGCATCGAAACTTGTACTGAAAATCATTCGGTCTACGATGTCTGTCTAAAAAGCCTGTGTAATGACTTTTCTTTACAAATTTCTGTTTTAGGACAAGAAAATATTTGCGGTATTTTGCCTAAAGTTAGGTCTGATGTTTTGATTGAGCAACTACGACAGAAGGGTATAATTTTGACGGAATCGACGGCAACTCCTGACGATGTGACTCTTCTTATTGGTGCTGACTTCTCAGGTATGATAATGACTGGTAATTTTTTACAACTCGACAGTCAATTAACCGCAGTTCAGACTAAAATGGGCTGGACGATTCAAGGTCCCGTCACGACTGGTGTCTATACGACGTCGATGATGACGAACCTTCACAGCTCTTTTAGACCAGAAATATCGGACTTGTGGGATTTAGAAATTCTGGGTATCCGAGACCCCAGTGAACAAGTTTCAAAGCAGTCTCGAGACAAGGAAGTATTACAACGTTTCAATGAAACTATCTCTGTAAATGAAGAGACCAGGTACGAGGTTTGTCTCGCATGGCGCGAAAATATTCTCAAACCTGAGCCCAACTACGAGGTAGCTAGGAAACGACTTCTGTCGACTACGAAGCGACTAGAATCCTTAGGTAGGGCAGGTGCATACGATGCTGCTTTTAAAGAATGGCTGGCACTAGGAATAATTGAAGAAGCCCCATGTCAAGATTCAAAAACTGGGCATTTCATGCCACATCACGCCGTAATAAAGGAGTCGAGTGCAACAACTAAGATTAGACCCGTTTTTGACGCCTCTGCGAAAGACATTAATGGTGTCTCGTTAAATAGCTGTCTTGAAAAAGGCGCTAATCTGATCGAATTAATACCTAACCTACTTATTGACTTTAGGAAGGAGGCCATCGGTGTCACAGCGGATATTGCTAAGGCTTTCTTGCAGATTTCACTTACTCCAGAGGATCGTGAGTACCTTAAGCTTCTATGGTGGACAGATGTAAAAGAGGTTAATAAAACCATCACTATTTACAGGCACAAACGTGTCGTATTTGGTGTAAAATCTAGCCCCTTTCATCTAGCAGCTACTATAGCGTATCACTTAGATCGTGCTCCTGAACGTCTGCAAGAGACCGCTAGTAAGCTGAAAAGGTCCTTCTACGTCGACAATTGTGTGACGAGCTTAAAGTCAGTTGACGCGATGGAGAGGTTTGTAAAAGAAGCGAAGGAGGTAATGCTCAACGGTATGTTCGACCTACGGTGTTGGGTCACGGCTCCCATCAAAGTAGATGAGACTTCTACTAATTCAGTTTTAGGAATAGTATGGGATGTCAACAATGATGAGCTCAGTTGCGTTGTAAACTCAATCAGCGGCGCAGAAGGACGTATTACAAAACGCAGTCTACTATCTATAGTACATAAGGTGTTCGATCCAATTGGTATTTGCTGTCCCACAATTATCGTTCCTAAAATAATTTTGCAAAGGTCATGGGCTACTAAACTGTCATGGGATGAAGAATTACCTTTAGATCTACTCAACGAATTTAAGTGTTGGGCAGACCAATTACATCTCATCCGTGATATAAAAGTTCCTAGGCGCTTAACACGTCACGATATATCGTCATGTCACAACTCACTTCATGTTTTTTGTGATGCAAGCCAATTAGCTTATGCTTCTTGCATCTTTCTTCGTTCTGAACACGAAGGTGATGTGTGTGTACGTCTTGTGATGGCTAAAGCCAGAGTGACCCCTGCGAAGAAAATCACGATACCTCGTCTCGAGTTAATCGCAGCTACACTTGCTACTAGACTAGCTACCACAGTTGTGGAGGCTCTTGATGTCAAGAATTGTCCCATTCACTATTGGACTGATTCAAGCGTAGTGCTGTGCTGGATTAAGGGTGACGGAGTTTGGAGTGTTTTCGTAACAAATAGAGTTAGTGAAATAAGAGTTTTATCCTGTAAAGATTCGTGGAAACATGTTCCAGGGCATCTGAACCCAGCCGACTTACCTTCTAGGGGAGTAGGGGTTAAAACCTTGCTCGAGAGCAGCTGGTGGGAAGGCCCAGCTTGGTTATCATTAGATGAGGAGAAGTGGCCAGTTTCAGATATCCCTTTTAAGGTTGATCAAGTGAACGAAGAACGCAGGGTAACTCCAATCAGGGTTATGACGTTAGAAGAAAATTCATTCTTGGACAGTTTGACATATTTTTCTTCTTACTCCAAAATTATAAGAATGGTTGGTTGGATACTGAGGATGAAATATAAGGTTTCTTCTGCTCTTCCTTATAATGGTCTTTCCTGTGAGGATATTGAGCGTGCAGAAAGAGCTTTGTTTCGCTTAATTCAGGCTAAGCATCATAACAGATCTAAAAACCTACAAACATTCCTTGATGATCATGGTGTTGTTCGCCTCGAAACAAAATTAACTCACATGCATGAAAGCTTCGATTTTAGGTCCCCTGTCGTCCTACCAGCACGTAACACAATCGTTCAACGCCTTGTTGAAGAACGCCACAGGATTCTACAACACGCTGGCACACAAAGTCTGATGTCAAATCTGCGTGAAACATTTTGGATTGTAGGTATTAGACGGCTGGTTAAAAGGACTATTAGAGAATGTATCATCTGTAAACGCTTCAAGGCAAAGCCACAACAAACTCCACCTGCCAACTTACCGATGGATCGCATTGAGGCCAAGGCTCCTTTTGAAGCTACTGGTGTAGATCTAGCCGGACCGCTGCTATTGAAGTCACAGAGCAAGTGCTGGATAGTTCTTTTCACTTGTGCTACCTATCGTGCAGTACATTTGGAAGTCGTGGAATCATTATCGGCAAGTGAGTTTATTCTTGCGCTAAGACGTTTTATCTCTCGACGCGGTAGAGTGGTTTGTCTTTACAGTGATAATGGCACGAACTTTGTGGGTGTCAGCAACATGCTAAATTCTGTGGACTGGAACAATGTTGTTGCATTTTCCAATATGAGGAAAATCAGATGGAATTTCTTGCCTCCCAGCGCTCCTTGGTGGGGAGGGTTCTACGAGAGACTTATTGGTGTTGTCAAGCAGATGTTAGTAAGAGTTCTGGGTCGTGCATCGCTTACACTGACCGAATTTTTGTTGACATCCCATACTATTCCTAAAACTGAATTAGTAGAAGTCTCATCTACTTTGATGGGAGCCGTGACCCAACACCGTAGGTCGAACATACCGTTGAGCATTACCTCCTTCGCTTCTTTTACAAACCTCTCCATCGCGCCAACTGACACATATGTTTTATTTGTTGCTATGGTATTTGTGACACTCCCGGCCAGGGAGGACCGGAAGGTCCAAAGATCTATGCGATTGTGAAGCAACTATGAACAATAGACCTCTTACTTACTTCGCTAACAATACCGATGAGCTAAGGCCTTTAACCCCCTCGTACTTTATTCAGCCTCTCAGGGGCAATGATGTCGGGGATATAGATGAGGTCGATAATACGTCCCTGAATGTGCGAGCCAAGTACTGCCAGACATTGAGGGATAATTTTAGACAACGCTTCCGCAGTCAATACATTAGTCACCTCATACAGAAGGGTTCCAAGTGGAACACCTCACAATCACTGAAGATCGGTGACGTCGTGCTCATTGAGTCCGACTGCAAACGTTTGTTGTGGCCACTAGGTATCGTTGAAGAAACATACATTGGTCGTGTTGGACATGATCGTGTTGCGAAGGTTTGTACAGCTTCCGGCCATAAAGTGCGACCATTTCAGAGGCTGTATCCTCTCGAGCTTCATCAAGCACCCAAGGACGTTGAGGGATTAGTACCACTTACTTTGACTCAGACTCAGACAGACACTAGCGTGGGAGCCTCAAACACTGACGTAATTGGACAACCGACTGTGACTCGTTTTGGACGTTTGTCTAGGCCACCCGCACGGTTTAATTTTATGTAATGTTGTATGTTCTATTTACCCTTTATGTATGATCTTTGGACCTTCCGGTCCTCCCTGGCCGGGAGTGTCACAAATACCATAGCAACAAATAAAACATATGTGTCAGTTGGGAAAAAGTCGTTTCTCTGTAAGCTTCTAAAATAATATCCAAAACAGATGGAACTACGAAATTACTACATTTGTTTTTGCTTTTGTTTCTAATCTGTCATTTAAGTGGGTACATAAACCATGTTGATAGTGTTCAATATTTATTATTCAAGCAGTAATCATGTCGCTTACACCTGAAGAATGCACCAGAATACTCACAATGCTGGAAAACGGCCGGGGTCAGCGCGATACAGCCACGACTGTCGGTGTGTCGCTCTCAACAGTACAAAGAGTTCTCCAACGTTACGAGGAAACTGGCTCTAACCTACGCAGACCAGGAACAGGCAGAACCAGGTGTACCACAGCACGAGAAGATCGATACTTGGTGAACACAATGCTTCGTAATCGCTTTCTCACAGGAACTGAACTTACAAATCAGTTTCGACGCCTCGGAGGAAGTAACCCAAGCGCATGGACAGTAAGGCGACGACTTGCTGAAGCTAACTTGAAACCACTTAGACCTGCAAACGGCCCTAAACTGGAGCGTGGGCATCGTATTTCAAGACTAAGATATGCCCAGAACCACTTAAATTGGAGTATTGGAGATTGGTCAAAAGTTATGTTTTCCGACGATTCAAAATTTATGCTCTACAAGCACAATGGAAGACACAGAGTGTATAGAAGACCAGGGGAAAGATTCAATCAAGCATGCATCGAAGAAAAAGTAGCCTACGGTGGTGGGTCTGTACATGTGTGGGCCGGAATTTCTTCTGAGAGTCGCACAGAACTGGTGTTCATAGAAAACGGCTCTTTAACTAGCGAAAGATATGTGGAAGAAATCCTCAATGAACACGTTGGTTCATTTATGGTCAATTTGGGTGAGGATGCTATTTTTATGCATGACAATGCCCGGCCTCATACGGGTTGGATTGTGAATGACTACCTTCAAGAGATGAACATTACTCGTATGGAGTGGCCAGCACGCAGCCCGGATATCAACCCGATCGAGCATGCTTGGGACGAGCTAGGGAGATGCGTAAAACAAAGAAGCCCTCCCCCAATCACGCTTCGTGAGCTCAAAATTGCTCTCACAGAGGAATGGGAGAATATTCCCCAAAATCGTATAAGGAACTTGGTGTACAGCATGCCAAACCGCGTAAACACACTGATGGAAGCACGAGGAGGCAATACGAAGTATTAAAATTCAAGTAAATCGTAATGTTGTTCAAAAATGTCATGTTTCCTATTTTTGTTTTAAGGCGAGATCAGCAGTTTTTTTTTATATAAGTAATTTTTTGTAAATAAAATGTAGTGACTCGTATATTTTATTACTTTCATTTAAGTGGTATTAAAGTGTCTATTAAACACAATTTATTTCATGAAGCTAGCCTTCTTAGTTTCCGAGATTTTTAGAATTCTTTAAGTGACCCGGATTCATCGCTCTCGAGTGTATATATACATGGGTACAAGTCACCACCGACCATTTTTTTACAATTGATAAGCCCTTGGCATCATCTCACCTGATGGTAAGTGACGAAGCGGGCTTACCAAGATTCCCTAACGAAATGCGGAACTGGCTATCTTATCTTCATGCTGGAAAACATCGACGCTCTTAACATTGATGTTTGAAACTGTCTTTACGTCTCTCTGTAAGAGGAATGTATCTTACTAACCGTAATAAATAGCCAACTAGTTGAAATTTATACAAAATAAGTTTTAATATGGCCCTGTCATGGCAAATAATAGAATAGATGTGCGGTGCGTTGGCCGCTCCCCGGCACGCGGTTTAAGTAGATAGATAGATGAAACATTTATTCTTTACCACAACACAAATACAGTACGGTAAATTAACATTAGTACACTTGTGTAATTAAGAAGCTGTAGTAACAAATTTTGTACTTTGCAGTTGCTTACAAATTATTGTGATACATTTGTATGGGACCCTTATTGCGCGAGTCCGGCACACGCTTGGCCAGTTTTTTTTCTGATGTCTCTCTTTTTTTTATCGTGTGACACAATTAACCGTGCTCTCCAAGGGATAGACGGCGGTTGCCTTGTGTTGCACTAAGCATCACCCGCGGACACGTGTAAGGCATTTAGATTTACACCTACGGACGTGTGCAACGTGACCTTCATCCACATATGGAACCAGATGTGCAGGTTTCCTCACGATGTTTATTTTCTGAAGTGACTAAGCCCTTCATTTTTTGAGCCGGTTTACCGAGCGGAGAATTTTTTTTCTTATCTGTGGGTTTACCAGCTGTCATGGCGACAGTATTTTGTCTTTCTTTCTTGTGGCGTAATTAAAATTAAGCGGGCGACGTCGTCGTGTCGGATTGCTTTGGAATAAAAGTAAAGACTTGAAATATTATTTGTTCTTACCTTTTCCTCGAAAGAATTAAATTATTTTAATTTCTGTGTCAAGATGACCAAGGACAGGAAAAATAGAACTGAAATTAAAGCAAAGAGATTTTTTTAAATCCACAATTGATATGCCCTTGGTATCATCTCACCTGATGGTAAGTGACGATGATGCCGAAGATGGAAGCGGGCTTACCAAGATTCCCCAACGCAATGGGGATCTGGTTATCTTATCTTCAAACCCGAATGCTGTTAACATTGATGTTTGGCTGCAAGACTTAGATAAGATAGTGGTAGCTAGCCAGGCGGGCTATGAAAATGCCCTACCACTAATATCTAAATGTAGGGAATTAAAATGAAAAACTTGTTACAGCGCCATCTAACCTGTAACTCATTTTCTACGTTCATCTCGTAACGCCTATCTTACTATCGATACAATATGTAAATTCTATTTGTCTTTCACATAAATACCACAGAGGGCGCCTGATTAACATTAATATATAAAAACACTGTACTGGGTTGTTCGTGCATTCTCAATCTGTACCTACCGAACAAAATATAAAAACGTATCTGTATTTCAAGAAGTGTTTCAATCTCTTGGTCCCCAATTCTTCATGGTGACCCCGAACAAAGAGCTTCGAAACGAAGACCAAACAAAATCGATACGGCAACTTTCTGTTTCCTGAGAAAAGGCAAAAAAGGCGGGCCGGCCGGCGAAGAGACGAATTCCGATCGAGGGTGTGGCTGCAAGCTCCTGAGTTCCTGACCACATAGCGTCGTCGTGGGAATTCCACTGCGTTTCCTGAGATTTCCAGCCCTTCTTCACATGCCAGAAGCCGAGTGGACCTTTTTTTCAACTGCCAAAAACTTGAAATTGGAAATTTTCAAGAAAATCGTTCCAAAAAGGATTTTTTTTCCAAAAAGGACCTGAAAGAGATTGAATCGTCATCACTGCAGCACGTTTAACCGAATAATCAACCGAGAAGAATAATCTTGTCACCGCAGCAAGAGTGAAAAATCACCGGACAGATTGAGCTAAGTACCCATCAATTAGTGAGTTGACCCTTTGTTGATATCTTGTTCCTAATTAATTTTCAATGTGTTTCCACAAGGCGTAATTCAATATTCCGACCTAATTTCACTACCTAATAATTTATTTAATCTCTGTGCTAAGTATTAAGTAACTATAACTACTTCCCTACCTACCTACATCTCTAAAAAAAAAAAAAAAGATTTCTCACTAGTTTATTTTCAGTAATAATTGTTTCAAAATGCCTACTGATTCCGAAACAAGTCAAGGAGTCGTTATTGAAAATGTTGAGTTAAAGGATTTAGTTAGCAAACGTGGTGTAATTAAGAGGAAGCTCACATTATTCAAAAAAATTCTGAATACACAGGATCCGAAACAAATTAACGCTGATCAATTAATCGATTTAGAACTAAGAACTGATAGGGCTATTAAATTTTTTGATGAATTTGATTCGCTTCAAGATAAAATTGAAACTATATGCTCAGACGTTGATGCACAATTAGAAGAAAGAGAAAATTTTGAGACGACATGGTACCAAGCTATAGCTCTAGCAAAGAAATATTTAGCAAAAAAGTGCACTAAGGTCACAGAGGTACCTGTCACAACCACTACAGAGACCTCTGAGGCAATCAAATATCCAGAAATATCATTGCCTGAATTTAGTGGGGATGTAAAGGACTGGATAGAATTCAGGGATACCTTCAACGCCTTAATTAACCAAAGTAACCTTAAACCTATACAAAAATATAAGTATCTTCGTAGCTGCTTAAGGGGAAGTGCACTCGAAGTTATAGGTTCATTAGAGTATTCAGAGGAAAGCTATAAAATTGCATGGACTCTTTTGTGTGAGAGATATAATAATCCCAGGGTCCTTGTAAATAACCATTTAAGGGCACTCTTTAACATTGACACTGTCCCATCAACTCCAGCTTCCTTAAGAGGTTTGGTTGATAACATATCCAAGCATATTAGAACGATAAAATTGCTAAATATACCTACCGACGATTGGGATATATTAATTATATTTTTTCTATCTTCTAAACTCGAAAAAACATTACAAACTAAATGGGAGGAGAGAATCAACTCAAAGGAGCTACCTACATTACAGGAATTCAAATCATTCCTGAAGTCCCGAGCTGATCTTCTGGAAGCAACGAGCTCCAGCCAAGCAGCTGAGCAACCCGAGGCTCGAGCGGGACCTTCCAAAAAGGCACTGGTGACCACGACCCAACCGACTGTGAAGACATGGATTAAGGGTAAGTCCAGTAATGATCGATGTCCTTATTGTATGGAACCCCACTATATTAATCAATGTCCTCGATTTTTGGCTCTGAACGTACCATCACGCATTCGCGCTATCAAGAGGTTGAAACTTTGCCTTAACTGTTTAGCCTCTAATCATATGTTAGCTAACTGCCGTTCGAGTACTTGCCGAACGTGTAAAGGTAAGCATCACACATTGTTGCATATCACACCGATATCAACACAAAACAATGTCCAGAGCACTGAACCGAATAACCGAAACCAAATATCGACTTTGTACACGGAGCAGGAATCGAACCTCGAACCTCGTTCAACCAGTTCTCGTAGTACAGCGACTCAGGTACTAAATACTACCCTCACACAACCGAATAGTAACATTCAACAAAAGAATGTTATTTTATCAACTGCCCTCGTAAATGTGGTCGATAGTAATAACCAATTACACACTTTTAGGGCCCTACTCGATTCGGGGTCCCAATCGAATTTCATTACCCAAAGCGCCTTCCAGAAACTTAACTTACCGAACCGAAATCTAGATATGGAGGTCTTGGGATTTAATGATAGTGTTACCAAAATAAACCAATATTGTAATATCACATTCCAATCAACAGACAACTCATTCTCTTCTAGTATGTCCTGCTTTATTGTGCCAAGTATATGTAATGTACCAAAAATAAATAATATAACCGATCTTAAGATTCCGCGAAAATATAAATTAGCCGATGAAAAGTTTTATGTGGCCGGTGAGATAGATATAATTATAGGTGCCGAGTTATTCTATAACCTATTGTGTATCGGTCAACACAAGCTCGGTGACGGATTACCTATTATGCAAAAAACCCGTCTTGGATGGATAGTGTCCGGAGCGATCGCGATAAAGAATGTGCAACCATACGCTAAAACACGGTGCAACTTTATTATTGAAAACCAAATGCAAAATATTTTTGATTCAAACGAAAATAATTGTGCATATTTACCAGATGATGAAATTCAGCAGTGTGAAAAAATTTTCAGTAAACACACTCGTAACTCTGATGGTAATTTTGTGGTAGAAATACCGTTTAAATCCCCTATATCTTGTCTTGGTCATTCAAGACACGTTGCTTATAGGAGATTTAAGTCATTAGAAACCAAGTTTTCGCGCGATTTGGATTACAAAAAAAATTATGTGCAATTTATGCAAGAATTCGAAGATTCGGGCCATATGATTAAACTGGATAAACCTGATGGCTCATGTAACTACCTACCCCACCATGCAGTAATAAATTATCAAAAAACCACCACACCACTTAGAGTTGTTTTTGACGCATCTAGTCCTACCGATACAGGGTTATCACTAAACGACATACAATATAAAGGCACTATGAACCAGGATGAGTTAATAAACATATTATTGAGATTTCGAAAAAATAAATATGTTATTATTGCCGATATAGAAAAAATGTACCGAATGATTTATATCACCCCCAACCAACAAAAAACACAATGTATTTTATGGAGGAAAAACCCACAAGAACCGATTCTTACCTACAAACTAACTACACTTAGCTTTGGGCTAAAGAGTGCACCCTATTTGGCTACGCGGTGTTTAGCTCAACTTTCAATCGAATACGAAAACCAGTTTCCAAGAGCGTCAGCTGTTATTGCTTCAGATTTCTATATCGACGATATGATCCACTCGGGCGATGAGGAGAAGCAGGTGGCAGAGACAGCTGTCCAGGTCAGCCAGATCCTCCAGAGCGCCAACTTTAAGCTTCGAAAGTGGAAATCGAACTCAAAAACCATTATAAATATCGTGAGTAACCAATCAAATACACACGATACTAGCTCGCCCCATGGTGGTCCCACCGCTACGTTTGGGGACAGTTCTCATAAGGTATTGGGGCTAGCCTGGGATAGTGATTTAGATGTTCTTAAATTCTCACTCCAAAGGCAATCAACACCGAACCCATTAACGAAACGAAAGGTATTATCAATTTTGTCTACCATATTTGACCCACTAGGTCTACTAGGTCCCGTGGTCGTTACGGGAAAATTATTTATCCAAAAATTGTGGTCTGATAAAACTGGTTGGGACGACCCGCTATCCGTTTCATTAGCTTACGAATGGGAGCAATTCTATAAAACGATCACTAACTTAAACTCGCTAATAATACCAAGACATGTGATGATAAATGATTGCATAACCATTGAACTACATGGGTTTGCGGACAGTTCGAAGTCCGCCTACGGGGCCGCTATTTATGTACGCTCCATAGATAAAAAAAACAATATACTTGTACGATTATTATGTTCAAAATCGAGAATCGCAAAAAGGGAAACCATTCCACGACTCGAGCTATGTGCCTGTTTACTATTGGCAAGGTTAACCGATAACGTAAAAAGAGGGTTAAAGGCAAAGGTAAACAAAACGTTTCTATGGTCAGACTCCAATGTAGCTTTGGCATGGATAAATACCCTACCTCAAAAATTAAAATGTTTTGTCAGTAACCGAGTAATGGAAATTCAATCCTTAACCGACTCTGAGGATTGGCACTGGGTCGCCTCTAAGGACAACCCAGCTGACGTTCTGTCTAGGGGCATCCCAGCTGAGAAACTATTAAAAAATAATATTTGGTGGGAGGGGCCACTATGGTTGAGCACTCCGCAGGCAGAGTGGCCGTCACAGCCACAATCTGCTTACTTAGGTCAGGTCACAACCTCCTTCCCTCAGTCAGAAATCGAATCAGAAACAATCTGTAATATAACAACTCTAGATCAAAAAAATACATTTGTTCAAGATTTGTTTAACAAATGGGGAAGTGAAACAAAACTGACACGAGTAGTCGCCTTTATATACCGATTTATACACAACATGAAATATCCAAATAGTAAAAAAACAGGGCCGTTTTCTGTCAAGGAATTGAACGAAGCCCTATTAAATTTAGTACGATTCGCCCAAGTAGAATCTTTTCCGAAAGAATATCAGCTATTACAAAAAAATAAACCAATACCCCAAAAATCCAACATTTTAGCATTAAAACCATACATGGAAAATGGTTTAATTCGAACAGGGGGTCGATTAGAGCTTTCAAATTACACTCATGATAAAAAACATCCAATTATTTTACACCATAAACACACCCTTACCAAACTGATAATGAAAAACCAACACATACGATTATTCCACGCTGGACCACAACTGTTACTGTCATCAGTACGGGAGCAGTTCTGGCCCACACATGGTAAGACTTTAGCCGCTAAGGTAGTATACGATTGTGTGACGTGCTTCAGAGCCAAGCCACGTACCACCTCCCCTGTAATGGGAAACCTACCGCACGCACGTGTAACACCGTCACCACCGTTCCATACAACTGGAGTCGATTATGCTGGGCCCTTTACGATCCGTGATCGGAAGGGTCGTGGTTACAAAACGTATAAGTGCTATATTTGTATTTTCATTTGCTTTAGTACCAAAGCAATCCACATTGAGTTGATTTCAGGTCTAGAATCACAAGCCTTTATAGCTGCTCTCCGCAGGTTCATAGCGCGAAGGGGTAAACCAAAGGAAATCGTAAGTGATAATTCTACAACATTTCACGGGGCAAATAATGAACTGCGTGAATTATATCAGTTCATAAATACCTACTCTAATGATATTATAACTGCCTGTGCTACCGAACGTATCTCATGGAAATTCTTACCAGTCTATACTCCTCATATGGGTGGTTTACATGAAGCAGCGGTTAAAAGTTGTAAATATCATCTCAAAAGGGTATTAGGTCAAGCATTGTTAACATACGAAGATTTTTTGACCGCGTTATGCCAAGTGGAAGGAATTTTAAACTCCCGCCCGATTTGCCCGATTCCGAATTCAGATTTAGATGACTTTCCCACCCTCACACCAGCTCACTTTTTGATGGGTAGATCGGCCACATCTCTGCCGGACTACGATTACCAAGATATACCTACCAGTCGCCTAACACACTTCCAACAACTCCAACAGCTCCAGCAAGACTTCTGGAAAAGGTGGTCAAGAGACTACATCGGACTGCTACAACAACGAACGAAGTGGAGGAGCTCCAAGGGTCCAGGCCTACAAGTGGGCTCCTTGGTGTTGGTGAAGGATGACCGACTCCCGCCCTGCCAGTGGCGACTGGGCCGCATCACACACAAGTTGACACAACCACGACGGGACGGATGGCGTGACCAGAGTGGCTACGATAAAAACGCAAGGAGGGACAATTAAGCGTGCATTCAATAATATTTGCCCATTACCATTACATACGTAAATTAATTTTTTATTATATTTTTTTTGAGGCGGAGCATGTTACAGCGCCATCTAACCTGTAACTCATTTTCTACGTTCATCTCGTAACGCCTATCTTACTATCGATACAATATGTAAATTCTATTTGTCTTTCACATAAATACCACAGAGGGCGCCTGATTAACATTAATATATAAAAACACTGTACTGAGTTGTTCGTGCATTCTCAATCTGTACCTACCGAACAAAATATAAAAACGTATCTGTATTTCAAGAAGTGTTTCAATCTCTTGGTCCCCAATTCTTCAAAACTTTAACCAAGGGACCTATACTTGTCATACTAAATTGATCAGCTGATAGTGAACTTTGTACGTCAGTTCAATTTTTTTTATCGCCTTGTCTGTCGCATCGGGAGCTTGGAATTCGACAGACAGGATTTTACCGGCAGCCGGAATTTGACAGACAGGGTTCTGGGCCCGATTAAAGGATTTTCTGTGAATCTAAATAAAATATTGCGTGTTTCCATTTAAAATATTATTCTAATTAGGGTGTACTTATTTCTTTTCATTGTTTTTACTTTAATATTACGATAATTGATATTACTAATATTTTGGTAACTAAAAACTAACTACATTTCTGTGAAACCAAAAATAAAACTATAAGTGAACTTTTCTATTACTGTAATTTATACCTAAGTATGTTTTAATACCTACAATAAAAACAAAATAAATCAAAACAAACAACAAAATAAGAAAGAAAACAACCAAACAAATGACACACTCGCGACATGAAGTACGACAACCGAATTTTGAGTGAAGTTTTTCTGAATATTTTTATATTGTCAGTGTGGCAAAGGATT
This sequence comes from Coleophora flavipennella, assembly GCA_947284805.1. Taxonomy (NCBI): domain Eukaryota; kingdom Metazoa; phylum Arthropoda; class Insecta; order Lepidoptera; family Coleophoridae; genus Coleophora; species Coleophora flavipennella. Next base: position 8,287,211 of record OX369298.1, read on the forward strand.
AGTCAAAGAGAAGTCTATTTCACTCCCATACATGTCAATATGCATTATAAATCGGGCCTACCAACCTTTGGGTTATTTTGAGCGCTAATTTGACCCGGCGTCATTTTTCCAGCTCCCGGTAGGTCGACAGATAGGGAATTTATTTTATTTTTTTCCGGGTCCCGGAAAGTGACAGACAAGTGGAGAATTGAGTATAAGTCTTATGAGATGAACCCCTCTTTTAAATTATTTTCAGGTCTTTTAGAGACATTCAAGGCACAGAGCATAATATAAATCTGTTCTGGATGTTTGCCCTGGGTGGGAATCGAACCTACGGACATTGATGAATTCATAACATTCTCTGCAAGTTAATTTTGATCTGTATTTTCTTAATCATAAGATTGCATCAAGAAGTTTTCACATCTAATATATAAAAATGAATCGCAAAATGTGTTGGTAAGCGCATAACTCGAGAACGGCTGGACCGATTTCGCTAATTCTTTTTTTGTCGAGTTCGTTATTGTCAGGAGAAGGTTCTTATGTAGTGTAGTGTAGTGTAGTGTAGGGTAGGGTAGTGTAGGGTAGGGTAGGGTAGTGTAGTGTAGGGTAGTGTAGTGTATTTAGGGTAGGGTAGGGTAGTGTAGGGTAGAGTAGTGGGGTAGAGTAGTGTAGGGTAGGGTAGTATAGGGTAGGGTAGGGTAGTGTAGGGTAGGGTAGTGTAGTGTAGGGTAGGGTAGGGTAGTGTAGGGTAGGATAGTGTAGTGTTGGGTAGGGTAGTGTAGTGTAGTGTAGTGTAGTGTAGTGTAGTGTTGTGTAGTGTAGTGTAGGGTAGGGTAGGGTAGGGTAGGGCAGTGTAATGTAATGTAAGGCGGTACGTAGTTTGCCGGGACAGCTAGTAATTATATAAAATTATAAGTTTAAATATAAATACAAGTTACATCAGATTGCTTACGTAGTGAACAAGTTACAGAAATAATGTTATTCATTCATTATTATTTATTCACATATTATTTGCAATAGTAAGTTCACAGTACAAGTGTAAATTAGATGGTATGTCAATTACAAATAACCTTTTTTAATTACTATCTTTCAACACAATGCAAGAAATTAAAAATAAATGTCAATTAATAAAGAAATGTCAAATAATACCGAACTTCAAGACCTCATTCCCCCGGCACCATTCCACCGTCGATCAACGAGACGCAGGGAGGGGTTGCACCCCTTTGTTGTTGATGTTCCACCTTTTCGCACGAATCGTTACTTTTCTTCATTTATTATGCGTACAGCGCAGGAGTGGAACTCCTTGCCTGCGTCAGTGTTTCCTGATTCCTATAACTTGGGGATCTTCAAGGCAAGAGTGAATAGGCATTATTTGAGTTTGCGTGTACCATCCTCGACTGCATCATCACTTACCATTAGGTGAGTTGCAGTCAAACGCAAAAAAATTTTATTTTAAAAAAAGTGACGATGATTCCGAAGATGGAAACGGGCTTATCAAGATTCCCCAACGCAATGGGGAACTGGGTATAACGCCTAATTTTAATAGGGTAGTTAACTAATTTAAGAATAAACTATGAAATAATTAGTTTATTTGTACATGAATTACCTATAAATGCAATTTTAAAAAATTCTTACTTGTTTTGGTTTGTTTTGTTTTTTGTAAAGTCTTTTAGTTTATATGTACATGAATTACCTATAAATGCAATTTTAAAAAATTCTTACTTGTTTTGGTTTGTTTTGTTTTTTGTAAAGTCTTAGTATTTTTAAATTACATAACTACAATAACAAAATAAGTAGGAAAATCAATGACGCTGAAAAAATTTGGTGCCTTGCGATTTCAAGCAGTTTTGGATGAAAAAAAAACTGCCAAGTGCGAGTCGGATTTGCGCGAAGTAGGTTTCCGTGGTCTTTTTATAAAACTAATGCTGTTTTTTAAAAAACAAAATAAAATTTGCAGTTGGTACTAAAACATTTTGTATGGATTATTTATGAACTTTTTTACAAATCCCACTGCACATCTTAAGTTGGTGGACTATCCTACTCCTAAACTAAGAAAGCCCAATAGATGTTAGAAAAAATTAAGGCCCCTAATTTGATTCGTATACCTACATTACATTGCGTTATTGTTGGTTAAATTTTTGTATTTCAAACTTTTTGAAGTCGGTTTTTAGTTTTTTAAACCTTTTTTTAAAAAAAATTTTTGATGATAATGCTATCTATCTAACAACGTTAAACCCAATCACTTACTCCCCGATAGGAATCATCAAATCATAATGCATGTGTTTCATTAACCGATACAGAGTCCTATGGCTTCCATTTTCATCTCAGCAGCATGAAAGTTAAGGAGTCAAAACTTTCATCATCAGCTCACCTGAATCACCTGAAAGAATACAACTATCGGTCTATACGTACCTACGTATATACGTATAAGACTTTAAGAAATATCCTCGAACTCCTAACCGTTAAGGAGTAGTACCTTCCATCAGCATCTCACCAACATGAGATCATGACCCATATGCAAATACTTGAAAAGCTTTAGAAAATACATGACATACGTAATATGTGCATATAAAATTTGAGGGTTGCCCTCGATTTCCCCGGTTTCCTTTCATCAGATCCTGACTTGGTGACAATGGGACCACCTCGGGAGTATACTGTTTCGAATGAAAAAAAAATTTTCAAAATCGGTGCACAATTGACGGAGAAATCGGTGGACATACATAAAAAAGTATACAGTCGAGCATACCTAGAATCTCATCCTTTTTTGAAGTCGTTTAAAAAAACTCAAAATTTAGAAATTAAGGCCCTACCCCTATGTCGCCATACGAGAAACATGTTTTTTTAAAGGTTTTCGCTCTATCGTAAAAACGGTTAAGTACGTGGAACGTAGTGAGATTTAGAAGTAACCCCAAAGGAAAACAACAAATAATAAAACTGGTCAAATGTCCAAATCTTACTTGACCGGTTTTTTTGTAAAGTTCGTTTGCTTAATTAGTTGCACCTTTGTGCATCTAATTCAGCGAACAAACTATACACTACTTTGTTACTCTTTCACGCCGCAACAGACAAACGGATCTGGATGAAATTTGGTTGGTAGACAGATTAGGACCTTTGACACTTTTAAATAGTCAAAAAAAATTTGTCTATTACAAATAATGTCATGATTCAGATTACAGTCTCAGGTAATGGTATTTGTTATAGAATCAACATATATATATATATTTGTCATTTACATAATCGTCGTGAAAGCGTCGGTGGCTCAACAAAGCGTCGGTGGCTCAACCGGTAACGACTCGTTCCATCTAACCAGTTCATCTAATTCTGCACTTGTATTACAAACTTTTATTGTATTTCGCAGCTTGTTTGTTTGTTAAGACCGTTCAAATCCAGACACGAGGTAATATAGTTATTACATGTACATATACGTCCGCACCGAGGGACACGAGCCTACCCTGAATTAGGGTGATCGGGCCTGAGTCGACCACGCGGGCCCGGTGCGGGTTGGTCGACTTCACACATAACCTTAGAGTTTCTCAACGGTTCAAATCTGGACGGCCAATGTACCAAAGAGTTTTTCAAAAACTTACGTACATATAATTAACGATTCCTTTAACGGTGAAAGAAAACATCGTGAGGAAACCTGCACACGCCTGCGAAGAAACTCGAAGGTTGTGTGTGAAGTAGACCAACCCGCACTGGGCCCGCGTGGTCGACTAAGGCCTAATCGCCCTGATTCAGGGTAGGCTCGAGCCCCTCGGTGGGGACGTATATGAGCTGATATAATAATAATAACATAATCTATTATTTTATAATATCCTCTAGAGCACAAGCATTTTTTGACATGAGTCTTGAATTTATTCTCTGACAAACTAGTCAGTTACCTTTGTCTGGAATTTTATTGTAGAATCGTATACTTCTTATCAGCTCATATGCGTCCCCACCCTGAGCTGAGCCTACCCTGAATTAGGGCGACGGGCCTTAGTCAACCACGCGGGCCCAGTGCGGGTTGGTCGACTTACCACATAACCTTCGAGTTGGTTCGCAGGCGTGTGCAGGTTTCCACGATGTTTTCCTTCACCGTAAGAGCGTCGGATAAACGTACCTACATATGAAATCGAAATTCGAAATCACATTGGGACGTTGGAGGATACGAACCATGGCCGCCCGGATAGGAGGTTGCGGCCTTACCCGTTACGCCACCGACGCTCTTAGAATTCTTAGAATCTTATACACTGCCCCACAAATGACTTTTTAACCTTACTAAGTCTCAAAAAGGCTATATCTGTATTATTCACAGTTTAACAGTTATAGAAACTTTGTTCACTAAAAGCTAGTCAATTTATAACTTCATTTCACAACTTTGTATATGAAGGTGTTTTGAAAACCAAAAGCCGCAGCCCGCAGGGGAACGGTGGCACATTTCTGAAGTGCCTGTTCTAATAAAAGGGAAATTTGTAAAGCTACTCTGTGGAGGGAGTGGGCTTAAATAAGATATATAGGGCGGTTATTTTGCGTAGCCATCTGAGACAAGCGGCGAACTTTTTCTGCCGTCATAAAAAATTTCCTTCACATTTATTTCATTCGATTAATATTTAAACCCTATATAGGTTGGAGACTCTACACTGGAAGTTGTTGACGCTAGGTAGGTCCAAATTAAAAAATAAGATCAATCGACGAATCCAACTCGGCTGGGCAGCGTTTGGGATGCTTCGCAATATCTTCACGTCCCAAATACCGCAGTGTCTCAAGACTAAGGTCTTTGACCAGTGTGTGGTGCCAGTGATGACATACGGAACTGAGCCATGGTCGCTTACTATGGGCCTCATAAGAAGGCTCAAGGTCACCCAAAGGGCAATGGAGCGAGCTATGCTCGGAATTTCCCTACGCGATTGAATCAGAAATGAGCAGATCCGGAGGAGATCCAAAGTAACCGACATAGCTCGTAGAACAGATGGCCGTTGGGTTAGTAAAGTTCTCTAGTGGCGACCTCGCACCGGAAAACGTAGCGTGGGCAGGCCTCCCACGCGGTGGACCGACGGCCTGGTGAAGATCGCAAGAATCCGCTGGATGCGGGCAGCGCAGGACCGGTCGTCGTGGAAATCTTTGGGGGAGGCCTTTGTCCAGCAGTGGACGTTTTACGGCTGATATGATGATGAATATTTAAACTAATAATTTATTTAATATAAATACAATAGATACATCAGATTGATCTATATAAATGTTGATTCTATAACAAATACCATTACCTGAGACTGTAATCTGAATCATGACATTATTTGTAATAGACAATTTTTTTTTGACTATTTAAAAGTGTCGAAGGTCCTAATCTGTCTACCAACCAAATTTCATCCAGATCCGTTTGTCTGTTGCGGCGTGAAAGAGTAACAAAGTAGTGTATAGTTTGTTCGCTGAATTAGATGCACAAAGGTGCAACTAATTAAGCAAACGAACTTTACAAAAAAACCGGTCAAGTAAGATTTGGACATTTGGCCAGTTTTATTATTTGTTGTTTTACTTTGGGGTTACTTCTAAATCTCACTACGTTCCAAGTACTTAACCGTTTTTAACGATAGAGCGAAAACCTTTAAAAAAACATGTTTCTCGTATGGCGACATAGGGGTAGGGCCTTAATTTCTAAATTTTGAGTTTTTTTTAAACGACTTCAAAAAAGGATGAGACTTTAGGTATGCTCGACTGTATATTTTTTTTATGTATGTCCACCGATTTCTCCGCCAATTGTGCACCGATTTTGAAAATTCTTTTTTTATTGGAAACAGTATACTCTCGAGGTGGTCCCATTGTCACCAAGTAAGGATCTGATGAAAGGAAACCGGGGAAATCGAGGGCAACCCTCAAATTTTATATGCACATATTACGTATGTCATGTATTTCTAAAGGTTTTCAAGTATTTGCATATAGGTCATGATCTCATGTTGGTGAGATGCTGATGGAAGGTACTACTCCTTAACGGTTAGGAGTTCGAGGATAATTCTTAAAGTCTTATACGTATATACGTAGGTACGTATAGACCGATAGTTGTATTCTTTCAGGTGATTCAGGTGAGCTGATGATGAAAGTTTTGACTCCTTAACTTTCATGCTGCTGAGATGAAAATGGAAGCCATATGACTCTGTATCGGTTAATGAAACACATGCATAATGATTTAATGATTCCTATCGGGGAGTAAGTGATTGGGTTTAACTTTGTTAGATAGATAGCATTATCACTAAACATTTTTTTTTAAAGTTTAAAAAACTAAAAAAAACCGACTTCAAAAAGTTTGAAATACACAAATTTAACCAACAATAACGCAATGTAATGTAGGTATACGAATCAAATTAGTGGCCAAAATTTTTTTAATGGCTATTGGGCTTTCTTAGTTTAGGAGTAGGATAGTCCACCAACTTAAGATGTGCAGTTGGATTTGTAAAAAAGTCCATAGATAATCCATACAAAATGTTTTAGTACCAACTGCAAATATTATTTTGTTTTTTAAAAAACAGCATTAGTTTTATAAAAAGACTACGGAACCCTACTTTGCGCAAATCCGACTTGCACTTGGGAGTTTTTTTTTCTTCCAAAAGTGCTTGAAATCGCAAGGCACCATATTTTTTCAGCGTCATTGATTTTCCTACTTATTTTGTTATTGTGATTATTTAATTTTAAAAAACTAAGACTACAAAAAACAAAACAAACCAAAACAAGTAAGAATTTTTAAAAATTGCATTTATAGGCAATTCATTTACATATAAACTAATTATTTCATAGTTTATTCTTAAATTAGTTAACTACCCTATTAAAATTTGGCGTTATACCCAGTTCCCCATTGCGTTGGGGAATCTTGATAAGCCCGTTTCCATCTTCGGCATCATCGTCACTTTTTTTTTAATAAAAATTTGAGTGCGTTTGACTGCAACTCACCTAATGGTAAGTGATGATGCAGTCGAGGATGGTACACGCAAACTCAAATAATGCCTATTCACTCTTGCCTTGAAGATCCCCAAGTTATAGGAATCGGGAAACACTGACGCAGGCAAGGAGTTTCACTCCTGTGGTAAGTGATGATGCAGTCGAGGATAGTACACGCAAACTCAAATAATGCCTATTCACTCTTGCCTTGAAGATCCCCAAGTTATAGGAATCGGGAAACACTGACGCAGGCAAGGAGTTCCACTCCTGCGCTGTACGCATAATAAATGAAGAAGAGTAACGATTCGTGCGAAAAGGTGGAACATCAACAACGAAGGGGTGCAACCCTCCCTGCGTCTCGTTGATCGACGGTGGAATGGAGCCGGGGGAATGAGGTCTTGAAGTTCTTGCGCGCACTCTCCGAAATGAATTCGATAGAATACCGACAGACAGGCGACTTTGCGGCGATGCTCAAGGCTTTGGGGCCTGTCATTGACTAGCTCGTCGTCACCAATGAGTCTCCGTGAGCGTCCATCTTACCATCAGGTAAGATGATGCCAAGGCCTTATCAATGGTGGATTAAAAAAAACTTATTACCCGACTGAGCCAGAAGGATGATTATGTTTTTCGAGTGTATGAATGTATGTATGTATGTTTATTTCTTTGGCACGCCCTGTAGCCTAAATGGCTTGAAGGATTTTGGAATGCGAGGTGTCGTTAGATTTGTCTTGATCCCGTGAGTGATATAGGATACATTTTTACTCGACTAGCTATAATTGAAAACGCTAAACACGTTAAAAAACCGACTTCCACCGCAACAAATAAGTACATTTTTGCATTATTATTTTTGGTTTTTGTTAATTTTCTAATAAAGTACTACACCGATTTTGATAAAATTTATATGGAACCACACGGGAAGCACTAGCTTTCAAATAAAAAAAGAATCATTAAAATCGGTTCACCCAGTCAAAAGTTCTGAGGTAACAAACATAAAAACAAAAGAAAAACATACAGAAGAATTGAGAACCTCCTCCTCCTTTTTGGAAGTCACTTGAAAATAGAGGTTATTTATTTATTTCTTTTATTTGGCACGCTCGGTAGCCTAAACGGCTTGATGGATTTTGGAATGCGAGGTATCGTTAGATACGTCTTAATCCCGTGAATGACATAGAATACATTTTTTTCCCGACTGGCCCAAAAAATAAGAGTTAAGTTTTATGCACTCGGATTTCTTTTAAAGACATTTCTGAGATTGAGATCATAATGCGAAATGGAATAAACTGCAGTATAAGTACCTATGTAACTCACATGATAAATGGATGTTAAGGATAATATCGCGAACTCATTTGATATCTCTCCAAGAAAACAAATAACTTTTGTTACTGTCTAACTAACTCCTTAAAGATTTGAGATGTTTGTTTGTATAAGTATTAGGTTAACACAAAGTTTTAGATGTTGGATAAGGATAAAATAGGACTACGATTCATATTTCAGTGCTTCACAAGCAGCTTTTGTAGAAAAGTCATCATTATCATATCAGCCGAAGGACGTCCACTGCTAGACATAGGCCTCCCCCAAGGATCTCCACGACGACCGGTTCTGCCGGGGATTCTTCGCACCCCATGCCCCGTCGTTACCTTGACCGCTACCGGAGCCAGGAATAGCGGGGCCGTCGGGGACTAGGGGCCGTTTTTTGTTTGTATCGATCATTGGGGGAGGGGGGGGTGTGTGTTCGTTGAAGTTATCGCCAATTGTAATGTTGAAAAGTAGTCTCATCTTATTGTCAAATTATTTCTTTGACAACTGCGGAAGGTTGTCTCCATAATAAAGGAAAAAAAACTAACCACTACGGGAATGCCGACAGCAGTGAAAACAGTTTTATAAGTTTTGACCCTCCGAGTGTTCCTGGTACGCTGTCGGTTACGTTACATTACAGTGTCGCAAATTCAATCGTTTTTACCTATCCCAATTTTTTTTTAATAATTTTGACCCTCCGAGTGTTTCTGGTACGCTGTCGGTTACGTTACATTACAGTGTCGCGAGATCAATGGTTTTTTTCCCATCAAAATTATTTTTATTAGTTTGACCCTCCGAGTGTTCCTGGTACGCTATCGGTTACGTTACATTCTAGTGTCGCGAGTTCAATGGTTTTTTTTCAATCAAAATTATTTTTATTAGTTTGACCCTCCGAGTGTTCCTGGTACGCTGTTGGTTACGTTACTTTTTTTATTTTATTTTTTATTCACAATTGGTAAACCCTTGACAACATCTCACCTGGTGGTAAGTGACGATGTTGCTGAAGTTGGAAGCGGGCTTACCAAGATTCCCCAACGCAATGGGGAACTACTGGCTATCTTATCTTTATGCCGGAACACACCAATGATATCAACATTGATATTTGGCGGCAAGACTTAGATAAGATGGTGGTAGCTAGCCAGGCGGGCTTTGAAAATGCCCTACCACCAACCAAACCGAGTCTTACAATTGACCCCACCGGGAATCGAACCCGCGACCTCCTGTGTAAAGCCAGTGAACTTTGCCTCTGAGCTACGAAGGCGGTTAACATTACATTGTCGCGAGTTCAATGGTTTTTTTCCAATCAAAATTATTTTTATAAGTTTGATCCTCCGAGTGTTCCTGGTACGCTGACGGTTACGTTACATTACAGTGTCACGAGTTCAATGGTTTTTTTCCCATCAAATTATTTTTATTAGTTTGACCCTCCGAGTGTTCCTGGTACGCTGTCGGTTACGTTACATTACAGTGTCGCGAGATTAATGGTTTTTTCCTGTCTCAAAAAAGCCCAACGCGCCAAAAAAAGTTTTACTTTAATACGAGAGACTTATAGTTTGTCGTTAATACGAGTTTATATACAACTAGCTGTTGCCCACGACTTCGTCCGCGTAGATAACTGGAGCAGTTCACGCTCAAGAGTTTTCGGATGTGCTCCCCAAAATCGCAAGGACCAATAGACTAGTACAAGTGCCAGTTAATCGATTTAAGGCTTCATGGGTTTGTTCGAACTTTAATCTGGAGGCTATTTGGATCGGAATGTGCATTAGGTAATTTAAAAAACTACATTGAAGTCCATAAAAAAACCGACTTCAAACGCACTAGTCGCCACTACGATTTTTGAAGGTTCCCCTCGATTTCTCTGGGATGCCATCATCAGATCCTGGATTCCTTATCATGGTACCACATTTGGGATATCTCCTTTCCACAAAAAATGAATCATCAAAATCGGTTCATAAACGACGAAGTTATACTCGAACACATAAAAAATAATAATAATATATACGGTCGAATTGAGAAACCTCCTCTTTTTTTTGAAGTCGGTTAAAAAGGCAATCTAGAGAAGTTTTAAAGTACACAATTCTACGAAAAGTCGCCGTAACAGCTGCGCAGGCGACGGAAACGGTCAACGGCCACCTGACGGACATGCATGGTGGTATGGTGTAGTGGACCGTAGCGAACAACGGTGCCGTGTGGTTCAAGACATCTCAGAAACTGGAGGTGGGGTTATTATATGCATTAGGTGCGCAGTATGTATTATGCATTATGGAGTGGCCAAGTGCATATCGGTCCACGCACAAAGTAGAGTACCGTATTTTTTTCAATAAGTAAATGTTAATTTTAAATAATTATGAATACTAGCTTTTTCCCGCGACTTCACCCTCGTGGACATCGTTTTAATGACAGTCTTTAAGAGTGATTAGTAAATTATGTCGTTTCCCAACTAATCAACCATCTCTGTGCAAAAAATATTTCAGTTCCCTCAGGACCTGTATCAGATTATGCTATTTTCCCGGGATAAAAAGTAGCCTATGTCCTTTCCCGTGACACAGGCTACCTGCATGCCAAATTTCATAAAGATTGGTCAAGGCGTTGAAGCGTGAAAAGGTAACAAACACATTTTCATATTTGTAATATTAGTAAGGATTTTTGGAAAATAATAACTGGTGGAATTACTAACGATATAGAGGCCAAAACAACAACTTTTGGAACTTTTGTCTGTCTATATTTTGGCGCATCACGCGAAATTACCAGGCCGATTTTGATGAAGTTTTGTATGGTGGTTCCTTGTAGCCCGGGTTAACATAAAGAAAATTTAATACGGAAAATTCAAGAGTTCGCGTGGGAACATTTAAAATCTCCACGCTGACGAAGTCGCGGGCACATCTAGTTTTTAGTAAGTGTGTAGAATGAAGAGTATTTATCTTATCTTTTTTTAATAGTTTTAAAAGACTTGTTCAAAGATACACCAGGCGATGGGATTTACATATAGGTGGGGGGGGGACCCAAATTTGTTTTACTAACGATCGCAGTGTGCGATGTGGTGGCACAGAACGCGTAAAAGACGCTGATGTTCATCACCCAGTTAAGTCCCTAAGTCGTCTCTTACACCCCGAGGAAGGGATGGCATGACCGTATCACAGTATATATAATAGTACTAACGTAACCGTATACTACGCCGGTAGCCATTTTTTTATCCACTATTGGTAAGCCCTTGATATCATTTCACCAATGGCAAGTGACGATGAGCCGAAGATGGAAGCGGGCTTACCAAGATTTCCCAATGCAATGGGGAAACTGGCTATCTTATATTCAAGCCGGAACACTTCAATGATGTTAACATTGATGCTTGGCGGCAAGACTTAGTTATCTTATGACGGTGGTCTAGCTATGCGGGCTTAGAAAATGACATTTTCTATCAACCAAACCGCGTCATACGAAGTTAGACTCCGCCGGGAATCGAACCCGCGACCTCCTGATGTGAAGCAAATGAACCAACCATTACGCCACGGAGGTGGTTAAAGTAAGATAGAAAAGATCCCCATTGAGGTAGGGAGTCTTGATAAGCCCGCTTCCATCTTCAGCATCATCGTCACTTACCATAAGGTGAGATGATGCCAAGGGCTTATCAATTGTGGATAAAAAAAACTGACAACCCTTAAAAATGAGTCATTAACGGTTAACATGTAAGAAGTAAAAATCGCCGTCGCCGTTTGTATGAAAAGTATGTGATGATGTGAAGCAAATGGAAATACCCACGCCACAGTGGAGGTTAAAAAGCCTTACGGCAATTCACATTAACACACAAAATAAATTATTAAATGACTGTGATCTAAAACTATAGTGCACACTTCCACCCATTACGGATGCGGTCGTGTAAGGGAAGGGAAGAACCCTCGGCGTTGCTCTTCGAAGCAGTACCGTGTCCACGTCACACCCTACCGTACTTGCGCGCGCGCATCCGACCCGAGTAAGGCTCCGTTCAGACGGACGACTACCACAGGAACTGTACAGCCACCAACTTTGTCTCTTTCTTTCGCACCGCTACCATATTTTTTTTGTCATAGTCTGTTATGTGGGTAGATATATATTTAATATAAGTATATAAATCTCGTGTCACAATGTTTGTCCTCAATGGACTCCTAAACCACTTAACCGATTATAATAAAATTCGCACACCATGTGCAGTTCGATCCAACTTGAGAGATAGGATAGGGTAGGGTAGGGTAGTGTAGGGTAGGGTAGTGTAGGGTAGGGTAGGGTAGTGTAGTGTAGGGTAGTGTAGAGTAGTGTAGGGTAGGGTAGGGTAGTGTAGTGTAGTGTAGTGTATGTAGGGTAGGGTAGGGTAGTGTAGGGTAGGGTAGTTTAGTGTAGTGTAGTGTAGGGTAGGGTAGTGTAGTGTATGTAGGGTAGGGTAGGGTAGTGTAGTGTAGTGTAGTGTAGGGTAGTGTAGGGTAGGGCAGGGCAGTGTAATGTAATGTAAGGCGGTACGAAGTTCGCCGGGACAGCTAGTATATTAATAAAAGTCAGTTGTCATTTTGTACGTGAATGGTGTATCATTGCTCTCCCAGTTATAAATACTTTATGGTGTCAGGTGTGGGGTTATGGTTATGTTATGGTTGTGTTAGGTTTAGTCTATGGTCATCTAGTCTAAAAAAGTGTCGGTGGCTCAACCGGTAACGACTAGGTCCTCCTAACCAGAGGTCGTGGGTTCAAAGCCAGATTTACCCAATTACCAATGAGTTTTTCGATACATAAGTACATATACCTACTTACGGATTGCTTCAACGGTGAACATCTGATCCTAAATATGTAATGAAAGTCGCGTTGCACAATGCACACGCCCATAGGTGTAAATATAAAATGCCCTACACGTGACTGCGGGTAATGCTAATCCCTTGGATAGCACGGTTAATTGTGCTACACGATAAGAGAGCTATTCTATGGTACCAGAGACTACATAAACCAACTTCTATAGACTAGAGACTACGACAAAGACAAATATCTAGATAGCGGCGCGAAAGAAAGAGATAAAAATAACGCCGACATCGTATGGGTCGCACGTTTCTATGTGAACGGGTATGGCTGATAGAACTATTCAGTACCGGTCGTAGTCATCCGTGTGGACGGAGCCTTACGAAGCATTACCGAAGCTCCCTACGCAAAAGTTGTTTCCTGTTAAGTCAGTCGACTGTGTCTGGACTGGGAACCATGACGTATTAATCAAGTGCCGTGGTCGTGAACATCGAGTTAATTCTATTTTCAAGCGACTTCCAAAAAGGAGGAGGTTCTAAATTCGTCTGTGTTTTTTTTATGTGTGTTACCTCAGAACTTTTTGACTGGGTGAACCGATTTTTATGTTTCTTTTTTTATTTGAAAGCTAGTGCTTCTCGTGTGGTCCCATATAAATTTTATCAAAATCGGTGTAGAACTTTATTACAAAATTAACAAAAACCAAAAATAATAATGCAAAAATGTACTAATTTGATTGTTGTTGCGATGGAAGTCGGTTTTTTAACGTGTTTAGCGTTTGCAATTATTATCCGACTGTCCGATAAGAAGGGTAATGTTTTGTGTTTTTTTTTCTTTTCAAGTTTTCTTTAACGTTTTCGAAGTTTAAGTAGGAGGGCAATTTAGTGATCAAGAGTCATAATTTAATTCTGATGCTGTTTTCATCCCTATTAGGGATGACGAAAGCTCTAGTCATCTGAGTTACTATTTATCATTTGTCAAAAACGACATTTTGTTCAAAAAATGTTAGAAATACCTAGGCGTGACGTCATAGTTTAGCAGCGTCATTTATGTACTCATTTTTTGATTTTGGTGAATTAAAAATCGAAGAAAACAAAACGAGTAAGGTTTTCCGAAGTTTAAGTGGGAGGGCAATTTAGTGATCAAGAGTTCATAAGTTATTTCTGATGCTGTCGTCATCCCTATTACAGCTAAACTTCACACAGTGAAGTTGATATACTTATAGATAAGTACTAGTAATTTCTGTTTAAAACAATGTAAACAAATGAACACTGAGAAAAATGTAAGGATTCTGATATGGAGAAACATAGTTTGGTGAATAATTACAATTTTTTAGGGTTCCATACCCAAAGGGTTACAACGGGACCCTATTACTGAGACTTTCTGTCTGTCTGTCTGTCACCAGGCTGTATTTCATGAACAGTGATATATTTTCACAGATGATGTATTTCTGTTGCCTCTATAACAAACAATACAAAAAATTTGAAAAAGTGTAAAAATAAGGCCCCACTCCATACAAAAAACGTGTTTTTTTTTAAACGTGAATAAACTAGCGCTATCTAGTATGATGGTACGGAACCCTTTGTGTGCGGTTCTGACTCCCACTTGGCCGCGTTTAATAAAGTTTTCCCACATTTGACTACGTCAGAGCATATACAGGGTCAGTGGTCTTTAGCTGGTGATTCTTCTCATGAAAGTGAACAACTATTGTTCTACAACTTTACTAAAATCGCAAAAATATTGCCTGGGAAGTTAACTTCTTCCTCTGCTTTTCCGGTCGACAGTTCTCCTTCATCAGGAACAAAGTGTGGTCGCTCCGATGGCTCATGGATGGCTCCTTCCGTAGCGTCGGCAAGGTCCTGCTTGCTACAAATACAGGAGTAGGGACAGGCTGGGCATGTGAGGAGGTGTGCCATGGTTTGAAGTCTAGTTCCACAGCTGCACTGCGTTTGTAGGTTGGTCTGCATACCCCCCCTCAACAGGTATTCCTTGCACCGACCTACTTGTGTTTGGAGACGATTGAGTTTTTATGGCCCACAGGCAGCTCTTCAGATGGGTGCACATAGAGCTTTGGTGGGGGGGGGGCGTTATTGTTGCCATAAAGAGCAGCGCTTCTTAGAGACATTACCTACGGACGAAGTTGGCTCATAAAATTTTGGGCATTTAGCCGTGGCCCCACCGCTATAGTCCACTGGTGGGTCCACAGGTATTTTTCCCCATAGACTCCTGGAGATGTAATTAGTACGGTAGTTTGATTAATCGTTGTCCCACTGCTATGACAAAATACCGGCAAAGTGAGAATCGGACTTGCGCAAAGTAGGGTTCCGTAGTATTTTCAAAAAATATATTGATATTTTAAAAACCGGCCAAGTGCGAGTCCGAACCGCACACAAGGGGGAGTGAGATGACGCTAGTTTCTTGTAAAACCACGTTTTTTGGATGGAGACCTCCTTATTTTATCACTTTTTCAATTTTTTTGTATTTGTTGTTATAGCGGCACGAAGCGTAACGCTTCCTCATTTATTATGCGGACAGCGATGGAGTAGGACTCCTTGCCTGCGTCTGTGTTTCCCGACTCCTACAATTTGGGGATCTTCAAGGCGAGAGTGAATAGGCATTATTTAAGTTTGCATGTACCATCCTCGACTAAATCATCACATCACTTACCATCAAGTGAGATGTAGTCAAACGCACTCAAATTTAAAAAAAATAAAATAAAAAATACATCATCTGTGAAGATTTCAACAGTATAGCTATCACGGTTCATGAAATACAGCCTGGTGACAGACGGACAGATAGACAGACGGACGGACGGACAGCGGAGTGTTAGTAATAGGGTCCCGTTTTCACCCTTGGATACGGAACCATAAAATCAAAATTTTCAGTTAGTTTGATAAATCAAAAAAAAAATTGCGAATTGAGTATGGGTTCTTTCGAGAAAGTTGTTCAGTTTCATGATTTGAATCACCAGTTAAAAGGGGCTTGCAGTCACCCTGTAGATAAACCGATGTGAACATCACTAAACAATTAGAATTCACAAAAACAACATTTGTAACAAGATCAGGCTTTATTTTTGTAGTCTAATGAGGACTTTGACTACTAAAGACTGGCTAAAGCGAAGAGCTGGAATAATATAATGTAAAGGGATTATACGTATCGTTGTAATGCCTAGCACTTGTACTGCTTCTCACCCTCCGTACTAGTAATTACAATATTTACACACAAAACATTATAATAGATACACTTCTGGTAATCATCATCTCATGTTGATGAGCTGGTGATGGAAGGTACAGCTTAACGGTTAGGAGTTGGAGGATAATTCTTTAAATATTACATAGCTCTACAAAAAAAAATGTTTTTGTGGCCCTGGATATCTTAGCAAATTTTAATGTTTTCAAGTGCCCAAATTATGAATTTATTCATGAAAAAGTATTGAATGTGCTCTTGTTTTTATGATTATTGCATATCTTATATTTTGATCAATTATCGGCTTGTTAGTAATAAAATTTATTTTCCCAGTCACTCGCAGGTTGTGTGTGAAGTCGACCAACCCGCACTGGGCCCGCGTGGTCGACTAAGGCCCGATCGCCCTAATTCAGGGTAGGCTCGAGCCCCTCGGTGGGAACGAATATGAGCTGATATGATGATATCCTATTGGCGAGTGGGTGATTGGGTTTAAGGTTGTTCGATAGTAATATCACATAAAACAAAGAAAATAAAAGTATACAAAACAAAAAACTGGATTTAAAAAATTCGCTCAAAATTATGAAATAATATTTTTGTATACACCAAATCAACCAACAGTAACGAAATCAAAGGTAAGTACGAAACAAACTAGGGGACTACAATTTTGTTTTGAGGTCTGTGCCAGCACAGCATTTGACAGGTAAGTATAGTTTTCTCAAGTGCTGGTACCGATTTAAAAAAAAATGTGGGCCTCTCATTTGTTTCGAAACAAACTAGGAGACTACAATTTTGTTTTGAGGTCTGTGCCAGCACAGCATTTGACAGGTAAGTATAGTTTTCTCAAGTGCTGGTACCGATTTAAAAAAAAATGTGGGCCTCTCATTTGTTTCGAAACAAACTAGGGGACTACAATTTTGTTTTGAGGTCTGTGCCAGCACAGCATTTGACAGGTAAGTATACTTTTCTCAAGTGCTGGTACCGATAAAAAAAAATTGGGCCTTAATTTGTTTCGTACCTACCATTGATTTCGTTATTAATTAATTAATTAATGTCAGGTAACAAAGTACAATTAACGTACTTATTGTTTTGCTATTTAGTCTATTTATATATAAAAATGAAATTTAAGGTTTTTAAGTATTTTTTCTAAAGTTGGTTCTTTTTTTTTTTTAAACTTTTTCAACTTCTTTTATTACACAAATCTCTGTTACATACATATCAGTTAAATATTAGTTCCTAGAACTTATTTACAAAATATTTATATCTTTCATTGATTAATGTTCTAACAAAAACTAAATTACTATTTTTAGTTCAAGGTCACCTAAAGGGCAATGGAGCGAGCTATGCTCGGAATTTCCCTACGCGATCGAATCAGAAATTAGGAGATCCGCAGAAGAACCAAAGTAACCGACATAGCGCACAGAATCGCTAAACTAAAGTGACAGAGTGGGCAGGGCACATAGTTCGAAGAACAGATGACCGTTGGGGCAGGAAAGTTCTCGAGTGGCGACCGTGCACTGGAAAACGTAGCGTAGGCAGGCTTCCCACGCTATGGACTGACGATTTGGTGAAAATGGCGGGAAGCCGCTGGATGCGGGCAGCACAGGACCGGTCGTCTTGGAAATCCTTGGGGGAAGCCTTTGTCCAGCAGTGGACATTTTACGGCTGATATGAAGATGATCAACTACTTTTAGGCGCTAAAAATAACTTAACCCTTGCACAAAATAGGACCTCTAAACAGCAAATTTGTCGATCCTTTTGTGTGTTGCACAAAGCCTGTGGTGGCTGTGGTACCTCAAAGCACACATAATTACATCCAGTCTGGTCTCTCTGAGGCTGTGCGAGCCATTTTATCTTGTTTGTGAGGCACAGTCAGAAAATTTGTGGGGCTCCGGTCAAAGAAACTTCGCTTTAAGAGAAAATACAAAAAACTTTCATTTCACGCGCAAAAAGTACAGGGTACCTACAAAAGCATACAGTAGCTCTAGCATTTGCTCGTGGTTTCGGGTGAGTGTATGAGACATTAATTTTATCCCTGATCTCTCGGGAACTCATTCGTGCTATTTTAATTAGCAGTCTCTGTCTATGTCCACTTCCCACCCTCTCAACATAGAAATATCTATGCAAAAATTCACGTCAATCCGCTGCTCAGTTGCGACGCTGACGTGCGCGAGCGCAGAAATGAGTTTTCCTCAGATCCCTAGGGAACTATGACGTGCTATGCTAATTAGTATAGTCAATATGTCATTATCCATAACCCCCTCAACCATATCTGCGCAAAAATCACAACAGTCCGTTGCTCTGTTGCGATGTTAACAAAATCAACCAAAAACTAGTCTTTTTAGGGTTCCGTACCCAAAGGGTAAAAACGGGACCCTTTACTAAGACTCCGCTGTCCGTCCGTCTATCTGTCTGTCTGTCCGTCTGTCACCAAGCTGTATTTCATGACCGTGATAGGTAGACAGTTTAAATTTTCAGATGATGTATTTCTGTTGCCGCTATAACAACAAATACTAAAAATTTGAAAAAGTGAAAGTATCCATACAAAAAACGTGTTTTTTTTTAACGTGAATTAACGGAACCCGTTGTGCGCGATTCTGACTCGTACTTTACCGGTTTTTTCAGTTCCCTCGGGGACTGTATCAGACTTTGCTATTTCCACGGGATAAAAAGTATCCTATGTCCTTCTCCATGACACAGGCTACGTGCATGCCAAATTTCACCTACACGTAACAACATGGTAAAAACACAAACATATTTACAATTATAATATTTGTAATAGGCATAGTCAAAAGATTGATTACTTTAGTACCTTTTTTTAATTTTTTAAACCCTTCTTTTTTCGCAGTTGGGTAAACAGGTAACTCGAAAGAGATCTTTTATATTTAAGTAAAACCGCATCAAATTGGTGCAGGACCCGTTAAGTGGGGATTCTACTCATCATACTGATCAATTTTTCTCCGGCCAATTATTATAACAGCTCATGTACGTCCCCACCGAGGGGCTCGAGCCTTAACCTGAATCAAGGCGATTAGGCCTTAGTCGACCACGCGGGCCCAGTGCGGGTTGGTCGACTTCACACACAACCTTCGAGTTTCTTCGCATGCGTGTGCAGGTTTCCTCACGATGTTTTCCTTCACCGTTAAAGCAATCGGTAAGTCGTATGTACGTAAGTTTTTGAAAAAACTCATTGGTACATTGGCCGTCCAGATTTGAACCCGGTACCTCTGGTTAGATGGACCGAGTCGTTACCGGTTGAGCCACCGACGCTTCTCCGGCCAAACCTATAGCCCAAATCTGAGAAAAAGGACTCCCATACAAAACTAGTCAATTAACTGATCGATTTGTATGAAAAGCCAAACATAATTTTTAAGGATTGACCACGGGTTCATCATATCAGCCACAAATCGTCCACTGCTGAACAAAGGCCTCCCCCAAGGATTTCCACGACGACCGGTCCTGCGCTGCCCGCATCCATCGGCTTCCCGGGTTACTTATTTTTAATTTATTTTATTTTATTTTTAAGAAAAACTAGGTTACATAGTAGAATTAAATATCAATTAGGCATAGAACATTGAAAATTTTTCGCCTTTAGGTTACAGATACAGCTAGTTGGGCTTGGGAAAAGTTGTTCAGTATGATTAGTAGGTTAACGGGTCCTACACCAATTTTGTTACATCCTTTATATTTTTTATTTATTTTATTTTATTTTTAAGAAAACCTAGGTTACATAGTATTTAAATATCAATTGGACATAGAACATTGAAAATTTTTCGCCTTTAGGTTACAGATACAGCTAGTTGGGCTTGGGAAAAGTTGTTCAGTATGATGAGTAGAAGCCTCTGTTAACGGGTCCTACACCAATTTTGTTACACCCTGTATAGTATCTTGGCTCATGCCCAGCCAGACAGAAAACAAACAAACTAATTCATCACAAGACTTTTTTTTCTGTGACTAGGATATTTGTCCAGTCTAGGAATCAAACCCACAACCGCCAGCCTACTACAGAACTACTCACTGTGTAAATAATTCCTGATTCAGCGGTAACGGTGCCATTTTTCGGGTAAAAACAAATGTCGCGTTGGGGAATCTTGGTTAGCTCGGCTAAGTAAGCTATATTGGGCGTCATCGTCACAGCCAAGGGCTTAAGGGATAATAATTAACGAAAGAAAAACCTGCTGACTAAATCTCAACAAAATCGGAGCGACTTCACTTTCGGCGGCAAATTTGTTATCCGCCATTTTGGTTTTAAGGGTTACTCCAAACAGGTGACCAACGGGACCCTATTACTAAAATATTTATATTAGTACTAACATACAGTATGGACACTCCCTGCCGCTCTCTAGATTGCGACCTCACCCACTCGGCACCAGATTGATACAGATTGGTTACAGTATGGTTGTCGAACGTATAGGATTTCGCCGCCATTTTCTTTGTTCCGTCATTCCTTTTTCGAAATATTATTTCTGGCCCGTTGTATGAAGTGTCCAGGGTGTGCTATTACTAAGTCTTCAATGTCTGTCCGTCTAGCTGTCGGTGAGTGGGGACGCTATATCATAAACCTGGTAGTTTAGCGTATCTGGTATATGTCGTAGGCATACTGTTAATTCGTCATTATACATACGGTCAGGCAAATGTCAGGCTAATTATATAATCGCGAGGCTCTTTGACAGTAAAATCAATCAAACCTAACCGAACCTAACATCGCTCGCTTCGCGAGCTCATTTACAATCTGCCGTAAGGCATTTTGACAACTTGCCTGACTTGGCATTGACCGTTTATAAACGGACGAATTATTACAATTTGCCTGGCTCGGCATTTTACAATTTGCTTCGTACAGAATTTTACATTTTGCCTGACCGTGTACGTACATACGGACGAATTATTACAAATTGCCTGAATCGGCATACAGCATTTTACATTTTGCCTGACCGTTTACATACGGACGAATTATACAATTTGACTGACCGTATGTAAAATGACTAATCATACAATTTACCTGCTACAGATATACGACAGGACATATTGTCTGTCCGTCTGTCCGTCCGTCAGCGGGCTGTATTTCATTAACCGTAATAGGTAGACAGTTGAAATTTTCACAGAATATGTATTTCTGTTGCCGCTATAAGAAAAAATACTAAAAATTAGAAAAATCTAAAAAGTAAGAGGAGTCTCCATACAAGAAACGTGTTTTTTAGGGTTTTTATAGGTCTTTGGTACTAAAACCTTTTCGGTTGAGCATTGAGCTCAATCGTAAAAATGGTAATACATACATGCTTGAAACTTGGTGTGATTATAGAACTATTACTGAATTAAAACAAAAAATAAAAAAATTGCCCAAGTCTGAGTCATACTCTCGCTAAGGAATCTGAACTAAATGACAAAAAAAGCATATTTTGTTTGTAATGTGAATAAGTATCATTGTCATTATATAATGTAGTTGTGTCTAGAGATGTGGTGGTACGGAACCCTCGGAGTGCTAGTTCGGCTCGAACTTAATCGGTTTTCTATTGCACCTAAAATCTGCCCATGGAGTACATTATTTTAGCTAAAGGACCACCTCTCTAGCTCTTACCGTTTTGAGGGGCAGTTCATCATCTCCATGAACGGCTGAATGGATTTCTTTCAAAGATAACTAAGAACCTTTTTAATTAATCTAGCTTTCATATAAAAATAGTGCATTGAATACGGTCCACCTGTTCAGGAATCGCGATGATATTCACACTCCTTTATTCACACTACTTTGACACTCCTTTCAATTAGACTGATGTTTTTTTTTTGTATGTTTGTTACGCGATATCTCCGCCGATTGTGAACCGATTTTCAATTTTTTTTAGAGGGGGTACCATTGTCACCAAGTGATGATGGGATCCCAGGGAAATCGAGGGCAACCCTCAAATTTTATAGGCACGTTTTTTTTGCTTCAAAGGTAAGCAAAGGATTTCATATTCCAACACCGCTCATCGAAAATCGGAATCGCCCTTATTCAGGGTAGGATTGAGCCCCATGGTGGGGACGTATATGAGCTGATATGATGCATCGGAAAACGTAGCGTACGCCACTCGGTGGACCGATAACCTGGTGAAGGTCGCGGAAAGCCGCTGAATGCAGGCAGCGCAGATACGGTCATCGTGGAAATGCTTGGGGGAGGCCTTTGTCCAGATATTGATATTGAGACTCGATATTGACGATGCGTAATTAATTATTGTCTTTTAAATTTTAATCTTTTTGCTCTTAATTCTGTTTGATTGCATGCCTTCACGGGTAGAACATATGTTCTTGAGTTTAGTTAATAAAATCGAATATATCGCTAAACTTAAGCGGCAGTTGGTGAGGAACAAAGCTAGTAAAACAGATGGCTGTTTGGCAGTAAAGTTCTCGAGTAGCGACCGGACACGAAAAGACCTAGCGTAGGAAGGCATCCCACTCAGTGTGTCGATGACCTGGTGGAGGTCGCAGGAAGGCGCTGGATGTGGACAGCGCATCGTTGTAGAAATCCCCTGGGGCGGGTGGAGGGTTGCGGGGGGGGGGGGGGAGCAGTACTGACTGAGTTTGGAAATTGGAATTAAAATGGCGGCGAAACCCTACACGTTTGACAACCAAATTGTAACCAATCTGTATCAATCTGGGTGACGAGGAGGTGAGGTCGCAATCTAGAGAGCGGCAGGGAGTGTCCATACTGTATTTTAGTACTATATATATACTTTGGTAGAACTAGACAACCTTTCCTCATCTGTCATCCACGAGTTGTACTTCATTCCTCCCACACGCGGCGTATTCAAACTTTGTCACGACACCAGGACTGATGTTAACTACAAAACCTGTCAAGTACTATTCCGTTTTGTGCAAGCACGTTGAGACTTAAGATTTTCGTTTCGGTTCAAGATAGGCCCTATTGTAGGAGCCCCAGCTTAGTAGACGGCTGCGACCCAGTACATTCAGTGAAGTTTGCAGATGTTGAAGTTAAAAGTTTTTCCTTATAGTAGTAGTAAGTTTATTTTGTATTTCCTATTTTTTCTGAAATTTTAGATTGTCGGAATTAAGGGAAGGGGATGCTTGATTTTTACCGACTTCAAAAAGGAGGGGGTACTAAGTTCGACTGTATATTTTTTTTAATGTATGTTCACCGATTTTTCCGTCAATTGTGGACCGATTTTCAAAATTCTTTTTTCATTCGAAAGAGTATACTCCCGAGGGGGTCCCATTGTCACCTAGTCAGGATCTGATGATGGGATCCCAGGGAAATCGAGAGCAACTCTCAAATTTCTCATTACGAAGGCACTTATTACGTGATTCATATGTTTTATAAAGCTATTAAAATACTTGCGTCTATTAGTCATAATCTCATGTTGATAAGCTGATGAAGGAAGGTACAACTCCTTAACGGTTAGGAGTTGGAGGAAAATTATTTCAATATTATACATAGATTATATACGTAGGTATGCATAGACATTCTTTCAGGTTATTCAGATGAGCTTATGATGGACGATTAACTCCATAACTTTCATGTTAAGGAGTTAAATCGTCCATCATCATCTGCTGAGATGATGATGGAAGCCACAGGACTTTGTATCTGTTAATGAAACACATGTATTATGATTTGATAATTCCTATTGGTGAGTAGGTGATTGGGTTTAACGTTGTAAGATAGATAGCATTATCACTAAAAATAAAGAAAATAAAAATAAAAGTTAAAAAAAAAACACTGCAATGCCATCGAATCTAAAATATTTGATACGTAAGTAATTGTGTGCTAGTACCGACCTCAACAAAAATTAAAAGCCCCTAATTTAATTCGTACCCACCTTTGATTTCGTCATTGTTGGTAAATGTTGTGTATTTAAGTATAATAATATTATTTCATACTTTTGAGTGAATTTCATTTTGAAGTCGGTATTTAGTTTTTTTAAACTTTTATTTTTTCGTAGTTTTTCTTTTATAGCTTAGCTGAACTGTGCAATTTAAAATTATAAAAAATAAATTTATATTTCCTATACCGAGCCCTATCTTAATGTATATCGCATGACGCACTTAAAAATATTTTTTTAAACTTTCTAATTTGTCCCCCAGAATTAATCAAAATTCGTTCATTTACGCTATAGATTAGGACATCCAATGCTAGTTATATAGTACCATATTTCAACTCTTTTCGTCCAGAGATTCGGAACAGACGGACTGACAGACAGACAGGCTCAGGAGAGATCATAAAAGAGTTCCTTTTTTTTGGATTTACGGAACCCTAAAAATGAAGACTACCAAGTTAAGCAGGTGACCAGAAATAATAACAAGTTGTTTTTTATTGTCCGCAGCCGGAGCGAGTCTGCACTGAACAGTCCGACGGAGGCCGACGTGTCTCTGGCAGCCTCCCTCACCGACCCCATGGAGGCACACACCCTGGAAGAAGCCAGGAGGACCATAAGGTACACCGTCATGTTCTTCACTGTCCACCAGTAGACTAAGCTAATAATGATGATTGCATCGATCCCTTATCAAGTTATCAATGAATAACATAGGTTCGTTGATTGATCTCGACGTCAAAGAGAAGAACAAGAACAGGTGGACGTACCTCTTTCGCTAAAACTATGCCGATATGTTTGCTAAAGTGTCGGTAGCTCAACGGTAGCGGCTCGATCCTCCTAAGCAGATGACCTGGGTTCGATTTAGGGGACGGTCAATTTACCAATGAGTTTTTCGAAAATTACGTATATTTGTTTACTGATTGCATACGGGAGAAGGAAAAAAATTGTGAGTGCTGCACATCTGAATCCAGAGGTTTAATTAACAGAGTAGCTTTATATCTAAATATTATATCATACCCCATGCAGCTGTCCTCTATCCCATGGATCAGCACAGTTATATGTGATACACGATGACAGAGAAAAAACTAAAGTTGTTCCTTTTCTCCTCATTTCAGGGACCTTCGGATGAAGTACCGCGCACAAGCGCACCAGCTGTTGACCTGGCGGCGCGCGCACCGAAACCAGGAGGAGGTTGTTTCCCGCCTGCAAAAGGAAAAGGCTGAACAGCTCAAGACCCTCTCCAGCCAGCTCCTGCTCTTCGAATCTCGCCTCGTCCGCAAGCAGAAGGAAATCTCCAACATGCTCGCCCTCAGAGAAACCATCATAATGAAGCAACAGAAAGTTATAGAGTCCTTACAAGCGAAACTACTCGACAACGGAATCGATACTTCTCAAACGATTCCAGATTTCCGAGATATGCTCCAGGATAGTCATATCACTGGAGAATTCGATTCACTCAACGATTCCGATTCAGCTGTTATAATGGAAGACATCGATTCGGATTGCAACTTATCTCACATACCGAGATTTAGATCGACTAATCCAGACAGCATCACTATAGTCCGGTCCATATCAGATGCTATGGATCCAAATTTGAAATACAGTATTGTTAGACGATCGAACGGTTTTTTGCGAAGACCTGAAGTATTAGAAACAGTCTACAGTGTGGAAGAAGAGGCTGATGGTGATTCTACTAAAGGGTTGAGCGCTCAAAATAGCACAGAAAAGGAATTAAAAGACGCCAATAAGACAGACGAAGAGAAATATAAAGAGACAAGTCTTTTAGCGCAAAGAAGAGATAACTTCAGAATGCGGAGCATTGTCGTGACGGCTGAAGTGAAAAGTATAGACAGCGATAAAGATCTCAAACCAAAAATCGGTAAAACCTGGTCATACAGTTACGTACCGAAGCGTATGATGCCACCCAACGATTCTGATGAAGAAGCAACTTCAAACCCTGAAAGCGATGAGGGCAACCCTGAACCCAAAAACCAAGTCGTTACTTATAACAGAGTGATGTCCAACCACAGAAACGTAACGAAACCGAAGGATGTGAAGTACAAACGGATAAACAAGGCGAAGTCAAAGAGTTTGGAGGAGTTACGGGGAAGACTAAAGAACTGGGTTGAGAAAGGCAGCAATAAATTCTCGAACATTCCACTCGAACATGCGCAGAGTTACGCTTAAACTCTCAACGAAACGATCTAAGTTCCTTTAATGAAGTTCGAGAATTGTTAGGAATTTTACCAAAACTTTTATTGAAGCAAACGCGAATTCTAATGCTTTAAATGTTGAAATTACTGTAATGTTGTGATCCGATATTTTAGAGTCGAATGTTAAAAAGTTTTCGTCACACCTTTTAAATGTAATTAATTATACTAATCAGTGCAAAAGCATCAGCTTTACTCAATAGAGGCAAAATGTTATTACTGTAAGTAACTATTCTTGATATTATAAGTCTATTGTAGATAGGTAATGTAATTATTCTCTGTACGTAGTATTGAAATACGACTGTGCAAGTAATATTAAAACACTAATAATTATTTAGGAACATTTTAAACGTTTCGTTTTTTTTTCAAGTTTTCTGTTGATGACCGAGTAGGCCTAAACTTGACCTAATTACCAACTTAAAAATATAACCTATTTTTGTGAAAAATTAATAATTACAATATAGTAATTAATATACTACAAACCAACAGAAAATTTTTAAAACCTGCTTTGAATGAATCTTAATCACTGCACGACTGATTTTAAATTTAGTTATACATTGTGAGCTAAGTGTAGGAAAATCTTGTAATTTGTGTGAGACTATAATTAAGTTTTAACACTGTGATGTCATTTTAATGGTCAATAAAAACGTAATTTCGTAAAACTTCCCAAAATTTAGGAACTATTGTAAAGTGTTTGCAGTATAAATAAGTGCCAATCTTGTCTGTCTACAGCTTGCAAATAATAGGTATAAATTAAAATTCCGAGTCTTAAAATATAAATATTAGACATATCATTAACAATAATTTACCTACTTTAAAATACCTGCTAAATTTGTAAAGTATTTACTGCTTGCAAAAATATTCGTTGTTAAATACTAACAAATATAAAGAAAATATTGATCTTAAAATGAAATAAATACATAAATTGAAAATGTCATTAATTATTTCTAGTTTTAGTATGAAATAAGGTATGCTAGTAAAATATTTTTGTAGATTCGCCCACGTTTAAGGTAGCCATATTATTCCAATTTCTGTGATTGTAACCTATTCCTAACATTAATGCGGGCAGCGCAGGGCCGATCCACAAAAATCATTTTCTTTGTCCAGCATTGGACGTCTTTCGGCTGATATGATGATGATGATGCATAAAATACCTTCTATAATAAACACAAATCTAGCTACGAGAAACAAACATGTGTAAACCCCTTAACTGATTTGAGAGAAACAACTAATTAAAACAGTGTAAGAAAAAAGCGAGCAGGTGCATAATGGCTTCTGTCGAATTAATGTGGTGTGCGAAGAGAAACTCGGCTAAACACTATTATCCATTTTATAATCGAATGATATCCTGGACGTCAGCCTGTACGAGATTAGAATGGCTCTCAAAAAGCTCAAAAATAATAAGGCACCGTGTGATGGTGGCATTACGGCTGAACTTCTGAAAGCAGGTGGAACACCGGACCTGAAAGCTCTTCAGAAGTTATTTGATTCCGTTATACTCGAGGAACAAACGTTTGAGGCATGGCACAGAAGTGTGGTCGTGCTTTTCTTCAAAAAGGGTGACAATACCCTGCTGAAGAACTACAGACCCGTCTCACTTCTGAGTTCTGAGCCATGTCTACAAGCTGTTTTCGAGAGTTATTACGAATCGTCTCGCACGCAGGTTTGACAACTTCCAGCCTCCCGAACAAGCCGGTTTTCGAAAAGGCTTTAGTACCATAGACCACATTTATACGCTGCCGAACGAAGACCAAAGAGTACAATCAGCCACTACGCTATGCTAATTAAAAAAAAAACTTTTACTCAAACACCATCAACTTTGCCTAAGGATATTTTTAGACTTTTTATACAAAAAATGTTTTTTGAAGAACAAAAAAAACATACTTAGGACATATGTAGGGTAGAAACTTTCGTGATATGCAAATGCTATAATTACCCTCTCGGTCCTTATAAATTAATTTAGATTTATGTTTTTTTTTGTGAAATTGTGCGGAAAATGAAAATTGTGTTTTTATGTTGTCATAGAAGGATGGCACAGATTGTATGAAATTGGTAGAACCCATGTTTATAAGAACTGAGAAAGTACTCGTAAATATAGCACTTGAAAGTTATTATACCCTGCCGTATTGCACATGTCCTAAGTAATTTTTAATAGCTTTCAAAAAAAAAACATGCTTTGCATGAAAAATTTGAAAATATCCCATGTTGAATCGCTTCACGTTCTTAAAAAGAAGACAGGAAATACATGATTTCAGGATTATTACAATAAAAAAATACATTTTTATCTTTTTTAGGTTCCGTACAAAAAAAAACAAAACGGAACCTTAAAGGATCACTCGTGTGTCTGTCAGTCCGTCCGTCTGTCCAAGCCCTCTTGCTCCGAATCTACTGGACCAAATCAGGTGAAATTTGATAGGATAGTGTAATCCTATGACCCAAACACAGGTGTGCAAAGTAAATACATTTTTTTTAAAATAAGGGTTATTTTCGGGGGACAAATTAGGAAATTTAAAAAAAAGTTTTGGAAACCTTATTGTGTCATATATCAAATGAAAGGGCTCGTTATAGGGATCTTAAATATATTTTTGTTTAAATTGTAAAATAAAGAGTTTTGATTTTATTCATGAAAGAAGACGAAAATTGACCATTTCCCCCCCCCCCCCCCCCCCCTGTTCTCCGAAACTACTGAGCCTAAAATTATGAAAAAAATAAAAAATATACTTTATGGCTTGAAGATTACAGGAAAACCTATAAGAATTCTATCAATTGAAAAAAAAGTGGTAGACTCAATGTAATACGTTCACCTGCGGAATAAAGTTCTACTCATAATAGAAAATCGCACTCACCTTATGGGATCTGGCAGAATACCAGCGTTGTGGAACATCGT
Source organism: Coleophora flavipennella (assembly GCA_947284805.1). Taxonomy (NCBI): domain Eukaryota; kingdom Metazoa; phylum Arthropoda; class Insecta; order Lepidoptera; family Coleophoridae; genus Coleophora; species Coleophora flavipennella. The sequence goes on from OX369298.1 coordinate 8,316,223, forward strand.
AATCCACAACATATGCTGAGTCAGATCCTTTTCGCTGAGCCTGCACAGCTCACCTGGCTATAATTATTTAATTTTCTATCTTTTACACACTTTCCTTAGTATGGTGAAATTTAAATATTTTATTTATCTGTTGCGAGTTGTGTTGGTTCGTGAATAAAGCATTTCTATTCTATTCTATTCTATTCTATTCTATTCTATTCTATTCTAAAATAGTTTATAGGTGTTCTATATACAGGATTCATTTCGGAAAGTGTGTCCTGGAGCTTCACGACCTCATTCCCTCTCTTCATTTCATCATCGAACGACTAAGTGCGGAGGGCGATTCCCTTTGTCTTTGATGTTCCACCTTTATGTACAAAGCGTTTTGCTTTTTCGTTCATTATGCGAACGGGCAAATTCCCTGCCGACGTCTGTATTCCCCGATTCGTATAATTTAGGAATCTTCAAAACGAGAGTGAATAAGCACTTTTTGAGCTTGCGTGTTACATCCTCGGCTTCATCGGCACTTACCATCAGGTGAGGTGCAGCTAAACGCACTAAAATTTTCATTTTAAAAAAGAAGTTTACTAAAACACCACTAGATTGCGCTAGTAGTAGTTAACTGTATCGAGTACTGCTCTCACTTGTGGGACGGATCGGCTCTTTACCAGCTATATGCCTTGAATTCTATCGACCGACGCGCTAGGAGATTAATTGGCGACGAGGAACTTGTATCAAACAGGCTCTAAAGCCTGAGAATCTCCACAAAGTCGCCTGTCTATCGGTGTTCTACAGGATTCATTTTGGAGAGTGTGTCCTGGAGCTTCACGACCTCATTCCCCCTCTCTATTTCATCATCGGACGACCAGGTGCGAAGGGCGGTTCCACCCCTTTGTCGACAATGTTCCTTGTTCGAGAGTCATTACGAATCGTCTCGCACGCAGGTTTGACGACTTCCAGCCTCCCGAACAAGCTGGTTTCCGAAAAGGCTTTGGTACTGCGGCAATACTAATAATATAATCATACAGAAGACCGAAGAGTACAATCAGCTACTATGCTTGGCGTTTGTGGGCTATTAGAAAGCCTTTGACTCAGTCGAAACCTGGGCTGAGCTACAGTCTCTCCAGCGATGCCAAATTGACCATCGATACATCGAGGTGTTGAAGTGTCTGTATGAAAACGCCACCATGTCGGTTTGCCTCCAGGATCACAACTCGAAACCTATCCAGTTGCAGCGAGGGGTGAGACAGTAAGACGTTATATCTCCGAAACTGTTCACCGCCGCCCTCCTGAATTTGTTTTTAAGCTTCTGGACTGGGGTGGACTCGGCATCAATATCAACGGCGAGTACATAACCCACCTCCGATTCGCTAACGATATCGTGGTCACGGCTGAGACTATGGAAGACCTAAGCACAATGCTCGATGGCCTCAGTAACGTCTCTCAACAAGTGGGTCTTAAAATGAACATGGACAAGACGAATATAATGTTAAATTTCCGTGTCGCACCCACCCCTCTAAAGGTTGGAGACTCTACACTGGAAGTTGTTGACGAATATGTATACCTGGGAGAAACAGTCCAGATAGGTAGGTCCAACTTCAAGAAAGAGATCGATCGACGAATCCAACTCGGCTGGGCAGCGTTCGGGAAGCTTCGAAATATCTTCACGTCCCAAATACCGCAGTGTCTCAAGACTAAGGTCTTTGACTAGTGTGTGTTGCCAGTGATGACTTACGGAACTGAGACATGGTCGCTTACTATGGGCCTCATAAAAAGGCTCAAGATCACCCAAAGGGCAATGGAGCATTCTATGCTCGGAGTTTCTCTGCGTGATAGAATCAGAAACGAGGAGATCCGCAGGAGAACTAAAGTAACCGACATAGCTCACAGAATCGCTAAACTGAAGTGGCAGTGGGCAGGGCACATAGCTCGTAGAACAGATGGCCGATGGGGCAGTAAAGTTCTTGAATGGCGACCGCGCACCGGAAAACGTAACGCAGGCAGGCCTACCACGCGGTGGACCGACGACCTGGTGAAGATCGCGGGAAGCCGATGGAAATCCTTGGGGGAGGCCTTTGTCCAACAGTGGACGTCCTTCTATTGATATGATGGATGATGTATTCGGGGTCGCTTTTTTGCTGAAAAGCATTAAATGATAGAACTGTTCATAATACTGGAAAACTTGACTCAAGGAACCCATACAACATAGGAGAAAAAAAAAGTATTAAACTTAGCATACTAATTAAGTTATCAAATCAACTCGAGAACCAATCAAGGGTGCATTGTTCGAGTCATAAGAGCGTATTTACAAAATGGTTTCCCATACAAACTTAAAATTACTTTTAGGGTACCTCAGAAGAAAAAAAGGAAACCCTATAGGATCACTTGTTTGTCTGTCTGTCCGTCCGTCTGTCACAGGCAATTTGCGCGGAAACTACTGGACAGATTTTAAGTTGAAATTTGGCACATTTATGTAAATCAGTGACCCAAAGACTAGACGTGTAACTTATATAAATGAGTTTTAAACATGGGGGCCACTTTTGGGGGGTAACTTAGAAAATTAAAAAAATTATTTTTTCAAAACATATTGTTTAATATATAAAATGAAATAACTTGTTTTAAGAAATTTAAATATTATTTTCAAATATATTTAGAGTTAAATAGTTTTGAAATTATTTAAGAAAATAGGTGAAAATTAAGCACCTTATCTCCGAAACTACTAGGCCTAAAATTTTGAAAAAATCACAGTATATGAGCTTAAATTCTTTGATTACAGGAAAATCTATAAGAAGATCTAAAGTCCTTCCGTTCCCAACGAAAAAATGAAATTTCTATAGTCCAAAACATGTAGACCCCTATTTACCTAGAGCAAAGTATGTACTGAGAGGTCTTATTCTGTTGGTAATCAAATTTTTGGTGCGGAACCCTGTTTGTGTGACCCCGAGTCGCACTTAGCCGGTTTTTTGAAAATGGATGGGCATGAAAGAAACTAATGAACATTTACACAAAAAAACTTGTGTTGTCACTTATAATTAATAATAGTGATTTAAGGTTTTCATAGTAATCTTAAAATCCGCTAATCTATTTTAAAATAAAGTATAAATCGAAAATGTTATCTATCCAGAAACGAGAATTTGGTGACTTGTTTATGAGTATAAAGTTTCATCACAATCGGCCCATCCACTTTCAAGAAGTGGTAATTTTAAGTTTGTGCTGGAAGACGTTTTTTTTTTAAATACGCTCTTAAAGTTCATACAAAAAAAAACATGGAAAAAAGTACTTTCAGGTACCTGAGTCCGAATTTGCCAATTTTTGGGTATTTTTTTCAATTTTCCTTTCGCTACAAACTTTATTCGGGCTATTACGAACATTTAAGACATCAACGCGAGCGACAGAAAAATGCAGTCTTTTATTTACTTCCAACTCACATTTGGCAGGTTTTTTTATTATATTTGTTGTTTTACTATACTATTTATAATCACACAAAGATTCACGCTCGTATGTATAACTGTTTTATCATCATCATCATCATACCAGCCGAAGGAAGTCCACTGCTGGACATAGGCCTCCCCCAAGGAACTGTTTAACTGTTTTATAATCCCCATAATTACACAATCTGAAAATTTCAGCCAGCTACTTACTACTACGGTAGGAACGGTACTATCGCCCTAATTCAGGGTAGGCTCGAGCCCCTCGGTGGGGACGTATATGACCTAATATTATCATCACCTACTACGGTTCCAAAGATACAGACAGACAGATGGACAGCGTAGTTAATAGGATCCCGTCACCTAGTACGGAACCCTAAAATAGGCAAGTCGGTCCAGCCGTCCTCTAGTGATGCGCTTACCAACGAACAGCATTTATTTTTATTTACATAGATTAGTGAGTCACCAGGTGAGATGTTGACAAGGGTTTACCAATTGTGAATAAAAAAAAAAAGTGGCTAATATAAACCAAGTAGTTTTCTGCTTCGATATACCTATATCCTGGCAAAATTGTTCTACCGCCTCCATCGCATCCATTAGCTTCACATCCGGAGGTCGCGGGTTCGATTTGCGGCGCAGTCAAACTTTGTAAGACTCGGTTTGGTTAGAGGAAGGGCATTTTCTAAAACCGCCTGGCTAGCTACCACCATCTTATCTAAGTCTTGTCGCCAAACATCAATGTTAACAGCATTGATGTGTTCTGGCTTGAGATAAGATAGCCAGTTTCCCAATGCGTTGGGAATCTTGGTAAGCCTGCTTCCATCTTCGGCAGCATCGTCACTTACCATCAGGTGAGATGGTGCGAAGGGCTTACAAATTGTGGATAAAAAAAACACCCTGTAACATAACTTCTTACACACTAAGGGTAATGGAAGGTTTTATTTCATCGTCGCGGCCATGACAGTCTCCTACAGAGGATTGATTGACTCAGTGGCGAATAGTGGCAGATAAACTATAAAAAGTTTATTGTTCAACTTTGTCAGTTTTTCTTATACAGGTTGTGACATAAATACAGCATATATTTTATGTGTAAATGTGTAAAGTTCTATAGTGGTTTCTTAAATCATAGCTACGTACGGGACTTCGAATTGAAATATTTATCTTAAATAATAGTAATAAATAAATAAATATTCTTGGACAATTAATCACACAAGGTAATCTGGCCCCAAAGTAGGATTCCCTGTGTTATGGGTTACCAGAGACTGATATACATACTTTTATACGTTTAAATACATACATATATAGATATAATTTAAAACCCAGACACAGAGCAAACAAATCTGCTCATCACACAAATGCTTGCCCTGGGTGGGGATCGAACCCACGACTCTCGGATTAGTAGTCAAGGGCACTAACCACTGAGCCACAGAGTCAGTCAATAATTAATAAACTCTTTATTCTATCAGACAAATTTAGTCTATTGTTGTTATCACACCTCAAAAAAAGAGACGTGCGGCACTCGGGGACTGCCGCGGTAAAGCTATTATTGCATAGCATTATTTATATATATTTATTCTTTATTGCACACAAATATTTACATGAAAAACAATTAGAAAGGACATATACAAAGGTGGAATTATCTCTTTATGAGATCTCTTCCAGCCAACCTTACCGGGTGTTATGATAATTCAAAGGACGGGGGGCAAACCTATGTGTACCTAAAATTATACTAAATAAAATACTAATATAATATAATATAAACTAACCTGATCTATTCACATAAATAATACATACCGATAGTAAATTAATTAATATTACTAAAATAAATATATACAAATAAACTTACACGTTTTGTAGGGAAAGAAGATGCTCTTTAAGTTTGATTTTGAAAGAGTTAACAGAGGGGCAGTCGCGAATGTTGGCGGGTAATTTATTCCAGAGGTTCGCAGCTTCAACAGTGAACGAATTGGAGAAGAATTTGGTATTGCAGCGGGGAACTACTAGAGTTTTGATGACGCATAAACGTCTGGGTGGGGAAGGCAAGGGTAGTAGGTGGAATCGGGAACGGAGATATTCAGGACAGGAAGGATTTTTAAGGATTTTGTACATGAGTGTGAGGATGTGTAGATTACGACGCTGACGAACAGGGAGCCACTTAAGCCGAGCGCGATATTCAGAAATATGGTCGAACTTTCGCAAGCCGAACACAAACCTAATGGCGAGATTTTGTAAGCGCTCGAGCTTATTAAGGAGCTCGTCAGTGGCGTATAAATAAAATACATCCGCATAATCGAGCAGCGGTAACAGAAGAGTTTGGGCGAGCATAACTTTTGTTTTATGAGGCAAAAAGAACTGGAGTCGCTTAAGGGAGTGGTAAGAAAAATGCATACGCCTGCTGACGTCATTGATGTGAGAGGACCACGACAGGTTGGAGTCCATGATAAGACCCAAATTCCGGGTCTTCTCAGTGAACGGTATCGCAACGCCATCGTAGCATATTGAGGGTAAGCACTGATCCAAGCCACCCCTCAAGCGACTGCTACCGATAATGATAGACTGCGATTTGGAAGGGTTGATCACGAGACCGAAAGATTGAGCCCATTTCTGTACCGCTGCTAGATCAGCATTGATGGAGTTGATGGCGACTGAGGCCTCGGAAACAGGGAAGTGGGCATAAATTTGCAGATCATCGGCATAAAGATGAAACTGGCTAGTGAGCACTTTAGTGATCTGGTTGATAAACATCGAAAAAAGAAGAGGCGATAGAACTCCACCCTGAGGTACACCAGCTGATAGCTCGCACCAATCCGACAGCGATTCGTCTGTTTTTACACATTGGCGCCGTCCTTGGAGGTAGGAGTCAAACCAGGGAATAATTAAGTCAGGGATATGGGAGGATCTGAGGATACCTAGGAGAATATCAAAGTCTACCGAGTTAAATGCATTGCTGAAATCAAGTAGAGTTACCAGCGTAAGTTTTTTATTATCCATTGCGTAACGGATGTCATCAGTGACGTTCAGCAATGCACTAACCGTACTATGATGGGGACGAAAACCGGACTTAAAAATGTTGTTAAAGGTCATTCCTACAAAGATATTTGTAAAGCTGGTGGTGCATACAACCTTCTAGCACCTTGGATAGGGTGGGAAGAATGGAGATAGGACGATACTGGGAAAACGAACTGGGGTTGGGTTTTTTAGGAAGAGGGATAACATGAGATTTTATCAACTTATGCAATTATAATTATTTATTTATTTTTTATTTATGCAGTATTTACCGCTACCATATAGTCCTTGGGGCGCGGGATGTTTATGTAATAATAAATTAACACTAAGAAAGTTCATCATCATCATCATCATCCGCCATCATCATCCGCCATCATCAATCGCCATCATCAATCTCCATCATCAATCGCTATCATCAATCGCCATCGCCATCACCATCGCCATCATCATGATGGATAGATAGATGGCACTGTAAGTTTTTTTTTTTTTTTTTTTTTCGGTGTGTCAGGTTTTATTTTTGTTACGAAATTTCTTGATTCGGTCCCCTTAAAGCCCGCGATAAAAGCTATACAATAGCTTAATAACATTGTACATATTAACATTTATTGTTCAGTATATTAACCCAATGCTTCATTCCCATACCCATTCATACTTATCGGAAAACACTTTCAGGATGCCGCTGTTGCTGTTTCTCACTCTTGACAGTAGCGGCGCTATTTTTTTTTTGCGTATTATAGCAAGAAAGCCGTCTGTTTGAGTCTCGAACACAGCAGACGCAATGCAAAAGCGAGGCAACCCCGGCAGCATCTTGAATATGTTATTGTATTGGATCCGCGGGGCATTAAGCGATTTCTGAGTGTACCTAGTCCAAGAATAAAAACTTATCTAAATATTAGAGTGCAACGGTTTTCAGTTGCTTTAAAGAAAATGTATTATGTTCTGTGCTACTAACGGTGTAACATTCTTGCTGACTTTTCTATTTAAACTTGCCAAGTAACCAAGTTATACCATTTTAGTAGCACAGAACATAACAAATTTTCTTTTAAGCCACTGAAAACCATTGTACGTTCTCTATTATTTGGAGAACTTTAAGATACATATTTCAGTTTGAAGTCCCGTAGCTATGATTTAAGAAACCACTTGAACTATGAACTTGGTGGGTTGATCGGGGCTAACGTGCCTACGGGGTTATGGTGCCGTTTTTATTTTACAAATCTAATGTTGAAAATTACAATTTGCGCCATCTTCAGAACAATGCAAGAACTATCTATTCATATAATCCCGCCCTTGTAATAGCGCCAAGTGTCACTGTTTTACCGATACTAAACTAAATCACTAAATTTGCCTCAAGTAGTTACAATTACCCCGATAAAGAATTTAGTGTTTGAAATCTTATTTTGGACCTTATTTTAAGGATTAGAAGGTATGAAATTTATTGGTTTTATCATCCAAACTAACTTTTATGTAGTTATTTTATAAAAATAAAGTCCAACCGTACCAAAGTACCGGTACCGGGGCTATTGTAATTAGAAGATCCTACAGCCATATTTTTCAGCTAACATTGTAAAACTAAAGCCTTTTTGGTTTATTTTACACTTGGAGGTGAAGTTAATTAAACAATCGATGTAACCACGCAAGTATTTATTAAAAATATGATTCTTATAGTACTTTTTTGGCCTTTCAATTTGACACATGTTAATTTTAGGTTACAATAACCCTGGTCGACTTTACCATTTAGATTTATGTAAAATATTTGTATTCAACTTGGCTCCCTTTCACATTTATGTTTTGTTCGAATATCATTAATTTTTATGAAGTAATAATGTTTATTTTCTCTCTTTATTCTAGTAATAGAAGACTGATCGACTAAGGCCCGATCGCCCTAATACAGGGTAGGTCGAGCCCCTCGGTGGGGACGATTATAAACTGGATTATTCAAGTAATAGACATACAAAATATATATTTTTATATATAATGCATGACCGTCATGTTACGTATTGCGAGATAGAGGCGACTCTAAGCATATGTATGACAAGCATTAATAAGATTTTGCATGAAGATTTAGCTGCAAAAAAAACTCCGGGAGTGCCGACACTTGAACAACTAGGGCATGTATCCAGAGACGTTAAAGGTGTTAGGGCTTGTACCCAGAGACATTAAAGGTGTCGGTTACGATAACAGTGTCGCGAGTTCAATGGTTTTTCCCATCCCAGAAAATGCCCAACGCGCCTAAAGAAGTTTTCGCTTCAAAAATTTGTTAGCGTTGAATCCCGCACAACTAAACTGAGGATCAAAAAGAGACCCGCGTCGATTGGTGCAAGAATTTAACGATATTGACTCAAAAGCTGTTTATAATATCTACACAGGTGACGAATCCTGGATCTATGCGTATGATCCAAAAACTAAACAACAATCAACAGTGTAGGCACAGATTACTAATTAGGTGTAGGTGTTTCAAAATGAGCTGAACCCTTAGAAAGTAACTCGTGCAAAAAGAACCTTGAAGCAAAATGCAAGCAAGGTGGCCTGCTTTTTTGGTCAATACAATAATTAATATGGTCATATCACAGCCATTAATACGGCCATGTGCCTACAGTGCCACTAGAGAATCGTAATACGGTTAATATATAAAATTAATATAAAAAACGTAAAAACAACCAGCGACGCAGAATCATTCCTCACCATGACAACGCCAGCAGAGCTGTCATACATCACGCGAAACAACTCGATTTTTGGATTCTAAATGTAAAGAATGAATTACGTGGTCAACGATTTTCGACCCGTGAAGATGCCGTCGACGCGATCAAACAGCACGTTTTGTAGATACCTCAGTCAGAGTTAAAAAGTGTTTTAAAAATTACTTTTAACGTATGCAAAAGTGCATCGATCATCAAGGAGAATAATTTGAAAAACAATAAAACCGTATTTAGTCATACAAGTTTGTTTATTTTTTCTATTCCAGATAAAAAAGCAGCCTACATATGAAATCTAAAATCAAAAACACATTGGTACGTGGCAGGATTCAAACCACGACCTCCCGGACTACTAGCCCTTGCGCCACCGACTTTGTACAGAGTTCAATAATTATTTTTTTTGAATTTAGTATATGTGTTCCGTAGGGGGAGTTGTTCAGTTTTATAAGTAGAGCTTAACGGCTTGCACTCTAATAAAAAAACCATCCTGTAGTTAGAAAGATATATTATCCTACTATAATATTATAAATGTGAAAGTTTGTATGTATAGATGTACGTATGCATGTTTGTTACTCTTTCACGCTTCAACCACTGGACGGATTGGGATGAAACTTGGCACACATATAGGTTAGGTACTGGAATATGACATACTAGGCTACTTTTTACCCCGGGAAAACGTCTTATTTCGATGGGAAAATCCCAAAAGCCGATGGTCACAGTCATCATATAATTATTTTATTTTCATATAGTCATTATTTAATTGATCAAAATGATTAGCTCAACGAGCCTTCTGGGAAAAATGATTTTGATAGAACTAAGATCTCCATCACAAACAAGTCCGAGACAAATTCACTTTAAATTGAAAACTTTTCTTTAGAAACGCTTCCACCTTACGCTTATCTTAAAAATGTAGTTAAAATTATTGCTTGAATGCAATACGTACGATCTTCATGGCATGAATAATTAAATTTGAAAGTTGAAATTTTAGTGGTTTCGTCGAAATGAATTTCATTTCATTTGTGATTTTATACATTTTAGGTAAGTAAGGTCAATTACTTTTTAAACAATTTCATCATATATTAAGTGTAGAGTAATCACTTGTCACACACGACATAATTCCTCTCTGTAATTTGGAAATATCCGTTATTGCAAATAAATTAGGTAGGTATAAATTGCTATAAAAAAATATGTTAATAAGGTATCTATGTAAAAAGGTGTACTAAAGTGATTTCTAAATTTACAGGTCCCGAAATATCATTAGCACGAACTTATCTCGTCATCAACTTAGATGCGCTCAAGCATCAAGAACTCAGCCCCCAGGGCAGGGCGCGGCGACAAGCTGAAAACAAAATCAGTATTCGCAAACCAAAGGAATTTCTCAAAACAGCTGTCAACATCCTTCAAATGTACGATGACGATCAACTCGATGTCATTTTCAATTCATTCAAAAACGAATTGGCTGACTTAAACATAGATGATACAAATTTAAATAAAGCGAAAGAATTCGTTCATAACGAATTATCTCAAGTAAGCAAACCTGGAAAACAGATGAAAAACCTAATGGACGTTGTATCCCAAATGATAAACAAAGATAATAATCACGGTGTAAGTCCCTCATTGAGAACGAGACGAGATGCTCAAACAGTTAGAAGACTGTTAAACATTTATGGTGAGAAGATGAATAGAGCTTGGACGTTGCATGACAATATTTTTGATACAATCAAATCTGTGCTGCGTTTGGTAGCCAATTTTTTCTTGCCCAAAGACCTAACTAGGACTGATGAGTTAACTCCCGAACAAAAAGATGTACTAAGTCAACTTCTAAAAATATTTCAGGAGCAAAAAAACGACGAACAGACTACTGAAACATCTGACTGGAAAACAAATCTAGTTAATAAAATTAAAAACAAACTTGAAAATCAAAATGAAAATGAGACCAAAACTGACTGGAAAAACCTCTTATCGAAATTTTTAAACGATGAAAAAGAGAACGATTCAATTAAAATGTTGAAGGATTTAGTAAAGAAGTTTGGTAATTCAGACAACGTATGGGAACAACTACAGAACTTTGCTAAACAAAAACTAATGGATAAAGCTAAAGAAAAAGTTTTAGACAAAATCATACCAAGTGGACGTGAAAATGGAGTACATCTGTCATTTTTATAAGAAAGAAAATAAAACGTCATCAGATAACAGTTTTACTATGCAGATGTTTTTATTCTTAATGGCAACTGACATAATCCTAAAACTATTGTTTCACTGACGACATTTAGAGCCTAGAGTGTTAATTTTTGTGTACATACGAGTACATATACGCTACACTAAAAGTATCGGGCATGGAATATTTACATTGTTCCTGGCATAATAAAGCCTTTATAATCGAAAACTCCTTGGCTTTATTAATCGAATACTATTTATTTTTTTTAAAGAACGCGGTCTTGAACAAAGTATTGTCGAACTTGTAAAGCCTGTGTGAAAATAGAATTGACCCGAGACAATTCAAGAGTAATGATTTATTATTACTTTCGAAGTGGTTTAATAGAAAAAAGTGTGTTGATCGGATTCTTTCTGCATTTAGTGATGTAACACCATCTAAAATCACAATTTATAGTGAATTGAATTTCAACGTGGACGTGTCAAGCTCTGTGACGATCCCCGTCAAGGTCGTCCAAAAACTGCAATCGCCCAAGTTAACATTGATGCCGTGCGTAAGCTGATTGTCATGTGACGTATCGTGAAGTTAAGGCTTTAGACATTGGCATGAGTCAAATACAAATAATCTTGCATAAAACATTAGATGTAATAAAGTTGTTTTCCCGATGGATCCCGCATTTTCTCGTGAGAAACAGCGGCTCGCGTTACTTGGTGCGTCAGAACTCTCGAGAGATTGCACAGAGGATCTTCAAATGCTGTATACAGCGTCGTATCAGGTGACGAATCCTGAATATACTCATACGAACCCGAAACAAAAAACCAGTCACGAGTTTGGGTGTTCGAAAATTAAGTTTTTCGTTCTCGTAGCGTTGCAAAAAAAAAACAGTGGCCACGTTTGTCTCCAAAACAAGCCATGTTGCGACTATTCCTCTTGAAGGATAAAGAATGGTCAATGCAGATTGGTTGTTTTTGTTTGCCGCAGGTCGTCTCTGAACTCAGTAAAGAGAACTGCAACCGCCGCATCATCCTCTATCACGACAATGCGAGCTATCATACCGCCCACAGAACAATGAGTGCAAAGTTGATTTTTAACCGCGTGCTCAATTTTGATGACCGAGCAACCGAAGGAGTCTAAATTTGAATCACGAGCGCAGCGAGTGATTAAAAAATTAGAATCATCAGCGTTAGCGAGGGAATCAAAAGAGCACGAGGTGCAAAATCTTTGCACTCGAGTGCAACGCGTAACTTTTCATTCCACCTCAGCGAGGAAATTACTAAATGGAAAAAGAAACATTTGTGCATTACAAACAGTTCAGTCAATCCTGTTGGCGTCAAATTAACTCCCTCGTCGCTAGAATCAGTCATTTTAGGTTTTTCACTTGTTTTTAACCTAAGGTTTTAACAATATAACGTGAAAAGAAGATGGCGCGCGCAAAGCAAATAAAAAAAAAGTACACCAAGAAGGTTCCGAGTCTGAGTTTTTAACAAATTAAAAAAGGTTTTATGATAAATTCGGCACCACGGAGGTAAAAGTAAATAGGTATAATAATGTTTTGAATTCACGATGTTCTAAATTACATTTACTTTATCCTCTAGCGAATAAAAACGGCTTTTGCACTATGATATTTACCTTATCCTCTAGCGAATAAAAACGACTATTGCACTCAGATATCGAAGAGAAAAAATACAATTTCCGAGTTGGGGGGATGAAAAAGAGTTTTTGTAGCAAGAAAACATTGAACTACTAGACCATCCGCCGTACAGCCCTGACCTAAGCCCGAATGATTTTTATACTTTCCCCAAAATTAATAACAAATTACGTGGTTTACTAATTTCGTCACTTGAAGAAGCTGTAGACGCCTACAAAACGGCCATTTTGAATACCCCAACTTCGGAATGGAATGAACGCTTTACTAATTGGTTCCATCTAATGGAAAAACGTGTCAAGTTTCAAGGAGAATACTTCGAAAAACAATAAGTATCTTTTCCACTAATAATGTTGTATCACTTCCTTGATTCCCGAAATTTTCAGTGCCGCCCATGTAGACCTTTGTATTATTGATTTTTAAAGAAAAGTGACAGTTAATGCAAGTAAGTCTTTTAGATCAGATAGTGAATTCTCATCATGTTAGATATAATCACTTCTTGTTGCTTGATTATAATCAAATGCCACGGTAACATTTAATTGATTTCTTGAGTTGGCCATTCTTTTCACTGATAAAGTCAAAATGAATCACATTTGGTTTATACTTGCTTTTTGCTTTTTAGGTGAGTATATTGTGATAATCGTACTTTTCGAAAATTATAATAATAGGTCTATATTGAAATTGCCAATTCAGTAATTATTCAATTCCAATTTTAATGTATAAAAAATATTCTTGTTTTAATTATTGATCATAATATGATGACCTTATTTATGGGTTTTAATTAGTGTCCAGTGTGATGTCTTTCATGTTACGGTCCCCGGAGCTCCGTACCATTTATCGGAACAAAGACGTTTTCTTGGAGGTCAGATGGGGCAACATTTTTACTAGTTTTTTTCTCGAAATCTTATGCACAGTATCCCCACATATGATATTAGTAACGAAGAAACGGCTGCGATAACTATATAGCAATAAAATTAAAAAGATACATTTGTGCCTAAAAAAACCGATTTATTGAGGTGAAACAAAACAACTGTGCTCTCAAAATATCTGAATATAAGGCATTAATTTACCACCTTTTAATTCCTAATAGTGTTATGCTGTTTTTGGAATAAGTTTTGTTTTAATAACTATTTTTTTATATTTGTTTTTTTCTTTTAACTTTTACATCTCACCGGCAATTTCATGGGTATAAATCTATCATTTAGTAAATTTGGCAGTTTAAAGTTATAACAATGCTATATTTGATATTATTTTTTGTTGCTAGGTTCTAAATTATCATCAGCATTCGTTAGTCACGTAGATGGTCTAAAGCAACTAGAAAATCCAAATGAAAACGAGACCAAAACTGGCTGGAAAAACCTCTTAGCGACATTTTTAAACGATGCAAGAGAGAACGATTCGATTAAACTGTTGAAGGATATAGTAAAGAAGGATAATAACGATAAAGTTTGGGATCAGTTAAAGAAACTTAATAAAGAAAAGTAGAAAATGCTAAAAAAAAAGTAGAAAAATCGTACCCAGTGGACGTGGAAATGGGGCACATCTGTCATTTTTATAAAAATAAAATAAGATCATTAGATAACACTTTAACGATTTTTTTTATTTTATTATTTTGCACATACCTGCTGACATGTTAGAAAACAAAATAATTTTAGTCGAAGTGAGTGAGTGATAGTAAATCCAAAAGGGACATTTCGCTTGTTCAATTATATCTAAACGCTGCACTATGATATAACTTCCTCGAAGGCAATTGTTCTGATGAACTGCAGTATGAATTCCCTAGTGATATCTGGTCCCTGATGATACCACGGTCCACCCACTATTACAGCGGCTTCTAGCTTGGACGAGTGCCTAGCACTTTCAATATAAAGATGTGTTAGAAGCCTCAAATTTTGATTCAAATTCAGTGTGTAGTGTTATTATATTAGTAAATTCACTGTACACCTCGTTCATGTAGTTTTATATTTATGTCACCCACTTCCATCCACTCTTCTTTTCTTCTTATCGTGTGGCACAATTAACCGTGCTTATCCAAGGGATAGACGGCGGTTGCCTGGTGTTGCAATTAGCATCACCTGCGGTCACGTGTAGGGCATTTAGATTTACACCTACGGACGTGTGCAACGCGTTTCGAGTTTCGAAAAACTCATTGGTACATTGGCCGTCCGGATTTGAACCCGGGACCTCTGGTTAGGAGGACCGAGTCGTTACCGGTTGAGCCAACTTTTATTTTGGATGGGAATGAAGAACACCGGGTAGATTACTATTTAATACTTGTCATTACTTAACCTTCGTAGTAATTTGCAGAGAAAAATTAACTTTTCAACAACCTGTGCATAGGTACTTCATACTGTAACCGGAAGGTAGGTAAGTACGAACGCTGTATCACAATCACAGCCCACATAGTTTAGCGTACCTACCTATAGTTTTAACTGTCGAGAATGTAAGATACTATAGGGCTTGCCTTCAGATATATTTTTTCGACCTACATTTTTGTCGAAATTGTAAGTACATGTAGATAACTGTGATTAGCACAAGTTCTGTATAGGGTGACCTTTACCTAAATCTTGATAGCAAAGGATATGAATGTACCTACTCGTGATTACAAACAACTTTCCCAAAGAAACTATATGTCAAATATGAAAAAAAAAATTGGTCCTTTATACATTTTTGCCGTTTGATAACTTATTATTATGACATACAGTCAAGATTAAGAGGACCAAAAAATTTTTTTCTGATTGGACATAATATAGTCTCTTTGGGAAAGTTGTTTGTAATTAATTACGAGTACATTCATATCCTTTGTTATCAATATCTAATTAAAAGTCACCCTGTATACTGTCAAATACATTCAGGAATGTATGATTTCTTGCCTTTTCGAGATTTATTTTATTATTATAACCAAAATGTCAAATACATTCAGGAATGTATGATTTCTTGCCTTTTCGAGATTTATTATATTATTATAACCAAAATAACTATTTTAGCGCCTTCTTTTTAAATGAATTTCTCCTAACTAATATTATATATGTGAAATTGTTTTTGTGTGCATTTTTTTTTGTTTGTTAACTTTTTATGCTTCAACACCTTGACCAATCTTGATGTTTGGCATCGCTGTATATTTTTAATATCGAACTTGGCCCCATTTCACATTTATGTTTTGTTGCGATACATACATTCTTAGTCTCACTGAATCCATATCGAACTTAAGAATTATACCTACAGACTTAGACTAGGTTCTGTCTTGTCTACATACATAAACCTACCGAGATACAATAACCGCTCACAGGTGGCAACGCCAATTGAGACTTCATATTAACCCTCTTATAACTACTGCGGTTTTAAAACAAAATTTATCCAAAAAAAATAATTCATTAGATTTTTTTTTTTTTTTTTATTGCTACCTATTATATTTTTAGTAGCATATACGTTTCAAATACAAAACTTTGCCCATTTTTTTGTAAAAAGTGGGTTAATAGAACTGCCTCCGTGACGGCTCTCGGTAAGTCCATTCACCAGGAGGTTTCGGGTTCGATTCCTGGCGGAATAATGACGCTACCCATATCCCTCGGAATAATGACGCTACCCTGCTTACTAATATGGCAGGTAGCAGCTTACGTGTGGCACAACATAGATAGTTATTCGAAACGGGGTGACCGAGATAGACACAATCTCCGGAGTGCAAACTTGCTCACAGCCGTAACGCACAGGTTGGAGAAATCTGCGAGAACCATACATATTATGGGCCCCCAGGTGTATAACAAACTCTCTGTTGACATTAGGAATTCCTCTAGTTTTGACACTTTTAAAAGTAAGCTACAGAAATGGCTTGTCGAGCGGTCCTTTTACACATATAACGAATTTTTGACATACAAGGGCTAAATATAAAATGTTATTTTAGAATTGTTTAATAATGTTAAATGTTTCAAAATGTTTCAACTTTAATTATAATTTTACATAAATTTTATAAATGTGTTATTATAATAATGTGACTTGTAATATTAATTACCAATAAATATATGTCTATGTCTATGTCTATGTCTATGCCTTTGTGAGATAGTGTATCTAACAAAGTGAGTTCATTTTCGCATTTTCTAAGTTCTCCTGCTCAACACTTCGAGTTTGCTTCTTTACACGGAATTGGCAAAAAAGTTAACTGACAGTACTGACCAATGTGAATATAACAAACTAAAGTTTTTAAGAGTCGGGACTCCCATACATAGAAAAAAATTATAGCTTTGTATTGAACGCCTGTGAATAGTTATACCAATAGGATAAAATGAAAAATGCCTATCATACCTATCATATCCTCTTTGGTCATACGACGCTGCTGCCAACATGAGAAACTGATAAAGACTAGGATGAGGATGGGATGTCCGCGAAAGAATGGTTTCAATATCTATAAAAAGAGTAATGTGATACAAAATAATTTTGAAATTAATTATTTTTAAATAAAAAAAAACTAGGTAAAATTTAAGCGTTTTATTTATTACAAATAAACGCAAAAACTTGTTATATATTTTCATAGGAGGAAGTCCACATTTTAATTTTTATCCCCCGACGCAAAAAAATGTTATTAGTTTGAAGCTTTTGGCTATGTGTCTATCTGTCTGTCAGTGGCATCATAGTTCCCAAACGGATGAACCGATTTCGATGTTTTTTTTTTATTAATAGGCTGGGTTCAGCGAGGTGATTATGAATTTACATTACGAAAATTGGTTCTGACGTTCAAAGATCATTAGCTCTTTTCGTAGTTGGTGTAAAGATCTCAACCAGGATATACTTACAGGCTCTAACAAAATTGGTGTAGATCCCCTTAACTGAGGCTAAACATATATTTTTTATGAACATATACTGAAATCTTAAAAAAAATAACTTCATACAAATAGATCAGCTAGGACAGCTTGGAACACAAAACCTGCAAAAGTGTTACCACTAGTAATCGTCACAACAGTCCCCGTTTATTGGGTAAGTTATAAATGTGACGCGAAACGTAATGTAACATGTTCACTTACCTATTTATATTTTTACTTACATATTTTTTTTGTATCATGTTCTTTTTATCGATATTGAAACCATTCTCTGTCGCGGACATCCCATCTCCATCTTAGTCTTTATTAGTTTCTCATGCCAATATGAGAAACTAATAAAGACTAAGATGGGGCAGCGCCGTATGACCGAAAAGGATATAAGTATGTTAGCCATTTTTCATTTTATCCTATTGGTATATCTGTTCGCAGGCGTTCAATACAACGCTATAATTCGTTTCTATGCATAGGACTCCCGACTCTTAAAAACGCTAGTTTGTCATATTCTCTTTGATCACTTCCACTTTCGGTATCATCGTCACTCAGGTATCATATGAAGATGCCAAGGACCTCATAATTGTGGTTTTTGAAAATGAGATCAGCTTTCATACTGTGTTTATCTTATGTTTGTGAATTACCAGAATGTAAATTTAAAAAAACATTTTAAAAATACTTATAAGTTCTAAAGGCTATGAGACCGCAGACTATTTAAACGAAAATTACATTTGGAAAATTTACCCAACAACTAGTAATTCATAACTTTTTTTTTCATTTTTGGTTTCTTCTCCGGCTCCCAAAAGCGCGGAAAAGGCAAAGGTAACTATGACAATACAGCCTAGTCTATCGTATTTTAGTTTCCTTATTAGTTTTTTGATTTGTAATGCTAGTGCCCGTGCATTAAAAATCATCTCTGAAGTTCTTGACAGCATTTGCAGCAGCCTCATTCTGAGGTGGAACACCCAGTTGCTGGTGGGCGTCTATAAAACTGCACCCAGAGCAAGTTGGGTTCTCACGTCCTTCTTCGTTTTATTTCCTTGTTCTCCACATTGCTCACGTGCACTAGACGATTTTCTCCAAAATGCACCACTTCTTGAACAAAACCCTAGCAGAAAACAATGAAAAATCAACAAAATAAAACTACGAATGCGTCTACCACAAATCCCGCATCTTAACTTATTTTTTGAAGGTATTCAATTAGTTTTGCTTTTGTTTGTTTGCCCTTTTAAGGGCAGGCAAAGGCTTATTGGCCATACTGCTTTGTCGTCAGTGTATATTTTTTTTCAGTAGTATTAGTTTACTTCTTCAAAAGCTTTTCTTTCACAGTTTTCAGTATCATTATATTTTTTTCAATTGCACTATTTAACTAACTTAACCTACATACTCCAGCAAAATGATAGCACTTTTGCTGAAGCTTTGGCGGACTTCTTGTTGGAACTCGAAGCACAGCATACACACTTTTATTTCATTATCCTACACAATAAACACATAAATGGTACTTTGCTGATATCAATATTGTACATCAAAAACCACGAAATGTAATTTTTTGGTTAATAAAAGAAATTGACATTTTTTGAACGCTACCAATTCCCGCCAAAAAGTCCGAAAACTAAGGTTTTCAATTAGTTATGAAAAATTAACATTTATAAGAGTATGCTTAATGTGCATAAAAAATATATACATGAAAAAAATATATTTTTTTAAAATTTTATTGACAGCGTTACCATTTGTGTGCAGTTTTATAATTCCTCTATTCATTGCTATTTACATTTCACGAGCTCCATCGCCTGCAGCAGCGGTAGCATATTTTTTAAATTCCCCTCGGAGTAATTAAGGCCAGGAAATTTCTCCATTTTTCCTCGCAATTGACCATTCCAGCCATCTTTCCGGTTAATACCAAAATTATATTTACATAAATGTGCTAATTTATGCTACCACCTGAGTAATTTTACTTTGTCCTGCCTGCTTGAGTTCTGAGAAAAATATTTTATGACTGGAATACGACACTTATATTTTAGTGTTAATCAAGTCTTCTCTCTTATCGTGTGACACAATTAACCGTGCTATCCTAGGGATAGACGACGGCGGTGTCTGGTGTTGCACTTAGCATAACCGCGTTCACGTGTAGGGCATTTAGATTAACACCTACTTATGTGCACAACGCGACCTTCATACACATCTGGAATCAGATGTGCAGGTTTCCTTACGATGTTTTCCTTCAATCGGTAATATATGTACGTATAAGTTTCAAAAAACGTACTTGTACATTGGCCGTCCGGATTTGAACCCGGGACCTCTGGTTAAGAGCACCGAGTCGTTACCGATTGAGCCACCGATTGAGCTCAGGATGTTTGAACTTTTGTCATAATATGATGATGTTATGATATAAATATTATGATGTATGTATACCTTACACCAATTAAAAAAAAGCACAATGTAAACAAACTTAGTAGGGATTTGACAGTTTCAAATGTCAATTCCATAGTACTTTTGTTTACTTTTTGCTTTTTTTTATTGGTATATGGGATAGGCGTTATATCTATGTCAACATTAATAATTATACGTGTCATACAAAAAAATATTTACTTTCTTAAAAAAAATATCTCCAAAATGGCGCAGGAGATGTGTTGCAATTTTTCAACCGACTTCCAAAAAGGAGGAGGTTCGAAATTCGACTATATGTTTTTAAGCTATTGTATAGCTTTTATCGCGGGCTTTTATACCGAATCAAGCAATTTCGTAACGAAAATAAAACCTGACACCCCAAAAAAAAATAATATATTGAGTTCTAAAAAACTTACAGTGCCATCTATCTATCCATCATGATGATGATGATGATGACGATGACGGATGACGGATGACTGACGATGAAGATGACGAATGACGAATTACGGATGACGAATGACGGTGTAACGATCCATATGTATAAATAAATATCTATAGGTAATACAGTAAGTCTTGATAGACTAAAAGGAATCTGTCTATTGGGAAAAACATAACTAGTTTTGTTCGGTCGGGTGAGGATTAACCTCGAGTCGAGTGAATAGACAGTTATTGAAACAAATTAGCTCAGGGATTATTTCCGAGAAGCCAGACTGCCGCCTGTCGGTCGTCATTCGAACCACGCGGTGCGCAAGTTATAACAGATTGCCTTAGGTAATAAATGGCGCGAAAACCGAGGCTAAAGGGATAGAGGCGTCGCCCTGTCTGCGTCCGGACAGCGGCCGGCGCTCGCGCAGTTCGACCACGAGGTCGGATGTATGTGTGCGGCGGCCCGCGCGCTGCCGAGGCTGCGTCTGTGTGAAAGCTTTTAAAACCACGGACACGCGGACGCAGCGGCACTCAGTCGAACAGACCACCAGAGGAGGAGGACGTATCCGAAGAACAGCTGCCGCGCGCCCCGGGCAAGTGTCACGCCAAGTACTTATTAGTCGCGAATTAACTTAGGAATCTCACTTTATATTGTGAGTTTAGAATAGAATTTAGTGTGGCCGAAATCCTAGTTATTTGCCTTCGAAAGTTCAGGCTCCTACCTGGGATCAAGCCATAGTTTAGTGCAGTTAGGAAGTGAGGTACAGTGGGCAATCGAGCTGGGATCTAGGAATTGAAACAAGATGCCAGGTCGGTTGCTAGCTGAAGGTATCATCAGGTGACCAGGTTGGTAGTTCATGTTTTCAGGAAGGCTAGTTGATTTAATTCACGTGGATACGCAACCGTGACAACGAAACGTGGGTTTTTCAGCGCAATTGCCGAAAGCAAGCTGACAGGAGGGCTTGCCTGGCTAGCGACCCAAGTTTGGTTATGGCCGGAACATCCTGACTGTACCATCTTACGACCTACCGTCATGAGGACCACAGGTTGGACATGCGTTAGCGCACTCATGTACGGAGCCACCGTATTTGGGACAGGCCTTACCTATCCAAATCCCATCCAAACACACTGTTTAGGAGGTGCAGCGAAGCGGCAGACCTGGTCTGTCGTGGCAGCGGCATTTCTTATTCAGGGCAGGTACACTTTAGCCGTAGGGAACTAGGACACAAGTTAGCTTTAGGTACACACCACACCATGACACACTACACCTAATTTGGTTCTTCTCGAAGGCACGGTTGGTTTAGTACCCCGGGGGAAAGACGAATAAAGCCGCCACGAGTTGTAACTATTTGTTGAGACATGGACATCAAATAAAATTTAGCTCTCGAAATACTTAGCTATCTCGCTAGGATAGGGAAAACTAGGGCTGAGTTAGGGGGGGGGAAGCGATCTGTAGGAAATCTAGTTAATAAATCTAATACTAGGGAATAGCGAATTAGGTTTTAGAATAACGTTATTAGGAAGAAATGCGAGTCATATTATTGAATAAGTAGTAGGTAGGTCTAAGCGATGCCACGTTTTACTTTATCGAACTGCCTTCATTGCAAGTGCCACGCGGCATTATAAGTTTTAGGGTTCCGTGAACACGTGGTCCGCTCAGTTCACTAATCTCATTCGAGATAGTACGGCGCTATGCTGTCGCGGGAAGGCCTATGTCATACTTGAGATGGCTGTTTACCAAGCTCCATGCAATATGGGCTAGTTATGTAGTTTAGTGGTTCATAGATATGAACAACTCCTAATTTTACCAAATTTTAGCTAAATCTGTCCACACTTTTATGGGATAAATGTAATGGACTAACAAACAAACTATAGGCGTTCGAGCCTCGCCTATTTTGATACTAAAGTAATTTTAGATAGGTAGGTCCTATCTGTAGCTTGTCACAAGCATGCCTTGGCAGAATTTCACCCAAATCGGACCGAGCGTTTAGGAAACTATTGGGCAAGCAAACGAATAGTTGGGCGTTCGCGCCTTACTACTAGTGATTATAACAAGACCGATTATGATGTAGGTAGACGACCCATCCTAATGGTAACCGTAGCTAGGGTCAGTTGATATGCGCTAGATTTAGAAACTAAATCTATCCTACGGTTTTCGGATATTATGGGCAGTGTTCACGGTGTCCGGGTCCTGTCGGCTCCTATTGCGTCCTGAACTAGCGCCTCGACCAAACACTTGGCTTACACGCCTTCTCGCTTTGACCTAATTGTGATGCCGCGACTATGATTCGCGTGGGTCTCACAGTGGGTTGCGACTGTGTTGGTTCGTTGTTCTTCACGTTCAGCCAAACTATTAAACTGACATTACTTTCGCCCTTTATCAAGGGTTTACTACGTCTAAGGACAGTTCTTTAACACTATGTATTATTTTGGAGCCGGCGGCACGATGGATATCGTGTCCATTTCGCTTTAGTTATATAGACCGCAGGTCTTTATATCATTATATACAACTGTATGGCACAGTTCCAGGTCTAAGAACCATATTAGTAGATTAACTACTTATTTCACATTCCGTGGTGCTCTTCTCACAGGATGAGCGACATTCAAGGCGGAATATCTACTTTATTTTAGTACCTAGTGCTAATATGTATTCGCGATCAATCGCTGTTCGAAGGTATTAATCCTACCTGACGAATAGGGATGGACAAGCTATGGCTGTAAAGACTCAGCTATAGTTCACACTATACACGTATAATAAGGCGCCTCACAAGCGTTTTATATACACTAGCTTTGGGATTCGGGTGGAACACGGCATAGTACACTTTACATTGTCGTGTAGCTTAATTAAATTA
The DNA here is from genome assembly GCA_947284805.1 of Coleophora flavipennella. NCBI lineage: Eukaryota > Metazoa > Arthropoda > Insecta > Lepidoptera > Coleophoridae > Coleophora > Coleophora flavipennella. The sequence continues at coordinate 8,339,597 of OX369298.1, forward strand.
CACTTGAAGCGGGGTGGACTCTGATCGTGTACCTTAGTGGCCTGCCAGAGACAGTAGCTAGCGGGGCTCACGTAGTAGTAATTATCTGTTTAGAGCTAAAATCGCTCGTTCAATTACTTTGAGTTAGATGTACATTGTTTTAATCACCAAAATAATGCAGTACTGACGTCAGTCAAGTATTACGTTATTCCGAGCACTGGGGGCTAGCTACCCTTCCCAATTTGGGGGGGCCCAAAATAGGGACCAATCACAGTAGGGAAACTAGGGTTCCGCGCGAAATACTTCAAAATTACGGGTTAGACTACATCGTTCGTCCAAACACAACGTGATAGATTAATCTCTTAAAAATAACTTGTCATTCACCTTCAAAAAGACTCTGAGTTACTGCGATCACAATTTAGGGTTCTCTAGACGATCTGGCCAAACGTTTAATCGTATTTTAAAATGCAATAAAAATCAAGTATAGTTTACATACTTCTTATAGGTAGATAGCGGTAGGTTGTATGTTGTATGTACGTATGCGTATTATAGGTAGGTTTAGTTAGTTATATTTATATATTTATATTTATATATTTTAAATAGGCGGGGTGGGGTGTTACAACGGGTGACGGATGACTAATGACGATGACGATGATGACGATCGATGACGGATGACGGATGACTGACGATGACAAATGACGATTGACGGATGAAGAATGACGAATGACCGATGACGAATGACAAATGAAGGATGATGATGTTGATGATTAACTTTACATAAACATCCCGCGCCTCAAGGACTCTATGGTACCTACTGGTAAATACTGCATAAATAAAAAATAAATAAATAATTATAATTGCATAAGATGATAAATCATCGGGCAATAGAGCGTGCTATGCTCGGAGTTTCTCTGCGTGATCGAATCAGAAACGAGGAGATCCGCAGGAGAACTAAAGTAACCGACATAGCTCACAGAATCGCTAAACTGAAGTGGCAGTGGGCAGGGCACATAGCTCGTAGAACAGATGGCCGATGGGGTAGTAAAGTTCTCGAGTGGCGGCCGCGCACCGGAAAAAAAAGTAGCGTAGGAGGCCTTCCACGCGGTGGACCGACGACCTGGTGAAGATCGCGGGAAGCCGATGGATGCGGGCAGCGCAGGACCGGTCGTCGTGGAAATCCTTGGGGGAGGCCTTTGTCCAGCAGTGGGCGATTTTGGCTGATATGATGATGATGATGATGAAGATGATAAAAAATGCTATGCAATAGCTTTACCGCGGCAGTCCCCAAGTGCCACACGTCTTTTTTTGTGTTTGTTTTGTTACGCGATATCTTCGCAGACTGTGAACAGATTTTCATAATTCTTTTTTTCTTCAAAATTTGGTTGTTGGTCCCATATAGATTTTATCAAAATTGGTGTAGTACAATTTTTTTGATTTACAAAAGCCACTAGTAATATTGTAAAATTGTACTAAGTTGTTGCGATGAAAGCGTTTCCGATTATCATTATCAAGAACACATAGGTACGCTTCATTGTGGACTCTGTGGAATAAGTAAATAAATAGGGATGATGACACGATCTGAAATAAATTATGAACTCTTGATCACTAAATTATAATTATAAACTTCGAAAAACCTTACTTGTTTTGTTTTCCATCAAGTCTCGATTTTTAATTCACCAAAATCACAAAATGAGTAAGTACATAAATGACGCTGCAAAACTATGACGTCACGCCTAGGTATTTCAAACATTTTTAGAACAAAATGTCGCTTTTGGCAGATGATTAAAAGTAAATCAGATGACTAGCATTCGTCATCCCTATTGTACAGCCACGATGTGCAATGTGCATACTTTCTCACGAAGTGTTTACCGTCTGGCGAAGTCGGGCCTAAATAAATCAACAATAAAACCTTGCCCTATTCAGATTTTTCCGTGCATATAACCATGCTGTGCAGCAGGCCTTATTAAGACCTAGTTATTCCCAAAAATTTATTAATATCGTGAGAGCGATTTTTGAGAAAAAATATTAAAAGTAACGCACCAAGTTTCATCGAAATCGTAAGAGACATTTTTGAGTTAAAAAAACCGAATAAGTGCGAGTTAAACTCGCGTGGAAAGGGTTTCATACGTTGACTTTTTTTTATTAAAAAAATGAGTGCGTCTGGCTGCACCTCACCTGATGGTGAGTGCCGATGCTGCCGAGGATGTAACACGCAAGCTCAAATAGTGCATATTGTAGCAAAATTTGATTTAAAAAATTAAAGTTACCTAAAAAATCAATTGCTACATGATACGTAGCATATAAAAATTTTGAAAAGAAAAATAAAAATTAATATTCAGTGCGTGTGATTAAAGAACAGAGGTTATACAAAAGGGATCGAGATCGCTATGTATGAAAAAAATTGTAAAAAGTAAAAAAGAATTTTTACGTTATATATGATTTTTACATCAGTTTTATAACATATTTCTCTAACGCTGTTGTCAACCATGTGCGTACGGAGTTGAGGTTGCTTATAATACTTAAAAATAACAGAAGAAAATACTTAAAACACATATACAAATTTAAAAGTTCTGGGACCAACGAGGAAAATAACAAATATGAGTCGTACACAATTTATATAAGTTCTTTGGTCCAATCGGGAAATTTGCAATCGCAGGCAAGAAAAAATGGCGAGGCATTTGTAAAACAGTTGTCTCTGTTTTTTCCTTTACGTGTAAAGAGTCAAGACAATAACCACACTTTTACACTTTTTCAATGTTTTACGTTGTTATTTCTCTTAAGACTTCAATTTAAAACTATTTAGCAGGTTCTCTGTAGTACTTAAAAAGAAATATGTCCATATAAAAACTATGTGCAAATTTAAAAATTTTATTATAAACAATTCGTTTTCGAATTTTTTTTAGACGTTTTATACCTATTTTTGTTTTTTTTTTATGATCGAGTAAAGTATATACTATCGTGTAACATATTAGCACATTCCTCAGACAATATCCCTAAGTATGTCCAATATTTTTTGCAAGACCGATATTTAGGATATTTAGTAGTAATTACCCAAAAAAACTGATCTAACAAAAGGGTTTTTTCCGCTTCTCCACCGGTGCCTCGCCTTAAAGGTGTTACTTTATCTCCACAGTGGTTCACCAGCTTGAGCTCTGGGGTGTCCCTGATGGCACTGGTGCAGAAAGTTGGAATCTGAATCTTAGGCCACTAGATCGTAGTGTAGCAAAAATTAAATAAACTGGACTAAAATACCCTTAGGGAATTTGCCACATATGATACGTGGAATTTGAATCAAGGCCTAAAAGTGGAAATTAGAAAAGAAAAATATTTAGGGGTTATTCGGAATAAACATATATTGACAGGTAAAGAAGGAAAAAGGGTAAATTACAGTGTATATAAAAGGACTGAGTAGCGGCGGTGATGTTTAGTTGCACAAAATACCTTGTTTATCAATTTTTTTATAAATAATAAATTTAACCTCCTAATCACAACATTAGGTTTTAAAAATATTTAGTTCTTGTCCTACTACAATGTTGGTAGCTAGATCCCGATATAGCCCCCTTTAAAAATATAAACTTAAAATAATGAGAACGAGAATAAAATAAACAGAAAAACCAACATGGCCAAAATGGCCGGTATTACCCTAATAGTTATAATATTTTACAAAAAAAATACGGCCATGCGATATTTAAATTCAAACTAATTTTGCTAAACCTGATATTAATAAGTAAGAAAATTTAGAAGTAAAAAAGGTGGAAGTCTGAATGGCGGAGACAGCGGTCCGATAAAAAGCTGGTGAAAAGGAGTGACGGAAGAATTTGTTTTGGTACTTTCCTGGGGGTCTCTTGGTTTAGGCGGTCTGACTTCTGACTGGCTTCGAGGAACCACCACCAACCGTCTCGTTGCGGTGCGCCGCCAGGTACCACGGACGGATGCCGCTGGAGGCAGCCCCAAAAGAGTAACGGTCGGGTATTATGAGAGCCCTAAATGACAAACAATATACACTTAAAAGGAAGCCGAACAAAGCACTTAGGTAAGCAAGAAACAGGCTACTCACCGTTTACAACAAACACGGGCTTTAGTATAATTTAAAAAATTAAATACCAGAATAAAACACTATTTACCCGACTGCGCCAGAAGGAGGGTTATGTTTTTCGAGAGTATGTATGTATGTATGTATGTATGTATAATTGTTTGGCACGCTCTGCAGCCTGAACGGCTGGATGGATTTTAGCTTGAGACGTGTCGTTAGATTCTTATTTACTGTGAGAGTGACACTGGGTATATCAAAATAAAAAAAAACAAAATGGCGGATTTTTGGCGCAAAATTCAAATGTTTGACACGCTCTGCAGCCTGAACGGCTCGATTAATTATAGCTTGAGGGTTGTCGTTAGATACGTTTTTACTGTGAGAATGACACTGGGTATATCAAAATAAATAAAAACATAATGGCGGATTTTTGGCGCCAAATTCAAATGAACTCATTCAATAATAAAACTAAAAAAATGAATAAAATAAAAAACGGTAATTTAAAAAACTAAAAAACCCGCCTGCGTTTCTGTGTAATTTGGAAATGAAAAACCCTAAAACAAGAAAGTCGTCATACCCGATTGCACTTAACTTAAGAAAAATTGTAGCAGTCGGGACCCATTCTAGAAATGGATACATAGTGAATTGAGAGCACATACCTATATTACATTGCAGATTACTACTGACTAGACGGCTGACTTTCTAGAATGGGTCCCGACTGCTACAATTTTTCTTAAGTTAAGTGCAATCGGGTATGACGACTTTCTTGTTTTAGGGTTTTTCATTTCCAAATTACACAGAAACGCAGGCGGGTTTTTTAGTTTTTTAAATTACCGTTTTTTAAATAATTTAGGAACAATTCAACATCCAAAAGTAACAACTATACATCACCGCTTCATATTTTTTCCTCAACTTGTCAAAACAACCGAAAGAAACAATCCTACAATCGGAAATTTAAAAGAGTTTTTATTTTGGGACAAGAAGTATTTATGTCACAGTAGGTAGACCAAAAGCAACGTGCTCTAGGGTAAGGAGTGGTGCGATGCGGTGTGGTGTGGTGCGGCGCGGTGTAGTGTGGTACGGCGCTGCCCTAAAAATGTACAAAAGGAACGGAATTTTCACCACCACGTAGCAGAAAGATCAAACGATAAAAAGGATAAGCCAAAAACTTACCTCCAAAAAACGGCGAGGGAACCGGTAACTTAGTCTAGTCACATTTCGTGGTAAAATATAATAATATTTTTTGTGAACCAAAATGCAGTAGCAATGTCAATCTTGTCTCCAAAAAACAAACAACAACCTCTGTCACACCAAAATGTATCTAAATTTTAAAGACCATTCTATAAAAATAATATAGTCACAAACTATGAAGACGGAAATGGTTTTGGAGCAAAAAGTTTTGCTACAGTATTTACTCTCGTCTTGAAGATTCCTAAAGTATACGAATCGGGGAATAGAAGCGCCGGCAGGGAATTCCACTACTTTACCGTTCGCATTATGCACGAGACGCAAAACGCTTCATGCGTAAAGGTGGAACATTAACGACAAAGGGGTGAAATCGCCCTCCGCGCCTGGTCGTCCGATAATGAAATGGAGAGGGGTTTATGAGCTCGCGAAGCTCCAGGGCACACTCTCCGAAATGAATCCTGCAGAACACCAATAGACTGGCGACTATGCGGCGATGCTCGTGGCTTCGGAGCCTGTTTGATACAAGTTTCTCGTCGCCAATAAATCTCCGTCGCGTCGGTCGACAGAATCCAAGGCATCCAGCTGGAAACGAGCCGATCTGTCCATAAGTGAGAACAGTACTTCATACATGACCGAACTTGAGCTTGGTGTAATATTAGTAGCTGCTCTGGTGTGAATAAAGTCTCACCTTCGAGAGGATACCAAGCTTTTTGGCTGCCGTTTTTGCCTTAGATTCAATGTATCTCCCGAAATTCAGATCCGATGTTAAATCTATGCCAAGGAGCGCAAGATGGTTGGAGATTAATCTCGGAAAGTAGGAGTTAGGGTAAAAGGACTCCTTTTCGCAGTGAATAGATACGCCTGCGTTTTAGAGGCATTAAACCTAATAAGATTGGCATCGCCCCAGTTAGATACTCCCTTGAATGTTAGGTTCACGCGCTCAATCATGGCCTCTCTCTGAGATAGTACATCCGGACTCCTAGCTCGAGCACTAGACAAGTATATCTCCGCAGGCACAAATATTCCCGACCCCCGAGATGGCCATTGAGAAATTTTCTATGTAACTGTAAATACCACAGGCTTCTTATACTTTTTCCTGTTATCTACATGTGTTTTTTTTATTATTTGTGAACTAATACCAAATTTCAGCTTTCTAGGACTTCAGGAAGAACCCTAAGAATTTTGATAATCATCAGTGAGTCAGTGACGAAATCGGGGTTTTTAGATATCAACAAAATCTAAAGATTAAGAGCTATGCATTTGATTATATGTTTAATAAGTCTACTATTGACATCATATCCCAAGAATTTTGTTTTTCTGGTATAATCCAAACACAAGTTATGAGTGTTAAAAAAAACGACGAAGCGCATCGAGAAAAGGTATTAGTGCCCTTGCGCTTCGTTTGGCCCCCATTTATGAATTTACTTTCAGACAATTTATCATCATATCAGCTCATATACGTCCCCACCGAGGTGCTCGAGCCTACCCTGAATTAGGGCGATTGGGCCATAGTCGACCACGCGGGCCCAGTGCGGGATGGTCGACTTCACACACAACCTGCGAGTTTCTCCGCAGGCGTGTGCAGGTTTCCTCACGATGTTTTCCTTCACCGTAAGAGCGTCGGATAAACGTACATATGAAATATTAATTCGAAATCACATTGGTACGTGGCAGGATTCGAACCACTATCTCTCGGAGAGGAGGCGGCGACCCTAGCCGTTACGCCACCGACGCTCCGTTCTGACACATTATACACTGTTTTATTTCATCATCATATCAGTCGAAAAACGTCCACTGCTGGACAAAGGCCTCCCCAAGGATTTCCACGACGACCGGTCCTGCGCTGCCTGCATCTAGCGGCTTCCCGCAATCTTCACCAAGTCGTCGGTCCACCGCGTGAGAGGCCTGCCCACGCTACGTTTTCCGGTGCGAGGTTGCCACTCGAGAACTTTAGTACCCCAACGGCCATCTGTTCTACGGGCTATGTGCCCTGCCAACTACCATTTCAGTTAAGCAATTCTGTGAGCTATGTCGGTTACTTTAGTTCTCCTGCGTATCTCCTCTTTTCTGATTCGCTCGCGTAAGGAAATTTCGAGCATAGCTCGCTCCATTGCCCTTTGGGTGACCTTGAGCCTTCTTAGGAGGCCCATAGTAAGCGACCATGTCTCAGTTTCGTATGTCATCACTGGTAATACACACTGGTCAAAGCTCTTAGTCTTGAGACACTGCGGTATTTGTAACGTGAAGATATTGCGAAGCTTCCCGAACGCTGCCCGGGCGAGTTAGATTCGTCGATTGATCTATTTCTTAAGTTGGACCTACCTAGCTGGACTGTTTGTCCCAGGTGTACATATTCGTGAACAACTTCCAGTGTAGAGTGTCCAACCTTTAGAGGGGTGGGTGCGACACGGACATTTAATATTATTTACTTCTTTTTAAGACCCACTTGTTGAGAGACTTTACTGAAGCCATCGAGCATTGTGATTAAGTCTTCCATAGTCTCAGCCATGACCACGATATCGTCAGCGAATCGGTGGTGGGTTATGTATTCGCCGTTGATATTGATGCGGATTCCCCCTCCCCAGTCCAAAAGCTTGAAAACGTCTTCCAGGGTGGCGGTGAACAGTTTCGGAAATATAACGTCTCCTTGTCTCACCCCACGCTGCAACCTGATAGGTTTCGAGTTCTGGTCCTGGAGGCGAAGCGACATGGTGGCGTTTTCATACAGACACTTCAAAACCTCGATGTATCGATGGCCCATTTGGCACCACTGGAGAGACTGTAGCGCAGCCCAGGTTTCGACTGAATCAAAGTCTTTCTCATAGTTCACAAACACAAGTCATAGTGGCTGATTGTACTCTTCAGTCTTCTGAATAATCTGTCGCAGGAACCGGAAACCGGTTTGTTCGGGAGGCTGGAAGTCGCTGACAGGCAGACGTTTGGTCTTGTATAATTGTCCGTAGAACTTCTCAACCTCTTCCAGCAAATCAGTATTAGATGATATGATCCTGCCATACTCAGTCTTCAGCTTGGTCAGTTGGCTTTGTCCAACAGACGGATTTCTCGCGAACACTTTTGAGCCTTTGTTGTGCTCAATCGCCTCTTTAATACACTATGCATTATACTGGCGCAATTCGCAAGTCAGGGACTTGGAAATCTGAGGACGTCTTCAGAGGACTGCAAAACCAATCTGCGTCTTTCTTTCATGAGGTGCTTGTGAAGTCAAGGATTTTTTTAGTTCTGTTTGAACGGCGAGTTTTAAAAATCTTAGACCTGAACGTTTGGACAATTTCCACAAAACTGTCATTACGATCGTCCACATTCTCGCAGTCCTATAGGCATTTGAAGCGATTGTGTAACTCGAGCTGAAAGCTCTCGGGGGTTTTGGAGCTGGATGGGCAGTGGTCGGAGCGTAGACTTCATCAGTCGACATATTTCTAGCTTGGTCTTAAGATTCAAGTGCCTCTTACCATCCGGTGATCATTGAACATTTGCTTCCTTATCGACAAGATGAAGTCAATCTCGTTCTTCGTTACACAATTGGGATGCAACCATGTCCACTTCCGCTGTTTTGAGTTTTTAATGAAGGAGTTCGTCATAAAGAGGCTCTCCCTCTCCATAAAGTCGGCCAGTATCTTACCACGTGCATTTCTTACTCCGTATCCAAATTGCCCTACTATCAGCTTGCCATTTTTAGCTCACTAGTTTTGTTCAGTCACAGTAGTACATCAAAGTATACTGTATTGGAACGAAGTTCTTTATCGCGGTTTTTGTTTGTGTATGAAGACCTAATACTTTATACTTTAGTGTGATTTAGTGTTGTTTTATATTCGCATTAGTATATTTTTTGCCACGATTAGCTGCCCCTAATATCTGGTCACTCTAAGCCCGGGCCTAGTCGGCCCTATGGGAAATCCGCCTCTGCTGGGTTCTCAATTGGAGTTTGACGCAGATATCGGGTTACATACACACGAAAAAAAATTGAGAACCTCCTTTTTTGAAGTCGGTTAGAATATAAATTCGCAAACAGATTATTTACCTAAATATTAATTATATACAGAGTCAAACAATATACCCGTCGGGAAATCCCCCAAGTGTTGTTCACGTTGGGGTCACCAATGTAGGCACGATGTGTTCATACTGTTGTGTTGACGAAAGCAAAGGGAGATATCTCATGCCTGAGTTCCAGCCGTGGACCAACTGCGGAGGGTTGGCAGTTGTATACATATGTGCTTATTAGTAGTGAAGAAATGTTATTAGCGCGTTCTAGATGTTGATACATAGTTCGTACTCTCATCGCTCGTGTTAAGGTTCACTTTAGTTAAAAGCAGGTTTTCTTTTCCATACAATTAATCTTAACGCGATGTGGGTGCCATCTGTCGAGGTGTACATGAACCATGTAGCGAATTCTTCAAGTGTCGCTACTGCTTATTACATAATGATTTCATTAAGATTCAACCGCTTCCATGGGGCAATGGTTAGTCCATTTGCTTTACACCAGGAAGTAGCGGGTTAAAATCGTCATCGTCGTTCGTCAAGTTTATAGAAAGCCGCTGGAAAAATCCAGCCAATCATGAATCCCTAATTCTAATATAAGGTGTAACAAAATTAGCTGAAACTATTTTAACTGGTGCTTCTACCCATGAAACTGAACAACTTTCCCCATAGAACCCATAGTCGAATCGCAAAAAAATGTCGCTCTCCCATACTAACTCGAGCGCCTGATCAGCCAACTTAGTATGGGAAGTTCAAATTTTTTTTTTGAGATTTGACTATGGGTTTCATGGGGAAAGTTGTTCAGTTTCATGGGTAGAACCACCAGTTAAAATAGTTTCAGCTAATTTTGTTAGACCTTATATATAAAAATGAACGCAAAATGTGTTGGTAAGCGCATAACTCGAGAACGGCTGGACCGATTTCGCTAATTCTTTTTTTGTCGAGTTCGTTATTGTCAGGAGAAGGTTCTTATGTAGGGTAGGGTAGGGTAGGGTACGGTAGTGTAGTGTAGTGTAGGGTAGGGTAGGGTAGTGTAGGGTAGGGTAGCGTAGGGTAGGGTAGGGTAGGGTAGGGTAGTGTAGTGTAGGGTAGTGTAGTGTAGGGTAGTGTAGGGTAGTGTAGTGTAGTGTATGTAGGGTAGGGTAGGGTAGTGTAGGGTAGGGTAGTGTAGGGTAGGGTAGGGTAGTGTAGAGTAGTGTAGTGTAGGGTAGTGTAGGATAGAGTAGTGTAGTGTTGTGTATGTAGGGTAGGGTAGGGTAGTGTAGGGTAGTGTAATGTAATGTAAGGCGGTACGTAGTTCGCCGGGACAACATATTATTATAAAATAATATTTTAAAATCCCTAATAACATTATAAATGTGAAAACGTGTTTGTTTGTTTTTTACCTTTTCACGCTTAAAAACCTCGACCAATCTTGAATAAATTTGGCATGCGGTAGCCTTTCTCATGGAGAAGAACATAGGCTACTTTTTATCTCGTTAAAATATTATAGTCCGATACAGTTCCTAAAGAAACTGAAAAAGATCCTTTTTTGGTTGATTTCTATAACATCGCAACGAAGCAATGAATTTTTGAGATTTGTTGCACAGAGATGATTGAGGGGGTGGGAAATAACGTAGACTAACTACCTATTAGCATTTCTCGTTATAGTTCTGAACTAAACTCCTGTCTACGCTCGCGAGCCGCTTGCTGATCGCGTACCACTCACCCTCAAAGACAGTCATAGAAACGATGTGCACGTTAGTCGACCACGCGGGCCCAGTGCGTCTTGGTTGACTTCACACACAACCTGCGAGTTTCTTTGCAGGCGTGTGCAGGTTTCCTCGCGATGTTTTCCTTCACCGTAAGAGCGTCAGATAAACGTACATATGAAATCAAAATTCGAAATCACATTGATACGTGGCAGGATTCGAACCACGACTTCCTGGAGAGGAGGCGGAGGCCCTAGCCGTTATGCCACCGTCGCTCTATTATAAGACGATATTATATACAGGGTGTAACAAAGTTGGTGTATGTCCCGTTAACTAGGGCTTCTATTCTTCATACTAAACAACTTTTGTTCAAGGACGACTTTGTTGAAAACTTAAAAAAATGTTCACTCTTCATACAAATCAATCAGCTGATCGACCAATTTTGTGCCAAATTTTATTTTGAGAATTGACTATGGGTTCCTTGGAGAAAGTTGTTCAGTATGACATGTAGAATCTTCAATTAACCTACACCAATTTTGTTACACCCTGTATAGCTTGGTATCCTGCTTACTAGGGTTCATTTGAAGTGGGTTTTTTTTGGCAAATTGACTGGGGAAAGTTGTTCAGTTTCACGAACAACTAATGTATTGCAGCTAAGATAGAGGACATAACTCTTAGAGCTGATTGCCTTGGGACAGTAAAGTTCTCGAGAGGCGACCACGCATCGGAAAACGTAGCGTAGGCAGGCCTCCCAATCGCGAGTCGAAGGTCAATCAAAGGTCGCGGGAAGCTGCTGGATGCGGGCAACGCTGGACCGGTTGTTGTGGAAATCCTTGAGGTGGGCTTTGTCCAACAGTGGACATCCTTCGGCACATGTGATAAGTAAGCAATGAGACAAAATTTTGGAAACTTATTCCCTAAAATTGGTGAAAGTTTATAACGGGAGTTACCTACGCAACAGTTTAAGGGATTCCGGCTGAAACTGGCTTTCAAAGAATTCTCAATTCTTTTATGTAACACATAGGATGCTTTTAAAAATGTCTGCTTTATCTTACACCATTATGTAATCAAACCCGGTAGGGGAGACCGGGCACCATTGAGCCACATTTTACTTAACCGCATTTTATGACGATACTAAGAAAGATAGGGAATAATAAGATTTACCATATGATATAACATTTATTCAGCTATAAACGCTTATACTCAATATTGGTGAAAACCTTATAATTTGGGAGTTATGGACTAAAAATGCGGTCGGGGGAAAGTATAAATTGAGCCAAATATTAATCTGTTACATAACTTAACTTTTTTTAAAAAAAAAACAGTGCGTTTGACTATAATATATCGCCTGATAGTAAGTGACGATGTAGTCGAGGATGGTACACCCAAACTCAAATAATGCCTATTAACACTCGCCTTGAAGATCCCCAAATTGTAGGAGTCGGGAAACGCAGACGCAGGTAAGAAGTTCCACTCCTTCGCTGTCCGCATAATAAATGAGAAAGCGTAAAGCTTCGTGCGTGTAGGCTGAATATCAACAACAAAGGGGTGGAACCACCCCTGCGTGTCGTTGACCCAAGGTGGAATGGAGCTGGGTGAATGAGGTCGTGCAGTTCTTGTGCACACTCTCCGAATGAATTCAATAGAACTTCTTTTTCATGGAAGAGATATTTAAATAACCTTATTACTACTAGCATGTCTTTAAATTTTTTCACAATTAAATAAAAAGTTTATTATTCGAAATCGTTTGATATACATAGTAAAATTAGTAAACCCTTGTTAAGCCAATCAGTAACTCTCTCTCTCTTTCTCTTATCCTGTGGCACTTATTGATTGGAACAGTAAATAAAATAACCACACTTTTTCAAAAGTTTTTCGATTCAATCAAAAACTACAACGAAAGTATAAAAAAATATAAAATTACTCACTTTGTATTATCATAACAAATATTGTGTGAAACAAACATTTAGTGTGATGAGCAGATTTGTTTGCATGTGGCTGTGTGTTAAATATCTATATATGTATGTATTTAAACGTATATAAGTAAGTATATCAATCTCTGGTTCCCCCCCCCCCCTCCTTAGGGGGAGAGTCGCTCAGATGAAGGGTTCATAAGTTTTAGCAGACTTGTAATCCATGAAGGTTTTTTAGTGGGTATGCACTAGGTGAGCCCCACATAACCAACCTAGGACCGGACGTTGGTATGCAGCAATGCATTTTTTATCCTCCCACCCTCCGAAAAGGGGAACAAAAAAAAAGTCTGGTTTCCATAACACAGAGAATCCTACTTTGGGGCCAGATGACCATGTGTGATTTGTCCCAGAATATTTATTTCATTTATTTATTTATTGTTGTTTATTTTTTTTATTTATACTTCATAATATTAGTCATAACTACAGATGAAAGTAGCGGTGTAGACCTATCTTTGCAATTTTTTTTCTATCGAGCCAAAACTGCTCAATCGTGTTTCATTTATAGATTTGGATTTTAAGAAACATCATCACATTAACAATAAGAGTATTTTTTTCACCCTTGGTTTTTCCATTGTTTAGGAGTAATTGACGTCAAAAATAACTAAAATATGTAATATTACCGCCTTAACCGTGCTATGTAAGGGATAGACGGCGGTTGCCGGTGTTACAGTTACCATCACCCGCGTTCGAGTGTAGGGCATTTAGATTTACACCTACGGACGTGTGCAAGGCGACCTTCATACACATCTGGAATCAGATGTGCAGGTTTCCTCACGATATTTTCCTTTGAAATCGTGGCCTCTGGAGGACCGAGTCGTTCCCGGTTGAGCCAGCGACACTTTTTTCAAGCAATAACTTAAAAATATGTATAGTGGCAACTTTTGAACTTATCTTCGGACGTCATTTAAAGTTCATCATTTTTACAGAAAATATAGTCAATGAAAACCTCTAGTATGAAAATAACAACAATAAATCACTCAATTGAGCCTGTGACTCAATGATCCCTCAATTTTCATGTAATTAAAAATTAAAGTGCGTATTCTGCGCAAGATGTATGATCTACATCTAACAGCTTTTCCTACAAAAAGTTTCTGAATCAACCGTTCTGCGTCTCAATCGTACCCTGGCTCCCCTACATCAGGGCATCCTGTGTAGGGTAAAACACTACATGTCCTGACTCCGTATACGATTAACCTAAAACTTTTGGGCAATTAACTAGTTGACTTGATTTAAGTTTAGTAGCTCGTATGTTTACCGTTTTTGGATCTTATTGTGAGAAAAATCATCGCTGGAGGCCAGAAAGACACTCACCTTCCACCTAAAGCAGTCCAGTCATTGAAGTAGTTCAGGAATGGCTCAAAATGGTCCCTCCTTTGCATTCCGTTGTAAAAGTGGTCCAAATCCGATAGTATTACATGCACAAGAAGTACATCGTAAGGTTCTTTTAAATCACTCTTATTTTTCACTACACTTATTCTTTCCTCAATGGCTTTGAGAATTAAGAGTAATATTTCCTTAGTAGGAACCTTCGCATCATAAACCATGTCTTTCAGAACACTCTGAAAAGAGTTCGCACATTCCTCGCTAAGAAAATACAACGTATCAGGTAAGGCTTCGTAAAAATACTGCATGAATACTCTCGCTCTTGCTTCAGTCATTTCCACGAAATACTCGAAGAATCTACGCAAAGCTAAAGTCACTTCCAACTGTTTGTCGCAGAGGTTGTATTCTTCGCAAAGTCTTTGCTCGAACTGGTATTCTATTAAACACATTGTTAGCACCATTTTTTGCGTGAGTTTCTTTTTAACATCCTTTATTTCCTCTATATCCCCTTCTAACCTTCGATGTACGAAGCTAAGCGTAGAATCATGGAATCGTGCACTGACTTTCTTTAACAAGTCTATCCATATGAACGCCTCCCTCTCTTTAGTCACCCTGGCATTAGCACCTTTGAAAAGTTTTTTAAAATCACGCAGCAGTGCTTTCAACGGATCTTCAAAAATCTCCCCCTTAGGTAATCTTAGATGATCTTTATCATCGACAATACCTTTAGGTTTTATAATACCGTCGAACATACTTTCCACTGAGTTACCGAGCAAACTCACATATTCGACGACAAAAGCTTCTTTTCCCACGCAAAGTTCGAGGTCTTTGCAAATTGCGGCTGCCTTGACAATTTGTGAGGTCTTCGTATCAAGATCTTCGTCCATAGATCTTCGACCGACATTGTTCTTTTTTATTTTAGCTAAGTTAGGGGAAAGAGATTCTACGACATCCTTGCTAAGGCCGATGGAGCCATGCATCTTGACTCTTACGCAATAGATTGGCCATACTGACGCTGAAATGCAAGATTCAGGGGAATAAAGGAAGTTTACAGTACCTAGGTACCTACATACCTAGATTAACTCTTGTCAATTATTTAATCATACTATATTATAAATGCGACAGTGTGGATGTTTGTTTGTTTGTTCCACTTTTACGCCTAAATGGCCTAACCGATTTCGTTTAAATTTTGCATGGTTTTGGGATGGGACTATCTGAGTTTGTCGTCGACTCGAAAAGAAGAAGAATTTTGCATAAAGCTAAAATAAGGGGTGGAGAAAAATATAGGATACTTTTATCTCACAAAAAATGCATGGTTCCCGAGGAATCTGGGAGAAACTGAAATCGCAAACACACACACACACACATACACACGTGAGCGCGCACAAACACCATAAAGAAAAGGCACACACTTTTGAAAGTTTACTCTATAATTGTATTTTTAGGTATTAAGTAACATTTTTGTACTTTTTCACTTCACTTCATTTAAGTAAGATCTATTATAAATAGTCTTGTTGTTTTATATTTTAGGAAACGTTACTAATTATTCTTTCTTGCTGAGTTAGGCGTTAGTAAGTGCGACACAGTTCTCGACTAATGCAGTTGCTATCTTACACATTAAATTTGTACCAGCAGTTTGAGTTCCAAATAAATATCATTTTACTATTTAATTATTGTTATAAAAGAGCGCACCCTCGAATTAAGTCGTATAAAGCAACAACGCGGGCGAAGCCACAGGTACAAAGTAACTAGTATCTCATCTGTGCCACAGGCAAAAACTAGTAGTAGCACAGATGAGATATACTAGTTATGGTAGTAGTACGTAAACGTAGACCCCTTACCTAATATCACACAACAAAACTTTAAAATTAACATGATTCAGAAAATAATTTCCATAAAATCGCCTCAAATTCTGCTTCATGTTTTATGTACTTATAAAAGGTAAGTAAGTACTCATAGGTACTTGATAAAATGTACGACGTAACGTAACCTTTTTAACAATGCAATAAAATGCAGTAAAAATGTTTATAGTCGGTACCTATTCGATTTCAATAGGATGTGATTTCGAATTTAGATTTCATATGTACGTTTATCCGACGCTCTTACGGTGAAGTAAAACATCGTGAGGAAACCTGCACATGCCTGCGAAGAAACTCGCAGGTTGTGTGTGAAGTCGACCAACCCGCATTGGGCCCGCGTGGTCGACTAAGGCCCGATCGCCCTAATTCAGGGTAGGCTCGAGCCCGTGTATGAGCTGATATGAAGAAGGCGTCAAAAAGATGTATTTAGTTGTTCTCGTACCCTAGGTACAGTGAAAGAGTAAAAATGGTACAGTCACGGAATTTTAATGTTTAGCAGATTCAAGTCAAGGCTCATAAGGCAGCACCGTCTCTAGCTCATGTGGCGGGGCGAGCTCAAAAATACATTACCTATTTGAAAACATTTTAAAGCAATTTGTAATGGTTACGGTTTAAGCACAGTATTAAGATATGGCTTACAGTAGCGCAACGCTTTTGATGTCGCACGATGTAGGTACTAGCAGTACTAGCATGTAGCCAGCCTGGCAAACTCGCGGAATTTACCAGGCTGTGCCCAGCTGCCCGCTGCCCCGCAAGTACAGTGAATACTATATGCCCAAGGGGTAGGAAAGTGGGGACGCTATATCATAAACCTGGTAGTTTTAGCGTATCTGGTAGTTTTTTTATTATTTAAAATTTGAGTGCGTTTGGCTGCACCTCACTTGATGGTAAGTGCTGATGCAGCCGAGGATGTAACACGCAAGCTCAAATAGTGGCTATTCACTCTTCGATATACGATACGAATGCCCCGCAAGTACCCTTCCGATGCTCTGCTTAAGTACATTCGTTGCACTACTATAAGCCGCTTTATTTTAATACTGTGGTTTAAGTGACTTCTGTGCCTAACTACTTGGTTCTGAGAATGTGCCTTGCCACAACCTGAAGAAGCTACTAAAAAAAGTTATATTTAGTTCAAGGAATTATTTTTAGTCATGTAAAGTTTTTTCTAAAAATGCACCGTTTCCCAAAGAACCGGCTGAGAAATTCAATTATGATGTTCGACGTACCTCCATATTTATTATTAGCTTATGCCCGCAGCTTCTCTCGCGTCGGCATCGTTTTTATTACCGTCTCTGACTGAAGGTATGTGGGCGAAGGCAGGAGTGTACTCCAGATCCCTCGGGAACTATATCGGGCTTTTCTGATTAGCAGTATACGTCACTTTCCACCCCCTTAACTATTATATATTGTATAGTTCGTGGGGTGGGTTTTTTGGGCGGGTTTTGTGGTCAACACATTCATAATTTCAATTCAGTTTTTATGCACTGTTTTCTGTTAAAAATTTATATCAAAAGTAGTGTGTTTTAAAGAAAGTAGTCTGGTACACGTAAACAAAGTGGATAACAAGGAAATATTATGAAGGAGGACGTAAAGACCCCACTTGCACTGGCCCTAGTGTGACCAGGTGGTCCACCCCAAAATGAGGTTGTTGCAAATGCTGTCAAGACCTCCACAGAAGATTTGTAATGTACCGGCGCGGGCTCGGCAGTACCCGCCAGGACCCGCCAGTAAAAAATCGGTTCTCACCCGGTTACAAGAAAATGTTTTTTATTTAAAATTGTGGGGATATCACTACCGAAGAAATTTTGTTTTTTTTAATAGTTTGTGGCGTTTCTCGCCACTAATGTTATTTAATTTACTGCCTAAATGGTAATTTAAGGCCCACTGTGGCAACATTATATGTCCTAGTTATAGCAACATTGTTATTGTATGTACTTCAATCAGAAGCTCTACAATATGGCTACCATAACCACTGTGTCTTACAATTTTGTATTAAAATCACAACTTAGTATATCTTCAGTTCCGCGTTTCATTTGAACCAAGACCAACGAACACGCAAGGATAAGAAACAGAAGGGGACCGGACTACATAACATATACGCCGCCTTCCCCTTATTGGTGACGACGACGTGTCATTCAATGGTTCAGCGGATCAACATAAGTGTGCAGTGTTTTTCACCAGTCCAAGTGATACGTCAAACACATCGTATATACACAGTGTTTCGCGCACCGATCATAAAGAAAGTGTGCGACGATCGTATCTGGACGTCAGGTGGTAAAATCCTGGCTGAAAGGTGAGAAAATATCGCAAATTTATTGCAAATTATGAAGTTCCACTACTGGTGCTGCCGTCTATCACCTCACACAGGAACTAAATAATACGCTCCCACAGATGCTCATCTACCATAGATAAGGTAATCACTTTTCGCATGGGAGACGGCAATCAGCTACGAGTTTACGAAGACAGCTACATCTTTATTTCTCGTGCAAGAAAATTCGTATGGAGTGACTTTTGATTTGCATTTACGAAGATAGCTAGTTAACTTTTCTGGTGCATTCGTTTTATCGTTACTGCATGGTGAAAACTTGTTTTTAACTAAAAATTAAGTATGCTAACAAAGATTTTAAGTGGCTAAGTGCAAATAATATTTTCGCGGGTGTCTTTAACTAATTGCATCCGGTGTGTGCCTAAGATTATTTCCTAACACTAGAATTAAGTCCTATTTGCTACTACACTTTGTTTTCTAATTATTATTATTTTTCTTTCTTGTTGTACATAAGTGTTTACTGTACCGTTTCCCCACGCACGGTTGAAAATTTTTGCCTTAAATAACTCAGCTCGTTGTGTAACTAACCTTACTGTGTTCTTGCATTTTATTATTTTTTTGCCTGTCTGGTTTATGGTTGCCGGTTTGTGGTGTTGGGTATCACAGGTTTCTTAGCCGAGTTGCTGACCTGTTAACAATCATGGCAGATGAAGGCGAGTTGAAGAACGCGAAGGATGAGCTGGAAAAGCTAAAAGCTGAAAATGCTGCATTACATCAAAAGCTGCATGATGGTGAGAAGTCGGGTGGTGATGCCCAGCTGGAGGTAAGAAAATTGTCAATTAAACTTCCACCGTTTTGGTCAGACAGGCCACTCGTTTGGTTCGCCCAGGCGGAAGCCCAATTTCACCTTGCTGGTATAACGTCTGACACCACCATGTATAGTCATGTAACGATGCAAAATAACATCGCTACATTTTTAAATCAAATTAGCCAAGAACTCAACGCTTTAACTCCTCCTAGTCAAATCTTGCAACATAATAACTATCATTGCACTTATCTCACTGCCAATCCTAATTAAATAAATTTACATTAATCTATTTTTCAAAAATATAAACAATATCTTTATTTTCTTACTAACACAAAACACAACTTACACTTCCACAGAATATGCAAATCCCCATACACCTAGTATCTCAAATCGACTCGACTCCAATCACTTAAAATAAATTACGCTTCATTGCACTCAGTATTCCTTGCGCTCACTCCTTCATAAACATACAAAACTTTTAGTCTAAAAAAAATCAAATAATTTAATATAACAAAAGATTTATCATTTCCTAACTTCCTCTTACATCCTTAAACCTTAAACTAAATTCTTACCTCACCAAATAAAACATCCCCAAGGAACGTTCCAGAAACCAATCACTACCGTCACAGGAACGTTCCATTCCCCTTTTTTTACATAGTGAATTCTCTAGAGAATTCTAGGAGTGACCATTTATATACGAGCAGAAAGCCTCCCTCAGTTTTTCACATGCTGACCTTGGGAGAGGAAAGTAACCATCTGACTCCATACTCACAGCGCACTCGCGACTGCTCATGTGATACAGTGACTCGCCCTGTCAACCCTCCTTTCTGTGGAAGTGAAACTTCATACTTCTCCATTCCTGATAATCCTCGATTTTCTACATCTAACAACCTCGACACGTTGTCACCGGCTCGTGTACCTCGTGTACCCCCGTGTACCTCGTGCACCCTCGTGCGCCCTCGTATGCCCTGTGTGCCATCAGTTTGTTCAAAATTAGATATCGCAAAATACAGGTGCGAAAACAGAGGTGCACTAAACTCAGGCACTACTCCTCTCGTACCTGGCTTCTCAACAAAACCTGTTCAAAGAAATTTTGACACATCTCATTCTAAACCCAAATCTTCTCCTGGTAACATCTCTGCGGTTTCACAAAACCAACCCCCTAATCTTACCTGCCTAAAGTGCAGTGGCAACCACCACTACACTAAATGTCCGGTATATAACACCCCTATCTGTTTCAAATGTAAAAAACCTAATGTCCTCACCCGTAACTGTTGTTCAAAAAACTGAACAACAGGTCAGTAGTCTGTTCTTCTACCTCAAACAAAAAATACTCTACTACACACACTACTGACCTGGAATGGCAACAACATCTCTCTTTCCTACAAAACTTTCTGTCAAACCACAAAGCATCTGCGCTTTTTGAGACAACCTCGCCTGACAACAGAGCGTTCATAAAAGTGAACATTTTGGGGACTGAATGTTCAGCTTTGGCCGACTCTGGTGCATCTCTTTCCATAATACATAGGGATGCGCTTGACACGCTCAAAAGTTTAGGCTTGCACGTTCTCCCACAACCCTCCTCTAAAACACTAAGAGTTGGCAACAACGCCAAACTCTACATTCTAGGATCCGTAACTCTACCAATCACATTCAACGGCATCCTAAAATTAATTGATTTTCAGATCTGTTCTGACATCAATTCTCCTATCATCTTAGGTGTTGACTTCCTTAGAACCTTCAACTTATGTAACGACATCCTCAACTACAACTCCCACTCAAACCCGACTCAAAACTTTAACTCTCTTTTGGATGACCAAAAACACATACACACATATGACGACTTATCTGCTGACCAAAAATCGACCATCGACTCTATCATTCATAGCTTCAAAACTATCTCTGCAACTCCAGACAAATTAGGCCTTTCTCCCCTCGAGGAACATGTTATAGACACTGGAGATCACCCTCCAGTGAAACAAAAATACTACCCCATCCCCGTCCACTACAAGCAGCGGGTAGAAACCGAAATCAACGATATGCTAAACCTAGGCATCATTGAAAAAAGCAATTCACCTTGGAACTCCCCCCTTTTAGTCGTCCCAAAACCCAATGGCGAATTAAGAATATGCCTGGACAGCAGGAAACTTAACAGCATTACAAAAATCGACTCCTACCCAATGCCTCGTATCCAAGACATTCTGGACTCTCTTAACAACGCCAAATTTCTAACCTCAATCGATCTCAAATCAGCGTTTTTCCAGATTAACCTTCACCCTGAGTCACGAGAAAAGACCAGCTTTTCTATTCCTGGTCTTGGAGCCTTCCAATTCTGCCGCATGCCCTTTGGGCTCGTCAATGCATCTGCCAGAATGATGAGACTCATGGATAAGGTATTTGGACCTGAATTTGCCGGTCAATTGTTTACCTATATCGATGACATCATCTTGGTCAGCAACTCCTTTGAGGAACACGTGAACCTGCTGAAACGTGTCCAACAAAGACTCAAAGAAGTAGGTCTCACCATAAACTTTGAAAAATCTGTTTTCTGCAGACCTTCCCTGAAATTTTTAGGCTTCGTCGTTGACAGACTCGGACTACGGACTGACCCTGACAAAATAAAGTCAATCCTAGAGTATCCCGTCCCAACTAACCAAAAAGAAGTACGAAGGTTCCTAGGTATGGCCTCTTGGTACAGACGCTTCATCAAAAACTTTGCCATAATCACCAGTCCCATAAACCAACTGATTAAGAAGCAACCCAAGGGCCACCACTTCCACTTCTCCCAGGAAGCTCACACTGCCTTCACTGAGATAAAACAACTTCTTATATCCTCACCTATTCTCTCTATACCCAACTTTAACAAGCCATTCATCATCTCCACTGACGCCTCTGACTCGGGCCTAGGATGTGTCCTCTCCCAGGAAGACGACGAGGGCAATGAACATCCCGTTGCTTTCGCCAGTCGCTCTCTCAGCAAGGCCGAAAGAAACCACTCTACAACGGAAAAGGAGCTCAATGCCCTAATCTTCGCCCTTGAAAAATTCAGAGGATACATCGAAGGCTCTCCCTTCACTACTACAGTCCTTACAGACCATAGTAGTCTTAAATGGCTAGTTAGCCTCAAATCTCCCACGGGAAGACTCGCGAGATGGGCAGTCCGGCTATCTCAATTTAAATTAAAAATTGAGTACCGTAAGGGATCTGACAATGCCCTGGCCGATGCACTCTCACGCTCCTTCCCCATTAACTCTACGTCAACTGACGACTCATCTCAAACCTCCTCTCCTACTAAAGACTCCTGGTACCTAAAAAAGGTACAGGACGTCACCTCATCCCCTAACAAGTTTCCTGACTGGAGAATAATCTCCAACCGTCTCTATAGACGAATCAGAAACTCCAACCCCCTCTCTGCTGATTGTGAATGGAAACTCGTGGTCCCTACTGAATCACGGCATGACATTATATCCAAATGTCATGACCATCCCACATCAGCCCACCTAGGCATCTTCAAAACACTAAAACGCATCACTCAATCCTACTTTTGGCCCTCTCTCCATAAAGACGTTCGCAAACATCTCAAGAACTGTCAGGTCTGCCTAGCACACAAGAGCACCAACGAAAGTCCTCCTGGGCTCATGAAGAACCCCAAACAAGTCCAACGCCCATTTCAAATGATCTCTACAGATATTCTAGGTCCTCTACCCCGCTCTTACCAAGGCTACAAATTTATCCTGGTGGTTACCGACGTCTTTACCAAATACACATCCCTTTTCCCAATGAGAAATTCATTAGCTAAAACTGTTGTTAATCTCATAGAAAACAACATCTTTTTGAAATATGGCATACCACAGACTATAGTGATGGATAATGGCCCACAATATATTTCAAAGTTGATGAAGGAACTAGTGGAGAAATACTCTGTCCCTAATTCCTTCTACAACTGTAGGTTCCTTCCCCAAAACAACCCCTCTGAACGAACCAACAGAGTAGTAGTGACCGCCATTGCCTCCTATGTCGGCACGGACCACAGGAAATGGGCAGAGGAACTCTCTAAAATCGAATTCGCCATTAACACTGCAGTCAGTGAAGCGACAGGATACAGCCCCTATTTCCTTAACCACGGCCGTGAAGCGATACTTTCTGGCGACTGGTATCCTAAATGCCCCTTAAAGGAAGAAGACATAGTCTTCACCGACAGGTCCTCTTACACTACTAACCTACCTCACCTCAAAGACATCTTCCTAAAGGTTAACAAACAAATGGCCAAAGCGTATTCTAAGTACAAAATACACTACAACAAGAATAGGCGCGATATCGAATACAACGAAGGCCAAACTGTCTGGAAAAGGGAATATCCACTCTCTGATGCATCTAAATTATTCACAGCAAAACTTGCTCCTAAATTTGTAAAATGCCTAATAAAAAAGAAAATCTCTCCCCTCACATACATCCTTCAAGACTTCCACACCTCTAAAGATCTAGGTACGTGGCATATTAAGGACATACTCAAATCCGTCCCACTCTAATTCCTCTTACTTTACCGTGTAGAGTCCGGATAAGAATAGCTCTAACGTTCTCCCCTGACGTGTCGTAAAAGGCGACTAACAGACCTCTCCTTACCCCATTTTCCTGTCACATTCCTTACCACCACCCAACCTAAACCTAACCCTTCCTGATCCTACTACCCCTTTACCGTGTAGAGTCCGGATAAGAATAGCTCTAACGTTCTCCCCTGACGTGTCGTAAAAGGCGACTAACAGACCTCTCCTTACCCTATTTTCCTGTCACATCCCTTACCACCACCCAACTCTACCTACTCCCATCCTATCCCTCAACCCCTATTTATTCTTTATATATACACTATATCTTTCCATACTTTATCTATTATGTCTATTATACTTATATAGTAGTTTATATATTAATATTTATTATATGGGGCGGCTGGTAACTCCATCAGAAAACTAAAAGCCTTCTGCTCAGAGCGGCGCGACTCTGTAAAAATATGCCTTCGGCACTATATTTCATATTTTTATCCTATACACTCTCTTTTTCGGCTTGGTACTTTGGCTCCTATGCCATGAGCTTCGTGCTTCATCCAATGCCGATCTCACACATATAAATTATTATCTTATCATATTATTTACACCAATATCTATTTATTTCACACTTACTCTTCGTTGGCAAGGCATTTTGGCTATCATGCCATGAGCTTCACGCTTAGTCCTACGCCATCAACACTCATCTTTACCGTTTATGTATACAGTATATTTACTTTATTATTTAAATTATTTATATGTAGTATAAGTAGCCGTATATACAACCCTACAAACCCCACACCTCCCATCCTTCCCTACCTCTACAATCTTCTAATCTCTGAACTCTATGCACTCTTGCTCTACCTCTAAACTTTATATACTCTTGCTCTACCTTCAAACTTTTTATACCTTAGCACTCTTCTAGCCTCTACACCTGACGCACCTTTCCTCTTCCACTACCTACTCTACAACTTATTCTACCCTTCTGCTATTCCAATCCCTCAACTCTCAATACACTCACTCTACTTAAAAAACTCCTTAACTTCACCATTTCTTTCGACTCTATACTAAAAACTCTCATGCTCTCTACCTACCATCCCCTACACTCATTGCCTCTTAGCAACCCCAACTATTGTTCCTTTTTTTTCTTTTTTTTTTCCTTAACTGAAAGGGTATTGTAACGATGCAAAATAACATCGCTACATTTTTAAATCAAATTAGCCAAGAACTCAACGCTTTAACTCCTCCTAGTCAAATCTTGCAACATAATAACTATCATTGCACTTATCTCACTGCCAATCCTAATTAAATAAATTTACATTAATCTATTTTTCAAAAATATAAACAATATCTTTATTTTCTTACTAACACAAAACACAACTTACACTTCCACAGAATATGCAAATCCCCATACACCTAGTATCTCAAATCGACTCGACTCCAATCACTTAAAATAAATTACGCTTCATTGCACTCAGTATTCCTTGCGCTCACTCCTTCATAAACATACAAAACTTTTAGTCTAAAAAAATCAAATAATTTAATATAACAAAAGATTTATCATTTCCTAACTTCCTCTTACATCCTTAAACCTTAAACTAAATTCTTACCTCACCAAATAAAACATCCCCAAGGAACGTTCCAGAAACCAATCACTACCGTCACAGGAACGTTCCATTCCCCTTTTTTTACATAGTGAATTCTCTAGAGAATTCTAGGAGTGACCATTTATATACGAGCAGAAAGCCTCCCTCAGTTTTTCACATGCTGACCTTGGGAGAGGAAAGTAACCATCTGACTCCATACTCACAGCGCACTCGCGACTGCTCATGTGATACAGTGACTCGCCCTGTCAACCCTCCTTTCTGTGGAAGTGAAACTTCATACTTCTCCATTCCTGATAATCCTCGATTTTCTACATCTAACAACCTCGACACGTTGTCACCGGCTCGTGTACCTCGTGTACCCCCGTGTACCTCGTGCACCCTCGTGCGCCCTCGTATGCCCTGTGTGCCATCGTGTGTGCCATCCTCGGAGTACGCCTACTGTGCCAGACCGCCACGTGGAACCTCGCTGCCTCGCAGACTGCCGCACCTTCGCCCTTCAGCCGGACCACCACCGTGCGTTCCACCCGGGAAGACGCGAGCCTAACTAAGGTGTACTCCAGAATATTTCTCTTGTGCTTTTAAATATTTTCTTTTTGGTGTGTGTACCTGTGTACACAAACACCTGGCGCCCGCTCCTTGCTTGTTCTCTAGAACAACCTAAAATTTATGTGCTTCACACCATCTATCTAACCCTTTTGGACGGTGCTAAGTCTCTTATACTCTGTATCAGTCTTGCAGACCAAATTTGTATCTGCTGGCCTTTCCAGCCACATTTTTGTAATACCTAACATCTACTATCTATCTGTAAGACACTACCTCTACGGCCTGTCCTAAGCTATTTCTCAACACAAGATTTCCTTTATTTTGTATAATTTGACCTAACCTACATAGGTATAGCTAGCTAATTTATAATCAAGTAAGTGCAATAAGGTAGCTGCAGTAATTTTAGACCCACATACCTGTTTTCTTTTAATTTTTTTTTTAATTTCATAACCTCTCTCAATATTGCCACGTTCACACCTTGTTACAATACCTTTTGTATACAAATAAAACGCATTTCTTTAAGTCAAAACTCAAATCTTTTATTTTAGAAGTAATTCTCCCTAACCAGAGGTTACAGTCATGTCCTGAGCCAAATCGATCACAAGCTCGCAGGCGAGGTGGAAGACATCGTCATGAACCCTCCTCAACAAGGTAAATACCAGAAACTTAAGGACACACTTGTCAAACGTCTCTCATCATCCGAGGAACAGCGAGTTAGACGCTTACTTGGTACGGAAGAGCTTGGGGAAAGAAAGCCATCTCAATTTCTCCGTCACCTTCGTTCGCTAGCGGGGACGGCACTGTCCGATGACAACATTTTGCGACAACTATGGCTTCGACGGCTTCCTTCCCAAGTACAGGCTATTCTTGCAGCTCAAGCCGACCTCAGCCTGGAAAAATTAGCTGAACTTGCTGATAAAATTATGGAAGTCACCCCGGGTGCCTTTGATGTTTGTGCAGTCACAAGCAACCATACTCCCAGCACTGAGACAACTTTAACCTCATTAATGGAACGTATGGACCAGTTAAGCAGGCAAGTAGCCGCACTATCCTCTTCAAGCAGACACAGGCAACGTGACCGTTCTTCTTCTGAAACTAGGAAGACTTCACGCAGCTCAACTCCGGGCCGCACGTCCCAACGCTGCTGGTATCACAGAAGATACGGATCCAACGCAACCAAATGCTCAAGCCCTTGCGACTGGGTAGACAAGCCAAAAAACCCAGAAAACAATCAGTAGCGGCGGCAACTGATTGTGAACCTACATCAAGCCGCCGTCTTCTCGTCACTGACCAAGTTTCAAAACGCCGTTTTCTTATAGATACTGGGTCTGATGTATGCTGTTATCCCCACCGCTGGCTTTCGAGTAGGAGGAAACCCTCCGACTATGAGCTGAGCGCCGCAAATGGGACCAGTATTAAGACGTTCGGCACAGTCAATTTAACGCTAAACTTGGGCCTACGCCGCAGTTTCGTTTGGCAATTTGTCGTTGCTGACGTAGATAATGCCATCATCGGTTCGGATTTCCTGGCATACTATCACTTGCTACCGGACTGCCGAACCAAACGCTTAGTCGATGGTTCTACTGGCCTGTCAACTGCTACAGTTGCGGCAACTTCTGACCAGACTAGTGTCAAAACCGTATCGTTAGAGAAGTCGGCATTTGCACATGTGCTCGCGGAATTCCCAGATATTACCAAACCTCCTGGTCTTCCGCGCGTTGTTAAGCACAACACCGTGCACCATATTAAAACTACGGACGGACCTCCTGTCTCATGCCGACCACGTCGCTTAGCCCCTAACAAACTGGGCCCAGCCAAAAAAGAGTTCGAGGACATGGTACGCGCTGGTACTGCCAGACCTTCGAAAAGTCCATGGTCGTCTCCCTTCCACATGACTTGGAAAAACAATAAACCACGTCCTTGTGGTGATTATCGCGCCCTAAATGCCAGGACCGTACCTGATCGGTACCCTGTGCGGCACATCAACGACTTTGCCCACAATCTCAGCGGAGCGACCATCTTCAGTACCCTTGATCTTGTCAAAGCGTATCATCAGATCCCTGTGGCACAGGAGGACATTCCGAAGACGGCTATCATTACCCCGTTTGGCCTCTTCGAATTCCCATTCATGACATTTGGTTTGAGGAACGCTGGTCAAACATTTCAAAGATTCATCGATGAGGTCACACGGGGTCTCGATTTCTGCTTCCCTTACGTGGATGATATCTTAGTCTTTTCTAAAGATGAAGCTCTCCACGAGAAACATTTACGGATCCTGTTCAAACGTTTTCAGGATTACGGGGTGGTAATCAATCCATCCAAATGTGTCCTGGGCGTAAAGGAGGTCGTGTTTTTGGGCTATCACATTAGCTCCCATGGTACCCGACCCCCCCAAAGTCGCATTCAAGCCCTTCTGGATTTTCCCCCTCCAGAGACCATCCAGGGCGTGCGTCGCTTCTTAGGGATGCTCAACTATTATCGGCGATTTATTCCGCAGGCTGCCAAATTTCAAGCTCCTCTTATCGAAGCCGTTGTGGCATCTAACGGGAAAGGTGCCAAACCATTCATATGGTCACCTGATCTCCTGGAGCACTTTGAAGCGTGCAAAAATAGCCTGTCTGCCGCTACATTGTTACAGCACCCAGTCAACGACGCACCCCTTGGACTTTTCACTGATGCATCTAGTGCCCATATTGGTTCCTGCCTTCAACAACAGGTGGACGGTGAATGGTACCCACTTGCGTTTTTCAGCAAAAAGCTGACAACGCGACAAACACAGTGGCCTGCCTACTACCGAGAGTTACTGGCGATTTATGAAAGTGTGCAACACTTTCGCCACATCCTCGAGGCACAACAGGTGACAATATACACCGACCACAAGCCACTTTTGTACGCTTTCGTACAACGTCGGGAAAAACTACCTCCATCGCAGTTGAACCAATTATCGTTCATTAGCCAGTTCACAACGGACATAAAATATATTAAAGGCGAAGACAATGTCGTGGCCGACGCAATGTCACGCGTCAACGCCATTTCAATCGATCAAGACTTTGAAGCATTAGCCAAATCGCAGGAAAATAACCAAGAGCTCGCGGATCTACTCGCTAAAGGCAGTCTCCAACTGACGCCGGTTGTTATCCCAGGCACGGATATCTCCGTAACTTGCGACATTTCAACAGGCAAGCCTCGACCTTTCTTGACCCCTCCTTTCCGTCGCGCAGCCTTCGACAAGTTTCACAACTTGAGCCATCCAGGCTTACGCGCGACCACTCGGCTTGTTACGGAACGTTACATCTGGCCGTCAGTCAACAGGGACTGCAAGGAGTGGGCTCGAAGTTGCCAAGCTTGTCAACGCGCTAAGGTCACTCGTCATAACTCGGCCCCTCTTGGAAATTTTGATCTCCCATCGGGCAGGTTCATGCACATTCACATTGATATCGTGGGTCCCTTGCCCTCATGCGGAGACTTTCGTTATTGCCTGACGGCCATAGATCGTATCAGTCGATGGCCTGAAGCTTCACCGATGCGTTCAATCAGCGCGGAAGAAGTAGCAGAGACGTTAGTTCGCGAATGGTTTTCCCGTTTTGGCGTACCCCTAGTCATTACCACGGACCAGGGTACCCAATTCGAATCCGACTTGTTTCGTCGTCTCACCCAAATTTGTGGAATCAAACGCGTACGGACTACGTCGTATCACCCTGCCGCAAACGGCATGATCGAGCGAGTACACAGACAGTTAAAAGCTGCACTCACCTGCCACAACGATACTTGGGTTCGAGCACTTCCGATGGTTCTTCTTGGCATGCGATCAGCATACAAGGAAGACCTAAAGGCTACAGCGGCTGAAATGCTATATGGCGAGACATTACGGCTACCAGGAGAGCTGCTTGTTCCAACCACTGACATGAGACTCGAGGACGCGACAGACTTCGTCGTTCAGCTACGACAGAAAATGGCGGACATCCGTCCGATCCCTGCATCTCGTCACTCCGAACCGAAAACCTTCATCTTCAAGGCTCTTTCCACCGCGTCGCACATTTTTCTACGCGATGACTCTGTCAGACGGTCTTTACAGGCTCCTTACACAGGACCACACGAAGTTTTGGAACGTTCAAACGATGGAAAGACACTTACCATCAACCTCAAGGGTAGGAAAGTCATAGTCAGCGTGGACCGCGTCAAGCCAGCATTCATTGAGTACGAATCACGCCGACCAAAACAGACAGAACTGTCTGCTCAGCAAACGCAACCGTCCACTCAACAGCCTTTACCCACGGTCCAACCTCCATTACAGCCAACGCCAACGCACATAGCAAGTGACAACCCCAATACCACAACGCCGTCTCAACCTTCTTACACTACCAGGTCTGGCCGACGAGTGAGATTTAAAAATTTTGATGATTACGTTGTTTAATTTCCTATTTTCTTTAATATTATATAAATTCTTATACCTTTATTTTCTCCGTAGGGGGGTGGTGTGGCGTTTCTCGCCACTAATGTTATTTAATTTACTGCCTAAATGGTAATTTAAGGCCCACTGTGGCAACATTATATGTCCTAGTTATAGCAACATTGTTATTGTATGTACTTCAATCAGAAGCTCTACAATATGGCTACCATAACCACTGTGTCTTACAATTTTGTATTAAAATCACAACTTAGTATATCTTCAGTTCCGCGTTTCATTTGAACCAAGACCAACGAACACGCAAGGATAAGAAACAGAAGGGGACCGGACTACATAACATATACGCCGCCTTCCCCTTAAGTTTTAATGCAATTTCTGCACATTTTTTTAGCATGTGTTTACTTATAAACTGTTCTTTCTTATAAAAAAACCAGTCCGATTGACTGATTTAAAGTGTACTTGATCTTAAAATGATTTCAAACGCCGCAGAATTATTTAATGATCCAAATAAAAATGTGGTTCACAGCACTAGTGTTTTTTTTAAACTGTAGCAGCTTGTGTTTTTTCAATTGCTACAAAAAATATGTTAATGTGCGGTAAAAAGTTACGATTTTTTCCCAAATCTCCCTATGTCCAGAAAATATTAACATTTTTTTTCCATACTTATTTGATTTTTCATTGATCATTTTACTTATAAACTACAACAGTTTTTCGAAGTGTCTACCACCAGTTTGGATATACATGCTCTGAATCGTCTTGAAAAATTATTTCTCAATTTTCTGAATGCTTCTGTATTTCTTTGGAGCGTCGTTTGGACTTCGAGTAGGTGAGTCCTCAACTCTAGTTCCGTGTTGCATTTTTGAGCATACACTAATTATATGTAATAGCGCCATACAAAGAAGTAAATATTAGTTACTTCGAGCGTGCGGAGTATTCAATTGGTCCCCTTCGACTAATCCACCTACGCCGGAATTATTGCGTGAGAAGTGTTTGAACAGGCCCGTACTAATACGTTCCATCATTTTGAAACCTCGTTTGACGGCGAAAATTAAGTGGTACATCTATTATCAGATCAGGCAGGTCGTGTTCCAAAAAATTAAAAAAGACGCCTCCAGTGAGCTAATATGATGATCCTATCTATCTCCCATTTTACAGGATGGTCCAACCAGATGGTAATTTGTTTTTAGATGGTTTACGGGAGGACCTACTAGGACCCGCCAGGAAAAAATAGTGAAAATAAAAAGGCTTGTACCCAGAGACGTTAATATATCCTAAAAAAAGAGTCTAGGGGAGGACTAGGAATTATCGATAGTATTGTTAAATACTTGGAGGAAGCTCAGAGGAATGAGATTTTTCTTCTTTTGGTTTTCTACCACGCCAAAGGATGGCGACACGGTCGTTCTTTGAATTACGTTCCTATTTGAGCATGGTCTTTCTGACATTTGTATCTATTCTTATCCCGCACAAACAAAAGAAAAAGATGAATGTCAAAACTTATTTATAACTTGACTGAGTAAAATCAACATAGAAAACTTTTATGTTGCTTTTTACGAGCTGATGAACTTGATAACACACACCAGAAAGAAAAGCATTCGGGCATTTTCACTTTCGGTTGCAAAGACAAAAATCTAGCTGTCCCATGACTTTGAACAACTGTTGTTGTAAAACTATTAAACCTGTGCACTAATTATCAGATATTTCTGATAATTAGTATAATTTTCTAACTGATCAGTAACAATTAATCGTTTCTGATCTTAAAATCAATTAATAAATGCAGTTTTTCGTGTTAAAGATTGGCTTTTTTTTTATGTCCCAACCATATTTTTAAAGTTTCAGCGCGAGTTTCAAAATATTTTCGATTTTATTGGCTAAGTTGGTAGCATTTTTTTGGAGGATTATACGCTTAAAAATTCAATTCTGAACCTTAAACATCATAAAATAGGCTATAAAATAGAATAAATTACTTAAATACGTTGTTCCACGAAATAGCATGAAGTGGAATTCCTTAATAACGTCACGGGCTATTTTTGCAACTTCTTCTATGATTTCTACCAAAACATTGTTGTTTTATAATAATGGCAACATTTATATGATCTAGTCAAGCCGCCATTATGTTCTAGCGCGTTCAGTGTCAAAAATATGTGGTGAAGAGTGCTTGTGTTTCGTCGGGGTCATAATCTACATTCCACGCATTTACGCAGTTCTTCAAAGTAAGTAGTGCTTAATGCATGTAATACAATATTTTATTACGATGTTGCACTATACAGCATGCAAAACTGCGCAGGCTGACTGTCTATTTGCATGATTTATATATTTAAATCATTTTTCAAAATAATGTGGACTAGTTCGTCACATCCACAACGTCACGTCACTTATATGCGGATAACAAAAAGTGACGTATTGGAATTGTAAGGCATAGTTCACATACATGGATTTCGTATTAAATTAATGATTTGATTAATTATATGACACATAAATTATGTTCTGGACAGGGACATAAATATTGAGGGATTTCTTAGTGATCTCAATGTAAACACACAGTATATTTATTCTTCATAATAGTATAGTGAAACATATCACTGGAATGTGTTACTTTTTGACATTGCTGACATGAGACTGTTTTAGAATCGAGTCTTATTGCCCGATTGCCTCAGAAGGAGGGTTATGTTTTTCGAGAGTATGTATGTATGTGTATTGTGTGTATGAATGTATGTATGAATGTATGTAGATGTGTGTGTGTAGGTGTGTGTGTTTGTTTGTGTGTGTGTATGTATGTGTATATGTGTGTATGTATGTATGTGGACTATAAATTCTTTTTCACGGGCTACAGCCTAAAGGACTTGTTGGATCTTAACATGTGGGGTATCGTTATATTCGTCTCAGCAGCGCGAGTGACACTGGCTATACCAAAATTTCAAAAATCCAAAATAGCGGATTAAAAACGCTAAAAACACAACTTTGACATAAAAAAGCAGTCGGGTTTTTTTCTTTTTAATGAATTCAGCTTGTTTGATTTTCTTGTTTACGTATACATAATATATATTTTTGTTTTAGGACACTATGGCTCTCACGCTAGTTTAGTTACACATTAGTTTCCCACAAAGAAGCATTAAATTATTGATAATTTATCATGTTAGTCGTCATCTCATTATCATTATATATCATATTTTAAGACTCTTAGTGTTAGACTCCGATACCTATACATTTTGACCACTATGTAGAACGTGCCTTACCTTTCCACTAACGTAACATAAGATTCCATTAACGTCACTGTCCCAATATTTTAGGGAGTGAAAATTTAACGTGATTGCTTGAGTATTCCAGGTACTTTAAATGTTTTTATTCTATCTGGATTTCCTTTTAATTCTTTATATTTAAAAATTGTAATTGCTTGTGTAAAGTTTGCCGTATAAATAGCGTACAGAAAAACAAGAAGTGGTTTGAATCGAAAAGTGACGTTATGGAACAATTGCACGTAATATTTTCGTACTTAAAATGGTTTTCTTTCATTTGATTATTATTTTAAAATAATGTTTAAGTTTGCATTCTTTTATAATAAATTATTTGCCTACTTTAAACTCGCCTTATCAATTTACAGCCTAAAACATTTCGTGACGTAACGGAGCAGTGGGTTTCATACTTTCCACAAAAAAAACAGTTTTGTTCAATACTTTAAAATATTTATGCCGACATATATATATATATATATATATATATATATATATATATATATTATGAATCCTACATATATCTTCTACGTTACTATCTATATTTAAGACATAATAAACGATTTTTTATTTCGTCACTTCCATATACGTCACGCTGCAACCGAAAGTGAAAATGCCCATTCACGAAATCACGAACGAAACCTCATAGTTGGCATGACATCCGAAACATAGTGTTGCCAGGAATAAAACAAAAAACTATTATAAAACAATGTCATCTCTGTTACCGATAATTTAATGAATTTCAGTCATGAAAGCAAGATTTCTCAATTTTTTTATATATTATTTTTCTGTAAAAACTATTGTTAAATAATTGTTTACTCAGATTTTTTACTACCTAGGTCAAGAAAAATTTCATATTTACAAGTGGTATAAAATTTAAGATCGACAATAGCGACATCTAGTGAGCATCTCAGAACCTGCGAGAAAAATGGACATTATTCTACCAAGTTGCTATATTATCATCGATGTTCTATGTTTGTTCCACATAAAACTTCAATGATAGTCAATGTCGATGTTCTTTCTCTATCTATAACAATACTACTTAACTGTTCTTAAATCGAACACAGTCATTTTTTATACGCTTTATGAAATTGAACGAGTTAAAAAAAACAATAAGAGTTACCTCTTGTAAATTTATAAATAAAAGTATTGGAAACACGAAATCGTTCACCTCCATTGGAACAAGTATCATGGTACGTGTGTTATTCTAGCGGATTATGGTGCAGGCAATTAGAGCATCATTATGAGTAAATGTGCGCATAAAGCCATAAAAAATTGCTCTGCGTTCACACAATATGCCCACTGAGAATCGGGACCATGTTCTGAATGTGGCCCTTCACTCCATACGACCACTCTTATCCACAGCCACCAATTGTACGCCGCATGAGATAATGTTCACACACCCACGTAGGTCCATCAACGGGTTCAGCATTCCGACATGGCTTGCTAATTCTTCTTCTTCTTAGCGTGTCGATGGCAGACACTACACTGTAGCAGCCCAGAATTTGGCCACGTTAACAGCATTATCAGCCGCTGTCATGAGGTCTTCCTGCGTGCAGATGTAGGGGCACGCAGGGCAGATTGTTAAATGTGTCATCGTTTGAACTGCACCGCACAAACAGTTTATATCACTTTCACCCAAAAATCCCCACCTGACCATGTTTTCTTTGCTCCGACCGGTCTGGGTCCGGAATCTGTTTAAAGACTTCCAAACCGGCCATGGCAAGTCATGTCCAGGGGGAAGGCTTTCTGATATCGGGACGAAGGGTGTTGGTAAGCTTACTTTGTCCTGCCAAAGGTTACACCTCGCTTTCTTGGGTTCTACTGATAAAGGAGAGACACACTTTATAAAAATATTTCGGCTTTTCAGCCGTTGTTGCACTGGGTTGTGGCTATGCATAGGGTGCCGTGTGTCAGTATCCATCTTCGATCTTTCAGAGGAGCTAGCCACCGCCCTGCGCACAGCCGGGGGCGCAATACCAGCTAGTGGGTACAGCTGACTGACCGGGGTCGGTTTGAGGCAACCAGTTATGATCCGACAAGTCTCATTTAGAGCTGTATCCACCAGCTTCACATGGGCAGAGCGACCCCAT
Source organism: Coleophora flavipennella (assembly GCA_947284805.1). Lineage (NCBI taxonomy): Eukaryota > Metazoa > Arthropoda > Insecta > Lepidoptera > Coleophoridae > Coleophora > Coleophora flavipennella. The sequence goes on from OX369298.1 coordinate 8,375,126, forward strand.
ACAGGGCTTGCATACTCGCCTGCAGAAAAGGAAAGCGCTAGACCGGAGGTCCGCAGAACGTGTGGCGTTGCTCCCGATTTAGTGGTAGTGAGACGTTGCAGCAAGTTATTGCGAGTGTGCATCTTTCTTTTAATCTATACGTAAGCGATCGGTCCAGGAATATGCCAAAATATCTCGGAGTACTATTATGAACTACAGGCACACCTTGCCACGTGATGTTAAGCTTACGACTTGCTTGACTATTGCGGAGATGGAAGGCGCAAGACTCAGTTTTTGAGGGGTTGGGTTTAAGAGTGCTCAGGTCATTTAGAGCTCTGGAGAGGTTTAACTCTACTTCCTCGAAACTGGTCGCCTGAGACGTCAACGCAAGGTCGTCTGCGTATAGAAAAAGACACGTGTTTGGGCTAGACGGCTGGTCGTTTGTGTAAATATTGAAAAGCAGCGGGGCAAGGATACTACCCTGAGGTAGTCCGTTCTTTTGTGATCTCCAACGGTTTTTGTCTTGAAGAAGGTGAACTTGAAAGCGACGGTTATGGAGAAGTTCTCTGAGAATTGTGACGAATTTGTAGTCCCCTGTCATAGTCTCCACTTTCCAAAACAGTCGCCTTAGGTTCACTGTGTCGTAGGCTGCGGACTAGATCTACAAATACAGTACCAGTTATCTTCCTCAGTTCAAAACCGTCTTCGATGTGTTGCGTTAGTTTCAGTGTCTGATTGTAACAAGACTTAACTGGTCTGAAACCAGCTTGCTCTGGAATCAAAGTTTGGTCAATAGATCGCGTTAAGCGGGACAACAGCAGTCTCTCAAATAATTTGTACGTGTGGCACAAGAGTAAGATAGGCCTGAAGTTTTTAGGACTGTCTGTTGATTTTCCTGGCTTTGGGATGGCTATGACCTTTGATTTTCTCCAGAGGCAGGGTATCGAAGTGGATCCCAGACACTGGTTAAACATTTGCAGCAACCATGACACGGCAACAGGGCCAAGTTGTTTCAACTTGCTTGCTAATTCATACTCAGTTATGATGCGTCGATTCAACCGGACCAATAAGTATCAACCAGTGGTAGAAAAAGTTGAACTGCTGCAGGCGAATCCTATTCTTTTGTGAGATTAAGAGACGGAAGAGAAACCACTGTATCAGATCGACATCTTGCACCCGTCGAAGATCAAGGAGAGGCAATAGCTGAACATGAGGATACCCTGACTGAGAATCACGTAAACGAGAATAACCTGACAGAAAATCACGCAAACGAGAATACCCAGATAGAGAATCACACATACGAGACAGACCCGGAGGCCGAAAGTCCGCCTATCAATCTTCCCGAGCCCGACCCACAGACTAATAATGACCTGAGCCAACGCCTTCTTCTGTAGAGACTAAAAGATCAGACAGAAACAGAAGATTACCTCGATACCTAAAATATTACGAGTTACTGTAAGAAAAGAGCATAGGAGAATGAGATGATTGATATGCAACCTCCGTGGTAATCAGAAGAATTGGTATAGTGTCAACTGTGTTAAAATGTCGTCTTAACGTCTGAAAAATATCTCGCGTAATTTTTATGTTAAATAAAGCCTATTATAGGAGGTTTATCTGTATAGTTAGTTCAGTTTCCAAACAAATCTTTGCTTGCAAATACGTTCATAAATCTTGTTCTTCATGAGTTTCGATTATGTACTACTCGTACTATTCATGACATTAATAAAAAACACAAATTTATAAAAAAATACTGAAAACTGTGAAAGAAAAATTACTGAAGACGTAAACTAATACTATCGAAATATATATATATATATATATATATATATATAAGCATCATCATCATATCAGACGAAGGAAGTCCACTGCTGGACATAGGCCTCCCCCAAGGATCTCCACGACGACCGCTTCTGCGCTGCCCGCATCCAGCGGCTTCCCGCGACCTTCACCAGGTCATCGGTCCACCGAGTTGGAGGTCTGCCTACACTACGCTTTCCGGTGCGTGGATATATATATGTGAAGTCAAGGCAGTATGACTAATGAGCCTTAGCCTGCCCAAAAAAAACCGAACAGACTGATTGACGTTTGCCTTGCTTGCCGATCTAAGTGCTGCCATATATAAAAATGTATCTGTACTTATACAGATTTCGAAACCAATTTACCGATCCTTTTTTTACAGACATCTGACATATCGTATAATTTTGACCGATTTTCTTATTATTGTTACTTAAAAGTGGTAGAATTTTCTTCAGAATTCAACTATATCACAATATTTTTTTCTTATTCGTTCTGCTCAAATAGAATGAGGTTACCTTCGCTTCATAGCTCGTGTAATTTATTACTTGTAAGTAAAACACCACAGTATTACAACTTTTCTCAAGTGAACCAGAACCGCAGTTCTTGTTCTTGTCTTTAAGATAAAAAAAGTTCACAGTGATACAGATTTATGTATATACGATTTTTGATTTATTTCTATGATACAGATTTTTCAAGATTTTAGGCAAAGAAAATATAACAAACTAAATACTGTCGTCTATGGCAAACCCAAAAAGCGTTAAAATTTTAATTAGTGGTAGAGTCTGTGCGAAAAGAGAACAGTCGTGGCGTAAAATGGAACTAACATTAAATTCATTTTATTTAGACAAATATATAAAAAATCTGGAAACAGTATTCTCTAACACTAAGATAATATAATTAAATTATTCTAATATGTTACCTACAGTCACACTATAATGACGTAATAGTGTTGTCAACATGACAAATTAAGGTAGGTAATTAAGCACATCAGCACCCTCCAATCTTACGACGGTTCTCTTTTCGCACAGACTCTAGAAGTATGTTCATCTCTCACCCACAGGGCCAGGGTTGTAATTAATCGGTGTATGATCTGTTACTCAAGCTCCTCGTACTGGTTTCCTACTGTACAACTTTTCCAAGAAGATAATTCGCTAAGGAATGAAAATTTCTTACGAATTGATAAAATCTCTTGAGGATGTACTGTGAGAACGAGTGAGGGCCCAATTTTCCTGAGACGCCGGGAATCGAACTTTGTTTTGATCATAAATATAAAAAAATGGTACGTATCTAATTCAGATTTTGCTGTGTCACATGTGGCAACACACACACTGACTGACCGACCGATCTTTTTGTTTCGGCCATTTCTGCCGAAAGTTTCGTGTTCTGTTTAGGTCGCGAATCTATTCGTGGCCTGTAGATCACTAAGTTATAATTAAGTCAAGATGGTGCAGAAGAAGGTAAAAACCATGTGCGTTTGATTACTTGACATATTTTTGTGAATAAAAGTGAAAAAGTGTGAACTCAACATATATGTTTGGCGGATTCAGTTTACGTTTCTGGTTATTTATATCAATATCTCGCTGTCATTAGCTGCAAACAAGTACAACTATTTATAATTTCTCATGAACTAGTAATTTCTTGTATACTGAATCAGAAAGCACTTCGTAAACAGTGGCTTTCTTAACATAACCTCTAAAAATGCCATGATGTTAGAATCGCAATGAAATCCGTAATTACCACCTTGTTATCACCATAATCTCTAACAAACAGTGCTGCAATGCATTCCGCAATGTTATATTGAACTTTTCTACTTGTATTTTCAGCCTAAGAAGAAGGTAGGGAAAAAAGTTGCGGCCGCACCTCTGGTCGTGAAAAAAGTTGAACCCAAGAAGATAGTAAACCCTCTCTTCGAGAAGAGGACAAAGAACTTTGCTATAGGTGAGTTTAAAATTTATATATACGTGTTTTAGACAGAAGAGAGACTTTACACACTTCTTTGACCTAATATACTGGTTGAACTTAGGCAAACGAGGCAGAGAAGGTAGACTTGGAACAATTTTATGGTAGGCCGAAGAAAAAAAACCATAACCAAGGGGGATAGGTGGGTGCAAAGGTGACCGGTACCATAGATACGACAGTAACTAAAACAAGGGGGATAGGTGGGTGCGAAGGTGACCAGTACCATAGATGCGACAGTAAGTAATTAATGCATCTGCAACTAAATGGTTGCCGCTTTCCATTATCAGTGTGTACTCTCAAAAATGCAAAACAATGTGGGGGTGATTTGTTTGCAAGTACAGTTGGTGCCAAACTTGTAGTCCGCTCTGAAGTTACCTTTGTCTCAGTCATGCAAAACCATGTGGGGGTGATTTGTCTGCAAGTACAGTTGGTGCCAAACTTGTAGTCCGCTCTGAAGTTAACTTTGTCTCAGTGATGCAAAACCATGTGGGCGTGATTTTTCTGCAAGTACAGTTGGTGCCAAACTTGTAGTCCGCTCTGAAGTTACCTTTGTTTTGCTGGTGGTTGGAGTGCACTGAAAAGGGCTGCATATCATGCTAAACAAAACTAATTTAATTGCATTCTGCCACCCAGGGGGAAGAGACTCACTGCATGAGGCTCTTCGATGGTGTCATTAATAAACCTATTTTTTGGATTGTTTAATAGTTTTTAGTATGGCAGTCCTTTCAATTGCATTCCGTCCCTCACTGGTACCTATATTATACTACTGCAATACAAATTGTGACTGTGTTCAGAGTGGACTAAGTCTGACAGCATCTGTTACAGTCTTTATATCAAATGTTGATGTTATAGCGCAGTAACTTCTGTGGTTATAGACTCATGTTTCAAGATTCTCTACAAGGCCTATCTTTATGATGAACCCCAAATGCAACTATGAATAATTGTGATTATCAAAAAAATATACGAGCTTTTTAACTCTGACCAACCATTCAGTACTTCTTTCATAACTGTTTCCATTGTAAATCACTAACATTTGTCATTTATGCATCACATTCTCAGGTCAGGATATCCAGCCCACCCGTGACCTGTCCAGATTTGTGAAATGGCCTAAATACATCCGTATTCAGCGCCAGAAGGCTGTCCTCCAGCGTCGGTTGAAGGTGCCCCCACCAATCAACCAATTCACGCAGACACTTGACAAGACTACAGGTGTGGTGCGCTTATTTTTTTACAAAATTAGGTTTTGTTGTATGTTTATTCTTGCAGATTAGTTTGATTCCTGGTGTTTTTTTACTACAAAGACTTTTGTTGGTGGTTGGGCATTTTCTAGGCCCATCTGGCTAGCTACCAACATCTTACCTAAGTCTTGTCACCAAACATCAGTGCTGATAAGATATCCAGTTCCTATTACATTGGGAAATATTGGTAAGCCCACTTCCTTTATTTGGCATCATTGTCACTTTTCATCAGGTTAAATGATGCCAAGGGCTTATCAACATGGTGAATAAAAAAAATAAAAGAAGGAATCAGGACCACACTTAGTGACATATAATAAATAAATGTCTTTATTTCAATCAATAGTTCATATCACACAACACACAAATTATAAATACAATATAATAATATACAATATAATATAGGCCATATGTTCAACATGACATTGCTGAGTGTCTCTCCTAGTCAACCAGGCATCTAAAGAGTGTCCCAGTTGAAATAAATTTGTCAACAAACCAGATTCAGTATTGTTTTTAAATAGGTTTTTCACTGTATAATGACAGTAAATACATGTTTGTTAGTGCCTGCTTATAGCTTAGCAGCACCATAATATTATTTTTTTTGTGAACATACTAATGTTTTTTCTTGAATCATTATATCAGCCAAAAGACAGCCACTGCTGGACAACATCCAGTCCTGCGCTGCCCACATCCAGTGGCTTTCCGTCACTTTTACCAGTTCTTTGGTACACCAAGTGGGAGGCCTGCCACACTACATCTTCCGGTGAGCGGTCCTCACTTGAGAACTTTCCCGACTGCCGTCTCGTCTACGAGCTAAGTGCCCCACCAACTGTCAATTAAGTTTAGCAATTGGGACATAGAATTGGTTTTTATTTTGTGGCTAATTGTGACTATTGTGTTTCAGATTTTTTAGGATATCTATAATTTAGATTCTAAATGATGAACACCAAATGCAACTATGAATCACTATGATTATCAAAAAAATATACGAGCTTTTTAACTCTGATACAACATTCTTAACCCAAAAATTTACCAAAAAAAAATTTAATGTTAGTTAATTTATTGCATTTTGGTACAATTTCAGCCAAGGGACTGTTCAAGATCCTTGAGAAATACAGGCCAGAGACTGCTGCCGCCAGGAAAGAGCGACTAAAGAAGGCTGCTGAAGCCAAGGTATGATATTTTATCAAGCATTATTAGTTGTTTAATTACTCTTCAAATAAATTACAGATTGGCAAAAAAGGGATGAGAACAGCTTTTAAGAATTTTGTGTATACCAATCAGCAAACATCTCAGGTGGTGGGGGGGTGGAATTCAAGATGTTTACTGATCAGTGTACTACAAATTAGTTTTGGCTGCGATTTGCACTGAACGACACGGATATCTTGTTTTTGTACGCAAGAATTATCATGATATATCTCAATTGATTTATATGGTATAGTAATATAAAGTTATATGTATAATAAAATGTCTTGCATAATGTATTAAGTTTTTACTAACAAAACATCTTGTATACTGAATTGAAGTTAAGATATTTAGTGAAATTTCTAGTTAATTCTAGGTATTAAAATGCAAAATGTAACGTTTATTGCATGAAATATTGTGATAACCAATAATTATTCTATGTGTCACAATCTTCCTGTTTTCTTTGTGCAGACAGTAGACAAAATCAAAACCTTTCGTCTCCTACCTTGCGCATAGTCTATAACATCCATTTTAGGATTACGTAATTTCTATTCACTCTTATAGGATCCTCCAGTATAAACATTCAAAAACTCACAACTTTTACATTTTCAGCCCATGAAGTTTGGCAAATAATTTGAACTTAGATTTCTATGTAATTTTATTTTTTCAAGTCTTGTGTGGTCTGACATGCACTGCTCCTTTTTTCAAGCGATTTCCAAAAAGGAGGAGGTTCTCAATTCGTCTGTATTTTTTATTTTTTTTATGTTTGTTACCTCATAACTTTGGGCTGGGTAAACCGATTTTTATGATTCTTTTTTTATTTGAAAGCTAGTGCTTCCCGTGTGGTCCCATTTAAATTTTATTAAATCGGTGTAGTACTTTATTAGAAAACTAACAAAAACCAAAAATAATATTGCAAAAATGTACTAAGTTGTTGCGATGGAAGTCGGTTTTTTAACGTGTTTAGCGTTTTCAATTATTTATTATTACATACATACTTTTTCAACATGCAATGAGGTCACTTACTACTCACCGGGTTTCTTTCTGGGTTAGTTGCAAAAGCACATAAACTAAGATAAGGTCTTTCTGAAATGTCTGAAATAAAATTTAACGGGGGCTTCAGTCAATAAAAAGTATTAAAACGGATCTACTTTCCCTAAGGAAGCTATCATCATCATATCAGTCAAAAAACGTCCACTGCTGGACAAAGGCCTCCCCCCAAGGATTACCAAGACGAACGTTTCTGCGCCGCCCGCATCCATCGGCTTCCCGCGATCTTCACCAGATCGTCGGTCTACCGCGTGGGAGGCCTTCCTGCACTATGTTTTCCGGTGCGTGGTCGCCACTCGAGAACTTTAGTACCCCAACGGCCATCTGTTCTACTAGCTATGTGCCCTGCCCATTGCGACTTCAGTTTAGCGATTCTGTGAGCTATGTCGGTTACTTTTGTCCTCCTGTGGATCTCGTTTCTGATTCGATCACGCAGAGAAACTCGCACATTGTCCTAGAAATATAAGGAAGCTATACTCAATTTATTTAATTTTATTAAAGATTTGAGTGTGTTGGTTGCACCTCACCTTAGGTTAGGTTTTTTTTCGTAATAATTTAATAATTCAAAAAATATAGTTTCATATTGGATTTTATTTTAATTTCATTAAATGCTTATTAGTGTCTTTAATTTTTCCCTTGCTTATTTTTATATAATTTTTAGAGTTCCCAGAATATATCTATATTTTTTTTCTACGAACCCTGATTTCGCCGAATTCTTAATTTTATCCAATCTTTGCCAAACTGTACATTTAAAGATTTTATGTAGAAGGGTGCCACTGTCAGACGACTTTATGTAAAGTTATGAATGTTTTTCTGTTGACTTCTTTTGTATTGAATTGTTTGAGCCTATTGTTTGGTTGTCGACCAACCCGTACTGGGCCGGGGTGGACGACTAAGGCCCGATCGCCCTGATTCAGGGTAGGCTTGAGCCCAGGGTGGGGACGTATATGAGCTAATATAATGATTGTTTGGTTAAAAAGTCAAAAAATTAAACTCTTGACAGTCGTGCACCTTCCCACATGAAACACTACTCTCTAAACATGATGCATAACAACTTTGACAGAATGCCGTGAAGACCCTTCCACCAAGATCTCTGACTACCCCCTCTAACCATCCCTACCAGACTTACTTCTGGAACGTTCTAACACGGTCTCCTTTCTTAGGTGGCGAAGAAGGATGAACCTCCACCAAAGAGGCCCAACACCATCCGGTCGGGAACCAACACGGTGACCAAGCTGGTTGAGAAGAAAAAGGCACAGCTTGTGGTCATCGCCCATGATGTTGACCCCATTGAGGTGAGGACAATGTTTATAGAAATTAACCTTTAAGTATTGATTGACGTCATTATTTTATAACGGTACTGTGGATGTGGAGTCTCACAGTCTCTTTTTTTGTGTGTTTTTTACGCGATATCTCCGCTATTTTTACTATGCCTATAGTCACTCGCATTTTATCAAAAACGATTTTCAACCGCTTCAAAACTAAAGGAGCATTAAATATGGGTTCTAATAATATAGTTACGTGAATATAATATTAACTGTTATTATTGGGGCAATATATATATGAAAACACCAAAGTTCAGGCACTTTTCAGTCAGAATTTACATAGGTTTAATTTTTAGCAATTTAAAGCACCGAAATCTATTTATGTAACAAAATATATATTTTTTTCTTATATATCAATATACAATGGACTAAAAAAACAAAAAAAACCACTTCAGGAACCACATAGTAGTAAAACTATTGTTTCAGAGTGAAAAAATTAGCTTATATACCTATGAAAGTGTATTACGCTAGTGTAGGTTTTGTGAAAAAGTGTGATAATTTAGTGATAAGTGGGTGCATTCAGTGTGTAAAAGTGTAAGGATGAAGAATTTTTTTTGCATTGATGATGAAAACCACAAAATATCTTCATCAGGTGAGTTTTTTTGTAGGTTTTTTATAAATATTAATAGCTAGGAAATTTATTAAGCTTTAAAACAGTATATAACTTAATTCTATATTTACCAAAAACTTAAAAAAATAGGACCTAGTCGAGTCTGAATTACGTCATCCGATGACTCATCACGCTCAAGGCACTTTTGCGAAAAAAATCGAATTACGCTCCACGGCTTAAGTAAGGCTGAAGTTCTTGAGTGGCGACCGCGCACCAGAAGACGTAGTTTAGGCAGGCGTCCCACACGGTGGACCGACGACCTGGTGAAGGTCGCGGGAAGCTGCTGGATGCGGACAGCGCAGAAATGGTCGTTGTTGAATACCTGAGGCCTTTGTCCAGCAGTGGATGTCTTTCGGCTGATATGATGATGATGAACGCATCATGTAGATAGGCGAAATATAAAAAAAAGGCGTTGAAAACCTCCGTACGTCTTGTGGCCGGAAGGTGAAGGAATTGATCTGGGCTTGCGCAAACTCTCCTGCTCTGCTACTATCGTCGTTTAAACTTGCAGTGATGTTAGAATTTCTTCACCTGAGGCTGTGGTTAACTTTAACAGTAACAACCACATGCTGCATGAAGACACTCGACTCTGAGCCCTCACCCGCCCCCGCCCCCTTCTCACCTTCCACACAATTAACCCATCTCACTAATGACCCATCTGGTATCCACAGTTGGTGCTGTTCCTGCCAGCGCTGTGCCGTAAGATGGGTGTGCCGTACTGCATCGTGAAGGGGAAGTCCCGTCTAGGGGCTCTTGTACACCGACGTACTTGCACCAGCCTCGCGCTTACACACGTATGTATACCCATTTTTATATGACTGGAAAAAATGTCTTATATTTTTTAAGGGGAATATCTTAATGGCTACAAATAAAGTCGCAAATCAACGGTTTTCGAGTTATGGCCAAGTTCATGTTTTCATTTTTTGCAAATGAGATGTAGTTTACCCCCCCCCCCCCCCCCCTTAAGAAATTTGAGATGTTTTCTCCGAGTCACCTGTAGATAGGACGTGTACAGATAGTTCATAGTAATGGTACGTCCACACATTCGGCCATCACGTGAGCTCAACGGCTTCATAGTAATGCTACGTCCACACATTCGGCCAACGCGTGGGCTCAACGGCTTCATAGTAATGCTACATCTACACATTCAGCCAACGCGTGGGCTCAACGGCGTCATAGTAATGCTACGTCCATACATTCGGCCAACGAGTGGGCTCAACGGCGTCATAGTAATGCTACGTCCACACATTCGGCCAACGCGTGGGCTCAACGGATTCATAGTAATGCTACGTCCTCACATTAGGCCAACGTATGGGCTCAACGGCTTCATAGTAATGCTACATCCACACATTCAGCCAACGCGTGGGCTCAACGTCTTCATAGTAATGCTACGTCCACACATTCGCCCAACGCGCGGGCTCAACGGATTCATAGTAATGCTACGTCTACACTTTCGCCCAACGCGTGGGCTCAACGGCTGAGCAAAGTATACAGGGTGAAATTGAAGTCGTAATCCAAACTTTAAGGACATACTCCACTAATAAAACTGAACAACTCTCTCCAAGAAACCCATACAATTGAAGCAAAAAAAATTGACTCCATACACTTGTCATACTCATTGATTACCAACTTTGTATGGGGGGTGGACTTCAATTTAATTTTGTTCCGAATGTATGGGTTTCTTAAGGAAAGTTGTTCAGTTCAAGAAAGGAGTATGTCCTTGAAGTTTGATTTACGATTTCAATTTCACCCTGTATGTCTACAGTCACGGAATTTAATTGTTAAACAGATTCACAAAACTTAAATTTTGCCGGGTAATTAATTTGGGTTGGGTAATTTGTTTAAATTACCTTTTTTTTTTATCCAATAAGCCCTTGGCATAATGTCACCTGGTGGTAAGTGCCTATGATAACGAAGGTCATAACCATCAGGTGAGTTGCAGTCAAACGCACTCAAATTTTTAATTAAAAAAAAGGTGGAAGCGGGCTTACCACGATTCCCCAATGCAATGGGGAACTGGCTATGTTACCTACAAGCCGAAACACATCAATGCTGTTGACTATGATGTATGGCGGCAAGACTTCATTTATGGCGACACCTCGTTTACAAGCGCCTGCCACTATGTACCTATATACCTTTAGTATCTCAACCCATAGGTGAACATGATATAATTGGCATACAATGATGATGTAAATATTTGCTATCTAAACGCCATGATGATAAACCTTCTACCACCAATAGATTATCTGAGTATGCCATTCCTCAACCAAAAATAACTAAGACTTGCCTTTGTACATATGTATTTTGTACAGTAAAGGGTATACAAATCTCAGATTAAAAATAATGTAGATATTGAGTTTCATACAACAGTCATAACAAAAAGTGGGGTAAAGCTTGTTCTGTTATATAAGGTCTAAACAAAATTAGCTGAAACTATTTTAACTGGTGCTTCTACCCATGAAACTGAATCACGTTCCCCATGGAAACCATAGTCAAATCGCAAAAAAAAAATGGCTAAACCATACTAACTCGATCAGCTGTTCAGCCAACTTAGTATGGGAAGTTCAATTTTTTTTTGAGATTTGACTGGATTTCATGGAGAAAGTTGTTCAGTTTTGTGGGTAGAAGCACCAGTTAAAATAGTTTCAGCTAATTTTGTTAGACCTTATATACTTAAATATGTATGCATCTTTACCTTAAGTGGTGACCTCGAATAATGTTTCGACACGTTATAGGTCCTATTCTTCCACTGTAATTGAGACAGGTGCATTTGAGACATGTCACAGCACATTTCGGCATGTTGGCGGTAAGTCTGCCAACGCGTGACTGTAAGCAAAACTATGCTCCGTCGTAATTGGAGCAGAGTTTTTTATAACCCGTTATCAAAGCGCTAACAACATCTACCTTCTATTTTTGATCTGAGTTACAAACAAACCAAGTAGTGTAAATATGAGAGTTCTGGCTCACCAGTGCGAGTGAGAGAGAGAGAAGATACGAAATCCTATGTGTTAGAGCGAGACAGAGCGATGGTGTGAGTGAGAATGACGTCATACAGTGCGAGTGAGTGAGGGGTAAGATGCGATACCGCATGTGTTAGAGCGAGACAGAGCTATGGTGTGAGTGAGAATATGCGTAGGCGTAGTGGGCGTGGCCACCCATCAACCTTGGCATCGACCAATCACAGTCCAGCATTTGTGTGACGTCACGCGGTGTCATGTTTTGACAGGTCTACACGCAAAGTGGCGCTGCCCAAGCGGGTATTTGAAGAACTACTCAACATGTCAGCTGTCACAACTGTCAACATGACACCTGTCATTGGACTGTTATGTCAGCTGTCACCATAGCAGCAAAGTTAGCGAATGTGTGAATATAGATGGCGTTAGTGAGAAAAAAAACATTCGTTTGGTTAGATTTGAATCCACTGCGGCGGCGGCTCTGAAGCGACGCGAGTAGCCACACACCGCAGAGCCACAGCACCTGATAACGTTAGCAATGAAATATTGATATCCATGGCTGGATATGACGTCATGGCGGGTGCCCAAGGGGGCGGGGGCGGGGGCGCTGAATGATGTGGACAAGCATGCATGAGTGATAGAGAGAGAGCGAGAGAGAGACACACACATACCGCGGCCTGCCAAACAGTTTTTGCGCTAGGTGTTAACTATACCTATGAGAGAAGACAGAGATAATATGCTGCGGCTCACGGCGGGTGCCCAAGGGGGCGGGGGCGGGGGCGCTGTATGATGCAGGCAAACATGCATGAGTGATAGAGAGAGAGAGAGAGAGAGAGAGAGAGACACATGCCGCGGCCCGCCAAACAGTTTTGCGCGGGGTGTTCCCATATTATGAAGAGTTGACTACTACTACTACTATGCAACTGATATTCTATTCAGGAGATAACTATACCACCTATGAGAGAAGACAGACAGACGAACACATAATATTGTGCTGCGGCTCACGGCGGATGCCTAGGGTGCGGGGGCGGAGGCGCTGAATGATGCGCACAAACATGGTACTATCTGCAGATGTAAGGTTCTAGAGGGGTGTGGAGGTTCTAGGGGATGATCGGCGGAGTAAGGGGGTGGGATGCCGCAGCTCACCGAACAGATTTTTTCTCTCATTATGTTATACATAATATATAATACCTACACGAGACAGATAGACAGATACATGCCGCAGCTCACCAAACAGTTTTGCGGTTGAAAGCGTGGGTGTTCTCATACCACAGCTGAGCACCTGTGATCTGTAAAGTACCTATGACTACTATAAAATTCTAAGAGGTAGGTATATATGTATGAGGTAAGTAATAAAACCATTTCTTTCAAATTCATCACTTATTTATTAAAAATTAAACAAATATTATTCGCTTTAGCAATAGATGTATATACTTAATTCATTAACAACAAAAATCGCTCAGCTGTTCTTTAAAAATATAAAAAATAATGTTATATTTCTTCTCTTATTTCTAATCACATTCTTTTACTTTTTGTACAACCACCATGACTCAAAGTACATATGTCTTGAATAATATGAATAAAGGGTGATCATCGAAGTCCATCACCATGTCTATGATAAGGAGGTATTTTTATCCCTCAATCAATCAATCAATCAAATATGCTTTATTGTACAATTATGAAATATACAAAATACAAGTACAGAATAAATAAATGAAAAAAATTTTTTCCCTCTGTACAAGCAGCATATCTTAATACCTACCTACCTCGCCAGTATGATTAAGGTAAAAAAACTAGAATAAATTTATCCAATTCGCTTTAGCAGGAAGAAACATCTTTTGAGGGGGTGGTAGGAAACCTTGATAAACAAAATATGATAGAAAGGAAACCATCAATTTCATGCAGATGCAGGTGTGCTTCAATGTGATCGGTGCCGATCTACTTAACAAGCAGCAGTTTACAAAAGACACCCTGCAATCAAAATCAGTACTAGCAAGTATAAAGGTAGTTAGAAGCGAAGCTTGAAGAAACATCTTTCGGGGTGGGTGTAGTGGTGGTGGTGGTGGTGGGAAACCTTGAAGCTTCTCCCACACCCTTGCTCGCGGCAGTGTGTGAAAAAACAGAACGCCGATTCCATGTCATTACATAAAGAGTATGGATCTGCGATAGCTGCCTGAATCCTCCCCACATCGAGGATGGGGGAAAGCAGTACTATGTGTGGATAAAAGATCTTTCAAGACTCTTAAGATCACAGTTCACCAATCATGAATATAGAGTATGGATCTGACCTTAAACCTGAACAGTTTAAATCAAAAGAAGGATCTGAGTTGGAGAAAAGAAAACTTGACCCTGCTATACCGAAGCAGACCATGCGCATCAATCACTTTTCCCTCATTCTTAGTATGTAGATAGTTGAGGTAAACTGGAGGAGGAGGAGACAGTTTCACCCTTAAAATTTAGAAAAACCAACCAAAACAAAATGTGATAGAAAAGTCATCTAACGGACGCCTTCACTGAAGAAACATCTTTCGGGGTGGTGGGAAACCATAAATTTCATGCAGATGCAGGTCTGCTTTAATGTAATCGGCACCATGTTCTCCAAGTGAAGTAAAACTAATCATCACATAAAGATTAGGTGACCTGTTTGCTATCGCTTTTGCAAAGTTCATATCTATGTATGGAATAAGTTTGATATCGATGGGGAATATGAAGATTTTTGCAGCAGTTCAGTTAAACAAGACTTCTGTTTATCAAACTTGTTGTATACAGACACAGACTCATTTATATACAGCATAAAAACAAATGATTTTTTTTATGAGGATATTAAACCTATTCCTCAAAGTCAATTTGATACCTTAGATTTTTTCTCATGATAAATCCTCGCTTTCACCTCAAGAAATGAGTAAAGACTACGAAACTTGTTATGATTTAAGAGAAGCTTGAAGAAAACATCTTTCGGGGCGGTAGGAAACTTGTAGAAACCTTAAATTTCTCAAGATTCAAGCAGATGCAGGTGTGCTTCTACGTAATCGGCACAGGTCCACTAACTATCAACCAAAACAAAATATGATAGAAATGTTTGAATAACTTATACAATACTCTCTGAAGATAACCGAAGATAGTCGAACTTCTTTCCACGATTGCTATAAATAAGAGCATCTAAAGCAATACTCAGTTTAGTGATCGGTAGATCGTAGAAGTGTTACTTTAACATGTCATCCAACAGAGTTTACAGTGTAAGCGAGTTATACGGGAGAAAGGTTAAACCGACTAACGAAAGATTCGGAACATGGTAAATATAGGTAACCTAGTAACAGATATTGGAAATATTAATTATTCGCAAGGAGAAGAGTTATACTGTCTAGAGTTAATATAAAACCACTAACTCTGCTAACAAAACCATTCTGTGATAATATAATGCTTGTTAAAAATAACCGACACTTCGGATTGCGAACGGGACAATAGCATTGAAACATCTTTCGAGGTGGTAGGAAACCATGAATTTCGAGCGCCTTCAGGGGGTCAGCTCATTCATCATGTAATTTAAATTTTAAAATTTATAATAAGATTCCAATAGTTATGTATAACCTTAGCGGTTATGACTCACACTTCATCATAAAATCTTTAAAAAATATGATAATGTAAATATCATACCTAAAAACAAGGAAAACTTCATCTCTTTCACCATAAAAAGTAATAGTTTAGGTGTAGATTTAAGATTTATAGATTCTTTACGGTTTATGCATGCTAGCATAATACCGCGTGAGGGCAGGAAATATATTAAAATTTAAAAAATCACCCCCACCAAATGAGGGTGTCCGTAGTGGTCTATGTGGACTTTGAAGCCCTGCTCAAACCGGTGGTTTCATGTGCTCCAAGCGATGAGTCATCTTATACGACGGATCATCATGAGCATGTACCATATAGTTTTGGTTACTATATAAAGTGTGAATATGATGATAAATTATCAAAGTTTGTGTCATACAGAGGTGTAGAGTGTGCTAAAGAATTTCTATGCTCATTAGAAGAGGAGTTGACGCCTTTCACCACCGCTATGAGAAGGGTGATTCCAATGAACCCTCTCCAACCCCTTAATTGTTATTACACTGCTCTACCACCGGAGCTGGAAAAAAAACAAGTTATTTTTTAGTATGAAACTACTAATATAGGTACTAATAACTATGAATTCAAGTTATTAAGCACTAGCTGTGCCCCGCGGCTTCACCACGTTTCTATGACTTTTCAAGGGTGCGCAGTGCGCAAGCTGCAAGCGGCTCATGAGTGTGGTAAAAAGTAGCCTATGTCTTAATCATAACCCTAATCTGTCTACCTACTAAATTTCAACCAAACCTGTTTAGTAGTTTTGTGGGGAGCGTAGCAGACAGACAGACAGAGTTACTCTCACATTTATAATATTAGTAGGGATTAGACCAGAGCTATTCCTAAATTATTAGGGATAAGACCACATCCTAATCCTAATCTTATCAATCATCAGATCTTATGCTAACCTACTGTTATGAGATATGAGGTCAGAGCTGTTCCTAAATTATTAGGGATAAGACCTAATCTAATAAAATCAGTTCTATCAATAGGTATCTCTCTCTCACCTAGTGTACACCTTCTCTTGTTGTAGTAGACCCCCTCTATAGTAATCAGTATAGTTTTGCCTTTAAGTTCCTGCCACCAGCCCCTTAAGATGTTATTATACTGCTCTACCACCAGAGCTGGAAAAAACAAGTTAATTTTTAGTATGAAACTACTAATATACTAATAGCTATAACCTCAAGTTATTAAGCACTAGCTGTTCCCCGCGGCTTCACCACGTTTCTATGACTTTTTGAGGGTGCGCAGTGCGCTATGAGATATGTGATATGAGGTCTGTTGTTATTAGGTACCAACCTGTTGACATATGAGCTATGAGGTCAGAGCTATTCCTAAATTATTAGGGATAAGACCACATAATCTACAGACCTGATCCAATATCATCATCTATCAGAGCTAATCTCATCTGTTTAGCTATAGACCCTGTTTCATATTTTTTAGCTACAAGACCTCATATTATAAGCTATTAAGTCTAACGGTTAAGGTAGGTATATCAGTTCTATATCTATCTATCTATCTATCTATCTATCAATCAATAGGTATCTCTCTCACCTAGCGAACACCTTCTCTTCCTGTTCTCTATGCACCTTTCGAATATTGATAAATTTAAGGTTTCTGCTCGTCACCTGAAAAGGGATAATAAAAATAATTTAAAAAACATACATTCATCCTATGTGGAACCCTAAAAATTCTTAAACTGTTAAGTTGAAATTTTGTTAAAACTAATCAAGTATGAGTTGAACTTATATTAGGAGAGGGTTCTGTATACTTATAATAAGTTTAAATAGGATGGGCGCTTATGAAGCTCTAAAATAATCAAACACTCATTATTAGCATTGAAGAATGTTTGAGATTGATGAGAAACTTAATTTTCAATGATATATTACTAAATAATAAAAGTAATCCACCAATGGGGAACCCTAAAAATTAATAAAGTTGAAATATACCCAACCTTTCTACTAAAAGTAATTAAGCATGAGTTTAACCCTAAAAATTCTTAAACTCTTTTAACTGAAATAGAAAAAACGTAGCTATGATGAAAACTAAAGTGTGAGGTGAACTTATATTAGGAGAGGGTTCTGTAGTTTTAATTAACCCTCTAATATCATCAGAGATAAATTAGTATACTTTACTAGAAGTATATTCATAAAACAGTTAAATGTAAGTAAGTCTTACATGTAGGGTTCTCTATTTATGATATATTAGTAAAAAGTAATCCTTTGATATGGAACCCTAAATTTTTTTAAAAAAAACTCCTTTTTAATTTGAAATACATAATATCATATTCAGTTTTAAACTATAAAAGAGAGATGAAAAAAACTAGTGTGAGTTGAACTTATATTAGACGAGGGTTCTGTATAGAATAAATTTAAATGGAAAAGTTGGGGAACCTTAAAATCAAAACACTTGCATTAGAAAAATAAATCAGTTAGGCTTTATATTAGGAGAGGGTTCTGTAGTTTTATTTAACCTCCTAATATCATCAGAGATTAATTAGTACTTTACTAGAAGTATATTCATAAAACAGTTAAATGTAAGTAAGTCTTACATGTAGGGTTCTCTATATATGATATATTAGTAAAAAGTAATCCTTTGACATGGAACCCTAAAATTTTTAAAAACTCCTTTTTAAATTGAAATACATAATATCATATTCAGTTAAACAGCTATAAAAGAGAGATGAAAACTAAAGTGTGAGTTGAACTTATATTAGACGAGGGTTCTGTATAGAATAAATTTAAATGTAAAAGTTGTGGAACCTTAAAATCAAAACACTTGCATTAGAAAATGCGTTGAAGCTATAGGGGTATATAAATCAGTTAAGCTCTATACATACATAGAGATCACTGCAGCAGGGGATGTGATTGAATGAAAAAATAATTAAAGTAAATACTCACCTCCATCTTCCCAGTTATTTTATAATCTCGTATTTTTGCACTTGACCCATCTGCTGACTAGGTGACACTTCGCGTAACCGCGGTTACCACTATTTTTACCTCGGCGTTGAGACGTATACCTGAGATCGAATTAAAATAAAACATTAATGGAGTATGTTAACAACACCATTTTATATCATACTGTGATATGAGTTTTAGTAATACGACTAAAACACTCTATATCGAATCGAATGGACTAGCTTCGGATACAAAGTCGGATTCAGTATGAAACAGCTTGATGAGTTTAAAAATGCGATCTCATTAGCCTTATTTTAGAGATTCTCATAAAGATATCATAATTAAGAATATTTTTTACTCTATAGTATACCGTAGTGATATAGGTCTATTTCCACACCTACAGGGTGGTAAAAGCTTTTCAACTTATCTGAGAAAAGTATGTTGATATTGGTACCTATATCACTACGGTATATTATTATAGAGTAAAAAATATTTCTAATCATGATGTCTAGATGAGAATCTCCAAAATAAGATTAATAAGATCATATTTAAATACTCACCCAGTAGTTACACCCTGTATCCAACTTCATATCTAAAGCTAGTCTACTCGACACGATATAGAGTGTTTAGTTCGTATTACTAACAACTTATATCACCGTATGATACAAAATAGTGTTGTTAATATAGTATATAGTCCACTATAAAAACTTTTTAATTTTAACTTAATCTCACCCGTAATGCACCAACTGCTGTGATGAACTGTATGATGATAATGATGGGTGGAGCGCAGCAGCGTAGTGTACGAAAGAAGATTCACAATCACTGCGTATACTGTGACAGGATGTGTAGGCGGGCTGTGATAGCATCCTCACACTGTGCTGGTTGATAACATTGTTTTTTGTATGTTTCAACCACACAATTTCAACATTTTACAAAATGTTTAGGTACCTACCTACACCCAATAAAATTTACTTTTGTTGGTTTTAAAGGTATCAACCACATAGCATAACATACCTATTCACACTCTGTTATCACTCAGCAGCGGTGTGAGTTTTGTGCGAACGAGGGGTAGTGGGTTCGGCTCTCGTGCAAGTTAAATAACAAAAATAGGTGAGGTAGTGGTAAGGCGTCCAGTTCAGTATAATATTATGATCTTCACCATATATACACGGTTATAAAAACAAAAACAAAAAATAAAAAAATTATAAAAACCTCCTGGTAATCACTGATTGTGAAATAGTATATTTTTGTCTAGATTTTTTTTGTTTAATACCTATTTTTTATAAGTTGTTGAAATAAAACGTAGGCACTTATTATATGAATATAAAATGGTTTTTATTTTTAAAACTAAAATATTTATAATTCACTATACAATATCAGTTAAATATTCACTTATATACAAACTACATACCTACCTAGGTAAGGTAAACATAAAATGGATATAATTTTAAAAACAAAAATAGTTATAATTCACTTATATATAGGGTATATAGCAACTATACATAGGTACCGCTTCAGAATATTATTATTATTGATACTTATACAATATTCGGTTTTTAAACTTAAATTTATAATTCACTTAAGTATACAAACTATATACCGCTTCAGAATATAATATAGATATTATGGGGGAAGAAAAACCCCATGATTAATAAGAGTGCAATCATATTATGAGCTTTTTAAACACACATCAGTCGAAGGATGTCCACTGCTATACGTCATAAGCTTCCCTCAAGGATTCAGTTCTATGCTAGGGTGGTCTTCCTACGTTTTCCAGTGTGCGGTCGCCACTCGAGAACTTTACTACCCCAACGACCATCTATACAGGGGGTGATTTATAGTACTATAATGAAATCACTTAGAGCATAAAACATCACATTCAATAATTTGTTTACAACACATTCATTAAATTCGTCGGTGTATGCAAAAGATTCAGAGTCTACGTCTTGAAGTAGTGTGTACCACTCGGAGAATGATAAGTTCGCGTCACCAACCCGCTCTTCAATGTCACTTGCTATATCATCCCACATCTTGGAGAGAGCGTAGTATAGACCATCTTCTGTATCTAAATATATATTTCTTAGTGTAGCACCCACTTTATAGTTCAGTGTGTGAAGGGGGATAGGAATCGTCCAATACTTCAGGAAAAGATTACGACTGAAACCTTGCAACCATTGATTCTTACATATGTTGAAATAACGTGAAATGAGTGAGTCATCATCATCCTCCACTTTTATAAATTGTTCATCAGCTGTTGTAAGAGCAGCAGCTGTGTTATCCGACTCCATAGATTGCTCATCATTTGTTTGTGATTGTTCTCCTGTAACAACAAAAACAATTTAGAAAAGAAAAAAACATCCTATAGTCGCTATTTTTTATGAAAAATAAACTAAAATGTACCTGATTTTTCCATTATTATAAAAATATACCTAGGTATTATATTAACAGCTCAGCAACATATACAGTTTAACTTATCTGTAAATAAAAAAATAAAAAATTAATAACATACCTATATATAGTTTTCACAGCTGTTTCTCTCCTTAAATTCAATAACAAATGTTTTTCCGTTTGCGTGTCGTCTTATAATACACACGCCAGATTTTAGAAACTCCAATACTGTCTCATCACTATTATTGAATCTTGAGGGTAATGTGAGGTATCCGGTTTTGAGTTCAACCATAATTTGCATTTTGTTAGCATCAAATTTTGATGGGTTGACGGTGGCATTTTTTATTAGATATGGTTTATTTTCAATTAAATCCCCCATTTTTAACCATACTTTTGACCCAGTCTCATTTAATTTTTCCATTAAATTAGTACTCATGTTACTAACTTTTCACACGCACTCTGCACACGTTGGTTGAAGAAGAAAAAACAATAGCTTATAGTGGTTTAGCTCATGAAATCAATTACTTTTATACCCCACCACCACTAGGTATCTGGTGCATATATATATATATGTGTGTGTGTGTGTGTGTGTGTGTGTGTGTGTGTGTGTGTGTAAGTGTGTGTGTGTAACCTTGATTCCTACTCACCACATCCGACTTCCTCTCCACGGTTTAGGTAGTGCACCAATGCAAAATTCTCTATCGTTTTCACCTTTATCTATTTTAATTATCTCATTTTGCGCCCACATGCTTGCCTGATATAATACATTACGGTACTCTTCGCATTCATAAGATAGAGGATCCAACCAAGTAGGAAGTGTAGTTGTAGTACTGGTAGTACTCGTTGTTGTTGGGGTGGGTGTAGTGGTGGTGGTGGTGGTACTTCCAGATGTGGTACTGCTTGCATCAGGTGGTATTTCAGTGGGGGTAGTAGCTTTTTCTTTTTTCTTATTTACTCTTACTGTTATCTCCATACCATCATCATCTTTAATCACTTGATAAAACTGTTTAGAGTTGATTGTTTGAGAAACATTAAGCTCACGACGTTGTCTACCCCTCCTTCTAGGTGATTCACCATAAGATCTTGATACCTCCAGTTTTAATACCACCATGCTGTTCACCATACAAATTGGGAAATTAAACAGCTGATTCTGGTGTAGCTCAATGATTCTTTTGGGCACTGTTTCCCCTCTCTCCCCCATATATAATTTCACACTCCATACTGCTGGTAAAGTATTATGTTTTGTGTTTTCATTTATGTGAACACTTGTTATATACCACAAAGAAGATGTACACAAACTAAAGAAAACATCATCTCTCAAAGGTGGAATAGTTATAGACTGTTTGAAACCACTTTCATTAATTAGATTCAAATGAATCATAAACGGTACAATGTTGGATAAATACATTGTTTATATAAAATAAGTACCTAGTGCGCCTGCTGCACTCTACGATTGCTCCCTTATTAATGATTTATTATTAATCTCTATGCACTATTGTGTGTATGCGATAGGAAACTAGGTCTAGATCCTTGACACAAATGATTACCTACTTGTCTATTTAGAACAGAGCATCCGCTAGGCAAATAAACTACTGAGAGTATATAATTATAGGTATTTCACAACAATGTAAAATATAAGTCGTCTTATCAGCGTGTGATTTTTTTAGTTCCTACAGATGAAAATGGTTTTTTATTCGCGTGCGAAACCCTAAAAAATGCTATTAAAAGATATTATGATGACAAAGTTAAGTGGTATGTTTTTTGCGGATGAAATAGAAATTCCTCCTATACATTTAGTATGAGAACACCCACGCTTTCAACCGCAAAACTGTTTGGTGAGCTGCGGCATGTATCTGTCTATCTGTCTCGTGTAGGTATTATATATTATGTATAACATAATGAGAGAAAAAATCTGTTCGGTGAGCTGCGGCATCCCACCCCCTTACTCCGCCGATCATCCCCTAGAACCTCCACACCCCTCTAGAACCTTACATCTGCAGATAGTACCATGTTTGTGCGCATCATTCAGCGCCTCCGCCCCCGCACCCTAGGCATCCGCCGTGAGCCGCAGCACAATATTATGTGTTCGTCTGTCTGTCTTCTCTCATAGGTGGTATAGTTATCTCCTGAATAGAATATCAGTTGCATAGTAGTAGTAGTAGTCAACTCTTCATAATATGGGAACACCCCGCGCAAAACTGTTTGGCGGGCCGCGGCATGTGTCTCTCTCTCTCTCTCTCTCTCTCTCTCTCTCTATCACTCATGCATGTTTGCCTGCATCATACAGCGCCCCCGCCCCCGCCCCCTTGGGCACCCGCCGTGAGCCGCAGCATATTATCTCTGTCTTCTCTCTCATAGGTATAGTTAACACCTAGCGCAAAAACTGTTTGGCAGGCCGCGGTATGTGTGTGTCTCTCTCTCGCTCTCTCTCTATCACTCATGCATGCTTGTCCACATCATTCAGCGCCCCCGCCCCCGCCCCCTTGGGCACCCGCCATGACGTCATATCCAGCCATGGATATCAATATTTCATTGCTAACGTTATCAGGTGCTGTGGCTCTGCGGTGTGTGGCTACTCGCGTCGCTTCAGAGCCGCCGCCGCAGTGGATTCAAATCTAACCAAACGAATGTTTTTTTTCTCACTAACGCCATCTATATTCACACATTCGCTAACTTTGCTGCTATGGTGACAGCTGACATAACAGTCCAATGACAGGTGTCATGTTGACAGTTGTGACAGCTGACATGTTGAGTAGTTCTTCAAATACCCGCTTGGGCAGCGCCACTTTGCGTGTAGACCTGTCAAAACATGACACCGCGTGACGTCACACAAATGCTGGACTGTGATTGGTCGATGCCAAGGTTGATGGGTGGCCACGCCCACTACGCCTACGCATATTCTCACTCACACCATAGCTCTGTCTCGCTCTAACACATGCGGTATCGCATCTTACCCCTCACTCACTCGCACTGTATGACGTCATTCTCACTCACACCATCGCTCTGTCTCGCTCTAACACATAGGATTTCGTATCTTCTCTCTCTCTCACTCGCACTGGTGAGCCAGAACTCTCATATTTACACTACTAAACCATATCCACTATTACGTGCTCATAAACTCATACCAAAGTGAGATAAAGAAAAACCGGTTATACCAGTAACCAAAAAGACTCGAACTCCTTTTCAGGTGGAGTCTGGCGACCGCGCCGCCTTCTCGAAGGTCGTTGAGGCTATCCGCACGAACTTCAACGAGCGCTACGAGGAGCTGAGGAGACACTGGGGCGGAGGCACCCTCGGCAACAAGTCCAACGCGCGCATCGCCAAGATCGAGAAAGCGAAGGCTCGTGAGATCGCGCAGAAACAGGGTTAGATGAATAAATGACTTATAAGTGTAATTTTTGATGCTTTTTATTTTACCATGGCCGAACCGTCGCGTCATCACATCAGTGTGACTGTTTACGCCGTAATCATATTTTTAAAACTCGCGCGCGTGTGTTCAGTCTTTTCATATTCTGTAATATCCCTTTTTCCCACTCACACGTCGCTCATGGCGTACCGAGCGCACTATTTTCAAAAACTGAACCGACTTACATACCAGTGACCGTTTCGAATATTCTTGTATCATACTAGCCCAGTCATATTAAGGTTTTCATCAGGGAATGAGTTTGGTATTCTATAAGTTCTAATAAAATCTTGTGTCTGCGTCGTTAGTTTCATAAAAATCTGTTTTTCGCGATTGTACATGGTTACTGGTAATTCAATACATTCCCTTTAAGAGCCCGCTGGAGTTCATAAATCCCATACAAACGTATACTTTGATTCATTTGTTAACCAACAAGAACCGATCTATAATATAATAAAACTGTAACGGGGCCGTGTCTGTACATGAAATATTTTTGGAAAATAATAACTGTGGTGGACATTACTAACGATACAGAGGCCAAAACAACAACTTTTGGAATTTTTGTCTGTCTGTCTGTCTGTATGTTCGCGCATCACGCAAAAACTACCAGGCCGATTTTGATGAAATTTTGTATGGTGGTTCCTTATAGCCCGGGGTAACATATAGGATACTTTTTATCCCGGAAAATTTAAGATTTCCCGGGGGAAAATCAAAAGTATTCATTTATAGAATGGCTCACCACGCAAATGTGGCTTGACCTATTACAATCTAATTATACACTTTGATACCCTATATCGCGAACTAAAACTGGGACATTGTGAATCCCAAAAAAACTAAGGGTTCCTGCAGGAATGCAAAAAATAGTATCTTTACTTGCAATAACAACAATAGAGTACTTTTCCCTATATTAGCTACACATATCGCACATTATAATCATATCAGCAAAATGTCAATAGATGGCGCTGCAGGGATAATAAAACGCGCTTAAGTTGTATTAAAATATTATTTCATACTTTTGAGTGAATTTCTTTTACGTATTTTTCAGCTTGCGCTACTTTACACAACTCTAACTCTGGTACTATGGCACGTAGCGATGTGTTTCATAGACGAACTGATATAAGTATTGTAAAACAGATTCCAATCGTGTAAAACCATTAAAAACACTTATGTCGAGTTTAGTATCTTTTAGCAGGAGGCACAGATATGGGAACTCTTCTGAGGGCGACTATTTGCGTGTGGCAGTTGCGATGTGTGAGTGGGAAAAAGGGATATCCTTTTTCCCACTCACACATCGCACATGGCGTACCGAGCGAGACAACATACATTAACGCCGTTGTGTTGGCGGCGATGTAAAAAAAAATCAAGATCTCCAATATGGCATCGTTGTCGCTCCGCATACAAAAATAAAGTTTAATATCTAAACCGCTGTAGGTGTCTACTATCTGTGTTAGTGCTGTTGAGTGCTAATTTCAAGTACCGCAAGGAGTTGCAGCTGGATCAAGAGAATCTGAACCGGTGGCGCCGATTCTCCCTGTGGTGCAGGTGAGTTCCTCTCCTTTTTACTGTTTTGTTTCTCTTTCCTGTTTCATTCCAGGGCAGAACAGTCTCCTACCGCATATATGATAGACTGGACACATAGTATTTGATAAACCGCCATATTCCACCGGCTTCCGCCAAATACAGTTCACTATTTTCAAAAACAACCGACTTACATACCAGTGACCGTTTCGAATATTCTTGTATCATACTAGCCCAGTCATATTAAGGTTTTCATCAGGGAATGAGTTTGGTATTCTATAAGTTCTAATAAAATCTTGTGTCTGCGTCGTTAGTTTCATAAAAATCTGTTTTTCGCGATTGTACAGGGTTACTGGTATACATCAAACAAATCCCATACAAACGTATACTTTGATTCATTTGTTAACCAAGAACCGATGTTGAAATAATTTTATATCAATAATCGGATGACGTATATCTGTCAGTATCGCATTACTTTTTTGAAAAACGAAACAGGAATCCATTTAATACCAATAAACTTGTTTTCCGTTTTTTTACCTTAAAAACAAGTTTATTGATTAATAATAATTTCCATCAAGCTCATTAAAAATAACACTCCGTGAGTGCCGACAAAAGTGAAAACTTTTTACAGTTTTATAACTTTCGACCCACCGAGTGTTCCTGGCGAACGACAAGGTTGACGAATTTTGACCCTGCGAGTGTTCCTGGTACGGTGTCGGTTACTTTACAGTGTCGCGGGTTTAATGGTTTTTTGTAATCTCAAAATTGCCCAACGCGCCTAAAGAAGTTTTTACTTCAAAAAAAGTCGTAATACACGGGTTTCGAACCGTTTGATTTTGATTTTCGAATCAAGGGTTTTTCAAATATGGCCAACTTAATTTTTGAATTTTGTATGAAAAACTAGTTTTCTTGTATTAATCATGATTTTGTAAAATAAGTTATAATATAATACAGTAATCTCGCTAAGTATGGAGAAAACTTCCTTATTTTATCCCCTTTCCAACAAGAAATAAAAGTTTAAAAACAAATCAGTTATAACGAAAAATATTGATTTCTGATAAAAGAAGTACATCATATCCCATACAAATACCCAGAAGATTGTTTTTATTATATTTTTTTAATTTCCAAAATTTACCATACTTTTTTACAAAAACGGGGATCTATGACCCTCTAGCATAATTTCAGTAATCTTATCGGCAAGGTAATTGAAAAAATCGGGACCGGATTTTTTTCCATATAATATTGTTGAAACATAATAATTGTATGAGAATTGTTGCAACTTTTTAAAAGAAATCAGTATTTTTTGTTATTAAAAATTTGTTTTTTTTTAAACTTTTGTATCTTGTTGGAAAGCTGAGGTGATGAAATATGGAAGTTTTTTTCAATACTTAGCGCGCTTACTGTATTATAAGTTTTTTTACCAAATCTGAATACAAGAAAAATAGTTTTTCATGCAAAATTCAAAAATTAAGTTGGCCCTATTTTAAAAACCGTTAATTTTCGATCCCTGTACCTATTATATGACTTTTTCAAATTCAATTTTTTATTTTCTTACTTTTTGGAAATTCTTATTTAATTTATAATATAACTAGATTTTGCCTGCGGCTTCGCTCGCTTGAACATAGTTTTATGACTGTCTTCGAGGGTGCGCAGTGCGTTGCTCGCGAGCGCGGAAAAAAATAGCTTATTTTTTTTATTTTAATTCACAATTGGTAAACCCTTGACAACATCTCACCTGGTGGTAAGTGACGATGTTGCCGAAGATGGAAGCGGCCTTAACAAGATTCCCCAATGCAATGGGGGAACTGGCTATCTTATCTTATATTAGGCGGTATATGTCCTAAGCTGTCTACCTACCTACCAAATTTCAGCCAGATATGTTCAGTAGTTAGGTAGTTTTCTCGTGAACATAGTTTTTATGTCTGGCGTGCTGTCGAGCGTGGGAACTGAGTAAACTCTAGATCCGTTGGGAACTATGTCGGGCTATGCTAATTATTAGTCAATTCGATAATCAGTATTAATTGGGTATGCTAAAAAAAATGTATTTTTTTTAATTTTTTTTCTGATGGTTTAGACCATTTTGAAAAACTAATTTGAATATTTCATTTTTTAAGCCTCTAGATATTTTTAAATATTTTTTTAAATTTTGAAACCTTGATGACGTCATCGGTTCACATTACTATGAAACGAACAGCCCTATTTCTATGACGATGAAATGAATAGGCCTTGACGTCAACTGTCAAGTCACTCAAGTCAATCATTCCCAAAGGTTTTTTGGCGGGATTTGTGGTAGACGCATTCGTAGTTTTATTTTGTTGTTTTTTCATTGCACCGGCACTAGCATTACAAATCCAACAGCTAAGGAAGCCTAAATACGTCAGACCTGGCTGTATGGTCTTAGTAACCTTTGCCTTTTCCGAAACGAAACTATCACAAAGCCAACAACGAAATGTCAAAGTCAAAATTTACTTGTCATCAAACATCATAATCTATGTATGCACAAGGCCTTCAGAGTTTAAATGTTTTTTAGAACCACAATAAAAATTGGACCTCTAATGAATATCTTACCCATTTAAGTATTTAATTTGAATGACGTTCTAATAATATTTGATTGTTTCAAACGTAGTTTTTGGTGGATGATAAATAAATAGTGCCTTTTTCAGTGCTCGACGAAAGCTCGTCCTCAAATGCAAGGTCCGTAATTGATATGACAAGTAAGAGTGCACGTTCCGTTCAGTGGTGAAATTGGGTACGTTCCACTTAACGCCCGCAACGCCATCGACCGCGACCGCTGAAACTGCCGTTCCACTAACGGAAAAAGGCCGCGGGCGTTGTAGGCGAATGTTTTAGGTGGAACGCACATCTTGAGCGCTGTGTGCCCGCAATATGGCGGCATGGTGAAAGTTTTCTGTTTTCTCGTATAAATAGTTCAATAAATAATCGATATTAAATCTGAATACTATAATTTTTTTTAACTGCGTATGAAAACTAACGCACGCGCTTCCTCCTCTTCTGATTTTTGCCGGAGTCTCTTCTTCAATAGGGAGGCCACATTCTCTTTGGTGAAAGCCCACTCTGACCCACCAATATTTTGTGGGCGAAGTGGGCGCGATGTGGTCGCGAACAGTGACGTCATCTATGACGTCGAGCGATCGCTCGCGACGACCACGGGCCTTAGGTGGAACGATACAGAGGGTGTTACAATCGTTGCGAGCGTTTAGTGGAACGTAGCCATTGTAAACTCGTGACGTCATAGGGGTCAAATGAAGGTTATTGTCCTTTTCCGATTTTTTTACGCAATCTTTTACTTTTTCGAGTGGAAAATGAAAAAATATGGCTTTAAATAAAAATATCTCGAAATGTTTTTTTTATTTTCATGGCTTATAAAAAATTTAGCATACCCAATTAGCACGTCAATCCTTCGCTTCATTGCGAAGTGACATAAATTACCAAAAAGAGAGAGTTAACAGCTATCCCACGGGAACCACTAAAGAAATCTGTATAAAAAGTAGCCTATATGTTAATCCAGGACCTAACCTATATGTGTGCCAAGTTTCATCCCGATCCGCCCAGTGGTTGAAGCGTGAAAGAGTAACAAACATCCATCCATACACACAAACTTTCGCGTTTATAATATTAGTAGGATGAATTAAAAATCATAATTTTCGGCACGATTCTTCCGCAGCGATTGACGTAACAGCCACGTTGCAGCACGAGCTGACAAGAACTTCCAAGCTATTTCGTTCGATGTTTGAAATATCGTGAATCGAGTTGCTAATTTTAGGGACGGAGGAGCCTTAACGTAAGAATTATTAGAGGCGGGCTTTACCCGCCACTTGAACAGGCTGTCTGTCTGTTCCGCCGGGCAGCGCATTCCTATTTTGATCATGCGAGAGACGCACGTATATTTGTAATTCTTTGATAATAAACACGTCCGTACCACACCCAGGACACTGCGTACAACCGTCGTGAAATGACATTTCTAAAAACAAATGACTGAGCAAACAAAATCACGGTGAAATCCCATACGTTCGAGAACCAAACTGTAACCAATCTGCATCAATTTGGGTGACGAGAGGGTGAGGTCGGAACCTAGAGAGCGGCAACGAGTGTCCATACTGTATGTTTGTACTAATATATCCATATGTTTCCATTTAACACGCCCACACGCCTGAGATTGTTAAAAGTTGTTTTCATCAGCTGAAGAGAGCATTAAGTGGAGTATCACATCCTGACATTCCTTAAAAGCTGCAATCGATGATGAAACCAGGACGGGTAAAGAAAACGGCAAATATCTGGCAGATAGGAAACTGCTAGAACGGTGGCAGAGTGTTACAGAAGTAGATAATACAAACATTGAACATATTTCCACTTTAAATACGCCGCCTCCGTGGCGTAATGGTTAAGTCCATTAACTTCACATCAGGAGGTCGTGGATTCAATTCCCGGCGGAACTTTGTAAGACTCGGTTTAGTTGGTGGAAAGGCATTTTTAACCGACTGTAAAGAAGGAGGAGGTTCTCAATTCGACTGTCTGTGATATTATACTTAGTCGCGTACATAATAATCCCAAAAAAAATACACGCTGCAAGGTACTGTTTTTTTTTTGTTTCTTCTTTCCGGCTTACAAAAAGCGCGGAAAAGGCAAAGGTTACTAAGACCATACAGCCAGGTCTGACGTATTTAAGCTTCCGTAGCTTTTGGATTTGTAATGCTAGTGCCGGTGCATTACAAATCTTCTCTGAAGTTCTTGACAGCATTTGCAGCAGCTACATTCTGAGGTGGAACACCCAGTTGCTGTAAGGCGTCTATAAAACTGCACCTAGAGCAAGTTGGGTTCTCACGTCCTCCTTCGTTTTATTTTCTTGTTCTCCACATTGCTCACGTGCACTAGACGATTTTCTCCAAAATGCACCACTTTTTAAACAAAATCCTAGCAGAAAACAATGAAAAAACAACAAAATAAAACTACGAATGCGTCTACCACAAATCCCGCCAAAAAACCGATCATCGCAAGGTACTGTTTTAAATAAAACATTTTTTTAAATTAAATTTTACATTTTTTAAAAATAAATTTTAGGGCTCCGTGTGTAAGAGAAACCCTATTAATATGTATTTCCTTGGTTGAGCCTGTAATCTAAACGGCTTGATGGATTTTGGGGTTGTCGTTAGATTCGTCTTGATCCAGAAAGTGACAGGATGTATTTTAACCCGACTACCCAAATAAATGGGGGTATTTTTTTATCCATTCTGGTTTCTATTTTTAATGGTTAGGTTATTAATTAAATTCGAATATTCCCGATCGCCCCAATTCAGGGTAGGCTCGGGCGGGCCCCTCGGTGGGGACGTATATGAGCTGATGTGATGATTCCCAGTCGTCACCACTAGCTTTGTCATCACAAGAAAGAATGTTTTTTTCTAGTTTCGATTAGTGATTTCCAACTCGTCACCACTGGGGAGGAATTGGAAAAATCCCATTCGTCGACATTAGCATACAGCACGTAGAAGAGTAATGTGAAGGAAGATTAGTGCTAAAGAGTAGAGTAGAGTGGAGAGTAAATTGAGAGGGGAGAGTAGAGTTAAGTTTTATCAGTAATATAGGTCACAAACGCCAAAAAAAAATGCAGTTAAGCAGTTAGCATAGCAGTCAAGTTGTTGTTCGCATTCGATCTACGATCTCCACCTATGAACCTCTGATCTTGAGCTATATACAGTCCTCTGATCCTGAACATTCTGTCTGGTCCTTCGAGCCGGATTTATCCCGAACATTGTCTTGCTCTTCGAGCCGGATCGATCCCGAGCATCCTGTCTGTGGATGGATCGATTCTGTTTGTGGTCCTTCGAGCCGGATAACTCCTGAACATTCTGTAGTCATGCCGAAGCTGGATTGATCTCGAACAGATACTTATTCATTACAAACAGAAGACATTCACGCGAGTGAAAAAAACATCCTTTTTGTTATTAAATTCTGTCGAGTATGTCTGTGACTTAGATTTGTTATTTTACCTTAAATAATATAACTTTTTATGAGTTGGCCACACTAGCACTTGCGGCTTTGATGAGGTGTTCGTTTGGACGTGAAAAAAAAAGCGTTTTTATGGGTTTATGTATCAGCTCTATCATAAAAACGATAAAACTTGAAACTTGGTGTAATTATAGTGTTGATCCTGAAGTAAAATAACAAATTATAAAAACCGACCAAGTGTGAGTTTTGGACTCTCGCTAAGAAGTCCGAAGTGAATAAAAAAAAATTGAAAATCACGGTGATGTCTTTGCTTGTAATGAATAGGTTCAGGATCGATCCGGCTCGAAAGACCAGACAGAATGTTCAGGATTGATCCGGTTCGAAGGACCACCCAGAATGTACTCTCTACTCCACCACTCTCCACTCTAACACACTACTATATACACTCTACTCTCAACTATACTAGACCACTCAGAAAGTTTTGCGTAAAAAGTTTGTATCTATAAGGCAATGGCCACTTGTAATTATTTTGAAAAATTTGGTTACATAAAAGTAAACCATTGTTCGAATTTCGAATTTCCCTCCACATTTTTTCGAGAGCCAAATTAAATTATTGTGTCTCGTTTAAAAATGGATCTGCATCGAGAACATTTTCGTGCGATGATTTTCTACGATTTTAAATGTGGCCTAAAACCAAATGAGTCGTTTGATCGACTTGAAATGGCTTTTATGGATGAAAGGACCTTCAAAAGCAACGATTTACCGTTCATAGCGAGTTCAAGCGAGGTCGCCTTACTTTGGGGGATGAACAAAGGAGTGGTCGTCCAACGACGGCTGTCAAGGAAGGAAGTGTGCTGGCAGTAAAAAAAATAATTCAAGAAAACAGGCGAATTACATACGAAGAGATTCAGCATACACTGCAGAATGGATCGGGAGGCGTTCACAAGATTCTACACGAGCACCTTCTCGTGAAGAGGATAGTTTCGCCGGTCAAAGTCTTAGGTCACCCTTCTTACAGTCCTGATCTGGCACAGTGTGACTTCTATCTTTTTATTCCCTAAAATAAAAAATCCGCTGAAAGGGATACAGTTTTCATACGCGCTAGCAGCGTTCGAGGAGACTGGAAGATGTGTCTCCGGCGGACTGGAAAAAATATTTCGAAAATTGGTTCAGACGCATGAAACTTTGTATAGAGGCTGGTGGAGAGTTCTTCGAAAAGATTTAATTAAAATATTTTCTCCATAGAAGTCAGTTTTTAGTTTCTCAAAACTTTCTGAGTGACCACGTACCACAGTATTACGATATGGCTTACAGTAGCGCAACGCCTTTGATGTCGCACGATGCCGCCACGGCGCGCGGCGTAGGTACTATATAGCCATCCTGGCAAACTCGCGAAGTTTGCCAGGCTGTGCCCGCTGCCCGCTGCGCCCGCAAGTACCCTTCCGTTGCTACGCGTAAGTACATTCGTTGCACTACTGTAAGCCGTTATATTCTTTCTTCTTCTCATCGTGTGGCACAGTTGACCGTGCTATCCAAGGGATAGACGGTGGTTGCCTGGTGTCGCACTTAGCATCACCCGCGGTCACGTGTATGGCATTTAGATTAACACCTACGGACGTGTGCAACGCGACCTTCATACACATCTGGAATCAGATGTGCAGGTTTCCTCACGATATATTGTAATACAGTGACTATACTATCCACCATTTTACTCTTAAATCTAGGTTTCGTTACTACTCTCCACTCCACTCTACTCTACTATCCACTCTACTTATCACTACGGTCCACTCTACTCTTCCTCCACCACCCAAGTAGCAAACAAGAATAATGATTAAATCTACTCTATCTGTACTCTATCTAAAGTAGGTTTTTGCTAAATCAAAAAGGATTTCTTGAAGTAATTACTTTCTTTAAGAGAAAATAGTTTAAACCTACCGCTCCTTTAGCAAATTAGGAATATCCAAAACCGTATTCTCAAAACTATTTTGTATTAAGTAAGCCTAGAGTTAAATCTAAAAACCTTTTTTTACTGTAGTCGGATTAATTAAAAGCTGGCTTAATACTATATTGAATAATTGAAGATTCAATTTCACCCTGTATGTCTACAGTCACGGAATTTAATTGTTAAACAGATTCACAAAACTTAAATTTTGCCGGGTAATTAATTTGGGTTGGGTAATTTGTTTAAATTACCTTTTTTTTTTATCCAATAAGCCCTTGGCATAATGTCACCTGGTGGTAAGTGCCTATGATAACGAAGGTCATAACCATCAGGTGAGTTGCAGTCAAACGCACTCAAATTTTTAATTAAAAAAAAGGTGGAAGCGGGCTTACCACGATTCCCCAATGCAATGGGGAACTGGCTATGTTACCTACAAGCCGAAACACATCAATGCTGTTGACTATGATGTATGGCGGCAAGACTTCATTTATGGCGACACCTCGTTTACAAGCGCCTGCCACTATGTACCTATATACCTTTAGTATCTCAACCCATAGGTGAACATGATATAATTGGCATACAATGATGATGTAAATATTTGCTATCTAAACGCCATGATGATAAACCTTCTACCACCAATAGATTATCTGAGTATGCCATTCCTCAACCAAAAATAACTAAGACTTGCCTTTGTACATATGTATTTTGTACAGTAAAGGGTATACAAATCTCAGATTAAAAATAATGTAGATATTGAGTTTCATACAACAGTCATAACAAAAAGTGGGGTAAAGCTTGTTCTGTTATATAAGGTCTAAACAAAATTAGCTGAAACTATTTTAACTGGTGCTTCTACCCATGAAACTGAATCACGTTCCCCATGGAAACCATAGTCAAATCGCAAAAAAAAAATGGCTAAACCATACTAACTCGATCAGCTGTTCAGCCAACTTAGTATGGGAAGTTCAATTTTTTTTTGAGATTTGACTGGATTTCATGGAGAAAGTTGTTCAGTTTTGTGGGTAGAAGCACCAGTTAAAATAGTTTCAGCTAATTTTGTTAGACCTTATATACTTAAATATGTATGCATCTTTACCTTAAGTGGTGACCTCGAATAATGTTTCGACACGTTATAGGTCCTATTCTTCCACTGTAATTGAGACAGGTGCATTTGAGACATGTCACAGCACATTTCGGCATGTTGGCGGTAAGTCTGCCAACGCGTGACTGTAAGCAAAACTATGCTCCGTCGTAATTGGAGCAGAGTTTTTTATAACCCGTTATCAAAGCGCTAACAACATCTACCTTCTATTTTTGATCTGAGTTACAAACAAACCATATCCACTATTACGTGCTCATAAACTCATACCAAAGTGAGATAAAGAAAAACCGGTTATACCAGTAACCAAAAAGACTCGAACTCCTTTTCAGGTGGAGTCTGGCGACCGCGCCGCCTTCTCGAAGGTCGTTGAGGCTATCCGCACGAACTTCAACGAGCGCTACGAGGAGCTGAGGAGACACTGGGGCGGAGGCACCCTCGGCAACAAGTCCAACGCGCGCATCGCCAAGATCGAGAAAGCGAAGGCTCGTGAGATCGCGCAGAAACAGGGTTAGATGAATAAATGACTTATAAGTGTAATTTTTGATGCTTTTTATTTTACCATGGCCGAACCGTCGCGTCATCACATCAGTGTGACTGTTTACGCCGTAATCATATTTTTAAAACTCGCGCGCGTGTGTTCAGTCTTTTCATATTCTGTAATATCCCTTTTTCCCACTCACACGTCGCTCATGGCGTACCGAGCGCACTATTTTCAAAAACTGAACCGACTTACATACCAGTGACCGTTTCGAATATTCTTGTATCATACTAGCCCAGTCATATTAAGGTTTTCATCAGGGAATGAGTTTGGTATTCTATAAGTTCTAATAAAATCTTGTGTCTGCGTCGTTAGTTTCATAAAAATCTGTTTTTCGCGATTGTACATGGTTACTGGTAATTCAATACATTCCCTTTAAGAGCCCGCTGGAGTTCATAAATCCCATACAAACGTATACTTTGATTCATTTGTTAACCAACAAGAACCGATCTATAATATAATAAAACTGTAACGGGGCCGTGTCTGTACATGAAATATTTTTGGAAAATAATAACTGTGGTGGACATTACTAACGATACAGAGGCCAAAACAACAACTTTTGGAATTTTTGTCTGTCTGTCTGTCTGTATGTTCGCGCATCACGCAAAAACTACCAGGCCGATTTTGATGAAATTTTGTATGGTGGTTCCTTATAGCCCGGGGTAACATATAGGATACTTTTTATCCCGGAAAATTTAAGATTTCCCGGGGGAAAATCAAAAGTATTCATTTATAGAATGGCTCACCACGCAAATGTGGCTTGACCTATTACAATCTAATTATACACTTTGATACCCTATATCGCGAACTAAAACTGGGACATTGTGAATCCCAAAAAAACTAAGGGTTCCTGCAGGAATGCAAAAAATAGTATCTTTACTTGCAATAACAACAATAGAGTACTTTTCCCTATATTAGCTACACATATCGCACATTATAATCATATCAGCAAAATGTCAATAGATGGCGCTGCAGGGATAATAAAACGCGCTTAAGTTGTATTAAAATATTATTTCATACTTTTGAGTGAATTTCTTTTACGTATTTTTCAGCTTGCGCTACTTTACACAACTCTAACTCTGGTACTATGGCACGTAGCGATGTGTTTCATAGACGAACTGATATAAGTATTGTAAAACAGATTCCAATCGTGTAAAACCATTAAAAACACTTATGTCGAGTTTAGTATCTTTTAGCAGGAGGCACAGATATGGGAACTCTTCTGAGGGCGACTATTTGCGTGTGGCAGTTGCGATGTGTGAGTGGGAAAAAGGGATATCCTTTTTCCCACTCACACATCGCACATGGCGTACCGAGCGAGACAACATACATTAACGCCGTTGTGTTGGCGGCGATGTAAAAAAAAATCAAGATCTCCAATATGGCATCGTTGTCGCTCCGCATACAAAAATAAAGTTTAATATCTAAACCGCTGTAGGTGTCTACTATCTGTGTTAGTGCTGTTGAGTGCTAATTTCAAGTACCGCAAGGAGTTGCAGCTGGATCAAGAGAATCTGAACCGGTGGCGCCGATTCTCCCTGTGGTGCAGGTGAGTTCCTCTCCTTTTTACTGTTTTGTTTCTCTTTCCTGTTTCATTCCAGGGCAGAACAGTCTCCTACCGCATATATGATAGACTGGACACATAGTATTTGATAAACCGCCATATTCCACCGGCTTCCGCCAAATACAGTTCACTATTTTCAAAAACAACCGACTTACATACCAGTGACCGTTTCGAATATTCTTGTATCATACTAGCCCAGTCATATTAAGGTTTTCATCAGGGAATGAGTTTGGTATTCTATAAGTTCTAATAAAATCTTGTGTCTGCGTCGTTAGTTTCATAAAAATCTGTTTTTCGCGATTGTACAGGGTTACTGGTATACATCAAACAAATCCCATACAAACGTATACTTTGATTCATTTGTTAACCAAGAACCGATGTTGAAATAATTTTATATCAATAATCGGATGACGTATATCTGTCAGTATCGCATTACTTTTTTGAAAAACGAAACAGGAATCCATTTAATACCAATAAACTTGTTTTCCGTTTTTTTACCTTAAAAACAAGTTTATTGATTAATAATAATTTCCATCAAGCTCATTAAAAATAACACTCCGTGAGTGCCGACAAAAGTGAAAACTTTTTACAGTTTTATAACTTTCGACCCACCGAGTGTTCCTGGCGAACGACAAGGTTGACGAATTTTGACCCTGCGAGTGTTCCTGGTACGGTGTCGGTTACTTTACAGTGTCGCGGGTTTAATGGTTTTTTGTAATCTCAAAATTGCCCAACGCGCCTAAAGAAGTTTTTACTTCAAAAAAAGTCGTAATACACGGGTTTCGAACCGTTTGATTTTGATTTTCGAATCAAGGGTTTTTCAAATATGGCCAACTTAATTTTTGAATTTTGTATGAAAAACTAGTTTTCTTGTATTAATCATGATTTTGTAAAATAAGTTATAATATAATACAGTAATCTCGCTAAGTATGGAGAAAACTTCCTTATTTTATCCCCTTTCCAACAAGAAATAAAAGTTTAAAAACAAATCAGTTATAACGAAAAATATTGATTTCTGATAAAAGAAGTACATCATATCCCATACAAATACCCAGAAGATTGTTTTTATTATATTTTTTTAATTTCCAAAATTTACCATACTTTTTTACAAAAACGGGGATCTATGACCCTCTAGCATAATTTCAGTAATCTTATCGGCAAGGTAATTGAAAAAATCGGGACCGGATTTTTTTCCATATAATATTGTTGAAACATAATAATTGTATGAGAATTGTTGCAACTTTTTAAAAGAAATCAGTATTTTTTGTTATTAAAAATTTGTTTTTTTTTAAACTTTTGTATCTTGTTGGAAAGCTGAGGTGATGAAATATGGAAGTTTTTTTCAATACTTAGCGCGCTTACTGTATTATAAGTTTTTTTACCAAATCTGAATACAAGAAAAATAGTTTTTCATGCAAAATTCAAAAATTAAGTTGGCCCTATTTTAAAAACCGTTAATTTTCGATCCCTGTACCTATTATATGACTTTTTCAAATTCAATTTTTTATTTTCTTACTTTTTGGAAATTCTTATTTAATTTATAATATAACTAGATTTTGCCTGCGGCTTCGCTCGCTTGAACATAGTTTTATGACTGTCTTCGAGGGTGCGCAGTGCGTTGCTCGCGAGCGCGGAAAAAAATAGCTTATTTTTTTTATTTTAATTCACAATTGGTAAACCCTTGACAACATCTCACCTGGTGGTAAGTGACGATGTTGCCGAAGATGGAAGCGGCCTTAACAAGATTCCCCAATGCAATGGGGGAACTGGCTATCTTATCTTATATTAGGCGGTATATGTCCTAAGCTGTCTACCTACCTACCAAATTTCAGCCAGATATGTTCAGTAGTTAGGTAGTTTTCTCGTGAACATAGTTTTTATGTCTGGCGTGCTGTCGAGCGTGGGAACTGAGTAAACTCTAGATCCGTTGGGAACTATGTCGGGCTATGCTAATTATTAGTCAATTCGATAATCAGTATTAATTGGGTATGCTAAAAAAAATGTATTTTTTTTAATTTTTTTTCTGATGGTTTAGACCATTTTGAAAAACTAATTTGAATATTTCATTTTTTAAGCCTCTAGATATTTTTAAATATTTTTTTAAATTTTGAAACCTTGATGACGTCATCGGTTCACATTACTATGAAACGAACAGCCCTATTTCTATGACGATGAAATGAATAGGCCTTGACGTCAACTGTCAAGTCACTCAAGTCAATCATTCCCAAAGGTTTTTTGGCGGGATTTGTGGTAGACGCATTCGTAGTTTTATTTTGTTGTTTTTTCATTGCACCGGCACTAGCATTACAAATCCAACAGCTAAGGAAGCCTAAATACGTCAGACCTGGCTGTATGGTCTTAGTAACCTTTGCCTTTTCCGAAACGAAACTATCACAAAGCCAACAACGAAATGTCAAAGTCAAAATTTACTTGTCATCAAACATCATAATCTATGTATGCACAAGGCCTTCAGAGTTTAAATGTTTTTTAGAACCACAATAAAAATTGGACCTCTAATGAATATCTTACCCATTTAAGTATTTAATTTGAATGACGTTCTAATAATATTTGATTGTTTCAAACGTAGTTTTTGGTGGATGATAAATAAATAGTGCCTTTTTCAGTGCTCGACGAAAGCTCGTCCTCAAATGCAAGGTCCGTAATTGATATGACAAGTAAGAGTGCACGTTCCGTTCAGTGGTGAAATTGGGTACGTTCCACTTAACGCCCGCAACGCCATCGACCGCGACCGCTGAAACTGCCGTTCCACTAACGGAAAAAGGCCGCGGGCGTTGTAGGCGAATGTTTTAGGTGGAACGCACATCTTGAGCGCTGTGTGCCCGCAATATGGCGGCATGGTGAAAGTTTTCTGTTTTCTCGTATAAATAGTTCAATAAATAATCGATATTAAATCTGAATACTATAATTTTTTTTAACTGCGTATGAAAACTAACGCACGCGCTTCCTCCTCTTCTGATTTTTGCCGGAGTCTCTTCTTCAATAGGGAGGCCACATTCTCTTTGGTGAAAGCCCACTCTGACCCACCAATATTTTGTGGGCGAAGTGGGCGCGATGTGGTCGCGAACAGTGACGTCATCTATGACGTCGAGCGATCGCTCGCGACGACCACGGGCCTTAGGTGGAACGATACAGAGGGTGTTACAATCGTTGCGGGCGTTTAGTGGAACGTAGCCATTGTAAACTCGTGACGTCATAGGGGTCAAATGAAGGTTATTGTCCTTTTCCGATTTTTTTACGCAATCTTTTACTTTTTCGAGTGGAAAATGAAAAAATATGGCTTTAAATAAAAATATCTCGAAATGTTTTTTTTATTTTCATGGCTTATAAAAAATTTAGCATACCCAATTAGCACGTCAATCCTTCGCTTCATTGCGAAGTGACATAAATTACCAAAAAGAGAGAGTTAACAGCTATCCCACGGGAACCACTAAAGAAATCTGTATAAAAAGTAGCCTATATGTTAATCCAGGACCTAACCTATATGTGTGCCAAGTTTCATCCCGATCCGCCCAGTGGTTGAAGCGTGAAAGAGTAACAAACATCCATCCATACACACAAACTTTCGCGTTTATAATATTAGTTCCTACTAATGAAAATTATGATTTTTAATTCATCCTTGAATTAAAAATCATAATTTTCGGCACGATTCTTCCGCAGCGATTGACGTAACAGCCACGTTGCAGCACGAGCTGACAAGAACTTCCAAGCTATTTCGTTCGATGTTTGAAATATCGTGAATCGAGTTGCTAATTTTAGGGACGGAGGAGCCTTAACGTAAGAATTATTAGAGGCGGGCTTTACCCGCCACTTGAACAGGCTGTCTGTCTGTTCCGCCGGGCAGCGCATTCCTATTTTGATCATGCGAGAGACGCACGTATATTTGTAATTCTTTGATAATAAACACGTCCGTACCACACCCAGGACACTGCGTACAACCGTCGTGAAATGACATTTCTAAAAACAAATGACTGAGCAAACAAAATCACGGTGAAATCCCATACGTTCGAGAACCAAACTGTAACCAATCTGCATCAATTTGGGTGACGAGAGGGTGAGGTCGGAACCTAGAGAGCGGCAACGAGTGTCCATACTGTATGTTTGTACTAATATATCCATATGTTTCCATTTAACACGCCCACACGCCTGAGATTGTTAAAAGTTGTTTTCATCAGCTGAAGAGAGCATTAAGTGGAGTATCACATCCTGACATTCCTTAAAAGCTGCAATCGATGATGAAACCAGGACGGGTAAAGAAAACGGCAAATATCTGGCAGATAGGAAACTGCTAGAACGGTGGCAGAGTGTTACAGAAGTAGATAATACAAACATTGAACATATTTCCACTTTAAATACGCCGCCTCCGTGGCGTAATGGTTAAGTCCATTAACTTCACATCAGGAGGTCGTGGATTCAATTCCCGGCGGAACTTTGTAAGACTCGGTTTAGTTGGTGGAAAGGCATTTTTAACCGACTGTAAAGAAGGAGGAGGTTCTCAATTCGACTGTCTGTGATATTATACTTAGTCGCGTACATAATAATCCCAAAAAAAATACACGCTGCAAGGTACTGTTTTTTTTTTTTTGTTTCTTCTTTCCGGCTTACAAAAAGCGCGGAAAAGGCAAAGGTTACTAAGACCATACAGCCAGGTCTGACGTATTTAAGCTTCCGTAGCTTTTGGATTTGTAATGCTAGTGCCGGTGCATTACAAATCTTCTCTGAAGTTCTTGACAGCATTTGCAGCAGCTACATTCTGAGGTGGAACACCCAGTTGCTGTAAGGCGTCTATAAAACTGCACCTAGAGCAAGTTGGGTTCTCACGTCCTCCTTCGTTTTATTTTCTTGTTCTCCACATTGCTCACGTGCACTAGACGATTTTCTCCAAAATGCACCACTTTTTAAACAAAATCCTAGCAGAAAACAATGAAAAAACAACAAAATAAAACTACGAATGCGTCTACCACAAATCCCGCCAAAAAACCGATCATCGCAAGGTACTGTTTTAAATAAAACATTTTTTTAAATTAAATTTTACATTTTTTTAAAATAAATTTTAGGGCTCCGTGTGTAAGAGAAACCCTATTAATATGTATTTCCTTGGTTGAGCCTGTAATCTAAACGGCTTGATGGATTTTGGGGTTGTCGTTAGATTCGTCTTGATCCAGAAAGTGACAGGATGTATTTTAACCCGACTACCCAAATAAATGGGGGTATTTTTTTATCCATTCTGGTTTCTATTTTTAATGGTTAGGTTATTAATTAAATTCGAATATTCCCGATCGCCCCAATTCAGGGTAGGCTCGGGCGGGCCCCTCGGTGGGGACGTATATGAGCTGATGTGATGATTCCCAGTCGTCACCACTAGCTTTGTCATCACAAGAAAGAATGTTTTTTTCTAGTTTCGATTAGTGATTTCCAACTCGTCACCACTGGGGAGGAATTGGAAAAATCCCATTCGTCGACATTAGCATACAGCACGTAGAAGAGTAATGTGAAGGAAGATTAGTGCTAAAGAGTAGAGTAGAGTGGAGAGTAAATTGAGAGGGGAGAGTAGAGTTAAGTTTTATCAGTAATATAGGTCACAAACGCCAAAAAAAAATGCAGTTAAGCAGTTAGCATAGCAGTCAAGTTGTTGTTCGCATTCGATCTACGATCTCCACCTATGAACCTCTGATCTTGAGCTATATACAGTCCTCTGATCCTGAACATTCTGTCTGGTCCTTCGAGCCGGATTTATCCCGAACATTGTCTTGCTCTTCGAGCCGGATCGATCCCGAGCATCCTGTCTGTGGATGGATCGATTCTGTTTGTGGTCCTTCGAGCCGGATAACTCCTGAACATTCTGTAGTCATGCCGAAGCTGGATTGATCTCGAACAGATACTTATTCATTACAAACAGAAGACATTCACGCGAGTGAAAAAAACATCCTTTTTGTTATTAAATTCTGTCGAGTATGTCTGTGACTTAGATTTGTTATTTTACCTTAAATAATATAACTTTTTATGAGTTGGCCACACTAGCACTTGCGGCTTTGATGAGGTGTTCGTTTGGACGTGAAAAAAAAAGCGTTTTTATGGGTTTATGTATCAGCTCTATCATAAAAACGATAAAACTTGAAACTTGGTGTAATTATAGTGTTGATCCTGAAGTAAAATAACAAATTATAAAAACCGACCAAGTGTGAGTTTTGGACTCGCGCTAAGAAGTCCGAAGTGAATAAAAAAAAATTGAAAATCACGGTGATGTCTTTGCTTGTAATGAATAGGTTCAGGATCGATCCGGCTCGAAAGACCAGACAGAATGTTCAGGATTGATCCGGTTCGAAGGACCACCCAGAATGTACTCTCTACTCCACCACTCTCCACTCTAACACACTACTATATACACTCTACTCTCAACTATACTAGACCACTCAGAAAGTTTTGCGTAAAAAGTTTGTATCTATAAGGCAATGGCCACTTGTAATTATTTTGAAAAATTTGGTTACATAAAAGTAAACCATTGTTCGAATTTCGAATTTCCCTCCACATTTTTTCGAGAGCCAAATTAAATTATTGTGTCTCGTTTAAAAATGGATCTGCATCGAGAACATTTTCGTGCGATGATTTTCTACGATTTTAAATGTGGCCTAAAACCAGATGAGTCATTTGATCGACTTGAAATGGCTTTTATGGATGAAAGGACCTTCAAAAGCAACGATTTACCGTTCATAGCGAGTTCAAGCGAGGTCGCCTTACTTTGGGGGATGAACTAAGGAGTGGTCGTCCAACGACGGCTGTCAAGGAAGGAAGTGTGCTGGCAGTAAAAAAATAATTCAAGAAAACAGGCGAATTACATACGA
Organism: Coleophora flavipennella; assembly: GCA_947284805.1. Lineage (NCBI taxonomy): Eukaryota > Metazoa > Arthropoda > Insecta > Lepidoptera > Coleophoridae > Coleophora > Coleophora flavipennella. Next base: position 8,418,996 of record OX369298.1, read on the forward strand.
AGAGATTTAGCATACACTGCAGATTGGATCGGGAAGCGTTCACAAGATTCTACACGAGCACCTTCTCGTGAAGAGGATAGTTTCGCCGGTCAAAGTCTTAGGTCACCCTCCTTACAGTCCTGATCTGGCACAGTGTGACTTCTATCTTTTTATTCCCTAAAATAAAAAATCCGCTGAAAGGGATACAGTTTTCATACGCGCTAGCAGCGTTCGAGGAGACTGGAAGATGTGTCTCCGGCGGACTGGAAAAAATATTTCTAAAATTGGTTCAGACGCATGAAACTTTGTATAGAGGCTGGTGGAGAGTTCTTCGAAAAGATTTAATTAAAATATTTTCTCCATAGAAGTCAGTTTTTAGTTTCTCAAAACTTTCTGAGTGACCACGTACCACAGTATTACGATATGGCTTACAGTAGCGCAACGCCTTTGATGTCGCACGATGCCGCCACGGCGTAGGTAGTAGCCTGTAGGCAGCCTGGCAAACTCGCGAAGTTTGCCAGGCTGTATCCCGCTGCCAACTGCGCCCGCAAGTACCCTTCCGTTGCTCCGCGTAAGTACATTCGTTGCACTACTGTAAGCCGCTATATTCTTTGTTCTTCTTCTTATCGTGTGGCACAGTTGACCGTGCGTGACCGTGCTATCCAAGGGATAGACGGTGGTTGCCTGGTATCGCACTTATCATCACCCGCGGTCACGTGTATAGCATTTAGATTAACACCTACGGATGTGTGCTACGCGACCTTCATACACATCTGGCAGGTTTCCTCACGATATATTGTAATACAGTGACTATACTATCCACCTCTCTACTCTTAACTCTAGTTTTCGTTACTACTCTCCACTCCACTCTACTCTACTATCCACTCTACTTATTACTACAGTCCACTCAACTCTCCCTCCACCACTATACTTAGTACTAATATATTTACTTTGACTATACTCTCCACTCTCTATCCACCAGTATTCTCCACTCTTCTCTTCACCACTACTCTACTCTATTCTGCTCTCCGACACTCTACTCTACTTTCCACTCCACTCTTCTGTGTGCTGTATACTACTATCGAATGGGATTTTTCCCCATCCGTCCGCAGTGGTGACTACTGGGAATATTTGATTAAATTGAGTTTCGGCTTATCTACTTACATAAGTTTACTTATTTTTACATCGAAGATTAAAGGTGTGTGTGTATCTTTAGCTTGTGTGAAACAATGTATATTTTTTTCTAAAAGTGACCGCTTTTGGCACATATGCTATCTGTAACTACAGCAAACTATATTTAACAGATTTGATAGTTTCTAAAGAAACTGCAGGACCTATTCTTCAAATACATCGTCGAAATTTTCGATTAATTTATTATTAATTTATTATTTTTTGACTGACAGCGGCGCTAGTTAGGTTAGGGATCGCCTTAAGTAGAGTTATCTAAGAACATATTTTTATATTTTTATCCGTTTTCAAGATATAGTATAGGTAAGCTCTGAGGTTCACAGATACGTCTACTTTAAATATGTCCAAAAAAAAAGAATATCACTACCTACGTATTTTTTTTAGGATTAAATCGACAATAACTTAAAAATGATGTGTTTTTTTAAATATTTTTGACAAGGTTGCGTTCGGGGCTAGGAAGAAAACTCCGATTAATCATCAAGCCAACATTATACACAATTCGGCAAAATTCAGAACTACTGGATTTAAAGCACGGTACCACAGATGAGATACTAGTTACTTTGTACTTACCTATAAACTCCTTGCTTCGTACGGTACTCTCTTGAGGCAACAGGATTACTGGGATAGGTAAATAACAGTTTAAATTTTTAAACTTAGAAAGAGTCCTCGATTTCAGCTGAAAAAACGTTCCAAATGATAATGAGTAATTAGCCTAGAAATGAGAACAAACTTCGAGGATACGACGACATAAGTTATTCTATATTACACCATGTCGGAAAGCAATTTAGAGCGCAAAGCATTTCTACGTCATTATGAAAACTTAATAAATTAACGGGCCGCGTAATGGCAGTACGTACTTAACCCGTAGCGTTTGTATCCAGCCAGTTCTAGGACTTTATGCGCATGCGTTAACCCCTCAGTAAAATGTAACAGGTACATATGGATAGGTCGACGCGACCCGCGTGCGATCTCTTTGGTGCTTCAGTCGCGTACCACCAGCGGGGCAGTGCCGCGCACGCGTACCGGCCACACGCAATCCCAGCCCAATAGCCATTTAATCAAATAAAAAGTTAAAAGAAATTAAATCATATAGCATTTCAGGATTTTAAATTTGAAATGGATGTGTTCTAAAACTGGCGAGGATTATTTAATAGGTACAATACCATTACACAGATGATAGTGTATCCAAGTTGTTAGTACGATTTGCGACTATTCGCGAGCGTGTATTGACTTTCTGTGTTTTGATTTGTGATAATTGTGATAGCAAGTTATGTGATAATGTTAACTGTTGGAATTGGATTGCTTAATATATTGGATTGTATGGTAAGCAGATAAATTCACTACATATAGACCTAGTAATATGACGTACATTACAGACACTGGATAGTCTTATTACAGCTCATACGAAGTATGGTTTCGAAGGACCAAAATTGTATTAGCAATGTTTGAGTTTAAATAATTTTGTCACATTGTGTTAATTTCTTGTTTTTTTTTACGTATATACTAGCTTTTTCCCGCAGCTTCGCTCGCGTGGACATCGTTTATGTGACTGCCTTAGAGGGTGTGCGGTGCGCGAGCCGCAAGCGACTCGCGAGCGTGGACATGAATTTTCTCCAGATCCCTCGGGAACTATGTCAGGATATGCTTATTAGTAGATCATGTCATTATTGCATATATAGTATATCACCTTGTAGCGGTCATAACTCACTGCAACTTGCGTTGTCACGTCGATCACGCATTTTAATTGACTATAAGCACGGTTATGACCTGGATGGGTTTGACTGTTAGTGGAATTCAACTCGACCTTCGCCTTCGCAGGGCACAGCCGCTGGTGTCAGTTGTTATTACTAGATAGCAGTCGTCAAGCCGTGTCAGGCGTACCTAGGCGGTTTGTAAACAGGTTCGCCCTGCAAGCTTCACCTACCCGGACTTGATCCCCCCCCTCCCTCCTATGCGAAGTATGGCCTAAACTTCCCGAGTTTCGGAAAAGACCCGCGCCCCTGGTGGGGACGTTCATCATCTCGGCCGGAAGATATAGCCCCCCCCCCCATAGTCGAGTGCGGGGCAGCGCCAATAGCATCCTGGCTATGTTTGCCAGTAGACTAGATTGCGCAATTGTGAACCACTGCTGCTTGGTTCACGTTGCCAATAACAGTCGTGATATTGTAAATAAATTTCATATAATGTAAATGTAATTGTGTATATTACTAACACTAGTCTAAGTCCTAGAATAAGTCACTAACACTATTGTGATCCATTGTTGGTCGATAAATAAATTTTATTATTATTATTATTATTATAGACCTCCCACTCAGTACGATTTCGAGCCACATGCATCCTGCGTCACCCTACGAGCCTTACCAGACCATCAGTCCACAAGGCGTAGTTTTTTTATTCACAATTAGTAAGCCCTTAGCATCATCTCACCTGACGGTTAGTGACGATGATGTCGAAGATGGATGCGGTCTTAACAGAAGTCCCCAACGCAATGGGGACCTGATGGCTATCTTATCTACAAGCCGGAACACATCAATGCTGTTAACACTGATGTTTGGCGGCAAGACTTAGATAAGATGGTGGTAGCTAGCCAGGCGGGCTATGAAAATGCCCTACCACCAACCAAACCGAGTCTAACAAAGTTGACCCCGCCGGGAATCGAACCTGCGACCTCCTAGTGCAAAGCGAATGGACTAACCATTACGCCATGGAGGCGGTCATAACGTCTTATAGGTAAGCAAATAATAAAAAAACCTAACCACTCCGGGAGTGCCCACAGAAGTCAAAACTTTTTACAGTTTCATAAGTTTTGACCCTCCAAGTGTTCCTGGTGAGGTGGCGGTTACATAACAGTGTCGCGAGTTTAATTTTTCAATGAACAACGCGCGTAAAGACGTTTTCACTTCAAAAATAAGAGCGTCGGTGGCGTAACGGCTAGCGCCACTACCTCCTGTCCGAGAGGTCGTGGTTTGAATCCTGCTACGTATCAATGTGTTTTCGAATTTCGATTTCATATGTACAGAGGCCAGCACATCAAGCTAGACACTTTGGACTTTGTACCGTTCTTATGCAGTTTGCGTATGGATCAGAATCGCACTACGACAATCCCTGCCGCTCTCTAGATTCCGACCTCACCTCCTCGCCGCCCAGATTGATACAGATTGGTTATAGTTTGGTTCTCGAACGTATAGAATTTCGCCGTGATTTTGTTAGCTCCGTTATTTGTTTTTAGAAATGTCATTTCACGACCGTTGTATGAAGTGTCCGGGGTGTGCTCTTACGGTGAAGGAAAACATCGTGAGGAAATCTGCACACGCCTGCGAATAAACTCGACGGTTGTGTGTGAAGTTGACCGCCCGATCGCCCTAATTCAGGGAAGGCTTGAGCCCCTCGTTGGGGAATTATATATGAGCTGATTTGATATGATGAAGTAATATAATATAGGAGGAATTACTTGTCTCTTTAACCACGACTTATCTTTGATCCGGTTCCGAAGGACCTAATTTCAAAATGGTTATTCAAAGTAGGCGAGTGACACTTTTTCTGACTGTCATAAAATAGTAATTAATTCATTACATAATGTCAATTTTAGTGAATTTTAAAGACAAATATAACCATTAAGTATTATATATATAGGTTAGTTAATAACGTCGAAATAAAATCATTGTAGGTACATAAAACACGTACCTAATGTCTTTAAAACATGAAAACAATATGACACGAGAAGTTATAAATATACACACGAGAAGTTGTACATTAAAATTATTGAATTTATTATAAACTAGCTGTTTCCCGCGACTTCACCCGCGTGGACAACGTTTCTATGACTTTTCGAGGGTGCGCAGTGCGCGAGCCGCAAGCGGCTCGCTTGAAAAAAGTAGCCTACGTGTTAATCCAGGTCCTAATCTGTCAGCCTACCAAATTTCAGCCAGATCTGTTCAGTAGTTTTTGCGTGAAGAAGTAACAAACATACACACTCACAAACTTTCGCCTTTATAATAGTGTGATGTGATGCCTTTGACAAGAGTAGGCCAGTTCACACGGACAGCACCCGCTCACGAGTATAACGCGAGAGTCAGCCATCGCATCGTGTAACTTGTATCCCTGAACTTACTTACCTTGGATCTGGTACCGAGGCGAGGAAAAATGGTCTCGCCTCTTTGGCCCTTCATTCATTTTATGACTTAGTATTTACGAGTATGTACAGAGGCCAGCACATCAAGCTATACACTGATTCTGATCCATACGCATTCGGCATAAGAACTCTATAAAGTCCAAAGTGTGTAACTTGATGTGCTGGCCTGTGTACCTAAGTAAGTAGTTTTAACCGCCTTTGTGGCGTAATGGTTAAGTCCATTAGCTTCACATGAGGAGGTCGCGGGTTCGATTCCCGGCGGATTCCAACCTTGTAAGACTCGGTTTGGTTGATAGAAAGCATTTTCTACGCCCGCCTGACTAGCTACCACCATTTTATCTATAAGTCTTGCCACCAAACATCAATGTTAACAGCATTGATGCGTTTCGGCTTGAAGATAAGATAACCAGCTCCCCATTGCTTTAGGGAATCTTGGAAAGCCTGCTTTCATCTTCGTCTGCATCATCACTTACCATCAGGTGAGATGATGCCATCAAGGGCTTACCAATTGTGAATTTAAAAACCGACTTCCATCGCAACAACTTAGTACATTTTTGCATTATTATTTTTGGTTTTTGTTAATTTTGTAATAAAGAACTACACCGACTTTGATAAAATTTATATTAGACCACACGGAAAGCACTATTTTTCAAATACAAATAGAATTATCAAAATCGGTTCACCCAGTCCAAAGTTCTGAGGAAACACACATAAAAAAACATACATTCGAATTGAGAACCTCCTCCTTTTTGGAAGTCGGTTGAAAAAAGGCAGCTACAATGTTTGTACCTCTTTGAAATTCATGTTAATGTATTTGGTAATGAATGTTTAATGTTGAATATTATATACCTATTTAATTATACGTATATAACAAATGAATACAGATACACCTGACTAAATAAGTACAGCAGTCTACCGAATCCAAACTTTGCAAACATATTGAAAAGACACGAACCGACGAGATGTCTGAAATTTATTTTCGATGCATTAAAATAGAACTAGAAAAAAAATCAAAGCATGTATAGTTTGAAACTTTTGGTACAAAACTAATTTAAGCCTTTGTTTTGTTATGTTTACATTAACTACGATAAAAACTAATTACAAACATCGATACGTTTCTACTTTCTACTAAGTATTGCAGATTCAGTTTTTGAAGTTCAATGACAATTTTTATTGAAAATTAAAAAAGTTATAGTTTTTTATTATTGACCTGAGCGTCGTTGGCGCAACGGCAAGAGCCGCTACCTCCTATGCGGGAGGTCGTGGTTTGAGTCCCGCCACATACCAATGTGTTTTCGAATTTCAATTTCATATGTACGATTATTCGACGCTCTTACGGTGAAGGAAAAACATCGTGAGGAAACCTGCACACGCCTGCGAAGAAACTCGAAGGTTGCGTGTGAAGTCGACCAATCCGCACTGGGCCCGCGTGGTCGACTAAAGCCCGATCGCCCTAATTAAGGGTAGGCTCGAGCCCCTCGGTGGGGACGTATATATGAGCTGATATGACATTATTGACCTTATGGTGACACTACTTATGGTCTTTTATTAGTAACTAGCAGCTTGTCATTCATGTTCCAATCCCCTGAGCTATGTACCATTGAATGGAACAAAGGCGTTTTCTTAGTGGTCGATGGGGCAATTTTTAGGCTAGTTAATTTTCTTGATTTTTCCCGAAAGTGACGAAATCTTATGCGGGGTATTCCCAAATATGACGTTAGTAACGAAGAAACTGCTGCGATAACTCTAGAGCTTTAAAATTAAAAATGTGTATTTTTTGCCTCAATAAAGGCGATTTTTTCAGGTGAAAAAACCCGACTTCATGGGGTTAAAGCCACCGTGCTCTCAAAATATTTAAACAATAGGCATATGTTTACCACCATTTAATTTCTAATAGTCTAATTAGGGGTCTCAATCTCGGTGTACCGAGATCCCGCATGAATTGTCAATCCCGCCGGCTGCGGGATTGAGCATGCGGGATCCCGCGGGATTTGCGGGATTGAAAATCGTTACAGGCACGTCCTTTCGCGGGTGCTGTCGCTCGAATACTGATGAACGCAGTGATACAAAGGGACTATTAGGGACCGCGCATGCGCGAAAACAGTCGACTGCGTTGTGAAACGTGAGAACGTTGCATTTTGATGTTGACAATTGACTATTGCAATACGGTACGATTGTTGTTCAAAATTTAATAAACTGTTGCTTCGTTTGAATTTAAGTAATTGGAATTAACTTTCTATAATAATAATTGCTAATTTATTTGTGTTCAGAATAATAAATAATTGTTAATGCATGAGCTTGAATGTTTTATTTCGTACTACCTTAAAAACCTTAAAAAAATCGTGCGGGATCCCGTTATACCGAGATCCCGCATCATTGTTTTTTTTTCGATCCCGCCGATACCGAGATCCCGCGGGGGTGTGCGTGATTGGGTCCCTAAGTCTAATGCTATTTTGAGAAAAAACTTTGTTTTATTATCTATTGATATTAATATTAATTTTCATATTTAAACTTTTTTTATACAATGGGCAACTTCATAGGTACGAGTATAGATATAATATTTGTAAAGATTGGATTCAATCCTGCATGTAATTTAAACTATGTTTGTATAGAAACTTGACCCTTATAGATTTTACATGGATTATGAAACGTAATTCAAGAGAAACCATTTAAAAACATGCTGCACGACCTTAACATGCCACCTTAATTAAATTATTTGCAAAATGATCCAAACCACACTCGATAAATATTTCTATTTTAACGCGACTTAAAACTATTTATATTACTTTTAAGGAAGTAAAAAGTACACAAACAGAATGACAAATATTTATTATTTATTTATTTATTGTATCCAGGTAGCGGTCGTAGCTCAGCGCAATTTGCAAAGGGCAATCATCATCATCATTTATTTCAAAAACAGTCAATCTGTGTGCGGAACATTTTTAGAAACTTAAATCTATATTCAATTTTATTATTTTAACCGCCTCCGTAGCTCAGAGACAAAGTTCACTGGCTTTACACACGAGGTCGCGGGTTCGATTCCCGGCGGGGTCAATTGTAAGACTCGGTTTGGTTGGTGGTAGGGCATTTTCTAAGCCCGCCTGGCTAGCTACCACCATCTTATCTAAGTCTTGCCGCCAAATATCAATGTTGATATCATTGGTGTGTTCCGGCATGAAGATAAGATAGCCAGTTCCCCATTGCGTTGGGGAATCTTGGTAAGCCCGCTTCCATCTTCGGCAACATCGTCACTTATCACCAGGTGAGATGTTGTCAAGGGTTTACCAATTGTGAATAAATAAATAAATTGTTAACATTTTATAAAAACAATTTTAATGTAAGATTTAAAATAAATTAATGCAAAATGTTATTGACACAATTTTAAAAGTCATCAAAAGAATAACAATTTTTCTCTAACGAAACCAATTTTAATTTATTCTTGAAAATGACACAGTTTCTACTTTTAATTCTGTCGGAAGTCTATTAAAGAATGCCACGGATTGATACAGTGGACAATGTTCACAACATTTAAACATGGCTCTATAACATGATGTAAGTCCTTTCTCCTAGTACTTATCCACAAATTCATCACCTCATCGGATTCGAAAACTGATCTGTGTTTCACCAAATCCACTAAAAGAACAAGAATATAGAGACCAGGAACCGTTAAAATTTTGTACTTTTTAAAATAGTCCCTGCAGGATTCCCACGTGCGAGCTATGCTCTGGGCGGATGGAGCGTGCTATGCTCGGAGCAGGAGAACCAAAGTAACCGACATAGCTCACAGAATATCTAAACTGAAGTGGCAGTGGGCGGGGCACAAAGCTCGTAGAACAGATGGCCGTTGGGGCAGTAAAGTTCTCGAGTGGCGACCACGCACCGGAAAACGTAGCGTAGGAAGGCCTAATAACTATAAATAATAACTTATCTTGATGCCAAATATTAAGTTTTTAAGTTACCTGCAAGTGATCTTTATATTTTGATGAGTAGTGGTGATACAGAACCCTTGGCGCACGAGTACGACTCACACTTGGCCATTTTTCGAATTTTTTCTTTGTATACGTCCAGTAACCTACCTAAGTACCAAATTTCAAGTTTCTAAGTCACCTGGAACTGGTCTATATAATTTGATGAGTAGTGGTGATATACGGATTACGGAACCCTTGGTGCGCGAGTAAGACTCACACTTGGCCGTTTTTTCAATTTTTCCTTTGTATACGTCCAATATCTTGATGCCAAATTTCAAGTTTCTAAGTCACCTGGAAGTAGTCTTAAAATTTTGATGAGTCAGTTATTCAGTCATAAAAACAGTGATTTTTCGGAAGTCGATATCTTAGAGGTGGTAAAAGGTATAATTTATGAAAATTGGGATTCTAAGTGATCGAGTCACACAAAATCGCAAGTGTGTAGGTCAAACTGATTTTGAGTTACGAGTATGTCTAAAGTTACTCGAAATGGTTAGTGTTTTATGTAATATATCTCACTGCCGGTGTCGCTTTTTTCTTTTCTGCCGTGTGTATATATAACTACATTTAGAGTCTAAATATCCGTCTAAGTATCCTCCTAGTATAAGTAGCCAATCTGTTATCGTTACCAGATTTGTCATGACTTTATATTATAGTCTAAATTTTAGACTATATAAAGTCATGACAAATCTGGTAACGATAACGGAAATGGATAAACTTAGGTTGAGAGAATAAATGGCAACCCTATCGTGTTAAATATGTCGGTCTGCCTGCGTAAAGTGGTTGCGTTATGTACTTATAGCGCCTGAAAAACTAGTTATCGAAACCAAACAAAAACTACAAGGGAAATGGCTTAGTAAGATATAAAATGAAAGTACTAGCTGTTGTACTTATGCAAAAACTGACCAAATATTCGGTTGCGTTATGGAGCAACGCCCGTTAGTAGTAGGAATAGCGAGAGTTCTGGACCAGGATCCCATCCCCCTGCCTGTGCCCCAAAGTTGCCTGGAATTCCTATCTCGGAAACGCTTGAAGATATCGAAATGCGACCACGCGCAAACGATTTAAATAGGGGCCGAAACCGTTGTTTTTAATGCTTTTTTTTAGGAATTAACGTCCGCAATTTTCAACTTTGGTGCTCCGGCAGAGGGGTGGGGGCATGGTCCAGAATTCCTAATACTAACGGGCGTTGCTCCATAATGCAACTGAATTTGTCGTTACCTCCTAGTATAAGTAGCTAATCTTGTTAACAAACGTGCGAGCATAAAATACAGCCTAAAATACAGAACCAATTTAAGTTAATTAAATGAGGTTTTCTTGGGTATATCTAAAGAAGTATCTTCCAAGAACACACTTTGATCAGGCGTTCCATTTGCAAGATATAGGACACCAACGTAGTTAACAAGATATCGCCCACCCTCGCCTCTGGCGTTTCTAAACTGTTTGACCTAGAACCCTAAAATAACCCATGCCTAGTAGGATATCCGGTATTATAAACAGTTTAAAGTTATGTTAAATAATGTCTGCGGAACCGTACACTACACGTGGTCTGAAACGCACTTGGTCGTTTTTTTACAAAGGCACATAGGGCGGTACCTATATATCCTTACTAATATTATAAATGTGAAAATGTGTTTGTTACCTTTTCACGCTTCAGCACCTCAACCAATCTTGAAAAAATTTGGCACGGAGGTAGCCTATGTCACGGGGAAGGAAATATGATACTTTTTATTCCGTGAAAATAGCATAGTCCGATGCAGTTCCTGAGGGACTACAAAAATATTATTTTTTTGGTTTATGTCTTTAACATAGCAACGGAACAATGGATTTTTGTGATTTATTTGCAAGGAGATGGTTGGGAGGCGGTGGCATGACATAATTTACTAATTAGGATATCCTGACATAGTTCCCGAGGGATCTGGGGAAAACTTATTTCCACGCTCGTGCACGTCGACGACGTCGCAACGGAGCAACGGATTGAAGTGATTTTTTTTATAGAATTGGTTGAGGGGGTTGACTGCTAATAAGAATATTCCGATCTGGGATAGACATCTGGAGAAAACTTATGTCCACGCTCGCGAGCCGCTGCGGCTCGCGCACCCTTCACCCTTGAAGACAGTCATAAAAATTTTCTAAGCCCGCCTGGCTAGCTACCACCATCTTATCTAAGTCTTGCTGCCAAACATCAATGTTAATAACATTTATGTGTTCCGGCTTGAAGATAAGATAGGCAGTTCTCCATTGCGTTGGGGAATCTTGGTAAGCCCGCTTCCATCTTCGGCATCATCGTCACTTACCATCAGGTAAGATGATACCAAGAGCTTAACAATTGTAAATAAAAGAAAAAACGATATCCACGCTGGCGAAGCCGCGCGCAAAAGCTAGTAAGTTCATAAAAATACACGTTAAAATATTTGCATTGTAAAGCTACGAATACGGCAGAGAGGGGCGGAGTTAGTAACAACAAAAAAAGAATAATAATGATATGCAAATTTGGAGTCTATAAGATTAGATGCTTCTTTTGTTCTGTTTTGTTTTGGGCGGACTATGGGAGGTAAACACCTAAACACAGTCTTAAAACTAGCTGTACTGGCGAACTTCGTACCGCCTCACACTACACTACCGCTACCGCTACACTACCACTACCACTACACTACTACTGTCACTATCACTACCACTACCTAAACCAATACACTACCACTACACCACACTACTTTTTGTAGATATTGCAGGAATTTTTGTAATGATCCCTATTTTTTTTTAAATATAGCCTATAGCAACCGCGGATAGTGTAGCTTCCCATATATAGCATATCTCTGAGCTTCCCAACGGTACAAGATTTTTTCAAATCGGTCCAGTAGTTTCGGTGCCTATTCAAAACAAACAAACAAACAATCAAATCTTTCCTATTTATAATATGTATTCGTATAGATTTTAAAATTCTCGTCTCATAGTGTTAGTTGCGATTACGCCCCCGAAACGGCTGGACGGATTTTCATGAATTTTTCTGTGTATATTCGGTAGGTCTGAGAATAGGTGTAGAATTTTTTTACCGGTGAGCGGGCGAAGCCGCAGGAAACGGTTAGTACAAAATATAAAAACCTCCTTGCACCGTTGTCCTCATAACTGAGGGTCGACTTGTGACATCACCGAGGAAACCTTATCTCTTATGACTTGCAATGGGTTTTTTTTACAAAAAAATTGAGTGCGTTTGGCTGCACCTCACCTGATGGTAAGTGCCGATGCAGCCGAGGAAGTAACACGCAAGCTAAAATAGTGCTTATTCACTCTCGTCGGTGAAACACGTTGAAGACGAGAAGAACGTTGTTGATTGTATTGGAACCTATGAAGGTTCCTATACAATTAACAATGTTAGTTTTTTAAGAACTTAAGATCGTAGAGTGAAGCAACTTAAAACTTCTCACCAAACAAAGAAGATTGATTTCAGCCAGGCGTCATTTGACCGAATTCCCAATGATTTTCCACATTCCTAGCCTGTCCAAACTAACTCATAAGCCTCATTTACTGGTAATTCACTATTATTACACGTCAAAAAATGGAATTATTTTACACATTATTGATATGTTTAACTGTATATTTAATATTCATTCAAAAATAAATATTAAATATACAGTTAAATCTCTATACTAATAAAGAGAACATAAAATTACAATGGATTACATTACAATGTCAGACATGTAGATAGATTATCGTTTTCAGTTCTAAAAACTCCACTGTAGAAGGCCTACTGCCCAAGATATTTTTTTACAATACAATACAATATTCTTTATTGCATCACAACATAAAAAAAGAAATTGACAATATTTCTATATTTTCTTCTGAAAGCCTATACAATAGGCGGCCTTTTTCAGCTTTCCATTTTTTTATTTATAAACCTGGTTTTAAAAAAACCAAAAAAAAAGAAAGAAAAAGCCTGTGTAAAGGTCGATCTATGCTATTTATCTATGGGTTTTCCTGGGAGACTGTTATTTATAAACATGTATGATATAGCCTATCATACAATATGTTTAATAAAAATTTAAAAAACCCCCGACAAAAACCTCTAAAAAGTAAACAATAATATGTATTGACCCTTTGAGTTTAATTTAAGTAGTAATATTTTGATCCAAGAGTCGTCGCGTAGGGGGACCGCTAAGTTGTGAAGTTATTACTAATTAGTTGTAGTAAAGTAAATCAGTTGTATTCTGTTTTTATTTTATTTACTTAGCGGTCCCCCTACGCGACGACTCTTGGATCAAAATATTACTACTTAAATTAAACTCAAAGGGTCAATACATATTATTGTTTACTTTTTAGAGGTTTTTGTCGGGGGTTTTTTAAATTTTTAATTTAATTTTTATTTCGTGCTTTTTAAACTTTACATAACTATTACATACAATCGAAACTCTACCCCCACATTCATACAAATAGTTTCCGGGACGAAACACGATACTGCGACACAAAATCTAGCCTATTTTGAATCGATCAAGCCTGTGGAATTTAAAAAAAAATTAACGGATTTTTACAACATCAGCTCACCGTGTTGCCACCATTGCATTGTATGCAGAATCAAATACTAATCAAAACGAGTCCAAACACGACATATCTGCTATTATTTTTTTAAGAGTGTACTAGTGTGCTGGATATCCTGGCCGCAGCATCAGCTCACCGTGTTGCCACCATTGCATTGTATGCAGAATCAAATACTGATCAAAACGAGTCCAAACACGACATATCTGCTATTATTTTTTTAAGAGTGTGCTAGTGTTCTGGATATCCTGGCTGCAGCATCAGACCAAGAGTTCCATAATCCTGCATAGTTATTAAGCATACATGAGTATTGAGTGTTTCAAGTTTTTGGTCACATGTATGTTTGAAAGTAAAGTAAATACACATTAAGAGTCTAAGAACCCTACCGCAGCTAACAAAAGAGCTGATGACCTTGAAACGGCTGAACCGATTTTGATGAAACGTATCTAAGAACCATCGCCAAAAAACCTGCTTGTAAATAAAAAAAACCGCATCCAAATCGGTTAACCCGTTTGAGAGCTACGGTGCCACAGACAGACACACAGACAGACACACAGACACACACACAGACACACACACAGACACACACACACACATAGCGGTCAAACTTATAACACCCCTCTTTTTTGCGTCGGGGGTTAAAAATAACTTGAGAATATTTTTTAAAAAAAAACCGGATTGTATTCGGTATGAAAACCTAATAATATCTCGCACCCCAAAATCCATCAAACAGTTTAGGTTACATAACGTGCCAGAGAAATAAATCACTTCTTTTTTTGGCTAGTCGGGTAAAAATGTGTTCTATGTCACTCTCGGGATCAAGACAAATCTAACGACACCAAGGCGTGCCAAAAAAATAAACATACAAGGTCTAACAAAATTAGCTGAAACTATTTTAACTGGTGCTTCTACCCATGAAACTGAACAACTTTCCCCATGGAACCCATAGTCAATTCGCAAAAAAAATTGGCTCTCCCATAGTAACTCAATCAGCTGATCAGCCAACTTAGTATGGAAAGTTCACTTTTTTTTTGAGATTTGACTACGGGTTTCATGGGAAAAGTTGTTCAGTTTCATGGGTAGAAGCACCAGTTAAAATAGTTTCAGCTAATTTTGTTAGAAATTTATACCTATACATACATACACTCGAAAAAAATATGCCTCCTATTGGCCCAATCGGGTATAAATAGCTATTTCTCTTTTGGTCATTGGCAATGCAAGATATTTAGAAATACCTACCTGAATTTGATTTCTTAATTCAGTAAAAAAACACTTTTTTTGCCCTTGGCATCATCTCACCTGATGGTAAGTGAAGATGATGCCAAAGATGGAAGCGGGCTTACCAACTGGCTATTAAAACTTTGGATCAAATTGCATTTACTTTTATTAAAACGTAAATTTAATGATTTTACAGCTATTTAAAATTAAGCGGGCTATCTTCGGGGACTTTATCTTACACAAACAGCACCTTTGATTAAAAATTTTGCCCAAATTATATTACTACAAAAAAGTCTATGTAGGGTCTAAGGTCGGAAAGTAATAAAACATACAAAAAAGTGTAGGTAAGGTCTAAGGTCGGAAAGTAATAAAACATACAAAAAAGTCTAGGTAAGGTCTAAGGTCTGAATGTTATAAAACATACAAAAAAGTCTAGGTAAGGTCTAAGGTCGGAAAGTAATAAAACATACAAAAAAGTCTAGGTAAGGTCTAAGGTCTGAATGTTATAAAACATACAAAAAAATCTTGGTAAGGTTTAAGGTCGGAAAGTAATAAAACATACAAAAAAGTCTAAGTAAGGTCTAAGGTCTGAAATTAATAAAAACATACAAAAAAGTCTAAGTAAGTTCTAAGGTCGGAAAGTAATAAAACATACAAAAAAGTCTAGGTAAGGTGGTCTGAATGTCATAAAACATTAAAAAAACAGAGTAAGGTCAAAGATTTTTAAACTACTAAAACATACAAAAAAGCCTAGGTAAGGTCTACGGTCTGAAAGTAATAAAACAAAAAAGTCTAGGTCCTTACCTAGACTTATGTTTTATTACTCTCAGACCTTAGAACTTTCTAAGGTCGGAAAGTAATAAAACATACAAAAAAGTGTAGGTAAGGTCTAAGGTCGGAAAGTAATAAAACATACAAAAAAGTCTAGGTAAGGTCTAAGGTCTGAATGTTATAAAATATACAAAAAAGTCTTGGTAAGGTTTAAGGTTGGAAAGTAATAAAACATACAAAAAAGTCTAAGTAAGGTCTAAGGTCTGAAAGTAATAAAACATACAAAAAATTCTAAGTAAGGTCTAAGGTCGGAAAGTAATAAAACATACAAAAAAGTCTAGGTAAGGTGGTCTGAAAGTCATAAAACATAAAAAAACAGGGTAAGGTCGAAGATTTTTAAACTACTAAAACATACAAAGAAGCCTAGGTAAAGTCTACGGTCTGAAAGTAATAAAACAAAAAAGTCTAGGTCCTTACCTAGACTTATGTTTTATTACTCTCAGACCTTAGAACTTTCTAAGGTCTGAAGGTAATAAAACATACAATAAATTCTAGGTAAGGTCTAAGGTCTGAAAGTAATAAAACATAAAAACAATATTGGTAAGGTCTATGGTCAGAAAGTAATAAAACATTCAGGTCATCCTACGTCTCTGCATTCTAGTACTAGTTTTTCTTATTTATGAACCTGATGAGAATAGTTATTCTGATAAAAGTCAGGCTCTGAACACACCCTGTCTCGTCACCCGAGTTACGTAATCCTATAAACTAGATTTACGCTGATGTTTGTTCGTCCTACATTCAGTAATAGGGTCAAACGAATCCTTATTCTTAATAACATACAAATCTGGAAATGTGTGTTTGTATGTCAGGATATAAAAGCGTCGGTGGCTCAACCGGTAACAACTCGGTCCTTCTAACCAGAAGTGCCGGGTTCAAATCCAGACGGCCAATGTACCAATGAGTTTTTCGAAACTTACGTACATATACTCAACGATTGCTTTAACGGTGAAGGAAAACATCGTGAGGAAACCTGCACATACCTGCGAAGAAACTCGAAGGTTGTGTGTGAAGTCGACCAACCTGCACTGGGCCCGTTTGGCCGACTAGGGCCCGATCGCCCTAATTCAGGGTAGGCTCGAGCCCCTCCTCGGTGGGGACATATATGAGCTGATATGATGATGTCAGGCTATCTTATCTTCAAACCGGAACACATCAATGCTGTGAACATTGATGACTAACTCGTTGTTGATCCAGTGGCAGCGTGGTTCGATTTCTACCTTTTTTACCCGACTGCGCCAGAAGGAGGGTTATGTTTTTCGAGAGTATGTATGTATGTATGTTTGTATGTATGTATAATTGTTTGGCACGCTCTGCAGCCTGAACGGCTGGATGGATTTTAGCTGGAGACGTGTCGTTAGATTCGTATTTACTGTGAGAGTGACACTGGATATATCAAAATAAAAAAAACAAAATGGCGGATTTTTGGCGCCAAATTAAAATGTTTGACACGCTCTGCAGCCTGAACGGCTCGATGAGTTATAGCTTGAGGGTTGTCGTTAGATACGTTTTTACTGTGAGAATGACACTGGGTATATCGAAAAAAAAATGGGGGATTTTTAGCGCCAAATTCAAATGAACTCGTTCAATAATAAAACTAAAAAAATGAATAAAATAAAAAACGGTAATTTAAAAAACTAAAAAACCCGCCTGCGTTTCTGTGTAATATGGAAATGAAAAACCCTAAAACAAGAAAGTCCTCATACCCGATTGCACTTAACTTAAGAAAAATTGTAGCAGTCGGGACCCATTCTAGAAATGGAGGCTTAGTGAATTGAGAGCACATACCTATATTACATATTACTCCAATATAATATTGACTAGACGGCTGACTTTCTAGAATGGGTCCCGACTGCTACAGTTTTTCTTAAGTTAAGTGCAATCGGGTATGACGACTTTCTTGTTTTAGGGTTTTTCATTTCCATATTACACAGAAACGCAGGCGGGTTTTTTAGTTTTTTAAATTACCGTTTTTTATTTAATTCTTAATTGGTAAGCCCTTGGCATCATCTCACCTGATGGTAAGTGACCATGATGCCGAAGATGGAAGCGGTCTTAACAAGATTCCTCAACGCAACGGGGGATCTGGCTATCTTATCTTCAAGCCGGAACACATCAATGTTGTTAACACTGATGTTTGGCGGCAAGACTTAGATAAGATGGTGGCAGTTAGCCAGGCGGGCTTAGAAAATGCCCTACCACCAACCAAACCGAGTCTTACAAGTTGACCCCGCCGGCAATCGAAACCGCGACCTCCTGGTGTGAAGCGAATGGACTAACCAGTACCCCACGGAGGCGGTACCTAGGGTAAACATTAATGTTACGAACAGGTTTGTTTGCTCTGTGGCTGCGTGTTCAAATATCTATGTGTGTGTATATTTAAACTTAATGTACATCAGTCTGGTTTCCATAGCACAGATTATGAATTATGAATTAATCCTAGTTTGGGCGCCAAATGATCGTGTGTGTGTGTTTTGTCCCTGGATATCTGGATATTATTATTGGCGAAAGAACGTTTGGGCAAATACTTTATTTATATATATTATATCACTTCTTCGCCGGCACTCGTGCGAACCGGTTGCGGCGCTGCGCCTCGGTCTATTCACTAATCCCCGCGTGTGTTTGTGTGCGTGATTTCACTATTGACACAATAGATAAGTAAACTATATTGTGCTATTGAGTAGTCGAGTTTAGTGTGCGCGCGTTATTGGTTGCATAGAGTAGCTTATAAACAGAGAGCTTTACTACACAAATGAGCCAACTAGATAACACATTTGATATGAATGAACAAAATTCAAGTTCGGAGCAAAGGCATCTGCAGGATATGGAATCATCTCCTACATACGTCACATTTCGGAAACCTCCACCAGACAAGAGTACTGAATTCAACCTTCGCGAAGAGTTCTACAAGTTTGAAAACAGAATGTTGACGCTGGTTGAGGGCTGGTTTACGAAGCAAGATGAAAGTTTGGCAAAACTCAGCAATTCATTTGAGGACGTCAAAAACTCAATTAAGGGTTTAACTGAAAAATATGATGAATTGGCCGAACAGACAAACGAGATTCACAATCGAGTATCAACTCTGGAGGAGAAAATGGCAGGTGCGCACATCGAGAATCAGCGTATCTGCGAGCTTGAATCCAAAATAGAGTCGATGGAACAACAATCTCGGCAATGTAATGTGGAAATTAACAACCTTCCTGAAAAGCGTGGCGAAAACCTTGTCCACTTGCTGCAACAAATTTCGACTGTGATCAAGCAGCCAATCGCGAAGCAGGATATAATCTCCATCCACCGTGTGCCGCATGCTCACCAGGGTAATAACAGGCCAAAGAACGTTATAGTAAAATTTGCGACTCGGGTGCTGCGGGACGACTTTATCGCCGCTGCGCGTTCAGCTCGTGGCGTAACGTCGGAACAGCTAAATATATCCGGTCCATCACAGAAGATATACATAAAGGAACACCTTACCCTAGCCAGGAAGGAAATCTTTCGAAATGCCCGTGAGACTGCTAGCCGGAACGGATTCAAGTACGTCTGGGTTAAGCACGGAACGATACTCGCCCGAGCAAACGACACGTCACCTGTCATTGCAATCCGGTCCGCAAGTGACTTGTCCAAAATTAAACCATGAACGTTTTGGAACTGTTTTTCAAGGTCACCGTATTAAACTTCTCTGTGATTACTTAAGTAAGTTGTTCTGTATTTTGGTCATAATTTGTGGTACATTCCTAAATGTTTGTTTTCGTGTCGATGGTCTCTGTCCCGTTAACTACTCTACTTGTACACGTTATAACTTAGCGATAACAATATTTTTGTTGACTACCGTCATTTTGCTGTTTAGCTGTAGATCAACTAGTCGATTAATAATTAAAAAAATTCTTATGAAATATGTAAAAATGCTAAATTATGAATGCACATATTTATTGTTCCTCAAGAGCAGCCCTTCTCGTATAATCTATTGTTTTTTCTATAAACATTGTATCTCGTATACAATTCATAATTTACGTAAACATTCTATTCTTTTACTAACTGGCGTTGAGCTCCTTTGCAATAAGATAATACTTTTTAATTTTTTAATTCGTTTTAACAGGTGATACCATAACAATATATTATCAGAATAGCAGGGGTTTACGGACTAAATTGAATACTTTCTATATGAACATACTTGCAGAGTGTTACGATGTAATCATCATAACTGAGTCGTGGCTAGTTCCTAGTATTGCGGACAATGAAATTATGGACTCCCGTTATGTATTATATCGATGTGATAGGGACCGAGCGGCCTGTGGTAAGAAGGACGGTGGCGGTGTTTTAGTCGCCGTGCGACGGGGCCTGCAATGTACCCGCAGTATTTTGAATCCCATTACAAATTTTGATTACCATGAGCGGTCGGTTTTATCTCCCATAATTGATTATGTTTTGCTTAAATTTCCTTCTAGTGTTCCCGACAAATTTAATTTAATTTGTGGTTTATACATTCCACCTAACCAGCCCTCACCTACTTACCAAACATTCTTAGATGCCCTTCAAGGCGAGGTACTTAGTGGTAACGTGGATAAGTTTTACTTCGTAGGGGATTTTAACCTGCCAAACTTAGAATGGTCTGAGGTAGCTCCGAAAACACTTATACCCACGCCGATAAGTTATGGTAATTCTACGATTAATTATTTATTAGACTTCATGTCGTCAATTGATTCCAAACAATTTAATTATGTAAGAAATTATAAGGATCGCATATTAGATTTGTTTTTATCTAACACCGATTTAAGTGATTGTGTTTGCGAACAACCATCCATGCCTTTAGTTCCAGTAGACATTATTCATCCTCCATTTTTTGTTTCTACATCCTTTAGTTTGCCTTTTAAGCCAATGAAACGCTGTATTATGCCGAAGTTCAGATTCTTAGAAGGTGATTATACGGCAATAAACAATGAAATTCAAGCTATCGATTGGAATACCCTCATCAAAGATCTACCAATTGAAATATGCGTTCAGACGTTTTACGAAGAAATATTTAAAATAATAAAAAAAAATGTTCCGTTACGTCAATGTAAAACTGATAACTTTCCTGTGTGGTTTTAGCGGCCACTTGTTCATATTTTCAAAGATAAGGAACGAGCTTGGATAAAGTGGAAGAAGTATGGCTCCCGTTCAGACTATGAATGTTTCTCTATACTTAGGAGTAGATTTAAAAAACTGTCCCAGGAATGTTTTACCAACTACATTAACTCCGTTGAGGATGGTCTGAAGAAAGACGTCAAAGTATTTTGGTCATTTATTAACAGTCGAAAAAATAAATCTGGCATTCCTAATACAATAACACCGAATCTGATAATCCAGAAACAATTTGCAATATGTTTTCTTCTTTTTTTGGCTCTGTATACGAACGAAGTGAACTAAATAATTTGGACATAAACTCGTTATCTTCAGATACATCAAATTATAATGTAATTCATGAGATTGTATTATCTCAAGCTGAGGTTACTAAAGAATTACGGAATTTAGATGTTACCAAAGGACCTGGTCCAGATAATCTGCCTCCTTTTTTTCTTAAACACACCGCTGATACTATAAGTATCCCTGTGTATATTTTATTTAATAGCAGTTTATCTCAAGGTATCGTTCCAAAACTGTGGAAAACTGCCAACATAACACCCGTGTACAAAAACGGCTCGAAACATGTGTCAAATTATCGCCCCATATCGTTGCTGTCTACCCTGTCGAAGGTCCTGGAAAGACTGGTACACAATCATATTTATCCTAGTTTACACTCGATAATCATCCCGGAGCAACATGGCTTTGTTAAAAGTCGCTCTACTGTTAGTAATCTTTTAATATATACAAATTATTTATTTGAGAGTATGGACAAAAAAGTACAGGTAGATTCAGTATACACAGACTTTTGTAAGGCCTTCGACAAGGTGGACCATGCTATATTGCTAAAAAAAATAGCATTCAATGGGATTCGTGGTGACTTACTGCGCTGGTTCCTATCCTATGTTGATAACCGCACCCAAAAGGTTGTAATTAATGGCCACGCTTCAAATTTGATTACTGTCACGTCTGGGGTGCCACAAGGCTCGATTTTGGGCCCCCTTCTGTTTGTGCTCTTCATTAACGACATTAATAAATGCTTCCGATATAGTAAGTTTCTCTTATACGCGGATGACCTCAAAGTCTTTCGCAGAATTGACTCTTATAGTGATTGTGAGAAACTTCAAGATGACCTGGCTCGTCTTACTGAATATTGTCATATCAATCGACTACATCTAAGCCTTTCAAAGTGCAACTTCTTAACTTTTACAAAAAAAGTAAATGTGGTTAATTACAATTACAATATATGTAACAGACCTCTTAAAAAAATAACAGCTGTTAGGGATCTGGGTATATTTCTAGACAGTAAACTGCACCTCGACATGCATATAGATAATATAACAAATAAAGCCTTTCAATTTTACGGATTTATCATGAGAACATGTATTTCGTTTAAACGACCAGAAAGCTATATTTTGTTATTTAAATCCCTAGTAAGATCGCAGTTAGAATATGCTACAGCTGTCTGGAACCCCTATTATGATAAATATACTGAGCAAATTGAGCGAGTTCAACGTAAGTTTCTTCGTGCTGTCAATTATAGATGTTTTCTTACAAAATCACCCTACACTGATTTGCTGCGAAAATACTCACTAATTTCTCTAAAATCGAGAAGGTTGCTCTTGGATCAGATGCTGCTTTACAATGTTTTACATAATAAATTCGACTGTAATCATCTTATTAATGAGATATCTATTAGAATACCCAACCGTGCACCACGTGTATGTAATAAACAAGCTTACCACTTATTCGCTCTTAAACCATGTCGAACTAATGCTGGTGAACGCGCACCTTTGCGACGTTTAATGAAATTATATAATGATCATTTCACAGATCTTGACCTATTTGTATTATCACCTTCAAAATACAAAAGCTTTATCACAGAAGTGTTGACCGAACTTAATAACTAAGATCTGTCTGTCATGTTAGATAACAAATTTTCTGTCTTACTTTTCTTTTTTCTTTTTTTTGTCCTCTCTGCATGTTTTTATTATTTCAAATTGGGGACAACGGTGCTGGTTGTACAATATTTTTTTTTAGTTTAATTTAATATTTATAACATAAGCTTTATTGTATAATCGTTTGTTGTTCTAAATAAAATAAAATAAAAATAAAATAAAAATAAAAATAAAAAAATATATATATAAATAAAGTATTTGCCCAAATATATATAAATATTTATATAATATATTATAGTATACTTCCGAGGTGGTCCCATTGTCACCAAATCAGGATCTGATTACGGGATCCCAGGGAAATCGAGGGCAACCCTCAAATTTTATAGGTACCTACGTTTTACGTGTTACATGTATTTTCTAAAATTAATAAAGTATTTGCGTCTGGTAGTCATCATCTCATGTCGATGAGCTGATGAAGGAAGGTACAAACCCTGAACGGTTAGGTGTTGGAAGATAATTCTTCAAATATTTTACGTAGGTATACGTAAAGACCGATAGTTTTGATGGTTCCTATTGCCGAGGGTGACTGGGTTTAAACGTTATTAGATAGATAACTAAAAATAAATTCATAATTCATAATTCATTTATTTGCTTTGTACAGGGTAAAGATACAAAAAAAGCAAGATAACATAGCACAAAAAATCTCCTGGTACAACTATTAACTCAGAATTTATTCGGATCCAAAAGTAAGGACTTAACTAAACTCGACGAGATTTTCTGTGAGTGCGCATCAAAAGATTAGAAGAAAACAACTAGAAAATTCTTATAAAAAATTTAACCATTTATTGTGTTGGATGGCGATCGTTCTATGCTGAATCATAATGGTTGATAAATAGTGAATTTTATGGTATCTGAGAGCTTACAAATCTGTGACTAGTTCGCAAATTTTGTAGCTTTTTAGAGAATGAACGAAAATACACATCAAATGTCACAAAGGAAGTCTATACACTCTATAAAAACTTAATGAAGATAATGTCTAATTACACATATAAAGTTTCAGAAACAAAGACATTATTTTACAACTCGAGATAATAAATAATAACATAAAAACATTGACAGTTTTCACTAGCAAACAAAGAAGGAACCTAAATTACTCTATAATTATATCTATGACCTATTTCTTCTTAAATAAAACATTAATTACGAAACAGTAGCTCTATGCATATCTTTATACACGATCCTGAACTATATAAACTTATCTACGGTATTAAAGTCGCATATTTTAAATTTGCATAACTTGTATGTAGTTTTTTTTACATTTTCATTTCCTAAGACCCTTAAAATTAACCCTTACCTCTAAATTAGAAAGAAAAAGACTATTTTACTTATATTATTTGACCACGAGGTGGTGTCATGCAATTGCCAGATACTAATAGCAGTACCGTACTTCCGTCGGAATTTCCCTACTCTCAAAATAATACTTTGTCCTGTTAGATAACGACTGCACCATACGTATTATTAATAGTGGAATTCCCGAACTAAAAATATGTAAACATAAAACTTTTTAGATAAGGTCAGTCGGGCCAATGGAGAAAGAAAAGATAAGCTAGAGAGAGGACCTACTTGGAATCTGAAGATTGTCTGAAAATTTCATCGAAATCGGTCCAGCCGTTTTGGAGTCTATAAGGAACATTTTTTTTAAAAAATTATGTAGCTATTATCGATCCGACTCTGCAATGATCTGAGAACAACCGGACTATACGCTGTTATCGCCGATTCCGGGTATATCAATGTACAAGAGCTCTTTTCTTGTCCTTGGAGTTGCTTTCTGGAACTTTGTGCCACCTGCTGTTTCAACTGCTGCTTCCCTGGATGAATTCAAGACGATGCTACAACCACTTACTTGCTATTGAGCAAGCTAAGTCGCGAGTACATAGTTTCTGGTGTGTGATGTGCTGGTAGGGCTGTCAAGTGTTATATGATACAATACTTTTTGTAAATCGTTTTGTTTCTGTTTTTTTAAATGCCATGAGTTTTATATTATTTTTGTCTTTATTTTAAAAAAAAAGGTTGAGCTAAAGCTTTTGTATTTTGTAATGATAAAGCCTACTCGAGGGTAAGCAGGCTAAAATCTTAAAATATTAAAAATTTTAAATACAGAACATAATTATAAAAAGCGTCTGATTATGGAATCTATGTAAATGGAGAGGCATCAAGATTTAATTAATAAAAGGAAAGATACAGAAACCATAGATAAGATCTACCATGATTTAATTAAATTAAAATAATCTTTAAAAAGTACCGTTGTTACCCTTTCTTGGTTAATTAGTTGGAAATTTAAATTTGCGTTTGTATTCATGTAATTTCAAAATTTGTAATTGTAAGTGTCTTTTAAACTTTATGATTATATTTATGTAGTTCAAAATTGACAACCCTGGTTATCTGGGTAGGTGATTTGAATGACTGACTGTATAATTTGTAATATTACCAACTGTACATAAGACCAGTGTTAGCACACGGTTTTGGCTGTCAGTTGACCAATAATAAGATTTATGAACGCATTGTTCATGTGACTTTATAATTTCTTAATATTATAGTGTCTTTTAACTAACGTTAAGATAATTAAAGTTAATGAATTAATTAATTAAGTTACATAGTTGGACTCACATGAGTTTATTTATTTTAATATGGTTCCAAATTTAACGGACAAAACAGGTTATAAGTATTCACCGCTATAACCTGTCCTCAGAACATTTTTTTTTGTTTAAAGTTTATTTACTTAAATAAACGATACATATTTTTATTACTTAAGCTAAGTAAACAAATAAGAAAACCTTATAATCTCTTTTTTAGTTATTTTAATCACAGCCCTGATTAAACAAAATCATTAAAAAGGATTAAAAATGATTTGATTTGTAATCATTTTGAATAATTTTTAATCGTTCAAATCATTTCTAATTCTTATGAGCGTTTAACATGTGATTTACATTCAAATCCTTTTATTATATCAGGGAGGCTGTAGTTATTAGCACTTGAATCCAGTCTATCTCTGTTGTGCTATGTGAAGGAAAAAAAAATGTTCCTTATAGACTCCAAAACGGCTGGACCGATTTCGATGAAATTTTCAGACAATCTTCAGATTCCAAGTAGGTCCTCTCTCTCGCTTAACTTTTCTTTCTCCATTGGCCCGACTGACCTAGGGTCCTTTTTACTTTTAAATTGCATATTTTTAAGACCATTTTTCAAACAACTATCAAATGTCCACGTAAGCTATTTATATCTTGTTATTGAAGTGTGGTTTTCCTTAATAAATGCGATGTACCTATGCTGACCACTCTTATCTAAAAAGTTTTATGTTTACATATTTTTAGTTCGAGAATTCACATGACTAATATAATGTGTGTGTTACAGTCGTTATCTGACAGAAAAACATCCTGTTTTGAGAGTAGGGAAAATCCCAAAGTTCTGTCATCCACGGATTGTAAGTACATTCACCATCAACCAACTGATCTATCTCAACCAGTTCACGTATTTTGGGTACCAAGAAGCTAGAAGCTAAGAAGCTAGTGGGTGTTTGATAGACATAAAATTAGCATATGATTTGACTAGGTTAGGGATCATCTATTTTGAATGGAAATTATTTATTTAAAAAAATGGTCAGATTTCAGACAAGTTTCGTCATCAAATAAATCCTATGTAAAATAGCATGCAAACATAAATAAGTTTAATACAATTATAATTTTACTTGGCTACACTACATATGCAAGTCAATAGGTAAAAGAAAATGAAAGTTTAAAAACCGACTTCAAAATAAAATTCACTTAAAAGTGTGAAATAATATTATAATTAGAAGAGAAGAGAGCACACGGTAAATTAGCATACTTTCCATACAAAAAAATCATGCTGCTTGTTTTGACGATGGCATCCCAGAGAAATCGAGGGGAACCTTAGTTTCCTGTTTGAGGTCGGTTATTTTTTGTTCAAAATTATTGTGATTTCTGTTTATAATTTAAGTGTGTAATATTTTTCTAATTCTTATGTTCTTTTATTTCATCCATTAAATTAAATTAGTCTTTCTATAAGCACGTACGTTTTTAATCCACGGTTTACCGTAGATACTTACGTCGGTCCCTACGACGTCGTGCTACACTGGCACCCAACGTGAGCGCAACATCACAATCATCACGACATATAACAATATAAATATATATGAAAGAAAGTCGTGTTAGGAGTGGTCGTCGGGAGAAAGTATTTGCCCGACGACAACTACTTTCTAGGTTGCTAGGGTAGGTTAAGGTAGGGTAGGGAAGTGTATGGTATTGTAGGGAAGTGTAGTGTGGGGTAGGGTAGTGTAGTGTAATGTGGAACTAAGTTCGCCGGGACAGTTAGTTTTTAATAAAATCCAGGCCCCGACCTGCCACTCCCTATGATTTCCATTGCCCAAAAGTAATCATTAGTTAAATTAAAACCCCCGCCCAAATTTGAGTCAAATCACTTCGGCCGCCATTTTGTTTTCCGCCAATTCTTTTTTTGCATCTCAAATCTGCCCAGGTCGTAAATTGTTAAAGCACCATCTCCATGAACGGTTAAAAAAATTTTCTATCAAATAGGATTATGAACCATTGTGTTTCATCTAGGTTTCAAATAAAAAACCGCGTTTAAATCAGAAAACTGCACATGAGTAGAATTCGGACTGCATCAAAAATAAATTCGGAAATATGATTTCCTAAATTGCTCTCCTCTTGAAGTTTCAAAAAACCTTACTTGTTTTGTTTTTCCATCACGTCTTCAATTTTTAATTGGTCAAATTCACAAAATAAGTTCTTTATTGACGCTAAAAATCTATGACGTCACTTGTGGGTATTTAAAACATTTTTAGAACAAAATTTCGTTTTTGACGGATTATTAAAAGTAACTCAAATGACTAGCTTTCCGATCCCATATTGGCGGCTTTACAGAGAATGAGAAATTACGGGTTCCAAGCATAATGAATGACACATCTTGAATACGCAAAACGACACACACTTGGCGGCTTTACAGTGAATAGGAAATTACGGGTTCCAAGTATAATGACACATTTTGAATACGCAAAACGACACACACACAAAACGACACACACTTGGCGGCTTTACAGCAAATAAGAAATTACGGGTTCCAAGCATAACGACACATTTAGAAATACGTAAAACAACACACTTTGCGGATTTACAGAAAATTGGAAATTACGGGTTCCACGCATAATTATTACACATCTTGAATACGCAAAACGACACACACTTAGCGGCTTTACAGCGAATAAGAAATTACGGGTTCCACGCATAATGACACATTTTGAATACGCAAAACAACACACACGCATAACGACACATACGCATAACGACACACACGCATAACGACACACACGCAAAACGACACACACTTAGCGGCTTTACAGGGAATAAGAAATTACGGGTTCCACGCATAATGACACATTTTGAATACGCAAAACGTCACACACGCATAACGACACATACGCATAACGACACACACGCATAACGACACACACGCAAAACGACACACACTTGGCGGCTTTACAGCTAATAAGAAAATAAAATAGATAAATTTGATGTTGAAAAACAAAAATATTATAAGATTAATTTTCATGTCTATTTTCAAAATAATTTCAGAGGTGAGATTCCATTACTTATTTCATAAGATTAAGATTGATGGTTTTAAGTAACGTTGCGTTTCGGATTCCAAAGACAGTCAGGAAAGACGTCCACTAGCGCCTCATCATCATCATATCAGAAGAAAAACTCCCACTGCTAGACAAAGGCCTTTACAAGGATTTTACACGACGACCGGTCCTGCGCTGCCCGCTTCCAGCGGCATCCCACGATCTTCACCAGATCTTCGATCCACAGCGTTTTCCTGTGCGCGGTTGCCACTCGAGAACTCTACTACCCCCCCCCCCCCCCCCTCCCCCACCGGCCATCTGTTGACGTGTAAAAATTCTTTGTTTGATCTGCACTGTAATCTGCAACGTAATTACCCGACTGAGCCAGGAGTTATGTATTTCGAGTGTATGTTTATTTATTTCTTTGGCGCGTTCTGTACCTTAAACGGTTTCATGGATTTTGGAGTGCGAAGTGTCGTTAGATTCGTTTTGAGTGACATAGGATACATTTTTGCCCGACTGGCCAAAAAATACGGGTTTAGTTTTTTATTTTTTATTAATTGGCGTTAGTAGTCATTTTTAATTAACATGTTTTCGAGAACAACACTGTATACTTACGCCAAAGATAATGTCATCGCGAATATTACAACTTGAGTACATTTTTTGACGGAAAAAGCAACTTCAGGTCTCATGTTAACTCATTCTTCTTCTTTTTCAACGACGATTCCCTCACTGCTGAGGATCGTGACCACATAGTGTCCTCCACTTGAAACGATTTTGGGCCAGGTGGACTGCCCGTTGTAGACTGCCCTTTATGACATTGGACCATCTGACTGGTGTTCTTCCTCTTGCGCGTTTTCCGTCAATCTGTCCCAAAATGATCGTCCTCTCCAGATCATGCTTTAGAGAACGCATTATGTGACCGAAGAAACCCAGCACGCGTTCTTGGCATATCGTTGAGAGCCGTTTTTTGATCTGTAGTTCCTCAAGTATGGAAACATTTGTTCGCATTGCTGTCCATGGGATTCTTAGCAGACGTCTCCAACACCACATCTCAAATGCATCTATCTTCTTACATTCACGACTCTTTACGCACGCTCCGAGCCATAAAGGAAAATTGAGAACACCAGCGTTAGCACTAGGCGCACTTTTAAACTCATACTGGACCTTAAATTAAATAGCTTCATTTCACTCCTCAGCAAAAATGCACTACCTAGTGTTTTACTTTTTTTTTACAAGCTTTTATCACAGATGGGATACTAGTTGCTATTATTTAGTTTCACCTGTGCCGGTGTCTGTAATGAAATAATGCAAGTTCAATTTGACCAACTTCCCGGTTTCGAAATAAGCTGAAATTTTTTTTTCGCGTGGCAATGCAATATTATGATGACATGGAGCTGATCTGATGCTGGAGCTGGAAGGTAGCCATAGGAACTCCGCAATAAAACGACACAACCCCATCGAGTTTCGGCTCGTTTGATTCGTAGTGACGAGTACTTTTTTAAATTTGTAAGTGTGCCGTGAGCATTTGGCTTTTGAGCATAAAAACTCTTTTCTTATGAAAGCTTTTAGGTTTTTCTTCAACTTATCTTCTGGTGAGTCGATGTACTCGTAAGTAAAGTTATACTGCACAAGTTATCATTACTTCAGAAACAGCGCCTTGAGTGCCTTGAATTTTATTATGTCGTTCTACGATATAATCCTTACTATAATATGCATCATCATCATCATATCAGCCGGAAAACGTCCACTGCTGGACAAAGGCCTCCACCAAGGATTTACTCGGTCCTGCGCTGCCCGCATCCATCGGCTTCCCGCGATCTTCAACAGCTAGGTCATCGGTCCACCGCGTGGGAGGCCTGCCTACGCTACGTTTTCTGGTGCGCGGAATTATCCTTACTAATATTATAAATGTGAAAATGTGTTTATTTGCTTGATACCTTTTCACGCTGCAACACCTCGACCAATCTTGATGAAATTTGGCATGCAGGTAGTCTGTATCACTGGGAAGGAGATAGGCTACTGTTTATCCCGTGAAAAAGCAAAGTCCGATGCAGTTCCTGAGGGAACTGAAAAAAAAACTCTCTTTTTGGTTAAGTTGTTCAACATCGCAATGGAACAATGGATTGTTGTGATTTTTTGCACAGAGATGGTTGAGAGGGTGGGAAATGACTTAATTTACTAATTAGCATATCCTGACATAGTTCCCGAGGGATCTGGGGAAAACTTATTTCCACGGTCGCACACGTCGGCGTCGCAAAGGAGCAACGGATTGAAGTGATTTTTTGTATAAAATTCGTTGAGAGGGTGGAAAGTGACATAGACTGCTAATCAGAATAGTCCGATGTAGTTCTTGTGGAATCTGGAGAAAACACATATCCACGCTCGCGCACCACGATTTCCACGCGGGCGAAGCAGCGGGCAAAAGCTAGTATATAGAATATAAAAAATAAATATAAATAATTTAGCGTCACAGCACCATTGACAATGTTAAAAAAAAATTAAATGGATTTCAATTGAAACTACACACAATGATCAATACTTGACTATGTGAACTGAAACACGTGACTTTTTGTTTCATTAGGGTTGCCAGATGTGTTAAAAATAAAACCGGTCAATTTTTAAATTTTTGTTCATTATTAGGTAAATTTAACTGCAAACTACTACTTTTGTGCGGTTTACTTAGATTTTCGACCGGACAAACTTAAAGAAAACCGAATTTTCCGGTCGAAAACCGGACATCTGGCAACCCTAGATATAATATAAAATTACGCTTATGTACTTATCGCTTTGTGTCTTGTACGTTCACGGCCATTTGTTCTACGAGCTATGTGCGCTGCCCACTGCTACTTAATCAACTTAACTCTGTGAGCTAGGTTACTATAGTGCTCCTACCGATCTCCTCGTTTCTGTTTCGATCATGCAGCAAAATTCCGACCATTGCACGCTGAATTGCCCTTCTTATCAGGCCCATAGCAAGCGACCATGTTTCGGTTCCGTATGTCATACTGGCCACACGCACTGGTCAGAAACCTCACTGTGGAGACACTGCGGTATTTAGGACGTGATGATGTTGTTACAGCGTTGGTGGCGTAATGGATAGGGCCGCCGCCTCCTGTCCGGGAGGTCGTGATTCGAACCTGCCACGTACCAATGTGATTTCGAATTTAGATTTCATATGTACGTTTATCCGGCGCTCTTACGGTGAAGAAAAACATCGTGAGGAAACCTGCACGCGCCTGCGAAGAAACTCACAGGTTGTGTGTGAAGTCGACCAACCCGCATTGGGTCCGCGTGGTCGACTATGGCCCGATCGCCTTAATTCAGGGTAGGCTCGAGCCCCTCGGTGGGGACGTATATGAGCTGATATAAATGACATTGTTAAGCTTCCCGAAAGCTGCTGCCCCGCCGAGTTGAATTAGTCGATTGGTGTTCTTTATTGAAGTTGGATCTACCTTACTTAGGGTTACCACATGGCAAATTGAAAAGTACTGACAAAAAGCCTGATTTTTATTAAAAAGTCCTGACATTTTGACGACGCACAGTCATAATAATAAAACACCACTTATGATATTCCTTTTAAGTGCCAACCGGTCACTCGCCGACTCACAATCTGCCATTGAGGCTACTCTTACTCTCCACACGGTAAAAACCACCATTGGGCTGCTTGACGAAGAACTAAAAACGCCTAAATAATCCAAAAAATCCTGTCATTTTCAAAGTCCGCCCGGAATCCTGACAAGTGCCTAAAAATTCTGACATGTCAGGACAAATCCTGACGTCTAGTAAGCCTAACCTTACTGGACTATAAGACACAGGTAGGTTACATTTTCGTCAACAAATTCGAGTGTAGAGCCTCCAAGAAAGAAGAGAGGGTGAATTTTAATTTATCAATAACTAGCTGTCCCGGCGAACTTTGTTCCACCTTACACTACATTACACTACCCTACCCTACACTATACTACACTACCCTGCCCTAACCTACCCTATCCTACACTAAACTACACTACCCTACCCTACCCTACTCTACCCTACCCTAACCTAAAACCTTCTCCTGACAATAACAAACTCAAAAAGAACAGAATTAGCGAAATCGATCTAGGCGTTCTTGAGTTATAAATGGTGTAATTAACACGACTCTCTTTTAAATATATAGCGAGATATAGATATATTGTATTAAAGTACCTAAATCAGTCATATTGTTTTATTTTATTAACTTAGCGGTCCCCCGACGCGACGACTCTTGTATTAAAATTTTATTACTTACTAGCTTTTGCCCGCGGCTTCGCCCGCGTGGACATAGTTTTTATGATTGTCTGAGAGGGAGCGCGTGGACGTGAATTTTCTCCAGATCCTTCGGGAACTATGTCAGGATATGCTTATTAGTAAATCAGGTCATTTCCCACTCACTTAACCATCTCTGTGCAAAAATTCACACAATCCATTGTTCCGTTGCGATGTTAAAGAAATTAAACAAAAGAGAGTTAAGAGTAAATGAGGAACTGGCTATCTTATCTTCATCATATCAGCTGAAAATCGTTCACTGCTGGACAAAGGCCTCCCCAAAGGATTTCCACGACGACCGGTCCTGCGCTGCCCGCATCCATCGGCTTCCCGCGATCTTCACCAGGTCGTCGGTCTTCATGCCGGAACAAATAAATGTTGTTATCATTGATGTTTTTGCGGCAAGACTTAGATAAGATGGTGGTAGCTAGCCAAGCGGGCTTAGAAAATGCCCTTCCACCAACCAAACCGAGTCTTTCAAAGTTAAACTTCGCCGGGAATCGAACCCGCGAACTCCTGATGTGAAGCTTATTACTAGACCGCGGAACGCAACAGATGTTTCAATTAAACTGGTTTTTTTTTAACAACGGCGCTTGACTGGACTTAACCATTACGCCACGGAGGTGGTTAATATTAATAACATTCTTCTAATAATTAGACAGCTTTGTAATTGCTTCGTAAATACTTAGGTACAGTAAGTTGTTTTTTTTTATATATAAGTCACATACTCTAGTTATAAGTTGTGTGCAGTCGTCATCGAAATGCAAATTTATACATTTATTTTTAAGAATTTTGTTAAATGTAAGTGAATCAGTTTATATTTTGTTTCTGCAACAAGTAAAAAAAAAATGTTATATAGGAAAAAAATTGGTCCTTCATACATTTTTGTCGATTTGATAACTTGTTATGTACCGAGGACCTAAACTTTTTTTCTGATTCGACATATAGTTTCTTTGGGAAAGTTGTTTGTAATCACGAGTACATTCATATCCTTTGCTATCAAGAACTAATTTAAGGTCACCCTATATACATCCGTAATTTTCTGTAAGAAAAAAAAACTACTAGACATGATAATCTACTTGTCGGTAGCTAGGAGTCATAGCGACTTCCGCACCTTGCTCCATAAAGAAACACAAATTCCCAAATATTTAGACACTACACTGGCTGGTGCTGATATGTTCATAATTTTTAAATGGTTTTTCAACAACTTACATTTGGCATGTTTCTGGCTGGTATTTGATTTGTATTCGAAGTTCAAATATTTATATGTTCAAACACCCACGTGAAATCTATTTTGTGTAGGTATTGTATTTTACATATTCCTCTTAAAAGTATTTTAACTAGGTAGTATTTTAAACAGATTGTATTTTCTAACGTCGGTGGCTCAACCGGTAACGACTCGGTCCATCTAACCAGAGGTACCAGGTTCAAATCTGGACGGCCAATGTACCAATGAGTTTTTCAAAAACTTACGTACATACTTACCGATTGCTTTAACGGTGAAGGAAAACATCGTGAGGAAACCTGCACACGCCTGCGAAGAAACTCGAAGGTTGTGTGTGAAATCGACCAACCCGCAATGGGCCCGCGTGGTCGACTAAGGCCCGATCGCCCTAATTCAGGGTAGGCTCGAGCCCCTCGGTGGGGACTTATATGAGCTGACATGATGTATTTTCTAATACATAATCAAGCTAATATTATAAAGGCGAAAGTTTGTGAGTGTGTATGTTTGTTGCTTCTTCACGCAAAAACTACACAACGGATCTGGCTGAAATTTGGTAGGTAGACAGGTTATGACCTGGATTAATACATAGGCTACCTTTTAACCCCTTTTTTAAAGCACCCTCGAAAAGTCAAAGAAACGATATCCACGCGGGTGAAGCTGCGGGAAACAGCTAGTACATTTCTATTTTACAAAAAATCTTATTAGGTAGGTATTTATTTATTTTATTTAATTCGGAAAACATACAGCTTTAATAACATAAGTATATATAAAAGAATGGTAGGTATATTATGAAGTTCTCGCTAAATAGGTTCACACATGCAGTAAGAAGTTAGTTGGGTTCTTTTTGGGTCGCGTTTGAAAACACGAATAATTTTAGAACAAAATAGGTTTTTTGACAAATGACTAAAAATTACTGATTTGACTAAAAAGTGGTAAACACCCAACTACTACTTGATGCTCATTTTGGCCAGCCCTGTTTTCTAGTTTGCGCAATGGTATTCTATTAGTAATATTGTATAAAAAATTGATATTATCTAATAATGAGTGCCCACATAACACAGCATTGATGAAACTTTAGTGAGCTTATGGTCTCTAGGAGCTGTAAAAAAAGCAAAAAAAAGATAGGGCCATTTATATAATACACTTGTTTTGATACTCACAAGTAAAAATAGTAGGTAGAATAAAAAAAAATCTAAACCTATATGGTACTTTCTGTTGACGTAGAATCATGAAATTTGGCAAGAAGCAAGGTATCGCAGCGCAAGTGAGGTAGTAGTCAAACGCACTCAAATTTTTAATAAAAATAATAAAAAACAATTTATTAATATATATTTGTGAATGTGTATGTATGGATGGATGTTATTACACGCAAAAACTACTAAACGTGTCTGGATGAAGTTTGGTAGGTAGACAGATTAGGACCTGGATCAACATGTAGGCTACTTTTAAATTTAGGCTTGCGGCTCGCGCACTTTTCAACCTCGGATACAGTGATAGAAACGATATCCAAGCGGGTGGAGCCGCGGGCATCAACTAGTCATAAAATAAAATAAATTCGATCCCCATACTTAGGTACATTTGCAGTTTACTTAGACACAAAGTGAAATCTAGAAAAAAATGGTATAGTATCATCTACGAGTTAATCAGGGGTCACCAAATTAGTTTCGCTCGGGGTCCGTTTTAGCAATGAAATGACCATAGCGGCAAAGTATATTATTAGTACATCGCGGTCCGCACAACTTTTAATAAAAAAAAAACAACGAGATAAATGTAATTTTTTGTTGCGGACTATCTGTCTGAAGTTTGGAGTAAAATTGGTGCAAGCTATTGACATCAAATCCTGCAGATGTTCATCAGTAAGTCGAGATCGCAATTTATTCTTAATGAAATGCTGTGAAAATGCTGCCCGACAAATATATGTTGACCCAAACAAAGTAAGAATTTTCAAAGCTAATTTTTGTAGTTTTGGATATTTATTACCACACACAAATTTTATCCTGAACTCTTCACTGGAAACTTCCGCATGTTTGTATTTTAAAACTGTGTTTTCTTGGAAATCGATCATTTCCTTCTGAAGAGTAGCTTTATCACTCCCAAAAACAATTTCAGCTTCGTTGCTCCATTCACCATTAGGATGCAGAGAGTAAATGCTGCTGAGGATTTCCACAACATTCTCAATTTTCTTAAAGATAGTTCTCAAAGATAATGCGGGGGATACATTTTTATTACCTAAATTATGTTCTCTGTCCTGCCCTGTCCGCACAAAATGGGTCGGCAGTCCGGACGCGGAGCGCGGTCCGCTATTTGGCGACCCGTGATCTAGATAATTGATTCATGAAATTTGGTAAGATGCAAGGTCTCACAGCACAAGTAAAGGAAAAATAAAATAAAAAATAATTTGTAGTTATTGTTATGAGTATAAGTACCTACTTACGCACTGCATCCCTAACACAAGTTTAACATGGAATTTCAGAAGCGAGTTAGCGTAGCTGGTTATGAATGCATTTGTCCATTGGTCTTGAGTTCGAATCGCGGCGAAGGCGTGTTTTTTGGGGTTTTTTCATGTTATGGGACAACAAAATGTGGCATTCATACTTGTTTTTTTCTTGAAAACTATATAAGTACCTACCTATCTAGTGCAGTGGGGACATAGCTCAAAGAACAGATGGCCGTTGGGGTAGTGGTTTTAAAAAAAAACACATTGGTAAACCCTCATCTCACCTGATGGTAAGTGACGATGGTGACGATGATGCCGAAGATGGAAGCGGGCTTACCAAGATTCCCCAATGCAATGGGAGAACTGTTCTCGACCAGTTTTTTTTAATTCTATCAATCGATTTGTTTGTACTTACCGGTAGATATCCATAATGAGCAACTCGACTTTATCCTTATTAAGGCAAGGTACTGATTGGAACAGTTGTCTCTGTCTTTTTCTCTACGTAACTAACCACACTTTTTCAATGGTTCTTCGGTTCATACAAAAAATGTGTGGTTTTATGAAACCACGGTAAAAGTAAAACTTTACAGAGGACGAAACGATCATGGCTGCTCTCGCTACGGTACAGAGGAAGAAACGATCATACCGTCAGACGAAAGCGACCGTCACGCGACATGCAACATACAGACGAAAAAATTTGAGACGATGTAATAAAAGTTTCATTTTAAAAACTACACTGAAAGTATAAGAAATAATAACATTATTCACTTTGTATTATCATAACAAATATTGCTGTATATTTTTTAAAATTTATACTTCAAAATATTAGTTATAACTAGAGTTGAAAGTAACGGTGTAGACCTATCTTTGGGATTTTTTCTATCGAGCCAAAACTGCTCAATCGTGTTTCTAATAGCTTTTGACTCTAAGGAATATCATCAACAATAAGGGTATTTTTTTTTACTCTGGGTGACAGAAAACCCATAAGTAATTGACTTCAAAAATAACGAAAATCTGTAATATTAGCGCCTCAAGTTATAGAAATCACGAAAATTTTATTGGAACTTTTGTTACAAGGAATATCAACTATACATTGAGTGAAAAAGATCTCTTTAATATTCCTCCTCGTCCCTTCTGCGGTACCTACGCTCAAAACCTTAAATTTAATTTCGTGTCCAATTTAAGTGATGTACCACTCAAAAAGTTTGAGATTATCTGAATTTGAAGCCTTCTCCCAAAGGAGAAAATTTTAGGGACTGATCCAACTAGAATTTGCTGAAGATGTTGAATATCCGAACGTGAAATATGCGATCGGGGTTTCATTACGTGGCGAAATGAACCCTGAAAGATTAATGTTCTATTATGTTAACCCAATATTTTCCAGTTTCACATATAAGATGGAGGTTATCAAGGCGGGTAACAATAACGAGGTTTTCTTTAGTTTTTCCAGTTTTAATAAACCTTCGATTTGAAGATTAGTTTGGATTATAATTGTAAACAAAAAAAAACCGAATTCAAACGCACTAGTCGCCACTACGATTTCCGAAGGTTCCCCTCGATTTCTCTGGGATGCCATCATCAGATCCTGGTTTCCTTATCATGGTACCACCTTGAGATATCTTCTTTTCAACACGAAAAGAATCATCAAAATCGGTTCATAAACGACGAAGTTATCCGCGAACACACATAAAAAAAAAGAAAAAATATACGGTTGAATTGAGAAACCTGCTCCTTTTTTTTGAAGTCGGTTCAAAACATATATCAGCCGAAAGACAAACCACTGCTACACAAAGGTCTCCGCCAAGGATTTTTACTACGATCTATCTGTCCAGCGCTGCCAAATCCAGCGGCTTCCCGTGACCTGGTTGTCTGATGAGAGAATGAAAAAAACTTTTCGAAATTAAATTAGTCCTATATTCACAGGCAGTGGTGTAGAGGGAGGGGGAGGGGGTAGGTGGACCAGACCAGATGTGAGGGGTGGCACACTGGCTATGCCCTGATAATCTGATCAACTAGAAGTGCCTTAAATTTTAAAAATTCTTCCCAATCAAATCACATATTGTAGCGATTTTTGGTAACGTATACGACTTGAAACAAGAAAGAATTTCTGGCTCACTTCACTCACCCCCCGGCACGATTACCTCATCTTGTCTCACAAACCGCCTCCGTGGCGTAATAGCCCATTTGCTTTACACCAGGAGTTCGCAGGTTCGATTACCGGCGGGATAAATTACGTAAGGCTTGGTCTGGTTGGTGGTAGGGCATTTTCATAGCCCGCCTGGCTAGCTACCACTATCTTCTATAAGTCTTGCCGCTAAACATCAGTTTTAACAGCATTGATGTGTAGCGGCTTGAAGATAAGATAGCCAGTGTTTTTCAAACCGTGGGTCACGACCCTTAGGGGGGTCGCGGACAAAAGAAAAAAATTGTGTTTCTAGTAAACAGGAAAAAGTTTTTATTATTATTATAACAGCTCATATACGTCCCCACCGAGGGGCTCGAGCCTACCCTGAATCAGGGCGATTAGGCCTTAGTCGACTACGCGGGCCCAGTGCGGGTTGGTCGACTTCACACACAACCTTCGAGTTTCTTCGCAGGCGTGTGCAGGTTTCCTCACGATGTTTTCCTTCACCGTTAAAGCAATCGGTAAGTCGTATGTACGTTGTTTTTTGAAAAACTCATTGGTACATTGGCCGTCCAGATTTGAACCCGGTACCTCTGGTTAGATGGACCGAGTCGTTACCGGTTGAGCCACCGACGCTTTTAAGAAAAAGTTTAATTTTACTAATTTTAAATAAAATCAAAAAACTACTACAAAACTGGGACGTATATAAACTGAATATGGGACTAAATAACAGAGTGAATAAGCTGCTCGCCTATTACAACATAATAATAATAATATTTTGATGCAAGGCCCAAAAGAAGAAATAAAGGCATTTTTTGAAATCACAAATTTTTTTTTGTATAAGGCCCCAGGGGGTCGCTAGACTTTTTTTACTTGTAAAGGGGTCGCGTAATCAAAAAGATTGAAAAACACTGAGATAGACAAATCCCCACTGCGTTGGGGAATCTACAATATTCGGCGTCATCATGACTTACCATCAGGTGAGATGATGCCAAGGGCTTATCAATTGTGCATTAAAAAAAACTTGAATCAGTACCTACTACACGTAGGGCATCGCTTTCTACATTAATCAATCTTACACAGCAATGCATAACACAAGCAAAGACAGTTTAGGTAGAATATCAATTTTGAGAGCAGCACCACCAACACACCTTTTGGCTAATACATGAAAAAAATCGTAATTACCCAGCCTAAAGAACTTAATTAATTACTCTAACTAATCACAAAAATGTCGGCTTAAGTCTCAATGCTTTCGTTGTAGAATAGTTATTTGTGTATCAAGGGGACAAAGTTTAACCGCCTCCGTGGCTTAATGGTTAGTCCATTCATTCAAACTAGGAGGTGGCGGGTTCAATCCCGGTGGTGTAAACTTGTAAGACTTGGTTTGGTTGGTGGTAGGGCATTTTCTAAGTCCGCCTGGCTAGCTATTACGATCTAAATCTTGCCGCCAACCATCAGTGTTAATAACATTGATGTTTTCTGGCTTGAAGATAAGATAGCCAATTCTCCATTGCGTTGGGGTATCTTTGTAAGTCCGCTTCCATCTTCGGCATCATCGTCACTTACCATCAGGTGAGATAATGCCAAGGGCTTACCAATTGTGATTAAAAAAAATGTAATGTTTTGGTCCGAGGGCGTTAATTTGAATCCTGAGCTAAGCGAAGGATTCTCTAGTAGAATCCCGAGCACAGCGAAGGAATCTAGAGTAGAATCCTAAAATTGGCGAGGAATACAAAAGGACAATGGAACGATGTTATACGGTAATGTGACAGAATTGCGACGCGTCAGAATGTCGTCCGCAGTCAAAGACGGTGTTCGATCGATCCAATCAGCGCCACGTCTGGCGATAGCGGTGACAAGGGTTCCGTAAATCAATGTACAGGATGTTTCAAAAGGACAATGGAACGACGTTATACGGTAATGTGACAGAATTGCGACGCGTCAGAATGTCGTCCGCAGTCAAAGACGGTGTTCGATCGATCCAATCAGGGCCACGTCTGGCGATAGCGGTGACAAGGGTTCCGTAAATCAATGTATAGGATGTCCGGAAGGTGTGGATCAAATCGACCAGGGGCATAGGGATGACGACAGCATCAGAAATAAATTATGAAGTCGTGATCACTAAATTGCCCTCCTACTTAAACTTCGGAAAACTCGTTCGGAAAACTCGTTACTCGTTTTGTTTTCTATCAAGTCTTCGATTTATAATTTACCAAAATCACAAAATGAGTACTTAAATGACACTGCTAAACTATCACAAAATGTCGTTTTTGACAGATGATAAAAATTAACTCTGATGACTAGCATTCGTCATCCCTATTGTACCTAATGAATGTCAGTTGCATTTTTACGGTTCAAAGATATGAACTACGTTTTTTCAACCACCACCATTTTTGTGGCGTAATGGTTAAGTCCATTATTGCACATCATAAGGTCGCGGGTTCCATTCCCGGCGTAGTCTAACTTTGTAACACTCGGTTTGGTTGGTGGAAAGGCATTTTCTAAGTCCGTCTGGCTAGCTACCACCATCTTATCTAAGTCTTGCCGCCAAACATCAATGCTAACAACATTGATGTGTTCCGGCTTGAAGATAAGATGGCCAGTTCCCCATTGTATTGGGGAATCTTGGTTTGGTAAGCCGCCTTCCATCTTCGGCATCATGGTCACTTATCATCAGGTGAGATGATGCAAAAAAATTATGCATAAAAAACGTTTGTATTTTTCGCAAAAATCGCTTGTAAACCGAGTTAAATGTTTTGTTAGAACCTTTTTTTTTCTTATTAAACACGTTTGCTAGCTACACAAAGTTCCAACTTTAGGTAGGCAAATTCTTCCACAATATTCTGAGACAAAAAAATAATCTGATACCCTTGATTTATCTCAGCACTATCATTAGTATTTTTTTTTTAAATATTTTAACTCTCATATCGTTCGTCACTTATTATTTGCTGCTCGTACTACTTCAGAGTACCTACATAATTTAATTATAGTACCTATACACCTAAAGTTGTGTAATATTTAACACTTTCAGGGCCGGGCGTTTTTTTCTAGGCAATCCGCCCCGCGGCGGCCGTTTTTCGATTATTTTAAACGGCCATAAAAATAACTAATATATCCGAGACCTACCTACTTTTTTCTGTTATTATTTTTTTGTTATTTATATTTTCTATTTATGAAATAAAACGATTAAATATACTATTATGTCTTTATTTACAATCACAAAAATTTACAGTTTTTGAAAAAAAAAGTCTATCAATCTTATTTATCTTATGTATCTACTATAGTATTCATCATCTTTGCCATCTAATTCCACATCTGAGTCCTCATCATTCCGTAATTCCACTTCAATTTGTCCGTCCTCCAAACAAATGTTACGCGGGAGCGCATTTTGGCGCGAAACCGATCGATACACTGCGCGTCACTGTTTTCGCTCTTATACGCCTACACTTGACGCACCACATTCATTTTTTTTTGCATGTGTGCTCTCAATGAACCAAGCTACATGTACGATAAAAGCTTATCACGTTGCGTCGACGTGATTCTGTAGAGAACAGTATGAAAATCAAATAATGTGAAATACTCGTGATCGGCGAGTGAGGGAATAATTATCATCACGTGAATGTCACGCGATTGGCCCTGAAAGTGTTAAAATGTAATAAATAACAGTTGTAGGTACTTAATTATTAATTAATTATGCTATAAGCTAGGTAAAATACAATTCAAGGTTCAAGGTATTTATTCAAAATAGGTGCAAATTACACTTTTTCTGATAATCATAAAATAATAATAATTGAATTTCATTTGTGAAAAATCAAGAAATAAACAATCATTAGTTAATAATGTCAAAATTAAATCCTTGAAATAAACCAGATTATGTCATTAGAACGTGAAAACAATATGACACGAAAAGTTATATACATAAAAATCATTGAATGTATTTGATACCTTTGACAAGAGTAGACCAGTTCACAAGGACAGCACCCGGTCGCGAGAGTCGGCCACCGCTCCCATCAACCATATTAGAGGGAAAGGTACGACCAGGCTTCGATGCGCCACTATCCGCACAAACATTTAAGCGAGTATGCGTACGTCTTCAAAATTTGCACTAAATGTAGACATTTATTATTTTTGTATTATTATACGTACTAACAAAATAATCAGTAGGTACTGAAAATAATATCTCACTAATTTTCAAAATTACATTTAAATTAAAATGCCTAAAATACCTTAAATCACATTAGTAAATAGTCTTTATTATTTGACACTATGCAATTTAATGAAAAAAAGTGCATTACTTTTGAACTGTCAAAAATGGATAAGACATTCAAAAGTTTGGAATTTAAATCGACCTCCATGCACCTGGTTCAATTTGATTCATTCTGGGACATCCTGTAGATATATATCGAATGTTTTATAAGAAATCCGTGGATACTGTCTTCCCGTGGTTTTATAGAAAAGCTTAAGCTCATACAGGATATAACAAAACTGGTGTAGGACCCGTTAACTGGGGCTTCTACTCTTCATACTGAACAACTTTCCCCAAGGAACCCATAGTCAATTCTCCAAAAAAAAT
The DNA here is from genome assembly GCA_947284805.1 of Coleophora flavipennella. Classification (NCBI taxonomy): domain Eukaryota; kingdom Metazoa; phylum Arthropoda; class Insecta; order Lepidoptera; family Coleophoridae; genus Coleophora; species Coleophora flavipennella. Next base: position 8,462,131 of record OX369298.1, read on the forward strand.
TGGATTTGTAAAATGCACAAAAATAGTCGATCAGCTGATCGATTTGTATAAAGAAAAAAAATATTTTTTTTCGAATTCAGCAAAGTCGTATAACAAAAGTTGTTCAGTATGACGAGTAGAAGCCCCAGTTAACGGGACCTACACCGATTTTGTTACACCCTGTATAAGTACAGCTCGCGCCAAACTTTATTACGGCTCTGAAGTTGGTCGCAAGAACGCGTCGCAGTAGCAAACTTTGGGTATTACTAAAAACGTAGTTTATTATATTCTCTTTGGGTATTACTAGGACGTAAACGTACCTACTGCTCGGATATACCGGCGCAGGAAGCACTCGCATCACAGTTCAGATCAGTGATAAAGTTTGGCGCGTGCTGTACTGTATTGTCTGTCAGCCATTGTCTCGGGAAGAGAGACCCGTGCCCCAGCAGTGGGGAAGTCATGGGTCGTCAATGAGTCAGATGCATCGAACAGCTTCCTACGAGCTTCACTAAATCATCACTGTCCTGGATGGTGCTCTTAACCAGAGGTCCCGGGTTCGAACTTAGATGGCCAATTACTTTAATCAATTGCTTTGTGAAGGAAATCATCGTTAGGGAACCTGCGTACTTACCTGGTTCTAGATATGTATGAAGGTCGCGTTGCACACGTCCGTAAGTGAAAAATTAAAAACCTACACGTGAGAGTAGGTGATGCTAAGTGCAACACCTGGCACCATCTATCCCTCCTATCCCTTAGGTAGCAGGGTTAATAGTACGATACGATAAGAGATAGATGTAGGGTTTGGTACTTCTGTTCATTGTTAACAAGTAATTTGTCTTGCAATAAACATTAAAATAATTCGTAGTTTACTTATTAACATTATTCCTATACCTACTTAACATAAGCATCATAACAGCAGAAATACGTCCACTGCTGGACAAAGGCCTACCCCAAGAATTTCCACAACGACTGTTCCTGCGCTGCGGTAAGTCACCGGATGCAGTGGCTTCACGCGACCTGCACCAGGTTGTCGGTTCACCGAGTGGAAGACCTGCTTAAGCTACTTCTTCTGGTATGCAATCGCCACTGCCCTAACGGCCATTTGTTCGACAAAGTATGTGCCCTGCCCACTGCCACGTAAATCAAAGAATAAAGACTATTTACTACGTAAAAGAAGGTTAACTCCGCAAAATCATTTGAATGAATGGCGACTCTTGCTACGACACAATAAAGTGCAAATTCAGGTCGCACAGCGCTAATTACCTACAGTTATATTCAACTACAAGTTACCTCTCTTTCTATCGCGTAAATCTTATCTCTTCTGACTACTGAATTTACACCTTGCAAGGGGCCGCGCGGCTTGGCTCGGCGTAGGTAAATTTTTAACATATTCTGAGAGCTATATCTGTTACATATATATATATACACACATACATACACATATACATACTTACGTACACGTACATAGGTACTTTTAATTAACGTAACGTAATGTCCACTGTACTAATTAAATCGTAGTAGCCTCCGTAACAGCGGATAATCGGCTTTGCTCTGTTCACGCCTCGTTCATTTTGACATTGTTATACAAGGCGTGACAAAACTGGTAGAGAGCTCGCCAACTAGAGCTTTTACAAATTTTTACTAATATTATAAATGTATAAAGTGTGTTTGTTTGTTACCTTTTCGCGCTTCAACACCTCGACCAATGTTAATGAAATTTGGCATGCTATTTTGTCCCGTGAAAATAGCATAGTCCGATGCAGTTCCTGAGAGAACCAAAAAATACTCGTTTTTTTGTTAATTTCTTTAACATCGCAACGGAACAATGGAATTTTGTGATTTTTTTCACAGAGATAGTTGAGGGTGAGGAAAATTACATAATTTACTAATTAGCATATCCAGACATAGTACCTGAGGGATCTGTGGAAAACTCATTTCCACGCTCACGCACGTCAGCGTCGCAATGGAGCAACGGATTGAAGTGATTTTTTTGTATAGAATTTGTTGATGAGGTGAGAATTGACATAGACTGCTAATCAGAATAGCCCGATATAGTTCCTGAGGGATCTGGAGAAAACTCGTGTCCACGCTAGTGTCCAGTCATAAAAACTATGGGCGAAGCCGCGGGCAAAAGCTAGTAACACTATAAAATATTATTAACCCAGCCATAACATCGCAACGGAACAATGGAATTTTGTGATTTTTTTCACAGAGATAGTTGAGGGTGAGGAAAATGACATAATTTACTAATTAGCATATACTGACATAGTTCCTGAGGGATCTGTGGAAAACTCATTTCCACGCTCACGCACGTCAGCGTCGCAATGGAGCAACGGATTGAAGTGATTTTTTTGTATAGAATTTGTTGATGAGGTGAGAAGTGACATAGGCTGCTAATCAGAATAGCCCGATATAGTTCCTGAGGGATCTGGAGAAAACTCGTGTCCACGCTAGTGTCCAGTCATAAAAACTATGGGCGAAGCCGCGGGCAAAAGCTAGTAACACTATAAAATATTATTAACCCAGCCATAACATCGCAACGGAACAATGGAATTTTGAGATTTTTTTCACAGAGATAGTTGAGGGTGAGGAAAATGACATAATTTACTAATTAGCATATACTGACATAGTTCCTGAGGGATCTGTGTAAAACTCAATTCCACGCTCACGCACGTCAGCGTCGCAATGGAGCAACGGATTGAAGTGATTTTTTTGTATAGAATTTGTTGATGAGGTGAGAAGTGACATAGACTGCTAATCAGAATAGCCCGATATAGTTCCTGAGGAATCTGGAGAAAACTCGTGTCCACGCTAGTGTCCAGTCATAAAAACTATGGGCGAAGCCGCGGGCAAAAGCTAGTAACACTATAAAATATTATTAACCCAATATTTTTTAAGTTTTTCGCTGATTAATAACTAACTCTGTACTTATTTCTTTCAAGACACATTATGATGGTATTTCAATATTTCGGTTTGCCGCGCGTGGCGCTCGAAGATGGTTTATGAAGCCAATCTTCGCAGCGAAACTACTCGCGCACTGAGGGCATTTCATTTAAGTATGAACAATAATAATAGGTAGGTAATACTGACAGTGAATGGCATGATGATCGCCAGATCCCCATTGCGTTGGGGAATCTTGGTAAGGCCGCTTCTATCTTCGGCATCATCGTCACTTACAATCAGGCGAGATGATGCCAAGGGCTTACCAATTGTGATTAGAAAAAAAATATTGCTCAGTTCATTTGCAACCGACTTCCAAAAAGGAGGAATTGAGAAATTCGACAATATGCTTTTTTGTATGTTTGTTACGCGATATCTTCGCAGATTGTGAACCGATTTTCTTGATTATTTTTTTAAATTTAAGGTATGCTTCCGATTCGATCCCATATTTGTTTTAACCAAAATCTGTGTACTAAAAATTGGTCAGCTGATTAGCCCCGTCTGTATGGGGTCCAATTTTTTTCACGAATTCAGAAAAGTTTAATGACAAAAGAAGTTCAGTTCTGCATTGTAGAAGCTCTCCTGAAAAGGGCGTTGTCGACCAAAACGAGTGCACATATTAGGAGTCTCCATTCCAAAATGTGAAAAATTTAGTTTATGAAACTGCTGCATAATGAGAGGGATTCAAGTAAGTAAGTAAGTTAATAAGTATTTATTTGCTATTAAACAAGGTATACAGTAAGGAAAATGATGTTCGTTATTAAAGTAGGAATCACTTGTTTAGCCATATAGAACAACAGCATGCAAATGTTATAATAGTAACAATTAAATAGAAACAAAACAAAAAAACTTCAAATTTAATCCTTGACAATACATCATAATTTGAGACCCAAAAACTCATCAAGAGAATAGAACAAAGAGAATTCAAACACGAGTGTGAGTTTAAAAACCGAGCCTTGGCGAGTATATGTCTTGAATTAGTTCTGTATAGTATGGAAAAAAATGTTTGATCTACTCTCACTCATATCGTAAAGTTCGAATTATAAAGTTCAAAACGAATTTATATTGGCATACTTTATAAACACAATACCTAAATTTAAAAAAAAACACTTTATAACTTTGCTAGTGAATGCCCGCAGCTTCGCCCGCGCAGATCCCGATTTTTGCGGTTCCCGTGGGAGTTTTCCAAAATCCTTTCTTAGCGGATGCCTACGTCATAACATCTACCTTCATGCCAAATTTCAGCCCGATCCGTCCAGTGGTTTGGGCTGTGCGTTGATAGATCACTATGTCAGTCAGTCAGTCAGTCACCTTTGAGTTATATATATTTAGATTTATTTCTCTAACAAAATACCTAAATTTAAAAAAAAACACTTTATAACATTATTTATTTCTCTAACAAAATAATGTTATAAAGTAATTTTTTTCCATTACGATACAAAAAAGTTAATATCACCAACGAAGTTCCATATCTTTTTTTTTATTGGAACTCGCGCCATTTTTATAGCATTACAAAAAGTTTTCATTCCAATTTTTACTTGTCTGTGACAGCGCCCGCTTTAACGCATGCGCGGTGATGTGCTGGGATCCGGCGCTATGACACGTTTTGTTGTAGGTACTGAATTTCGTGGGGTTTTTGTTTCTTACTCTTTTAACTTTGATCTTTGTTGTTTAGTTGATTCAATCACAATGTATAAGATTATACAAAGTAGTGTATGTATGAAACTGCACATAACTAGGTATTATGCAACAGTTTCATAAACTACTATTATTACATTGTTTTCTGAGAGAAAAATTGAGAAAAAGTATTATAATATGATTCAATTTTATTCGGTATAGTGTTCATGAACATGTCAATATATACTTGTTTTAAAGTCAATAATTCGAATTTCACGATAAGAATTTTTCAATACTATTTCTTGGGAAAAGTGGTCCAAAAAGTTTTTGAAATCCACCATTGATAAGCCCTAAGATAGAAGAGTGCTTTCGAATATTCCCCGACACCATGAGCAACTGGCTACTCTATCTTTAAGCCAGAATGCTGTTAACATCGATGTATGGCAGCAAGACTTAGACAAGATGTTGGATGGTGGTCGCTAGCCAGGCGGGCTTGGAAAATGTACCCTACCACTAAGCTTGCCACTGTCCCGATTTTAGGCCCCGGGTCTCGGGTCCCGACCACAGTACTGGCGGGATGCTAATTGTCCCGATTTTTGACATCTATTTAATTATTTAACAGTTTATTGTGTACAAAAAATATTACATTACAGGCAGAAAATAAAATTATACAATAGGTATTACTTATTTCTAATTAGAAATTTCTTCCAGCAAACCCGGGAAAGAGTAAGTTTTAGTTGAAATGGCAGACAAAGTACACAAATAAAGAAGCTATCGAAATATATAAGTAAGGATACAATAGTGTAAAATTCATATAATTTGTTTAAATAATTTTATTAAATACTTATAAGGTTTAATTATAATATATATATATATATATATATATATATATATATATATATATATATATATATATATATATATATAATAAAATATTTACATGGCTTATCGATCTCAAGAAGAAAGGGAGAGGTAGTGCTCTTTAAGTTTCTTTTCATCTACATTTTTTTTTATTTTGTTAATCGCACCAGTTCTGCTATTTTTGTTTCCAAATTACCCGAGAAATGCGGTGCGTTGCGGGGGCGTGGCGTGGCAATGTGGGGAAAATAAAAATCCCAAAATAAATATTCTTTTAACTTATTTAAGAACAAACATTAAACGTACATTGTCAATTTCCAGTAGAAATTTCTAGCTTTTGTTTATTAGATACAATGTTAAAAATATTTTTTGAGAAATCCCGATTTTATTTTGCCTGTCCCGATTTTTTTTGCATTAAATCCCGCAATATTTATTGGGTTAGCCGCCAACCCTACCTAGAACAAGCCCTCTCGCACATCTACCAGATACGCTAGACTGCCTACCTAGAACAAACCAAACTAAGCCTTACAAAGTTAGACCCCGCCGGGAATTGAACCCGTGAATACCTGGTGTAAAGCGTATGGACAAATCATAACGCCGCAGAGGCGGTAAAAGAAAAAAATACGACCACACGACTGAAGTAAAACTTCTTTAGCTCCATCTATATATGTTTGAAAGTAAATACTTAGTCTTCAGAAAATAATCAAATCTTTTTGGTCATATGGAGAGAGTTTGTTTATCATCTGAAAATGATCCAATCTTTTTTATCTTATATGTTTGTTTGATTGTTTTGACAACCGATACTGTTGGTAAACAAAAATAAATGATATCTCTCTTTCTATCTTTCTCAGCAGTGGAAGCTGACGGACATCATGGACTGGCTTGCTTGAAGAGCGCGGGTCGGTTTTCTAGGCATCAGGCAATAAATGAAATCATCCGGCGAACTGCTGTCTCCGCGGGAATACCTTGTGTCCTAGAACCTCCCGGTTTATGCCGAACGGACGGGAAACGGCCGGATGGGCTCACACTGATCCCTTGGCAAAAAGGTCGATGCCTGCTTTGGGACGTCACCTGCGTGAGCACATTCGCGCCCTCTCACCTAAGAAGCACACAACGGACACCCGGATCGGCGGCCGAGACAGCAGCCGCCCATAAACACACAAAATATGCCTGTCTGGTGCCTAAATATAAATTCGTTCCGATTGCTCTCGAGACATCAGGGCCATGGTGCTCTGAGGCCAAGTCTTTTGTAGACAATTTAGGGCGTCGTTTGAGGGAAAAGGGCCTGGACCCGAGATCGGGCTCCTTTTTGACCCAACGCATCTCGCTAGCTATTCAGCGGGGGAACGCAGCTAGCGTCATGGGCACGTTTGGGCAGGGGGCACTGCGGGGAGGGCTTTTTGACTAGGTCGGGAGTTTGTTGAGCCTCTGCCCTAATAATTATCTTTAAGAAATTGTATTTTGGTTCACTACCTATATCATCATCATCATCATATCAGCCACAAATCGTCCACTGCTGGACAAAGGCCTCCCCCAAGGATTTCCACGACGACCGGTCCTGCGCTGCCCGCATCCATCGGCTTCCCGCGACCTTCAACAGGTCATCGGTCCACCGCGTGGGAGGCCTGCCTACGCTACGTCGTCCGGTGCGCGGTCGCCACTCGAGAACTTTACTGCCCCATCGGCCATCTGTTCTACGAGCTATGTGCCCTGCCCACTGCCACTTCAGTTTAGCGATTCTGTGAGCTATGTCGGTTACTTTAGTTCTCCTGCGGATCTCCTCGTTTCTGATTCGATCACGCAGAGAAACTCCGAGCATAGCACGCTCCATTGCCCTTTGGGTGACCTTGAGCCTTCTTATGAGGCCCATAGTAAGCGACCATGTCTCAGTTCCGTAAGTCATCACTGGCAACACACACTGGTCAAAGACCTTAGTCTTGAGACACTGCGGTATTTGGGACGTGAAGATATTGCGAAGCTTCCCGAACGCTGCCCAGCCGAGTTGGATTCGTCGATTGATCTCTTTCTTGAAGTTGGAACTACCTAGCTGGACTGTTTGTCCCAGGTATACATATTCGTCAACAACTTCCAGTGTAGAGTCTCCAACCTTTAGAGGAGTGGGTGCGACACGGACATTTAACATTATTTTCGTCTTGTCCATGTTCATTTTAAGACCCACTTGTTGAGAGACCTTACTGAGGCCATCGAGCATTGTGCTTAGGTCTTCCATAGTCTCAGCCATGACCAAGATATCGTCAGCGAATCGGAGGTGGGATATGTACTCGCCGTTGATATTGATGCCGAGTCCACCCCAGTCCAGAAGCTTAAAAACATCTTCCAGGGCGGCGGTGAACAGTTTCGGAGATATAACGTCTCCCTGTCTCACCCCTCGCTGCAACTGGATAGGTTTCGAGTTCTGGTCCTGGAGGCGAAACACTACCTATATGTTACCTATAATTTAGTGATTAATATTTAGATATAATACTTTCTATCTTCACTAATTTATATATCCCTCTCAACTTCCGTTCGCCTCGCTCGACCACACTTCCGTAACGCTCTCGTCACGCATCCACCAGCTTTCTCTCCAAGTCAAGCGTGCGTATACAAGTTTTACTTCAAAAAATCCTACACCAATAGGGGATCGGATTGCATCAAAAATAAAATCTAAAATGTTATTTCCGAAATTGCTCTCCTCTTGAAGTTTCAAAAATCTTCCTTGTTTTGTTTTTCTATCACGTCTTCAATTTTTAATTGATCAAATTCACAAAATAAGTACGTCAATGACGCTTAAAATCTATGACGTCACTTGTAGGTATTTCAAACATTTTTAAAAAAAATTCGTTTTTGACAGATTATAAAAAGTTACTCAAATGATTAGCAGTCCGATCCCCTATTTGTTACAACCTGTTTAAGCCGTGTTGAGAAATGAAAGTAGTGAGAATAAGCTTCTCATCGGCTGTGTGAGTCCGGTCGAAGACATCATGGTGTTTTGTTACAGCAGGGCTTACAGGCCGATGTGTGGGTGCTATGATTAAGGATCAGCAGCCTTAGTTGTGGGTCTAACCATGTGTTACAATACAAATAGGTTTATCCCTTGTGGGTTGTATTGTACTTAGGCGACAGAGAACCTCAGACGGGAACTTAAATCTAGGATAACGTTTTATTTCTGGGATAGACTGAAATTTTTACGTATTTTAGTGCCATGGGTTTGACTTATAATTTTCATAATTTATTTAATCAGATTACAATTTAAAGATTAAACTAACATAAAATACAGATGTGTGTGAACTGGCATAATGTTGTCAAAGGCATTAAATCACATTAAATGATTAATTTAAGGTGTACTTACTTTCTCGTGTCATATCGTTTTTATGTCCTAATGACTAATTAATTTGTTTTATATCAAGATCGTATTTTGACTATATTACCTAATTATTGTTTATTTTTTAATTTATACAAATGACATTATATATAATAGGGAATGGGACTGCATCAAAAATAAAATCTGAAATATGATTTTCTAAATTGCTCTCCTCTTGAAGTTTCAAAAAACCTTACTTGTTTTGTTTTTCCATCACGTCTTCAATTTTTAATTGATCAAGTTCACAAAATAAGTTAGTCAATGACGCTTAAAATCTATGACGTCACTTGTCGGTATTTCAAACATTTTTAGAACAAAATTTCGTTTTTGACAGATCATAAAAGTTACTCAAATGACTAGCAGTCCGATCCCCTATTACTATTTTATGACTATCAGAAAGAGTGTAATTTATACCTATATTAAAAAAAAACATTTAAAGAAATGTCAACTTTAATTATAGTATAAAATTTCTAGATAGTATATGCAGTACCCAATACTAGAAGTATCGAGTGGAGACCGAAAACCGGAAGACGTAGAAATACCTAGGCGTGACGTCATAGTTTAGCACCGTCATTTGTGTACTCATTTTGTGATTTTGGCGAATTAAAAATCGAAGACTTGATGGAAAACAAAACAAGTAAGGTTTTTCGAAATTTAAGTAGGAGGGCAATTTTGTGATCAAGAGTTCATAATTTATTTCTGATGCTGTCTTCATCCCTATTGTATGAACAGAAAGACGGTCAGGATGTAACATAATTAGTGTAGGTCCTGTTAACTGGGAATGAACAAGTTTAGTTACGTGAAATCTCAAAAAAAATGTTAATTAATTATACAAATCGGTCAGCTTATCGACCAATTTTGTGCATTTTTATATGGAGGATCTAAATTTTTTTTGAGAAATTAGTATTGGGGAAAGTTGTTCAGTATGATGAGTAGTTCATCCCCAGTTAACGGGTACTACACCATTTTTTTATATCCTGTATACGGTAGGTGTTTTTTTTCGTAATATATTTCACCTGATACCCATTACTTACTCTCAACTCAAAGCTTTACCTGACTTTTATAGGCCACGGACCCCGTACGTGACGCACGTAGGACCTCTGATTAAAACCAGTACTTGTATTCAATCATCGTCAAAGTTTCAGTAACATGCAGGATTAAAGTAAAATATAGTATTAACCAAACCAGTTTGATTAAAAAATTAAAACTCGACTGCTAATGATCCAATCATCTTCATCATCATCAATCATATTAGCCGAAAATCGTCGACTGCTGGATTAAGGCCTCCCCCAAGGATTTCCACGACGATCGGTTCTGCGCTGCCCGCATCCATTGGCTTCTCACGATCTTCACCAGGTCGTCGGTCCACCGCGTGGGAGGCCTGCCTACGCTACGTTTTCCGGTAACCAAGTTTTACCACCAATTTTATTTTTTATCTGTGGTTCCTACATTGGTAACCCTGACGTGATGTCATAAAATTACATACACACGAAAAACATCACTCTTAGAGGTATATGGGGCAAGCTAAGAACTAGTGTAACTTACTTACGGGATCTAATCTTCGTCTTATCAGCTCATATACGTCCCCATCAAGGGGCTCGAGCCTACCCTGAATTAGGACGATCGGGCCTTAGTCGACCACGCGGGCCCTGTGCGGGTTGGTCGACTTCACACACAACCTTCGAGCTTCTTCGCAGGCGTGTGCAGGTTTCCTCACGATCTTTTCCTTTACCGTAAGAACGTCGGATAAACGTACATATGAAATCGAAATTCGAAATCACATTGGTACGTGGCAGGATTCGAACCACGGCCTCCCGGACAGGAGGTAGCGGCCGTAACCGTTACGCCGCCGACGCTCACGGGATCTAATAAGCGTCAAAATGCTGAATTTGGAACTACGCTAATCTTCTCCATATCCATATCTCACGTAGAACAGCACTACTCCTGAGGATGTCGTAAGAGTCGACTAAGGGAACAAACCGTAGGAACGGCAGCAGCATCCTCTCCGAGTACTATGCCACTCACGGATGAGATAAATAAGGTTGGATTGGCAATAGTCACATTTTTGTTTGAAAACCAACGTCGCCGCCTGTCTCCCACCCATCAACTTCACTACACAAGCAATAATAATACATACACGAATTGCGCGCACTTATAAACAAAACACACTTAGAACACAGGGCTGCAATTGTGTCTCACACCATTTCGAGAGTCTGTACGTTACACACAACCACACGCAAATCAAAAGTATGAACGCGTGCTTCGGTTAAGTATGATTGTTTAATCATACTTGTGGTGCGCCTGCCCAGCGCACATTTCCAATCCAACCTTATTTATCTGATCCGTGATGCCACCAAACTGCACATTGCGATCGCTAACCCGCCTATGCCAAGACCCAACGGACAGGAGCGCTTCCACTGGATCAACGGGTCAGTCATAAGTAGGTACCCACAGGTAAAACATTACATAAGTTTTCAAGTACATAGTATGTACCTATTACTGAAAAGGTACCCTGTCATCATGTGATTTAAAGATGTGTATGAAGGTCGCGTTGCGTAGATCCGTAGGTGTAAATCATGTGACCGCGCGCGGGTGATGCTAAGTGCAACACCAGGCAACCGCCGCCGCCTATCCTTTGGATAGCACGGTTAACTGTCCCACACGATAAAAGTAATGTACATGAGAGTAAAGTACTTAAGACGATTGTGAAGCTGCGACTTTTCATATACGAACGGCGTTAACGATTTTCACCTCTTAAATGTTAGCCGAATTGGACCAACTTTTGATAGGTTGTCAGTCACAACCAAAGCTTTAAATTACTGATTATAAATAAACAAAAGAATTTTTTTGTATGAAAACACGTGAACGACAATAAAATGAAACTTAATAACTTTATCGATAAAAAAAAACGTATAAGCCTTGCTTTTGTTCTGACTGACAACCTATCAAAAATTGGTCCAAATCGGTTAACATTTAAGAGGTGAAAATCGTTAACGCCGTTTGTATGAAAAATCCCTGCTTCACAATTCTCTTAATGTGATAATGAAATTTTGTAAATACCCCAGTCGTCACTTTACGGTCTCTGCAATTTTATTTATTACGCCTTTTATATTCCTATTTATTACGCCTTGTATATTCCTATTCATCCTTGCCTAGGTCACAGAGGTCGCAACCTCTGTTAAAGTTCACCAGCAAATAAATTGTGAACAATTTGCATAGCCTGGAAGTGTGCTCTAATCGGAAGATGGAATCGCGGCGTATGTAGAGCTACTTTACATATGAATATCTCGAGAATAACTTTAGATGTAATCTGCGGATTAAACGAGAGAGTGAATAGGCAGTAATTTGGAATTCGTGTGAATCAAGAAAAACCGGCCAAGTGCGAGTCTGGCTTGCACTCCGAGAGTTCCGTACCTCCACACCTTTCCACACAACTACATAGTATAATGACAATGATACCTATTCCCATTACAAACAAAAGTCATCAACGCGAGCGACATAAATATGCTTTTTTTGTCGTTCAGTGCGGACTCCTTAGCGCGATTACGACTCACACTTGGCCAATTTTTATTATTTTTTGTTTTACTTCAATATTAATACTATATTCACACCAAGTTTCACGCTTGTGTGTATTACCGTTTTTACGATAGAGCTAAATCAAAAATACTTCTAAAGATCTATAAAAAACACGTTTTTTTGTATGAAGACCCCTAATTTTTCACATTTTCTATTTTTTAGTATTTGTTGTTAAAGCGGCAACAAACATACACATTCTGTGAAAATTTTAACTGACAGACGGACAGACGAACATACAGCGTAGGCTTAATAATGGGTCCCGTTAGTCACCCGATGGCTGTACGGAACCCTAAAAAGTAAACTTGAACTTTTGGCTTAACAGCACGGAGCCGCATTAATATTTTAGGTGTTTTGTTATAAAAAAAATCTGAACCGAATGTAAATTTCATGCAGGTAGGCTATAGGTGTAAAAAAAAATTGGTTTAGAAACTAGATCTTCTATTCATCACAATGAACCACTTTCCTCAAGAGACCCATAGTCAATTCTTGGATTCTTGGGCTATTAAAGTTCCAAAAGTACAGCCTGCTAATAGTCGGACAGACAGACGGATAGTCGGACAGACCGACGGATAGTCGGACGAACAGCGCAGCGTATAGGCTAAGTAATAGCACACCCCGGACACTGCATACAATGGTCGTGAAATGACATTTCTAATTTTATGACTTTTTTGTATTCACAATTGGTAAGCCCAGAAAGAAAGTGTGTAATTTGCATCTATTTTGAATAAAATCTTGAATCCTAAATCTAAAAACAAATGACGGAGCAAACCAAATTACGGCGAAATCCCATACGTTCGAGAACTGCATCAACCTGGGTGACGAGGGTGTGAGGTCAGAATCTAGAGAGCGGCAGGGAGTGTCCATACTGTATGTTAGTACTAATGTAATATACAATTACGAGAGTGGCATACTTAAATGCCCTCAGTGCGCGAGGAGTTTCGCTGCGAAGATTGGCTACATAAACCATCTTCGAGCGCACGCGCGGCAAACCGACTAGGAGTCGAAGTGGTCGCCATGACCGAAATCGGTTGGATAGATCATCAATTCATCATCATCATCATCATCAATATACTTTGGTAATAGGAAGCCAGCATTTAACCACTGGACTGATTTACACTTTGCTCTTCAATGTGTACTTGAGATATCTAGAAAGAAATATTTTTGGATGCCACACTTTGTTATATTGTAAAACACTACTGTAGAATCTTGCATTCTTTTTATTTACTTTTAGTGAGCCCTTGACATCAGATTAAAATATTAAATAGGTACATTAAATAGGTATAATTAATAGATATAAGTTAGTGTGCATGCATTTTTATTTAACAAAATAAACCCATAACATGAAAAAACCACGCCTTCGCCGAGATTCGAACCCAAAGTCCATTGGATGGAGGTCTAACTTAAAGCCAGTTATGCTGACTCGCTTCTTCAATGTTACGTTATAATATGTTACCTATTATTACTAAACAGATTTCGATAAGGATGCATTGCGGAAGTAAGTAGGGGGAATCCGGGAGACTTGCCCACTTTATTTTAACCGTCATAAAATCCTGCGGTTATCACTTACAGATTTGATTGTAGTCTCAGATGATAGCCTCATGATCTGGCTATAAATTGGCATCATTACTTTTTCGTTTGAATAAATATTATATAGTTAAATGACTTCCGAATGAAAAATGGGATTTTGGGCAAGTCTCCCCACCCACTGGGAGAGATGCCCATAAGGTTGGGAAGATTTGCCCGTGGTCTTCTTTTTGAAGGAAAATTGTGGAAAATAATGCTTCACATCTTAAATTTAATTTTAAATACATAAATTACCACTAGCTAAAGGATATAAAGCAATTATAATAAAGCAATTAGTCATGAGAAAAACTAAAAAAAAATATTTTACATAATCATCATTTGGTTAAAAAAAAATGTGTATCTTGAAAGCCTCAATAATAGTGAAAATAAGCAATTAACCTGATTCCAAGTGATGGTACGGTTGTCCAACGGTGACACATAAGCTAACCAAATGAATTTCTAGTGTGTCTTAATGAGAAGAATCGCGGTACCATAATGGCCAACCTTTGTGTGTGTAAACACTTACTTACTTAGTAGAGGGACACTTGCTCACTGGGCAAGTCACCCGCTTCAGCAATGGGTTAACTCTTCCGCACCCTACCCTCCGGAACTTATTCTTTTCTCACTGTCTATCCCTAAATCGTAGCCTAGCGACACTTGGCACTCGTCAAAATGCGATAATTAGGTGACACAATAATAACTGCACACAATACGTACCTTTGAAAACAACTGTGCAATCCTTCTTGCAAAAAAATAAAAAATATTCACTCCGGAGCACCAAAAACACGTTACCTTCGATAACTCGCGAACCAAACTGACAGCTGCCAAAATGACAGGATGCATATCAATGGCTGCCCGCGGGCAACCAATGAGCGCAGTTGCGTTCCTGTAGCACTAACATCGAGTCTCCCACATGGGCAAGTCACCCGGTTTCCCCTACTTCTATTATACACATAACAATAATTATGATTTAATCGTAAAGAACAATAACAATCCGTGGGGGAAGCCTTTGTCCAGCAGTGGACGTCCTTTGACTGATATGATGATAATGAACAATAAATTACAATTTTCAGATTATTTTTTTTACTTGTTCTGTGCTATATCTGTATATATAAAAGGAAACGGTCACTGACTGGTATATCAACGCACAGCTGAAACCACTGGACGGATAGGCCTGAAATATGGCATTCAGATAGCAATTATGACACAGACATCCGCTAAGAGAGGGTTTTAGGAAATTCCCATGGGAACGGCAATAATGGAATCAGCGCGGGCGAAGCCGCGGGCACCCACTAGTGATACATAAATCAACGTTGTAGAAGATACTACCTGATGGATTCGCAAAAAATATTTTTTCATGTGTTATACTTAATTAAAAATTTATAATTTTCGAACTTTTTCCTTTACATGTGCTGTAAGACCTGGCTTCTTGACAAATTTCATGATTCTAGGTCAAAGGGAAGTACCCTATTGACGAGAAACATTGAAGTGCCCTTCTGACGTGCCTATATTATTCCGATTTCTGTGGTCTTGACAGACAGACAGAGAGATGGACAACAAATTGATCTTATTTGGGTCATTGTTTCCTTTAAAGGTACGGAACCATATAAAAAAAAAACGAAAAACCTAAAACTGATTGGAATTAAGATATAATATGCCCCTTTAAAGCAATAAACACCAGTGTATGCCAGTGTGGTTCTTAACACGTACATTACACTCCAGTGTTGCAAGTTTTAACTAAAACTTTTCAGTACAAAACAGCTCAAAGAGCTTTACAGCCGACTTGTCCGGAGTTTCATTAGAGTTAAACATCAAAGCACCAAGTAACACGATGTTGAAACCACTTTGTTAATCCTTTGGATTAGTTTGATGTTTTGGTAAAAATTGAAATATTTATTAAACACCTTCTCTTTAGAAAGATTTCCTATTACATTTTCGATACAGTTACTCGAAAAGAAGTATTTTGTATGCTAGTTTACTGTGCGCAAAATTGATTTTACACCACACGTGCTTTTTACTTTGTCACTTTTATTATTTATATTTCGTAGGAAGAAGATATTTCTAGCAATATAGTAACCAAATATAGATAATTTTCTTTAAGACTTGAAAGGAAAACTTTGGAAAGAGATAGATTTTCTAGTTCATAACGCTAGCTGATGAGATTCTCTTTGGGTTACATAAAGGTGAAGAAAGGAGAAGATGAGTGAAGCGCATAGGTTACACCAAGGAATAGTAATCTTTTCCAAAGTGGTTTTAATGCTTACAATAATATTATCCCATGCCTCATTGTAATCTATTTCATCATAATCATCATATCAGCCGAAAAATGTCTACTGCTGGACAAAGGCCTCCGGACAAAGGATTTCCACGACGACCAGTCCTGCGATGCCCGCATGCAGCGGCTTCCCGCGATCTTCGGTCCACCACGTAGGAGGCCTGCCTACGCTACGTTTTCCAGTGCGCGGTCGTCATCTATTTATGGTAATATTAAAAAAACACTTGCGTACACTTGTGTGCATTGCTAAAATATGGCCCAATTTCCGTAAAACTGAATTGATTTGTTTTAGTTGTGAATACTAATAAAATAATGAAAATTTAATATATACATAAATAATAAATAAATAAATCTTTATTCTAGCCAAATACAGCCATAGTACCAAATAAAACAAAACAAATCAAAATTAAAAATAAACTAGTATTAGGTATATCTGACCTGAAAGTCACGTCACTTCTTATTCTCATTTATATGCACAGATAGCCAATATCTGTGCAACGGGCTATTAATGCCGTCACTCACAGCCTGGAGTATGCTGTTATCAGAGCAGTGCAGTCTCTCCCAAAAAGAGGCCACACGAGCCCTCATAACAGCAAAGAAGTCGGGCACTCTCGCCCCGGTGAACATGCCCGATGCGCTGCAATATCGAGGTAAACACATGAGAGTGCGAAATGCATCATTATATTGCACTCTCATTGGTGCTGTAAGATTTGCGCTTAAAATCGACCCAGAGTTGGCAGGTGTAGAAACATTGACAGTATGCATTAAACAATGTCAGCTTGACTCCGTCGCTACACCCACGTGTAATAAAAAATATAATTACGACTATGTGTATGTATAGTAAAAAACAAAGTGAGATTACTCCCCCGGACATTTAAAATTACCCACAAGTCGCGTAAAACGAACTTTGGTTGCCAAAACCTCGATTGTTACGAGCATATACCCATGTATTTTGTTTTTCGCTCGCTTTTTATTTCACCTGTTTTCTCACAACTTTATTGAAAAACTTCGTATGATACGAGTACATGGGTGTAAAAAGTAAATGACAAACTCGTGACGATGGTAAACCCTAGCCTGCGGCTCGGGCTTACAAATGTCGCTCGTTTATTATTTACCTTTTTACCACCCTTGCATCAATAACTATTATTATGTTGAGTAAAAATTTCATGTTTTGTATAATTATTTTGTCTTAGAAATCTACCTACATACACATAATTAAAGGGCAACAATCAGTCAAATTCCTAACGGCTTAATAAACTCAATTTTTTTTCAGGAAATCGACTGAAAGCGTTGTACTAGTGTTTTTTTTAAACGACTTCAAAAAAGGAGGAGGTTCTCAATTCGACTGTATGTTTTTTTTGTACGTTATTCGCAGATTGTGAATCGATTTTCACAATTCTTTCTTTATTTGATAGGGTATGCTCCCGAGTTAGTCTTATATAAATTTTATTAAAATCAGTGTAGTACTTTATTATGAAATCAGTGTAGTACTTTACTATAAAATCAGTGTAGTATTTTATTATAAAATCAGTGTAGTACTTTATTATAAAATCAGTGTAGCACTTTATTATAAAATCAGTGTAGTACTTTATTATAAAATCAGTCTAGTACTTTATTATAAAATCAGTGTAGTACTTTATTATAAAATCACCGAAGTACTTTATTATAAAATCAGTGTAGTACTTTATTATAAAATTAGTGTAGTACTTTATTATAAAATCAGTGTAGTACTTTATTATAAAATCAGTGTAGTACTTTATTATAAAATCAGTCTAGTACTTTATTATAAAGTTAACAAAACCAAAAATATTAATGCAAATTTTAGGAAGTTGTTGCGATGGAAATCGATTTTTTAACGTGTTTAGCGTTTTTTACTTTCGAATGACTGAGGAGTAGTGAGCGAAGTGACAAATTTATTATAATGGCGTAAAAATCAAAGTAAATTTGAGATGTGATGAGGAAAAAAATGATGCTATGTGTGTGCGTGTGTGTGTGTGTCTGTTTTCCTCACAGAATAGAAGAATTTTAACAGCGATTTTTTTCTTATATGCGGTTTTCCTTGCCAATTTTTTTAGGGTTGCTACCATAGTAAAAACACTTATTGTTATTTTTCTCAAAAATGATTCTAAGAATTTTATTTAACTTTCAAGTGACTATTGTATTAATAGGTAATTTATTATTACGGGAAAAATCTGAGTTAGATTCTCTTCAAAATGTTAATGTGTTAATTTTTCTCAATTTTTTTATTACTGAATGGATTTTAATAAAATTTAACTTTTTTCATTAATATCTCCAGCGCAAAATTTTTCTTAACTCATTTTTAAGGGTTACCACCCTAATGAAAAAAATATTGTTATTTATTTCTCTGAAAATCGCCTACAATTTCAATCTGTATATATAAAAGGAAAAGGTGACTGACTGGGTATATCAACGCACAGCCGAAACCATTGAAAGGATGACGCTTAAAATTTGGAATACAGATAGCAATTGGGACGGGCCTCTGCTAAGAAATGATTTTGGGGAATTCCCACGGGAACGGCAAGAAACGGAATCTGCGCGGCGAAGCTGCGGGCACCCACTCGTAGTGTAAGCAAATCGTCTTTAGCGAATAACGTCTTGGAAGCAAAATGTCCCTAACGTTTAGTACATTTTGGTCCAATATGAGCAAAACATCATATAAATAAAAGGTGCGAGAATAATAACTCATTGCGTTTACACAGCTAAGTAAATATCATTTCCGAGCGTCGACAGCGCGGCGTAGTGCGCAGTCGCAGCTGCCTAAACAACTCATACGTGAACGTTTAAAGCCTTTTTACGAGACGCCATTGATTTGCAGCGTACACGAACCGTGAAAACGTAACCACACTTCTTGTAAGACCTGAAATAAGAATAGGGATGACGACAGCATCAGAAATAAATTATAATATCTTGATCACTAAATTTCCCTCCTATTACTTAAACTTCGGAAAACCTTACTCGTTTTGTTTACCATCGAGTCTTCGATTTTTCGAATTTCGAATCACAAAATGAGTACTTTAATGAGGCTGCTAAACTATGACGTCACGCCCAGGTATTTCAATCATTTTTAGAACAAAATTTCGTTTTTGACAGATAATTAAAAGTCAGATGACTAGTATTCGTCATCCCTATTGGTTTTAATGTACACGTACGGGATATACCGTAACCAAAGTATATATATATATTAGTACTAACATAGCCGTAACCGATAGATTACACTCCCAGCAGGAAAACAGCACAATTCCGAAATTCCGGATGGTTGACCATACTCCACACAGGGAAGCAAGTACGGGTTAGTGAAGGTTGTAGTACTAGTTTCCCCACATTCAGAAGTCTTTTTTTATATATACAGGCTGTAACAAAATTGTTGTAGGTCCCGTTAACCGGGGGTTCTACTCATCATACTGAACAACTTTCCCCAAAAAACCCATAGTCGATTCGCAAAAAAAATGTGGTCCCTCCATACTAAAATGCACAAAGTTGGTCGATCAGCTGATCGAGTTATCAGCAAAGTCGTAGAACAAAAGTTGTTCAGTATAACGAGTAGAAGCTCCAGTTAACGAGACCTACACCAATTTTGTTACAACCTGTATAATATATTCACAATTGGTAAGCCCTTGGCACCATTTCACCTGACGGTAAGTGAAGATTATGCCTATGATGGAAGTGGGCTTACCAAGATTCACCAACGTAATGAACTGGCTATCTTATCTTCAAGCCGGAACACATCAAGGTTGTTAACACTGCTGTTTGGCGACAAGACTTAGATAAGATGATGGTAGCTAGCCAAGCGGGCTTAGAAAATTCCCTACCACCAACAAAACCGAATCTTACAAGTTAACTCCACCGGAAATCGAACCCGCGACCTCCTGGTGTAAAGCGAATGGACTAACCATTGCGCCATGGAGGCGCCTATAAGAACTCTGACATGAAAATGATAGACGTAAAAAAAATATCTATAAGGTACAATCGAAAAGTTCTATTTTTAAAAACCCGATGCAAATAAAGGGAGGTTATAAGATTAACGTGTGTATCTGTGTATTGCTCGCGTTGATATCTCTTGTTTGTAATGTGAGTATCATTGTCATACTTAGTTGTTATGGTGTGGTGTTACGGAACCCGCGGAGCGCAAGTCCGACTCGCACTTGGTCGTTTTTCAATTTTTTTATTTATTGTGATAATTTTAATCTGATATTGACGATTTGGATATAGATTTTCTGTAATATCAGTACTATCTCTTATAGAGATAAGTCCACCTTTTACATGTCCTTTCTAAGTGTTTTTCATGTAAATATTTGTGTGCATTAAAGAATATATACAGAGTGTAACAAAATTGGCGTAGGTTCCGTTAACTGGGGCTTCTACCCATCATACTGAACAACTTTTGTTGTAAGACTTCGCTGAAATCGCAAAAAAAATCATACAAATTGATCAGCTGATCAACTCATTTTGTGCATTTTAGTATGGAGGGTCCAAATTTTTTTTTGAGAATTGACTATGGGTTCTTTGGGGAAAGTTGTTCAGAATGATGAGTAGATCCCCCAGTTAACGGGTCCTACACCAATTTTTTAGACTCTGTATATTAAATAATAAGTAAATTAATAATAAGTAAATAATAATAAGTAAATTAATTAAATAATAAGTAAATTATATATAAGGTCTAACAAAATTAGCTGAAACTATTTTAACTGGTGCTTCTATCCATGAAACTGAACAACATTCCCCATGAAACCCATAGTCAAATCTCAAAAAAAATTTTGAACTTCCCATACTAAGTTGGCTGTTCAGCTGATCGAGTTAGTATGGGAAAGCCAAATATTTTTTTTGCGATTTGACTTTGGGTTCCATGGGGAAAGTTGTTCAGTTTCATGGATAGAAGCACCAGTTAAAATAGTTTCAGCTAATTTTGTTAGACCTTATATACTTTATGAAATAAGTGAATTAAGAATTCAGATATGTAGGAATCAGCTTTAGGTACCGAAACTTTAAAATGTTAATATCATCATCATCATATCAGCCGAAGGACGTCCACAGCTGGACATAGGTCTCCCCCAAGGATTTCCACGACGACCGGTTCTGCGCTACCCGCTTCCAGCGGCTTCCCGCGTCCTTCACCGGGTCGTCGTTCCACCGAGTGGGAGGCCTGCCTACGCTACATTTTCCGGTGCGCGGTCGCCACTAGAGAACTTAACTGCCCCAACGGCCATCGGTTCTATATTAATATAGGTAATTATATCCCTACGGGTATCTCTCTTAGTACGAGATTTCTTTCGGTAGATACCGTTACGAAGGTATGTGTAATACCCACGGATAAGATAAATAAGGTAATAAGGTTTACCAACTGTGAATAAAAAAAGGTAATACCCCTCTGTCAAGGGCGGTGATTTATTTCCCTTAAGTTTCGGCAGAAACCAAGAACGCGTCTGGGGTCTCGAGAAGCGAGAGGGAACCAATATGATATCGATTTAAACACGACCATACCTTCTTTGTTTTTCTTGGCTAGGAATAAACTAGATAAAAAACTTATTACTTAAATAGAGCTAGTTTAGACTCTGAACATGCATGTACGGGTACCACCTACACCAATTTCTATGTTTTAGCTTACCCTGGACACTTTTATATCTTATGTTATACTGAACAACTTTTGTTCTACGACTGCTGAAAACTCGATCAGCTGATCGACCAACTTTGTGCGTTTTAGTATGGAGGGACCAATTTTTTTTTTGCGAATCGACTATGGGTTTTTTGGGGAAAGTTGTTCAGTATGATGAGTTGAACCCCCGGTTAACGGGTAATATACCAATTTTGTTACAGCCTGTATTTATAAAAAAAAACTGACAGTTAGGAACTAGCACTACAACCTTCACTAACCCGGACTTCCTTCCCTGTGTTGTGGAGTATGGTCAACCTTTCGGAATTTCGGAATTGTGCTGTTTCCCTGCTAGAGTGAAATCTTTCGGTCACGGCACACCCTGGACACTAATACAACGGGCCAGAAATGACATTTCATAAAAGGAATGACAGAACAAACAAAATGGCGGCGAAATCCTATACGTTCGACAACCAAACTGTAACCAATCTGTATCAATCTCGGTGACGAGGGGGTCGCAATCTAGAGAACGGAAGGGAGTGTCCATATATATTTAAATATATACTTACTAATATATACAGAGTGTGCTAAAAAACAAATGTTAAGAGCGGACGCTAGCTGAGAGACATTTGGAAAATAGGTATTTAAATCAACTGTTGCTGTTGCGCTTTGACTAAACCGCCTCTAAATACCGTGCGATAAAGACAACTGCAGCTCCCGGTGAATACTTCGATTAAAAATTGCAAAATTCGAGGTTTGGCTCTCGACGATTTTCTCCTCCAAAATTAATTAATAGAATAATAATTAGTTGTGCTAGGCCCCTATGTTTAGCTTTTTTTGTAAATACTTTTTGAATCTCCACTCTAGACGTCTTTAGTGGTGATAAAAATTAGGTATTTTTCTAGCATTTTTTAAGGGTTCCAGTTGCTCAAAAAAAATTGTTATTGAAAAAAAGAAGTTATAGGAGCATAGAAGAAATTAATATTTATTTTATGTATTAAAATCATTTCTTTAGTGTTAAAAATCAATGAGAAAACTGTCGAGAACGTTTGTATGGAAAAAGCAGTGCCCGCCTCCCCTCTTAATATCTAGAAAATGGTGAGACTTTTACGTTACTTAAATTTTAGCATGTAATAGGCTATGGTATTACCTATCCGCAGTTACAGGATTATAGTTAATTTTTGGGACATCATGTATACCATAACTAGACTCTGAACATGCATGTATGGGTATCAAATTTTTCTTATCTGTGGTATAACCTACACCAATTTCTATGTTTTAATTAACATAATGAATATTGAACAAAAACAAATTGAAATGGAGAAGCGAATCCTAAGGGCGCAACATACAAGCCATAATTTTGTGTCACCACAGTCACCAAAACCTGGCAACAACACCAATTTACGAGCTTCCCGAAGGACCTAAAGGGCCATAAGCTACTTGAATAATACTGGACAAGGGTCCCCACAGCTTGCTACATAATTATTGTCCTCTTGTGGCATTATGAACGGCCATAGAGAGGCAGAAAAGGTCCAACATACAAATGATAGTCATTTATATAAAGAGTATCGTAGTACTTGAGTATAATCATTTAGATTCAAAATTTTAGATTAGAAGATCAATTTATTTTAACGTGGATACATCTATGTTTTCTTTTTGTATGGGTCATTTCATGAATCTCCAACATGAGGATTAAGATTTTGTGTAATAGGGTTGACGACAGCATCAGAAATAAATTATGAACTCTTGATCACTAAATTGCCCCTTAACTTAAACTTCGGAAAACCTTACTTAGTCGGGTATTTAGTGTGTTGATTTGTATGGGAGCCTTGCAAATCTTCAACAAAGGAAGCCGCTTGGCACAGGCATACCTAGTGGTCATCTGAGCTGATTTAGCCCTGTACCCACGTGGTACCACCCTGCAGGTAGGTGGGGGAGGGGGGGGGAAAATTCCATCTGCCGCGCTGCACTCTTTCGTCCATATCTCCGTAAGTTTAGCAAACAGGTCGTGTTTGGTATCGTTTTCGTATAATTTAAGGACGACAAATTCATTTCTGGAACAATATTTTCACTTGTTCATAGAAGAAAAAAAGATTAGGCGCAAAAATAGAAAAAATAGAAATAAAAATTCTTACAAAATCTTTGCCTACAATTACACCAGGAGATTATATTTTATAAAAAAAAATATAATTATGTAGCCCTGTTTATTTTGATAATACATACATAAACTTTCTTAATAAATTTAACTTATAAATGTGTAAAAAAAAAACATTAGCGTCGCACGGCGGAGCTGCGTTTTAGCGGTTCGTTCAACTCGACCGCTGCGCGGAGCGCTCAGTGACCATATACGCGCGTTCTCAGTTCAGTCGGTTCGCATCTTACTCAGTGATCACTACATAACGCAAGCACGTATTTTGAACTTTTGAAGTGTTTTCAGGAGGATAAACTATCAAACTAGTATATTTTTTTCATAGGATATGAGAATTGTAAGTATTTATTTAGATTTACTATGTTTTTAAACGATTTTATTTAGATTTACTATTACTATGTTTTTAAACGATTTTATTTGACTTAACCCCGTATATTTATGCCTTTCTTTGTTTCAAATCTTGTGAAAGCTTTTTCAGTTGTATACTGAATCGATTCTTATGAAACTTTGCATACGTGGGGTGCTAGTAACGAAACAATATTATGATAGTCTCAACTGGGCCTGATGATGAAGTCAGGAGGTGGACAGTGAAACTCTTCTAGTATTACTAGTAACCCTCTTGAGTTTGGGCTCATTTGGATGGTTTTGACGAGTCCCATATATTACACTAGGTGAGGAGGGTCCGATGATGGATTCAGGAAGAAGACAGCCGACCGGTTATCTTAAAAAAAATATACCATTTTTTATTTCTACTAATAAGTTATTATATAGTAGGTACCTATCTCAAGGTCTTCGATCAGTGTGTGTTGCCAGTGATGACATACGGAACTGAGACATGGTCGCTTACTATGGGCCTCATAAGAAGGCTCAAGGTCACCCAAAGGGCAATGGAGCGTGCTATGCTCGGAGTTTCTCTGCGTATTCAAATCAGAAACGAGGAGATCTGTAGAAGAACCAATGTAACCGACATAGCTCTCAGAATTGCTAAACTTAAGGGCTCTAGGACTCAGCAAAACTGCTGAAAAAGTATTTATATCTTTCGCGAACAGAGAGCTTGTCACTGTATCAAGATTATATGTGATTTGGGACAGATACGACACTGACAGTCTCAAAAACGAGACTAAAACGTGGCACCGGACAAAGAACACGTTTTAATTCAAATTTTAGAATGCCGAAGGGTTGGGCAAATTTTCTCAGGGATAATTCCAATAAAGAGGAACTTTTCCATTTCCTAGCTCTACAGTGCCAAGCTACAGAATTCTTAGCTGGCAAAGACTTTTATACGACAGATGGACCCACAGTTTCCAGCAACAGCCCCAGTGATAAAAAAAGCCCTGGAACCATGCAACCATGAGGAAGCAGATACGCGCATAATGGTCCACATTGGTGATGCTGCAGCCCAAGGACACACAAAAATCATGGTGCGTACAGTGGATACCAATGTTGTTGTCCTTGCGGTTTCATGTGTGTCACAATTGCCACAGCTTGAGGAACTGTGGGTTCATATTGGCACGGGAAAAAATCAGTTCTTGCCATGCCATGCTATTGCAGCTTCATTAGGTAACCTAAATAAATATAATATATTTACACTTTAAAATCTGAAAGTAATTCAGCTATATACTAGTTTATTTTCTTTTAGGACCAGAAAAGGCAGAAGTATTGCCAATGTTCCACGCCTTTTCCGGGTGTGATACCGTTTCGTCTTTTGCTGCTAAAGGGAAAAAGAGTGCTTTCGAAGCTTGGGGCGCTTGTCTACCTTCGACGGAGGGGTTCACAAGCGCTAAAGAAGGAAATGTGGAACAAGCTTTGCCAATACTAGAAAAATTTGACAATTCTATAAATGACAAGTAATTTAAGTGGTGGTTGGCTTTTGTGATTTGAAATTATTTAAGTAATTATTGGAATGCATGTTGTGTACAATTTGTTTCATTTTAGATCTGGCGCGTGCACTGATATCAATCAGTGTAGAAAACTACTATTTACGAAAAAGCACAGACAGCTGGAGAATCTTCCACCAACTAAAGATGCCCTGCGCAACCGGGAGGACATAAATGGGGTCAACTTTTGCAACCTACACAAAACCTGCCATGTCCTGCTGACTGGGGTTGGGCAAAAAATAATGGCAAATGGGAGCCTGTTTGGACCACCCTACCGCCAGCAGCCGCTGCTTGCATGGAGTTAATACGATGTAAATGCAAGAAAAAATGCGCAGGAAGGTGTAATTGTTTAAAAAGAGAGATAAGGTGCACCGAACTGTGTGGCTGCAACGGAAACTGTGGATCTTCTTCTTCTACCTAGCTTTGTCCCGACTTGTGCCAGGGTCTTTGTCCGACATTTTCACAATAAATGACAGGTTTCAGGTATTATAAGGAGCGACTGCCGTCTGACTCCCAAAACCCCGAAGGTAACCAGTTTCGCCAGAGCCTCGTTTGTAGCCTAGCAGGGTGCACCACGAGCAGGTGAGGTCGGCTTAGATGCTAAAGATGTTTATTAGACCACTTACACCCGGACACGGTCAATAAATTGTCTTATTTACTAAAATAGACCTTTTATTCTTTATTCCATTATTACAATTAAAATAGGAATCCCTATTACAACTAACATGATTAAAATAAGCTGAAATTTAGGGTTATCTCAGTGATTATAAAACATTTATTTTAATGTTATGAACTCTAATATTATTTTTTAACAATATTTACTCTAGATATTTCTTCAAGAATATTATCTCTAGATATAGATACACCTATACTAATTAGTTTCATTGCTCATTATTTTAATAATTGTTTACAATTTAGTGTCAAATACTATCCAAAAATACTTACTTCTCCCGTCGCAGCTCCACCGCGCGAGGCAATAATTTTTTTTTGACACATTTACTAGTTCAATCTATTAAGAAAGTTAATGTTTATATATTCTAGATAAACAGTGCTACAAAACCATATTTTTTTTATAAAACATAGTCTCCTGGTTTAATTGTAGGCATAGATTTTGTAAGAATTTTTATTTCTATTTTTACGCCTAATCTTTTTTTCTTCTATGAACAAGTGAAAATATTGTTCCAGAAATGAATTTGTCGTCCTTAAATTATACGAAAACGATACCAAACACGACTTGTTTGCTTAACTTACGGAGATATGGACGAAAGAGTGCAGCGCGGCAGATGGAATTTTCCCCCCCCTCCCCCACCTACCTGCAGGGTGGTACCACGTGGGTACAGGGCTAAATCAGCTCAGATGACCACTAGGTATGCCTGTGCCAAGCGGCTTCCTTTGTTGACAATTTGCAAGGTTGGTGACACTAAATACCCAACTAACTCGTTTTGTTTTCCATCAAGTCTTCGATTTTTAACTCACCAAAATCACAAAACGAGTACTTAAATGACGCTGCTACACTATGACGTCACGCCTAGGTATTTCAAACATTTTTAGAACAAAATGTAGTTTTTGACAGATGATAAAAAGTAACTCAGATGACTAGCATTCGTCATCCCTATTCTTGAGCCGATTACGAATTGGAGAAGCAAGAAATCTTTGCTGGCTTGCCCACGTGAAGAGAATGAAGGTGGGTCGAGCCGTGAAGTGAACAAATAAAAATAAATTTGAAGTAATAAAGTTTTTTGCGCACGCTTGACTTGGGGAGTAAGCTGGTGGATGCGTGACGAAAGCGTTACGGAAGTGAGATCTGGGGAGGCGAACGGAAGTTGAGAGGGATATATAAATTAGTGAAGATAGAAAGAGAGATACCATTTATTTTTGTTTAGCAACAATATCGGTTGCCAATGCAACAATATCGGTTGTCAAAACAATCAAAACAAACATATAAGATAAAAAAAGAATTAATAATCAGAGGAAAATAAAACTCCTTTCATAAACTTTCTATACCTCCATATGACAAAAAAGATTTGATTATTTTCTGAAGACTAAGTATTTACTTTCATATATATAGATGGAGATAAAGAAGTTTTACTTCAGTCGTGGTGGTCTAAAGCACACTCGTATGTTTTTTCTTTTACCGCCTCTGCGGCGTTATGATTTGTCCATACGCTTTACACCAGGAATTCACGGGTTCAATTCCCGGCGTGGTCTAATATTGTAAAGCTTAGTTTGGTTGGTAGTAGATAGGGCTGCCAACTAACCCAATGAATATTGCGGGATTTAATGCAGAAAAAATCGGGACGGGCAAAATAAAATCGGGATTTCTCAAAAGATATTTTTAACATAGTATAAACAAAAGCTAGAAATTTCTACTGGAAATTTAAGCAAACATATACAATGGTGTTAATTCGAACAAAACACTCGACTTAACTAAACTGTACTAAAATACGAATAAAATAAGTTTAGTGGTTTTCATGTGCTATTCGGTTTTATGCACAAATTAAATTTGGTTGCCTAGTTTGTCAGGACTAAACACGATCAAATTGAATTCACAGACTATATTAAAGGATGAACGAATGAATTTTATTAGCCCGCTTGGCTAGCTTCCACCATCTTATCTGAGTCTTGCCGCCAAACATCAATGTTAACAGCATTGATATGATTCCCTCAGTTTTCTCCATTGCGTTGTAATTTTGGTAAGCTCGCTTCCATCTTCGTCATCATCGTCACTTACAATCAGGTGAAATACTTAATGCCTAGGGCTTTGAATAAAACAAAAGCCGGCCAAGTGTGAGTTGGACTCGTGCAAAGTACGGTTCCGTAGTTTTTTCAAAAAATACATATATTTTTAAAAAAACATTTTTTTTTTAATTAACCGCTTCCGTAGCTCAGAGGCAAAGTTCACTGGCTTTACACAGGAGGTCGCGGGTTCGATTCCCGGCGGGGTCAATTGTAAGACTCGGTTTGGTTGGTGGTAGGGCATTTTCTAAGCCCGCCTGGCTAGCTACCACCATCTTATCTAAGTCTTGCCGCCAAATATCAATGTTGATATCATTGGTGTGTTCCGGCATGAAGATAAGATAGCCAGCTCCCCATTACGTTGGGGAATCTTGGTAAGCCCGCTTCCATCTTCGGCAACATCGTCACTTACCACCAGGTGAGATGTTGTCAAGGGTTTTTTTTTCTCGTCAAACACAGTCGTTTGGGGTATCGTTAGTTAGAGCTTGCAAAATTTTGTTAGAGTCGAGTGTCCCCACCCCAAATAAACCGCTGTATTTTAAAATTTGAAAAAATTATATAAGTAGTCTATTTAATGAATTTAAAAAGAAAACTATCAAAGCTTATAAGGATTTTTTAGTCGACGAGTAATAGTCGATCAAAAAAATCGTATATACACTAAAAAGTTGCTGACTGTAACAAAAAATATCACTTTAAAGCTTAATATTTCGCAAACGATCCCTGAATCTGAAATTGGTGTTAAATACCCTCAATTGCTTTAAAAAATCTATTCAACGACATCCAATATAATAGGGTACGTCAACGAAAAAAAATTCACGCCGTCTTTGCATGTAGGTGATGTATGGGAGGTACCAAAAAAATATATTTTTTAAAGATTTTATTGTACCACTTTGTCGGCATGATCAATATGTATTGGGTGTCAATTAAATGGTTAGCATAGTATTGTTATTTCTGTGAGCAGAAAAATATAATCGGTCAGCAAAAATAGCTAATCGGTCAGCAGAAATAGCTAATTGGTCAGCAACTCATGGTCAGCAAACATTTCAAAATCAATCAGCAATTTATGTCATTCTGGATGGCTGTAATTATTTTAAACATCCCCGTACTACACTCTTCCTACAGTGTTGAGTGGTCGACGGAGCCCCTTCGGGGCTCCTACTTCTGTGTTCTCATGTTAAACCTAACACTACGACTGTGCGGGGAGGCGAGCTTAGCTCGCCTCCCCGCACAGTCTCCGTACCTAACGGATCCGAGTCGGGGTGCTCCGCAAGTCCGAGCTCGCTTCGCTCGCTCCCGCTTCCATTTAGAACTCCCCGTACCACACTCTTCCTACAGTGTTGAGTTGCTGCTTATAGACATGTTTTTCTGCCGCTCAATCATGAAATCTTGCCGCTCAAGTAGTTATTTTGCGGACTGAATGTTTATTATGCCTTTAAAAAATATATATTTCATATGTATTGATAACCCATACCAAATTAAAGCTTTCTATCTCATCTGTGCTAATACTAATAGTATCTGAGCTAAGCCGCGGACAAACGGACAGACAGAGATGGCGAAACTATAAGGGTTCCTTGTTGACTTCGGAACCCTTTAAAGGACCTGCGCAAACTCCAGATAGCAGATTGGCCAGATACGGTACAAAACTGAATTAGTGAATTCCTATAATATAGGTCAAGCTTCATTTTGGGTCGCTGAGCCAGCGAAGTACGTGAACGGGGATTGAAATTTATCTTGCTTTACAACGTAAAAAGTTAGGCTTTTTATCTACACAATTCATTGTCAACCCTAGCTAAAATTCGTCCATTAGGCGAGGCATTGATTGGAACAGCTGTCTCTGTCTTTTTCTTTACGTGTAAACAGTAAAGAAAATAACCACACTTTTGCATCAGGTCGGATCTGCAAAACATCAACTTTTCAGGAAAGCAAAAATAAAAATGGTATACATTTTTGTTATGGTAAGGACTTTAAATTTTTCTACTTTGGCCATTAACCTATTGTTAACCAAACTTTTTTTCTGTATTTTTAAAATGTTTCTAACTCTCACACAAAATTTATAAAAAAAAATGTTTTAGTGAAATCAGTGAAAACCGACTTATGCCTCGAATAATTTGAGTTCAAATATAATTCGTCTGATTTATGTTTCCATCCAACTTTATGCTTGCAATTTTTGATGATAAATTGTAATTTAACTGGAGTAATCTGCAAATGTTTCCTTCTACTTCTAACATAATCTTTCAGGCAAAAGGTCGTAAATATCCATTTTCTTCTTTTACGCCCGTTGCGGCATTACACATCCACTGATGGATATATACCTCTCCCGAAATAGGGGTTTTTGCCAAAATAGCCACGTTTGGCAGGCGGATTGGCGATCACAGTATAGTGGTAGAGTACACGGGTGGATTCTGCTGCCCATCCTCCGTTTGAAATAGTTTGGATGATCCTTTAGTCGCCTCTTATGACACACATAGAAAGAGGTGGGGTGGCGCTATTCGAGGGTCAGGCCACAAGCCAAAAAACATCGATAAAAATATTGTATGATAAAAGTTTTCATTTCAGTGAAATGTTAAAAAAAGGCCTAGGCATCTTGCCTAACAACCATGAAGTTTTTATTTCTTGCAAACTCTTGAATTGCCTTTTTGATTATGATAACATCTGCATCATCCTTAATAAGTACTCTAGGAAATTTCTCGTTGCTTAGTCTATTGGCCAGTTAAGCAATGAGTCTTTCTTTCTTACTAAAATTACTCAAAATACTTTGTTTAAGTTCAGAAAATTGTTCATTGTATACGTTGTTGGGAAAAATAAAGATCTTTTGATTCTTGGACTAGCTTTGACTACTGCCGAAAAAAACATTTACTTGTTGAAATAGAGCCACGGTAAAGTAAAAAAGAATTATAAGTGTTTCATTTTAGGTGTTTAAGGTGTTTTATTTTAGATATTTTATATTAGGTGTTTTAGTTTAACTTAATATTGTTCTACCATTTAGAAATAATAAAGCTAAATTCTTTTTGGCCTAAATACTTTTTTCGTAACTATTATAGTTTTCCGGAAAAGTGCGAGTCGGACTCGCCCACCGAGGGTTCCGTACAAATTTTTAGGTTCATATTATAAATATATCTTATTATAAAAGTACTATAATGCCAAAATTATTAGGTACCTACCTTTACATATAAAATAGAGAAAATATATTTATTTTCATTCTTTGTCATAAATCGAAAACTAAACATCAAAAAAATAATAAAATAAAACGGGTTGTCTGTGAAGTCGGTTAACGGACGATAATTTTACGTGATAACAAGTACCCGTCCAAGTATCCGTCCGAGTTCCCATACAATTCCCCGTCCAAGTGTCTGTCAAAGTGCCCGTCCAAGTCCTCTTTTTTATTTCCTCACAGAGAATTGACCGCATCTCTTGTAAGCTTCTGGAAGCCTAGTACTTTTAATCCATCGACGTTGCGTCCGTCCGTGAATTGCAAGAACTAATAATAAAATTAAAGTACAACTACAACATATCTCACATATGGAACACCTCTTGTAAGCTGCTGGAAATCTTGTACTTTTAATCCATTGTCACCCTTGTTTGACGTTTCGTCCGTCCGTCCGTCCGTCCGTCCAAGTCCAAGTCCAGGTACAAATCTCGCTTGCACGCTCGGCTCAAGCGTAACGTGACAATGACGTCACACAGTCGTAACGTGACAATGACGTCACTCTTTTTCGTGTATGCAGCCCGTATCATCAATTAATAAGACGTTATTACGTCAAAAATCTGTTTAATCTTGTGCCAATAAAGCGCTTTCATACGATAGCCCAACATAACACGGTTAACTCAATTCAAAATTTGGATCGCCGTTTCTTGCATAATTGATTACGTACTTTAAATAAAGACTATATTTTTTTATGATTTAATTAAAAATGTATATTTTGGATCATCAGAAGGGTTTTGGCCGGATCTAAAAAATAAACTCGTCTTTGAGAAGCTTTAGAGTGTACAATCAATATTCACACACGTTTGCAACACGAGGCTTTACGATAATTCGGATGAAAAAAGATTATTTTATTGACTGCGATGAGTTCGGCATGGGGCTGACTTCCCAAGTTGACAGTTCAGCTGCTCGATCAAAAGTGCTCGTAAAATAATTGGCGCCTCTGTCGTAGCCTCTGTAGGTTGGCTGCATTGTCATTTAATGATTCGATAATCACAACGATTCTGATTGGCTAACAAACAAGTACCAACACTACCAACTAAAACTGGGTTCCGGTCTCGCACCGACCACGCCTTGGCCAAGGATGACTATTATTCCTACCCTAGCTAACCGTTTGACGTTTCAAGATAAAACACACGGTGCTTCGACGCATGCATAGGTGGCGCCACCTCCTTGCGCTCCGACACGGCCATCCTGACGGCGATGCGTGCCCAGCAGCTGCCATAATCAGTAATGAGGAGTGGATGTGTGTTTAAGTTAGGTATTCAGATTACCTAACTTATCATAAATCTACTACAGATAAGTAGGCCTGTGGTGTAGCCCTAGAATAGTACCATCCCATCTCTTCGCGAGGGTGTGGTAAGAGGTGATTAATAGATCAAAGACCGGAGGATGGGCAGTAGCGTCTTTTCTGCGTACCGTGCCACACACCGCGATCGCCCACCTGCCTGCCAAGCGATTGCGCCTTTGTACAGCAGTGAACGTTGCCTGGCTGATGTGATGACGATGAGATGTGTAGGTACTTGAACTCAGATAAGTAGGCCTGTGGTGTAGCCCTAGAATAGTACCATCCCATCTCTTCGCGAGGGTGTGGTAAGAGGTGATTAATAGATCAAAGACCGGAGGATGGGCAGTAGCGTCTTTTCTGCGTACCGTGCCACACACCGCGATCGCCCACCTGCCTGCCAAGCGATTGCGCCTTTGTACAGCAGTGAACGTTGCCTGGCTGATGTGATGACGATGAGATGTGTAGGTACTTGAACTCCCCTTCCACATGGCAAAGCACACGAAAAAAAAGGTAGGTACTTGAACTCCCCTTCCACGGGGCAAAGCTCATAAAAATAAAGGGAATACGTAGAGGTCGATGCTGTGTGACACACAGAGGCTCTAAAATGATAAAGGTCAGGTCGATTCTGTGCTCTAGGCGAATATGTCCATATGCGCCGTGGTACACAGGGGCCCTAAAAAAAGGAAAGGTCGATGCTGTGCTCTGGGCTGTGCGCCGTGGTACACAGGGGAAAAAGAATGACGGTAAAAATGTGAAGCAGTTTGCAGTCGTCACTGCAAGTATCATCAGGAAACCTGACCAAACAACACTGACTGTAAACAATTCTACACGGAAACGACCAAATCATACGCCGACCGTCGTTTTCTTTGTTATAGCTTATGGTTAGTTAGTTTATGGTCAGTTAGTCTATGATGGTTCCGAATCAGGGTGTCGTGTCGGCTCCGTGCGGACATTAAGTCGTCAGACTAAAGAGTCGGACAATCAGCTGTCGTCAGTCTGTAGCATTGTCAATGGTAGTCGTGTACCTACTCAGTGCATAGGTGCAGTGGCGTAGCTAGGTAACAAAAGGGTCAACTAGGGTCCCAACTAAACTATTTAATTATTTTTTTACGTACTCGCCGTGTTCCGAATTCGACGTACTCCAGAATAATTTTTAGCAATAATTAATTGGATAAATTAATTTCAAAAATTCAAAACATGGGTTAAGTTTGTGAATTTGGGAGAAATGGGGAGAAATTTTCACTAATTCAATTAACAGTTTGTAAGTCAGAGTCCGAGGGGCCCCCTGAGCTTGGGGGTCCCGGGGCACTGCCCCGTCTAGCCCTACAGTAGCTACGCCACTGCATAGGTGGCGCCACCTTCTTGCGCTCCGACATATAGTTTTCAGATAAATAATTATATACATACATAAAGACGAGGCTCTCCTCCACCTGCAGGCAACGAATCCTCAAATTCTTTGGTCACACGGTCAGGAGTGGATCAAACAGTTGGAAAAGAATATCATCACTGGCTG
Organism: Coleophora flavipennella; assembly: GCA_947284805.1. Taxonomy (NCBI): domain Eukaryota; kingdom Metazoa; phylum Arthropoda; class Insecta; order Lepidoptera; family Coleophoridae; genus Coleophora; species Coleophora flavipennella. Next base: position 8,496,673 of record OX369298.1, read on the forward strand.
CATGCACGGAAAGAGGAGTAGAGGACGAATGCCTATGCGATGGGCCGATGCGATAAAAGAAGTTACCGGGATGACACTGCAGGCTACACAGGCTACACACGGCAGGATACACAGAGCTCAAAATCGAGTGACCTGGAGAGCTGTGGTGGCACGTGCGACCCACGATGGTCACGTCCCTCAGCCATGAGGATACGACAAAGAAGAAGAAGTTTTCAGATTTTTCCCTATACTTGTAGTATAAGACGGTATTACTTGCCAAAATTCATAGTTCTGGGTTAATAGGAAATACCCTACGAATTTTGATTCCCTTGAGAGTGTCGAAATATACGTTTTTTGCCTCATAAACAGCCGTATCTTTTTTTTTTAACCTAGAAGTTTGATTTTTTTTACAGCTTTAAGGGATTGTAGACCTAAATATATGCTTTTAATTTCAACTCGATACATTCACGCGGTACCGAGATAAAGGGTCTTGACAGACAGACGGATGGACTTGCAACAAAGTGATTCTATAAGGGTTCTGTTTTTTCCTTTTGACGTAGAAAACCCTAAAAATTACAAAACAGGGACACATTTCACGGTGAGCGGGATATAGCATATTAAGGTGAAAGAGAGAGAGCGTTGTGAACTTTGAACACTACACCCAAAGGCATCATGTTACACTAGTTTCAAAACTTTATCAATTTGTTTGTCTTCCCTATACATTGAATACACAGAATTACCAATCAGCGCACGCCTTGGTCGGTTGTGTCGCGACTGTGGTTGACTTCCGTAAAACTATCGGAAGTATCTCATATACCGACCAAGCATCTACTCTAAAGTCAGAAGCATAAAGTTTTGACAACATTTACCTACAAAAAATACACTACATCCTAATATTCCTAATGTTTCTGATAGCAAGAAGGCCATAAATTTACATTCGACTACAAATCGTAACAAAAGTACCTAACGATTTTCGAAGCATAAGGTTGTATGTAATGACATGCGCTATCATTTCTTGTAACATAGGATTTATTTGATGACAAAACTTGTCTGAAATCTGACCATTTTTTTAAATAAATAATTTCCATTCAAAATAGATGATCCCTAACCTAGTCAAATCATATGCTAATTTTATGTCTATCAAACACCCACTAGCTTCTTAGCTTCTAGCTTCTTGGTACCCAAAATACGTGAACTGGTTGAGATAGATCAGTTGAGATAGATCAGTTGGTTGATGGTGACCGTACTTACAATCCGTGGATGACAGAACTTTGGGATTTTCCCTACTCTCAAAACAATATGTTTTTCTGTCAGATAACGACTGTAACAAACACATTATATTAGTCATGTGAATTCCCGAACTAAAAATATGTAAACATAAAACTTTTTAGATAAGAGTGGTCGGCATAGGTACATCGCATTTATTAAGGAAAACCACACTTCAATAACAAGAGATAAATAGCTTACGTGGACATTTGATAGTTGTTTGAAAAACGGTTTTAAAAATATGCAATTTAAAAGTAAAAAGGACCCTAGGTCAGTCGGGCCAATGGAGAAAGAAAAGATAAGCGAGAGAGAGGACCTACTTGGAATCTGAAGATTGTCTGAAAATTTCATCGAAATCGGTCCAGCCGTTTTGGAGTCTATAAGGAACATTTTTTTTTCCTTCACATAGCACAACAGAGATAGACTGGATTCAAGTGCTAATAACTACAGCCTCCCTGATATAATAAAAGGATTTGAATGTAAATCACATGTTAAACGCTCATAAGAATTAGAAATGATTTGAACGATTAAAAATTATTCAAAATGATTACAAATCAAATCATTTTTAATCCTTTTTAATGATTTTGTTTAATCAGGGCTGTGATTAAAATAACTAAAAAAGAGATTATAAGGTTTTCTTATTTGTTTACTTAGCTTAAGTAATAAAAATATGTATCGTTTATTTAAGTAAATAAACTTTAAACAAAAAAAAATGTTATGAGAAAGTGGTAGCCCTAGTTTTGATAAGCATTGCTATTTAAACGGAGACGGAGGGTCGAAATGATTCATATTGTTGCAACCATTCCAGTCAAATGGAGTCCCAAAAAAAAACATGTATCAATTGTGGCAGAGTGTACGATTTCAGCCCATTTTGGAGGTGGTGCAGAGACTGCGGAATAAATAAATTTATCGAGGAGGAGAAGAAAAAAAAAAATAAGTGTTAATCTTCCGTTCACACATCATGAATTTCGTGTCTAACATTTTTTTTGGTGTTTGTCTAAACGTACTATCCTCATAGATAGCAGTGAGAAGCCAGTGCTGTCGTTAGCTGGTAAAGATATTGAGTAAGTTAGTATTCTCAAGAACCTGGAAGCTATTATCGATCCGACTCTGCAATGATCTGAGAACAACCGGACTATACGCTGTTATCGCCGATTCCGGGTACATCAATGTACAAGAGCTCTTTTCTTGTCCTTGGAGTTGCTTTCTGGAACTTTGTGCCACCTGCTGTTTCAACTGCTGCTTCCCTGGATGAATTCAAGACGATGCTACAACCACTTACTTGCTATTGAGCAAGCTAAGTCGCGAGTGCATAGTTTCTGGTGTGTGATGTGCTGGTAGGGCTGTCAAGTGTTATATGATACAATACTTTTTGTAAATCGTTTTGTTTCTGTTTTTTTAAATGCCATGAGTTTTATATTATTTTTGTCTTTATTTTAAAAAAAAAGGTTGAGCTAAAGCTTTTGTATTTTGTAATGATAAAGCCTACTCGAGGGTAAGCAGGCTAAAATCTTAAAATATTAAAAATTTTAAATACAGAACATAATTATAAAAAGCGTCTGATTATGGAATCTATGTAAATGGAGAGGCATCAAGATTTAATTAATAAAAGGAAAGATACAGAAACCATAGATAAGATCTACCATGATTTAATTAAATTAAAATAATCTTTAAAAAGTACCGTTGTTACACTTTCTTGGTTAATTAGTTGGAAATTTAAATTTGCGTTTGTATTCATGTAATTTCAAAATTTGTAATTGTAAGTGTCTTTTAAACTTTATGATTATATTTATGTAGTTCAAAATTGACAACCCTGGTTATCTGGGTAGGTGATTTGAATGACTGACTGTATAATTTGTAATATTACCAACTGTACATAAGACCAGTGTTAGCACACGGTTTTGGCTGTCAGTTGACCAATAATAAGATTTATGAACGCATTGTTCATGTGACTTTATAATTTCTTAATATTATAGTGTTTTTTAACTAACGTTAAGATAATTAAAGTTAATGAATTAATTAATTAAGTTACATAGTTGGACTCACATGAGTTTATTTATTTTAATATGGTTCCAAATTTAACGGACAAAACAGGTTATAAGTATTCACCGCTATAACCTGTCCTCATAACATTTTTTTTTGTTTAAAGTTTATTTACTTAAATAAACGATACATATTTTTATTACTTAAGTTAAGTAAACAAATAAGAAAACCTTATAATCTCTTTTTTAGTTATTTTAATCACAGCCCTGATTAAACAAAATCATTAAAAAGGATTAAAAATGATTTGATTTGTAATCATTTTGAATAATTTTTAATCGTTCAAATCATTTCTAATTCTTATGAGCGTTTAACATGTGATTTACATTCAAATCCTTTTATTATATCAGGGAGGCTGTAGTTATTAGCACTTGAATCCAGTCTATCTCTGTTGTGCTATGTGAAGGAAAAAAAAATGTTCCTTATAGACTCCAAAACGGCTGGACCGATTTCGATGAAATTTTCAGACAATCTTCAGATTCCAAGTAGGTCCTCTCTCTCTCTTATCTTTTCTTTCTCCATTGGCCCGACTGACCTAGGGTGCTTTTTATATTAATAATATGTATGTTGCAGTCGTTATCTAACAGGACAAAGTATTATTTTGAGAGTAGGGAAATTCCGACGGAAGTACGGTACTGCTATTGGTTTCTGGCAATTGCATGACACCACCTCGTGGTCAAATAATATAAGTAAAATAGTCTTTTTCTTTCTAATTTAGAGGTAAGGGTTAATTTTAAGGGTCTTAGGAAATGAAAATGTAAAAAAAAATACATAAAAGTTATGCAAATTTAAAATATGCGACATTAATACCGTAGATAAGTTTATATAGTTCAGGATCGTGTATAAAGATATGCATAGAGCTACTGTTTCGTAATTAATGTTTTACTTAAGAAGAAATAGGTCATAGATATAATTATAGAGTAATTTAGGTTTCTTCTTTGTTTGCTAGTGAAAACTGCCAATGTTTTTATGTTATTATTTATTATCTCGAGTTGTAAAAGGATGTCTTTCTTTCTGAAACTTTATATGTGTAATTAGACATTATCTTCATTAAGTTTTTATAGAGTGTATAGACTTCCTTTGTGACATTTGATGTGTATTTTCGTTCATTCTCTAAAAAGCTACAAAATTTGCGAACTAGTCACAGATTTGTAAGCTCTCAGATACCATAAAATTCACTATTTATCAACCATTATGATTCAGCATAGAACGATCGCCATCCAACACAATAAATGGTTAAATTTTTTATAAGAATTTTCTAGTTGTTTTCTTCTAATCTTTTGATGCGCACTCACAGAAAATCTCGTCGAGTTTAGTTAAGTCCTTACTTTTGGATCCGAATAAATTCTGAGTAAACTCTGGAGGTATACAGACGTATTTGCTCGTATGTCCAGCGCGACGAGACAAATATTTGAGAACATAATGGCTCAAGTTTTAATACGTCATAAGTATAAATAAAACTTTATACCTCACTACTTTCTCAAAATGTTTTCATATCCGACCTTATGCAGTAGCATATCTTTGGAACTAAAAGAGATAGAAAAAACAGAGAAAGAGAAAAAAAAAATGTGTGTGTCAGCTCCGACGCACGACTGGAGTTTACTCGCGCTTGAAAAAAAACTATAACTCACTTCATTTCTACTATTGAACACGACCTTTTTGTATCGAAACTTTTTCGTAACGCTGTCATTCATCGATAGATTTTACTCCTCACATTTTTCTCATACCGGGCCCCTTATATATGCAAATCGATTCTTAAGGAGTAAACTCCAAAAACTTACACTAAATAAGTGGATTTGGTCGTATGAACAGATCCGACCTGATGCCTCTCATGTCGAGTATTAATTTTTGAAAATCCAAAAGGCTTGAAGTTTTCGTTTAGGCTAATCTACTAAGAAAATTTTGACGTACTAAATCGGTCTGGTTTGCATGTAGAATGCAAATCTCTGATTTAAATAAAAGAGGTATCATGATATTTCGTGATATATTTTTTTCTGATAGAAAAGTAACGAATCGTGTTTCTGCAACGGACAAAATGAACTCATTGAAATGAAGAATCATGTTACAAAATATCACTTTCATATATGTTTTGTAATTGCTGAGAAAAATCGAGATCCCTGCGACCAAAGTTTTAAATGCGTCGCCATAAGAATGGCAAAAGCGGATAAATCCTCATTGACGTACATTTTGTCGGCGATATTTCTTCTTTCTCAACAAGGTTGATTTTGCGACTTCTACCGAAACGTGAGTGGAATATTTTATGTCGTTTCGTCCCTTATCGTTTTCGTTATATCATCGAATTTATGCCCAAATGTGAGCACCTACGTCGTTTGCTATCCGTGAAATATCTTTTGGGCCATTGTGGGATAGTTTTTCCGCTACTGCCGTAGACGCTGATATTTTCGATGTCAATATATTTTGGTGAATTGTGGCTGTAAATATGATTATTGGAAAGTAAGGATTTCCTTTTTATACGCCTATCTGTAACGGATGGGTCATTGTTGTAACTTATGGGAAATTTAATCAATAGGAGTAAAATAATTCAAGGTTTCCGTACCAGGTAAAGTTTGTTCGCGGAATTAAATGCAGCTTTGATGGCTCGCGACAAACATCCAGTCAAAGGGGCCACCCTAAGTTTAATCGCGCCGCCTGCCTGCCGCGCCACCGCCGCCGGGGTGGTAGGCGCCGCGATTGAACTTAGAGCGGCCTCTTTGTCGGAGTGTTTGACTGTCGTGGCTGCCGGATTTCATCTAAGATGCAATTATTCAGCTAACGAACTATATAACTGGATTCTACAATATCGCTGTTCGTCTGTCCTTCTGACTTTTAAATGGCTGTATCATATTTTCTACCGTGATAGGTAACCGGCTGAAATTTGACAGAATATGTGGTATCATGGGGGATTTACTACTACTTAAGAAATAAAAATTTTAAATTAATTAAATAAGAACAACAAATAAAAAAAACTCACAAAAGCAGTTTTAATAGGTTTTTATTTTTGCTGTATCGTAAAAAAGATAATACATATAAACGCGTGAAACTTGGGTGATTGACTAATGAAATTAAATAAAATCGGCGAAGTGTGAGTCGCACTCGCGTTAAGTAGTCCGAACTTAATAAAAAACTGCATGTTTCTGTCGCTCGTTAGCCTTTTGTTTGAAATGAATGGGTATATACTTTTCGGCTGATATGATGATACGCCTGCATAATTCCAGTGCGCGGTTGCCAGTTGATAACTTTACTACCCCAACGGCCATCTGTTCTACGACCTAAGTGCCCCGCCCACTGCCACTTAAGTTTATCAATTCTAAAAGCTATGTCAGTTACTTTGGTTCTCCTACGGATCTCCTCGTTTCTGATTCGATCACACAGAGAAACTCCGAGCATAGCACGCTGCGTACCGACATATTCACCACAAATAAAATAAGTACATATGTGAAAATATTGCGAAAGCTTTTTCTTTTATTCACAATTGGTAAGCCCTTGGCATCATCTCACCTGATGGTAAGTGCCGATGATGCCGAAGGTGGAAGCGGGCTTACCAAGATTCCCCAACGCAATGAAGAACTGGCTATCATCATCTTCAAGCCGGAACACATCAATATTGTTAACACTGATGTTTGGCGGTAAGACTTAGATATGATGTAGCTAGAGCGAGGCGGGCTTAGAAAATGCCCTACCACCAACCATATCGAGTCATACAAGTTGACCCCGTCGGGAATCGATCCCGCGACCTCCTGGTGTGAATCAAATAGACTAACCATTACGCCACGGTGGCGCTTATAATGAGCTATATAATGTAGTATAGCTATAAGGTGATATACAGTGCCTCAGTCTTTGTTTTTCTACTTACTCTCACCCTAAGACGATCCGTTCTCATGTGTTTTTTTTTTCACCCAATGACGTAACAAAACATGTCTGGGTTTTCGTCAAAGGGTTTTCTTTCTGCCTTTTGACGCGAGACAGCCATTGTGCACAATGGTGGAATAAAAAGTAGTCAGGAGTACTCTTTTGAGCGCCTCAGTGGCTCTGTTGTGGAGTCTTTTTCTAGTTTCTTCTAAAAGTTGATGTTTTCTGTCGAAACTGAAACTTTTAGGATTTCGTAACAGATAACGGGATCTAATTACTTAACCTACGCTGCTTGCCTGTCCGTCTATATGTCTGCCTGTCTGTACGTCTATCTGATCGACCTCACGTAACTTTCGCCTTTCTCAAGTTATACCCAAACCACACCCTGGGCAGTTCATACAATGGGTCAGAAAAGACATTTCAAACAAGAAATGACGGAACAAACAAAATAGCGGCAAGATCCTCTATACGTTCGACAATGTTAGTACTATAATCACACCAAGTTTAATGATTGTATGTTTTACTGTTTTTACGATAGAGCTAAATCAAAAATACTTCTAAAGAAAATCACGTTTTTTGTATTTGGATACCCCCCTTATTTTTTTATTTTTTCTAATTTTTAGTATTTGTTGTTATAGCGGCAACAGAGCTACAGTTGCCTCTCTTTCTTGTGACTACTGATTTGCCTCCTGCAGGAGGCCGCGCGGTGTTAAGCGCGGCGTATGTACATTTTCACGCCTACAGCGCGGAGTGCGACAGGCCTGGTAGCGGGCGGCTCCTTTGAACGCGCTGCTGCCACCCCGCCGCGCTGCCCGCTGACATCAAGACCACGGTCTCAAGGTCCTTTGCCACAGTTTATTAATAACCTTCCCTTTTTAGCCGTTATTTTTCTCCATTCAGCTTAGATTGACCTCATCTGGTAAGCTACGTGACTACGAAGTTAGGCGCTCTAAACGGATAGAAGCTAATAAATCCTGTACCTACTTTTATGGTTTTATTTTGCTTGTCTATGTAAAATTTGTAGAAGTTTCAGTAGAACTTTAAACACTGAAAGTTTTTATTTTACTTATTATTATTATTATAACAGCTCATATACGTCCCCACCGAGTGGCTCGAGCCTACCCTGAATCAGGGTGATTAGGCCTTAGTCGACCACGCGGGCTATTTTACTTACAATGTTTGTAAGTATGTCGATCGATTTTAGAGCGACTTTCAGTGGTCCGATTGATCTGAAATTTGGGATAAAGCCGTATTCCCAGTGATCAATGCAAAATAGACTGGATTTCGTGTCGCAATATCGTGTTTCGTCCCGAAAACTAATTGTGTGAATGTGGGGATAGAGTTTTGATTGTATGTAAAGTTAAACTTTTAAAAACCCCCCGACTAAAACCGCCTCCGTGACGTAATGGTTAGTCCATTCGCTTCACACCTAGGGGTCGCGGGTCCGATTCCCGGTGGGATCAACTTGTAAGACTCGGTTTGATTGGTGGTAGGGCTCGTCATCGTCCCTTATCTAGCATCAGGTAAGATGATGCCAATGGCTTACCAATTGTGGATAAAAGAAACACGTCAATAAAATAATATATAGTAAAACATTAAAATAATAAATAGTAAAACAGTTAGTCAATCTGATGCTTATTACGGTTCAAGAGATACACTCATTGAAAGGTAAACCGTTACTAGACGAACAGATTGACGGACGACGACGACGTAGGCTTACTTATAGCAAAGTGTATATATATTAGTACTAGCTGTCCCGGCGAACTTCGTACCGCCTTACATTACATTACACTGCCCTGCCCTACCCTACACTACCCTACACTACACTACCCTACCCTACACTACACTACCCTACCCTACCCTACATACACTACACTACACTACCCTACCCTACACTACTCTACACTACCCTACACTACACTACCCTACCCTACCCTACCCTACCCTACACTACCCTACCCTACACTACCCTACCCTACCCTATCCTATCTCTCAAGTTGGATCGAACTGCACATGCTGTGCGAATTTTATTATAATCGGTTAAGTGGTTTAGGAGTCCATTGAGGACAAACATTGTGACACGAGATTTATATATATTAAGATGTACTAACATACAGTATGGACACTCCCTGCCGCTCTCTAGATTGCGACCTCACCCGCTCGTCACCCAGATTGATACAGATTGGTTACAGTTTGGTTCTCGAACGTATGGGATTTCGCCGCCATTTTGTGTGTTCCGTCATTTGTTTTTTGAATTGTCATTTCTGGCCCGTTGTATGAAGTGTCCAGGGTGTGATTATACGGTCCAGTTGTTGACGCTCTTTGGGCATGGACTCGGACTTGCGCTCCGAGGGGTCCGTACTACTACACTTCCACACAACTATGACAATGACAACTATTCACATTTTAAACAAAAGACATAAACGCGAGCGACAAGAATATACTTTTTTGTCATTCAGTTCCGACTCCTGAGCACGAGTACGACTCACACTTGGCCAATTTTTATTAAAGTGAAACTTTTATTGCATCGTCTCAAGTTTTTTCGTCTGTGTGTTGCGTGACGGCAAAGAGATTATTACATCGTCTCGAACTTTTTCGTCAGAGCAGCCATGATCGTTCCGTCCTCTGTACCGTAGCTCCAAGTCGAGAGCAACCATGATCGTTTCGTTCTCTGTACCGTAGCTCCAAGAGGAGTGAAACTTTTATTACATGATCGTTTCGTCTTCTGTACCGTAGCTCCAAGACGAGAGCAGCCATGATCGTTTCGTGCTCTGTAAATGTCTATAATGTAAAAAATAAAGTTTCACTTTTACCATGGTTTTATAAAACCACATACTCTTTTTTATTTGTTGTTTTACTCCAGTATAGGTACTAACTACACAAAGTTTCACGCCTGTGTGTTTTACCGTTTTTACGATAGAGCTAAATAAAAATCCTTCTGAAGACCTATAAAAAAACACCTAACTGTCTACCTATTACGGTTCATGAAATACAGCCCGCTGATGGACGGACAGACAGACAGCGGAGACTTAGCAATAGGGTACCATTGGTCATCCGTAGGCTGTACGGAACCCTAAAAATGAACCTCTCTCTTATCGCGTGGCACAATTAACCGTGCTATCCAAGGGAGACGGCGGTCGCCTGTGGTGTTGCACTTAGCATCACCCGCGGTCACGTGTAGGGCATTTAGATTTACGCCTACGGACGTGTGCAATGCAACGCGACCTTCACACATATCTGTAATCAGATGTGCAGGTTTCGATGTTTTGCTGCGTAACGGCTAGGGCCGCCGCCTCCTGTCCGGGAGGCCGTGGTTCGAATCCTGCCACGTACCAATGTGTTTTCGAATTTCGATTTCATATGTACGTTTATCCAACGCTCTTACGGTGAAGGAAAACATCGTGAGGAAACCTGCACACGCCTGCGAAGAAACTCGAAGGTTGTGTGTAAAGTAGACCAACCTGCACTGGGCCCGCGTGATCGACTAAGGCCCGATCGCCCTAATTCAGGGTAGGCTCGAGCCCCTCGGTGGGGACATATATGAGCTGATATGAAAGTTTCAAAAAACTCATTGGTATATTGGCTGTCCGGATTTGAACCCGGCACCTCTGGTTAAGAAGACCATGTCGTTACCGGTTGAGCCACCGTCGACGCTTTGAAATGAACCGGAATTTACATGTATGCGAGCAATAATGTAACGGCCTCTGGAGTCGGTATCGACCGCGCCTCCCCTAACATTGACTGTGTACAGCGGCCAGCACATCAGGCTAGACACTCGTAGTGCGATTCTGATCCATACGCATTCGGCATAGGAACGGTATTTATGTCCAAAGTGTCTAGCTGTATGTGCTGACCTCTGTACTATTTCATACCTCTACAACTCCGAATACTTTGCTTCGAAAGTTTTCACACTAGAACTTGCTTGTCTAACTTTTTACTTTCGAGCGACGAACGAGTAATTAAAAAGTATACTCATTTGATCGTTTGAAAATGCGATTTCGAGATTTGGATATAAGTACACACCAAAAACGTGTATCACACTTTAAACTTTCACGATTATTCATAACTAGCTGTTTCCCGCGGCTTCACCCGCGTGGACCACGTTTCTATGACTTTTCGAGGGTGCGCAGTGCGCGTTGCGGCTCGCGAGCGTGGTAAAAAGTAGCCTATGTTTTAATCCAGGTCCTAATCTGTCTACCTACCAAATTTCAGTCAAATCCGTTCAGTAGTTTTTGCGGGAAAGCGTAACAGACAGACAGAGTTACTTTCGCATTTATAATATTAGTAGGGATAGGGATAGGGATGACAAATTGAAAGCGGGACTTGACGTGATTTTATTGATGTTGTTTTTACCTCAACGTTTCGACTATGCTTCGATAGCCGTGGTCGCGAGTAGAGGATTGCACCGGAAAACGCAATGTCATTTCGTAAATTTCAATTTTCAATTCATTTCAATTTCGTAAAATTCAATTTTCAATTTGTCATTATGAATAATCGTGAAAGTTTAAAGTGTTATATTGCAAACCGATACGGGACGGATATTGCTTATAAAATTCGCCACCTTGAATTGCTCCGTAAAAAACGTTTTCGTCTAAAAGCGTCCATAGCATTTTTAACGAAATACCGTGATCAAAAATTAATACCTACGTGCGCTAAAATTAAATTACGAAATGACATTGCGTTTTCCGGTGCAATCCTCTACTCGCGACCACGGCTATCGAAGCATAGTCGAAACCTTGAGGTAAAAACAACATCAATAAAATCACGTCAAGCCCCGTTTCAATTTGTCATTACCAAAAACGTGGTCTAGAAATACATATATGTTTATGCCTGTGTGTGTGTGTGTTTGTGTCCGTATACCTGATTTAATCATCATCATCATATCAGCAGATACGTCCACTTCTGGATAGATAGATGGATTCCGCTATATTTTGCTAGTTAATTTATTTTTCATTTTTGTATATTTGGTGTGCAGTATAAGCGTTAATTTAGGGCGTCACGCAGCACACACAATACATGGAAAAAGGCGTCCCCAAGGATTTTCACGACGACCGGTCCTGCGCTGCCTGCGTCCAGCGGCTTCCCGCGACCTTCACAATTCGTTGGTCCACCGCGTGGGAGGCCCGCCTACGCTACGTCTTCTGGTACGCGGTCACCACTCCCTTATTTGAAGAGACTATATTAGATATGTTCGAATTATTTGTCTAGGGTATTTAATTAAGGTTTTTTTGTTTTCAAAATATTAAAGTACTTACCTCATCATATCAGCTCATATATTATGTCCCCACCGAGGAGCTCGAGCCTACCCTTAATTAGGGCGATCGGGCCTTAGTCGACCACGCGTGCCCAGTGGGTTGGTCGATTTCAAACAACCTGCGAGTTTCTCCGCAGGCGTGTGCAGGTGTCCTCACGATGTTTTCCTTCACCGTAAGAGCGTCGGATAAACGTACATATGAAATCTAAATTCGAAGTCACATTGGTACGTGGCAGGACCACGACCTCCCGGACAGGAGGCGGCGGCCCTAGCCGTTAAGCCACCAACGCTATCCACCTACCTCCCACACAAAAAAGTCATATTTTTTTTTATTACTTTAAAGATGTTTCGATGTAACCTCATTGGTCAACTGCTAACAGACAAAATATAGGCTCCACTTGGGCTACACCATTGAGCATTCTTTACGATATATAGGTCTTTGTCCCCTAGGGCAAACTAACTTATGTGAGATGTCCCTAGGCCCTAGAGTCTCTGTAGTTTATTTAATTCTCGGTACGCGAACATGGCTCGAGTAAATTTTCCGTAGATCACCTACGAAATGTTTTCCTCTACAATATTTCTTTTTATCCACAATTGATAAGCCCTTGGAATCATCCCACCTGATGGTAACTGACGATGATGCCGGTGGAAGCGGGCTTGCCAAGATTCCCCAACGTAATGGGGATCTGGCTATCTTATCTTCAAGGCGGAACACATCAATGCCGTTATTCTGCGGCAAGACTTAGATACAATTATGGTAGCTAGCAACAACCAAACCGAGTCTTACAAAGTTGACCCCGCCGGGAATCGAACCCGCGACCTCCTGTTTTGAAGCCTATGGACTAAGCGTTACACCACAGAGATGGTTTTGTGTTTATTTGTACAACGCTCTTGCGTCCGGACCCGGAGTGCCGGGTGCGCTGTGCGTCGCTGTTAATAATTTTTAAAGCTATTTTTATGGCTACCGCAGTCGCCATTGGCTTTATTTATTTGTTTAAAATCTATTTTACGCTTCTCGCCGGACTTTTCTTTAAAAATATTACTGTAGCTCTTCTTCTCCTTATCGTGTGGCACAATAGGGATAAAGACAGCATCAAAAACAAATTATGAACTCTTGATCACTAAATTGCCCTCCTACTTAAACTTCGGAAAACTTTACTCGTTTTGTTTTCCATCAAGTCTTCGATTTTTAATTCATCAAAATCACAAAATCACAAAATGACGCTGCAAAACTATGACGTCACGCCTAGGTATTTTAAACATATTTAGAACAAAATGTCGTTTTTGACAGATGATAAAAAGTAAATCAGATGACTAGCATTCGTCATCCCTATTAACCGAGCTATCCAAGGGACAGACGGCGGTTGCCTGGTGTTGCACTTAGCATCACCCGCGGTCACGTGTAGGGCATTTAGATTTGTACCTATGGACGTGTGCAACGAGACCTTCAGACACATCTGGCATCAGATGTGCAGGTTTCCTCACGATGTTTTCCTTCACCGTTAAAGGAATCGGTAAGTATATGTACGTAAGTTTCGAAAACCTAATTGGTACATTGGCCGTCCGGACTTGAACCAATTTGGCCCAGTACGGGTTGGTCCAATTCACACACAACCTTCGAGTTTCTTCGCAGGCGTGTGCAGGTTTCCTCACGATGTTTTCCTTCACCGTAATAGCGTTGGATAAATGTACATATGAAATCTGAATTCGAAAACACATTGGTACGTGGCAGGATTCGAACCAAGACCTCCCGGACTGGAAGCAGCTGCCCTAGCCATTACACCACCGACGACGCTCACTACTACACACTTATTACTACTTAACACACTATTATACTATGGATGTTATTTTTCTGAAGTAAAACTTTATTATAATAGTTTATTGTACACAGGATACATAAAATACAGATTTTAAACAGTAAGGTGACATAAAGGGTTAAGCTTATTACTAAAGAAATTTCTTAAATTTATTTACTTAATACTTGCTTTCGCCCGCGGCTACGCCCGCGTGGACATCGTTTTTATAACTGTCTTTGAGGGTGAGTTGACATTACTTTTCTCCAGATCCCTATCCCAGATCGGGCTGTTCTGATTAGCGATCTGCCAAGTAATAATGTATACTCTTCCAGTATATATTGGTAAAGTTTACCTTTAAATTTGTTGAATGACACCGCATTTTTTACATGTGAAGTTAGTTTTTTGTACAGTCGTGCGTGCCCCCTCAAAAATAATATTATTTTTACCATAATTAGTTCGTGTCTTTGGTAGTAGCGTACAGTGCAGGAGTGGAACTCCTTGCCTGCGTCAGTGTTTCCCGATTCCTATAGTTTATTCCTATAGTATTATTTGAGTTTGCGTGTACCATCCTCGACTGCATCATCACTTACCATCAGGTGAGTTGAAGTAAAACGCACTCAAATTTTTTAAAAAAGGGAAAAAAGAACAGGTGTATAACTAGCGCGTTATCTTAATGTTTCGATTTAAATTGCAGCAGTACTCTGTTTACAACTAGAAAAACAGGGTGCATTAGGATATTTAAGTATTTTATATAACTGTTTTTTGCAACTGTTTATTTTTCTGTTTTTAATTATTGCACCGCCCCTTAACTTATTCTATAGCTGTTTCTCTACCCAAAGGTTGCCTTGAAGAAATTGCTACCTAGCAACAAGGCCGCCTATTGTATAGGCTTTCTTCTTTATTGTTAATTTCTTTTTTTATGTTGTGATGCAATAAAGAATATTGTATTGTATTGTATTTTTATCTTTAGTTCTGTGTATTAAAATAGAATTCGAGAAAATCAAAATCAGTCCTCTTAATATCATGTAAATTACAAAATGAACAAAATTACGGTAAATAGTGGTTATAAAGTTGTTCGTTGGCGGCGGCGGTATAAGCCTTACATTACGAGACCCACACGAAACATTTTCAAAATCGCTACTACTCCGATCCCCAGACGCAACAGAACTCTTCAGCCATCTGTATAAATAGGGTTGCCAACCATAGATACTGTTAAAAACAGTATTATACTTTATTTCGCTATTTATTCCTGTATACTGTTAATTAAATATGATAATAATTGAAAAAAGTGAACACGTTAAAAAACCGACTTCCATCGCTACAATTTAGTAAAATTTTCCATTACTATTTTTGGTTTTTTTTAATTTTCTAATGAAGTAAGACACCGATTTTGATAAAATTTATATGGAACCAACTCGGGAGCATACTCTATCGAATAAAAAAATCTGTTCACAATCTGCAAAGATATCGCGTAACAAACATACAAAAAAAAACAACAACATACAGTCGAATTGAGAACATCCTCCTTTTTGGAAGTCGGTTGAAAACCACGTACTGTTTTTATTCATCAGTGGTGGAAGAATTTAATAATATTACAATCTAGCTTTTCCCGCTTCGCCCGCGTTGACAACGTTTTAAGGGTTCCGAAGTCAACAAGGAACCCTTATCGTTTCGTTATATCTGTCCGTCTGTCCGCGGCTTAGCTCAGAGACTATTAGTACTAGAAAGCTGTAATTTGGCACGGACATACATAGTAATCACGCCAACAAAGTAGTAGATTTTTTTTTTTTAATATTTTTTATAAGGTTACCCCCCCTACATGTAAAGAGGGGGTGAATTTTTTTTCGTTGACGTACCCTATCTTGTGGCATGAAAAACTATTGAGGTTTTGCTAAAACCATTTTTCGATTTAGGTATCGATTTACGAAATATTAAGCTTTAAAGTGCAAATTTTTGTTAGAGTCGAGTGCCAACAGCTATTTCAGGACATCTGGAAAAAAATTAAATAGTAAGAAATACAATTAATTTAAAAGGAAAAATATCACGGCTAAGTAGGCTTTCTTTGTTTAGCAGTAATAGTCGACCAACTTAAGATGTGCAGTTGGATTTGTAAAAAGT
The DNA here is from genome assembly GCA_947284805.1 of Coleophora flavipennella. Classification (NCBI taxonomy): domain Eukaryota; kingdom Metazoa; phylum Arthropoda; class Insecta; order Lepidoptera; family Coleophoridae; genus Coleophora; species Coleophora flavipennella. Next base: position 8,512,975 of record OX369298.1, read on the forward strand.
GAATAGATTTTCCATACAAAATGTTCTAATACCAACTGAAAATATAATTTTGTTTTTTAAAATATACATTTATTTTTTGAAAATACTACAGAATCCTACTTTTTGCGAGTCCAACTCGCACTTGGCCGGTCTTTTATGACTGTCTGAGGATGAGTGGTGCGGAAGCAGCACGCTGAACGGAACTATGTCGGGCTATGCTAATTAATAGTCTATATTATCACTTCGCACCTCCTCAATCAAATATCACAATGCATTACAATGAGTTTTCTCCAGATCCCTCGGGATCTAAATCGGGCAATTCTTATTAGCAGTCTATGTCACTTCCCACCCGTTCAACTATTTCTATGCAAAAACATCACAAAGCGTGGAAATGAGTTTTCCCCAGATCCCTCGGGAACTGTGTCGGGCTATGCTATTTAATAGTCTATGTTATTTTCGTCTTCCTAATAATCACAACAATCCGTTGCTCCGTTTCAACGTTAAAAAACCAATTAAAAAGAGTATTTTTTTAGTTCCCTCAGGAACTGTATCGGACTATGCTATTTTCACGGGATAAAAAGTTGTCTATGTCCTTTTCCATGACACAAGCTACAAGCATGCCATAGAGGTTCAATAAATTTAAAAATAACAAAGGAACTAACATGTTTTAATTTTTAATATAAGTTGTTAAAAAAGCACTTGATTTTTTATATATAGTTTAAAACTTTATAAAAATAAAATACTTTTTTTTTCTTTTCTGATCACAATATACTTTATTCTTTGTACAAAAAGGTATCAACCCTATATATAAGAGCAAGCCCATCAATACAAGAGGTCTAAGACTAAGTGGGAACACCCTCTATGGCTCTATTCATTGCCCGGCGCTCGATGACGACAATAGGCCGAGAGTGGATCTGCACCTTGTTATGCGCGCTTTGTGTAAAAAGTCTGAATAATAATGAGGGTGGAACAAAGAGACTCTACTCAGCTAGTATAGAAATAGGCATAGTAGAAGACATAGGATCTACTTTCTATAAAAACCCAGGTTAATGTTGATTACCACAGAATTGATTAAAAAGATTTTTAGAACGCGGTAACATTACGTCACACTCGGCCGAGCCAGTAAAATTGACTGTCCTTTTAGTACCGCAAATCGCTAATAGATGGCACAGTTTTTTAGAACATGGTAGTGTTAGGTTTTTTCGTTACGGAATTTCTTGATTCGGTCGCCGCGCTCAAAGCCCGCGATTAAAGCTATGCAATAGCTTAAAAGATTTCGCTCCCCTAGATAAGAATGACAGCCAAAATTAAATTAAGCAATAGATATGAATGGATGTTAAATTGATGTTATTTTTTCAACTCTAAATCCTTCTGATGGTAATACCCAAGAATTCACAAAAACGGGCCAAGTGCGACTTGGGGTTCTTTGGTTTCCACACCAAAACTTGGGCTATCAACAGAACAAGATTTCTCATTTCTTTGCTCTAGGTAAATAGGGGTCTACTTATATTGGACTTTATAAATTTCATTTTTTCCTGTGGGAATGGAAGGACTTTACATTTCTCATAGATTTTCCTGTAATCTATGTATTCAACCTCATAACTATTTTCAAGATTTTAGTCTCAGTAGTTTAATTGTAATTTTACAACTATTTAACATTTACACATGTTTTTAACTGAAACACTACTGAAAACAATTATTCAAAGTGACTGCATTTATTCTGCAAGAGACGCTGTAGCTCTCACTACAACCTGATGTGTGGCCTGTCTGACCAATTCCAAGTAACAAACCGCGAGGGTCGCGTATACTTACTTTATTAATATTATAAATGTGAAAATGTTTTTGTTTGTTACCTTTTCACGCTTCAACGCCTTGACCAATCTTTATGAAATTTGGCATGCAGGTATCCTGTGTCACGGGGAAGGACATAGGCTACTTTTTATCCCGGGAAAATAGCATAATCTGATGCAGTTCCTGAGGGAACTGAAAAAATACTCGATTGTTGTGATTTTCAAGCGACTTCCAAAAAGGAGGAGGTTCTCAATTCGTCTGTTTTTTTTTATGTTTGTTACCTCATAACTTTGGGTTGGGTGAACCGATTTTTATAATTCCTTTTTTATTAGAAAGCTAGTGCTTCTCGTGTGGTCCCATTTAAATTTTATCAAAATCGGTGTAGTACTTTTTTTAGAAAATTAACAAAAACCAAAAATAATAATGCAAAAATGTACTAAGTTGTTCCGATGGAAGTCGGTTTTTTAACGTGTTTAGCGTTTTCAATTATTTTGCACAGAGATGGTTGAATAGGTGAGAAACGACATAATTTACTAATCAACCTTAAAGACAGTCATTAAAACGATGTCCACGCGGGTGAAGCAACGGGAAAAAGCTATTTAACCATAAATTGGATCACTAAGTAAGAATATAATGGTACATATATTGGTGTCGCTTTATATCTTAGCACCAAATTAATCGATTAAGAAGAAAAAACAAGACATTAATTACCTTGTTTTTGCAGTAAGCGGAGTAGCGTGGGTGTCGGCCGCCCGGGGCGAAAGACAATTTTGCCGCCCGCTTATTTAGGTATTTCAATTTTATTTAATATATACTTTACATTACATACTATACTTTGTCCAACAGTGGACGTTTTTTGGCTGTTATGATGATGATGATGATATATGATGACATACATTAATTCTAGAGACATTTTCGGCAAGAACAGTCATCATTATTTTGAATTAGGTTGTTCCGAAAAGTTCCCACAGTAAAAACAATGCTTCGTGGGCGAAAATTCAACACTGCGGACGAGGCCGTCGAAGAATTTCGGCGATTTTTTTTCGAACTTCCGCAAGTTACGTTTTCTAAATGTTTTGAAAGCTAGTTCAGCCGAATGCATAAGTGCGGGTTGGAGGAGAATATTTTGAAATGCTCTAAATAAACTTTTTTCTTTCTAACTATTTTTGATTACACTAACTAGTTTTGGAACAGCCCACGTACGTAGGTATGTTAGATTGTTTATCTGACATTTTACAATCACGTTTATTAAAACAAAAAATATTATTTTATTTCAACCACTTAGATACATTATTATAACAGGTACAATACCTTTCACCTATGATTAGGTACAATACAACTTTACGATCGACAAGATAAAATAATTAGCGAATTTGTAGTTGCGATAAAAATATGATATGGTTCAAATATTTTTATTATTTATTTACAAAATTATGCTGCCTCCTAAAAAGTGCCGCCCGGGGCTAGCCGCCCCTGCCCCCCCGACTACGCTACGCCATTGCACTGAGTAAGTTCAAAACAAGAAAAAGATATCTTTTTTGAAATTTTTTTCTTTAACTTTATTGTGTTTTTTCCTCAAATGTTTAGGTGAATTTTATGCTTGGATCACCATAGAAATTAAATAACCTTTCAAATGACCCTACACATGACCGCATGTGATGCTAAGTGCAACACCAGGCAACCACCGTCTATCCCTTGGATAGCACGGTTAATTGTGCCACACGATAAGAGAGATTCTGTATTTTTTACTGTATATCGTAAAATGCAACTTAAAAATTGGCCCAATCCAGTAAATGCAGAACGCAAACTAAGCAGACTACTTCGTCACGTCTCGTATATTTTAAGGTTTTTCACCACGCACTACACTACAAATTACATTTATTAATATACTAGCTTTTGCCCGCGGCTTCGCTCGACTGGACATCGTTTTTATGACTGTCTGTTAGGGTGAGTGGTGCGCGAGCCGCAAGCGCCTCGTGAGCGCAAACATGAGTTTTTCTCAGATCCCTCAGGAACGATATCAGGCTATTCTGATTAAAAGTCTATGTCACTTCCCACCCCCTCAACCAATTCTATACAAAAAAAAAACACTTCAGTCCGTAGCTCCGTTGCGACGCTGACGTACGCGAGCGCGGAAATGAGTTTTCCCCAGATCCCTCGGGAACCATGTCAGGATATGCTAATTAGTAAATTATGTCATCTCCCACTCCCTCAGACATCTATGTGCAAAAAATCACAGCAATCCATTGTTCCGTTGCAATGTTAAAGAAACTAACCAAAAAAAAGATAATATTTTCAGTTCCCTTAGGAACTGCATCGGACTATGCTATTTTCACGGGATAAAAAGTAGCCTATGTCCTTCCCAGTGACACACGGTACCTGCATGCCAAATTTCATCAAAATTGGTGAAGGTGTTGAAGCGTGAAAGGTAACAAACAAACACATTTTCACAATTATAATATTAGTAACTAATTAGTAAGGATTTTCGGTCGGCAAAGTTTGGGAAGCTTCGTAAATCTTTGACCAGTGTGTGTTGCTATTTAAAACATACAGAACTGAGACATGGTCGCTTACTATATGGGCATCATAAGAACTTGTGTTAGAAGGCTCAAGATCACTCTAAAGGCGATGGAACGAGCTATGCTCGGAGTTTCCCTACGCGATCGAATCAGAAATGAAAAGATCCGTAGGCGAACCAAGGCAACTAATATAGCTCACAAAATCGTGGGTTATTACTCGTTAAACGAATGGCCATTGGGGAAGTAAAGTTCTCGAGTGGCGATCGCGCACTGAATGATGTAGCGTAAGCGTAACCTGGTGAAGGTCGTGGAAAGCCGCTGGATGAAGGCAGCGCAGGACCAGTTCTTGTGGACATCCCTGGGGGAGGTTTTTGTCCAGCAGTGGACGTCTTTCGTCTGATATAATGGTGGCGATCCATGTATCTTCGTTACATTTATTGGCGCCATTAGAAACACATTTCGATAACATAGTGTTAAAACAATGAATGAATGAATGAAAAATGTATAAAAATGTATAAATGTATAAAGTTCTGATTCGATGGCGTAGGGAAACTCCGAGCATAGCTTGTTCCATCGCCTTTTGGGTGATCTTGAGCCTTCTAACAGAACATCTTATGATGCCCATACAGTAAGCGACCATGTCTCAGTTCCGTATGTTTTAAATCTTTTTTTTGGTTAGTTTCTTTAACTTTGCAACGGAACAAGCCCTCTCGCACACGGTTTGTTGAGATTGAGATTATACAAAAAGAATCGCCATTTGTTTGCCAGCAGCTGCTCAAAAAAATACCATCTGCGCAACTTTTCATTCATCTTCGTTTCATTCAGTGACTATTTCCATAACACAATAATTAGGCCAGTCATGAATCACGAAAAATGTTAGTTTCGGGTTATGAATGTGTATATTTTTGGGTCTTTGTTTGTGGGTCTAGACACATATTTGCACAGGAGTTCCTCATTTTTACGAGCATTGGCTACTGTTTGCCAGGGATGCCGTGTCAATATTAATCTGTAGTGACCTCGAATAAGGTTCAGTTTTCTCTTATTCATCGTAGTTGCGATGCTCGTGAAAGGGTTAACATAATATTTCCGTGACATCTAACCGCCTACGTGGCGTACAATTAGTCCATTCGCTTCCATTCTTACTTTCGGGTCTAACTTTGTATATCTAAAGGAGTATTTGAATATTTTTTTTCTGTCTCCCTCCCCCAAACCTCTCCGTATTATAGCAAGAAAAGGAGAACTGCAGCGCAGACCGATAATAGACACTAAAATTGACTAAAACAGCATTTCGTAGCCCTTTATTTCCTCCTCCAAAACTTAAGCAATAATAATATTTTTTTCAAATACATAAATTTAAAAAAACGCTTTACCTATGCCTCTATGTTTTCGTTTTATTGTTGATATGCGATTTATTTTGGTGGATTTCTGAAAATGACTTTTCAAATGGGCTATTTTCTCAGTTTTTGAAGGCTCCTACTTTCCATTGTAATTAGAATATGAGAAAAAACAAAACATAAGGGCTAAGTAATTAACACCAAATGAGCAGATGATCAACAGAGTTTCTCTAAACCCGTCTGGCTAGCGTAGCTCGGAGGAGTATTCCTCCGAGTAGCTAAGTAACTAACACTACATATTTTACATATGACTTGCCTCCAAAACATCAATAACACGTAATTGGTGTGTTTTGGAGATAAGATAGCTAGTTTTTAGTTTTAGCTAGTTTTTTTGGAGATAAGATAGTTAGTTTTCTACTGTATAGAAAATTTGACAGAATTCCGTAGACTCCGCAAAGATTTGCTACAAATCTAAACGGAATTAAAAATTATGACTAAATTTTACAAAAATCTGACAAACAGATATTACATTTGTATGACGTGTTAACAAAACAACAATAACTTAAATTGATTGTTATTTTAATAAAAAATAAACGAAGTTTAGACTAATGGACTTAAACATTACGCCACGGGGGCAGTTAATCTCATCGGATCCCACGTGATGTTGATGATGAGGAGATGATACCGAAGATCGAAACGGGCTCACCGATAATTTTCAACTGAAAAACTATCTACACTTGCACAATTTATTACCAACATTAAAATCTGGCAGTGGGTGATTCGATGGTGATTTGTGATTCGGCCACGTGCCCCGTCAAACGTCTGTTACTCATCATTGCGACTTTTGTTTACCTCTTCTTACAGCTTTTATTTCTTTGATATCATTCATTGTTACTCTGTGAATTTTAAAAATAACTCGACCCTGTTCTCTTTTGGTTTTGCGTCGTAATGTATATTGGTGATGTCTTTCAGACGAACGTTTTAATCTAAACAAAAAGCCATATCAATTAAATATCGTGATGAAGTTTCAAAACAGGAAGCATTGATCGCACGTTTTTGGTGAGAAAAACCACAAGTGTTTGGTTTGGGTGATTTTTCTGGAGATAACAGGATTCCTCTTAACGCACGTAGGATGACCACAGTGAGGGTTTTGGTCAGAAAACTCCTTCCAGGGGTTGGGTACGTACTATAAAGAATCTATCTGTGCGACAGTATCAAAAATAACTCAAAGAAATAATATATTGACGAAATAGTATTTCTTCTACAAATTCATAAAAACTTAGGTAAGTGCTCATCCCCATTCGTTGAGTAATCTTGGCTGAGCCGCTTCCAACTTTAGCATTATCGGCACTTATCATCAGGTGAGATGATGCTAAGGGCTTATCAATTGAGAAGCATCTGTTCGAAAGGTCGTATTTCTGTAAATTAAAACTTTACAGAAACAGGAAAAATCTAAATTTTCCTATTCTGAAAATGTTAAAACAGAAGGAGAAATACATTAATCCTGAAATACAGGAATCCTGTTTTTTTGGGTTTTAATATATTTTTTAATAATGTTCGTAAGTGAAACGACCATTGGAATCTGTCCAATGGTCGTTTCACTTGCGAACATTATAAAAAAAAATTGAAAAAAATCTGTCCAATGGTCGTTTCACTTACTTACGAACATTTTTTTCTTAATTTAAAACCCAAAAAATCAGGATTCGAATCACAACAATGTATCAATCACCTCAATCGTGGATAAAAAAGATATTTAAGGTTTTAATACATTTTCTATTTCCAATTTATTGAAATCACTAAATTAGTTTTGCTATATCCATCCGTCTGTCTGTCTGTCCGTAGGCATGTCATAGCTTTACAACTAAAATTTCGTATAAGCTGTGACTCTATACCGGGTGACTGGTAAGTAGTGCAAATCCTTTTAAGGGGATAAACTACATCTAATTTGCAACAGAAAAAGTCATACTAACTGGGGGTCGGAAATCAATGGTTGTCGAGTTAAAGCCCACTTCATTTTTAAATTTTGTATAAAAAACGCATTTGTTCAAATATTTTGTGATTTTACAAAAAAAAGTTACAATACGGTTAGCGTGAAAAATACGGTTAAAACCGTCTCATTTTATCAGCATTCCAAAAAAGTAAAATATAGGGATGCATCGATACGCCTTTTTGCCGATACGATACCGATACCGATACTCTTATAAAAATATCGGCGATACCGATACCGATACCGATACGCTTATTGAATTCAAAAAGGAAGGTAGAATAAATAAAACACAATTAATTAAAAGTTTTAGTAATCAAAATTAACATTTATAAGATTTTTATTTAAAACCAAAGCATTCTTAAGTTTTGCGGGCAAAGGCGATTTCGCAAGTCTGTTTGAATAAGACCTGCGGTGGAAAATAGTCTCTCAGATGCGACAGATGCCTCGTTTGGAACGAAATAGATGGGACAACACGCGCGTTTACATAATATTTTTAAAGCGCGAAATTTGAAAAGTATCGTTGAATCTGCCATAAAAATATCGCCGATACCGATATATCGGCAAACCCGAAGTATCGCCGATATATCGGTATCGGTATCGGTATCGGATGCATCCCTAGTAAAATAGTTAAAAAATATAAATTGATTGCAACAAAAAAGAATGATTGTTGTCAAAAGGGTGCATCAAATCCCATACAAATTTTCAATAAATATTATTTTCATGTTTTTTTAAATTTCATAAATTATCATGTTTTTCGCATAAACAAACATCTCTCACCCTCTAGCATCATGACTAACTTTGATTCACAAGCTCATCCAAAAAATTCGAACTTTGTTGGATAATTGATAAGGGATTTTAGGCCCCCTTTTGACAACAGTAATTGTTTTTTGTTGCAATTAATTTTGTACATTATTAACTTTTTTTCTTTGTTCGAAAGCGTGATAAAATGAGGTAGGTTTTACCGTATTTTGCATGCCAACTGTATTATAACTTTTTGTTAAAAAATCACAAAACATTTGAACAAAATAATTTTTCATACAAAATTAAAAAGTTAAATAGGCTTTAACTCGAAAACCATTGATTTCCGACCCCTAGTTAGTATTACTTTTTCTGTTGCAAATTAGATGTAGATTATCCCCTTAAAAGGATTTGCAAATACCAGTCACCCTGTATAGTTATGGAATAAAATCTTTAAAAAATCATTTTTCTGAAGTACCGCTCTAAGTGTAGTAGAGCTGGTGTTTTTTTTTGTTTACTTACCCTATCGTGTGAGGTATCGTTTAATAGGTGAGTCAAAACTACTGAGAGAAAACGGCAAAGAGATTATTACATCGTCTTAAACTTTTTCGTCAGAGCAGTCATGATCGTTTCGTTCTCTGTACCGTAGCTCCAAGACGAGAGCAGCCATGATCGTTTCGTTCTCTGTACCGTAGCTCCAAGAGGAGTGTCACTTTTATTACATGATCGTTTCGTCCTCTGTACCGTAGCTCCAAGACGAGAGCAGCCATGATCGTTTCGTGCTCTGTGAATGTCTATAATGTGAAAAAAAGTTTCACTTTTACCATGGTTTCATAAAACCACACACAGTTTTTTTCTTAAAGTTGCATGTCCCCACTAAGCCGCTCTTTCAGGAAATCTGAAAAGTTTTGGAAACGGTGTCCTCGTATTTCCAAACCTTTAAATGAATTGAAAAGGAAAATTATCACGGCCGAGCAGACTTTTTTTTAGCATAGAATTAATAGTTGACCAACTTATATGTGCAGTTGGATTTGTAAAAAGTTGATAGATTTTTTCATACGAAATGTTCTATACCAACAGCAAACTTTATTTTGTTTTTTTATAATTTTCATTAATTTATTGAAAAGACTACGGGAACCTACTTTGCGCTTGGTTCGTCAACTTGACCACTTTTTAGGGTTCCGTAGTCAACAAGGAATCCTTATAGGTTCGCGATGTCAGTCTGAATGTCAGCGGCTTAGCTCAGATAATAAAGCTGTCTTTTAGCATGACGTAATAATAGTATTATAACATCGTGAGGAAACCTGCACACGCCTGCGAAGAAACTCAAAGGTTGTGTGTGAAGTCGACCAACCCGCACTGGGCACGCGTGGTCGACTAAGGCCTAATCGCCCTGATTCAGGGTAGGCTCGAGCCCCTCGGTGGGGACGTATATGAGCTGTAATGATGATTAATAGTATTAATCACGCCTACAAAGCAGTAAAACAAAATCTTTAAAAAAAAATTAAGGTTTTTTTTCCCTGCATGTAAAGGAGTGTTTTTTTTTTGTTGAGGTCCCCTATCGTGTAGGGTATCGTTGAATACTAAATATCACAAACCACTGTCGATTTGGTAAAACCACTCTTCGTGTCAGGGTTCCGTCACAACCCGGACACTGCATACAAAGGTCGTGAAGTGACATTTCTAAAAACAAATGACGGAGCAAACCAAATCACGGCAAAATCCCATACGTTCGAGAACCAAACTATATATAACCAATCTGTATCAATCTGGGTGACGAGGGGGTGAGGTCGGAATCTAGAGAGCGGCGGGGAGTGTCCATATTGTATGATAGATAATACTAATATAATACTTTGGTTCTGTTTGTAAAATAAGTGTTAATTTTTGAGAGTCCGTCCGTCACGCTCGCTTGGCTCTGGGGGCCATTTCTTAAATCCGATTGGGACCAAATTTGGAACTTAAGAGTTTTATGAACATATTTAGGTTTTTCCTTGCACTATTCCACAATTAATATAAATAAAACACAAATTTGTTTATACTGCAACCGGTTTCGTGATCATCTTCAGGCAGTAGACTGCAGACGACAGAGTCTACTGCCTGAAGATGATCACGAAAACGGTTGCAGTATAAACAAATTTGTGTTTTTTTTTTTTTTTTTTTTTTTAATTCACCATTGGTGTTTATAATAATTGTGGAATAGTGCAAGGAAAAACCTAAATATGTTCAGTTCAGTGTTCCACCAAGAACCTACTATCGCAAGCATACAATACTTAGAGTTTTATATTATTTCATCGAGATATTATCAAAAGTTTCTCAAACCAAAGAGTAGCTGTCGTACAACAAAAACTGTTCTTTTTTCAAGAACGGCTTTAACTATTTTGATGAAACTTTGCACGCCGTTGTACCTTTTGTTTGTCTATTACATAGTAATATCCATTGGTCTGGGAAAAATCGTGTTTGTATGGTTCTCCTACAAATGAAATTTGAACTTGCGATTTACTCACAAATGGTTGGAGCTATTGAATTATCAAGTTTTAGGTATCTATCTCTGTATCTGTTAATAAAACACATGCATTATGATTAGATGATTTTATTGGCAATTAGGTGCTTGGGTTTAACGTTGTTAGATAGATAGTATTATCACTAAAATAAAGAAAATAAAAACTAAAGTTTAAAAAAACTAGGAACCGACTTCAAAATAAAATAATATCATCATACTTAAATACACGACATTTACCAACAATAACGAAATCAAAAAAAAAATAAATATAATTTTTTTTTGAGGTCGGTGTCAGCAATCCATCGAATCTAAAACATTTGATAAGTACTGTGTGCTGGTACCGACCCCAAAAAAATTATTTTAGGCCCCTAATTAAATTCGTAGCTACCTTTAATTTCGTTAATGTTGGTAAATTTCGTGTATTTAAGTATAATAATATTATTTCATACTTTTAAGTGAATTTTATTTTGAAGTCGGTTTTTTTGTTTTGTTTTTATACTTTTATTTTTTTTAATTGATTATACCTCCTAGTCGGTCCTATATTAATTTGATCAAAATCAGTTACTTGAGTTTTTTTATTAAGGAATACAAAAAAAAGGTTATACCGAATTATTATACTAAGTTATTGCGATTAAAGTATATGTTTTTAACGTGTTCAGCGTTGCCAATTATTTAAAATTAGAATTAAACCCCCACATTTTGTTACAGGTACCTTACCAATAATGGATGCGCCGGATCATCGAACTAGGACATTTAAAATGAAAACTGTAAGAAACAAAAATAGATGGAGGTGCCTCACTCAAAATATACGGCGTACAAACATTTTAGACTAAAACAATTTATAAAAGTACAAAACAAATAGCCATATCCTATAGTTTAGTGTTAAAATGTAAGTGTTTATGACTCGCGGTGATAGACATTATGGGTGTAGGTGATGTGGTGAGTGATTAGTGACAGTGATGGGGTGTGGCCAGAGCAAAATAAACCTGTACCCGAGACGCAACAAAAATGGCGGAAAAGGAAATAGTGCCAAAAAGTCAGGTGAGTTAGTTTTCAGTGATATCATTATGATTTTTTTAAGAGCAGTTCTTGTCTCTGGATATCCTTAGCCAGCATCTTCGGGTCTTGATAAGACATGACAGCAGTTTTTTTTTCTTTACATTTTTATTATTATGCTGTTTTTGAAAGCACTGCTCTTGATCTCCGGTTCTTAAGGGTCCTCAGGAGGCTCGAGTTTCCATACAAACTTAGTTCCGCTTTAACACAAAAACTACATGCCGGAATGAATCTAAACTTTGCGAATATATTGAGTAGTCACAATATATTAATGTTTGTAATTAGTTTTCATCGTAGTACATGGTTGCGGTGGAGGCCGAAGGGATAAATTTAAATATAACTAAACGAAGGCTTAGATTAGTTTTGTACTGAAAGTTTGAAAGCTCTTATTTTTTTCCGTTTTATATGAGTACATCGAAAACTAATTACAAACATCGATATGTATCTACTCAATATATTTGCAAAGTTTGGATTCAATCCGGCATGTAGTTTTTGTATAAAAGCGGAACTACGTTTGTATGAAAACTCAAGCCTCCTGGAGACCCTTAATATCCTTAGCCAGTAACGTATGGTCTTGATACGACAAGACAGCAGCTTTTTCCTTTACTTGTTTACTATTATGCTTTTTTTCTTTAAAAGCACTGCTCATGTCTGTGGAGTAATCTCCGGTTCTTAATATCCTTAGCCAGTATCGTATGGTCTTGATACGACAAGAGAGCAGCTTTTTCCTTTACTTGTTTACTATTATGCTTTTTCTCTAAGAGCACTGCTCTTGCCTGTGGAGTAATCTCCGGTTCTTAATATCCTTAGCCAGTATCGTATGGTCTTGATACGACAAGAGAGCAGCTTTTTCCTTTACTTGTTTACTATTATGCTTTTTTCTTTAAAAGCACTGCTCATGTCTGTGGAGTAATCTCCGGTTCTTAATATCCTTAGCCAGTATCGTATGGTCTTGATACGACAAGACAGCAGCTTTTTCCTTTACTTGTTTACTATTATGCTTTTTCTCTAAGAGCACTGCTCTTGCCTGTGGAGTAATCTCCGGTTCTTAATATCCTTAGCCAGTATCGTATGGTCTTGATACGACAAGACAGCAGCTTTTTCCTTTACTTGTTTACTATTATGCTTTTTCTCTAAGAGCACTGCTCTTGCCTGTGGAGTAATCTCCGGTTCTTAATATCCTTAGCCAGTATCGTATGGTCTTGATACGACAAGACAGCAGCTTTTTCCTTTACTTGTTTACTATTATGCTTTTTCTCTAAGAGCACTGCTCTTGTCTGTGGAGTAATCTCCGGTTCTTAATATCCTTAGCCAGTATCGTATGGTCTTGATACGACACGGCAGCAGCTTTTTCCTTTACTTGTTTACTATTATGCTTTTTCTCTAAGAGCACTGCTCTTGTCTGTGGAGTAATCTCCTGTTCTTGATATCCTTAGCCAGTATCGTATGGTCTTGATACGACACGACAGCAGCTTTTTCCTTTACTTGTTTACTATTATGCTTTCCTTTAAGAGCACTGCTCTTGTCTGTGGAGTAATCTCCGGTTCTTCATATCCTTAGCCAGTATTTTATGGTCTTGACACGACACGACAGCAGCTTTGCCTTCAATCATCAACACCATATCAGCCGCAAGACGTCCACTGCTGAAAGAAGGCATCCCCTAAGGATTTCCACGACGACCGGACCTGCGCTGCCGCATCCAGCGGCTTCCCGCCGTCCACCGTGTGAGAGGCCTTCCTCCGCTACGTCTTCCGGCGCGCGGCTTCCACTCGAGAACTTTGCTACCCCAACGGTCAACTGTTCTAAGATCTATGTGCCCTGTCCACTGCCACTTAAGTTTGCGATTCTGTGAGCTTTGTCGGTTACTTTGGTTCTCCTACTGATCTCCTCATTTCTGATTCGATCGTGTAGGGATACTCGGAGCATAGCTCGCTCCATCGCGCTTTGGTTGACCTTGACTTTACTTTTTCCTTTACTTATTTATTTTGAAGCTTTTTCTCTAAGAGCACTGCTCTAGTCTGTGTAGTAATCTCTGGTTCTGGTTAGTCTTACGGTCTTTTGGTCACGCCACGATAGCAGCTTTTTCCTTAACTTGAGCACTGCTCTTGTCTGTGTAATAATATCTGGTTCTTAAATCATTAGCCAGCATTTTCTGATCTTGGTACGACACTACAGCGGCTTTTCTTTACTTATTTATTACTAGATTTTGCCAGCGGCTTTGCTCGCTTGAACATAGTTTCTATGACTGTCTTCGAGGGTGCGCAGTGCGCGAGCCGCCGCTCGCGGTGGAAAAATAGTAGTCTACATGTTAATCCAGGTCCTAAGCTGTCTACCTACCAAATTTGAGCCAGATGTGTTCAGTAGTTAGTTAGTTTTCGCGTGAACATAGTTTTTATGCCTGTCGTTCTGTCGAGCGTGGGAACTGAGTCAACTCTAGATCCCTTGGGAACTATGTTGGGCTATGCTTATTAGTAGTCAATGAGATAATCAGTATAAATTAGCACGTCAATCCTTCGCTTCATTGTGACGTGACATAAATTAACAAAGAAGAGAGAGTTAATAGCTATCCCACGGGAACCACTTAAGAAAACGGAATAAAAAGTACCCTGTATGTTAATCCAGAACCTAAACTATATGTGTGCCAAGTTTCATCCCGATCCGTCCAGTAGTTGAAGCGTGAAAGGGTAACAAACTTCCTACCTTACAATCGAACTTTATCAACCGGAAATCGTTCACTGCTGGACAAAGGCCTCCCCCAAGGATTTCCACGACGACCGGTCCTGCGCTGCGCGCATCCATTGCTCGATGGCCTCAGTAAAATCTCTCAACAAGTGGGTCTTAAAATGAACAATTGACGAGACGAAAATAATGTTAAATGTCCGTGTCGCGCCCACCACTCTAAAGGTTGGAGACTCTACACTGGAAGTTGTTAACGAATATGTATACCTGGGACAAACAGTCCAGCTAGGCAGGTCCAACTTCAAGAAAGAGATCAATCAACGAATCCAACTCGGCTGGGCAGCGTTCGGGAAGCTTCGCAATATCTTCACGTCCCAAATACAGCAGTGTCTCAAGACGAACTGAGACATGGTCGCTTACTATGGGCCTCATAAGAAGGCTCAAGGTCACCCAAAGGGCAATGGAGCGTGTTATGCTCGGAGTTTCTCTGCGTGATCGAATCAGAAACGAGGAGATCCGCAGGAGAACTAAAGTAACCGACATAGCTCACAGAATCGCTAAACTGAAGTGGCAGTGGGCAGGGCACATAGCTCGTAGAACAGATGGCCGATGGGGCAGTAAAGTTCTCGAGTGGTGACCGCGCACCGGAAAACGTAGCGTAGGCAGGCCTCCCAAGCGGTGGACCGACGACCTGGTGAAGATCGCGGGAATCAAACTTTCACATTTATAATTTTTCTTTAAGAGCACTGCTATGCTATTGTCTCTGTAATAATCTCTGGTTCTTTATATCCTTAGCCAGCATCTTACGGTCTTGGTACGACCCGACAGCAGTTTGTTCCCTAACTTATTTATTATCATGCTTTTTCTTTACGAGCACTGCTCTTGTGCGTGGACTAATGTACTGTTCTTAATGTCCTCAGACAGCTTCTTATGGTCTTGATAAGACACAAGAGCAGCTTTTTCCTTAACTTATTTATTATCATGCTTTTTCTTTACGAGAACTGCTCTTGTGCGTGGAGTAATCTGCAGTTCTTAATATCCTTAGCCAGCATCAATTGAAACTTGTTACGACACAGCGATTTTTGTTTTACTTGCTCCATGTATACGTACCTCTGCCTCTTCGTCACCATATCTTTCCTTCTATGATTGTTTTTAGTGTCCTAACATATTCTCTCTTTTGTTTTTAACTACGTGCAGGCTTCTCTTTTCTTTATTATACAGGGTTATAAAAATGTTTGTCAAAATTTTGAACAGGGGCTTTTACTAACGCAACTGAATAAGTTTGCCAAGGAAACCAAAAACACTTGAACTTTCCATACAGGCAGATGAGAAGTACAGTTTTTGTGACCTAATTGACTCATGTTAAATTTTAAAAATTATGCAATTTTTTTTACTATCCGATGTTTAAGGTACTAACTGCGCGCGCTTTTACTTATACAGGGAGTAACAAAATTGGTGTAGGTCCCGTCAACTGGAGCTTCTACTCATCATACTGAACAACTTTATTTCTATGACTTTGCTGAAATCGCAAAACAGAATTTTCATTCTTCATACAAATCGATCAGCTGATCGACTCATCATGTGCATTTTTATTTGGATTTCATATTTTTTTTGAAAATTTACTATAGGATTCCTTGGGGAAAGTTGTTCAGTATGATGAGGAGATCCCCCCAGTTAACGGGTCCTACATCAATTTTGTTACACCCTGTATAATTAAGACGAGTGCAGGGCCTAGCGTGCTCTATAATAATAAAATAAAAAAATATTTATTGAGGCAAAAACTCGTTACAAAATTGAAGTAAAATAAATTTAATACAAAAGAAAAACTAAACAAAAGAAGTTTCGTTCTTGAATAGTAATCAATTAAAGTTATTAAGTTTTGTGAACACGTTCTAGAAACCAATATTTCTCTCTTCGTGGTTTGTGAGATTTCATATAAAGTCATTTATTTAGATTGGTTTACTCGAGCGGCATTTTTTTTTCTTATCTGTGGTTTACTCAATACCTACTCAATAATTTACTTGCCATGACAAAGACATTTTTCACAGACCATAGCAAACATTTCAAGCGTTTTCATAGCTACTAAATATCTGCAATTCAATTTTTATCACACCTCAACAAAGGGAAAGTCGCGATAAATGTGCGAAGGAAGCCATTTTTATATAATTTTATGTAGGTACCTAAGCGTTAACGCGAACAATTGACATGACCCCTACTAAATAGCTACTTGCATGACCTCAAAATATTCACGGAGCCAATGCAACGCCGCAGGAATAGAACGCGGTCTCAAGACTTAAGCGCAGAAGAGCAAACGTTGATCCACTTTCCGTATGACACCCATAGCAAAGTATATAATATATTAGTACTAACGTACCCATAGTTAATTCGCAATTACCAAACACAGCCTTTATAAGAATAGAACATTACAGGTCCAAACCTCATTTGGCTTAACTACAACCCTGATGCTGGCACTTCACATCGCTATTCGTGTTCGCGTATTTATCTTATTCGCCCAAATACGATGATGTGAAGAGGCTCTATTCTTTGCCTATTCTCACGAACAAAACGAATGCGCGAATACACGAACACCCGTATCCGCCTGCTTGTCGGTCTTTTGCAACATATCAAAGGGTTGCGAATATGCCGAATATGTTCGTTTGCCGTCCACACATCGCTCGTTCAGTAGTGTGCGGTGCGCAAAAGCGGCGGACGTGTTTACTTAGTTTATTTGTAGCTCGATCGCGCCAAAATTAATTGTACAAATGATTTTGTCATGCAATTTTTGGAATACTATCAAATGCATCCCTGCATAAGGGACACTCAACATGCATCTCATAAAAACAGAAGCGTCTTCTCTATGGTCTTTTAACGACTTTGATTTTATTTACGCATAACATGTACCTACTGGTGATTAGCACAATAAAAACAAGAAGCCGCTGCTGCAGTCAATATATATCTTTGCTTTCGATGCGTTTGATACTATAGCAAAAATATTCGTATATTCGCTGTTCATGAACGATGTGTAGACAGTGTATTCTTGTTAGTCGGAATTCAACACGAATATAGCGAACAAAACCGAAAAAACGCGAACATCGAATAGCGATGTGAAGTGCCACTATATGAGGGTGATAAAGTAAAAAGTTAGAAGTAACAAAATGCAAGGAAACGTATTCTATTCAATTTTTTTTAAAATATATTAACGTCTCTGGGTACAAAAGCCCATAAAAGACAGTCTTCATATAATTAATTGTTTTTTGATTTGCAATGCTAGTGCAGAATGCATAACAAATCTTCTCTAGAGTTCTTGACAGCATTTGCAGCAGCCTCATTCTGAGGTGGAAGTCCACCGTGGAACACCCGGTTGCAGTAGAGCGTTTATAAAACCTGCACCCAATGCAAATAGGGTTTTCACGTCCTCCTTCATTTTATTGTCTTGTCCTTCGCATTGCTCACGAGCACCAGACGTTGTTCTCCAAAACGCACCACTTTTTGAAGCAAATTCTAGCAGAAAACAATGCAAAAACAAAAAAATAAAACTATGAATACGTTCACCACAAATCCCGCCAAAAAACTCCCTATTCTATTCCAGTGCGCTTAGGCTTACCAGACGACAGAATTTGTCCTGAAATGTCAGGATTTTCAGGCACCTGTCATCATACCGGCCGGACTTTGAAAATGTCAGGATTTTTTTGGATTATTTAGGTGTATTTTAGGTCTTTATTGAGGTACCATTGCAGCCCATGGACTTACATGAATGGTTATTTTTACTGCGTGGAGAGTAAGAGTAGCCTCAATGGTGGATTGTGTTGAGTCAGCGACTGACCGGTTGGCACTTAAAAGGATTATCTAGTATTTTACTAGTACGAGTATGACAAAAAGTAACTATTTAGTAATCTGTGGTATGACTTTGAGTCGTCAAACTGCACGCGCGCCCATTTGAGTAAAATGACAGGACTTTTTGGATAAAAAACGCTAAACACGTTAAAAAAACCGACTTCCATCGCAACAACTTAGTACATTTTTGCATTATTATTTTTGTTTTTTGTTAATTTTCTAATAAAGTACTACACCGATTTTGATAAAAATTATATGGGACCACACGGGAAGCAATAGCTTTCAAATAAAAAAAATAATCATAAAAATCGGTTAACTCAGTCAAAAGTTATGAGGTAACACACAAAAAAAAAACATACAGACGAATTGAGAACCTCCTCCTTTTTGGAAGTCGCTTGAAAATCAGGATTTTTGTCAGGACTTCTCAATTCAACATATGGTAACACTAAGTGCGCTACCCTTGTCACTGTCAACTAAATCCTGAAGCACTCGGTGAACCCTGACGCTTATTCTGAACCCTCAATAAAACTTGGGTAGGTACTGGGATTGCCTATACGTTTTACTTTAAGGCGAGGCACCGGTGGAGAAACGGAAAAGCCCTTTTGCTAGATCAAATTTTTTGGGTAATTACTACTAAATATCGGTCTTGCAAAACATATTGGACATACTTTATAAGGATATTGTCTGAGGAATGTGCTAATATGTTACACGATAGTGTGTACTTTACTCGATCCCAAAAATCCCAAAAACAGGTCAAAAAGTCAAAAAAAAGTCTAAAACGAATTGTTTATTGATAAAATTTCTAAATTTGCACATAGTTCTTATATGGATATATTTCTATTGAAGTACTACAGAGAATCTGCTATATTTTAGTTTTTTAAACTGAAGTCTTAAGAGAAATAACAACGTAAAACATTGAAAAAGTGCAAAAGTGTGGTTATTTTCTTGACTCTTTACACATAACCTACCTAAATGAAAAAACAGAGACAACTGTTTTACAAATGCTTCGCCTTAAAAAATAATAATCTCTGGTATAACTTCTTTGCTTATACCTACCTAATTATTTATAACCGGCTTTTTAGGGTTCCGTACACTTAATTAATACTAAAGTAAAACAACAGATAATAAAAATCGTCCAAGTCTGAGTCGTACTCGCGTTAAGGAGTCCGAACTGAATGACAAAAAACCGGCCATTATACAGAGATATGCTATATATAAGGGGAGGTAGATAGGTTACATGCGTCTAAAAAGTGAAGCAAAAAAAAGATGCCAATTGGCATCTCTTTTCTTAGTAACATTCAGTGCAATAGAAGGGAACTACCTATAACATTGTGTGTGTAAATGGCTTCGATTTTCAAATGTTGTTTGTTAGTGCATAACCCATCTATGGTAACAAATCTCTGCCAATAAAGCTAATTATTTTGCAAACCTATCCCTGAATCAAATAAATGGTTATAGTAAACCCTCAGTTGTTTTAAAAGACCTATTCCAAGATACCCCATAAAAGACCTATTCCAAGATACCCCATAAAAGACCTATTCCAAGATACCCCATAAAAGACCTATTCCATGATACCCCATAAAAGACCTATTCCAAGATACCCAATAAAAGACCTATTCCAAGATACCCCATAAAAGACCTATTCCAAGATACCCCATACGATAGAGTACGTTAGCAAAAAAATAATTCCCTAATAACTTCACATGTAAGGGAGGTACCATCATCATCATCATCATCATTACAGCTCATAAACGTCCCCACCGAGGGGCTCGAGCTAGGGAGGTACCATAAAAAAAGAAATTTTATTTTACAAATTTGTCGGTGTGATTAAGTGTATAACATGCCAAATAACAAAATTGAAAACGGGGCTTGACGTGATTTTATTGATGTTGTTTTTACCTCAACGTTTCGACTATACTTCGATAGCCGTGGTCGCGAGTGGACTGGAGCCGCGGTGTCAAGCATAATCGTGAAAGTTTAAAGTGACATATGCCAATTAACAGCTCTCTAGTATTAATAGTTTCTGAGCTAAGCCGCGGACAGACGGACAGACAGACATGGCGAAACTATAAGGGTTCCTTGTCACTGCGGAATACTAAAAAAGCATATTTTTGTCACTCACATTGATGTCTTTTGTTTGTAATGTGAATAGGTATCATTGTCATAGTTGTGTGGAGAGGTGTGGTGGTACGAATCCCTCGGAGCGCTAGTCCGACTCGCACTTAGCTGTTTTCTGTATTAAAGTAATAAAGCCTTTTGAAAAATGCTTTCATCAAGCCACAGCATCAAACTTGTTAATGATACACACACGATCTCATTCCCCCCTCTCCATTTCATCATCGAACGACCAGGCGCGGAGGGGGATTCCACCCCTTTGTCATTAAGGGCCGCCAGGAGGCTCGAGTTTCCGTACAAACGTAGTTCCGCTTTAATACAAAAACCACATGCCAGATTGAATCCAAACTTTGCAATTATATTGAGGAGAACATATCGATGTTTGCAATTAGTTTTCGATATACTAATATAAAACGGAAAAAACATGGGCAGTTTCAAACTTTCAGTACAAAACTAATTTAAGCCTTCGTTTAATTACGTTAAAATTTACTACGATGAAAACTAATTACAAACATCGATATGTGTCTACTCAATATATTTACAAAGTTTGGATTCAATCCGGCATGTAGTTTTTGTATTAAAGCGGAACTACGTTTGTATGGAAACTCGGGCCTCCTGGAGACTCTTAATAAGATAAGATAAGATAAATACTCTTTATTGTACCCAAAAATTAAAAAATAAACACAATGTAAAACTTAGAAACTATAACTTAAAAATCTAAAGAAAAATACAACTTCAAAACAAAATCTTAAAGCGTACTATTGCGGTACAATTTGGGCGGTCTTATCGCTCAAAGCGATTTCTTCCAGAGAACCCGGTGTTTGGAGACAAAAGCACAAAAACTGGTAGTGCACGAGTATCCAACTAAAACAATATTTATGTAATATACATTTATAAAGTTAAAATACTTATATAGATAATACTTTTTTCGGTCCGAGCAGTACGTGTGGAAATGGGCGGCAACGTGGCATAACAGGGCCGGTCTCTTTGAAGTTTATTTATCCAGTGCTTAATCGAAGCGGCACTTCGACCCTGCTGAACACTGTGCATTTGATACTGAACTCTAACAATTACACACAAATTATTGTTTTCGTAAGGTTTATGCACAGCGAAAGCACCCTGCTCACCCATGAACTGACTCAATTACCAAGCTACCGACTGATGCCAACAGCGCGCTTCCCCCTCCACGCGTTCAAAAATTAAGAAGCAAACAAAAAGAAATTTTCCTGCGGGCCACCCTTTAATATGTAATTGTGTGGAGAGGTGTGGTGGTGTAGAACTCTCGGAGTGCTAGTCCGACTCGCACTTGACCGGTTTTTGATGTGTAACATCTTTGCTCTCGCTTTCCTGCAATTTGTGGGAGTGATTTCGTGAAATGGGACGGAAATGTGTAACAGGAAGTCGCGTTTTTTCAGGCTTTAAAAGCGCGGAAAAGGCAAAGGTATCTATGACCATACAGCCTAGTCTGCCGTATCTTTGCCGTCCTTTTTTCAGGCTTTAAAAGCGCGGAAAAGGCAAAGGTATCTATGACCATACAGCCTAGTCTGCCGTAACCCAGTTACAATATCGTCATCAAATCTAACTAACCTAAAGTATTTTGTCACATGTTACACATCATATGCGAGTACTGTAGGTCTCGCTCGAATTTTTTTATTTATACATAGTCACAAACACACCAATAATAAAATAAAGTCGCCCTAATTCAGGGTAGGCACGAGCCACTCGATGGGGACGTATATGAGCTGATATGGTGATGATGATGATAGTCACAAAATCACTATATCTATAAAGCTTAAAAAGACGCTACCCCTTGCCATTTCTACGTTCACACGACGGACCACAAAAAAGGGATGGTATTGTTCTCGATATCTTCTGGACGAATGGCTTGATAGATTTTAGAGTGCGTTTGTCTTGATTCCGTGCATGACAAAGGATATATTTTACCCGACTTCAAAAAAAGAGGGGTATGTTTTTATACACTCGTGTTTTATTACATTTTTAGGATGCCGAAGTCAACAAGGAACCCTTATAGTTTGTCTGTCTGTCTGTTCGTCTGTCCGCGGCTTAGCTCAGAGGATATTTGTACTAGAAAACTGTAATTTGGCATGAGTGTACATATTAGTCACGGCAATAAAGTGGTACAATAAAATCTTGAACCAATTTTTTTTTAGGGTACCTACCTTCCCCTACATACGATGGTAGTGATTTTTTTTTTGTTGACGTACCATATCGCGTGGGGTATCGTTGAATAGGTAGGTCTTTCAATACAACTGAGGGTTTACTAAAACTATTTTTCGATTCTGGGATTGCTTTGTGAAATATAAATTTAAAATGAGTAGAGTCAAGTGCCGTCGACGTAATCTATCAGCCAAATCGCTATTTAAGGACATCAGAAAAAAAAAATGATAGTACGACATTATAATCAATTTAAATGGGAAACTATTACTGATAAGTAGTAGAACTTTCTTAGTTTAGGAGTAATATTTTACTAACTTAAGGTGTGCAGTTGGGTTTTAATACAAAATGTTCTATTACCAGCTGCAAATATAATTTAGTTTTTTAAACATTTATTTATTTAAGACCTATAAGACTATACGGGACCCTACTTTGCGCGAGTCCGATTAGTACTTGGCTGGTTTTTAATTTATTAACTTGCTTCTTTATTTATTATTTCTTATTTATTTTGTTTTATTAACAACTAGCTGTTTCCCGCGGCTTCACCCGCGTGGACCACGTTTCTATGACTTTTCGAGGGTGCGCAGTGCGCGAGCCGCAAGCGGCTCGCGAGCGTGGTAAAAAGTAGCCTATGTCTTAATCCAGGTCCTAATCTGTCTACCTACCAAATTTCAGCCAAATCTGTTCAGTAGTTTTTGCGGGAAAGCGTAACAGACAGACAGAGTTACTTTCGCCTTTATAATATTATTAGTAGGGATGAGTTTGAAACCAACCCTGAGTGTGTCTGCTGATTAGAAGACTTTCGACATAATTAATGTAACTTATACCTTGTTCTTCTCTCTATGCCTCTTCCAATTATTTGGGGTCGGCCCTCCTCGTTTTCATGCGCCAGGTCTGTCGATCCTGGGTTGTCTCTTCGTTCAGCTGGGCCTATTTCAAATCCATTGATATGGTGGACCACCACGTAGCTAGCGGGCGACCTCTACCTCTCTTGTTGTCCAGTAGTGCGAGGACTACACGACATGGTCTTCGTCGCGTCTCATTATATGCCCATACCATCTCCTGCGGGATTCTTTACTATTGTCGGTGATGGGGGCGACCTTGTAACTTCCTCTGATGTGTTCGTTACTCACTTTATTGAGACTAGTTACACCGGCTGCCCACCTCAGCATCTTCATCCCATTGGTATGGAGTTTGGGTACCCCGCCGTACCCGGGTACCCTAGGGACCAACGGCGGCGCTCACGCCTCGTAGCAGGCGACAGTCTTGGCGTCAGGTGGCAACCGGTCGTAACAACTTAAGCCAAATCACATCCTTCTTGTTAAACATAATATAGTAACTACATAATACCAAAGTATATAGGTACACAAAATTAGCTGAAACTATTTTAACTGGTGCTTCTTCCCATGAAACTGAACAACTTTCTGCAAGGAACCCATAGCCAATCGCATAAAAAAAAATTGTCTCTCCCATACTAACACGATCAGCTAATCAGCTAACTTAGTATGGGAAGTTCACATTTTTTTTTGAGATTTGACTGTGGGTTGATGAGTCATGGGGAAAGTTGTTCAGTTTCATGGGTAGAAGCACCAGTTAAAATAGTTTCAGATAATTTTGTTAGACCTTATATATTAGTACTAATACTTAGGTATTATATTGTTTATCGGAAACCGATCCCTGTTTTCCACATGAGCGGGCAGCCTTTTGTAAACAAATGAATCCGGAGGGCGTCTATAGGAGTATTTTCAGCAACCAAGCGCACTGCTGATGGCTGGACATGAATATTTTATGCAAGTTATTAATATATATAAATCTCGTGTCACAATGTTTGTCCTCAATGGACTCCTAAACCACTTAACTATTCCCCAATGTCAAACTAACTATAGGCGCAACTCCTATTTACTGCGTGCACCAGGCATTATGAATGACCTAGTCTTCAATTTCAATCTTGATATATTTTGCATTAGTCCGAATACCCTAAAACGCGTATACAATAGCGAATTCTTTGGTTCTCAATCCCAAACGACGTAACTAACTTTAGGATATTATTAACATTTTCTTTCTATTTTATTGTTGCTAAGAACTGATTTAACTTTTTTTTATAAGGTTTATGTTTGTTGTACTATTATTCTTTATATTACTGTTGTACTGTTACTGTTCGAACTGTATGGCGTACGTCAAGCTAGCTTATCTCTAACCTAAAGGCGAAAACTTCTCAATGTTCCATATCTTCTAAATGTGATCATATAATGTAACCTAGTTTTCCTTAAAAAATAAAATAAAAATAAAAAATAAAATAATAAAATTCGCACACCATGTGCAGTTCGATCCAACTTGAGAGATAGGATAGGGTAGGGTAGGGTAGTGTAGGGTAGGGTAGAGTAGTGTAGTGTAGGGTAGTGTAGAGTAGTGTAGGGTAGGGTAGTGTAGTGTAGTGTATGTAGGGTAGGGTAGGGTAGTGTAGGGTAGGGTAGTGTAGTGTAGTGTAGTGTAGTGTAGTGTAGTGTAGTGTAGGGTAGTGTAGGGTAGGGCAGGGCAGTGTAATGTAATGTAAGGCGGTACGAAGTTCGCCGGGACAGCTAGTTATATTATAAAATCGTCTGTATTAAGGCCCAGTCCGGGGAGGGAGGGGTCAAATGTGTCATGCATGTCCTCTTCCCCCACAACCATGCACCACGTCCAATACTCCAAACCAAGCAAAGTACTTACCGATGTTCATTTAAAAAATTATATTTGCAGTTGGTAATAGAACATTTTGTAAGGAAAATCTATGAGCTTTTTACCAATCCAGCTGCACATCCTAAGTTGATCGATTATTAATCCTAAACTAAGAAAGCCCACTTAGATGTAATCCTTTTAAACTATTGTATGTCCTATTATGTACTTTTTTCTTATGTCCTGAAAAAGCGGTTTACCTGGTAGGGTGGGCGGATACTTGATTCTAACAAAAAATAGCCTTTGAAAGCTTAATATTTCACAATCCCTGAATCGGAAAATGGTTTTAGCAAACCCTCGGTTATTTTAAAAGATATATTCAATGATATACCACACGATAAGGTACGTCAACGAAAAAAAAAATCACCCCCCCTACCACTTTGTCGGCGTGATTAATATGTATATACCCATGCCAAATTACAGCTTTCTAATACTAATAGTTAATACTAAAGGTTGTCTGGAAGAGATTTCTTTTAGCAATAAGACCGCCTACTGTACACTATATTATGTATCACTACGCATTAGCATTACGAAATTGTTTTTGGTGTACTATAAGTTTAAATAAATAAATAAATAATAGTGTCTGAGCTAAGCCGCGGACAGACGTACAGACAGACATGGTGAAAGTATAAGGGTTCCTTGTTGACCTCGGAACCCTTAAAAAGGGTACCAATTTAAAAATGCAAAGCTTTTGGGCTCGTATCATTCGCCCTTATCTATGTCTCCTTTGTGGTGAAGGGAACTTAAGCTCTCCTCTTCTTAGTCTTAGCTATTAAGACAGAGCTAAGGTTCTATATACTTAGTAGAGAAACGGGGCTCAAGCTCGAGAGGTTTTTAGATTGTGGCTCCAAGTTAATCCTACTCGGCTGGGCAGCGTTCGGGAAGCTTCGCAATATCTTCACGTCCCAAATACCGCAGTGTCTCAAGACTAAGATCTTTGACTACAGTGTGTGTTGCCAGTGATTATATACGAAACTGAGACATGGTCGCTTACTATGGGCCTCATAAGAAGGCTCAAGGTCACCCGAAGGGCAATGAAGCGTGTAATTCTTGAAGTTTCGCTGCGTGATCGAATCAGAAACGAGGAGGTCCGTAGGAGAACCAAAGTAACTGACATGGCTCTCAGAATTGCTAAACATAAGTGGCAGTGGACAGGGCACATAGCTCATAGAACAGATGACCGTCGGGTCAGTAAAGTTCCCGAATGGCGACCGAGCACCGGAAGATGTAGCGTAGGCAGACCTCCTACCCAGTGGACCGACAATTTGGTGAAGGTCACGGGAACGCAGAACCGGTCGTCGTGGAAATCCTTAGGGGAGACCTTTGCCAAGCAGTGGACGTCTTGCGGCTGATATGACGATGATGATGATGAACCACAGTGATACAAATAACTTTCCGATTTTAACCTACAATTTAATGTAGTAATTAGTAACTATTCCGTTATTTTACAGCGCTGACTTTTACATTCTTTTCACATTAAACTTACCGGCCAACAACAAGCTGAAATTGTTAAGAATCTCATAAATTATCATAAAATTGCAGCAGTTCTATGGTTACAACTAGAAAAAAGCGGCCAAGTGCGGGTCGGACTCATATATGAAGGATTCCGTAGCAGCAAGTAACATAATATAAAAGTTCTTGTAGTTCATTGTAACTTTAATTGATGTTTTAATAGTAGTGTATTTTATTACGTAGGCACCTATTACAGATTTATTATTAGAAAATAATGGTTCACGTTTTATGCATAAGGTTTATGTTTATTAAATTAAATGATTTTTTATTTAATTTTTATATTTGAGTTGATTGAATGAAAGGTAAATTGCGGTTTACGATTTATGACGTATTAAAAAAAACTACTTACTAGATCTCGTTCATACTAATTTTCGGTGGAAGTTTTCATGGTAATGTACATCATATGTATTTTTTAAGTTTTATCCATCTCTTATTTTAGAAGTTACTGGGGGGGGGGGGGGGGGGACACATTTTACCACTTTGCAAGTGTTGCTCGCGCAAACTATTCAGTTTAGAAAAAAAAAATATTTGAAACCTCAATATCATTTTTGAAGACCTATCCATAAATACCCCCCACGTATGGGTATGATGAAAAAAATTTTGTGTTTCAGTTCTAAGTATGGGGAACCCCCAAAATTTATTGTTTTTTTTTCTATTTTTGTGTGAAAATCTTAATGCGGTTAATAGAATACATCTACTTACCATGTTTCAACAGTATAGTTCTCATAGTTTTGGAAAAAAGTGGCTGTGACATACAGAAGGACAGACATGACGAATCCATAAGGGGGTCCGCTACGGTACCCTAAAAAAGTGTGCATTAGGAAATTATTTTCTTTAGAATTAAAATAGAATTCGAGGAAATCAATATCACTCCTCATATCCTGTAAATTACAAAACTTTTTTTTTTCGATAAAAAATCCTTAATTAAAGTAAAAAGTAGTTACAAAGTTGGTCGTGGCGGCGATAACTAAGCCATAATAGCCGTCGCAAATATATTTAACCGCGGTGAAACTCAGATAACGGGTCAATAACGATCTATCGTATAGAAGTGGTTTTTATATCCAAATATGCTTTACTCAACACTTTAGCATCCAAACACAGTATGCCATAATATGAAAATATAACCGTTTACATGCGATATCATAACCGTTCACATGCGATTTCAATTTCACCCCGCAACTGTTTGTAGCTATAATCACTATTATAAAAGACCTTAATATCAACCTCCCTATAACAAAGTCCCAGTTTTATGAAGGTTCGTAATCCCTTGGTAGTCCCTAAGTACATACATAGGGAAACGGCAGGTGGAATAGGAGGGGATTAGGTACGTCTTAGTGCGACGGTGGGACAGCCAGTCGGGAGACGAAGCGTTTTTAAAAGGTTTCCTAATCTGTGTGTTTGGTAAACCATGAAAAACTCATTTGTTTTAGCTTATCTAAGTTAGATGTGTGTATAATTCGTGTATAATAAATCCCACCAAAAACATCCTGTAAAAACTAGCCAAGTCTCGATTGAGCTGCTTGTTTTTCTATAAAAAGTAATGAAATCTCTAAGCAAAGCCAAGCCTAGTCTAGGGTTCTTTACTGCGATTTCTTTATTATTATGGTTAGATTTTATGTGACCTGCCGTTGAACATTCTTTATGCATATTTACTCCTTGAGACATCCAAGTCAACGGCCAAGTCACATAACATCTAACCATTATAATAAAGAAATCGCAGTAAAGAACCCTAGACTAGGCTTGGCTTTGCTTAGAGATTTCATTACTTTTTATAGAAAAACAAGCAGCTCAATCGAGACTTGGCTAGTTTTTACAGGATGTTTTTGGTGGGATTTCACTTATTTTTGTAGAAAACTACATTGATTCATGAACTGCGCCTTAAAAACTAGTAAATCAAGGAGTTCGGTCCTGCGACTGCATAAATAACTTTGTAATCCTATATATTTTATATGGGATTACAAAGTTATTTATGTAGTTTGTGTAACTAGAAAACTGGACCGAAATTGCAAAATGTTTGAGTTTTTCCTTGCTTTATACACTAAAGACTAATTATTGTATTCTAAATTTGAATCTTCTATGTCGGCTAGAAGTGCCTTGGAATTTTGATGATCTGTCAGTCAGTGAGTGACAAATTAGGAAACTTTGACTAGTTATAATTCTTAAAGTACTGGTTAAAATGGAATGAAATTTGGAATATACCGTGCTTATATGATGCCTGCTTGGGTACAGAAAATTCAGGCTTCTAGGTTTATCTACAACGAAGTTGTGGGGGGTCGAAAATGGCCTGAACTGCTTCGAGAAAAGGATGGTACGGCCGTGCCGCTTTTTTTTCTCGACTTGGCGGGGGCACTGCCGTGCCCCCAGATAATTTTCGAAAAATCTAAAAGCTTTTTGGTTAAGCTTTTAATTGAAAAGAGTTTTTATGCATCAAAGTATATAAGAATCAAACGAGCACAAACTCGATGGGGTTGTTTCGTTTTATTGCGGAGTTCCTATGGCCACCTTAGCTCCAGCATCAGATCAGCTCCATCTTATCATAATATTGCATTGCCACGCGATATACATATGCATGCAAGATTTCAGCTCAATCGGAAACAAGGAAGTGGGTCAAATTTAACTTGCCAAATTTCATTACAGACACCGGGACAGATGAAGACTTCCTATGGCCACCTTCCAGCTCCAGCACCAGATCATCTTCATGTCATCATAATATTGCATTGCAACGCGATATACCTACATATGCATGCAAAATTTCAGCTTAATCAGAAACCAGGAAGTGGGTCAAATTTAACTAGAAAAATTTCATTACATACACCGAAACAGGTGAAACTAATTAAAAGCTTGTAAAATAAAAAAATAAAAAAATTGAATTAATCCATAGAATTGTTTGTACGATAAATATTTATTTAAAATAATTAAAAAATTAAAAAACCCAGTTGAATAAAAATTTAATCCTTTCTTTTTTGGCCAGTCGAGTAAATATATATGTATCTTATGTCACTCACAAAATCTATAAAGCCGTTTGGGCTACAGACCGCGCCAAAGCAATAAACATACATACATACATACATACACTCGAAAAAACATAACCCTCCTTCTCCCACAGTTGGGTAAAAACCACTAAAACCATAATACAATTTTTTGTGTGAGTCATGTGTACCGACCGACGAGAGTTTCCACCGCCCTTCCAGCTAAACCGCTATATCAGCACATCTGATTTTTTTTGCAATATTGGCACATTATTTAATCAATCTATTATATAAAAAAAAACATACAGTCGAATTGAGAACCTCCTCCTTTTTGAAGTCGGTTGAAAATGAATCCCTATTTCCCTTGGTCACGGCATCACGCGTGAACGCCTGGACCAATTTCGCTAATTCTTTTTTTGTCGAGTTCGTTATTGTCAGGAGAAGGTTCTTATGTAGGGTAGGGTAGGGTAGTGTAGTTTAGTGTAGTGTAATGTAGTGTAGGGTAGGTTAGGGTAGTGTAGTGTAGGGTAAGGTAGGGTAGGGTAGTGTAGTGTAGTGTAGTGTAGTGTAGTGTAGTGTAGGGTAGGGTAGGGTAGGAAAGGGTAGTGTAGGGTAGCGTAGAGTAGGGCAGTGTAGTGTAGTGTAAGGTAGAACGAAGTTCGCCGGGCCAGCTAGTTTAATTAAAATAAAAAACTATCACGGCGAAATAGGCTCTCCTAGTTTAGGAGTAATAGTCGACCAACTTAATATTTGAAGTTGGATTTGTAAAAAGTTCATGGAATTTCCATACAAAATGTTCTATTACCAACTGCAAATGTAATTTTGTTTTTAAAATATTTTAAAATATGTATATTTTTGGAAAGACTACAGAACCCTACTTTGCGCAAGTCCGATTCGCACTTGGCCGGTTTTTCATTAACTCCATGTGGTTTTTATATTTTCATGTCTTAAAAACAGTGAACAATGCCACTTCTAGGGTATTCACATTTGTTTATCATACAGTCAGCCAAACATCGAAAATACGATTAACAATTTTGAAGAGTTGGTCTAATAAGTCTTGGCGCCAAATATCAATGTTGATATCATTGGTGAGTTCCGGCGTGAAGATAAGATAGCCAGTTCCCCATTGCGTTGGGGAATCTTAGTAAGCCCGCTTCCATCTTCGGCATCATCGTCACTTACCACCAGGTGAGATGTTGTCAAGAGTTTACCAATTGTTAGTAAAAAATCGGTTGTCTGTAAAGTCGGTTTACTGACGATAGTTGAACGTGACAACGTCATAAGAAAATACGGCTCCATCGAAAACGGAACGCCTCACGGAACGCCTCAGAGCGAGGTAACGACGGAACGCCTCAGAGCGAGGTAACGACGCATTTTTTCGTGCGTGCAGCCGGCTCCATCGAATTATAAGACGTTATCACGTCAAAAAATAAGTGCATCATTAGGTATCGCGTCTTTAGAATTCCGTTCAAACTAGGATCCCATAAAGCACATCCCGGACACTGCATACAACGGTCATGTAATGATTATTGACGTGATAACGTCTTATAATTCGATGGAGCCGGCTGCACGCACGAAAAAATGCGTCGTTACCATGCGTCGTTACCTCGCTCTGAGGCGTTCCGAAAAATGCGTCGTTACCTCGCTCTGAGGCGTTCCGTGAGGCGTTCCGTTTAAGGCTTTTTTCTTATGACGTTGTCACGTTCAACTATCGTCAGTAAACCGACTTTACAGACAACCGTTTTTTTTTTTAAATGACGGAGCAAACACAATCACGGCGAAATCCTGTACGTTCAAGAACCAAACTTTATCCAATCTGCATCAATCTGGGTGACGAGGGGGTGAGATCAGAATCTAGAGAGCGACAGGGAGTGTCCATACTGTAAGTTAGTACTAATATATAGTCGCCGGGATATTGTGAAAACCGCGATATTATAATCTCACTACACTAAATTTAGTTAAATTATATTAGAACGGTAAATTGTGAATCGGTTCTCAATTTTACGGCCTATTCTTGTACCTCCGAATAAAACCTATAATAAATCAACCAAACCTGACCGAACCTAACATCGCTCGCTTCGCTCGCTCATTTATTTAGCGTTTTTTACTTCGCTTAGTGTTATTGTAATGTTCACAGAACAAGTACTTGTTCTGTGGTAATGTTACTAGTGAGATTGTCACTAGTGAAATTGTAAACAGTATGTTAAAGTTCACAATCTTTCGACAGTTCACAATCTCGCAAGATAGATTCCGTTAACGGAATTTACAATCTTACGGTGACTATATATACTTTTCTTATAGTTTCGCCATGTTTGTCTGCCTACCTGTCTGTCCGTCGATATGTTACAGTTGTTCCACACGAAAACCACTATTACCGTTATAAAGCTTTTTGTCATGGTATATTAAACTGAAACTTTTATTACATCGTCTCAAAGTTTTTCGTCCATGTGTTGCATGTCGCGTGACGGTCGGCCGCGAAGTAGGGATAAAGTGAAAGGCGCTCGTTAGAGCAGCCATGATCGTTTCGTCCTCTGTACCGTAAAGTAAAGTTTCACCTTGGTTTCATAAAACCACAATCCTTTTTTCTAATCTCGGTAGCTGTTTTAACATTATCAATGACCTCAAACTTACGAGTATCTAACCATTTGCTTTATTAATTTATCTATATAATACAGCCTTTGAATATTTTCACTCCAATCAACCAAGAATGGAAATTGGAAATATATAGGTAAAACTGAGCTGGAGTAAATAGCAATTATAGCACCTCAATATTGAAATTTAACATAGTTAGCTCTTGTCGACAAACAAGGACGATAAATTTATTGTTTGTCAACTCTTCACATTTATACTGAAATTAAGTTTTACCGCCTCCGTGGCGTAATGGTTAGTCTATTTGCTTCACACGAGGAGGTCGCGGGTTCGATTTCCAGTGGGGTCAACTTTGTAAGACTCGGTTGGTTGGTTGGTGGTAGGGCATTTTCATAGCCCGCCTGGCTAGCTACCACCATCTAATCTAAGTCTTGCCGCCAAACATCAGTGTTAACATCATTGATGTGTTCTGGCTTGAAGATAAGATAGCCATATGCCCATTGCGTTGGGGAATCTTGGTAAGCCCGCTTCCATCTTCGGCATTATCGTCATCATCAGGTAAGATGATGCCAAGTGATTATCAGTTGAGGATTTAAAAAAGGACGACAAATTGTCAACTCTTCACACTCATACTGAAATGAAGTTTAGATATTTCAAATACATCTTTTAATTAGTTAAGAGTGTATTCACAAAATCGTTTCCCATACAAAGCGAAAATTGCTGCTTCTTGAAAATGGGTGGGCCGATTCTAATGAAACTTTATACCTATATGACTAAGTCAATCTTTTTGTTTTTTTTATTTCCAACCTGTTTTTATTACATCTTTTTTTACTTTTTTGTCATTGGTAGTTTTAATTTTAAAATTGTCAATTTCCCATCCTGTTCATCGATACGACTGTCTATTTCCATATTTTATGTTTTGTTTATTTTCATTTTATTGTATATACAGTTTTTGGTGGATTTACATATTAAAAAAACGTATCCCTTCCTACAAGCTCTATACGGCAACACGTTCACCACGTAGAAAAAAACACTTATTATAGATAGTCTAACTATCATCATCATCATCATCATATCAGCCACAAATCGTCCACTGCTGGACAAAGGCCTCCCCCAAGGATTTCCACGACGACCGGTCCTGCGCTGCCCGCATCCATCGGCCATCTGTTCTACGAGCTATGTGCCCTGCCCACTGCCACTTCAGTTTAGCAATGGAGCGTGCTATGCCCGGAGTTTCTCTGCGTGATCGAATCAGAAACGAGGAGATCCGCAGAAGAACTAAAGTAACCGACATAGCTCACAGAATCGTCTAACTATATATATTTTTTTTATGCACAATTGGTAAACTCTTGACAACATCTCACCTGGTGGTAAGTGACGATGTTGCCGAAGATGGAAGCGGGCTTACCAAGATTCCCCAACTATAGCCGAAACAATTTCAGTGACTGAATACATACATACAAGTGATATACGACATTGGTATGTACGTAATGCTTTTTAGGTTTCCGTACCCAAAGGGTAAAAACTGGACCCCATTACTAAGATTTCGCTCTCCGTCCGTCTGTTCGTCTGTCACCAGGCTGTATTTCATGGACCATGATAGCTAGACAGTTGAAATTTTCACAAATGATGTATTTCTGTTGCCGCTATAACAACAAATACTAAAAATCAGAAAAAGTGGAAGTCTCCATACAAAAAAAACATGTTTTTTTTTTAAACGTGAAGAAACTAGCACCATCTAGTATGATAGTACGGAACGGAAGAAACTAGCGCCATCTAGTATGATGGTATGGAAACCTATTCTGACTCGCTGTTGGCCGGTTTTTTAACACGGAGTGATAGCTACCTACCAAACAAGGCGAACGTGTCTGATAATGAAGCACCGACTTTATAAAAGCCTTTGATTGAACCACGTGGACACAATCTGAATGTAGCGAATGAATAGGATACTGCTTGCTAACAAAGAGAGATGAATAGATAGATTCTTACTGGACAAACTGTAATGAATGATTTAATCTCTTCTATTTACTATTATCGTGATACAATAAAATTTAAACTGGGGTCCGAACACACGAACTGACATTATTTAAACTGGGGCTTCTAAACTATATAGTGACTCTGTGACCTGTAGACCTCGCGAGTTTTACTAAATTGCTGTTAAATGATATTTCTTATTCTTACCATTTCAACCCCCATGGCTCCGCTATTAAAAAAAATTAAACCACAAAAATTTTCAAAAAATCATTATCGAATCTGTTCACACAATTTCTCGAGAATCGGTTGAGAATTGCGACCTGTAGGGGGGAAAAGCTGGACATCCGCCGGACATGCGAAAGTATTTTGCAAATTAAGCTGAAACGGAGATCATTCTCTCGCTCTTCGCACACACTCGGTCTATCCCGAAACTTTTGAAAGTCTTTTATGTGCCTTTATTAAGCCCTTGGCATCATCAGTAACTGACGATGATGT
Organism: Coleophora flavipennella; assembly: GCA_947284805.1. Taxonomy (NCBI): domain Eukaryota; kingdom Metazoa; phylum Arthropoda; class Insecta; order Lepidoptera; family Coleophoridae; genus Coleophora; species Coleophora flavipennella. The sequence continues at coordinate 8,547,936 of OX369298.1, forward strand.
TTTCTCGAGAAAACCATGGTTAATTCGTTAAACTTCCTTGGGTTTCCCTGACAGATGTGCGTGTAGAGCATTTCAGATTCGCATCTGCGCACGTCGGCGACGCAATCTACACACACATCTGATTACGCAGATTATTTAACAAAAACTTATTGCTACATTGGTTGTTCGTTACGGCATTCGAGACATCTGGTTACGAGAAAGATCTATTTAAATACGATGCTATTTAAATAAGAGCGTATTCACAAAATAGTTTCCCATACAAACTTAATATAAGGGATAACAGAGGGCCCGAAGATCCGGGGCTGCTGGCTCAGGAAGGATTACAGGTTGAGACACAGCGCCTGCAGTACACGTATGCTGGCTCAGGAAGGATGACAGGTTGAGACACAGCGTTGATGACAGGTTGAGACACAGCGATGACAGGTAGGAGTTATACTTGTTCGAGCGCCAGTGCGGCGTCGGCGCACCCTGCAAGTACGTCGTTGCACGCACAAAGAGGATAGTTTTTGTTCATAATATATATTTTATGAACTTCTACTTGTTTACATAAAATTGGAATACGTTAGTATAAATATGTTTATGAATATTTTAAAAAACTCTTGCGTTGATATTTATATACTTTCACTTGGTTAAATAATTTTGAAAAATATTAGTATAGATATTTATTCGTTTTCAGTTGTTTAGATATTACTGAAAGGCTTGGTCAGATTAATATGACAGGTTATATGTGTATATAAGGTTGATTGATGAATCTGATCAGATATCATCATATCAGCCGAAGGAAGTCCACTGCTGGACATAGGCCTCCCCCAAGGATCTCCACGACGACCGGTTCTGCGCTGCCCGCATCGCAGCGGCTTCCCGCGACCTTCACCAGGTCATCGGTCCACCGAGTGGGAGGCCTGCCTACACTACGCCTACCAGTGCGTGGTCGCCACTCGAGAACTTTACTGCCCCAACGGCCATCTGTTATACGAGCAATGTGCCCCGCCCACTGCCACTTAAGTTTAGCAATTCTGAGAGCTATGTCGGTTACTTTGGTTCTCTTACGGATCTCCTCGTTTCTGATTCGATCACGCAGAGAAACTCCGAGCATAGCACGCTCCATTGCCCTTTGGGTGACCTTGAGCCTTCTTATGAGGCCCATAGTAAGCGACCATGTCTCAGTTCCGTACGTCATCACTGGCAACACACATTGGTCGAAGACCTTGGTCTTAAGACACTGCGGTATCTGGGACGTAAAGATATTGCGAAGCTTCCCAAACGCTGCCCAGCCGAGTTGGATTCGACGATTGATCTCTTTCTCGAAGTTGGACCTACCTAACTGGACTGTTTGTCCCAGGTATACATATTCGGTAACAACTTCGAGTGTAGAGCCTGCAACCTTCAGAGGAGTAGGTATGACACGGACGTTTGACATAATTTTCGTCTTGTCCATGATCATTCTAAGACCCACTTGTTGAGAGGCTCTCTGAGGCCATCGAGCATTGTGCCTAAGTCGTCCATAGTCTCAGCCATGACCACGATATCGTCAGCGAATCGAAGGTGGGTGATGTACTCGCCGTTGATATTGATGCCGAGTCCACCCCAGTCCAAAAGCTTAAAAACATCTTCCAGGGTGGCGGTGAACAGTTTCGGAGATATAACGTCTCCCTGTCTCACCCCTCGCTGCAGCTGGATAGGTTCCGAGTTTTGATCCTGGAGGCGAACCGACATGGTGGATCAGATATATAAGTACCCTTCCATGTACATTTATATTTGTAGTCTTGATAATGGTCGTATAATAATGAACTAGACTGTACAATAAAATCTTGAAAAAAAATAATTTGTGAGTACCTTCCCTACATTTAAATACCTAGGTGGTGAATTTTTAAGTTTTTTTGTGTGGGGTGATGTTGAATAGGTCTTTATTTTTTTATTTACAATTGGTAAGCCCTTGGCATCATCTCACCTCATGGTAAGTGACGATGATGCCGAAGATGTAAGTGATTCTCCAACGCAATGGAGAACTGGCTATGTTATCTTTAAGCCGGAACACATCAATGTTGTTAACACTGAAGTTTGGCGGCAAGACTTAGATAAGATGGTGGTAGCTAGCCAGGCGGGCTTAGAAAATGCCGACCAACCAAACCGAGTCTTACAAGTTGACCCCACCGGGAATTGACCCTCGACCTCCTTTTTTTTATATTTGACTATGGGTTCCTTGGGGAAAGTTGTTCAGTATGATGAGTAGAAGCCCCAGTTAACGGGACCTACACAAATGTTGTAAAATCCTGTACATGCATGACCTGCAAATACCGTTTGGTGACTCAGTACAAGGTACGCTACTTTTATCGAAACACTCTCGATCTGGACCACGTTGTTCATGAAAGACCTGTGGACAAAAAACCCAACAGCACCTGAATATTATTATTATAACATCAACAGTAAAAGCGTCGGTGGCTCAACCGGTAACGACTCGGTCCATCTAACCAGAGGTACCGGGTTCAAATCTGGACGGCCAATGTACCAATGAGTTTTTCAAAAACTTACGTACATATACTTACCGATTGCTTTAACGGTGAAGCAAAACATCGTGAGGAAACCTGCACAGGCCTGCGAAGTGTGTGAAGTCGACCAACCCGCACTGGGCCCGCGTGGTCGACTAAGGCCTAATCGCCCTGATTCAGGGTAGGCTCGAGCCCCTCGGTGGGGACGTATATGAGCTGATATAATAACATCAACAGTAAACCTAACAAACCCAAACGTAGGTAACTTATAACTTATAATCTACAAAACAAAGAAACTGTTGAGAAATAATTGTCGACAAACCTAAAAGCTTATAATTGAAAAGAGTTTTTATTCTGAAAAGCCTGTAGCGACATGTACTTACTACTTATCGTATTTATCTACCGTACATAGGTAATTTTCCCTTACAAGCCAAATGAATATAAATACACGGTTCCAAATTCAAAAAAGGCTGTTTAACCTACGATTCTATTGAAAATAAAAGAAGATTCTGGGAGCATGATTCCACCTCCAAATTGAATCATCAGATCAACTTCGAAAACCCAAAAGGATCTATTGTCACCGCTAATACGTCTTCATTCTAAATTTCAGACCAATCGGACCCCTGGAAGTCGCTCTAAAATCGATCACAAGATTTGAACTAAACAAACATACATACATACCTACATATATTCAAACATTGCGATTAAAATAAAAGCTTTTATAATGGCATTTCACGCACTTAGTATTTGCATACGCGAATTCGCATTCGCATACGCATTGGTAGTGTTTCCTTTGTAATGATGTAGGTAAATTAGTTTTACTTCTAACTTCGAACTACGTTAGTTGATTGTCTATCATCATCAGCTCATATACGTCCCCACCGAGGGGCTCGAGCCTACCCTGAGTTAGGGCGATATCCGTAACTTAATACAACCTAATAGGCTGCTCTGAGCTGTTGCATAATACATAATGTAGTGAACACGTTCCCTGTGCGTGACCCACATGTGGGGCATTTCGATAAGTTAAGATAAAATTTATTTTCAAAACTAAATACACAGGGTTGTTACAAATTGTTTAGGCATTTACAATTTACCCATTTCGGGCATACAATAATAGTTAGTTACATTGTCATATTTTTATTACTAAAATTACCTTTTTATGCTCATATAAAAGAAAATCTTCTTAGCTATAAAACGTGTTTTCGATCAACCACTCCTTTAGTGAACTTTTGAATTGAGCACCATCCAGTGATTTGATTGAATTAGGCAAATTATTAAAAATATTGTATAATAGCGCTTTTACTAAATATGTAGCTTCTAGCTAATACAGCACACATATCATTTTTGTATTTACTTCGTAGTTCATTTTTGCGACCAATTTCATTCTTTTTTTTTGTAAAATATTCTCTATGACTTTTTATAAAAACACAAAATTCAAATATATAAATAGAAGTCAAGGTTAAATATATCCCCTTTCTTTGAATACAGATCTCAGGGATTCAGTGCTAATCATTTTGTAAATAATCCTCAGACATCTTTTTTGAAGAATGAAAGTGGACTGAATATTAACAGAGTTGCCCTAATACATGATACCAGATGTTAAAAGTGGGTAAACATATTTAGATATTTAGATGAGGCGTGAGTGCACCACATGTGGGTCACTCCCTCATGCGAAGTTATAGGCTTGTCAAATCTCGCACGTATGAGTGAAAGCATTCTCATTGCTTTACACGTGTGGGGTATGAAATTGTAAACAAAAACATATGGGTACCTGAAGAACATTTTGGAAAATGTTGCCATGTAGTCACTGTCAAAATAGGACAAAAATAAAACAAAAAAGTAACGAGCGACTGTTCCACTCGCGTCATCGATCGCATCAATTGTTTTACACTAACACCTTAAATGTGACAGACTGGTGTCGTGTGTGCACCACTTATATAAGGCATTAATTTAAGAACTCATACGTGTATGACCCATATATGGGGCACTGCGGGAAAATGGAAGAACCGGAAGGGGCATTTTCAGAAAGTGTTTTTCTTGCCATAATGTGTCAATGTACATATATTCGAATGTGTTTATCAAGGAAAGTTTATTGCACGTGAGGGGTCAATGTCTAATTTAAATATACACAGGCAACGTGTTAATATAGCCGTTCATGAGCTACCTATAATAAAAGCTTCAGAGTTATATGGAGTTATAACTTATGGCTATTATAACTGTCCGTCATCATCGTCGGTTTACCAGTTTATTAGGCAATTTAGATCGGTTTGGGTATAATTACACCCACATTATTAAACATGATATTGCCTTTAATATTATGTTTGATAATATCATTGTCAGTTCATTACATTTTATTAAAACTTCGGCGAATACACGTGACTTAGAATGTGTGGAAATGGGCTCCGTAGACTTTTCAAAAAATAAATATATATTATAAAAAAACTACTGGACCGATTGTGTTGTAATTTGGTACATAAATGTAAATCGGTGACCCTAAGACAGACATTAAACGTAAATTATTAAAACGTAAAATTTTACGTAAAATTAAGTTTAAACATGTGGGCACTTTTAGGGGGTAAATTAGAAAGTATTAAAAAAGTTTTGCAAACTATATCGTGTGACATATCAAATAAAAGGGCTTGTTTAGAGATTTCAATTTTTTTTTAATATTGTATCAGCCGTAGGACGTCCACTGCTGGACATAGGCCTCCCCATAGGACGACCACCGGTTCTGCACTACCCGCATCCAACGGCTTCCCGCAACCTTTACCAGATCATCGGTCCACCGAGTGGGAGGCCTGCCTACGCTACGTTTTCCGGTGCGCAGTCGCCACTCGAGAACTTTACTGCTCCAATGGCCGTCTATTAGCTATTTATAATTTTAAAATATATCAGCTTTTTATAATTTTGTAGTTATTAAGGAAATATTCAAAAATTTACTATTTCAAGATGTTTATTCAAAATAGGTGCAAAATGTACTCTTTCTGATAGTCATTTAATAGTACTTACATATACACGTTACTTGTGAGAAATAAAAAAATTAACTCCGTATGGCTCCCGGCATAGGACCATCTGTTTACCATCTCTTCCAATGGGGGACGTAAAAGCCGACTAAGGGACTTCAAACCGGAGGATGGGCAGCAGGCAGCAGCGTCCTTTCCCTGCATTGCAACACACCTGCAACCACACTGCGATCGCCAACCCGCCTGCCAAGCGTGGCGAGTACGGCAAAACCTCCATATGAATACCACACCCAGAAAGCGCAGGACCGGTCGTCGTGGAAATCCTTGGCGGAGGCCTTTGTCCAGCAGTGGACGTTTTTCAGCTGATATGATGATGATGATGATAAAAAAAATAAACAGCCCTTTGATAAAGTACAAAGTTAGTTCGTATTACATAGGTCAACTTTACCTGGACTGGACGTGAACGTCTCTCACTGCTATCTCACGTATCTCGCATGCTAATAATAAACTAATAATGCCGAAGATGGAAGCGGGCTTACCAAGATTCTCGGGTGCTACATCATTGTGTAAACATTGATATTTGGCGGCAATACTTATATAACATAGTGTTAGCCAGGCAGGTGGACTTAAAAAGGCTCTACCACCATCCAAAACGAGGGTAGGCACGAACCATGGTTAGTCAACTCGCTCACATAAGGAGGTCGCGCCTTCCAAAGAAAAGAAAACTTTACTTCCAGACCAATTAAAGTGCAGCTCGAATGTCCATCCCAACACTCAGAGTTGTGCCAAGAGAGAGAGAGACTAGAGTTGAGCGAGCAAAGCGAGCGATAATAGGTTTGCTAGGTAGGTTTGATAATGATACTGTCGAGGAGCCTCGCGAAGCAAAGCAGTTTCGATCTGATAGTTACGAAAAAATGATTTAGTATTTCAATTACCCATGGATATTAATTCATATCCATAACGCTAGTATTGTATTTGTTACACTTAGCATTACCTGCGGTCACGTGTGGGGCAGGACCTTCTAAACGTCATACACATCCCGAATCAGATGTGTAGGTTTCCTCGCGATGTCACTCAAGACCATAAAACTCAAGAAGACGTTTAAGATGACCTACTATTTGACGTTGTGTAAGTACTTTGGTACCACAGACTAGGAGGTAGCTCTTCTTCTATCGTGTCGATGATAATAATGTCAATCCTTACTTCCTTACTAATATTATAAATGTGTAAAATGTGTTTGTTATCTTTTCACGCTTCAACACCTCGACAAAGCTTGATGAAATTTGGCATGCAGGTAGCCTGTGTCACTGGGAAGGACATAGGCTACAATTTATCCTGTGAAAATAGCATAGTCCGATGCAGTTCCCGAGGGAACTGAAAAAATACTATTCTTAGTGTTCCGTACCTCAAAAGGAAAAAAAACTAAACCCTTATAGGGTCACTCGTATGTCTTTCTGTACGTTCGTCTGTCACAGCCGATTTGCTTAGAAATTACTGGACCGATTCAGTTGATATTTGGTACACATATATAAGTTGGTAACCCAGATGGACACGTTTTTAAAAAATAAATTTAAAAACGGGAGTCCACTTTTGGGGGGAAAATTAAAAAATATAAAAAAGTTTTGCTAGTTATATCCTGCGACATGTGGAATGAAACAGCTAGTTGTGAGAATCTTAAATATTTTTTTCTTAATTTTGAAATAAATAGTTTCGACGTTATTTAACATTAACAAAATAGGCGAAAATTGACCGTTCTCCCCCCCCCCCCCTATCAAAACTACGGAGCCTAAAATCTTTAAATAATCACAGTATATGCGGTTAAATGCATAGATTACAGGAAAATCTTTGAGAAAATCTGATCTAAATCCATCCGTTCTTACTGGAAAAATAAAATTTTCAAAGTTTTTCTTAAGTCCAACTAGCGACACCTAGTGGGATCTAGTAGTATCTTCTACATAGTTAATTAATCAATTAGTTCAATTTTACCTATATGTATAGATGGCACTGCACAGAGATGGTTGAGGGGGTGGGAAAGTACATAATTTACTGATGTAGCATGCAACGCTACGCTGATTAACATATCCTGACATAGTTCCCGAGGGATCTGGGGAAAACTCATTTCCACGCTCGCGCGCGTCGGCATTTGTTCTTGAGGGATCTGGAGAAAACTTATGTCCACGCTCGCGAGCCACTTGCAGCTCGCGCACAACTCACCCTCAAAGACACTCAAAAAACGATGTCGACGCGTGCGAAGCCGCGGGAAAAAGCTAGTTTAATTTATATTTTACATACTATGTACTAAGGAGGCACTATTTAGTGTTAATTAATCGGTCAGCTGATACGAGTAAAGCATTCATCATTACGAGTAAAGCATTATTCTATGAGAAATGCCATAAACCAGACACGGTAGATCTCTTTAGTTAAAAATTACGCAGTGACGTGCAAAGAGTTTTTATTGTGAAACCTCACAACAGAACTGAATCAAAAGACATTAATGTATCTTGAAATGTCAAAATTTTTGTGAACACAAAAACTTATCTTACAAAATATGAAGAAAAACTAGAACTTAGTTTCGAAGAAAAGTATGCTTTTGTAGCAAATTCTCTGTGAACAGTTTACAGTGGACCTACTAGACGGAGATGTCAGTGTGCTGCGGGCCATCTTCTCCGCAGTTTATTCCTTTTCGCTAGCACGCCGAGCAGGTTAATATTTTTTTTATTATTTCAAATCACAAAAACTTTGTAGGAACACGGCGTGTTCCTACTGTTCGAGAGCAAAGGGAGATACCTCCGCCAGGCGAAGTGTGTATGCCTGGGGTCCGGCCGTGGACCAGCCGTTGATTATTTTTTTTGCGCCCAAGCAAGCCAACCCCACTGGAGGACTCGGGGGGAGGGAGGAGGGGGGGTTGGGGCTGGTGTATGCTCCTGCATACCAGTCACCAGTGCAGCCGGCTGCATTGGTTATGCGCGTCTCACACTGAGGTCTCACAGCTTAATCTGTGCCTACGCACTAATCACCACCTTTGTGGGTGGGGTTAGGGGTTAGCTTTAGTTTTGCAACTTCTAAGCTTTCATCTAAAGCGACCAACCCTGGGGAAGGGGGCGCGAAAACTACCGTTGATGATGAATTACTTTAATTTATACTCATTGCTGAAGAAATGTTAATAGCACATTCTAGATGTCGTCTTTTGTTTTCGTTTTTCCTCTCGTTGCTTGTGTTAAGGCCTTAAGATGGATCAAATTCAAATCAAATTATTGATAGACTGTGAAGTTATCACTATAAAAAATATATAATATACCTACTTAAAGTAATAAAAAAATCTATTCACTTAATTGAATACAATTTTTAAAATATTACCACTTTTGATGGAAAAAAATATACTTTTGGCATTAATTGCAAAATGTCTCGGAAAAAATAGGTAATATTGAATGAAACCTACACACAAAAATCGGTAACTAACCTTTCATTTCAATTGTAAACATTTTTTTAAAACATTTTTGAAAGTGAAGAAAAAATAAAACCGCATTGATTTGAACTTAAAATGAATAGACTTACGTTCGATATTATTTTAACACGTATCAACTTGCTCGGATTGAGTCTTCTTAAATCCTTAAGGTTCAGTAGCGGGTTACTGCAGTTGCCGCTACAACTTAATAAACATCAACTTAATATTAATTATCAATTATTAAAACATCGTAAGGAAACCTATCATTTAAAAGAAAACATCGTGAGGAAACATGCATACGCCTGTGAAGAAACTCGAACTAGGAGGTAACGACAAAGAACCCCGTACCAAAAGTATGGAAAATGTGGTTTCAGTTAAATATTCTGAGATTTTGATAGAATATAGATTTTAACGTCCTGAACAAAAGTCTCTCTAGGGCTACCACTGTTGTCGAGTCCCTTTCAGAGTTACGACTAAACAACGACGAATAGTGGTAGCCCCAATAAAGACTTTTGTTCAGGACGTTAAAATCTATATTCTATCAAAATCTCGGAATATTTAACTGAAACCACATTTTCCATACTTTTGGTACGGAGTTCTTTGGTAACGATAATGGAAATGGATAAACTTTGGTTGAGAGGATAAATGGCAACCCTCTGATGTTAAATGTGTCTGTCTGCCTGCGCAAAGTGGTTGCGTTATGTACTTGAGTACCTGAATAATTTTGAACAAAAAAAAACCAACTTAAAACAGGAAACTAAGGTTCCCTCGATTTTTGTCTGGGATGCCATCATCAGATACTGGTTGCCTTATCATGGTACCACCCTTGGGATATCTCCTTTCCAACAAAAAAAGAATCATCAAAATTGGTTTATATACGACAAAGTTATCCGCGAGCACACAAATATATATACAGGATGGGAAGGAGTATACCGACAGATTTTAACCAAAGATTCTAATGCCTATTTAGACAAAAAAAAGTAATATAAACATGGGCCAGTAAAGCCTAATTTTCGAGATATTAATTTTTTAAATAATTCACAAGTTCAAAAAATCTCAAGGGTAACACGCCCTAATGATCTTATCTGACGTTTGTTGCCTCAAAGTATCATACTGACGTTGACTTCACTCGTCGTTTATCGTATGTTGTCGGAGTCGTTTGTGAAGTGTGAAGTTTTCTTTTTCACTCTTTAAGGTTTCGTTTAGAAGGGATTACTATCGTTAATTGATTTTTTTGTTCCAGAAATTAAGTAAGTGAATAAGGCAGTTTTAGACCCATGTTGATATAACATTATTTACTCATAATACCACCAGGAATCCATGGTTAAAATCTGTCGGTATACTCCTTCCCACTCTGTATATATAAGGTTTCTCAATTCACACGTATATATATATATACGTGTGAATTGAGAAACCTTCTTTTTTCGGTTATCGTGACAAAAAAATGATAAGGGAAATGGCTGGCTAAAATATAAAATAAAAGTACTAGTTGTACTCATGACAATTATGCAAAAACTGACCAAATAATCGGTTGCGTTATGGAGCAACGCCCGTTAGTATTAGGAATTCTGGATCAGGCCCTCATCCCCCTGACGGAGTACCAATGTTGAAAATGGCGGACTACACACACAACCTCCGAGTTTCTTCGCAGGCGTGTGCAGGTTTCCACACGATATTCAAGTTAGTGTCAATGTGGGATCAACATAGATTACTTAATTTAGCCTTGAAGAATTTAAAGTTTTCCCGCGAACACCGCTCACTCCCAGTACGTGTACGTACCTACCAACAAAGACATAGACGCTCGCTAGTGCGTAATAACACTTTATGATTAAATCCACACGCGTTAACCCCAATCTCGTGCGTAACAGACGCGTAAATATGTAAACAAAGCTTCAGTTTTCGCGCGAAGTCGGACAGAACGCCGCGGATGTATGATGACGACGGCGCATTGATTGGAACAATTGCTTGTACTATTATTATCATCTGTGACAGTTGTCTTTGTTTTTTTCTTTACGTGTCTTTACTCTTTAGTAAAGAAAATAAATCCACTTTTTCAATGTTTTTTCGTTTATTTTCAATTTTCTGAATGAACAATCAAACAAAATCAATAGTATGTAATCACTGAATTCACATACAGGTGTAAATAAATTAGTGTTTCCTATTGAGCTGAAATTTAGAATGCATAATATGTATATCGCGTGACACAGCTTGATTGATAAAGCTTGTACCTAAAAGTTTTTAAGTTTTCGAAATTATCACAATAATCACACTAATAAGGCGAAAGTTTGTGAGTGTGTTTGTTACTTTTTCACGCAAAAACTACTGAACGGATCTGTCTGAAATTTGGTAGGTAGACAGATTAGGACCTGGATGAACACACAGGCTACTTTTTTCCACGGTCGCGAGCCGCTTGCGGCTCATACACTGCGCACCGTCAAAAATTCATAGAAACGTTGTCCACGCGGGTGAAGCCGCGGGAAACAGCTAGTCCTTACTAATATAATACATGTGAAAATATGTTTGTTTGTTTGTTACCTTTTCACGTTTCGACCAATCTTGATGAAATTTAGCACGCAAGTAGCCTGTGTCACGGGGAAAGGACATAGGCTACTTTTTATCCCGTGAAAATAGGATAGGCCGTGCTGTTCCTGAGGGAACTGAAAAAATACTTTTTTTTGTTTAATTTCTTTAACATCGCAACGGAACAATGGATTGTTTTGATTCTTTGCACAGAGATGGTTGAGGGGAGGGAAATGACATGATTTACAAATAGGCATATCCTGACATAGTTCCTGAGGGCTTTGGAGAAAATTCATGAGCTGGAATCTCCTGAGTTTCAGGAGCTTTCTAGTCAGGCCATGGTAGGCAACGGTAGCGCCTGTCTGGCCTGGCGACATGCTTCCAGCCCTGTCCAATATCGGTTATGTTCTGACCTTGTACGCTGCAAGGTGGATCTGGACCAGCCTAAAGGGAGGGGTAAGATGGGTTCCGGTCCCACAGCTACGAGTTCTAACCCTCTATGGCCAGTTCGTCGGCTGCGTCGTTTCCGCGCGAATTGCTGTGCCTCTTAATCCACTGCAGAGTTACATTACAGTGGTAACATACCTCTGTTAGTCTTTGGTGGCACTCGTGTATTAGCAGTTGGATTAGTAGTTGGAGGGTGCACCGACGTGTTTGACGCGAGCCAGCAACATAGCGAGCGGCACTTATTATAGGAGCCGCTAATTCAGCGAACGAACTATAATTAAAGATTCCTTGAGGAAAAATTGTTTCGTTTCACCAACTGCTGAAGCCACCATTTTTCAGGGCGCTAGGTTTGCCGATTGCGTACTTTGTATGAAGCGGACCTTCTGTATTTATGTACTCTGTGTCCACACTCTCTCAGGCAATTAGTTCAGAGCACCAGGCATCAGGCGGCATACATGTGGACTATAATCCGCTTAGCAGGCTGCCGGCCGTTGTCAGAGCCAGGGCAATTGGATTGCGATGTGATTAGATGAGACTAATAAGATAGTCTGTTACGATTCTTGTCGTATAATTAAATTTGTCTGCTTTTTAACCGACTTCGAATGAGGAGGAGGTTTTCAATTTGACTGTATGTTTTTTAAGGGTTCCGTACCCAAAGGGTAAAAACGGGACCCTATTACTAAGTTTTCACTGTCCGTCCGTCCGTCTGTCTGTCTGTCACCAGTCTGTATTTCATGAACCGTGATAGCTAGACCGTTGAAATTTTTACAGATGACGTATTTCTGTTGCCGCTATAACAGCAAATAATAAAAACAGAATAAAGTTACTATTTAAGTTAAAGTTAACAGAGCTCCCATACATCAAACTTGTTTTTTTTTTTAAACGTGAAGAGCTTAACGACATCTAGTACAATGGTACGGACCCTTTATGCGCGATTCGGACTCTCACTTTACCAGGTTTTTTTGTACGTATGTGCCCCAAGGCACGGGTCTCTTCCTTAATTTGAGAAGGTTAGTTTCCGGGTTAGTAAACCCCACTGTCAGAAGCATTTGAAGATAACTTTAACTGGTAAGCCCTTGGCATCATCTCACCTGATGGTAAGTGACGATGATGCCGAAGATGGAAGCGGGCTTCCCAAGATTCCCCAATGTAATGGGTAGCTGGCTATCTTATCTTCAAGCCGGAACACATCAATGTTATTAGCATTGATGTTGAGAGAATAAGGTAGTATCTAGCCAGGCGGGCTTAGAAAATGCCCTTTCACCAACCAAACCGAATCTTACAAAGTAAGACTCCGCCGGGAATCGAACACGCGACCTCCTGATGTCAAGCTAATGGCCTTAGCCATTATGCTACGGCGGTGGTTAAAAGCATTTGACACGACTTAGCGACTGTCCTAACAATAGCAACCAGCACCGACGTCTTTACGTGCCTTGCGAAGCACAAAAACGGTCGAGAAAAAGTAAAAGAAAAAGTAAAAAACAACTTCAAAAATAATTTGCTCGAAATTACGAAATAATATTTTTATATGTAAATTAACTGACAATAGCAAAATTGAAGGTAAATACATCACAAATTTGGGGCCCACATTTTTTTTACCGTTTCAGATTCGATGGCTTTGCTGGAGTCAAACCTTCCCTCATCAGCTCACCTAAATAACCTGAAAAAATACAAGTATTTAAAGAATTATCATCCAACTCCTAACCGTCATGGAGTTGTACCTTCCATCACTAGCTTATCAACATGAGATGATGATTACCACACGCAAATATTTGAATATATGAAACACGTAATATTGAGGATTACCTGCCCTCGATTTACCTGGGATCCCATCATCAGATTCTGACTTGGCGACAATGGGACCACCTTAATATGTATACTGAAGAGAAGGCAGTATGGCCAATGAGCCTTAGCCTGCCCTGAAAAGGGCAAACAAACAAAAAAAACAAAGCTGTTATTCCTTTCTATGTATGGGAGTCCTGACTCCTAAAAAATGTACCTAGTTTTTTACATTCTCTTTGGAATGCCGCGTATTCAAGTTTCAACATCATATCAGTTCAGCCGAAGGACGTCCACTGCTGGACATAGGCCTCCCCCAAGGATCTCCACGACGAACGGTTCTGCGCTGCCTGCATCCAGCGGCTTCCCGCGACCTTCACCACGTCATCGGTCCACCGAGTGGGAGGCCTGCCTAACTACGCTTTCCGGTGCGTGGTCGCCACTTTACAACCTTACTACCCCAACGGCCATCTGTTTCACGAGCAATGTGCCCCGCGCACTGCCACTTAAGTTTAGCAATTCTGAGAGCTACGTCGGTTACTTTGGTTCTCCTACGGATCTCCTCGTTTCTGATTCGATCACGCAGAGAAACTCCGAGCATAGCACGCTCCATTGCCCTTTGGGTGACCTTGAGCCTTCTTATGAGGCCCATAGTAAGCGACCATGTCTCTGTTCCGTATGTCATCACTGGCAACACACAGTGGTCGAAGACCTTGGTCTTAAGACACTGCGGTATCTGGGACGTAAAGATATTGCGAAGCTTTCCGAACGCTGCCCAGCCGAGTTGGATTCGACGATTGATCTCTTTCTCGAAGTTGGACCTGCCTAACTGGACTGTTTGTCCCAGGTATACATATTCGGTAACAACTTCGAGTGTAGAGCCTCCAACCTTCAGAGGAGTAGGTATGACACGGACGTTTGACATAATTTTCGTCTTGTCCATGTTCATTCTAAGACCCAAGATTCAATACAAAGCTGTAAGTTCATAGTGCTAGGTCAACGGAAAATACCATATAAATTTTGATTCCCTTTAGAGTGTCGAAAATACATTTTTTGCGGCATAAACGGCTATATCTTTTTTTAACGTTAACTTAGAAGTTTGATTTTTTCAGCGCATCAAGGGACTGTAGACCGAAGTATATGGTTTTAATTTCAACTCGATACCTTAACGCGTTCCCGAGATAAATGGTCTTGATAGACAGACGGACAGACAACAAAGTGATCCTATAGGAGTTTGTTTTTCCCTTTTGAGGTATGGAACCCTAAAAAACATTCAGTGGAACATAGAACCTTCTCCATTTTTGAAAAAAAAATGGCGTTAACAGTCAAACCCATCCAGGTATTGACCGTGCTTCAGGTCAGTTAACTTGCGCTATCGACGTACTGAGTTACGACCGATTCAGTGGCTTATACTCTCTACATTCACTTAAGGGTCCCCAGGGGGCTCCAGTTTCCATACAAACGTAGTTCCGCTTCAATAGAACAATCACATGCCGGATTGAATCCAAACTTTGCGAATATATTGAGTTGACACATACGGATGTTTGTAATTCGTTTCCGATGTACTACTTATAAGGAAAAAAATAAGAGCAGTTTCAAACTTTCAGTACAAAACTAATTTAAGCCTTCGATTAGTCAAAGTATATATGTATATTAGTTCTAACATACAGTATGGACACTCCCTGCCGCTCTCTAGATTGCGACCTCACCCCCTCGTCACCCAGATTGATACAGATTGGTTACAGTTTGGTTGTCGAACGTATAGGATTTCGCCGCCATTATGTTTGTTCCGTCATTCCTTTGTTGAAATGTCATTTTCTGGCCTGTTGTATGAAGTGTCCAGGGTGTGGTTTAGTTATGTTTAAATTTACTTCGATAAAAACTAATTACGAACATCGATAAGTGTCTACTCAATATATTCGCAAAGTTTGGATTCAATCCGGCATGTAATTGTTGTATTAAAGCGGAACTATGTTTTTATGGAAACTCGAGCCTCCTGGGGACCATTGACCTTTGAAGTTGATCGGCGGAACCTTTACCCTTTTTGATGACCGTGCCACAGCTCAGTTAACCTCTCCAAACCCTGAACCGATTCAATAACCGAAACCTTAGAAGGAAGCTTTAAACTTTTAATTGAAGTACCTACTTATTTCAAATACTTCGCAGGAGTTTTGAACTCCTGTTTATCACAACCTTCACTTAGAACTTCTCAGTAATCCTGTACAATTTGAATGAAAACGGAATTTCTTGCGCAACGGTGCGGCGGAAAAACGAATTTCACTGTACCTACCTACTCCCGCTCATACCTAAGTAAGTATAGTTCGTTTGCACCTTAATGAATGCCGGGAGCCGGCAGCGGCGTCAGTCAAACACTCCGACAAAGGGGCCACACTGAGTTCAATCGCGACGCCTACGTCGGCTGCGGTCCGGCGGGCGGCGCGATTGAACACAAGGCGGCCTCTTTGACATAGTCTTTTTCGCGAGCCGTCAAAGCTGCAGATAATTGAGCAAATACATGAAGCCACGATCCTCAGTCATGAGGGACCGAGTACGGACTGTGACATCAGGAACTTGCTAAGTCAGTGCAATCGAATACGTTAACATCTCACAACATCCCCACGACGCGATTGAACTCAAGGCGGCCTCTTTGATAGAGTGTTTGTCGCGAGCCGTCAAAGCTGCAGATAATTCAGCAAATACATGAAACCACGATCATCAGTCATGAGGGACTGACTACGGAGAGAGACGAGAACTTGCTAAGTGTGAGTGAATACGTTAATATCTCACAACATCCCCACGACGCGATTGAACTCAAGGCGGCCTCTTTGATAGAGTGTTTGTCACGAGCCGTTAACTGTTAATTCAGCAAACAAACTTTACTTGATATTTATTATTTATTTATTTTATTTATTTCTTTTTTTATTTTTTTTTGTTCTATTGAACAGTATACTCGTAAAAACTCAATTTTTGCTGTGCCTATTTAACTTTCTGTGTTGTATTTAGGTAGGTAACTATAGGTACCATAGTAAATATCAGTGTGACTAACATAGCTCGGCACATAGCTCGTGGAACAGATGGCCGTGAGACCTAAAATATTTACCGTTGCAAAGCTACTATCACAGCTTAGTAAGTAACTAGTATAGTATCTCATCGGTGGCTTGGTTGCTTACACTCAGTTACACTGACACGGAAAAAAACATCAAAATAAAACCATAATTTGTTAACCATTTTAGTTTATTTTAGTTAACCGGTTTACCAATTGAGAATAAAAAAAAAACATTAACTACGAGTCTTTTCGATTCGGTCAATAGAAGTAACTTCCGCAAAATACTGAACTAACGTAATCCAAGAGTGACAAAGCCCACAAACACATGCAGATTATTGTTTTACATTTGACATTTCCGAAGTAAAGAAAAGAGAAAATAAGTCTTTGTAGGTATCGGCGCGGCGGTGACGGCGGGGTAGCTCATTTTCATCTGATGTAAAAACTTTTGAGTGAAAAGTTCATTTAGTAAGAATCTAGGTTTATTGAGAAAATTGAGATAAAGGAATCCGAGGAATCGGACTAACAATGATAAAACAGAACTAAAAACGAAAGAGCATTAATGATTACTCCTTTGCCGCTTACTATATGAGCCTACGGCGCTGAACTAATGATGCGCCGTAGGGCCCGTAGGTCCATATAGTAAGCGGCAAAGCAGTAGATAGACATTTACGTCCAGCGCTCTAGGTTCATATAGTAAGCGGCAAAGCAGTAGACATTGACATCATCTCACCTGACGATAAGTGACAATGATGCCAAAGATGGAAGCGGGCTTACCAAGATTCCTCAACGTAATGGGGAACTGGCTATGTTATCTTCAAGCTTGAACGAAGTTGACGTTGGTGTTTGGCGGCAAAACTTATATAATCCTATAATATTTTTGCTGCCGTTGGGGTAGTAACGTTTTCGAGTGGTGACCACGCAACGTAAGACGTAACTTAGGCAGGCCTCTCCCAGTAGATGGACCGACGACCTGGTGAACGTCGCGGGAAGCCGCTGGTTGCGTCGGGCCGGTCTTTGTGCAAACCCCTGGGTGGTGGCTTTTGTCCAGCAGTGGACGTCTTTCGGTTGATATGATGGGGATTATCTTTGCTTCAAATCTTCCTTATGAAATGAATTCATCAAATCTCGATGAAATATTAAATGAAAGTAACTTGCGAGATAGGTAAATTAATAGGACAAAGTTAGTAGAATCGGCAGTATACAGGGTGTAAAAAAATTGGCGTAGGACCCGTTAACTATGGGGGTTCTACTCATCATACTGAACAACTTTCCCCAATTTTGAATTTTCAAAAAAAAAATGGACCCTTCATACTAAAATGCACAAAATTGGTCAATCAGATGTTTTTTTTTTTTATTCACAATTGGTGAACCCTTGACAACATCTCACCTGGTGGTAACTGACGATGTTGCCGTAGATGGAAGCGGGCTTACCAAGATTCCCCAACGCAATGGGGAGCTGGCTATCTTATCTTCATGCCGGAACACACCAATGATATCAACATTGATATTTGGCGGCAAGACTTAGATAAGATGGTGATAACGAGCAAGGTGGGCCTAGAAAATGTCCTTCCACCAACCAAACCGAGTCAGAGTTAGACTCCGCCGGGAATCGAACTCGCGACCTTCTGATGTGAAACTAATGGCCTTAAACATTTACGCCACGTGGGTGGTTAAATAATTAGTGAAATTAAAAACCCCCGACCAAGTTTTATGCCTAATCAAAGCAACTGTACTCCACTTTGTTTTCTGCCATTATTTTTTATTGCTCCTAAAAATATTATTAAATTAATATGAATAATATAAATAACATTATTATTATTATTTATTCTTTTACTAGCTTTTTCCCGCAGCTTCGCCCGCGTGGCCATCGTAGTCAGGCGGACTTAGAAAATGCCCTACCACCAACCAAATCGATTTGAAAGAGTATACAATTCATCCTCATCATATCATCCGAAAAACGTCTACTGCTGGACAAAGGCCTCCCCCAAGGACTTCCACAACGACCGGTCCTGCGCTGCCCGCATCCAGCGGCTTCCCGCGATCTTCACTAGGTCGTCGGTCCACCGCGTGGATGGCCTGCCTACGCTACGTCTTCCGGTGCGCGGTCGCCAAGCGAGAACCTTACTGCCCCAACGGTCATCTGTTCTACGAGCTATGTGCGTTGCCCACTGCCACTTCAGTTTAGCGATTTTGTGAGCCATGTCGTTAACTTTGGTTCTCTGTGGATCTCCTCATTTCTAATTCGATCGCGTAGGGAAATTTCGAACACCATTATTTTTGCGATTTCAGCAGTCGTATGACAAAAGTTGTTCAGTATGATGAGTAGAACCCCCAGTTAACGGTGCCTACACCAATTTTGTTACACCCTGTATAACTAGTTTCACTTCGCATCTATACACCAGTAATTACTAGTTTATGCTAAATGTGGTCTCTTTTGTTCGCAGGCGCGGCTGACAAGGAGGCGGATGAGGAGGAGGGCACGGGCGCGGGGGGTGCGCTGCCCCCCGAGGAGGAGGACGAAGACCAGGTCAAACATATCCTTCCGCTGGCGCATCCGCCCTCCATGTGAGTACAACTTAGTGTACTAATATATATTTATATTTACCGCACTGTACCCAAGTGCTTCCTACCGTACCCAATTGTTCCAGACTACAACGGAATATAACACTAGGTATATTTGTCATTACAAAGGAATAGGTGGAACTCGCGTACCAAGGATTCCGCACCACCAGAACTCTTCACACAAGTACCTATAACAGCTACTTATTTCAAACAAAAGTCATCAACGCGAGCGAGAGAAAAATTCAGTTTTTAGGGTTCCGTACCTCAATAGAAAAAAAAGAAACCTTATAGAATCACTTCGTTGTTCTGTCTATCTGTCAAGACAATTTTTCTCGGAGGGGGGAGGCGTGAATGTTGGAATTAATATTAACTATTTAATTCTACGGTCCCTTGAATCTGTAAAAAATCATATTTCTAAATCAGAGCAATGAAAATTACGGCCATTTTACGGCCTTCTATGTCAGTGTATAATAATGTTAATTAGCCGTAAGTTTTCCCAATAAATAAAATAAAATGAAAATATATTTTGATATTCGCAAGTAGATCAAAACCTACAGGGTACTTGCCGTTACCCTAGAATGATAGTCTCCTAGTCTCACGGCACAAGTGAAGTAGGTAAATTATTCTAAAATCGTAAGTTTTGAGTTACATCAAAAAAAAAATGAAAATATATTTTGATATTCGCATGTAGATCAAACCCCACAGGGTACATGACGTTACCCTAGAATGATAGTCTCCTAGTCTCACGGCACAAGTAAAGTAGGTAAATTATTCTAAAATCTTAAGTTTTGAGTTACATCAAATAAAATAAAATGAAAATATATTTTGATATTCGCATGTAGATCAAAACCCACAGGGTACTTGACGTTACCCTAGAATGATAGTCTCCTAGTCTCACGGCACAAGTAAAGTAGGTAAATTATTCTAAAATCGTAGGTTTCAAGTTACATCAAATAAAATAAAATGAAAATATATTTTGATATTCGCAAGTAGATCAAAACCTACAGGGTACTTGACGTTACCCTAGAATGATAGTCTCCTAGTCTCACGGCACAAGTAAAGTAGGTAAATTATTCTAAAATTGTAGGTTTCAAGTTACATCAAATAAAATAAAATGAAAATATATTTTGATATTCGCAAGTAGATCAAAACCTACAGGGTACTTGCCGTTACCCTAGAATGATAGTATCCTAGTCTCACGGCACAAGTAAAGTAGGTAAATTATTCTAAAATCGTAGGTTTTAAGTTACATCAAATAAAAAATTATTTTTTTTTGGTATCAAAAACTTACTTAAGATTTGTAAAAACTTTTATTTTACTTGCAATGTTTGTGTGTATGTATATATACCACTCGCACTTGGCCTGTTTTTCTCGCTCAGTTCGATCGGATTCATTAGCACGTGTACGACTCACACTTTGCTGGTTTCCGTTATTTTTCCTTTTACTTAAGGATTAGTACTATAATCACACCAAGTTTCACGCTTGCGTGTATTGGCGTTTTTAAGATAAATTAAAAACAAGAAACCTTTTAAAAATACGTTTCTTTTAGGGACTCCTCCTATTTTTTTCTTTTTTCTTTTTTTATAATCCTCCATAACAACACATGTTCTGGAATAAAAATCGGCCGTCTACTTATCACGCTTCAAAATATACAGCCTTCTAAAAGACACAGACAGACAGTACAGACGGCCGGACAGGCAGACAGACGGACGAACAGCGTAGGTTAACAATAGGGTCCCGTTACAATAATTCGTTAGGGTGACAACTTTCCATCCTATAACTCTGTTGCTATTAAATTATACGAGAAATGGACAGTCCACACGAGAACAATATAAAGTTAAATAATAGTTTTTATGAGTTTTCACAGCATTTAGGCCACTGTTTATGAATTAAATATTCCAGTGCCGCTTATTTTACCTTTGAACGTTAAACGCACAACGCTAGTACTCTTTATTGTACTGTGCCGGCACTTAAGCACAGTACAATAAAGAGTACTAGCGTAACTTAAGGCTTATACCGCTGCCAACGACCAACTTTTACTTCAATTATGGATTTTTTTATCGAAAAAAAAAATATTTTGTAATTTACAGGATATGAGGAGTGATTTTGATTTCCTCTAATTCTATTTTAGTACACAGATCTAAAGAAAATAATTTCCTAATGCACCCTTTTTTCTAGTTGGAACCATACACTGCTATAACTTTAATCGAAACATTATGATAAAATTTATGGACTTCTTAACAAAACAATGAAAAATGATTTTGTTTTCTTATTTTTTGGAAACTCGTGTTATTTTATTTAAAATGAATTAAAAACTAAAATTTTCGCACAATTCGTTCGCCGTTCGTTGATGTAACAGCCACATTGCAGTACGAGCTGACAAGAACTTTATTTCTAAGCTAAATCATTCGATGTTTGAAACATCGTGAATCGAGTTGCTAATTTTAGGGACTGGGGAGCTTTAAATAAAACTTGTTAATTCACAACTTGTCTACTTGTAAGTTCAGGACTCACACATCAGAGTACTTAATAATCTAAGGCGACTTTGGTTGCAGGGATCTCGATTTTCTTAGCAATTACAAAACATATAATAGTGATATTGTGTAACATGATTTTTTTTTCAGTGACTTAAGGCGAGGTATTGATTGGAACAGTTGTTTTTCTTTACGTGTAAAGAGTAAAGAAAATAACCACACTTTTTCAATGGTTTTTCGTTTCAATCAAAAACAACAATGAAAGCGTAAAAAATAATAGTAACATTACACGCTTAGTTTTATCATTAAAAATATTGTAGTATATTTTTAGAAATTTATACTTCAAAATGTTAGCCATAACTAGATTTGAAAGTAACGGTGTAGACCTATCTTTAAGATATTTTTTTCTATCGAGCCAAAACTGCTCAATTGTGTTTCTAATAGCTTTTGTCTTTAAGGAACATCATCAACAATAAGGGTTTTTTTTCAAGCTTGGGTTTTCTATCGTTTAGGAGTAACTGACGTCAAAAATAACAAAAATCTGTAATATTACCGCCTTAATTTTTTTTGTTGCAGAAACACGATTTGTTCACTTTTATAACACAAAAAATATATCAAAGAAACCTTTTTCGCTGAGCCTGCACAGCTCACCTTGCTACATGTAACTGTATCTTTTCTACACTTTCCCTAGTATATGGTGAAATTTATATTTTATTTCTCTGTTGCAAGTTGTGCTGGTTCGTGAATAAAACATTTCTATTCTATTCTATTCTCTTCAGGCAAATCAGACCGATTATAACCTTTTTAAGTTTCTTAGTCGATTAGTTTAAAGTTTAAACACACACTTCAATATGCCAGTTGGGTTATTAAAATTAATTGTAGTTTTTAATTGAAACGAAAAAACATAGAAAAAGTGCAAAAGTGCGGTTATTTTCTTAACTCTTTACACATAAAGGAAAAAAACAAAGACAACTGTTCCAATCAATGACTCGACTTAATAGGAAAAGTAGCGGCTTGATGTGAATATTTTCTGATTACAGAGAGGTGTCCGCCAGCCAGCAGGACTTCTTTAAAATGTTAGATGAAAAAATTGAACAGGTACGTTCTAGCACTATAAGGCTCAAGTTTCAATACAAACGTAGTTCCGCTTTAATACAAAAACTACATGCCGGATTGAATCCAAACTTTGTGAATATATTGAGTAGACACATATCGATGTTTGTAAGATAAGATAAGATAAGATAAATACTCTTTATTGTACCCAAAAATATAAAATTAAAAAAAAATAAACACAATGTAAAACTTAGAAACTATAACTTAAAAATTTAAACAAAAACACAACTTAAAACAAAATCTTATAAGCGGTACAATTGTAATTAGTATTCATCGTAGTAACTACGTTTGTATGGAAACTTGAGCCTCTTGGGGAGCCTTAATAAAATAATCAGTGGGCAGTGTAACATTTACATTTAATGATAAGGTTTTTTTGTTCACAATTGGTAAGCCCTTGGCATCATCTTACCTGATGGTAAGTGACGATGATGCCGAAGATAAAAGCGGGCTTACCAACATTCCCCAACGCAATAGGGAACTGGCTAAGTTATCTTTATGAACACATCAATGGTGTTAACATTGCTGTTTGGCGGCATGACTTTAATAAGATGCTGGTTCTATTTTCTGCTCAAGAAGCTCAATTCAATTAATTATATTTATTCAAAACAGGTGCAAATTACACTCTTTCTGATAGTCATAAAATAATAATAACAATGTCATTTGTGAAGAATGAAGAAATAAACAAATATTAGTTAATAACGTCAAAATTAAATACTTAATATAAATCAGATTATGTCATTAGAACATGAAAACAATGTGACACGAAAAGTTATACATAAAAATCATTGAATGCATTTAACAAGAGTAGGCCAGTTCACACGGACAGCACCCTGTCACAAGTATAACGCGAGAGTCAGCTGACAATGATTTGCCAAATGAATTAGCAAAAAGTCTTATCATGGTATACTATACCAAATTGCATGATCATTATTCTATCCTTACTAATATTATACATGTGAAAATGTGTTTGTCTGTTTGTTTGTTACCTTTTCACGCTCGCGCACGTCAGTGTCGCAATGGAGACAGTTATAATTTTTTGTGCGCAACTTGTTTCGGTGTATGTATGTATCTATGTTTTATTTCTTTGGCACGTCCTGTAAGTAGCCTAAACGGCTTGATGTATTTTGAAGTGTGAGGTGTCCTTATATTTGTCTTGTCAGAATTGAAAAAAGTGGCCGCCATTTTGAACTTTTTAGTTACTGGACCGCTTGCTTTTAAAATCGATATCTGAGGGTCCCTGAGGTCTTTATTTATCACGAAACCGTTTCCAGAATTGAAAAAAAAAGTGGCCGCCATTTTGAACTTTTTAGTTACTGGAAGGAATGCTTCCAAAATCGATATCTGAAGGTCCCCAAAGTCCCTTATCACGAATCCGTTGTCAGAACTGAAAAAAAGGCCTCCATTTTGAACATTTTAGTTACTGGACTGATTGCTTCCAAATTCAATCGTCCCTGAAATCCCTTATCACTAATCCGTTGTCAGAATTGAAAGAAGTGGCCGCCATTTTGAACATTTTAGTCACTGGACAGATTGATTCCAAAATCGACATCTGAGACTCCCTAAAGTCCCTAATCACAAATCCGTTGTCAGAATTGAAAAAAGTGGCGGCGCTTTGACCTTTTTAGTTGCTGGACCGATTGCTTCCAAATTTGATATCTAAGAAAGAAAGAAAATGAATTTACTTTGACAAGCAAGTATGTACAATATTTATACTTATATATACTTAGATTTAAATACTTTTCCAAAAAGGAAACCGTCTCAGCATAATACTTTGGCTTTAACAAAGCCAAAGCGCTGAATTCAGTCGGCACCGGAACTATGTGAGTAAACCCACGGACGAAACAATACATTTTATATTGTACTGAATCAAATATCTTCCTAAATATAATTATACGCATCTGAGGGTCCCTGAAATCCCTTATCACTAATCCATTGTCAGAATTGAAAAAAGTGGCTGCCATTTTGAACTTTTTAGTCACTGGACCGATTGCTTCCAAAATCGATATCTGGGAGTCCCTGATGTCCCTAATCACGAGTCCGTTGTCAGAATTGAATAAAATTGGCCGCTATCCCCGAGCACATTTAATCGTTAGTAAGGAGTAAAGTCCAGTCGTACGTCAGAGGTGACACACACACTTTTTTTTGTATAGAATTGTTGAGGGGGTGGGAAGTGACATAGACTACTAATCAGAATAGCCCCATATAGTTTCTGAGGGATCTAGAGAAAACTTATGTGCACGCGCATCACTGGCATCACTCGCCCTAAAAGACAGTCATAAAAACGATATTCACGCGGGGGAAGCTGTGGGCAAAAGCTAGTTTACTATAAGAAAGAAAGTTGATCGTTCTTATGAGTACATTCTAAAAAATTAAATTCTAAAAAATAACTAAGTGATCAAAATTTAGGAGGATATCAAACACTGACTAAATATCGCATTATATATACCTAATACTTGTTCCTTGTCCTTCAGGGAAAAGACTACGACTCGTCCAGCGAGACTGAGCAGCAGAGGGAGCGGGAGCGCCGGAGAGGACTCATCGACCAATGGCGGTCAGCGTCACAGTCCAGCCAGTCCATTCAGTCGCAGCCCAGTCCCCCCACACCAGCCAGGAGAAGAATACCCCGGCCAATACCGTCCCAGGACTCGCAGAGCCCAGGATCTGCGAGGCGGTATTGCAAGCAGCAGCATGTTCCTGATGGCATGTCTCCCCCGCCAAGGCGAGCCCACAGCGCTCAACCTCATCATGAACAACGCCTCATAAATGGGGATAACTGGAACGAACCGTCCAAGTCACCTGTAAAAAGACCACAAAGCGCTGGTGCCAATTGGAAGAATAATCCCAAAGTAGCTCCATTCAATCAGAAACCAAAGAAAAATGAAGCCAATGAGTACCAACGATCACATCAGCAAGAAGACATATCACCGCATGAAATCTCCCATACGAACTACAACCCTACATTCCAGAATCAGAGTCCAGCGCATACAGTGAAACCTCAGCCGTATATAGCACAGATAGTTTCTTATCCAAAATCACAGCAAGTTACCCCCCCTTCACCACCCACTCCAAAATTAATAGCGCCACCTGAAGAATACCAAGATCCTCAAAACAATATAGACGATAACAAGTACAATACCAGCCAAAACCAAAAACAAACCAGCCCTGGCACCTCACAGTCAAACATCTACTACATCCACGGTAATTCATCTACAACAATCACGCAAGACTTGGTCCAGCAAAGACAGCAGACAGCTATACATTTGCAGCAGTATGTAGCCATGAAGCAAGCTCAACAACAAATGTTCAATTACCTCCAAAGAGGTCCTCATACTGTGTTTCCTAACGTGCCCATCGATTACAGTCAAAACCCTAGTAGACATCTGGAAGGAGAAGATTATTCACAGTACAATCATGTAGCAATGAGGCCTTTGAGTGCCCCTACAGTTGGCGTGGTCAGGCCAACGCACGTCGCAGGATACAGTCCTCTGTCAGAGGGGTCACATATGGTCCAAGTGCCGATGTGGTCACACGCCACGCAAGTACCTCAAGTCATGCCGCCGATGGGTCCATGGGTCCCTGGTCAAGTCCCTCCAGAAATGCAGTACTACCCTCAATCGCAGTTTGTGCCAATGTACCGAGCAAACTCAGCGGGCTCTGCTGGGACTTTGACGAGGTATCACAAAAAGGATTCGATGGATAGTGAAGTGAAGAACAGCGTGTGCCAAAGTATAAATCTGGTGCGCCAAAAGCCAATTGGACAGATAGTGTCATTACCGGGTCAGGAGTTGACAGTTTGCAATAGTCTCAGTGACAGTCCTAGTCCTGCATCCATAAGTACTGATAGTGGGGTATCTCCGGGTAACAGTGCTCCAAGTTCGAAAGCCTCAGCTATTAGCACGACGTCTAACACAGGAGACACTTTCCCCGCCGCGCCGCTAGACAAAATCAAAAAGAAAAAGGTCCCATTCACGAGATCAGTAAAATCTTCAAAAAGCCTAGACTCCTAGTACAGTTTGTAATTATGTAGATTTTCTAAATGTTAGCATCTACTATCTGTTTTATCTGGAATACGGAGTAAAATGACGTCGTCAAATCGCGAAAAGAGAGACGCAAAACTCACAAATACAATACTAGTGAACTAAACATTAACATTGCAGTCGATAAAATTGTATGTATTTTGTTGATTTATCGACATAGTGACCGATACCCAGGAAACATTCTTTTATGAAGAGCCCTCTGAAGTTCATAAATCCCATACAAACGCAGTGTTTGATTCATTTGTTAACCAAAAAACCGATTTTGAAATAATTTTATATCGATAATAGGATGACGTAAATCTGTGAAAAACGAAATAAGAATCCATTTTTAACCAATAAACTTGTTTTCAATGTAAAAAACGGAAAACAAGTTTAATGGGTAATAATGGATTCCTGTGTCGTTTTTCAAAAAAGTAATGCGATATCGAACAGATCATAATTATATCCGATTATAGATATACTCGTTTTTTTTTCAAAATCGGTTATTTGGTTAACAAATGAATCAAACACTACGTTTGTATGGGATAAATGAACTCCAGTGGGCTCTTAAAGTAGGTAAATTAGAACTATTAAAAAATTAACAGTCATTTTTATTATTGAAGTCATTTTTCTCCGTCTTCCAAAAAAGCAGAGATTAGTCGAATATTGTAATGTATAAAGTATAGTGAAATTAGATTCCAAAGTGCTTATCTTGTAATTGAATTTAATTATGTGATTTTAATCGATCATTTCGATATTTTTATTGGATTGGTGTTGAAATTGCTCTCGTCGATGTAAGTAGTTTGATAATCATAACGTTTAAAACAATTATGCCTGTAATTAAATTCCTTAAATTCCTTCATAAATTAGCAGAACACCAATTTAAAAAACACATACTTTCCGAAACATGGTTTTTTTTTTTAACCTTTGTTGCAAATACATTTTTCACATTCATAGACTACTAACTAAAAAGTAAGGTGCTAATTTTTAAAACATATCTGGTACATTAGCACAGATGAGATACTAGTTACTTCGTATCGTAACAGATATTGCACTTCCTTATAAAACGAAAATACCTACGCATTTAACTACTTCTCACTGTCAGACAATACACGGTAACATGGGTATTAATGCGCTCGACTTAGCGGTTATAACAGCGTACACGGGCGGCGCTCGAATTGCGGCGGCGACTGTACGGTGTTCTAGCGCTGACGAGCCATGCGCGGCCTGTAGGCTGCGCCAATGTGTAGGTACATACTTATTTCGCCTGCTCGACCAAGTGACGGGGGCCTGACATTAGTATCCAACATAATCTAAACAATTGTCCTAAGAAAATGTTTAAATCGCAAAAAATATTTGGATTTCCCACACTAAGTTCCCGATCAGCTGATTTCTATTTTTATTTTATTTGACTAGAAGCTCCTTGGGGAACATTATTCAGAACCACTAATAGAAGCCCTGTTTACAATATTTAAGAAAAAAAAATAGCACCTTACTTAAACAAAATTCCTTGAATTCCCTATAATTAAATTGATACTATACAATTTCATAGAATGAAATTATCATACCAATCGGAAAAAGGACTGAATAGATAAAACCTCAGTAAACTTTTATTTGAAACTCGAGTATCTACTGTTTGTAAAATCTACTATCTAAATGTTTAGATAACTCTTAAAAGTGTAATGTACCTTTAAGTGCCGAAAGATTCCATTAAAACACATTGCATTGTGAATTATGATAAACAGTCTTGACTTTTATTTTACACTTCTCTTCCATTCACCAAAGATTGCCTGGAAGAAATCGCTTGGAGCTACTTATAGCTCTGGCCTTAGCCGGCTTTTGCACATCATCCTCTGCTTCTATTGTGATTTTCCTTGTGTTTATTATATCCTCAGTGTGGAATAAAAAGGGTGGTCCTTGGCTAAGAAAGTCACCGATATAACTATGGACACTATATTTTGATCACTCTGACGGTGGACACGAAAAGTATCTGTGGTTAGATTAATACTAAGCTGATCTGACCACGGATACCGAACGGACTTGTGGTGCGGCCCTAGAACAGCACCACCCCATCTCTCCCCGAGTAAATTATACAGTACTGACATACAGTATGGACACTCCCTGCCGCTCTCTAGATTGCGACCTCACCCCCTCGTCACGTTTCGTTTGATTGTTGAACGTATAGGATTTCGCCGCCATTTTGTTTGTCCGTCATTCCTTTTTTGAAATTTCATTCTGGCTCGTTGTATGAAATGTCCAGGCTGTGCCTCGAGGGTGTCATAAGAGTCGACTAAGGGATCAAAAATCTGAGGATGAGCAGCAGCGTCCTTTCCGCGTACTGAGCCACCACACCACACTGCACACTGCGGTTGCCAACCCGCCTGCCAAGCGTGGCGATTACCGCATTAGAATTAACAAAATGTTACTTTGTCCCCCTGTTACATAAAAAAACTATTTCAGCTTGGTCTATTGTTTTCTACGTGATTCTGTTTCACAGTTTATTGTACAAAGCGACCAGGCGATGACAGATAAGTAATAAGTAACTATGGCGCGCGCCTCAACACGGTAACCACTTAAATATCTGTAAGTTTTTATTTAACCGCCTCCGTGGCGTAATGGTCAGTTCATTCGCTTCACACTAGGAGGTCGCGGGTTCGATCCCGGTGGGGTCAACTTGTAAGACTCGGTTTGGTTGGAGGTAGGGCATTTTCTAAGTCCGCCTGGCTAGCTACCACCACCTTGCCGCCAAAACATCAGTGTTAACAGCATTGATGTGTTCCGGCTTGAAGATAAGATAGGCCGTTCTCCATTGCGTTGGGGAATCTTGGTAAGCCCGCTTCCACCTTCAGCGAATACCGTTTGTAATTTGGAGAATAAGGTATGCTACCGTCGTCGAAACACTCTCGATCCGGACCACATTGTTAATGAGGGACTTGTGGACTAGAAACCCGACACCACCCTCGGACAGTTGGTCACCTTCCCGGAAATAGAGCAGGTTTCCGGATTTAAGGATTATAGTGTCCTCCCCCTCTCTTCGGACTTCACACAATCCTACGATGTCCCATCGTAACCTGCTCAATGCTTCCTCGAGTTCTGTGAGCTTTACGTCGGTTCCCTTTGTGCGCGTGTTGTAGGTTGCCAGGGCCAGAGGTCTTTTAGTTTTGTAGCCTGGCATCTGCCGGGGATTCTTCGCATCCCTTGCCTCGCCGTTACCTTGACCGCTACCGAAGCAAGGAATAGCGGGGCCGCCGGCGACTAGGGGCCTTTTTTTGTTTGTGACAATAATTGGGAGGTGCCATAATCGCCACACTTGGCAAGCGGGTTGGCGATCGCAGTGTTGTTGCAGATTGACTGCAAGTCACAGAAAGACGGTGCTGCCCATCCTCCGGCTTGAGTCCCTTAGTCGATTCTTACGACACCTATTGGAAGAAAAAGGATGGCCCAAGTTGTATGTAAGTTTCGAAAAATATACGTGCACGTTGGCTGTCTCCGGATTCAAACCCGTCTGGTCAGGACCGAGTCGCATTGTCAATACTGCTTGTAGACAACCTGTACGCTAAAATAAACCCTCACCGTAACACAACCGTTTGCATAGTCGTTTGTGTATCGATTTTGCCGACGACTGTCTATTTTTGAGGACAAGTATATGAATAATTCATTTTGCCGACCGTCGTTTAGAATGTTTGTACTGCGACAGTTTAAAATAACCATTTCCGTGTTACTTCTATACAGGGTGTAACAAAATTGGTGTAGGTCCCGTTGACTGGAGCTTCTACTCATCAAACTGAACAACTTTTGTTCTACAAGTTTGCTGAAATCGCAAAAAAGTTTTGTAACTCTCTTGTTATACAAAACGATCGGCTGATTGACCAATTTTGTGCTTTTTTGAATGAAGCGTCAAATATTTTTTTTTTGCGAATTGACTATGGGTTCCTTGGGAAAAGTTGTTCAGAATGATGAATAGAAGCCCCGGTTAACAGATCCTGCACCAATTTTTTGGATGAGTGTTGACTTACAAATGAAAGTTTTCAATTTTCTAATGTATACGTAGTACAGCGTCCTGCATTCGCTTTTCACAGGTAGGTGACTTATTTATCTAGTCTTATCATCATATCAGACGTCCACTGCTGGACAAAGGCCTCCCGAGCGGTCTTGCGCTGCCCGTCTCCAGCGGCTTTACCAGGTCTTCGGTCCATCATGTGGAAGGCCTGCCTACGCTAATCCTTCCGGTGCGCGGTCGCCACCCGTGTACTTTATAGCCCCAACGGCCATCTGTTCTACGAGGTACGAGTATGTGCCCTGCCTACTGCAACTTAAGTTTAGCTATTCGAATTTATCTTGTCTAGGTTATTTAAAATTATCACAAAACCGTTTCAAGGAAACGTAGGGCTGCCAAGGAGCTGTATCATCCTCTCGGCGTAACAGACCTATACTAACGAGCCCCATCTCCCCGATCACCTTAACCCTCAACCTCATATCAGTCGAAGGTCATCCACTACTACTGGACAAAGGCCTCCCCAAGGATTTCCACGACTAGCGTTCCTGCGCTGCCAGCCTCCAGCAGCTTCCCGCGACCTTCACCAGGTCATCGGTCCACCGTGTGGGAGGCCTTCCTACGCTACGCCTTCCGGTGCGCGGTCGCCACTGGAGATCTTTACAGCGCCAACGGCCATCTGTTCTACGAGCCATGTTCCCTGCCCACTACCACTTAAGTTTAGCGATTATATGAGCTATGTCGGTTACCTTGGTTCTCCTACGGATCTCCTCGTTTCTGAATCGATCGTGTAGGGAAACTCCGAGCATAGCTCGCACCATCGCCCTTTGGGTAACCTTAAGCCTTCTTATGGGGCCCATTGTAAGCCGCTACGTGGCGATTACGGGAACCCTCCCCCCCCCCCCCTAATAAGATCAACACAACCACAAAACGGCACCTAGTCCCCAGCTGCGCCCCGGTTATTCCTAGCTTTGGTAGCATTCCCGTTAACGGCGGGAAAGAGGGCGCGAAGATGCCAGACTACCAAACCCAACCTACGTAGCATAAAATTTGGTAGATACTAAATCCTTTCATACATTAAGAGCGTCGGTCGTGTAACGGCTAGGGCCGCTACCTCCTGTCCGGGAGGTCGTGGTACGAATCCTGCCGCGTACCAACAATGGGTTTACGAATTATTTCGATTTCATATTTACGTTTATCTGACACTCTTACGGTGAAGGAAAACATCGTTAGGAAACCTGCAAATACCTACGAGAAACTCGAAGGTTGTGTATGAAGTCGACCAACCCGCACCAGGCCCGCGTGGTCGACTAAGGCCCGGTCGGCTTAATTCAGAGTAGGCTCGATCCCCTCGGTGGGGACGTATATGAGCTGATATGAATACTGAAAATACCTACTGAGTGTCTACACTGTCTAGGAAAATCACTTTAATCAAATTCAAGGACTTACGAGTACCTAGCTTATTATCAATATAAAGGTGAGTTTTTTTAAGGGTCAGTATGGGGAAATTCTAAACTATCTAGAGATAGAGAAAAACGCTCTTAGGAACAGTGATCTCAATTTTAGAGAAAATAAAAATGGCGTTTTAAGAAATAAAAATATCTTGATAGGTTCGGAGATATGGCTTTTTGAAAAAAAAATGTTTATTTGTTATTTCGATTGTATATCACTCTACAAACCAAAAATAATCAGACCATGCGTAGGTTAGAAGTTTTTTTTTTTCATTCACAGTTGGTAAGCCCTTGGCATCATCTCACCTGATGTTAAGTGACGATGCCGAAGATGGAAGCGGCCTAAAAAAAATTAAATTACCTTGTTGAAATAACTTTAATTAACATTTTATTAAAGATACATTTTATTATCCAATTGATTGGATGGATAATTGAAATAAAACAAAACCAAAAAAATGACACTTGCCTTTGTCCCACGAAACTAAATGTAAGTATCTGAAAAACTGTTCGAAATATCCAGCACTTTCGCTTAAGCACAGTCGACTTCAGCGAAGCACTTCGCAAGTTGCATTTCTCAATGAAATGTATGATATTGAGTTTAGCATTTCACGGACTGAATATTTTAAATCATCAACAGAGTAATAGCGACTTCATTTTTTAAATGACCCCATAGCAAAAAATCCATGGAAGTTAGATCAGGTGACCGTGCTGGCCACTGGACTTCGCCGTAGGAACCTATCCACGTGTTCCCTCCCAAACCTTTCGTTAAGGTAATTTTGTGCAAGGAGACTAGTTTGCGCAGAGACTCCATCTTGTTGGAACCTCATGTTCGGTATTGCTGCCTAAGGCAAATCATCTAAATCATCATAAATATTTCTGAGAATATCCAGGTATGTTGGACCTCGAAGGGTCCTAATGTAAAACTGAATGGACACGACTTTATTGTCCAAAATTCCGCACCAACAATTAAATGAAAATCTAATTCGGTAGCTGCTTTCGCAAAGGATTTTCTGTGGACCAGTAATAACCATTACTGGTCCACAGAAATGTTGCGCCGGTTATACATCCCTGAAATGATACGTGGCATTATAAGTTTACGTCATACAAAACGATTAAAAAAGCAATGAATAAATCGGAGAAGTAATCTCAGTTTTTCATTATTTGAAAAGTTAGTCACATCCGTCCAAAGAATTTGGCCAAAAAAATTGTGTCCCGTGTTACACGGTGGAGATCCAATTACAGAATGCTGGTCTTCTCCCATGATCGCTATCGAGAAGTTACTGAACAATAGATGCTTGTCGAAACGGTTTTTAGTTATACTTTTTAAGTATCCTCATTACAGTACGCTGTGCAATAGCCATTTCCGTAGCTATATCACTGGACGAAATATACGGAAAACTCTCGACATCATTTCGGACAAAAAAAACCGACTTCAAACAGGAAACTAAGGTTCCCCTCGATTTTTTGGGATGTCATCATCAGATCCTGGTTTCCTTATCATGTACCACCCTTGGGATATCTCCTTTCCAACAAAAAAGAATCATCAAAATCGGTTCATAACGGCGAAGTTATCCGCGAACACACAATAATTACATAAGTGATACCCTCTCAATAAATCCATTTTTTCAGACTTTGACAATCATTGAGGCATTTTACCTATTTAGTTCACCATTGAATTCACAACACAACTAATGAATTGACTAAATTATGCATTTAATAAATGGCAGAAACACACAACTTGTTTTTTTTAATCTGAATGTTTTTTTCTTTTTTTCCTTTTTCATTTTAAAGTCGGCTAGTAAGTTTAGTTTCCACATAACTATTAAAGAAAACTAAAACGTCAATTTCAACAACTTCTAGCAACTTTAGACCTATGGCAAAGTATATACTATATTAGTACTAACGTACCTATGGTCACCATACAATTTTTGGTTTGTATAGTGATTTTACAATCTAAATAACAAAAAACACTTCTTTCAAAAAAGCCATATCTCCGAACATATTACGATTTTTTATTTTTGAAAACACCATTTTTATTTTCTTTAAAATTGAGATCACGGTTACTATTTTACGTTTTTCTCTATCTCTTATAGTTTATAATTGCCCCATACTGACTCTTAAAACCAACTGACCCATATAACACCCGCTAAAACTCAGAAACGAGTCTCGGTACTATCAAGGAAGTTATATGGAGTGGTAGCCCTCTAACCCCCATTCATAAAGAAGGTTCCCGTTTTTACCTGAATGATTTTAAAAAATATAAGGGTTGGAAGTTTCACCGTCCAAAAATTTCTAGAACAAGCCAGAACATTTGTGAGTATTCTAAAGCATTCCACAACAACATCTCGGATCACTGTGGAACATTCCTAAACACTCTCGAATATCGTGGAATGTTCTGGAACATTGTGGACCATTTAAAGCCTTTTTTGTATGGGTGGGGCTACCCATTGATAGGGATACATAAAACAAGATCCATCGTGGGTTTGAACGTATCATATCAACTCCCTCAGCGAAGCCGGGTACTCCAGCTAGTTAATCTATAAATCGACATAGAATCCATAATTTCTACCTTCCGAACTAAACGACATTTGATAGCTGTCCATGAATAAATGAACGCACAATAAAACTTTATTACGCCCTTACATTTGTAGTCAGATTTGAGTATAGATAGGTACGAGTACATACGAATATTTTATTAGTAGATTGGTAACCGGAACGACGTGAATAGAATGTGTGGGTCGTTCCAGCGCCCATTAAACTAGTAGTCAGTGTGGTTCTTGTATTTTTTTCAGTTGCCGTATTTGGTCAGCGAAATTGCCGTATATCAGAGAAAAATCGCAAAAATTGCCGTGTTTCGATATAATTACTACACTCACAAAAGAATTACAGCATTTGATATTGCCGTATGGCGTATTTGTATGAAACTTCTGCTCTAGACTGCCGTAGCCAGTTTGATTTTGGCCCCGATTGCCGTAGAATACGGCAATTGCCGTAGCAATAACAACACTTCTAGTAGTTAACGGTAATATAGGATTGAAAGACTATTAAACTAGACAGATCGATAGAACCCGACGTATATATCTTAAATAATAACTTAAAATTCATTAAAAAAAATTAACCCGACTGCCTTAAAACTTAACTCCTCTTTTTGGCCAATCGGTCAAAAATGTATCCTATGTCACTCACGGGATCAGAAACTAACGATACCTCATACGTTGAAATCCTTCAAGCCGTTCAGGCTGTAGCAGGGAACATAGAAATCTACATACATACACACACTCGAAAAAAATAACCTTCTTCTGAGGCAGTCGGGTAAAGAATATTAAGCATTTCACCGAGGACTAAAAAGAATAAAACGAGAACATTTTTTTTCCACATTTGATAAGCCCTTGGTTTTATCTCAACTGATGGTAAGTGACGATGATGCCGAAGATGGAAACGGGCTTACCAAGGTTACCCAACGCAATGGATATCTAGCTATCTTATCTTCAAGCCGGAAAATATCAATGATGTTAACACTGATGTTTGGCGGCAAGACTTAGATAAGATGGTGGTAGCTAGCCAAGCGGGCTATGAGAATGCCCTACCACCAACCAAACCTAGTCTTACAAAGTTGACCCCACCGGGAATCGAACCTGCTACCTTCTACAAAGCATAGAACTTTAACACACTTGTCCACAATTCCTCGACCTAACTGTTCCTCTTTTGAACTGGGAGAGGTAGCTGTTAATGAAGTCCTAAATATCCTGAATTAATGAATCTATTAAGACTAAGGGTTGGTCAACCTTTGAGTTTCTTCGCAGGCGTGTGCAGGTTTCCTCACGATGTTTTCCTTTACCGTAAGAGCGTCGGATAAACGTACACATGAAATCGAAATTCAAAAACACATTGGTAAAGTCGATGATAGTGCGACTAAAATAAACAAAAACCGGTAAAGTGCCAGTAAGAAACGCGCACAAAGGGTTCCGTACCATCATACTAGATGGCGCTAGTTTCTTCACGTTTCCAAAAAAAACAGTTTTTTGTATGGATACTTTAACTTTTTCTAATTTTTGTATTTGTTGTTAAATTGTGTTGGGGAATCTTGGTAAGCCCGCTTCCATCTTCGGCATCATCGTCACTTACCATCAGGTGAGATTATGCCAAAGTGCTTACCAATTAAGAATATAAAAAAATAGCGGCAATAGAAATACACCACCTGTGAAAATTTCAACTGTCTAGCTATCACGGTTCATAAAATACAGCCTGGTGACAGGCGGAGAGACAGACAGACAGACGGACGGACAATTCCCTCTCGTATATCTACCAGATACGCTAAACTACCAAGTTTATGATATAGCGTCCACACTCACCGACAGCTAGGTCATAAAGTGAGGGCCGCTATTCCTGCCAACACCATAAGGTGAAGACAAGGACCAGTTACGGTAGGTCTTGCCGCCAAGACGCTTTTGACAGACGGACAGTGGAGTCTTAGTAATAGGGTCCAGTTTTTCCCCTCTGGGTACGCAACCCTAAAAAACGTAACCATAACCATAAACGATCAGGTGCCAATGTCAAGTAGTGATAGATTTGTTAACATAATTGGAAAATTCTGATGAGAGTACAAAGACAAAATATAGGTGCAGACTGTTGTTAAATTAAAGGTGAAGACTGTAATTAAAACAGAAATTATAAATTTAAAAAATCCCCGACAAAAAATCTACAAAAAAAAAAGAAAATAATATGTTTTGGCCCTTTTAGTTTAAAATTAGTAGTTATAATTTGATCTAAGAGTCGTCGCGTAGGGGGACTGCTAAACCGGTAACGACTCGGTCCTCCTAACCAGAGCTACCGGTACGTAAGTACTAATATATATACTTTGGTTAAAACCGGTCGGCCAATGTACCAATGAGTTTTTCGAAACTTTATACTCACCGATTGCTTTAACGGTGAAGGAAAACATCGTAAGGAAACCTGCACACACCTGCGAAGAAACTCGAAGGTTGTGTGTGAAGTCGACTAACCCGCACTGGGCCTGCGTGGTCGAATAACGCCCGATCGCCCTAATTAAGGGTAGGACCGAGCCCCTCGGTGGGGACGTATATGAGTTGATATGACCCTTGGCATCATCTCACCTTATGGTAAGTGACGATGATGCCGAAGATGGAAGCGGGCTTATCAAGATTCCCCAACGCAATGGGGAACTGACTATCCTATCTTAGAGCCGTAACACATCAATGTTGTTAACATTGATGTTTGGCGGCAGGACTTAGATAGGATGGTGATAGCGAGCCAGGTGGGCCGATAAAATGCCCTTCCACCAACCAAACCGAGTCAGAGTTAGACTCCGCCGGGAATCGAACTCGCGACCTTCTGATGTCAAACTAATGGCCTTAAAAATTTACGCCACGTGGGTGGTTCAATAATTAGTGAAATTGAAAACCCCCGACCAAGTTTTAAGCCTAATTTAAGCAACTGTACTTTCGGCGGCCACTTTGTTTTCTTCCATTATTTTTTATTGCTCCTAATAATATTATTAAATTAATATGAATAATATAAATAATATTATTATAATTAATATAATTTATTCTTTTACTAGCTTTTTCCCGCAGCTTCGCCCGCGTGGCCATCGTTTTTATGACTGCCTTTAAAGGTGAGTGGTGTGCGAACCGCGTGGAAATGAGTTTTCTCCAGATCCCTATCCCAAATCAGGCTATTGCGATTAGCAATCTATGACACTCCTCAATCATCTGTGCAAAAATCACAAAAATCCATTGTTCCGTTGCGATTTTAAAGAAATTAGCCAAAAAAGAATATTTTTTTTAGTTTCCTCAGGAACTGCATCGGACTATGCTATATTCACGGGATAAAAAGAAGCCTATGTCTTTTCCCGTGATACAGTCTACCTGTTCGCCAAATTTCATTAGGATTGCTTAAGATGTTAAATCGTGAAAAGGTAACAAACAAACACATATTCATATTTACACTATCTTTTACCCTTTTGGCGGGCAGTTGATCATTAACGGCTGAATGGATTTCTATGGCCAAGAACCATCTCGGTTGATCTAGCTTTCAAATAAAATAAACCGCTTTGAAATCGGTCCACCCGTTTAGGATTTGCCATGACATGTACAGACACACAGACAGACAGAGGTTTCAAAGTCATTACACCCCTCTTTTTGCGTCGGAGGTTAAAATCCAGAGGTACCAAAAATATTGGTATTTATTTTGTACTTAAAGCGGTTGTTAACAGTATTTTGGTTATGTTGGTATTTTTAGACAAATGTTCTTTTTGTAACAACATTCGTAACTACAGCTGTTTTTAAGAGCTTTTAATTAACTTGCAATGTATGTATGTATGTAGGTTTTTCGGGTGAAATCTTGCAAGTTAATTTTGACCCACTTCCCGGTTTCCGATTGAGCTGAAATTTTGCATGCATATGTATATCGCGTGACAATGCAATATTAAAAGCTTGTACCTAAAAGTTTTTAGGTTTTTCGAAAATTATTGCATTTCTCGTTAGAAAGGATAAGAATGAGACATCTATCGTATTCTACCTGAGCGTTTTCACCATTTAACTTTTTACAAGCTTCATACAGGATGTAAAAACAATGGTGTAGGACCCGTTATCCGGGGATTCTACTCATCATACTGAACAACTTTTCCCAAGGAACCCATAGCAAATTCTCAAAAAAATTGGGCCTTCCATACTAAAATGCACAAAATTGGTCGATCAGCTAGCTGATTGATTTGTATGAAGAGTAAAATTTTTTTTTGCGATTTCAGCAAAGTCGTAGAACAAAAGTTGTTCAATATGATGAGTAAAGTGAGATGTTGTCAAGGGTTTACCAATTGTGAATAAAAAAAAAAAAAAAAAAAAAAAAAAGTAAAGCCCCAGTTAACGGGACCTACACCAATTTTGTTACAACCTGATATGGGTATCAAATGAAAGGGTTTGCTGAGAAGAATATTAAATAAAAATGATTAGGTCACGACGGGCGGATCGAAACGGAGTTAGCGGTTATTTGTATGTGTGTGTATGTATTCCTCGAAAACAACTAGACCTATTTTATTGATTTTTTTTTTTACATTTAAAAGGTACCTATTATTTCAGAGCAGGTTTTAAGACATGTTTTACAGCTGTAGACCACCAGGGGGCGCTGCAGCAGCCAGGATGGTTGGCACTATCAAGTTGTAAATAATAATACTAAGGCCTACGGTCTACTAAGTTAACGCAATAAAAAAAAATCGGCTATTTATTACTATTTGACTTCTTTTTGACTCGCAACTTAATCAAAACCGTTTCGGCCGCCACCGCAACCATGTTTCATAAGGTACTTCCCGTAAACCCAGAATTATGAAATTTAATAAGAAGCAAGTTCTCACAGCACAAGAAAAGGTAAAAATCCGAAAATCATTAATTTGTAGTTTTATCACGTAGAAAAATATTTTTGAAGTGGAATCTTCTTTAGGCGCGTTAGGCATTTTTGAGATGGGAAAAAAAACCATTGAACTCGCGACACCGTGAGCGACACCGACGCCGAAACCTTACCAGGAACACTCGCTGGGTCAAAACTTATTACCTTTTTTGTGCATGAAAAAACCATTGAACTTGCGACACCCGCGACACCGACACCTTACCAGGAACACACGGACGGTCAAAACTTATAAAACTGTAAAAAGTTTTAACTTCTGTCGGCACTGTCGGCTTTGTAAACACAAAAAACAAATCAGATTGAAGGAACAACTTTTTGAAAAAAAATATTTCATACATCGATCGATATACTCGTATCATAGTCAGTTTTTAAACTGCTTACAAATGAAAGTTTTCAATCAATAATTGAAAACGCTTAACACGTTAAAAACCGACTTCCATCGCAACAAATTAGTACATTTTTGCATTATTATTTTTGGATTTTGTTAATTTTCTACTAAAGTTCTATCTTTATAATTCTTTTTTTATTTGAAAATTAATGCTTCCCGTGTGGTCCCATATAAATTTTATCAAAATCGGTGTAGTACTTTATTAGAAAGTTAACAAAAACTAAAAATAGTAATGCAAAAATGTACTAAGTTGTTGCGATGGAAGTCGGTTTTTATAACGTGTTTAGCGTTTTTGATGTGTAACATCTTTGCTCTCGCTTTCCTGCAATTTGTGGGAGTGATTTCGTGAAATGGGACGGAAATGTGTAACAG
Organism: Coleophora flavipennella; assembly: GCA_947284805.1. NCBI lineage: Eukaryota > Metazoa > Arthropoda > Insecta > Lepidoptera > Coleophoridae > Coleophora > Coleophora flavipennella. The sequence goes on from OX369298.1 coordinate 8,588,411, forward strand.
GAAGTCGGGAAAGCGCGGAATTCTACTTTACGAGAGTCCGACTCGCACTTGGTCGGTTTTTTTCGTTACTGTCAGATCCGCCACCCAGGTACAATATCGTCATCAAATCTAACTAACCTAAAGTATTTTGTCACATGTTACACATCATAATGCGAGTACTGTTGGTCTCGCTCGAATTTTTTTATAGCAAACTTTATCTTATAACTGGTAATAATGGCACAGAGGTCTGCCCAACCGTACTATGAGCTTATTCTATCCTCTAGCTATAATAGCATCACCCATAACGTGGCCTAGTTTAGGGCCCGAGGGTGCACAATTGATTGCCTCATGTAAACTTGCTATTTTATTAAAGCGTCCGTAAAAGCACCTCTTGGTAACTGAACATTATTTTAAAAGTAAGAGGGGTGCTTAAAGCGGTTGTAGTTTAGTGCGCCTTGCGCTACTGGGTCGATCACTGACGGTGATTACCTGGATGGGTCTGATTGTTTGTGGTATTTTTCTCGAACGTTTCCGTGCTTCGCATTGGTGTCGGTTGCTATCGCTCAGCAGTGTCATGTGCCTAGGCGACTTATAGACTTCAGACAGTGGGATGGATATAAACTAATTAAATCACTAAAATACTCATAAAGTAAGACTCGGTTTGGTTGGTGGTAGGGCATTTTCTAAGCCCGTCTGGCTAGCTACCACCATCTATATAAGTCTTGCCGCCAAACATCAGTGTAAACAATATTGATATGTTCCGGCTTGAAGATAAGATAGGCAGTTCTCCATTGCATGGGGAATCTTGGTAAGCCCGCTTCCATCTTCGGCATCATCGTCACTTACCATCAGGTGAGATGATGCCAAGGGCTTACCAATTGTGAATAAAAAAAAAAAAAAAAAGTAATGTGTAAACTAAAACTACCTCGACAGGCCTGTCTTTTCCGCTTGTCTCTTCCGAAACATTCTTGAAACATTACACAAAAACAATTGTTTTCATACATTAGCTGTCTCCTGTTACACACAGGGACAGGGAAATATTTCTGGTTAAAACAAAATCCCGTTACAATGTTAAAAAAAGCTGTTTATTTCGAACTGATACGTAAAGATTAGATTACAAATCAGGTTATCAGTACGATATTAGACCTGTGGATGCGCGGCGGAGCATTTTTAAATAAAAACCGGCCAAGAGCGAGTCGGACTTGCGCTAAGAGGGTTCCGTACTACCACACTTCTCCATACAACTATGACAATGATACCTATTCACATTACAAACAAAAGACATAAACGCGATCACCAGAAAAATGATGTTTCATTCAGTTCAGAATCCTTAGCGCAAGTGCGACAGTTTTTATTTTTTTATTTTTGTTGTCACCTATACTTACCACTAGTCTTACAACTACCACTAGCCCGGAGTGTCACACAGCCAACTACTATCACAGCCAGCAACGAAAGCCGCGGGAGGTGAGCGTGCCTACAGCTATTTTTTTTTTCAGTGTACCTGGAGAATAAGTAGTGGTCCCTTCCACGAGGCACTCGCCTTGCAGAGTACCAGGACAAGCGTCTTGGCGGCAAGACCTGCCGCAGTTGGTCCTTGCCTTCGCCTTATGGTGTTGGCAGGAATGGCGGCTCTAACTTTATACCCAAAGGGTCGGTAAGTGGGGACGCTATATCATAAACCTGGTAGTTTAGCTTATCTGGCAGATGTACTAGAGGGCATATCCCCCGGACTGTGCCCCTATGTGTGAAGTATGGCCTAATCTGCCCTAGTTTCAAAAGACACACATGCCCCAGCCACACCCTGGACACTTCATACAACGGGTCAGAAATTACATTTTAAAAAACAAATCACGGAACAAACAAAATTGCGGCAAAATCCTATACGTTCGATAACCAAACTGTAACCAATCTGTATCAATCTGTGTGAAGAGGGGGTGTGGTCGCAATCTAGAGTGCGGCAGGGAGTGTCCATACTGTTTGTTAGTACAAATATACAGGGTGTGAATTTGCATTCTTGCAATATTCACGGTGGTTAATATATAGCTGATACTGAATACAAATCATTATAAAATCGTATTTTTTTATCGTTTTTAATGATTTTACTTTATTTAATCGACAATACCAAGTTCACACCACTAAATTAAATCGAATTCGCTCAACACTATCCGCAAGACCGACATCGGTTGCGGCGTACTTAAAAGAGTTGGTCTCACTCAAAGCACAAAGGGCCGCGTTTGTCAGTTCACTGTTCAGTAGCCGCCGCGTTGCTTTCAGAGACACTTGTGTATACTGCGCTCGCTCGCTCGCAGCGTAACGGCAATCAGTGGGTAGGACGTGGAGCCCCCTGGCCTGGCTAGCACGACCCCCGGACCTTACCCCGCTGGATTATTACTTGTGGGGCGACCTGAAACGTCTAGTGTACTAGAAGGAAATTGAAAATGTGGTTGAGTTACGGGAGAAACAGCTAAGTTACTTACTTACTTAGTTAGCAGCGTTCGAAACTGTAAAACAGAATACTTTTGTTTTACGTAAATTAAAGCGTAATTCGCGTCGGCGTACTCGACTGTGCCTCGCGCAGAACGGTGGTCATTTCGAACAGTTACTGCGTAGCACATAAACTTGAAAGTTTTTGTTTATTTACGTTTAAATAGGCTGATTTCAGACTTTTAACTACGCCAAAAATACCTAAAAGTGCATTGGTATGCGAACATAAAATGGTAAAAATAGTAAAAACTGTATTTTTGAAGGTCCTAAGCCCATAAAGAAGGAAGGAAAATTTTAACTCAGCTGTGTACGAATGAATAATTGAATGAGGGATGAATGAACTGTCCATTTGTAAGTTGACGTCACAGTCGCGTATGGTGTGTTCCACTAGAAACCTACACAAAAATGGTTTATTCTTACGTGAACTTCTAAACAATTTCATGTAATAACTTTTTATCTTTCAAATATCAGACTTTCTGCATAAGCTGAACTAATTTGTATAATTGTAAACTACCTCCTCCATAAATATTGCAAGAATGCAAATTTACACCCTGTATATACTTTGCCCCAGCAGTGGAGACGTTGTAGGTTGTTATTCTTCTTAAATTTAAGAGCTCAGCTTTTGTCTGTGGGGCAATCGCCACCTTGCATGGTTCTGTGCCAGTTCCTTGAACTCCTGGTACAACACGACACCAGCCCGCTTCATTATTTGGTCCATATAGGCACGTCCACCGGTCTTCCACGTCCTCTCTTTCTCTCGATTTTGCCTTCCAGTAGTGTTAAGAATAGGGTTCATGTCACACCAAATGTCCCATCATTCTTCCTCTCGGGCTTCCTATGGTTTTCAGCAGGCTTCGCTTTTCCCCAACCATACTCAACCCTTGCTCGTTGCTCTTTTTTTATTTCCAGCTAATCTTTTGTTACTGGTTGTTAAGAGTCTCCAGAAGGCTCGCGTTTCCATAAAAAAGTAATTCCGCTTTCATACAAAAACTACATACCGGATTGAATCCAAACTTTGCGAACATGTTGAGTATACACATATCGATGTTTGTAATTAGTTTTCATACTAGGAAATTAAAACATAACTAAACAAAGGCTTAAATTAGTTTTGTACCGAAACTTTGGAACATCTCTTATTTTTTCCGTTTTATATTAGTACATCGAAAACTAATTACAAACATCGATATATGTCTACTCAACATATTTGCAAAGTTTGGATACAACCCGGCATGTAGTTTTTGTATGAAAGCGAAACTACGTTTGTATGGAAACTCGAGCCTCCTGGAAACTCTTAACGATACGAAAGCGACTCATCTACATCTTCGTTGTTTCGTACCAAGGAGATATCTCGTGTTTGCTGTTTCTCTAATTAGATTATAATCATCATCATCATATGAGCTGAAAGACGTCCACTGCTGAACAAAGGTCTCCAAGGATGTCCACAAGGACCGGTACTGCGCTGCCCGATCCCGCGCCTTCCTGCAACCTTCTTCAGTTCGTCGGTCCACAGAGTGGGAGGTCATCCGGTGTGCGGTCGCCACTCGAGAACTTTTTTTAAATCCACAATTGATAAGCCCTTGAAATCATTCACCTGATGGTAAGTGACGATGATGCCGAAGATGGAAACTGGCTTACCAAGATTTCCCAACGCCATGGGGATCTAGAAATCTATCTTCAAGCCGGAACTCATCAATACCGTACACTGATGTTTGGCGGTAAGACTTAGATAAGATGGTGGTAGCTAACTAGATGGGCTTAGAAAATGCCCTACCACCAACCAAACCGAATCTTACAAAGTTGACCCCGCAGGGAATCGATCCCGCGACCTCCTGGTATTGAGCGATTGGACCATGCCATTACGCCACGGAGGCGGTTAGGGTACTTTACTACCCAACGGCCATTTTTTCTACGAGCTATGTGCCCTAACCACTGTCACTTAAGTTTAGCGATTCTGTGAACTATGTCGGTTACTTTGTTTCATTATTGTTAGCACTTATAAAAAACAGTATGACACTGATCAACTTTTCCTAAGACACTTACACTAACAAATAGTAGGTACTATCTCCGTGGCGTATTGGTCCATTAGCTTCAAATCATTAGGTCGCAGTTTCGATTCCCGGCGGAGTCTACCTTTGTAAGACTCGGTTTTGTTGGTGTAACGGCAAAAAAAAAAAAAAAAAGGGCATTTTCTACACCCGCGTGGCTAGCTAGTTTTATCTAAGTCCTGCCACCTAACATCAATGCTAACAACGTTGATCTGTTTCGGCTTGAAGATGAGATAGCCAGTTACCCATTGCGTTAGGGAACCATCGTGAGATGATGCCAAGGGCTTCCCAATAGTGAATAAATTAAAAAATGGGGCAAAACAAATACTTTTTAGTTGGCTAATCAGCTAATCTATTAGTATGAGGAGTCCAAGATTTTTTTTGTTAACATTTGTATCGTCATTACAGCTCATATACGTCCCCACCGAGGGGCTCGAGCCTACCCTGAATCAGGGCGATTAGGCCTTAGTCGACCACGCGGGCCCAGTGCGGGTTGGTCGACTTCATACACAACCTTCGAGTTTCTTCGCAGGCGTGTGCAGGTTTCCTCACGATGTTTTCCTTCACCGTTAAAGCAATCGGTAAGTATGTACGTAAGTTTTTGAAAAACTCATTGGTACATTGGCCGTCCAGATTTGAACCCGGTACCTCTGGTTAGATGGACCGAGTCGTTACCGGTTGAGCCACCGACGCTTTTTTTTGTATTTGTATAGGTTTCTTTAAAAAAAATCAGTATCATGAGTATACGTAGGAATTGGCTAACGAATTCGATAAAGCGGGAAAATGTTGTAACGCGCTACGAGATGCCTACGAGGCGTAGTAGCGGAGAAAGTGTTTAGAATAATGATTAAGTTTTACCCATAGATCCTGGGTACGGAGTACCAACACTGCGCTAACGGATTTAAGTGAAACTTTTCACGGAGTTTCAGTGAAAAATAAAATTTTACTGGCTCGGGGTCCAAGAAAACGTCTTTTTTTTTCTTTTGAAACCTTAAATTCCTGCGGGTCTTGCATAAAAATCTGCATGGTCATGACATGTACCTACAAGGTGAGTTATTAATGGAGGCTAACAACACAACCACATCACAACTCCGATAAAACGTAACATCTTTTGTTGCCGGCGTACGAGCCTAATATTGTTGGAATACGACAAATCGATGTTATCGATAGCCGTAACAGTTTTTTTTTAACCCGCAGTTGCAACGGGGATTATGACGTTTTCTTTTTTTTTTAACAAAAAAATTTTTTTTTTTCTGAAACCTGTCGTGTGGGGTATCAAATGAAAGGGCTTTTCAAGCCAGTCCTAAAAATTTACCACATCAAATTAATAAATAAAACATTTTCAAAACATACCAAGTTTGGGCTCCTCCAGTTCAGATACGGCTGAATTAGTGTTTGTAAGATGTACCTAAAATAATACGTAATATACTCATATATTATCTTATGAAAGCAATTTTTAAAATATTTACATTTAATTATTTTTTTTAATTGTTTCATTCCTTTACTTACATTTTCGGATGGAGGGTCAAATTTTTTTGTGATAAAATTTTGTAAAAGCCGTTAACTGGGACTTCTGCCACAGATTACTAATTAGTAACCTTCTACTCATCATAATGATCAACTTTCCCCACAGTCAACTCTCAAAAAAAAAAAGATCCCTTCATACAAAAATGCAATTTAAGGAACCGTCTCACTTTGGGTGACATAGAAACTATTTTCATCTAGCAGAAAAGAGTTATCCGCGAAATTTATCAGATGCGATCCCGTGATTCATTATAGATTAAGTGTAAAGAAATCAATATTTTAACAGTTGCTAGTTTATTCGTATTCATATGTGAAAAACATCATGTATGTTCGCAAGAATTATCAAATATTTATTATTTTTTATTATTATTATTTTTTTGAGGTTAAAAGTTATTTGTGGGGCAGTGTATAAGATTCTATAATAAAATTCCAGAAAATGTAACTAGTTTTTTTTATTAAAAATTTAAGTGCGTTTGACTATATCTCACCTGATGGTAAGTGAGTCGAGGATGGTACATGCAAACTTAAATAAATTGTTCAGAGAATAAATTCAAGACTCATGTCAAAAAAATGCCTGTGCTCCAGAGGACATTATAAAATAATAGATTATGCAGAGATATGCTATATATAATTATATGGATAAGTATCAGTCCTCCTACAAATACCATAACCTGAGACTGTAATCAGAATTATGACATTAGTTGTAACAGATCATCATCATCATCATATCAGCTCATATACGTCGCCCTACCTAAATTAGGGAATTAGGGCGATCGGGCCTTATTCGACCACGCGGGCCCAGTGCGGTCTGGTTGACTTCTCACACAAACTTTGAGTTTCTTCGCAGGCGTGGGCACATGTCCTCACGATGTTTTCCTTCACCGTAAGAGCGATGGATAAACGTACATACGAAATCTAAATTCCAAAACACATTGGTACATGGCAGGATTCGAACCACTACCTCCCGGACAGGAGGTAGCGGCCCTTGCCATTACGCCACCGACGCTTGTAATAGATATTAAGGTTTTACTGACTATTCAAAAGTTTGTATTAACAATTATTTAAAATAAAATTTTGGAATTGTCCTTTGGACCGATTTGAATTTACATTGAGTGATACTCAAGTTAACTTCAAATCGTGTAAGATCTTCCAAAAGCAATACTTCCATATAAGACATTGTTTGTCTCGAGGAAGTCGTAAAGCCGAATCATCCCGTCCGCGCCATGCCAAGTGCTGTTGGCAGCAGCGTCGTGACGGTTCGTACCCGTCTGGGCGGGCGGCGCAGGGTCAACGACCGGAGCTCTAGAGGGGTTGGACTCGTCTTATGGGGATGCCGTTTCGCATTTTAGTGTATTTCGTCATATACAGGGCGTTACGAAATTTGTGTGGGACCCATTAACTGGGGCTTCTACACATTTATCATACTGATCAACTACCTTCTAACGTTTTTCCACCTCTGAATTTCTCTTTTTGTAAGGAGATTGCGTGATTTTTAAATATGTTATTGACGCAATAAAAAAATTGGTTTATAGGTTTTTCTTTTTCAATATAATATAAGTTTAATTTTATTTTTCGTTCAATGTTTTCATACAAAACTAATTTTAGCAATTATTTTTTTTATTTTTAAATCAATAATTTAAAAAACAAAACCTATAAATCCAGCTTTTTATTGTGTCAATAACTAAAAAAACACTAAAAACAAAACACAACTAAAACACTACTTAAAAATCATTATGATCGGATAATATTTAGAGGTATCATCGTCACTTACCATCAGGTGAGATGATGCCAAGGGCTTACCAATTATAAATAAAAAAAAGGTGGATAAGGATCGGATAAGTTTCTATTTTTAACACGCTTTTATTAGCTTCACTTGTAACTATGGAAGAAAATCTTGGAATCTTAATTTGACCCACTTCCCGGTCTTCGATTAGGATAAAATTTTGCACACGCTCTGAGTTCTGATGACAATACATGACTAGAACCGTCATTACAAATCCAATATGGCGGCCTCCCCAAGATGGCGGACTGGCTGTTAATGAATTCGATTAAGGCGGTAATATTGCAGATTTTCTTTATTTTTGTCGTCAGTTACTCCTAAACGATAGAAAATCCAAGGTTGAAAAAGAAATACCCTTATTGTTGACGATGTTTCTTAAAGTTAAAAGCTATTTGAAACACGATTAAACAGTTAAGGCTCGATAGAAAAAAAAAACAAAGATATGTCTACACCGTTACTTTCAACTCCAGTTATGACAAATATTTTGAAGTATAAATTTTAAAAAATATACAATAATATTGGTTAAGATAAGACAAAGTGAGTAGTGTAATTATTTTTTATACTTTCATTGTAGTTTTTGATTGAAACGAAAAACCATTAAAAAAGTGAAAAAGTGTGGTTATTTTCTTTACTCTTTACACGTAAAGAAAAAGACAGAGACAACTGTTCCAATCAATACCTCGCCTTAAAGTCCCTAAGAATGATTAAATCATTTACTTCTATTGAGGGCGCTAGTGTGCTAATCGAACCGCCTGAACGGGCCCTTCACAAATATTGACACAGCCTGTATACTAAGGTACCTTCGCTATGTTGGTTAGGCTAAGATAGGGACGAGGGGAGCGATTAGTTTGGTTCGAATTCGAATTAGCAGTTGTTACCTGCGAGATTAAAGAAAACTTAGTTAATATATCTCTACCATTTGATCTTGTACGTTTTGTTCACATCTTGTGATATACAGGGTATAACAAAATTGGTGTACCTCATCAAGTCATCGTCATAATCATCATATCCCCCAAGGATTTCCATGAAGACCGGTTCTGCGCTGCCCGCATCCAGCGGCTTCCCGCGACCTTCACCAGGTCATCGGTCTACCGAGTGGGAGGCCTACCTACGCTACGTTGGTGTAATACCTACGAACCGTTAACTGGGGCTTCTACTAACCATACTGAACAACTTTTGTGTGTTTTTTTAACTCTTCATTGAAATTGTCGACCGATTTTGTGCATTTTTGCATGGAGAGTCCAATTTTTTTTTGAGAATTTTTCCTTGTAGAAAGTTGTTCAGTATGATGAGGAGAATACCGTTAATAGTTACCGTGACCTTTTTTTTATTAAAAAATTTGAGTGCGTTTGACTATATCTCACCTGATGGTAAGTAACGATGTAGTCGAGGATGGTACACGCAAACTCAAATAATGCCTTTTCACTCTCGCCTTGACCAATATTGTTACACCCTGGATATACTTATGCGTGTAGCATCGACTTATTATTTGTGGCTGTGGAGACTCGCGATAGGCATATCACAAACGGCAGAGGGGACGACACTATAGACGTAGCTAAGACAAACAAGCGTATTCTCGACCACTTTGGAACTAAGACAAAATAAATTGTACAGTCACGCTGTGCATGTCGCAAAACCCTCACCGACTGTCGTAGTCGGGCATAAACAAATCTACAATAAACATAACACTCGCTTAGTAGCAAATTATAAAGCTAGGTATATCAAACTTGATGAAAAAATTACTAATTACATCATGTGTTTGTATGGGAGGTACCTCACTCAGACTTTTCCTGGAATTATAAAATACCCAGTGCAGTAGGTTTTATTAAGTCCTATTTATTCACAAAGTTTCATTAAAATCGTAAGAACCATTTTCGAGAAAAAGTGAAACACCAGGCAACCGCCGCCCGTCTATCCCTTACATAACGAGTTTCATCAAAATCGTTAGAGCCATTTTGGAGCAAAAAATAAAAAATATTTTTACCATGGTGCCATCCTAAAAACTAAGATAGAGAAAATTTGAAAAAACGTCCATATAAAAGAAAAATTGCTTCCCAAATTTTACCCAAACCCATCTAGTAGTTTGGGAACAAGAGCACCGAACGGACGTACAGACACACAGTCACACAAATATTTTTCATTTTTTTTGTTTTTTAGACTCTATTAGTGTAACACAATCGATCCCTTTCAAAATCTCAACTTCGATTTTTTCGTCATCATCATCACAATATTTTCTTCACTCTTTAGTCGCTCGAAGGTAAAAAGGTTACCCAATAACCTTCGGTTGGAAAATCCTTAGCTGCAATAGTTAATTATGCAACTCGCACAGCGACACGTGGCTAAGAGTGCTGATGATGATATTAGCTCATATACATCCCCACCGAGGGGCTCGAGCCTACCCTGAATTAGAGCGATCGGGCCTTAGTCGACCACGCGGTCCCTGTGCAGGTTGGTCGACTTCACATACAACCTGCGAGGCAGGCGTGTGCAGGTTTCCTCACGAGTTTGGCTAAGAGTTATCCAGGACTAAATAGAAAAGCTTGTAATAACTGGGATGACGATCGACAAGTTGCTTTTTGACAGCCGTTTTTTTACTTCTATTAGGTACTATTTTTATTGCTCAAGGTGATATCTTTCATACTACCCGGCCGTAGTATCAAACATCGATTTATGAAACGCCGGCCAAACCATTTTCTGATTTCGTTGGTATCAATTAAGAATAATTATTTGCTTAATGTGAAATTTTGCACATTTATTAAATTTTGACTAATTTAATTTTTAACGAGGAGATCCGCAGGAGAACCAAAGTAACCGACATAGCTCACAGAATCGCTAAACTGAAGTGGCAGTGGGAAGGGCACATAGCTCGTAGAACAGATGGCCGTTGGGGTAGTAAAGTTTTCGACACTACAATACGCACACGCACACTACAATAATAAAAACGAGTTCTAGTAAAATGAAATAAGTCGTTATTATTATTGTATTGTGCGTGCGTGCCTACTGACGCGCACACAAACAAATCGCGCGATGTACCATTGTATGAAGATAACCTACTATTCTTTCTTTTTACTATGCCTAAACCATTGATCTAGCAAGCTGTTTCGGGTGAGTGAGTACGACAGCGTTCCGAGCGTTCGTGACGCCGGCGATATTAAGACTCTAATATTTCAAATTGTAATATTGATAGGCCTTGTACTTATATCTAATCTTCTATCGAATTGATAGCCTATACCGAAACTCGTCCTAAATCAAAGTTGAAAACAACTTTAATTTTGTAAAGTCCTTGGACTAATTTCGATCTCCTTGCTAGGTAATCTCGGCATTTAATTGGGGCTAACTGGGATTATCGATAAAACTTTAGTGAGGAACCTAATCAATCAACCGTTAATTTTGCTTAAACTGGTAAGCTCAGAGACCGGAAATTTTTCGAAGTAAATTCGATTTAAGAATTACTGAATTTTTTTATATTTCTCAGAATTGATAACCTGAATTAGCCGTAGGTGGGACACATAGCTCTTAGAACAGATGGCTGTAGGGGTAATAAGGTTCTCTAGTTGCGATCTCGCACCGGAAAACGTAGCGTAGGGAGACCTCCCACTCGGTGGACCGATGACCTTTTGAAGGTCGAGGAAAGCCGCTGGATTCGGTAGCGCAGAACCGGTCGTCGTGGAAATCCTTGTAGGAGGCCTATGTCCAGCAGTGGACGTTCTTAGGCTGATATGATGATGATGATTTTTTCGTCCCCTATCCTATTGGGATAAGCCATTGATTGGCATCATGATGGTAAATAATGATATAGCCGAATATGGAAATCCCCAACGCTATATAGAACTGGGTATCTTGTCCTCGTCAACTCAACTACTGACCGTATGTATATTTCGCAGCCATCTGGTTAAATCCTTCATTTGATTAAAAAGCTAGTCCGTTGATCAATCAATGAATGGCGACATTCAATTGAATGACTAAAGGACAACTGGCCAAGTCGTTTAACGACTTTGCTGGACGTCATTTAGCCAATTCGTTGAATAGGGTATTTCAAATATACTCCGAATAGAAAACCGATGATTTCTTCTTCTGCAAAGCATTCTGCTACCCAAGGGAGGGGTGGGGGAGGGGAGCTGGGCAAAGGGACGTTCAACGACTTCGCTGGAACGTCATTTAGCCAAATTGTGATATTCCGAATATACTCCGAATAAGAAACCGATTATTTGTTCTTCTGCGAAGCATTCTGCTTCCCATTGGGGGGAGGCGTGCTTCGCGAGGCTCTTTGACTGTATAATCAGTCAAACCTGACCGAATCTAATATCGTTCGCTTCGCTCGCTCATTTACAGATTTTTAGAAAAAACTAATTTTTGCCAACTCCCCTTTCGTTGTATGGGATTTTACGTCCGCCATGTTCAACGGGCTAGTTTACAATGAGCCAACTAGCTGTTAAACGTTGAGTGACGCTTGTTCAAACAACGTTCAGCCTAGCTTACAATCAGCCAACTAGTTGAACGTTGAGTGACGCTTGTTCAATCAATGTTCGGCCTAGTCATTTAACTGCATGTCGCCATTCAATCAACGGGCTAGCCTTTCAATCAAATAGTGGATTTAACCAGATGACTGCTATATATATACCTACCTTAATTTAAGAGTTCCGTACATCCGATAAACAACCGGTTCAGTACCGGTTTTTTTGCTCTAAGCCGTTTGTCATTTCATCATTTCATCGAAAATTGTAAGTACAATGAATTTAATATTTCTCTCTATAGGTACCTGCCTCAAAACTAATTAAAGATCAGACGAACTTTAATTGGATTTTCTTTAGAATTTGATGTACAGTCGCAATCAGATATATTGTAGCTGGCGAGATGTTCAAATATTTCTGAGCAGTGTTAAATTTCAATAAATTAGTACTTACACTAGAAGTTGCTATTAATACCTGAGCATCTAAACCTTACTAATATTCTAAACGCGAAAGTTTGTATGTATAGATGTTTGTTACTCTTTCACGCCACAACAGATAAACGTAGTCAGATATAGGACCTGGATTAACATATAGGTTACTTTTCCACGCTCGCGAGCCGCTTGCAGCTCGAGCACTGCGCACCCTCGAATACAGTCATAGAAACTATGTTCACGTGAGCGAAGCCGCTGGCAAAAGATAGTTTGTTATAAATATCTGAACAGCAGATTCTTTAATATGTAACATTTTAGGAAAATGTAACTTACGTCATTGTGTATGAAGAACATATTGAAAAATCTGTTGCTCAGATATTTATGACAAATTAGATGTTCAGATATTAATAGCAACTCCTAGAGTACAAAATTTATTGAAGTCCAACACCGCTCAGAAACATTTCAACACTTCGCCCGCTACAATATATCTGATAGAGACTGTACCTATTCAATTTGAATATTATTAAACAAAATTAATATACTGCATTGGGTCGGTACTAACTAAAGTAGCTGGTATAGGTACAGCCGATAGCTTAAGATAAGTATCCAGTATCGTAACTTAAAAAAAGCGTCGGTGGCTCAACCGGTAACGAAAAAAAAGCGTCGGTGGCTCAACCGGTAACGACTCGGTCTATCTAACCAGAGGTACCGGGTTCAAATCTGGACGGCCAATGTACCAATGAGTTTTTCAAAAACTTACGTACATACTTACCGATTGCTTTAACGGTGAAGGAAAAACATCGTGAGGAAACCTGCACACACCTGCGAAGAAACTCGAAGGTTGTGTGTGAAGTCGACCAACCCGCACTGGGCCCGCGTGGTCGACTAAGGCCTAATCGCCCTGATTCAGGGTAGGATCGAGCCCCTCGGTGGGGACGTATATGAGCTGTAATGATGATCGTAACTTCAGGCGTTCAGGTATATTTTTTGGGATTCGTACACCCAACGGGTGACCAACGGGACCCTATTACCGTAATAGGTAGGCAGTTAAACTCAGTAAGCGGAATTTTTCGACGTAAATTCGATTTAAGAATTACTGAGTTTTTTCATAGCTCTCAGAATTGCTAAACTGAGGTAGCTGTGGGAGGGACACATAGCTCGTAGAACAGATGGCCGTTGGGGCAGTAAGGTTCTAAAGTGGCGACCTCGCACCAGAAAACGTAACGTAGGCAGGCCTCCCACTCGGTAAACCGATGACCTGGTGAAGGTCGTGGAAAGCTGCTGGATGCGGGTAGCGCAGAACCGGTCGTCGTGGAAATCCTTGGGAGAGGCCTATATCCAGCAGTGCACGTCCTTCGGCTGATATAATGATGATGATTTTTTTCTTTCCCTATCCTATTCATGAACCTTAATACGTATGCAGTTAAAATTTTCACAGAATGTGTATTACTGTTACCACTATAACAACGAATACAAAAAATTAGAAAAAAGGAAAAAATAAAGGGGTCTGCATACAAAAAACGTGTTTTTTATAGGTCTATAGAAGTATTATTGATTTAGCTCTATCGTAAAAGTGGTAATACTTACAAACGTTATATTTTGTGCGGTTATAGTTCTAATACTGAAGTAAAACAACAAATAATAAAAATCGGCCAACTGTGAGTCGTACTTCCGCTTAGGAGTTCGAACTGAATGACAAAAAGACATATTATGTTTGTAGCTGCGTTGATGTCTTTTGTTTGTAAAGTGAATAGGTATCATTGTCATTATACTATGTAGTTGTGGGGAGAGGTACGGTGGTACGGAACTACGGTAATCTGACTCGCACTTAGCCGGTTTTAAACATGGATCAATATTTTTTAATATCTCAAAACATATTGGATACGCCTACAAATGAATGAAATAAGTAGTAAAGGCAGGACTTTTTGAGATAAGTTTATCTCGTGACCCTGGATACTTGAACTGGCAGGCGACTGTACCTACTCGTATCAATACAGATTTATTCTGCAAATATTTTTGATGGATAAAATAACCCAACTAATTTTATTAATTTTTTTTAGGAACGGTGCGTTCCGAGTTCCGACTCGACTCTAGGAGAGCAAAGGGAGATATCTCCGCTAAGCTAGTTGGTATGCCTGGAGTCCGGCCGTGGACCAATCGTTGATTGATTGGTATCTGTATACAGGGTGTAACAAAATTGGTGTAGGTCCCGTTAACTAGGGGTTCTACTCGTCATACTGAACAACTTTCCCCAAGGAATCCATAGTCAATTCTCAAAAAAAATTTGGACCCTCCATACTAAAATACAGAAAATCGGTCGATCAGCTGATCGATTTGTATGAAGAGTAAAAAAATTTTTTTACGTTTTCAGCAAAGTCGTAGACCAACATTTGTTCAGTATGATGAGTAGAAGCCCCAGTTAACGGGACCTACACCAATTTTGTAACTGCCTGTATATACTCAGCGCTGAAGAAATTCTAATAGCGCGTTCTAGATGTTGTATTTCTTTTTTGTTCTCTCGTCGCCTGTGTTAAGTTTATGTGTGATAAATTCTACTTGTGCGGCAGGGCCAAAAGTTTTTTGCAAACCCCTACTCGTCGTTTCGCCTGAACCTCGTCTAATTCATGGGGCACTAACCAACAACTTTTATACGTCTTACCTAATGATTTTAAGTGGCGATGTACAGTTTCTTAAGAAGGTCCCAGTGAGTCAGATAATCGACAAGTACTGGTATGGTAATAGATTGGTTTTAAACAGCTTCCTTTGTAGCCTTAATATCCCACACCAGAGCCGTGGAAGACCAGAGCGCGTTCGATCTTCAAGGGTCAAATCTCCAGTATTAAAACGATTAAACCAACGCTGTGCTGTCCGTTCATTTAACACGTCTCCCCCCTTCAACTTCACATATTTTCCCGAGGTTGCTTTTAATTTTTGTTTCCAATAATGTCTTAACAATACACGAATTCCCCAATAGTCCGTTTTCATAATCGAATTTCATATTTGTCGCCCTCCATACTTTTTATTATCAAAACGTGTTACGCCGTCAATAAAAAAACACAGTAGGTATGACTAAATTAAGTTAAACTGCACCAGTGTTGCCAACTTGTTTTTGAAGTAGGTCGTACAAACAAGGAGCAAAAAATCGTATGCCCATACAAAACATGGAGCAAAAAGTCGTGCGCCTACTCGTATATAAAACATGGAAAACGATTTCATTTAAAAATTCGTATCCCCATACAAATCTATCATGATCGTACATCGTTATCTGGGTCAACAAATCGTATAAATCGTACGGTTGGCAACTCTGAACTGCACTCTTTAAAGAACTAGGGTGTAACTACATGTATAAAATGTGATGTAGTAAATTTTTAGTTATGAAACCCGACATTACATAAGAGACATCCCTCTTGGAAATCTTGAACATGATCAGTAAATTCTGTGCCACCCGTACCGGAGTAGTAAAACAGGGTTTCCTGTCAAAACAAAACATGCAAACATGTTAACCTAATTCGTATAGACAATTTAACTACAATCGGACCTGGGGAATCCATACACTCTTCGCATGAATGGCATTATCGATAAAACGAGCGATCGTAAAGTTGACGATTACGGGTTAGTTGTAAATTCGTGAATAAAAATTGACTGCGTTTAAGGTTTGTTCCAATCAAGAAAACGCGGAATGTAAACAAACCAGATAGACGAATCTGGTTTGTTTAGATTCCACGTTTTCTTGATTGGAACTGAGATAAGTATCCAGGGACGTAGGTTAATGTTTCTTTTTTAAACATTAATCGATATAAATGCCAAATTTATTTAAGAACATATTCTATACACCTTAGGGCTGCCTATCCTCCGGGTTTCACCCGGAGTCTTCGGGTCTGGGTATAGTGCACCTCTGGGCTCCGGTAAATTACGAAAAGTTACGCTTAGTTGAAAAATGAAGCAAGCAAAACAGGTTTACCGAAGAACACTTCAGTACCTATCTACATAAATATTAAGATTTCGAGAACTCAGTATTCAAAATATTCTCGACATTCGGCCTTACAAGCACAGTAAGTTACGAAGTTGCTGTGGAAACTGTCGAATCACTTGGCTTAAATAATGTAGACCATGATGTTCCGTTTTTCATTAGGCATCTGACACGGCTATCTAATGAAAGCAAGCGGCACCAACGGCTTTACGTGTCTTGCGAAGCACGGAAACAGTCGAGAAAAATGCTACTTGTCAGCAAACCCATTTAGGTAATGACCGTGCTTCAGGTAAGTTAACCTGCGAGATCGACAAAACCACACAAGTCGCACTGAGCTACGACCGCTTCTTATTGGCATCACATCATCATATCAGCCGAAAACGCTACTACGGTCCACTGCTGGACGATTTTCGGCTGATGTGGATTTCCACGACGACCGGTCCTGCGCTGCCCGCATCCATCGGCTTCCCGCGATCTTCACCAGGTCGTCGGTCCACCGAGTGGGAGGCCTGCCTACGCTACGTTTTCCGGTGCGTGGTCGCCACTCGAGAACTTTACTACCCCATCGGCCATCTTTTCAACGAGCTATGTGCTCTGCCCACTGCCACTTCAGTTTAGCGATTCTGTGAGCTATGTCGGTTACTTTAGTTCTCCTGCGGATCTCCTCGTTTCTGATTCGATCACGCAGAGAAACTCCGAGCATAGCACGCTCCATTGCCCTTTGGGTGACCTTGAGCCTTCTTATGAGGCCATAGTAAGCGAACATGTCTTAGTTCCGTAAGTCATCACTGGCAACACACACTGGTCAAAGACCTTAGTCTTGAGACACTGTGGTATTTGGGACGTGAAGATATTGCGAAGCTTGCCGAACGCTGCCCAGCCGAGTTAGATCCGTCGATTGATCTCTTTCTTGAAGTTGGATCTACCTAGCTGGACTGTTTGTCCCAGAGTCCCAGGTATACATATTCGTCAACAACTTCCAGTGTAGAGTCTCCAACCTTATTAGAGGGGTGGGTGCGACACGGACATTTAACATTATTTTCGTCTTGTCCATGTTCATTTTAAGACCCACTTGTTGCGAGACGTTACTGAGGCCATCGAGCATTGTGCTTAGGTCTTCCATAGTCTCAGCCATGACCACGATATCGTCAGCGAATCGGAGGTGGGTTATGTACTCGCCGTTGATATTGATGCCGATTCCACCCCAGTCCAGAAGCTTAAAAACATCTTCCAAGGCGGCGGTGAACAGTTTCGGAGATGTAACGTCTCCCTGTCTCACCCCTCGCTACAACTGGATAGGTTTCGAGTTCTGATCCTGGAGGCAAACCGATATGGTGGCGTTTTCATACAGACACTTCAACACCTCGATGTATCGATGGTCAATTTGGCACCGCTGGAGAGACTGCAGCACAGCCCAGGTTTCGACTGAATCAAAGGCTTTCTCATAGTCCACAAACGCCAAGCATAGTGGCTGATTGTACTCTTCGGTCTTCTGTATAATCTGCCGCAGCGATGTATGTGCTCGACAGTACTTAAGCCTTTTCGGAAACCGGCTTGTTCGGGAGGCTGGAAGTCGTCAAACCTGCGTGCGAGACGATTCGCAATGACTCTCGAAAACAGCTTGTAGACATGGCTCAGAAGTGAGATGGGTCTGTAGTTCTTCAGCAGGGTGTTGTCACCCTTTTTGAAGAAAAGCACGACCACACTTCTGTGCCATGCCTTAGGCGTTTGTCACTCGAGTATAACGGAATTAAATAACTTCTGAAGAGCTTTTAGTACCGGTGATCCACCTGCTTTCAGAAGTTCAGCCGTAATTCCATCATCACCCGGTGCCTTGTTGTTCTTGAGCTGTTTGAGAGCCATTCTAATCTCGTACAGGCTGACGTCCGGGATATCATCGGTATATAGTGTCGGGTTAGTCTGGCTCTTGGGTCTTCAGCCAGATCGCTGACAGGCAAACGTGTGGTCTTGTACAATTGTCCATAGAACTTCTCAACTTCTTCCAGCAACTCAGTCTTAGACGATATGGTCCTGCCATCCTCAGTCTTCAGCTTGGTCAGTTGGCTTTGTCCGACAGATCTCTCGCCAACACTTTTGAGCCTTTGTTGTGCTCAATCGCCTCTTTAATACAATTTGTATTATAGTGGCGTAAATCGCGAGTCAGGGACTTAGAGATCTGCCTGTTTAGTTGCCGATACTGAGTAGAAGTCAGAGATTTTTTTGGTTCTGTTCAAACGGCGAGTTTTAAAAATCTTAGACCCGACCGTTTGGACAATTTCCACGAACCTGTCATTATAATCGTCCACATTCTCGCAGTATCCTAGGCATTCGAAACGATTGTGCAACTCGAGCTGAAAGCTCTCGGAGTTTTGAAGCTGGATGGGCGCTGGTCGGAGCGTAGACTTCACCAGTCGACGTCTTTCTAGCTTGGTCTTTAGATTCAATGTGCCTCTTACCATCCGGTGATCGCTTCCTGTTTTGACTGAATTGATCACGGAGACATCATTGAATATTTGCCTCCTTGTCGACAAGATAAAGTCTATCTCGTATCTTATTGGAATATTAATATCTGATTTTTCAAAAAGAGTATAATAAAAATAATTTTCGAAAAATATAAAAGCTTTTTAGTACTGGCTTTTAGAGTCAAACGATATACATATGCATGCAAAATTTCAGCTGAATCAGAAACCGGAAAGTGGGTCAAATTTAACAAGCAAGATATCATTACAGAGACCGGGACATGTGAAACTAAATAAAAGCTATTAATAAAAAAGTAAATTAAAAAAATCAAACCCCCAACAGAAAATTTAAAAATTTAAGGGTTCCTGGAGGCTTGAATTTCCATACAAAAGTCGTTCCGCTTTATTTAAAAACTACATGCTGGATTGAATCCAACCTTTGCAAATACAATTGAGTAGACACATATCGATGTTTGTAATTAAATTAGTTTTCATCGTAGTAAAATTTTATTTTATTTTTATTTATTCATAATTTACCTTTTACATTATCTTGACAGGCTGAAAAATATGAAACCTAACTAAACAAAGGCTCAAATTATTTTTTTACCGAAAGATTGAAATTGCCCTTTTTCCGTTTTTTTATTAGTACATCAAAAAATAATAACAAACATCGATATACTCAATACTTTCGCAAGTTTGGATTCAATCCGGCATGTACTTTTTGTATCAAAGCGGAACTACGTTTGTATGGAAACTCGAGTCTCCTGGTGGGGGATGGACCCTAAAGTGAGAATGGATGCTAACCCACTTTAAATTGTTATAGGTATCCTAAACGGTCACTCGAAATGAAAAATGATAAGAGAAACCAAAGATGATTTTTAAATACCTATTCGACATAATTTAAATGAATTGTTTGGCTTCTAATTGTAATTGATTATAATTATTGTGACTAATTTATACCTAATGTTTACGTTCTATAATATCACTGACCTATTAATTATTGTAATGAGTCACATTAATATTTGCATGCTGTTTTTGATAGTTAAACATTAGTGCCGTAATCTCTGTATACCGTGTTTCAGGCAAATAAATAATTTTCGAGTGACACTCACCAGGTTATTTATGACGAATCGATTGATGGAAAGATTATCAATATTGGCGTTTGGTCTATAAAGTGCCGCAAAGGAACAAAAATATACATACATATATAGGCTGATAAACACATTACACGGCTGGGCAGCGTTCGGGAAGCTTCGCAATATCTTCACGTCCCAAATACCGCAGTGTCTAGACTAAGATCTTTGAAGTGTGTGTTGTCAGTGATGACTTACGAAACTGAGATATGGTCGCTTACTATGGGCCTCATAAGAAGGCTCAAGGTCACCCAAAGGGCAATGGAGCGTGCTATGCTCGGAGTTTTCCGAGTGATCGAATCAGAAACGAGGAGATCCGCAGGAGAACCAAAGTAACCGACATAGCTCACAGAATCGCTAAACTGAAGTGGCAGTGGGCAGGGCACATAGCTCGTAGAACGGATGGCCGATGGGGTAAAAAAGTTCTCGAGTGGCGACCGCGCTCCGGAAAACGTAGCGTAGGCAGGCCTCCCGACCTCACGACCTGGTGAAGATCGCGGGAGACCGATGGATGCGGCAAGCGCAGGACCGGTCGTCGTGGAAATTCTTGGGGGAGGCCTTTGTCCAGCAGTGGACGATTTTCGGCTGATATGATAAAACACATTACCCTCATTTGCGTCGCGCATTCGGGTAATAACACCTGACGGTAATTTCTAAAAATAAAAAATCCTCGTTCAGCACACGTTATATTTTATTCTAAAATAAACATTACTTATAAACTCATAGTGTAAACTACTTCAGTCTATACAATCGGTGCAATATATTATTCTCTTCACGATAAATATAATCTTTCTTTATAAACTAGTTATAGCAAAGTAAATTTTACAATTCTGTAAACATACCTACAGACTATTAATGATCGAAAAAATATTTTTGGGTAATTTTGACTCCTATGCTTCCATCGGAAAAAAAAGCAAATGAAATATGAATTCAAGGTGGAGACAGGTTACGAAAAGATTTTTTTAACTGTATAGATAGAAAACAATGGAAAAACACGAACATCTCTAGTTTTAGAAAAGCAAGGAGTAATATTTCACCGATTTGTTACAAAATAATAATTGTTAAAAAATTAAATATGGTGAAATTTATGCCATTCTTAACATTGCCTGGCTATAGAGATGGAAAAGCAAGCAGGTGTTTACACAAAACTGAGTTACACTCGGATGTAATCCCGGATTTATTCCAAAATTCCTACGCAAGGGGTTATACTTGGATTTTAACTTGGGCAAATACCGATTTTTGGTGTTAAAACCGGTTTAATCCCGTGTAAGGACTTGGGTCTTTACCCAGCTACCTAGCGGTTTAGGGTCGCGTTGCGGGAGGAAGTTATACCTTATATGAACCAAAAAAGCACCATGTTAACAAACTTAGTAGGGATTTGACAGTTTCAAATGTCAATTCCATAGTACTTTTGTTTACCTTTTGATTTTTTTTGGTTGGTTTATGGTATAGTACGGTCTGTAAATAGCGGCCGGTTAAATCTATCTTACTCACATCGCATATGTCTTACTCACACAGCGCGGTACTGAGAGCAACAAAATCATCAGTAGCTTAGCGCACGGTGTCTAAACGCGTTTTGTATCTTTGATCAATTCTGTTGGGTTGTTTTGGCAACATTTCGTAGACAAGGAACATAACATTTCGTAAGCAAACAAAGCTGTATCGCTAAATAAATCAATCATGTTGTAGGTTCAAATAATTAATAGATACTTTTAACAACCTGTTAAGCTGACTCTGCCACAACGGCCGCCATTTTCAAATCAATTCTATATAATATGTGTCGTAGTAAGATGGAAAAAGCTGTGATATAACCAATCCGTTAGTTATGTGCCGGTATTTAGTTGTGAGACTGGCGATATAATCATAAATCTATAAGATTTTTTTTAATCCACAATTGATAAGCCCTTGGCATCATTTCACCTGATGGTAAGTAACGATTATGCCGAAGATGGAAGCGGGCTTACAGAGATTCCCCAATGCAATGGGATCTGGATATCTATCTTCAAGCCGGAACACATCAATGCTGTTAACATTGATGTTTGTAGTCTTAGATTAGATAAGATGGTGATAGCTGCTAGGCGGGCTATGAAAATGCCATACCACCAACCAAACCGAGTCTTACAAAGTTGATCCCGCCAGCAACCGAACCCGCGACCTCCTGGTGTGAAGCGAACGAACTAACCATTACGCCACGGAATTTAATTACGTTACCTTACTTGACAAACATCTTTGTGAGGGACTCGGTTTTGACGAGTGAACGGAGTCTTTTTAAAGTACAAACTACTTCTCGTGTCATGTCATTTCATGTCAAAATGACATTATTTGTTTTAACATCAATGATTTAATTGACATTATTAACTGATGATTGTTTGTATTTAAATTTTTCACAATCTGACATTATTTAATGTAATTTAGTGTCCGAGAGCTTATGACCATCGGAAAAAGTGTAACATGCACCTATTTTGAATAATCATTTTGAAATCTTGATGAAGCAACCTAAACTAACCCAACAATTATCTATTGGCGCGTAACTACTCGTATATCCCTCCCTAGGGATAGTTACATCACGAATATTTTCATCTTACTG
Source organism: Coleophora flavipennella (assembly GCA_947284805.1). Classification (NCBI taxonomy): domain Eukaryota; kingdom Metazoa; phylum Arthropoda; class Insecta; order Lepidoptera; family Coleophoridae; genus Coleophora; species Coleophora flavipennella. The sequence goes on from OX369298.1 coordinate 8,611,254, forward strand.
AGACATATGCAGCGTAGGTACTCTCTTCTCACCGCCCATCCGGGAAGGGCCTGGTCACGACCTAGAGGTGGAAGCGGGCTTACCAAGATTACCTTGATAACATTGCCGCTGAGTTCCGCTGCGCTGAGTTCGAGGTCGTGGCCAGGTCCTTACGCCTGGTATAGTGTTTAATAAATTGTAAAATACATTGTTTGCTAATGTAGTGCTGTACCCACGGAGGAATAAAGAGGAACAGAGCCAAACTAATGCAACTGAGTCGCGTGCCAACAAACTCGTGACGTCACGATTGGGGCGGGGCCAAGGGTTAGTGTCCACTGAAGTTTTGAGAGAACTTGCTGTTTGATCTATTTGAATCTTAGTGGCACCAAAAAGATGCCATGCGCTATTGAAGATGGTGTAAATAATCAATATATATTATAAAAGCAATATATATGCTGCTAAAACTCACAGACAAGTCCCGGTACGATCAAGTGACTTTTAATATGTGGTAGACCTCTATCCCCCACCCATGAAGAAGATTCCCGTTTTTACCTGAAGGGCGTGCTTTTGAAGATATAGGGGCTGGAAGTTTCGTATATTTCAACTACCACACAATCTCATACAACTTCGTGAGCGCAGCCGGATACCCCAGTTAGTTCGGAAATAAAAACAAAGGAAGATGATGGGATAACATTTTAAATTATTTGGCATCTGGCGTCGGAGTTGATGCACTAAAAGTAGAAAACTAGCTGACGACTTAATAATTGGTGATATCGCTAGATGGCGTTCATAGATTTGGGCGGGGCAACGCAGAGGCCACATCCCCCCGCATCCCGCGTTTTGGCTACGCTGTTTTTTTATATGGAAATTTGGGTTGCGAGATCTCCGCTCGCTTCCTTCCTCCGCGGTCGAACCGCACCACAATTTAACCAATCAACGTACTTCTTTCTTAGCATCTGACTCATCAAAGTGTTTAGGTACAGTCGCCATTAGATATATCGTAGCGGGCGAGTTGTTCAAATATTATCTCAAATCAAAAAACTAGTGTACATAACTTATTGAAATGCAACACTGCTCAGAAGTATTTGAACACCTCGCCTCCTCGTGTACATAATTTATTGAAATTCAACACTGCTCAGAAGTATTTGAACACCTCGCCTCCTAGTGTACATATTTTTTTGAAATTCAACACTGCTCAGAAGTATTTGAACACCTCGCCCGCTATATCTGATGGCGACTGTACCACCTTACAACAAGTCACAGTTTTATTTTACATACAGTTAGTAATAAGACAGAGTTCTCGTTTAATAAATAATTACAAAAAATGCCAGTGTTCTAAACACCAAAAAAATACACCAATGTTTTATTTATATTATAATACCTACAATAAGTGTTACACAAGATTTTTAAGAAAATCATAATCTTATTTGGTTTCATATATTTCTTCACACTTACACACTAAAACATGATTTTTGAAAGATCCTGTAGTGAACACGACTCGAAAAGCATTGACAAATTATCTCGTAAGTTAGCGAAGGTTGTACCTGTCAATCTCCATCTATACTAATATTCAGCATCATCATCATATCAACCGAAGGACGTCCACCGCTGGACATAGGCCTCCCCCAAGGATTTCCACGACGACCGGTTCTGCGCGGCCCGCATGCAGCGGCTAACTAATATTATAAATGTGAAAGTTCGGATGGATGGACGTTTGTCCACGACAGCTAAACGTATCTGGATGAAATTTGGTACACAGATTAGGATCTGGATTAACATGTAGGCTACTTTTTTCCACGCTCGCGCACTGCGCACCCTCCAAGGCAGTAATAGAAACTATGTTCACGCGAGTGGAGCCGCCGGCAAAAGATGCTTGAGTAACTACTAAATATGGAGATTACGGTAAAATATACTTAGATAAGGTCCCGTTTCGACCTTTGGGATACGGAGACCTTAAAAAGGATTTTATTTTACTGAAAATTTGTATGTAGCTCAGTCATAAAAGATGGCACGCCCACTTGATGGCAAATGGCTACCGTCATGCAACACCAGCAATGATAACAAGAGTGTATCGCCGAACAAAAATTTTGAACAGAAAGTCTTACTTTAGATTTCAAAGAATTTGTTGTTGAGAAAGCATTTTTTTTTTGCTTCTATCTGCCACTGACTGTGGGTAGTTATAACTACAGCTATCTTACAATATCTTTCAGAATAATGACAATCAATAATCAATGCTTTTGAACTATGAAAATATTACATAAATATGAACTACATTGCACAAAATCCAAATTAGTATCTATAAGCTATTATTACTAGTAGGAATTTTATTACTACTTATTCCATACATAATTCTAAACAACCTTAGAGGTTACCTCTTGTTGCCAATAGGATAAGCTTTTCGTCAAACACATAATTTCAGCAGTGGCGACGAAAAAGTCACACTACCAGCTTGAAAACTTGTTTTAATTTATTTTTTTCGCCACATATCTTTAGTACATACCTACGCAAAAAGTTACTAATCAAGAAATAAATAATAGAAAAGCGGCTAAAGAAAACAAAAAGTCACAAAAATATACTTAATAAATAAATATAGCTAGGCAATTTTGATATAATTTGAATGAGATCATACGAGGCACCTCTAATGTAGACAAACTATAAATTTATTTTGGTTCTAACCTCCTTGCTTGCACGCTCTAAAAATAACAAAGAATATTGAAAAAAAAATCTGCTAATCATCAAAATTACAACAAAAAAAATGAAGCGAGGAAATTAGAATATTTTTATATGACAATTTATACTAAACAATTTTTATATTACCTTCCAGTGAAAATGCTATTCGTAAAGAATATCGGTGAAGTTCTGGCCATCTTTTTATTTGTGCTACTAACTTTCGATTTAAGAGAATTACTAAGACCCTGAACAGTAAATATGGAGGGAATTTTGATAAAAATAAACATTATTATGACAGATTTTCCTGTCATTAGTTGAGTTGTGGAATTATCGAAATGGCGAGAGTGAATAGGTATTCTTTGAACATGCGTGATACATATACCAGCCTGCCAAAAGCACTATTTTTTTTAAATTAAAGTTGCTTTGGGATAAATAAATCAACTTACTTTTTATGAACTGTCAAAAACGAGGTTTTGTTCAAAAAATGATTGAAATATAAAACTAAGACGTCACATTTTTTCATGGCCGTTGACGTACTAATTATGTGTTTTTGATAAATTAAAAATAGAAAATGTTTATGGAAAACCAAATGAGTAAGTTTTGATGCTGTCAAGTACCCAATGAGGCAGGCATACAGTATCAGAGTTGTAGGAACATTGTGTTGAGATGATAAAAAATAACGACTATTAAAAACATGTACTTTCTATTGTTGTGTTATAAAAATCAAGACTGAGTAATTCTCTTAAAAATAAACAAAGCGGCAAACAGAAACCTAGTGCTGAAACAGAAAAGTAAGTACATCAATAAAAGTTCATCATTCGTCAATCAAAAACATCATTTTTTTACAATCAACCAAATTAAAAAGAAAATTTTGAGTTACCCATGCAATGGCTGTCTCAAAATCAAAAAAACTGTCTCAAACTGATTTCTTTATAATCAAAAGTAGATCAAAAATTTCATAAGCAAGTACATTTTAGTCAAACGCGTGTATATCACTCTAAACCTTGGGGTTTGAAACTTTTCGAACGTTCATTCAAAGGACTGGGACCAGTGTTGTTTGATACATCAATAACTGTTATCGATACTACATTTTATCGTTTCCATATAATCACAAATGTTCAATAACTCAATAGATTCATGGGACATTTAATAGACCAGAATGCTAAAGATTCATAAAATATAAATAATTCGAATCTCGACATCGAGTCTATTATGTTGGACATCGATAAAGTAAATGATCACACAACACTAAATCCGTCATTAGCCTCAGAAAATTCTTACCAAATATTTACTGAAAATTCATAAAATCACAATTAGTTAAAGTTACCAATCAATAAATGGAATATACACAAATCAATGTACACTAGTAGAAAAACAGCTGTTAGTTTTGTTTTAAGCGATTTCGTATAGGGCTACGTACATTTTAAAGTCTATTTAACCCTTTCACGAGCATTGGCAATATGTTTGCCAAGGATGTTGTGTCAATATTAATCTGTATTGACCTCGAATAACGTTAAGTTTTCTCTTATTCGCCATTGTTATGTTGCTCGTGAAAGTGTTAAGTAGGTATCTATCTTAACAGTTACACTATCCAAGGGTTTTGACCCACATGTGAACTTGGACAGTGGAAGTGTTACATTTGAAAAATACTAATCAACATTCAACTATTGGCCAAAGTGCTTTTCCTCCAATAATAATCCAGATATATAAGAATCCAGATTCAAACAAGCAGCGATCAGTGCACTTCATTCTTACAAATCAAATGTCTATAAGAGTAAGTGAGAAAAAAACCCAATGGAATTAAGATTAGTATAGTTCATTGTAGTGCCAAAGAACAAAAATTGATCTAAAAATCGCTTTAACTCAGCACTGCTTAAACCGACGCACTCAAAATGTGTTAAAAGTATTCCTTTCGTTACAATTTTTAAATGCTATTTTAAATTAAATACTTCCAAAATGATCCTGTTACAGGAATCTACAATTATCGAGACTAGCATTATTTCTTTAGAATTGTTGTTGTGTTCCAATAAAATAACTACAATTTAGAAAATTATACTGGTCCAAAAATACTGAAAAATAACGAAAAGAATACGAACAAAAACAGTTCCACAGGAACTAAAATAAACTACGCGAGTGACGTCATCATTTCATTAAATAGGTACTTAATTAAAAATAAAGATAAAGAAAAAAGAAAGTTGCACTAACAACAAATAAAATAAATACATCTAAAGCCTATACAAACATAAATATTCACAATCTTTCACTCTTTATTATAATAATTATACTATATGCCACTTCTTTGTAAAGTCTGTTCCTTTATACCGCGTTTATCCGCCATTTCGCATATCACTTTCTCATTTACTCTAGTTGACAATCCTCACAATAAAAAGAGAACGAGTGCAGACCGCGACGCAATACAGAGTAAAAAATCTGGTCATCTCTATCTATCATATGCACAGCTTATCACAGCAAAAGAGAGTCGTCTCATTTAAACACAGCTCTCCTTAATATCTTCCATTTTCTATTCTCACTCTATAACACGGCCGCAATCTAGAGTAAAAGAGACGCAATATATATTAGACCCTCGACATATAAATCCAAACTCCACAATCACCACACTATATTGTCTATGGCTTATCTGAGCGCGGTGTACAGATTCAAAACGCTTTTGTTCTCCTTGTGCGAAGGTGTCTTGGAGAACACGTTCCAGAACCGAAGAGTTTCGTCCCCAGCGCCCGTGACTATGGCCTCGCCGTCAGGGGATAGTGCCAAGTACAGCACGCGGTAGGAATGACCAGTTAGTTTCGCCACCTACGGATAAAATTTTGTAAGTATGCATAACAGACCATAGGATGATGTGTTTATGTCTGGATATTTACTCAAATTAGGCAGAACTTTTGACTTTACGCCCAATGCAAGGTGCGTAATATTCAGGTTTAGATCACATCTTAAGGTACTATATTCACGGCCAAGCGGTAAAAAATGTCCGAACATAACATCACCATTTTTTTTCACACTTCTCCCTAAAAATTTTCTTTCTTTACTTCCAGATATATATTTTTTTTTATTGTGTCGACCGACACATATCGATGTTTGTAATTAGTTTTCGCTGTACTAATATAAAACGGAAAAAGATAAGAAAAGTTTCAAACTTTGCAGTATAAAACTAATTTACTTTGAAAACTAATCAAAAACATCGATATGTGTCTACTCAATATATTTTCAAAGTTTGGATTCAATCCGGCATGTAGCTTTGTATTAAATCGGAACTACTTTTGTATGGAAACTCGAGCCTCCTTAAGATAAAACTAAAAAATGTTTTATTTACATGCTCAGCCATTTCTAAACAAATAGATTTTATACTGTGCGCTTCGTCTACAATTATTGACACATGTAAAATTACAAAAAAGAACACGGAATTCTGTGCTAATTCATTAAGAACGCCGTCCATAAAAATTGCAGTCCACGGATAATAAAAAAAACAAGATGTTGTTTTATAAAATGTATTTATTTAGATCATGTTTAGACCTTTACATCTCAGCATTTGAACACAGAGCGTCGGTGGCGTAACAGTTACGGCCGCTTCCTCCTGTCCGGGAGGCCGTGTGAAGAAACTCGTGTGTGTGAAGTCGACCAACCCGCACTGGGCCCGCGTGGTCGACTAAGGCCCGATCGCCCTAATTCAGGGTCCCTCGGTGGGGACGTATATAAGGTGATAAGAAGTTTTTTGAAAAAGACAGGGATATACGTACAATGATTTCTCTTATCCGATCGCAAATACTCGGATCTTTTTATAAAACAACTTCTTGTTTTCAAATTATCAGTAGACTACAATTTGTAAGGAAGGCGAACAGGGATGGCGTTTTTAAAAGCCCAAACCTACAGAAAATAACAGTTCTCGCAACGTGGCTCCAACCAAGTGGATAGCTGATCTTGTGAAGCTCGCACATGCAACAGTGGACGTTTTACGACTGTTAAGATGTGTTGATCCTACCTGAGTGAGCGACGGGTACTTCCACACGAGGATCTGGTTCTGCGAGTAGCCATGCGTGGACACCAGCTCGCTCGAATGCTTTGACCACGCCAGGTTGCACACCTGTGAACCTGAGGGGAGGTACACAGTCTTTAGCAACTAAAAAGCAATTTTTGACCAATTTATAAAGTGGTTTTTCATGTCAATAGTGCAAGTGGTTCAAGACAAGTTTAATATTGGTGCGGCCCCAGAATAGTACCATATCAAAGTACTAACATACAGTATGGACACTCCCTGCAGCTCTCTAGATTCCGACCTCACCCCCTCGTCATCCTGATTGATACAGACTGGTTATAGTTTGGTTCTCGAACGTATAAGATTTCGCCGTGATTGTGTTTGCTCCGTCATTTGTTTTTAGTAATACCTTTTCTCGCTCGTTGTATGATGTGTCCAGGGTGAGCCCATACCATCTCTTTCCGAGGGCGTCGTAAGAGACGACTAAAAGATATAAAACCGAATGATGGACAGCAGCGTCTTCTCCGTGTACTATGCCACCACACTGAACACTGCGATCGCCAACCCGGCTGCCAAGCGTGGCGATTACGGCAAAACCTTCCAACTCGTGGGAGGCCTATATCCAGCAGTGAACGTCTTTTAGCTGATGTGATGATTGGCATCATATTCACATGCCAAAGCAAGCTGGTTGATCAGCTATACAAATCTATTCTATTCTATTCCATTCCATTCAATTCCATTCCATTCCATTCCACTCCATTCTAATCTATTATATTCTATTATATTCTATTCTATTCTAGTCTACTCTATTCCATTTTATTCTTTTCTATTCTTCCATCTTCGGCATCATCGTCACTTACCATCAGGTGAGATGATGCCAAGGGCTTACCAATTGTGAATAAAAAAAAAATTCTAAAGGTGCCTTAGTGTACTATAGAAAATAAAACCCGCAGTGAGTGAAGATCACGCTCCTTTATTCTTAGAGATGCCTTTGTTTAGCAGTGGATGTCTTTTAGCTGATATGATGATGATGAATCCTTATCCTTAATCCTTAATGTTATAAATGTAATAATGTGTGTTTGTTCGTTTGTAACATCTTCACACCACAACCAATCTAGATGAAATTTGGGATACAGGTAGCCTGTTTCGGTGGGAAGGACATAGGCTACTTTTTATCCCATGAAAATAGCATAGTCCGATGCAGTTCCTGAGTGAGCTGAAAAAAAATACTATTTTTTTTGGTTAATTTCTTTAACATTATCATATCAGCCGAAGGACGTCCACTGCTGGACATAGGCCTCCTCCAAGGATTTCCACGACCACCGGTTCTGCGCTTCCCGCATCCAGTGGGTTCCCGCGACCTTCACCAGGTCATCGGTCCCCCGAATGGGAGGCCTGCCTACACTACGTTTTCGGGTGCGCTGTCGCCACTCGAGAACTTTACTACCTATATATTTTTATGAATCTACAATTAGTAGGACCTTGGCATCATCGTCGGCAAGCGTCGGTGGCTCAACCGGTAACGACTCGGTCCATCTAACCAGAGGTACCGGGTTCAAATCTGGACGGCCAATGTACCAATGAGTTTTTCAAAAACTTACGTACATACTTACCGATTGCTTTAACGGTGAAGGAAAACATCGTGAGGAAACCTGCACACGCCTGCGAAGAAACTCAAAGGTTGTGTGTGAAGTCGACCAACCCGCACTGGGCCCGCGTGGTCGACTAAGGCCTAATCGCCCTGATTCAGGGTAGGCTCGAGCCCCTCGGTGGGGACGTATATGAGCTGTAATGATGGCATCATCTCAACTGATGGTAATATACGATGCCGAAGATGGAAGATTCCCAATATGGAACTGGCTTCTTATCTTCAAGCCGGAACACATCTTGTCATTGATTTATGGAGGCAAGACCTAGAGATGGTAGCCAAGGAGGATGCCCTTCCACCAACGAAACTCCATCGGGATTCGAACCCTCAAACTCTTGATGGACTAACCATTACGCCACGGAGGCGGTTAGGGGTTGTCATTGTAACAATATGTACTACGTGGGCATTAGAAATACCTCTACCCCGTTTGCGACACGTACCTGTGTCGACGGTCTGTTGCGGCTGCGCCGTGAGCGTGTTCCAGAAGCGAATGCATCGATCAGCTGTTCCGCCGCCCGAGGCCAATAACCCGTGCTGGTGCGGCGACCACGCGATCGCCTTCACCGCCGCCACGTGGGACGCGTACGTCTGCACTGGGGACGTTGAATGCTGTGGAAAGGGTGGAATTGTTACAAACTTCGCTTTGAGCACTGTTTTCAGGTGGTTTTCAAATTAATTATTACTCAGTCAATGAATTCATGACGGACAAAGTACCTGCTTAATTTTCTGTTATTTTATTTTATTGTTTTTCAAATGTTTAATACTTAAAATAATAGTAATATCTTTCGGACTACTCCTCTTTTTATCTTGCAATGCCCTAACAGGGCTTATATACCCTACTACCCTTAGATATAAGAACTTTATGCATGTACATGTAAGCAACTGAATAAATAAATAAATAATATAAATAATTGTGTCAACAACCGACTGGCACCTCAAGCCACAAAAATAATAAAATTGTTTTTGGCTCTGTGTCTTTGGACGTAATCTATGATCTATGCTTCTTCCGAATGATTTGAAGGTCATAGTATTGGTGCTAAAATCGAAGTTTTTTACTGTTGCTCTTTAGAAAAATCACCATAACGGGTTAAGTTAATAAATAACTAATTGGTAATTTTTCTAATAATAATCGTCATTCTGTTTCCAACATTCATCGTTCGCTTCTGACTTAGTGTGCTGACTGCGTAAGCAATCGCTCCCAAAAGTCTTGTGATTAAAATTTTACAATGAGAATATCATTGTTTCAGCCTGAAGGCGTTCACCCACTAGGGTAGTCGACTGCGAATCATCTGAGTTCATCATCATTATCTTATCAGCGGAAAGACATCCACTGCTGGACAAAGGAATCCCCAAGGAAGTCCACGACCGCTTTCCAAAACCTTCACCAGGTCAGCCTGTGCTACGCCTTTCAGTGCGCGGTCGCCACTCGAGAACTTTAGTGCCCCAAAAGTTCTAAACACATTTAAAGGACAATAACCATAGGATGGACAGCAGCGTCCATCCAGCGCACTTGCAACCAACTTGCAACCGCACTGCGATCGCCAACCCGCCTGCTAAGCGTGGCTATTACGGAAAAACCCAATATGATTAATATACATCTGAGTGAGTTATCATATCATCTAACAAAAACGAAATTTTGTTATAAAAATTACTGAAATGGCAAAACGTGACAAAGTTTTTTTTAATTCACAATTGGTAAGCCCTTGGCATCATCTCCCCTGATGGTGTGTGACAATGACGCCGAAGATGGGAGTGGGCTAACCAAAATTCTCCAACGCAATGGGGAATTGCTGCTATATTGGTCGAAGGTTCTAATTTATTAATTATTAACCGAACCAATTTAAAAAAAAAAACAACTTTTAATATAATGTATCACTCAGGGATCAAGACGAATCCAACTACACCTTGCACTCCACAATAGGGGATCGGACTGCTAGTCATTTGAGTTACTTTTTATGATCTGTCAAAAACGAAATTTTGTTCTAAAAATGTTTGAAATACCCACAAATGACGTCATAGATTTTAAGCGTCATTGACAAACTTATTTTGCGAATTTGATCAATTAAAAATTGAAGACGTGATGGAAAAACAAAACAAGTAAGGTTTTTTGAAACTTCAAGACGAGAGCAATTTAGGAAATCATATTTCAGATTTTATTTTTAATGCAGTCCGATCCTCTATTCATCAAGCCGTCAAGGCAAAGAAAACAAAGAAACAGACACAAACATACATACACACGAAAAGCATTATAATAATAATTAAATTCATTTATTAAAGTAACTTAAGACTCATAGAATGTTAGTAACAATGTGCTAAAAAACTATGTTAGTATTTCTTAACCTAGAACCTTTCAAAAACACAATGTAGTTGAGTATGTGAAACCCTGCTACAAGATCACCACAGAAGTGGAGAGCCTGCAGCAGCGATTCACATACGAGCAGTCGAGCCGGCTCGCGACGCAGCTCAGGATGAGACTGGGGCTGGCCCGCACGCGGCGCACCAGGGACGCGCATCTCTTCCGCATTGTAGTGAAGAAGCAGTCAACGCGTGCTTCAGCGAACATCCCTGATGCGCTACAGAAACGAGGCAGCCCCAACAACACCCGGAACGCGTTGTTATATTGGACACGAAGGGCGCTGTATGTTTTTTGCGTGTAATTCGCCCACAGGCTGCACGTGTAAAATGAGGTGCAATATGCGCGAAATAGCGTCAATTTTACTTCCTTGGAGCAACGTGCAAACCTGCGAGCTATCATATTTGCTCTAACCGACAGCGCCCTTCGCTCCCTTTCGATGTCGTCATCATCCCTGAGGTCGGCAGTCAGCAAATGCCCCAGGTATTTAAACTTGTACACCCTAGCCATTGGGACTCCATTTAATTTGACTGGGGGCACGGATTCCGGGTAGCGACTGCCGACCCCAAAGACCATGACCTCACTTTTTTTAACATTGTATGTCAGCCCGTGAAGACTGGCATACTTTTCACATATGGCCACAAGCTTCCTGCATTACCCTCCTTCTTGGGCATTGGGTAAAATGAAAGACGTGATGGAAAACAAAAGAGGCAAGATTTTATTTTTTTCCGGAGGAGGGCAGTTTAGGAAAAAGTTGTGTATCATAATTTATTTTCAACCGACTTCCAAAAAGAGGAGGTTCTCAATTCGACTGTATCTTTTTTTTCACGATATCTTCGCATCTGTCCATCACCAGGCTATAGTCCATGAACAGTGATAGCTATACTGTTGAAATTTTCAAAGATAATGTATTTCTGTTGCCTGTTGTCAACAAATACTTAAAATTTGAAAAAGTGAAAAAATACAAAAAACGTGTTTTTTTAAACGTGAAGAAACTAGCGCCATCTAGTATGATGGTACGGAATTTTCCATCTATTATGATGGTACGGAACCCTTTGTGTGCGGTTCTGACTTGCATTGACTTGACTGACAACATGCTGCCAAGTCAGTCCTATATAAATTTTATAAAAATGGTATTGTACTTTTATGGAAAATTAACAAAAACAAAAAAATAAATTACTAAGTTGTTGCAATGGAAGACGGTTTATTAACGTGTTTAGCGTTTCCAATTATTTATTTACTAATCAAGGCATACGTTCTTACGGTGCGGTGAAGGAAAACATCGTGAGGAAATTTATATTTTGGAAACAGCATTGTTCGTGAAAAAAAATATGAATTAGTTTACATTCTGTTCTAGCGCACGCCGTAAAGACAACCTAGTCCTACCAGAGCCAGAATTAGACTTGTACAAAAATAGTCCATACTACCGAGGAATAATGATATATAACAAACTGCCCAAATTAAAAATTCAAATTTAAATTCATAAAAAATTTAAAGAATATCTAATTGAGAAAAGCTACTACTCGATTAAAGACTATTATAATGACAAATAATTCGCATATTTATAATAATTAACCAATAATAATTCATTAGGCAATTAAATTATATACTTTATTATTATTTACTTATATTAATTATTTTTGTACATTTGATTTAGCTTATTTGCTTTTTAATAATAACGAAACAAAATAATTCATTAATTTGTTAATTATATCTAAATAGTTATATTTTTCAATGTAACCCTTTTGAGCAAAGGCTAAATATGACGGTCTGCTCCCTGCATGCATCTGCAGTGCCCTTACAGGGTGCGTGTACAAACTACAATTTTTACTGTTTTTGTTCCATCTTTATGTTAAGTACATGTAAGCAGAAATAAATGAATATGAATATGAAAACTGCACACGCCATCGAAGAAACTCGAAGATTGTGTGTGAAGTCGACCAAGCCCGCTGGGCCCGCGTGGTCGACTAAGGCCCGATCGCCCTAACTCAGGGTAGGCTCGAGCCCCTCGGTGGGGACGTGTATGAGCTAATATGATGAATCAAGGTCACATAGGTGCATATAATACCAGTAAAATATTCAGCAGTGAAAACTATTAATTGCAAACTACGAAAGATTCAAACTGGAATTTTATCAAAATAATGGGTAGGTACGTAGAAACAATGACAAACACGAAATAGGAAAAAACAAAATTTTCTATTTTCCTTGCCTGATTCACACACACTACATGTAATTGTTACAATTGCAGGAAGTAAACCCCACAAAACCCAAACCACAAAACATTTAACAAATAAATATACATTAATATTATTTAATGCAATGATAACGGCAACTTATTTGTGAGAAGGGATTTTGCGGTTTAGTTACAGTGATAATAGAATTCTTGGTCAAAATAGATAGCTAGCCTTCCTATTGAGGAACGTGGTACCATAAAAATAATGTTTCACGGTGCACTAAAAACATTTGAAAATCGAACCCATTTACAGTCACAATAATATAGGTAGTTCGCTTCCGTTGAAACCGAATGCTACTAAGAAAAGAGAAGAAAAGAGATGCCAATTGGTATCATTTTATTTGCTTTACTTTTGAACGCATGAACCCAATATCTATATGCACTAACAAACAACATTTGAATATCGAACCCATTTACACACACAATAATATAGGTAGTTCGCTTCCATTGCACCGAATGCTACTAAGAAAGAGATGCCAATTGGCATCATTTTATTTGCTTCACTTTTTGGACGCAAGTAACCTATCTATGCACTAACAAACAACATATGAAAATCGAACCCATTTACACACACAACAATATAGTTAGCTAGCTTCCGTTGCACCGAATGCTGCTAAGAAAAGAGATGCCAACTGGCATAATTTTATTTGATTTACTTTTTGGACGCACGTAACCTATCTAACTCCCTTTATATATGGTCTTGACATAGGTATGCACTTATTTTCAACTGGAACAACTAAAGAAAACTGGAGAAACTGAACAACTTTCCTTAAGAAACCCGTGGACAACTCGCAAAAAAATTTTTGGACTTCCATATATAGTTTGCCCGCCAGCTGATTGATTTGAATGGGAAGTCCACAAATTTTTTTGCGAATTGACCATGGGTTTCTTGGTGAAAGTTGTTCAGTTTCATGAGTACAAGCTTCAGTTACAAAAGTGCATACCTTTGTTAAGACCCTATATAGCATATCTCTGCTTTTAGCTAAAGTTCAGGGATCAGTTCTTTCCGCAACACTATTTCTGCTTCACATAAACGATCCGCTGAAACCAGGTATAATTGGTTATACAGACGATAGCACGGTTGTAGAAAGTTACCTGTCCAGTGCACGAGCTAACAGCGCTGATACGCTGTTTCTGAGAGAGGCCATGATAGAGCGCATTAACCTATCACTTCAGGCAGTGTCTGAATGGGGTGATTCCAACATTGTAACGATGCAAAATAATATTATTACATTTTTTAGTCAAATTAGCCAAGAACTCAACGCTTTAACTCCTCCTAGTTAAATCTTTAAACATAATAAATATCACTGCACTTATCTCACTGCCAATCCCAATTAAATAAATTTACAATTTATCTATTTTTCAAAAATATAAACAATACCTTTATTTAATTACTATCCAAATTAAAACAAACACTTGTAGGCGACCTTTTATTTGCAAGAGAAGTCGTCTGTCGTAGTCGACTGGGAGGAACTCTTGTTTGAGGTCATTGTAGAGTTGAGATAGTGATGTGATTTTAACCTTATAGCTACGGAACCAAATGAGAGCATCGCCTGTAAGTAGGTGTGAGAAATTATAAAGGATTTCAGCATCAGAGGCTGAGCAAGAAGAGGAGAGTTCCTCCCAGTCGACTACGACAGACGACTTCTCTTGCAAATAAAAGGTCGCCTACAAGTGTTTGTTTTAATTTGGATAGTAAGTAAATAAAGGTATTGTTTATATTTTTGAAAAATAGATAAATTGTAAATTTATTTAATTGGGATTGGCAGTGAGATAAGTGCAGTGATATTTATTATGTTTAAAGATTTAACTAGGAGGAGTTAAAGCGTTGAAATCTTGGCTAATTTGACTAAAAAATGTAACGATATTATTTTGCATCGTTACACAAACAGCCACAATTATTATGTTTTTATCAAGAAAAGTAAGGACACTACGAAGTGCAGTCAGTCATAAGGTTAGATCATCATCATCATCATCATCATATCAGCTCATATACGTTCTTCATTCATTCATTAATATCAGCTCATATACGTCCCCACCAAGGGGCTCGAGCCTACCCTGAATTAGGGCGATCGGGCCTTAGTCGACCACGCGGGCCCAGTGCGGGTTGGTCGACTTCACACACAGCCTGCGAGTTTCTCCGCAGGCGTGTGCAGGTTTCCTCACGATATTTTCCTTCACCGTAAGAGCGTCGGATAAACGTACATATGAAATCTAAATTCGAAATCACATTGGTACGTAACAGGATTCGAACCAAGACCTGCCGGACAGGAGGCGGCCTTTAGTTAGCTCTCGTTAGATCCCTGGTTACAAATGTATCGAAGATCACAACATTCTGTAGACCCCCGGTAATAGCACTGTACGTAAGGCGACGTCAAAATAAGAAGTTTAAGTCATAAGTATGACATCAGTTTAAGAACCAGATCTACAAGCCT
The DNA here is from genome assembly GCA_947284805.1 of Coleophora flavipennella. Lineage (NCBI taxonomy): Eukaryota > Metazoa > Arthropoda > Insecta > Lepidoptera > Coleophoridae > Coleophora > Coleophora flavipennella. The sequence goes on from OX369298.1 coordinate 8,626,560, forward strand.
TACAAAAAGCTGATTTAATATCATGTAATTTAATAATCTAAATACGACACACCGTTAGGTTACCTTTGGTACTTATATCACAACCTCAAAACTGGACACTCACTTTGTCAGCTGTTTTTTTTTTCATGTTTATTAGTTTTTTTCTATTTAATAAAAAAAATTGTGTATTTGACTACGTTTTTTTTTTTCATGTTTATTAGTTTTTTTCTATTTAATATTATATTATATTTCTGATGATAAGTGACGATGTAGTCGAGGATGGTACACGCAAACTCAAATAATGCCTATTCACTCTCGCCTTGAAGATCCCCAAATTGTAAGAGTCGGGTACCACAAACGCAGGCAAGGAATTTGCACAAAATATATAAATATAATTTATTGTATCCAAAAAAAAACACGATGAAATTATTTTGTGATATAAATATGGCGTCCTAAAGATGGGGGAAACTAGGCCTTCTTGGAAAACTCACTGAGCTGTAAAGACTTATATGAGTAGTATGATGTGACTTACCATAGACCACACAAAAAGTTTGTTGTCGTTGCCACCAGAGGCCAGCGACTGTCCGTCTGGTGACCACTTCAGGCCGCAAACCTCCTGTCTGTGTCCTTGGAGCACCCGCGATGACTGTAACTCTGTGAACAAACCGATAATTAAACCCCATCAGTTTACAAAATTCTTGTGGTGTGGCCCTAAAATAGTAACATACCATCTCTTCTCAAAGGTGTGATAAGAGGCCACTAAGGGATCAAATAAGTTTAGGACATTGCCCGCGGCTTCGCCGGCGCAGATCTCGATTTTTGCAGTTCCCGTGGGATTTCCCAAAATCCTAACTCATTTGGCCAGACACAAGGACTGCATTCCAGGTGTAAATTCGCAGTTTGGATGCAGTTAAGGGCAACTAACTAGGAGAACTGCACTCTAACTGCAACCAAACTGCAAATTTGCAGCTGAAATGCAGTCTGAGTGAGTTTTGGTTAAAGTAAGAAAATTTATGTTAACAAATATGGAAAGGGATTGTGTTCGACGTTTGGACTCACCAGGTGTCCGTGTGTCCCTCTGCCGTATGTGCCGGTCCCGGGAGCCGGAGCTAAGGATGTCTCCGTTCCACGCCAAAGCGCCTACCCTCGCTATGTGTCCTTGCAGTTTCTTCACCTGAAAATAATGGGTTTTAAATTTTTCGTTCACTAGTTCTCGAAATTGTTGTCGTGATAAACGTACAAAGTCGAAATCTTAACAAAGTAGGCCGATAGGACTGATCGCTTTGTATGAAAAGTCCTTTTTATTTTTATCTCAAAAGGTAAAAACTGAATCATTATATTATTATTTTTTATATATATTAAAGATAAATAGTTTTAAAGTTATTTAAGAAAATAGGCGAAACCTAACCAAAACTAATGGGCCTAAAATCTTGAAAAAATCTCAGTATATGAGGTTGAATGCATAGATTACAGGAAAATCTATGAGAAAATCTAAAGTCCTTCCATTCCCACAGAAAAATTGAATGAATCCAAAATAAATGAACCCCTATTTACCTAGAGCTAATAATGTACTAAGAGGTCTATTCTGTTGGTAGTTGAAGTTTTGGTGCGTAATCCTGTTTGCGTGGCACCGGGTCGCACTTGGCCGTTTTTTTTGCATTAGTGTGATAGGTATATATTACCAAAAACCATGCCCCGTACATTCAAACCACAGCTTAGAAAGATACGACATTAACACGTTAACAGCTACGTCCCACAGACTGATGTGTCCCTTCTTCGTGCCGACATTTACTAAGTCGCTCCACGCCGCTGCCGTCTCTGCGTTGTTTGAAGACAGCTCTAACAGTTACATACTAAACCACAGCTAAGAAAGTAACCCTAGCAACAACATACCTCTTTGTTAACACCTACGTCTCACACACTGATGTGTCTCTTCTGCGTGTCGACAGTTACTAAGTGACCTCGCTCGCTCCTCGCCACCGCTGTCACTGCGTTGACTGAAGATAGCTCTAACAGTTACATACTGAACCACAGCTAAGAAAGTAACGTTAGACACAACATACCTCTTTGTTGACAGCTACGTCCCACACACTGATGTGTCCCTTCTGCGTGTCGACAGTTACTAAGTGACCTCGCTCGCTCCTCGCCACCGCTGTCACTGCGTTGTCTGAAGATAGCTCTAACAGTTACATACTGAACCACAGCTAAGAAAGTAACGTTAGAAACAACATACCTCTTTGTTGACAGCTACGTCCCACACACTGATGTGTCCCTTTTGCGTGTCGACAGTTACTAAGTGACCTCGCTCGCTCCTCGCCACTGCTGTCACTGCGTTGTCTGAAGATTGCTCTAACAGTTACATACTGAACCACAGCTAAGAAAGTAACGTTAGAAACTACATACCTCTTTGTTGACAGCTACGTCCCACACACTAATGTGTCCCTTCTGGGTGCCGACAGCCACTAAGTGGCCTCGTTCGCTCCACGCCACTGACGTCACTGCGTTGCCTTCTGATGATAGGTCGCAGAGTCGAGTCACCTGGAACAGAGGAGATTCGAGTTAGACTAATGTAAGAACTGAAAGAGATAGTCATCAACATTATTAACAACATAAGAGTCTCACTGCTTTGGTGTTCTTTACATATGGTAAAGGCATGACTCACAAGCTGTAGCCTAGTTTTTTTTTATTCAAGTTTTGTTTGTAGTCCAGATTTTTGTAAGTTGTGGGGCTACCTAGGGAAGGTCGCCGGAAGCCGCTGGGTGCGGGCAGTGCAGGACCGGTCGTCTTAAAAATCCTTGGGGACGGTCTTTGTCCAACAGTGGACGTCTTTCGGATGATATGATGATATGAGCTTACCATCCTAAAATTTGTAAAGCCTCCTAAAGGCCTGGTTCACGTTCTAAACGGACCAGTCCAAAACCATTATTTGACCAGACGTCACACAGAAGTCGTTCAATTGGAATCCTGGTCTTTCCGCACCAGTTTAAGAACTGACCTAAGTGGTACTCGCCCCACACTTTACACACACACTGAAGACATTCTGCACAGACCAGTCAACAAAATCTAAAAATTTTCTAGCAGCTCCCGTTATGTAGATCACCTGGCTAGTGCAAGCGCTCCAGAGGTACACACAGCTGCCCAGCCCGACACTGAGGACGTTCTGCGCAGACCAGTCCACCAGGTTCAGGTAGAAGTCGTCCTGCAACTCCGGCGCGTCGAGAACCTTGAAGGGGATGCGCGAGATCTTGCGTGTGGCCTTCCGCGGGGAACGGAGCAGCTTCTGGGACTTGGCCGATACGGGGGAAAGGCTGTACGGTGACGGGTCTATGTTCTCCTGGAAAGAATAGAGAAAATGTTTATAATTAATCACTCTTGAAGGGTATGATTGATAGATACATATTAAGGAGAGGGCGGTACTTCTATTCAAATATTATCAGAGCTACAAGATTAGGTCGTCAGCGCGTATTACATGCTGAACAATTAATATAAAGAGTAGGAAAAAATAATCAATTCGTATAGATCGAGGTAATTCCAATAAATCCTTATTTCGATTTTAAACGTATATTAAATAAAAATGTTACAAAGGTCTAATGCCGGTTGTATGTACAGATATCGTAATCAAGGTAGGATTCTTTCATACGCTTTTTTCATAGTAGCCTCGGCGCGTAAATAGATGGCGCTAGCATCAACAAATATAAATACACGTCCTGTATCTTTAATTCATTATCATTATACATTTATAAACCAGACAAAAAGCATAGTAATAAAAAATAGTTTAATAAAAAAACCTTATTACTATAAAACAGGATGAATATTTATTCTACTCATGAAACTGAACAACTTTCCCTTTCAACAATCTCAGCAAAAAGTTTTTGATTTTCCATAAAAAACTTCTCAAATCGACCGATCGATCGATTTTTTTTAGACTGTTTTATGTTTCTAAGGGAATGTTGTTCAGTTTCCGTAGGATAAAGTAAAAACGAAAAACTCACCCTGTACTATAATTAATTATTATTCACAAAAGCGTTAACTGCAGTGAATCACATAGACATTTTGATAGATCATAACGTTACCCAAACGCAAAAAACATAAAAAATACGAAGAAAGATTAACTGGCACAATCAAAAAAGGCAGCAACGCTTCAGAGCGATGTTTTAAATACAAATCGCATTGCGTTCATTAGCATAAAATACTACGTTACGTTCCATAATGTCATTAGAACCTCGATCCTGTATCTCTAATAGAACCACAAAATAAAGAACACAAAAACTACTGACAAATTGAATCGGCTAATTTCAACACCACATTCATGCAATAAAACACTGCAAAAAAAACACATCGTCTTTGGCATGAGAAATTGCGTTTCGCTCCAAGAATGGATAAGACTTTGCATGCAGTATAAATCAGAGTTCACGAACCGTATACAAGTTACGACCTAGCTAGACGTCTAGACTACGTGATAAACAATTATTTACGCCAATCCAAGTGAGTCCTTTACTCCATAAAAATGATAATTATCAATTAACTGCAAAATGGTTACGAAAATGCCGTGCTTGGGAGAAAAAAGAAACCAGAGAATAGCAAAATGTAATAAGTACGAGGTATACAGTAGCTTGAAACAAGCCTTTATTCAATAAAGTTAAAAAATAAACTGATACTCACTTGAAAATATATGAAATGAACCCAATTCTACATAGGTACGCACTATATTCCGTCTTCGAAAAGAATGTCAACTAAATCTAGGGTTTTAGATATTATATTCTATATACAGGGTAACAAAATTGTTGTAGGACCCGTTAACTGGGGGTTCTACTCATCATACTGAACAACTTTCCCCACGCAACCCATATAGTCAATACTCAAAAAAAATTGGACCCTCCATACAAAAATGCACAAAATTGGTCGATCAGCTGATCGATGTGTATGAAGAGTAATCTTTTTTGCGATTTCAACAAAAAAAATAGAACAAAAGTTGTTTAGTATGAGGAGTAGAAGCCCTACCAATTTGTACCACCTGTATATAAAAATAAATCCCTGTTTTCCTTGGTCACACCATAACTTTAGAACGACTTTAGCGATTACGCTAATTACCCGACTGTTTTTATTTTAAAATGTTTATAAAAGTACAAAGGTATTTAGTAAAAAACAACTGTATATAAAAATGAATTCCTTTTTAACTTGGTCACACCATAAGTTGAAAACGACTTAACCGATATCGATAACCTGTATAATATAAAAATGAATCCCTGTTTCCCTTGGTCACATTATAAGTTAAAAACGACTTAACCGATATCGCAAATTCTTATTTTAAAATGTTCGTAAAAGTACAAAGGTATTTAGGACAATAACTCCGAGCGGCTCACGCACCGCGCACCTTCGATATCCACGGGGGCAAAGCCGCGGCCAAAAGTTAGTTTTACTATAATTAGGTACTTTAACATTCCTCCACCTCCATTTATCTGACGGCCAGCGCGGGGGGGGACCTTGCAGGCACAGGCATAGCTACATAATTTCGTACCTAAGGATTTTTTTTCGCAATCTTTCGCACACGATTCAACCTTTACGGGAATTTGTCTTGAAATGGCCATTTTTCTCGCAGGTTCTACGATGCTTACTGGATGTCGCTACTGTCGAACTTAAATTTTATACCACATGTAAAACATTTTTTTTTACTTGACAGTAGAAAAAAATCTGAGAAAAAAATATACAACAATAATATTTTTACAGAAAAAATAATTAGAAAGGAAATTTAGGAATCTTACTTTTTCATGACTGAAAATTATTAAATTTTCGCTAACACAGATGAAATTCGTTTTATGGTAGTCTTCGGTTTTATACCTGGCAACACTTTGGTTTGGATGTCATGTCAACTGTGACGTTTGTTTGATTACGTTTCGTTCGTGATTTCGGGAATTCTTTTCTTTCTGGTGTTTTACGAGCTGATGAACTTGATAATACAAGTTCATCAGCTCGTAAAAAGCAACATAAAAGTTTTCTATGATGATTTTACTCAGTGAAGTATATGTAAGTTATGTTCGTAGAGTTTTTTTGTTTGCACGGGATAAGATTTAATACAAATGGCAGAAAGACCATGTGTAAATAGGAACGTGAATCAAAGAACGACCGTGTCGCCATCCCTTTGCGTAGTGGAAAACCAAAAGAAAAACGCTCATTAAAAACATATCGATATACTTTAATATAAAGCGCCACTTTATTGAGATGTTTTAAGAGATAGATATTTAATTTCCCAATTAGTACTTTGACAACCTTTTCGCGAACAACGCAGCTACGGCGAACCAGAGCAAACTAGACCTTATTCTAGGCCAATACAGATTAATTTTGACACAATATTGCCCGAATATCTGGGCACGGTTTAACTCAAAATATCTCAATATCGGATCCATTAGGTCAAAATGTCCTGATACATTTTCGATTTGTATTTGCATCACCCCTGCGAATTTTCCTGGTACGGTGTCAGTGTCGTTACAGTGTCGCGAGTTCAATGGTTTTTTCCATCTCCAAAATGCGCCTAACGAAGTTTTCACGTTTTTTGCAGTAGTCAGGTAATAATATTACGTTCCACTTTTCTGCGACTGTGAGAAAACGATGTTCCCCTAAGCGGAACCGACGAGGCCTTGACGAGTTCGACTACCCGAAGGCTTTTATGCGAATCGGTAGGAAAAAACTCTGAAAAAACTTCCTACAAACATGGTTTGTTCGACAGCCACTCGGTTTGTCAGCAATTTTTTATCAATTTCAATTAATCATGAACATGAAGCTATAGTCATACTATAACGTGTTGATTGAATATGGTATGACTTATGTATCGATGGATCTTGGAACAGCATTCGATGGTTGATCGACGATAGTGTTAAAAAACAAATGGTCTTACGAACAATGACTTAGATTTTAGCATCATCATACTCGTATCAGCCGAAGGATGTCCACTGTTGGACATAGACCTCCCCCAAGGATTTCCACGACGACCTGTTCTGCGCTGCCTGCATCCAGCGGCTTCCCGCGACCTTCACCAGGCTATCAATCCACCGAGTGGAAGGCCTGCCTACACTACGTTTTCCGGAGCACGGTCGCCACTCGAGAACTTTACTGCCCCAACGGTAGGAAAGTGGGGACGCTATATCATAAACCTGGTAGTTTAGATATACGAGAGGGAATGCCCCAACGGCCATCTGTTATACGAGCTATGTGCCCCGCCCATAAAGGTGTTAGTATAAAAAACATAAATCGATCGAACAGTAGGGCTCAAAAGGTCCAATTAGGGCAAATAGGTCTTAATCTGTAATGTTTATAAATCCATTATTGGTAAGACTTTATTATATTATAATTTATAACCTCATGATAAGTTCCAATGATGCGCCAAAGGTGGAAACTGGATACATTTACTAAACTTTCAGTCGGGTAATTCTTCTAATTTTGAAAATGTCAAGTACTTTATTGTTATTCGACGAATTATATAACTGCGTGTCTGAATTCAAAAAGTTTCAGCAGTCCCCGCCCGTACCCCAGACTTACCCCTCAAATTCGTCCTAAGTATTAGCACTCTATTGAGGGGAACAAAATCTTCTGCCTTACCGTACAGTGCACTCAGACCACCGCGCGCGCATCCGTATTGTATATTAATCTTTTAATACGTCTCTTGTGTATTGAGACATAAAACGTGCAATTAGATTTTATTACTGTCTAAAATAACACCGCGCTCAAAAATTTGATGCGAATTTTCACACGACGCAGACTTTTTATGTTTTGAGTGCAAAAAATGCGTTTCTTGTGAAGTTGCGGCGTTCCAAAAAAGCAAGATCATTGCTTTTATTGCTGTTGGAGTGCCTTATCTAGATGTCTTGCGACGTCCAGTGACGCAGAACTCAAAGATCACTAAAACCGTAGTAATAAGGGATTTTTACCATACTCACTAAAAAGAAGTGTAACGTTTTTACACGATTGCCCATAAAAAAAGGAGTGTATTTTTTCAGGTCTAATGTATTCACGTATATTTCTTTATTCTACGATATCTTCTAAACGGCTTAATAGATTTTAGAATGCGAGGTATCGTTAGATTCGTCTTGATCCCGTAAGTGACATAGGATACATTTTACCTGACTTCCCAAAAAAAGAGGGGTAATTTTTTGTGTAGTAAAGTTTTATTAAATTTTTAGTTATTCGGGTGTAAGTATGTCTATTTGGTTTAGCTTGTAGTCTACACGGGTTGGAAGGATTTTGTTATTAGTTGTTATATTAGTATGTTAGATACCCTGAGTTACAAAGTAACTAGTGTATCATCTGTGGCCTGTGTGTTATATACATACATTACATTCTAAGCAGTCCGGCTAAAACTAAAGATTTTTAAATTATATCCTGTATTGAAAATGAATTCTTTGTACCCTACCATGCATATTAAGAAAAGATAAATGCTTCGTATGTGATTTAGGGGCTCAAGTCGAATCTAACGAAAATTCCCATCTTAAAATCTATCTCGTATGAAAAAGTGGCTCCTCGAGATACGATTTTACGAGTTTTCTCAATTCCTGGAACTGCCAATACTATTATAATTTTATTTATCTAATTAATTCTAACGACGACGGTTACTGTGTTATTGTTATTTAGTTTTTATTTAATTGCATTAATATGCAATTACTTTGATTATATGTTAAAATGAAATTTATGGGTAAGGTTGCCTAGACTTTAGATTATTGATAATAATCTAATTTTGTATTTTATTTATGTTATCTTATCTTATCATAAATCAATAAAGCCGTTTAAGCCAAAAATCAGAAAAAAACGTTACTCTTCATTTTTATCGCAACGTAGAATTCATTTGCGTGGGCGTAGTACTCCAAAACTTCAAATTATTGGTAGTTTGCACCAAAACCGAATGGAACGTGAACAAAAGGTGTTACATTCGGACGTATACTGCTTTAATTCAACTTTAGAACTGGGTTGTGACGCCTACATCACAAAACATGGAGATAAACATGGTTTCAAGCACACACACACAATAAATATGTGTGATAAAAGGAGAGATTTAAATAATACCACAAGATATTGTGAGCTACATTGTTCCTGATTTTACATCAAAATTTTTTTGGATCCACAGAATGAATGAATATACAATTTGTACACGCCTCTACCCGTTCGTATTTAATTTATTTCTCACTTACTGGTTTGTTGGCAGAAAACTCTTACAGAGTTAAGCTAACCAATTGTAAATCTTATGTTGTTTTTACTTATGTATTTCTCATTTGCTGTGTAAGTACAATAAACAATAAAAAAATAAAGCAAATACAGTAGTGGAAAAGATTCGTCATCATCCAGCCCACGTATGTCATATAAAAGGGAATGAAATACCATATGGTCATACTGTTAAAAATCATTAAGTTGAGCGTTTACCACTTGCTGTTCTATTGTGTTTTTACCTAAAAAGCGTCGGTGACTCAACAGTTACGAGTCGACCCTCCTAACCAGAGGTCCCGGGTTTTAATCCAGACGGCAAATGTGCCAACAAGTTTTTCTAAACTTACGTACATATACTTACCGATTGCTTTAAAGGTGAAGGAAAACATCGTGAGAAAACCTACACATCTGATTCCTGATGTATGTAAGTCGCGTTGCACACGTCCGTGGGTGTAAATCTGAATGCCCTACATGTGACCGCGGGTGATGCTAAGTGCGACACCAGACAACCGCCGTCTATCCCTTGGATAGCATGGTTAACTGTGCCACAAGATAAGAAAGAAAGATTACCTATTGACCAATCCTTACCTTCAATCGAATCAGAAATGAGGAGATTTGTAGGAGAATCAGACATAGCTCACAGAATCGCTAAACCTAAGTGTCAGTGGGCGGGCACATGGTTCGTAGAACAAGTGGCAGTTGGGGCAGTAAAGTTCCCAAGAGGCCACCCTAGTGTAGGTAGGCCACCCACACGGTGGACAGATGACCTGGTGAAGGTCGCGGGTAGCGCAGGACCGGTCGTTGTGGACTCGACTGATAGGAAGTGACGATGCAATCGAGGATGTCACATGCATATTCAAATAATGCCTATTAATTCTCGCCTTGAAGGTCCGCAAATTGTAGGAATCAGGAAACACTGACGCTGGCAAGGAGTTCCACTCCTTTGATGTCCACATATTAAGAAAGCGTAACGCTTCGTAGGGATAGGCGGAACATTAAAAACAAAGGGATAGAATAGGGATGACGACAGCATCACAAATAAATTATGAACTCTTGATCACTAAATTGCCCTCCTACCTAAACTTCGGAAAACCTTACTCGTTATGTTTTTCATCAATTCCTCGATTTTTAATTCACCAACATCAGAAAATGAGTAGGTACATCAATGACGCTGCAAAACTACGACGTCAAGCCTAGGTATTTCAAACATTTTTAGAACAAAATGTCGTTTTTGACAGATGATAAAAAGTAAATCAGATGACTAGCATTCGTCATCCCTATTGTCGGTCAACGAGAGACCGTCAATGGTGCTGGAGGAATGAGGTCGTGAAGTTTTTGCGCACACTTCGATAGAATACCGATAGACAGATGACTTTGCGGCGACCGACGCTTAAAGCTTTGACGCTTGTTTTTAACAAAGTTCAAAAAGACTGATGCTCACAATTGCATCGCCGCCCTTGGAAACCTGCAAACTACTCGAAACGCGTAGTCAACCTGCGCGTGAGTGCACTGCGCAGCATCCACGACGATCATTGACATGTCGGTTGGTCGATGACATCTTCTCGACCTTGTGTGAGTGCAACAGTATTACCGAATGTTACGACAGTGATATTATTATGTAAGCTAAGAATACTCTGCAAGTCTGCAGTTGATAAAAACAGGTCCGTATTAAGAGATTCAGAGTATTGACTCGGGGGCTCCTGGGACCAAGAAATTTATATACAATATTCGTAGATATTATGTCAGGGATAATTTTATAGAATAAATAAGCAGCAATAATACTTCGCAATTGAGTAAATGTAGTTCAAAGCAGACTTATTCTAAGCAGAGACCAAATTGCAGAGCCCGATTGACCATTTTATTAAAAATCGTAAATAAACATAATAAAAGTAAAATAATGTGAAATGAATTCTGCTTAGCTACATACAAATGAAATGAAATTATTAATTAGTAACAAATTGTTATTATAAGTCGAATGACATTTTATAAAATCATAAAATTTAAATATAAATGTCATTACTGAAGGATTAATTATAGTAAAATTTACACAAATGAAAAATATACAGAGTTTAGTAACTGTTTAACCCCCGACGCAAACAGAGGAGTGTTATAAGTTTTAAGTGTGTGTGTATCTGTGTGTCTGTCTGTGGCATCGTAGCTCCCAAACAAAAGAACCGATTTCAATTTAGTTTTTTAAGTTTGAAAGGTGACTTGATCCAGATTAAGCTATAATTCAAGAATAACTGTTCAGCAATTTGAAAATAATCGGCTCTTTTCTAGTTGATAAAGGGATGTGAGCAACTCAGGTCTGATCGATTGGAAATTTGTCAATGATATTGCAAGAACATGGTAACCTCCACCTGATTCTGCAGCATCACCTGGACTCTGCAGGATACCCGACTCCTTACCAACTTACAGTAGAGCTATCGTGTTTGGGCTTATTGGAATGGTATCAATGAATACGTGTCAGATATATGGTGATCAGGGTCTGATGATGAAGCGGGAAAGACAAATGTCAGGTTTTTTTGTTTATAGTTATTTTTTTACTACGTTATCAGGTCTCTTTAATATGGAAGGGCCACGACTCATTTCCCTTAATGCGGACATGACTGCAACTGGTTTTAGCCAAGAGATGAAGGGATAACATAATGGTTTGAGATAAGAAACATGTTTCCGAAAAAACGAATGTTAGTAGCGTTTGTTTGGTAATGCTTTTATGGTAATCATTGCCATTTAGTCTTTTGGTTAATTAAATAATGGTTACTTTGAACTCGAAAACTCCATTTCTGTGGAGTGGAGAAAAAGAAAGTAACACGTGAACTTTTGCTTTCTTCGTCCGTTGTGTGTGAATGATCCTATAAAAATATACCTTGGAATGTAATAAACAAAGGAATTCCGATTGGTATGATTTACAGCGAATCATGAAATTACTTTCAAATATATCATACGTATAGTAATTTGACCATTAATATTTAAATAAACCAAATGAAATGAGGCCTTATCAAAAAGACGTTAACATAAAACGTCATTATCTAGGGCTGTCATAGCACCTATACTTAGGCAATCACGATGTTAAAGATAAATAAAACATTTTCTTTTCTATTCTATGTACGTAAATTGCCTGTTTATGATATCATCAACTGACCGATATTAATTAAATATATCGATCCTTATAAGTAACTATTTTTCACGTGAATTTCATGAACGTCTTTGAGCATCCCTGCCTGTTCCACAGTGGGTCGTTTACAGAAAATTTTGCAACTTTTGCATTCGTTCATTCATATCAGCTCATATACGTCCCCACCGAGGAGCTCGAGCCTACCCTGAATTAGGGCGATCAGGCCTTAGTCAACAACGCGGGCCCAGTGCGGGTTGGTCGACTGCACACACAATCTTCGAGTTTCTTCGCAGGTATGTGCAGGTTCCTCACGATGTTTTCCTTCACCGTAAGATAAACGTACATATGAAATCGAAATGTACGTGGCAGGATTCGAACCACTACCTCCTGGGCAGGAAGGCGGCGGCCCTAGCCATTACGCCACCGACGCCAACTTTTGCATTACAAAAACTTATATTGATGTTCTATCAAAAGGCAGCATTGATAATTCCGGCAAAATTCGTTAAAGGCAGGCATTTTCGTTTGCAATTTTCTTTAAAAATCAATCCGCTTCAATATTGTTTGCCTACCCTATAAAGGCGTATTGTTTATTGTTGATTTTTGTATGCCCGAAAATTTAATAACGAAATTGTGTACCTATAACAACGAAACTATAAAAGATACAGAAAAGTATTTCCTCGAAGATCTATTGCGCCAGCGCCACTGTTAATAATGGGCTCAACGAGTGTTGTAGGTACCTTGAGCCCTTTGAAATTCTGATAAAAAATAAAAATGAAGTCCTGAGCCACCGGTCGGATCGACTTTTAACATACATTTGGTTGCGGCATCAAATTCACGATTGTACGCAGTGTCTCAAGACTAAGGTCTTTGACCAGTGTGTGTTGCCAGTGATGACATGGTTACTATGGGCCTCATAAGAAGGCTCAAGGGCACCCAAAGGGTGATGGAGCGAGCTATGCTCAGAGTTTCCCTACGCTTCACATTAGAAATGAGGAGATCCATCGGAGAACCAAAGTGACCGACATGGATCACAGAATCGCTAAACCGAAGTGGCAGTGGGTAGGGCACAGAGTAAAGTTCTCGAGTGGCGACCGCGCACCGGAAAACGTAGCGTAGGCAAGCCTCTCACACGGTGGACCGACGACCTGGTGAAGGTCGCGGGAAGCCGCTGAATGCGGGCAGCGCAGGACTGGTCGTCGTGGAAATCCTTGGGGGAGGCCTTTGCCAGCAGTGGGCGTATTTCGGCTGATATGATAGTAATGATCAAATACACGAATCTAAGCGGCCGTGGCTCCAACACAGCCCACCCCAAATTTTTGGATAATCTACTCACTTCAAAACGTTTTTTTTTTCTTTTAATGTATACTTTGTGACATCCCTAACATAAAACGCCATAGAAAAGTCGCAAATCTAATGCGTCTTTGATTACGTAAATTACATTTCTTTCTATACTTATAGCCAGTCACGTCAAGCTGTAATATAATGAATAAATGATAAAATTACTTGAGATTTGAATAGGTGCAAGTTATCAAATGTTTTGTGGTTCACAGCAAAAAATTAATAGACAACATCCGTCAGTGCTTCATATTATAATAAAATTAACTAAAAAAAAACAAGAAAATTGCAAAAAAAACCGGCCAAGTGCGAGTTGAACTCGCGCACTAAGGCTTCCGTACCAAAAAAATAATTTTTCATCTACAGCGCCATCTATAGACATAGGTAAAAGGGAGCTAATTGCTGTTGTCGTATTACTAGATAAGATAAGATAAATTTTATTGATAACAATTGTTACAAGTCGAAAATAAAATACAAAATTAGATTATAGATACTACGTAAATTAACTATGTAGGAGATCCTACTAGATCCCACTAGGTGTCGCTAGTTTCTAAACAATGGGTTTTTGGAAATTTCATTTTTCCTGTAAGAACGGAAGGACTAGATTTTCTCATAGATTTTCGTCTAAACTATGCTTTTAACCTCATATACGAGTACTGTGATTTTTTCAAATTTTTAGGCCCATTAGTTTTGGAGATAAGGGGGGAGGAGTGAATGGTCAATTTACGCTTATTTTCTTAAATAACTTCAAAAGTATCTTAAAATTATTAAAAAAAAACATACTTGAAATTCTCACAACAAGCCCCTTCATTTATCACACGATATACAGTTTGCATAACTTTTTTATTTTCTAATTTATCCCCCAAAAGTGGCTCATCATCATCATATCAGCCGAAAGACGTCCACTGCTGGACGATGGCCTACCCCAAGGATTTCCACGACGACCGGTCCTAAAGTTCTCGAGTGGCTACCGCAAAATTTGTTTACGTTACATGTCCGTCTTTGGGTCACTGACATACATATTATGTGTACCTTATGGGAAGCGAGTGGACTAATCACTAAGCCAGGGAGGTGGTCCTTACAGTAATATGTAATTTCATGAAACGGTAAATTCGCGGATGTCCTTTATATACGAGTAAGACGGCCATCATCATCATATTAGCTCATATATACGTTCCCACCAGGGGGCCCGAGCCTACCCTGAATTAGGGCGATCGGGCCTTAGTCGACCACGCGGGCCCCGTGCGGGTTGGTCGACTTCACACATAACCTCCGAATTTCTTCGCAGGCGTGTGCAGGTTTCCTCACTATGTTTTCCTTCACCGTAAGAGCTTCGGATAAACGTATTTAAAAAACCGGCCAAGTGAGAGAGTCAAACTAGCACTCCGAGGGTTCCGTACCTCCACACCTTTCCCCACTACTACATAGTAATAATGAAAATAATACCTATTCACATTACAAACAAAAGACATCAACGCGAGCTACAAAAAATGCTTTTTTTGTCATTCATGTTATAGCGACAACCTTTGTTATTCTTTCACGCAAAAACTACTGAACGGATGTGGCTGTTTGGTAGGTAGATAGATTAAGACCTGGATTAAAATATAGGCTACTTTTTTCACGCTCGCGAGCCGCTTGCGGCTCGCGCACTGCGCACCCTCGAAAAGTCATAGAAACGTCAACGCGGGTGAAGCCGCGGGAAACAATTAGTATTATATACTTACCGATGAGGGGGCCTGGAGACCTTATTATATACAGGAAATTTTATTTTCCTAGTTTAGGCTCCAGTCTCCCACAAACTATTTTGATGTATTAATTCTGAGAAATAAATCAATTATGCGACACAAGATTGTGGCGAGAAAAAAAAAATATTGGTTTGTTGATTGACTTATTACAAAGAGTTTTCTATCGGAATCTAAAAAATGAATGAATGCAAGCAATTTATTGAACAACATAAAAAAATACAAAAAAGTTTAAAATAACAGTATTGTACCAACACGATTGAGTAAGAAAGTAATTTCAGAGGCAGTCTTAAGAAGTTATATGGCTTTTTTATGGCCTGCCTTGTGTTACAATCCATCCATACTCCTGGATCGGTACAATAAAATACCAAAAACTATATTATAGCATTTGATAGATATCTCGTTTTACTATTTTTACTTTCGAGCTTCCAAACGCAGCAAGGGAGTAAATAAAATACTGACGTCGTAAAAAAGTATTGTCTATTTTTCCCAAAATGTGTTCTATGTATATTAATATAATAATTGAAAACGCAAAACACGTTAAAAAACCGACTTCCATCGCAACAACTTAGTACAATTTCTTATTATTATTTTTAGTTTTTGTTAGTTTTCAAATAAAGTACTACAAGTTTTCAAATAAAAAAGCGTCGGTGGCTCAACCGGTAACGACTCGGTACATCTAACCAGAGGTACCGGGTTCAAATCTGGACGGCCAATGTACCAATGAGTTTTTCAAAAACTTACGTACATACTTACCGATTGCTTTAACGGTGAAGGAAAACATCGTGAGGAAACCTGCACACGCCTGCGAAGAAACTCGAAGGTTGTGTGTGAAGTCGACCAACCCGCACTGGGCCCGCGTGGTCGACTAAGGCCTAATCGCCCTGATTCAGGGTAGGCTCGAGCCCCTCGGTGGGGACGTATATGAGCTGTAATGATGACTACACCGATATTGAAAAAAATTATATGGGACCACACGGGAAGCACTAGCTTTCAAATAAGTAAATAATTATCAAAATCGGTTCACCCAGTTAAAAGTTTGTGTCGGTGGCGTAATGGAAAGGGCCGCTACCTCCTATCCGGGAGGTCGTGGTTCGAATGCTGCCACGTACCAATGTGATTTCGAATTTCGATTTTATGTACGTTTATCCGACGATCTTACGGTGAAGGAAAACATCGTGACCAAGGCCCGATCGCCCTAATTCAGGGTAGGCTCAAGCCTCTCGGTGGGGACGTATATGAGCTGATATGATGATTATTATAAACAAAATAACGTTTGCCGATAACTTCTGTCCATCCATTAGTCACGCTTTCCCTAGCGGCTAAACTATATGTCAGATTGACATTCGATAAAATTAAGAGCTTTAAGAATATCTCGATGGATGCTGAGCAGTGTCCGTCTGGGTCATTATTTAAGGATAGCTGCCGTACAACAAAAAATAAATAAATATATTCTCAAAAATTACTAAAACTTTGACTGAACTTTTAATCCGCTTCAATATTGTTTGCCTACGCTATATTAGCGTAATGTTTGTATATTGTTGACTAGCTGTCCCGGCGAACTTCATTCCACCTTACACTACACTACGCTACCCTACCCTACCCTACACTACGCTACCCTACCCTACCCTACACTTCACTATCCTACCCTACCCTATACTACACTACACTACCCTACCCTAACTACACAACACCTACACTACACTACACTACACAACCCTACCCTACCCTACCCTACCCTAAAACCAATTATTTTTTGACTGATAATATTTTTTTTGTTGATGAATATCATATTTTTAATACTTATTATCCTATTCCGGACGAAGACAATTAATAAAAATTGGTCCAGCCGTTCTTGAGTTATAATTGGTGTAACTAACACGACTTTCTTTTCTTTATATATATATATATATATATATATATATATATATATATATATATATAAAAGATACAAGATCTGTGACAGCGATAAAGTGTGCACAGCGTGGCTACACAATTTATTATCATTAGCGATGATAATATTAATCTACAAGTCCGGACATTCGCAGACATCATAGAGGCGTTGCAAATTGGCATCATCCGCAGACAACAATTGGCCCATTCAACGCGAAATAGACAAAAAGCTCACAATAAGAGTTAGATCGAAACACAATGCGATGAATTCGATAATAGATGGCCAATTGTTAATTTTTTGATTCGTCAACAAATCTATCAGCCAATAGGCCAACATTATATGGAGCCCGATTATTTTTTTTGAGAATTTTCTATGAGTTCTTTCGGGAAAGTTGTTCAGTTTCATGAGTAGAGCCTGCTCAAGGCATGCACGCCATTAAAAAGCTAATGACCAAGAATTCCGTTCCGTAGCGGTTCGCATTTTGAACGAAGAAACGAAGCGCTTCGTACGCTAAGGTAAACAAGAAAATATACTTAAGTATAGTCAGTAATATTTCCGTACTTTTTCGTACAGTATGAAATATACAGTGTGTAACAAAATAACAGTGTAAAATATACAGAGTGTAAAAAAATTACAGTATGAAATATAAAGTGTGTAACAATTTTACAGAGTGAAATATAAAGTGTGTAACAAAATTACAGTGTAAAATATACAGGGTACAACTAAATTACAGTGTGAAATATACAGGTGTAACAAAATTACAGTGTGAATTATACAGTGTGTACCAAATTACAATGTGATATATACAGGGTGCAACAAAATTACAGTATGAAGTATACAGTGGGAAATATACGGGGTGTAACAAAATTAAGTTACCTGAAAAGTAAAAGTAACCTCGACATTGCTTTTTCAAGGCTTACAAAAGTGAAAGAAAAAAATATTTGTGGAGCAGTGTGTACACTATGAAACAGAATATCAAGTAATGTGTGCAATTACCGGAATGTAAATTAAAAACTTGTATTTTTTTTTATTCACAATTGGTAAGTTCGATAATAGAAGACCGCAGACTTTAAACGATAATGTCATTTTTAAAATTTAAACAGCAAATAGTAATTTAAAATAACTTACTAGCTTTTGCCTGTGGCTTCGCTCGCGTTGCCTTTATTTTTATGACTATCTTTGAGGGTGAAGTCCATGTCACTTCCCACCCCCTCAACTATTTATATGCAAAAAGTCACGTCAATCCGTTGTTCCGTTGCTCTCTTGCGATGCCGACGTGGGCGAGACTGGAAATGAGTTTCTCCCAAATCCTTCGGGAACTATCTCGGGCTATGCTAATTAGTAGTTATATGTCATTTCCTACCCCCTAAACCATCTCTGTTCAAAAAATCACAATAATCCGTTGATCCGTTGCGATGTTAAAGAAATCATCAAAAAATAGTATATTATGCAACTAGTAAATAAAAGACGTATTAAAAGCGAGGGCCATAGCCTAATCACGAGCAAGTGAAAGATTTTAATGACTTAACCACGACCGTAGGGAGCGGTTCATGATGATTGAATCACGAGCGTAGCGAGTGATTCAAGTATTAGAATCCCGAGCGATGCGAGTGATTCATGGCCCTCGATATAAATACGTTTTATACAAGAGTTGCATACTATACTTTATACCATGACTCCGAGAAAAAGTTACATTTAAGCGAAAATAGACATTTAATGAAGGAGAAAGGAAGCATAAGTTAAGAAAAATGCTCATTAAAATTGGAACAATTACTTAAAATTAAGAATCCTTTTCTTTCTGTTCGTACAACTTGCAGTATTCAAAATAGCGCCATTTTTCTAAAGAAATGACAGCAAGGAGTTTGTATGTCAAAAATTATTTGTGCAAGGAGTTTGAATCGAGTATTTTTTGCGCAAGGAGGTTGTGTAACATTGAGCCTCCATCTCAATGTTACACAACCTCTTTGCGCAAAAAATATATTGGTGTGTTCTAGACTTTTTGGCAGGAATTGATAGCGTTCAGTTTGTCATTTTTCTTATAATATCCGAAAATTTACATTTCGTGGTTTTTTTATATATTATAATAATATTTTATTAATCAGCAAACTACCATTTATGTGTGTATTCTGTACGATAGTTAAATAAAAGTGTGAATGCTGTGTTTCGAGTTCCCACAAGAAGTCCGCCAAAGCTTCAGCAAAAGTCCTATCATTTTGCTGGACTGTGTAGGTTAATTTAGTTATTTAGTTAAAAAAAAAAGTGAAAAAAAAAGATGCTGAAAAATACTGAAAACTGAAAAATAATACTCAAGACGTAAACTAATACTACTAAAAAAAATTATGTACTGAAGAAAAGGCAGTATGGCTAATGAGCCTTAGCCTGGTCTAAAAAGAAGTAAAAAAGAAGAAGTAACAAACAAACAAACACATTTTCACATTTATAATTTAAGTAAGGATTTTTTGACATGTATTCAATTAGGTCAAAAACAATTGAAATTCATAAGAGTACTTAATTTACCTACATTTAAATATTACAAAAGCCAACGTAAGTAACAGGAGCGTAGCTACCGCCGTATTTGCCGTATCAATTATACGGGGCCCCCGGGCCACGGGGGCCCCCAAAGTGTGTAAGGAAAAAGAATAAAAACTTTCTAATTTATTTTATTTAAACCTATTATAATTAATAAATATGTGTACGCATGCATCCACCGCCAAATTGGCGGTAGATGCATGTGGTACAATTTATAGTAAAGTGGTAAAGTTGTTCAGTACCTATGATGTCGATGAGCAGAAGCCTTGATGAACGGGTCCTACACTAATTTTGTTACACCCTGTATATACTTTTGGTAAAGGTTTGGTAGTTAATACTTTTAGGTTGGCATCTAAACATCAAACTGAACAACTTTCTGGAAGGAACACATGGTCAATTCTCAATAATTTGGCTCTCCATACAAAATTGGTCAACCAGCTGATTGATTTGTATGAAGAATCCATATTATTTTTTGCAATTTCAGCAAAGTTGGTTGTCGAACAAAAGTTGTTCAGTTTGATGTGCAGATGCCCACCTTAAAATATTATATCACCTTTTTGTTATACCCTCTCTCTCTACCCTCTAGCTAATAAAAAATTACTTAAGAACTTCGATGGGACAAGAACGGCTGTCAGACATCTCACTATTGTCCATAGAGGCAGAAACTTTAGAAAAACTAAAATCATCATCAGCCATTAATGATTGAATAAATCAGTTTGCCGAAAAAAAGGCAAGGAGAGTGAATATTTAAAATTCGATTTTTATTTGTACAATGGGTAAATTATGTGATAAATAAATATTTCTTCTCACAATATTTTTTTTCTTTTGTGAAAAATCTTTACCTCCATATAAGGGCCTCCAAAAAAATTTTTATACGGGGCCCCGACAAGGCACGCTACGCCACTGGTAAGTAATGCAAGACGAAGCGAAATCAAAGCTTTGAGGTTTATTCACCTTACACCCACAGTCAAGAAAAAAAAGCAACTAAAAAGCTAAAAATCTAAGCACCAAAGGTTGATTGATAACCGATGGATTTCGGCTACAAACAGTTTGAAACACAACTCACGCGTTGCTCGACGCAATAAAATAAAACATGTCTGGCTGTCACATGCAGGCGCTTCTTGGAACGTGTGATCCATATAAGATACATTGTTAGAATGTTAAGCCTACGCCTCAGTCTAAAGTCTAGAAGCACAGGTTGATAACCCGTAAATGGGAAAATGCAAGTTAACCTGCCCGACTGGAGTGACAACGTTCATTCATCACCATCATCATATCAGCTCATATACATCCCCACCGACGGGCTCAAGCCGATCACGCGGGCCTAGTGTGGGTTGGTCGACTTCACGCACAACTTTCGAGTTTCTGCGCAGGCGTGTGCAGGTTTCCTTACGATGTTTTCCTTCAACGTAAAAGCGTCGGATAAACGTACATATAAAATCGAAATTCGAAAACACGTTGGTACGTGGCAGGATTCGAACCACGACTTCCCGGACAGGAGGCAGCAGCCCTAGCCGTTACGCCACCGACGCTCCTTACGACAAAACAAAGACGAGTAGGTATGTTATAGGGGTGTGAAAATATACAGGGTGTAACATAATTAACCACACTAAACACGGTCAAAACCGACTTCAATTGCAACAACGTAGAGCTATGTTTTTTTAGCTAGCTATGTAATTTTGATAAAATTTATTTGGGGTCAACTAGGAGGCATAACCTATCTATCAAAAAAGAAACATCAAAATCGGACAAACACAAAAACATAGTCATAGTAAAAATAAATAGGTACGATAACTCGAACCCCGAACGAGCGATAATAGACTAAACACGTAGAGCTGTCGCTTTTAGTTTATTCAAGTCAAAAATACATGATCAAAACCTTAACAATCTGTAAATATATATGTGGCGCTTTGTGCCACCCACCCACGCTTTTTTCACAATAATACTAGTATTTTTCGTTCATTATTGTTTTCAGCTTACATAAAGAATTTTTTTTCACTTTTTAGTTTGATGTGCTTTAAAAGCGTGTTTTTTAGCTTTTTTAAACCATATTTATATTTAATTTGGAACCGTGTATTTTCAATTTGAGCATTCGGCATTTGAGCATAAAAGCTTTTTTTCAAATTATAGCTTGTACCTAAAATCTTTGATGTTTTTCGAAAATTATTTATTAATCTGACTGCAATTGCCAGTCATGATAATGTTGATTACTTATAGATTGTATCACTAGATGAACAACTGTTTCTTTTCATTTCCTACACAGTCATCGCGATTAATTTTCTGACTTATTAGGTACCCACCTTTGTACGTCCCGTCCATTATGTAGTAGCTGTGTTTTTGTTATTGTAAATAGCTGGCCATTATAGGAATCTGTCTGTAATGGTTTCAAATACGATTTACCGATACTTGACCGCGAGTGATGTTCAGTACAGCTACCAGGCGGCCGTACTGCCTCTTGGAATACCATACCTCGGCTAAAATGGCAACACAATCGGAAGAAAATGTCTAAATTAAAGATATGCGGAGATAAACAGTGCTTTATAACACTTTACTAGACCATTAACTGTATTTTGTCAGACAATAGAATGTTAGTAACTTTACCTAGATACCGCTATCTTTAGTGAAAATGGGGCCTTAAGGCGAGGTATTGATTGGAACAGTTGTCTCTGTCTTTTTCTTTACGTGTAAAGAGTAAAGAAAATAACCACACTTCTTCAATGGTTAGTCGTTTCAATCAAAAACTACAATGAAAGTATAAAAAATAAAAACATTAATCACTTTGAATTATCATAACAAATATTGTTGTATATATTTTTTTTAATTTATACTTCAAAATATTAGTATCATGAGTTGAAAGTAGCGGTGTAGACCTATCTTTAAGATTTTATTCTATCCAGCCAAAACTGCTCAATCGTGTTTCTAATAGATTTTAACTTAAGGAACATCATCAACAATAAGGGTATTTTTTCAGCCTTGGATTTCTATCGTTTAGGAGTAATGGACGTCAAAAATAACGAAAATCTGTAATATTACCGCCTTAAAGAAGAAAAAAATAAACTTCAAGCTCTAAAAGTGTAATTTTGCCATCAGACGTCAAACGAACACGAACCTTTGGAGTGAGATCGGTAGCGACTGTGAAAACGGAAGCGGTAGCGGCGGCGGCAAAGCAAAACTTTATAAGTTTTCCTAAGCACTAACATGACGCTCGAACACGTTAACAATAAACAGACGAAAGCGACAAGTCTTTCTGCATACAGTGGTTCTCTTCCACGAGGCACTCGCCGTGCAGAGTACCAGGACAAGCGTCTTAGCGGCAAGACCTACCGCAGGTGGTCTTTGCCCTCGCTTCACGGCGTTGGCAGGAATAGCGGCCCTCACTATACGACCTAGCTGTCGGGGAGTGGGGACGCTATATCATAAACCTGGTAGTTTACCGTATCTAGTAGATGGACGAGAGGACATGTATACAGAGGGGCATTAATATACACGACACTGAAACCAAAGATATTTAGAAAATCTATTATCAAATAAATGTTGAAAATATATAAAGTTTGAAAATAGCAATGTCCCTATGAGAAAGGATTTTTCAATAGTTTTGGCTTTATCTTTAGCGTCGTGTAAATGAGTCGTGCGTTTTTGTTGAAAACCACACACACCCTGTTTATACAGGGCACACACCCTGTTTATACAGGGTATACCATATATGGTTTATAACATTACTCGCGTAGCGTCGGTGGCTCAACCGGTAACAACTCGGCCCTCCTAACCAGAGGTCCCGGGTTCAAATCCGGACGGCCAATGTACTCATGAGTTTTTCGAAACTTACGTACATACTATACTTACCGATTGCTTTAAAGCTGAAAGCAAACAACGTGAGGAAACCTGCACATCTGGAACCAGATGTGTATGAAAGACGCGATGCACACGTCTGTAGGTGTTAATGTAATCTATATAAGAGACCACTATACTCGCGCCCGCTGCCCGCTTCAACTCCCACAAAGACCGTGGTCTTTATCAGTTACAAAATGACAAAAACCGCAGTCAAAATGTTCTGCGGTCGAAACCAACAGCTTTGCAACGAAGCAACGAACGATTTACCTACCATTCCTTGATGTCGTCACTGCGTATTAACATTAATGTGTACCTACTTAGCGAGGTATTGAACTAACAAACTCACGACTTTCATTGTTGTCTCAATTAACCGTATGCAAACACGAATCGTGAAACCCTATCGGGCCTCTGCGAAAAGGTTCAAACGTGGTTCAAACCAAACATCATGTGTCAATAGTCAACGGTTGTAAAAATTGCAAAGCCTACGCTTCGTGTAGCCTAGGGTTGCCACTAAAGTTTCAGATTAATAAGAATTTTTTGCTACTCCACTAAATATGACCCGGATACAGGGCTATCGAAAAGCATTTTTTTTATCCCTAACCGGTAAGCCCATCTCACCTAAAGGTAAGTGATGATGATACCGAAGCTGAAAACGGGCTTACCAATATTCCCTAACGCAATGGGGAACTGGCTATCTTATATTCAAGCCGGAACACATCAATGTTTTTAGCATTGATGTTTGGCGGCAAGACTTAGATAAGATGGTGGTAGCTAGCCAGGCGGGCTTAGAAAATGCCCTTCCACCAACCAAATCAAATCTTACAAAGTTAGACTCCGCTGGGAATCGAACCCGCGACCTCCTGATGTGAAGCTTATGGCCTTAACCATTACGCCACGAAGGTGGTTAAACGTGGTCAATGCTGTCAACATCGATGTTAAGCGGCAAGACTTACAAGATGGTGGTAACTAGCCAGGCGGGCTTAGAAAATGCTCTATCAGAAACCAAACACAGTCTTAACCGATTGAGGCTCCGCCGAGAATCGAATCCGCGACTTTCTAGTGTGAAGCGAATGAACTAAACATTACGACACTGAGGCGATTAAAACAATTTTTATCAAAAGGTTCCATCGAACACACATGTTTACACCATGCAAGCATTCGTGCATAATTATTTATTCTACGTATTGATTTTACCACGAGTGATGATGACGAAGAGGCTCCTCTTAAATTACCGAGTTGGTTCCATACCCACAATCATTACATTGATTTGTTACACCATGCTTGTCGCGTTGCACACGGCCGTAGGTGTTGTAAATCAAAATGCCCTACACGTGACCGCGGGTGATGCAAGCTGTAACACCAGGCAACCGCCGTTTATCCCTTGGATAGCACGGTTAATTCTGCCACACGAGAGAGACCACGCTTGTCCCTTAACAAGACAGGTATTTTGTCGGGACTTTTAAATTATTACATGGTAACCCTACGCGTAGTATTCATGGCGAAATCCGCTATAAGGTGTTTTTTAAGCAAACAACGCGTACATGGACGAGCACTTCTGTGCTGATTGGTGCTGATGGTGTTACGGAACGGAAGTGTTTGCGCAGCGTTCCAAATAGGTACTTACCTATTAAAATATTTTTTTTGCGTTGTACATTGAAGTATGTGTACGCGATGGTAGCTTAAGGTAAAAACAGGCCAAGTGCAAGTCGGGATACAAGAGCTAGGTACTTGATTTTTCATATGCCACTATACAGGGGAAATCAAAATCGTTGGGAAAATTTTAAACTACGCATCTTCTCACGACATGAAATAAATAAATAATAAATAAATATCCTGGGACAAATCACACATGGTCATCTGGCCCCAAAGTAGAATTCCCTGTGTTACGGGAACCAGAGACTAATACACATACTTATATACGCTTAAATACATACATATATAGATATTTAACACCCAGACACAGAGCAAACAAATCTGCTCATTACACAAATGCTTGCCCTGGGTAGGGATCGAACCGACAACCCTCGGATCAGTAGTCAAGAGCAATAACCACTGAGCTACCGGAAATACCCCAAACAACCTCTAAAATCGGAGGATTTTTTCCATACAAAATTTCATATTATATTTCTCCACCAAGGGGCTCAAGCTTACCATGAATTAGTCGACCACGCGGGCCCGGCCCAGTGGGGTTGATCGATTTCACACACAAGCAGGTTTCCTCACGATGTTTTCCTTCACCGTAAGAGCGTCGGATAAACGTAAAAATCGAAATCTGAAAACACATTGGTACGTGACAGGATTCGAACCACGACGTCCTGGAAAGGAGGTAGCGGCCCTAGCCGTTACGCCCCTCCATACAAAGTTTATCAATCAGTTATTTTATTTGTATGAGGAGTCAAAAACATTTTGGGTAGAGTCCGATACTCTTTTAGTACACTTTCAAACTCGGTCTACCTACACTGTGGAACTTCATAGCCGACATCCTTTAGTTTCTGTTATCTGTGGCCGACATGCTATGAAGCTGTAGAGGTATCCAACTCCACGCATGCCGCATAGCGTCTCAGAGGGTGTAGTGAATGCCAGACCTTTGAGCTAGCTGATAATTTTTTACAATTACTAAAAATACAATACCAATTCAACAAGAAATATAGGAACCATATGATGACACCGGAAGACGTAGCGTAGGCAGTTCCCCACGCGGTGGACCGACGACCGACGACCGAGTGTGTTAGTGGGAATTATAGGATCTATGCCATCACATCAGTTACCCCATAAAATTTTGTTTGGTGTTACAGTGCTTCTAAGATGTGATACGTTTTCTTGACTTACGAACATAATTGTAAGAATGCATTATCGATAATTAATAAGTAAGAAGAGCATCGATAAACTAATTTTCTTAATTCTAAAACGATTTTCTCCATTCAGGGGATCCAATACCATCAACCTGGCGATTGATTCACAGAAGGTAGACATAACTTTAAAGTCTACAGATTAAGAAATTTAAGAAGTTTATAGAGAAATTTAAGAAGTTTATAGATTAAAAAATTTAAAAAGTTTATAGATTAAGAAATTTAAGAAGTTAATAGATTAAGAAATTTAAGAAGTTAATAGATTAAGAAATTTAAGAAGTTTATAGATTAAGAAATTTAAAAAGTTTATAGATTAAGAAATTTAACAAGTTCATAGATATAAGTTAGAAGATAGAAGTTCATAGATTCATAGAAGCAACCGACTTTAATCACGGCAACTACAATTTTACTTTTTTTTTTTGCTTTTTGACGAACTTTGAAGTATACACTAACTAACCAAAAAAAAAGAATTATCAAATCGGACAATTCTGTAAAAAGTTACACATTAAATTATGATACCCTTTTCGGAGTCGATTGAAAAGTAGTGAAGTTGCGATCATGAGGACTGAACTTGGACTCTGTTGAAATTCACGAAGTAATTGAACGTACTTGCAGTAAACGTCACGTTGTGTATATAATTTCGAAAAACCTTAAAACTTTGGGTACTTACAAGGTTTTATCTCTTTTAATTCAGTTCATCAGTCCATGACACAAGTTATCGAGCTGTTCATTCATAGATCGTGCATTATCGGGTAGCGCATTATTGGTACCCCATAATGCATTTTCAAATTTTTAAAAAAGGTGAGCGTAGTAAATCTATAGAAAATTTAGGAATCTATTAAAACAATAAACGATCCTGGGACCTTTATTCCACCTTCAAAGTTTATCATCAGATCAACTTCAAAATACCAAAAGGATCTATTGTCACCGGAAATACGGCTTCATGCCAAATGTTACCTCAATCGAACACCGGGAAGTGGGTCATTTAAAACTTGCATTACGAACATTCTAAGGAAAATAAAAGCTTGTAGGTAATAATACAATCTTCGAAAAACCTAAAATATTTTAAAGAAAAGCTTTATTTGAAAATAATTTTAATTATTTTGTATACTACTCAGCAAACCCTTTCATTTGATACCCATATAATGGGGATGCATCAAAAATAACTAAACCACCAACTTTGGGAGTCCGCCATATTGGATTTAGAATGACGTCACTTAGCTAAACATGCCTTGTGTCATCCTAACTAAACGTATATGCAAAATTTTAGCTCAAACGAAAACCGGGTAGTGGGTCAAATTTAGCTTCCAAGATTCGACCGATTTGACTAATACCGCAAGTTAAATAAAAGCGAGTAAAAACATTTGAGAACCTCTGCACAAAACGTTTTTAAAATATCCGAATGCCAATTTAAGAGAGTGACTCTGCAGTTGTCTTCATCCAAGAGTGTAATCCTAGACATAGCGTTGCCAGGCGTCCGGATAAAGCCGGACAGGGTTAGGCTTTTTGGATGCGTGTCCGGCCAAATTATATGGTGTCCGGCCTATCCGGCTTTTTAGGTTTAATGATTTTACCAGTGACCTGGACATTCGGTGAGCGCTGACGTATTATTAGACTATGGCGGCGTTTCTTAGTCTGATTAGGACCTCGCTAAAGGCCAGCAAACATGACTGATTGATTTAGGCGTGTCTTAAGCGGGCTTTAATAATTCAGTCAGGCTTTTTTTACCCAAAAGTCCGGCTAAACTGGCAGGTATGTCCGGCTATTTAGTTTTAGGACCTGGCAACCCTACCTAGACATGATCTAGATCGTGTTGCACGCCTAATAAACCGCCAGGTGAATCCATTATCATACCTACCTATAGAGCAACCTGTGAATAAAATAAGATAAAAATCTTTTTGATAAAAAAAATGGCGAGTCAACAAATCAGTTCTACACAGGTTGTAACGTTTTTGTGTAGTAAGCGTTAATTGGGAATTCTACTTCTAGTGAACAGTTCTCTCTTAGGAACCCATACAGTCACTTCTCAAAAAAAAATTGGACGCTCCATACAAAAATGCACGAAATTGATCACGATCAGCTGATTGTATAATACTAGCTGTTGCCCGCGGCTTCGCTCCCGTGGATATCGAGAGTGATCGGAGTTTTTTTAGCCTTGTCCATCCTGAAATTCCATTCTGATTATTGGTGAAATGTTTTTTTTAAATCGGATAAGTAGTTTCGAAGATTACCTCCTACATACAAACATACTAACTTTAGCTTTTTATAATATTAGTAAGAGTATCGACAGTACAAATAATTTTCGAAACAGCATTTAGGTTGATAAGAGTTTTTATGCTCAAAATGCCAAATGCTCAAATAAATTTAAAAAATAAATGGTTCTAAATAAAAAAAAAACGGCCAAGTGCGAGTCAGAACCGCACACATAGGGTTCCGTACCATCATACTAGACGGCGCTGGTTTCTAAAGTTCCGTACTATCATACTAGATGGCTACTACTAGTTCTTCACGTTGAAAAAAAACACGTTTTTTGTATGGGGACTCACTTTTTCTAATTTTTAGTATTTATTGTTATAGCGGCAACAGAAATACATCATCTGTGGAAATTTCAACTGTCTAGCTATCACGGTTCATGAAGCACAGCCTGGTGACAGACGGACAGACGGACGGACAGACGGACGGACAGCAAGTATTAATAATAGTTTATTTGATCTCTTTCTCTTTAACCTAAACAGGACAGGTATACAAACAAATCTTACAAGGAGAAGAACAAATAAACAAACAAATAGTGAAGTAGAACAGTAGTGTGTTTTGCTGTCAGTGTAATAACGCTTCATTTCAAATTTCAGCTTAATCCGACCTCTGGAAGTCGCTGCTATATCGATTACAAGATTTTAACTAAACAAACAAACATACATACAAACATTGCAAGTTATTTAAAACTTATAATAATAAGATTTGTAAAAGTTTTTTTTTTTTCGAATTGTTTGAACTTCGGAAAAATTGTTTAGTATGACGAGTTTAATACCAATTTTTGTTACCAATGTATGAGACGAAATTTAGTTCCGTTCAATACATTCGTTCATCGTTCCTGTTTCATACATAACAATACACTGATACAAGTATGGATTATCGATTACCTGCAGACGTATTGGAACTATTGAATTAAATTTGCTTTATAAGCAAATGGATATTAAAATAATTATAGGTTGTCGAAGCAATAGTCATTGAGTGGCAACCAAATTGAGTTAAAAATAGCTCTCTGTCCGAAGCAAATGATATTATTTAGTAATTGTACATTTAAATCATACAGGTAGAATAGAAAAATATTTTTGTTGGGTAATCTGCCGGTCAAACACGTGTTCGTTCAAGTCTCCAAACAACAAGGAACTTCATCTTCATTCTTAAAATAAGTAGCAAATAATTTTCGAAAAATTTAAAAGCTTTTAGGTACATGTTTTTATTTGAAAAGAGTTTTTATGCTCAAAAAGCCAAATGCTCAAATGAATATAAAAAATACACGGTTCCAAATTTAAAAAAGGTGAGCACAGTACTGTATTTCCTAGGATTGTATTGAAAAATGACGATTCTGGGACCTTGATTCCACCTCCATGTTCATTATCAGATCAACTTCAAAATAACAAAAGGATCTATTGCCAGCGGGAATACGGCTTCATTCCAAACTTTAGCTTAATCGGACCCTTGGAAGTCGCTCTAAAATCGATCGCAAAATTTGAACTAAATAAACATTCATACGTACATGCATTGCAAGTTAAATAAAAGCTTTTAAAAGAACAGTTTTTAAGAAATAAAGTGTACAAGAATTTAAATCTTTACCCGCTGAAGAAATAAAGTGTACAAGAATTTAAATCTTTACCCGCTGAAGAAATAAAGTGTACAAGAATTTAAATCTTTACCCGCTGAAGAAATAAAGTGTACAAGAATTCAAATCGTTACCCACTGAAGAAATGAAGTATACAAGAACTTAAATCGTTACCCGCCGAAGAAATAAACTGTACAAGAATTTAAATCTTTACCCGCTGAAGAAATAAAGTGTACAATAATTTAAATCTTTACCAGCTGAAGAAATAAAGTGTACAAGAATTTAAATCGTTACCCGCTGAAGAAATAAAGTGTACAAGAATTCAAATCGTTACCCGCTGAAGAAATAAAGTGTACAAGAATTCAAATCGTTACCCGCTGAAGAAATAAAGTGTACAAAAATTTAAATCGTTACCCGCTGAAGAAATAAAGTGCACAAGAATTTAAATCATTACCCGCTGAAGAAATAAAGTATACAAGAACTTAAATCGTTACCCGCCGAAGAAATAAACTGTACAAGAATTAAAATCGTAACCCGATCTTAACCTTTTAAAAAAAGTAAAAAAAAAATTCTATCGAAATAATATTCGGCATCTACTTTTTGCATCAATGCAAAAATACGTCACGCCGGTTAGTTTTCGTGCGGTGATAATTTTAATAGCACAACAATCCTGTGTCCCAGCTTTTGTTGCAGGAAAGATAGATTATTGAACTCTAGCCCATCCATGGCTAATTGCGATGCGTGAGCGCATGATTCGCAAATCGACAGTGGTCTAGACCTGCCCAGGATCCTGGTAAGTTAGATAAATGATACCGTGTCAACGATTCGTCGCGGGAAGTTTTTGCGTTCGGTAATTTAGGCATTGCATTAAAAATAGCCATTTGCAATTTATCTACGTATAGTATCCTCATGTAACTCCATAATTCAGTTATAAGGAAGGATGTCATTGTCTTAAATGGGAAATGAAAATAGCAGTTGCGAAACGAAATGAATTCACAGGACAAGTATACAATTAATTCTAACAAAGTCCAGAATTCATTTGTGTGGCTGTAATATCATTACATATTTTCAAGTTGGTCTCGAAAATGAGTTTCAAAATTTACATGTTTCAGTAGAAAACACATTCGCAGGGTTCTCGCGAGCATACTGTTTTTAAACGACTTCAAAAAAGGAGGAGGTTTTTGGTAAACTAACCAGGTTAACGGAAATTTAAATCTGACTCATCAACATATCAGCCTAAAACGTCAACTGCTGGACAGAGGCCTCCCCCTAGGTTTTCCACGACGACCGGTCCTGCGCTGCCCGCATCAAGCGGCTTCCCATGTCGTCGGTCTACCAATTGGGAGACCTGCCTACACTACGTCTTCCGGTGCGCAGTTGCCATTACAAACTTTACTACCCCAACGGTCATCTGTTTTACGAGCTGTGTACCCCGTCCACTGCCACTTAAGTTTAACGATTCTGTGAGCTATGTCGGTTACCTTGGTTCTCCTACGGATCTCCTTATTTCCGATTCGATCACGTAAGGGAATCCTTCTTCTTCTTTCCTGTCCTATCCCCTACTTATTTGGGGTCGGGCCTCCTTGTGCGTCTGCGCCAGGATGGTCTGTCCTGGGTTGTCGATGGTGGAATATTCTGCGCTTTTAGGGCCCTCTCGACGGTGGTCCACCAAGAGGCTGGTGGTCTGCCCCTTGCTCGTTGCTCAGTGTTAATGTTGAGCACTGTTTTCACAGAGTAGCTATCTTCCCGTCTCATGATGTGACCATACCATCTAAGTCGGCTTTCCTTAATTTTCTCGGTAATTGGTGCCACTTTAAAGGATCCTCTTATGTATTCGTTACGCACTTTATCCAGGCGTGTCACGCTGCCCAGCATTCGGCACCATATAGCAACGTAGGGGAATCAGACTAATTTAAATGGTTGCAATAACCTTTAAAAATCGAAACCAATGCAACGTTCCCTTCTTCTACCTAAATGCTAAATCCAAAATGTACGATCGTAAACTCTAGTGAATTTATACTGGACGCATGGAGAATGAAGTCACACGTCAATGCGTTGTACAAATTCTTATTCAACAAGCGTGTAAAGATAATTTCGTGGGTGGTGCCGTCCAGACGGTTCTGCATTCGTGAATAAGTTTAGAATTTGCAAGTAGGTGAGAAAGTCATTTTGGGCAAAGCTCTGGAAAGATTTTCAGGAAATATGTAGCCACGAATCAAAATACTTATATCTTTTGTTTTGAAGTCTTTTTTTAAAATTGTACAGTGTATGCAACAAAGAGTATATGTTTCTTTGAACCCCCGGGCCATTGCAGAAGTGATGGAAAAAGGCCCAATGGTTTAACATTGGTTCCATGGCAAAATGGAAAGTGCTTACTGTGGGACACTACATGCATCAGCACTTTCGCTGGTAGCCACCTTACACGCTGTGCTGCTGGAGCTGCTGGTGAATCTGCAGCCCAACACAAGTGCACCTCTGTTAGGGAACTACAAGTTTGTTCCATTTGCCGTTACAACATCTGGTTGCTGGAGTTCGCAAGCAAAAATCTTTATTTTTTGGTGCAGTAAAATATTTTTGTTTTTTTTAATTATTTCTTTTATTAGAGACATTGTACGTCGGCTCGGGCAGAGGGGCTATGACCCTCGCTCCGGATCTAACCTGGTGCAAAGGTTGTCCTTGGGAATTCAAAGCGGCAACGCCACAAGTGTCATGGGTTCCCTCGCACCGATATCGACGAAGGAACTCTTTATGTATATATGTAGTGATTAGTCATCTTTGTATGTACTTTTTTGTAAATTTTAATCCTAAATCCCTCCGTAAACTTTTATCTTAAAAATAAAGAGTATTTATTGTATGTTATCAATTAGTCAAGACAGTTAAATCAGCTAATTATTCTTCCTTGGTTACCTACTAAAAGTCCCTAAATTAATCTGTGTGTTTTGACCAGATTTTAGATCACAATAATACCTCTACACTGTAAAAAAACCCTGACAGGATTCAATTTTATAGGGTTTTAGTGTCAAACGAGATATCTTTATGGTGAAAGATATGACTGTACTAGAGATGGGCAAGCATCCGGATTTTTACCCAAACACTGTGTTAAAACCCGGGTTCTTTCCGTGATTCATTTTTAAATTCCCACCCAATGAGTTAAAACATAGATTAAAACCTATCTAGATACGAGATTTTTAGGTTAAAACCGTGTTTTTCACGCATGGGTTGTTCGGGTTTCTTTACCCACCGCCCATCTCTAGTTTGTACACGTGTCGAACACTAAAGGCGCGTGCGCAGGCGAAGTCGTGGTCGTGCTGGGCCGTCATCGCATTTTGACAGCTAATGCATGTCCAATTAGCTGTGGTTTTAATGGATTTTCAATAAAAATAACTCGTATTTTTTGTCACATTAAACTAAGAAGGTGAGCTTTTTAACTGACTTTCAAAAAAGAAGAGGTTCTTAATTCGATTGTGTTTTTTGTGTGTGTTTGTGGCGCGATTACTTCGCCAATTGTGAACCAATTTTCATGATTATTTTTATTTGATGCCTCCAGGTTGGTCCGATATAAGACGTATCAAAATGGGTTAAGTAGTTTTTAGAGAATTAACAAAAACAAAGAAAAATGCAAAATTTTAATTGTGTACTAAGTTTCTAAGTTAGTCTTAACTTGTAGCGTTTTCAATGATTACTAAACTACAAAAAGACTTCAAAACCAGTAAGATCCATCGTAAACATTTTAGTGGCTACCGCACAATCACAAATTATAAAAAAAAATTTCGTTCATAGCAAATCAAATCTTCTAGTATAAGTGGTCACTGAACTAATCTTTTTTTGAATTTAGCCAAAAATAGTTAACATAAAGGATGCGCATTTCAATGTTACCATACCTTTAGAATTTAGACAAAAGCATTAAACGTTGTAAAAAGATTGACGGCAAAATTTTAATAATTTATTATTTTCGGTCATTGTCACCGGTGTGAGCGTGAGTGATGTCAGACAGACGAACATAATGACTGCACAGTTTTATATGTAGGTAGGACAAAAAACAATGGTATATCTGGGACCTGGGTACCGCAGTATCGCTTATGCTAATGTACGTACAAACACGCCGATATAGGCACAGCATGGTCAACGATCGTGCTGTTTTATTAATCGTATTGATTACATTTTTACTTTCGAGCGACCGGGCGCAGTGTCGTTGTAAAAAAAAAGTTTTTTCTAATGTTACCCAAAATTTTTGAGCGCAGTGTCGTAAAAGAAGTTTTTTTCTAATTTTATTCAAAATGTTCGAGCTCAGTTTCGTTGTAAAAAGAAGATTTTCCAATTTCACCTAAAATATTCGAGCGCAGGGTCGTTGTATAGAAGTTTTTCAAATTTTACTAGGGATGCATCCGATACCGATACCGATACCGATATATCGGCGATACTTCGGGTTTGCCGATATATCGGTATCGGCGATATTTTTATGGCAGATTCAACGATACTTTTCAAATTTCGCGCTTTAAAAATGTAATGTAAACGCGCGTGTTGTCCCATCTATTTCGTTGCAAACGAGGCATCTGTCGCATCTGAGAGACTATTTTTCACCGCAGGTCTTATTCAAACAGACTTGCGAAATCGCCTTTGCCCGCAAAACTTAAGAATGCTTTGTTTTTTAAATAAAAATCTTATAAATGTTAATTTTGATTACTAAAACTATTAATTAATTGTGTTTTATTTATTCTACCTCCCTTTTTGAATTCAATAAGCGTATCGGTATCGGTATCGGTATCGCCGATATTTTTATAAGAGTATCGGTATCGGTATCGTATCGGCAAAAAGGCGTATCGATGCATCCCTGAATTTTACCCAAAATGTTCAAGCGCAGTGTCGTTGTAAAAAGATTTTCAAATTTTACCAAAAATGTACTATAACGCAAAAAAACATGTTCGCCATAAACATTCCATTGTCCGTCGATCTATCCGTCCGTCCAGCTTCCCCAGCGGCTAAACCAATGGTCCGATTAAGATAAAATTTTAAAATTATTACTTTTTTATTTTTTTCATTTTTTATAAGCTCGTGGCATCGTCTCATTTGATGAAGAATTCTTCACATCTTCTGGCTAGATTGCCATTTAAGGGTAGCTGCCATAAAACTGAACACTAAAATTAAAAAAATACAAAATTGGTTTTAACGATTTTGATAAAACTTTGCAAGTAGTAACTATGATAAACAAGCTATTGCCCGTGGCTGCCCCCGTGGATATGAGGATGCGCGATGCACGGGCTGCTAGCGGCTGCGGGGTTTTTATTGTTATATATAAACCTTGTCCTGACAATTACGAACACACAAAAAACCCAGCCAAATCGGTCGAGCCGTTCTCAAATGTAAATCATGATCTAACTATGCGGCAATTGATTTTTATTTTTATAAATGTGCTATGTGCGTGATCGAATCAGAAACGAGGAGATCCGCAGGAGAACTAAAGTAACCGACATAGCTCACAGAATCGCTAAACTGAAGTGGTAGTGGCCAGGGCACAGATGGCCGATGGGGCAGTAAAGTTCTCGAGTGGCGACCGCGCACCGGAAAACGTAGCGTAGGCAGGCCTCCCACGCGGTGGACCGATGACCTGGTGAAGATCGCGGGAAGCCGATGGATGCGGGCAGCGCAGGACCGGTCGTCGTGGAAATCCTTGGGGGAGGCCTTTGTCCAGCAGTGGACGATTTGTGGCTGATATGATGATGATGATGATGATGCGTATGAATCAGAATCGCACTGCGGGTGTCTAGCTTGATGTGCTGGCCTCCGTATAATTTATTACTAGTGGCTCTGTGAGCTGTAGACCTCGCGTGTTTTCGAAATGGCTGAAATATGATAGTTTTTTACGTTTTCGAGCCCCATGGCTTCGCCATTTTGAAAAAAAAACTGAACCTAAAACAAAATCCATTTACGTAATTATTGAACCTGCTCACAAAATTTCACGAGAATCGGTTAAGAAATGCGAACTTAAGAGGAGAACAGTCGGACAGCCGACTTAGACTCCACCGGGAATCGAACCCGCGACCTCCTGATGTGAAGCTAATGGACTTAACCATTACGCTACTGGGGTGGTTTAATTAAACTTCTACGTTTTATTTCAATCACTTCTTCAATTAAAAAAAAAACAAAAATATTTAGTATCCATGATGTGGAAATGGCAAACAAATTCCACTCTTTGGATTGTTGTATGTTATATCTTATTGTCTATTCAGCCCACATTACCCTACTGTTCGGTATTGATACGTTAGTACTAATATATTATATACTTTGGTATTGATGTGATCCGGTTTGAAGATAAGATAACCAGTTCCCCGTTGCGTTGGGGACTCTTGGTAAGTTCGCTTCCATCTTCGGCATCATCGTCACTTACCATCAGGTGAGATGATGCCAAGGGCTTGCAAATTGTGAATTTCAAAAATAGGAGGGCAATTTGGTCAATATTAATTCATAATTTATGAACTCCACTCCCGTTTTCTAAGCCAGGTGCAATGGGAACTGTATTTTAGAGGAGAGAGTACAGAAAAATAAAGAAACGACATGAAGAACTCTACATTTCTAACAAAACATCCTTACTTATAATATTATAAATGCGAAAATGTGTTTGTTTGTTCGTTACCTTTTCACGCATCTACACCTCAATCAATCTTGACAAAATTTGGCATTCAGGTAGACTGTGTCACGGGGAATGACATATGCTACTTTTTATCCCGGGAAAATAGCACAATGCGATGCAGTTCCTGAGGGAACAAAAATACTCTTTTTTTGTTCATTTCTTTTACATCGCAACGGAGCAATGGATTGTTGTGATTTTTTGCACAGAGATGGTTAAGGAGTTGGGAAACGACATAATTTACTAATCACCCTTAAAGACAGTCATAAAAACGATGTCCACGGGAAAAAAAAACTAGTTCTAAATATGTGGCTCGTAGACGACTGTGAGCATCTAGATAAACCATTCAGGTTTAACCGCTCCAATACCGCAGTTAACCGTCTTTTGTTTAACTATTGTGTCTGGGCTCGATATCGCGACTACGGGACGCGAAAAGTTAAAGGTGCTAGACGATTGATTGTATTGTATTTTGTTTTGAAATTGGTAAATTTTAAAAAAAACATCGCCCAAAATAACTGCACAATCTTACAAAATCATTGGAGTGTCAAATATCGCATTTCCGCAATGTCGCATGCAACTTGCAAGAACATTCGTCACTCGATCGCCAGTGTTGTGTTACAATCAGGGCCGCGTTAACACAGCAATTTCAATATGGTGACAAACAATAAAGACGCCGAAATGTGAAGGATTCATCATATTTAAAACATCTTCAAGAACTCCATATGAATTTCTTGAATAAATTTGATTTTTTTTATTCACATTTGGTAAGCCCTTGGCATCATCTCACCTAATGGTAAGTGACACTGACGCCGAAGATGGAAGCGGGCTTTCCCAACGCAATGGAGAACTGTCTATCTTATCTTCAATCCGGAACACATCAATGTTGTTAATGTTGGCGGCAAGACTTAGATAAGATGATGGTAGCGAGCCAGGCGGGCTTAGAAAATGCCCTACCACCAACCAAACCGAGTCTTACAAGTTGACCCCGACGGGAATCGAACCCGCGACCTCCTGGTGTGAAGCGAATGGACTAACCATTACGCCACGGCTTCTGGTATAAAGCAAGCACCTAATACTTAATCATATTTGTATTTTCGTGTGTATCAAAACGGCAGAATAGCGGAGTAAACAATTGCCAAAGAAAAATTCTAAAAACTAGAACAACTAAAATCTCCACACGACGGACTACCAAACAGTTGAATTATAAATTCCTTTAGGATTGATCATAATATGCTGTACAGGCTCATAAGTCTAATACAGTTTATGTCTTATTAAATTATAAAAAGCATTCGGGAAGTTCTCGAGTGGCGACCGCGCACCGAAAAAGGTAGCGTACGCAGGCCTCCCACGCGGTGGACCGACGACCTGGTGAAGATCGCGGGAAGGCGATGGATGCGGGCAGCGCAGGACCGCTCGTCGTGGAAATCCTTGGCCTTTGCCTTTGTCCAGCAGTGGACGTTTTTCGGCTGATATGATGATGATGATGATTCGGGAAATTCCTCACAAATAAAAAAAATACACATATTTGACACACGGAAGTTCCCATTGTAGGTTACTCATGCCTAAATCTAGCCGACTTTCGAATTAACTCGACAATGTCACTTTTTCTGCTCGCAAAATCTACTGTGCGTTTAGGTTACAGGCTCTGCCAAAGAAACAAATACAGTGTAAACTCTGTAAAATGTCACTCGATATAACGATTCACTCTTTGAAACGTCAAAATTTTCTGGCTGGCTTACTGAGCGTTGGTTTACTTTGATGCTAATTTCTCTCTGTATAACGACAACAATAACGTCACAAAATGCACATTCCCTTGAGTGTCGCTATATAGAGTTTACACTGTACTTACATACATATATACCCGAAAAAAAAATTACTCTCCTTTTTAGGCACACGGGTAATAAAGAAGATTCAATAAGAAACAATGATTGTCGTAAAAGGTACATTATGTCACACAATCTGCCTGCACCCAGCCATCCAGCGCATTACGAAATACAAAATTGCGCGTAAAAATTTAGGATCACCATTTGAACCTTTCAAATTGTTCTTTTTTTATGAATCCCACGTGCAAAGATACTGTCAGGAAACGTCTTGGTACTCGTTAGATGTGGATTTTAAGGGACTCTGTAGTATTATGTCGATGGACTTTACCGTTCTGATATGGCGAGTTTCAATTTGGAGTCCATTTTTGTTTACATCGTTGCTTTGGGATGTACAATATGGATTTTTAGGGTTACGAAGTCAACAAGGAACCCTTATAGTTTCGCCATGTTTGTCTGTCCGTCCGTTCGCGGCTTAGCTCAGAGACTATTAGTACTAGAAAGCTGTAATTTGGCACGGGTATACGTATTAATAATGCCGACAAAGTGGCACAAAAAAAAATCTTCAATAAAAAATTTTTTTAGGGTACCTCCCGTATATGCAGAGGGGGTGATTTTTTTTTCGTTGACGTACGTTGGGTGGTTTATCGTTGAATAGGTCTTCCAAAGCTACTGAAGGTTTGCTACATCCATGAATTTTTGTTAGAGTCAAGTGTGTGTCCCCTATCAGCTAAACCACTATTAAAGGACATTGAAAAATATTGTAAATAGTAGAACATAAAATCAATTATGTTAACACATATTGGTATATATATCTACACTAATTTCACATAAATTTATGTGGAATTAGTGTAGATATATACTAATAATTATGTGTGATATACAGTTCCACCGAGAACCTACAATCAAAAGCACCGCGCACCCTCCAAGTCAGTCACAAAACGATATCCACGCGGGCGAAGGCAAAAGCTTGTGTTAAATAAAATTAAATAAAAGAAACACTATCACTCTTAAGTAGACTTTCTTAGTTTAAGAGTAATAATCGCAGTTGTAGGAGTGCAGTTGGATTTGAAAAAATATCACAGATTTTCCATACCTTCAAAAATTGTTCTATTACAAACTGCAAATATAATTTTGTTTTTTAAAATATACATTATTATTTTTTAAAGTGTACGGAACCCTACTTTGCGCGAATCCGACTCGCACTTGGCCGGTTTTTGTTTCTTTATCGTTACTTTGGGATGTTTGTTGTATAATATGTTTTTTTTTATGAGATACCATCGAGTAATCAGAAGAGTTTTAGGGTCAAAAACCTAAAATTATTTTTTTTCAACGGGACTCGAGAAAAATAACGTAACATACATTAACACAAACACAGGACGTAAAACCACAGTATAACCCAACACATAAATATCTTCATCATCATCATTATATTAGCCGAAAGACGTCCACTGCTGGACAAAGGCCTCCCCCAAAGATTTCCACGACGACCGGTCCTGCGCTGCCTGCATCCAGCGGCTTCCCACGACCTTTTACACGAATACCATAAGGATACACATACGTTAATATAAGAAACGCTAGTAAGCCCAGGCCCACCCCTCACCGACTTACGATCTGAAAAATTTACACACGTTATGGATTTATATTAAAAAAAAATTTTAATCTGAAAATATTCTTAGAGTACAATCGTTCTTATGTAACGAAGACTCAGTAATTAATTATGTAACTAGCTGTTCCACCTTAAACTACACTACACTACCCTACTCTACCCTACACTACAGTACACTACACTACCCTAACCTACTCTAAAACCTTCTTCCTACAATAACGAACTCAATAAAAAAAGAATTAGCGAAATCGGTCCAGCCGTTCTTTAATTTTATAAATGGTGTAACTAACACGACTTTCTTTTATATATACATATAGATTATTTTTAACATATTTTTATTGTGATATGTAATTAGGGTTTACCAATTGTTAATAAAAAAAAAAAGAATAATGAATCAT
The DNA here is from genome assembly GCA_947284805.1 of Coleophora flavipennella. Classification (NCBI taxonomy): domain Eukaryota; kingdom Metazoa; phylum Arthropoda; class Insecta; order Lepidoptera; family Coleophoridae; genus Coleophora; species Coleophora flavipennella. The sequence continues at coordinate 8,667,301 of OX369298.1, forward strand.
ACATACATACATACACCTGAAAAACATTACACTCCGTTACAAGTATAATCAGTTTCTTTGGGGATTATTTCTCATATTACTTTTTTTTTATCCACAATTGGTAAGCCCTTAACGTCATCTCACCTGATGATAAATGACGATGATGTCGAAGATGGAAGCGGGCTTACCAAGATTCCCCAACGCAATCGGGAACTCTCAGAAATGGTGATTATACTGCCTTACCATTTCGGTTCCCACTTTCCCGCAATCAATGTTACTAAGGAACTAATAACGTTTGTCGATGTCGATGAAAACTGGCATAAAAAGGCTAAAGCTTTCAATGGCTGACAATAAAGCAAATAAATAAAAGGTAAAAATCAGAGGAGCTATAAAAAATCGGCTAAGTGCGAGTCAGAACCACACACACAAAAGGTTCCGTACCATCATACTAGATGGCGCTAGTATAAAGGTTTCCGTTCCATCATATTAGATGGCGCTAGTTTCTTCACGTTCAAAAAACACGTTTTTTGCATTGGGACCCCCTTTTTTTTCACATTTTCTAATTTTTTGTATTTGTTGTTATAGTGGTTCGAATGCTGCTACGTACCAATGTGATTTCAAATTTAGATTTCATAAGTACGTTTATCCGACGCTCTTACGACGAAGGTAAACATCGTGAGGAAACCTGCACACGTCTGCGAAGAAACTCGCAGGTGGTCTGTGAAGTCGACCAACCCGCACTGGGCCTGCGTGTTCGACTAAGCCCGGTCGCCCTAATTCAGGGTAGGCTGGAGCCCCTCGGTGAGGACGTATATGATCTGACATGGTGGTTGTTATAGCGGCAACAGAAATACATCTGTGAAAATTTCAGCTGTCTAGCTATCACCGTTCAAGAAATACAGCCTGGTGACAGACAGACAGACGGACGGATGGACAGTGAAGTCTTAGTAATAGGGTCCCGTTTTTACCCTTTGGGTACGGAACCCTAAAAATCGGAGGAGCTATAAAAAGCATTTGTATTGAGTGTCAATCAAAAGGCCTAACTACTAAAAGCTTTTGAATGATAAATCGTAAAAATACCTCCGGTCTGCAAGATATGGCGACAAAGCTGAATAAGTTGGTTTGATGTTTGAAGTAACCAGCATTTTAAAGTGAAACTTTTATTACATCGTCTCGATTTTTTTCGTATGTGTCTTGCATGTCGCGTGACGGTCGCTTTCGTCTGACGGTATGATCGTTTCGTCCTCTGTACCGTAGCGAGAGCAGCCATTATCGTTTCGTCCTCTGTAAAGTTTCACTTTTACCGTGGTTTCATAAAACCACACATTTTTTTTTTTCATTTGTGACAATCCATACTAAGACACAGAGAGATAAAAACAAATGTAACATTTCGCGAAACTTAATAAAAGAAAAAAATCAAATAGCACTATACATATAGAAAACAACGTGAGGAACCCTGCACATCTGATTCCAGATGTAAATGAAGGTCGCGTTGCACACGTCCGTAGGTGTTAAGAGCAGGCTCCCAGTGCGGCACTGGCGGACAACCTGATATTTAACCTTATGGAATCAGTTTTGCAGTGTCTTACTTAACGCGACTTACGTCCTTTACTTCAGGCTTAAATGCACATTTTCGTTTATTGCGAGCATAATAAACACCTTAGGAAAATTTCGTCATAGCTGTTTTATCAATAGCTTTATTCTCTTACTGTCGGTATTTGTTTCATGCGCCTAACTTATGTAATTTAGGAGAAAAATCTAATAATCTCTCAAAACTACATAGTATCACCATGTATCACCAAATAAAAAGTATCGAGCGAAAACTAATAAATCGTGTTTTTGATTTAGCCATACGAAAGAAAAAGGTTCAAAGAATCAGATTTGTAGTTTTCACGTTCACCAAGCTCGCGGCTTTCTCAATATATTTAAGCATAAATACACAAATTTTGGGAGCCTGCTCTTAATATAAATGCTCTACACATGAGCGCGGGTGATGCTAAGTGCAACACTAGGCAACCGCCGTCAATCCCTTGGATAGCACGATCAACTGTGCCACACGATAAAAAGAAATAGATAGCGATGAAAGCTATACATTTTATAGATACTTAATAATTATTTTCGTCACATTATTATAAAGCTTCAAAGCACGGTAGTAAAAAAAAATTAAGATGATAAAAGATATCAAAATGTGCACATACCTCTTTCTAAAAAGCGCCATTTTGGTTATTTATACGTGTTTTATTGAAGTCTAGCAAAACTGGTGTTAGGCATTAGACATAGGTAGATCACATGCAAATGATATATCGCCGGAACATAGCGAAATAAAGGCTCTTTGATGACAAAAAAAATTAAGTAAGACTTTGATGAGGATCAATTGTCTTACACTAATAGCCTAAAAAACAAATAAAAATGATTGTGTGCGTGTGTCTATGCGTCCGCCCGGTGCTCTAGCTCGCAAACTACTAGACTGATTTTGATAAAATTTGGGTTAGGGCAATATTATTTATACATCTCCAGCCGTTTTTATCTCTGATTTTTTAAGGGTAGCCACCATAGTAAAAAATTACTTATTATTTTTTACTCAAAAATAGCTCTGGCGATTTTGATGAAACTCGGTACGTCACTATTAATTTACATGGCCTACAGCACGCATTACTTCGTTGTTCCAAGAAAAATTGGAATAAGGTACCTCTATACCTTATAAGCTTGATGTTGTTTTTTCTCAAAAATGGCTGCAACGATTTTAATAGTTACAGTAAATCTGGAAGTACTGGTGTTTCGCAGTGCTTCCAGGTGCAAAAAAGCCGAATGCAGTAGCTCAACTTGAAAATTACAGTGTCCTCATAATAAATCACCTAACATTTACAAAAAATACAGTGTTTGTATGAAACCCTTTATGTCAAAATTACAGTGTTTGTATGAAACCCTTTATGTCAAAAGGTGTGTTTGTGTGTGTGTGTGTGTGTGTTTTTAGTGTTTGTGTGAAAATTCAGTACAGTAAATGACATGAAAATATAGAAAATCTGCTGCAATTACATGTAAACCCGGAAGCACTGGTGTTTCGTATTCTTTATCATATCCGCTGTAGGACATAGGTCTCCTTTTAGGAGTTCCACGACGACCGGTCCTGCGCTACCAGCGTCGGCATTCAGCTGCTTCCCGCGACGTCCACCAGGTCGTCGGTCCACCGAATGGGAGGCTTGCGTACGCTACGTGTTCCGGTGCGCAGTCACCACTCGAAAACTTTACTGTCCCAATAGCCATCTGTTCAACTAGCATTCTTAGTATTACCAACTCTTGGAATTGAAAAAAATCAAGACTTACCTCGGCATTCCTAGACGGCGTTCCAAATCTGAAAACGGGCGGGGAGAAGGCCTGGGCTGCCTTTGCTGCTGAGGCCAACTGGACCGCCCCCAGTGCAGCCCTGCTTCCATCAGCGCAATGCGTTGGCGGTCCCCTGAGTTCCTCTATCTGAGCTCCAAGGAGTTCATTTCTAAGGAGACAACCATAGGCTAGGTGGTCTCTCCCCCCACCCGTGCCGTCAGTGCCCCCTCCGTCGCCTCTTGCCTTCTTCGCCGGCTGGTTCTCTGTGCCTCGACGGATCGCTGAAAAGAAAAAAAAAGATTTAATTTATTTGTGTAAAGAGCTTGTATACCGGTAGCTCAGCAATCACGCCGCAATAAAATATCGATTTGCTGACAGTTGAAATCGTATTACTCTGAGTAAAGGATTACCTCGGTCGGAGACATACATTCTATACTAATATTATAAGGAGGTAAAGTTTGAATGTTTGTATGTAGCAGGTATAATCTTTGAAAGAGTTTGGCATGGGAGAGTTTGGCAGCAGAATGGCCAGAATGGCGCAGGATTGTGAGTAGGCAAGTGCGCGAGTTCGAAGATCAGCGTAAAGCTGACCTTGATACCAAACGCAACCGGTTAAAGGCCCGACCCTCTGCGACCATTTCATACAATTACGAGGGTGGCATACTTAAATGCCCTCAGTGCGCGAGGAGTTTCGCTGCGAAGATTGGCTATATAAACCATCTTTGAGCGCACGTGCGGCAAACCGACTAGAAGTCGAAGTGGTCGCCATGACCGAAATCTATCGGTCGGATAGATCATCATCAATCTTTAAAACTACTCATCCGATTTTAAAAAAAAAAACACCAATAGCAAGAATAGTTTTTTTAAATATATTTTTTTATTCACAATTAGTAAGCCCTTGGCATCATCTCATCTGATGGTAAGTGACGATGATGCCGAAGATGGAAGCGGGCTTACCAAGATTTCCCAACGCAATAGGGAACTGACTAACTTATATTCAAGCCGGAACACATCAATGTTGTTAACACTGATGTTTGGCGGCAAGACTTAGATAAGATGGTGGTAGCTAGTCAGGCGGGCTTAGAAAATGCCCTACCCCCAAACCCAACCGAGTCTTACAAATTAACCCCGCCGGGAATCAAACACGCGAGCTCCTGGTGTGGAGCGAATGGACAAACTATTACGCCACAGAGGCGATAAAAAGGATGGACCCGCTCACTCTCGATAACACGGGGGCGAAGCCGCAGGCAATAACTAGTAATGAATAATGATGGGTTTCTTTGATTGCAGTTTAAGGGATCAGCTTTTATCATCAAAGGGGACTACTGTATTTCTCCACAGCGATTGGCATCCTTACCAGGCGGTAAGTCACAATGATGCTGAAGGTGGAAACCGGGAACTCCCATCTTCAATGCAAAACATATCCTTAAAGTCTATAAAATGCATTCCGTATACCTGTCGCAGGCGATTTGTAACCTATGGAGTAAAAACGTTAAAAAAAAAGAGTGAGGGAGCTCCCGCTTCACGGAGCTCCTTTATGCGGTGTCAAAAGCAACCTGTCCTAACCTAACCTAGCGGAGCTCCGTCTGACTCGTTTTTTTTTTTTAAAAAAAAGTTTTTTACACCATTGCATAGTATACAAATTGCCTGAGGCATTCTGTAGAATGACGAATCATACAAATTTCTTGCGACATACCCACGCCGTTTCTCCGAGCCCGCATTTTTCCAGCATTTTAACGGGTTGATTTAACCAAGTAGCTTCTAATTAAACTACAGACACACCCTGGACACTTCATATAACGGGTCAGAAATGACATTTCAAAAAAGGAATGACGGAACAAACAAAATGGCGGCGAATTACTATACGTTCGACAACCAAACTGTAACCAATCTATATCAATCTGGGTGACGAGGGGGTGAGGTAGCAATCTAGAGAGCGGCAGGGAGTGTCCATACTGTATGTTAGTACTATACAGTTATAGAAACTGCTTGGTTTCAACAAAATCCTCTAACCCCGTGACGTCACATGTACAGTCTAAACACATCAATTCACCAGACAGTATTTCCGATGCGCGTACGACGGCGGCGGAGAGGCGGGCCGTGGGCCATGTGTCAGTGGCACGTGTCAAGATAAAATATCGCACGTCTGGAATTATAAAAACCTTTTGGCGAAGTGGGAGCTAATCGCGTCGCCAAGGTTCCGTACCAATACCAGCTCAACAATAAATACAGAAAGTTTGAGTACTGTTTCTCTTAGTAGAGTTTATGCGAGTTTTTTTTATTTATTTACAATTGGTAAGCCCTTGGCATCATCTCACCTGATAGTAAGTGACGATGACGCCGAAGATGGAAGCGGGCCTACCAAGATACGATAAGAAATAGGTATTGCATAGTCCATCCATCATCATCATATCAAGGTGAGAGTGAAAAGGCATTATTTAAGTTTGCATGTACCAATCTCGACTATTCCGTCACTTACGTCAAACGCACTCAAATTTTTACCAAAAATAATATCAGACGAAAGACGTCCACTGCTGGACAAAGGCCTCCCCCAAGGATTTCCACGACGACCGGTACTGCGCTGCTCGCATCCAGCGGCTTCCCGCGCGTGTCAAGGCGTTCCTACGCTACGTCTTCCGGTGCGCAGTCGCTACTCGCCAACTTTACTGCCCCAACGGCCATCTGTTCTACGAGTTATGTGCCCTGCTCACTGCCACATAGTTACTCCTACTATAAACTACTAATCAGCCTGCTTTGGCATGTGATGATGATGATGAGTGGTGACTATCATCACATGTTTAATAAGCTTCCAGTTGGAATTTAAACGTTAGAAGGTAATCTATATAAAAATAAGTTGTCAGGTTGGCTCTTAAATCACTATTTTTATAGTGTTAAAGAATTTTTAGTATTTAAAATTTAATTTTAATTTCCTGTTGAAATATTTGCATGCTTTCTTGACGGCTGAATACAGTACTACCTATTAATTATGTTAAGACCTAGTTGTAAAGTATTCTTGCAAATAAATAATTATCTATCTTATCATCAGCCAAAAGACGTCCAATGCTGGGTATAAGCCTCCCCCTTGTTGGGGGGTTTTGCCGTAATCGCCACGCTTAGCAGGCGGGTTGGCGATCGCGAAAAGGACGTTGGTGCCCATAAGATAAGATAAATAGCAATAAATACTCTTTATTACTCGTATTATTATACTTTATATAAAATTCAAAATAAACATAATTTTGAACACAAAAAAAACCGACTTCAAACAGGAAACTAAGGTTCCCCTCGATTTCTCTGGGATGCCATCATCAGATCCTGGTTTCCTTATCATGGTACCACCCTTGGGATATCTCCTTTAAAACAAAAAAAGAATCATCAATATCGGTTCATAAACGACGAAGTTATCCGCGAACACACGAAGGACTCGAAATAGATTTCATATCTTTTTTTTGAAGGGCGAAAGTTAGATGATTTTCAATCTATGCATAAATACCTATCATTAAAAAAAATGGCAAATCGGTTTGATAGAACGGTCGGACAGACTGGGATTTTTAATTTCGAGCGACGAAGGAGTTAAGAATGTATTGTGATGGCAAAAAAAATCGAAGTTCAGATTTTGATGGGGATCGATTGTCTTACACTAATAGTCAAAAAACCAAAAAAATAAATGAGAGTCCTGTACGTCCGTCCGGTGCTTTAGTTGCCAAACCGGATTTGGGTAGGGAAATATTATTTTTATACCACCAGGCGTTTTTTTTTTTATTATCTTTATTTTTGAGGGTTGCCACCATAGTAAAAATCACATATTATTTTTTACTTCAAAATGGCTCTAACGATTTTGATGAAACTCGGTATGTTACTATACCTGTCTATATATAGCCTAAAGTACGCGGCAGTCCGTTGTTTCAAGAAAAATCTGAATAAGGTACCTGTCATACAAATCCAGGTTATTTGTTACTTTTTCTCAAAAATGGCTCTAACGATTTTAATTAAACTTCGTGAATAATTAGGACATTATAATAAGGCCTACTACACTGGGTACTTCATTATTTCGGGAAAAATATGAGTAAGGTTCCTCCCATACAAAGTCAAATTCTTTGCAAATTTTTCATAAAGTCTGATTGATGTAGTACCTAGCTTTAATTTTGGCTACTAAGTAAGTGTAATGTTCATTTTTAGTTTGTGTATGCCCTACTATGACAGACGGTGAAGGCTTCGCGAGAAAGTCGCATCGGGAGCCGGGTCGTTCCTTCCTCTCCCTCTAATATGGTTGATGGGAGCGATGGCTGACTCTCGCGTTATACTCGTGACCGGGTGCTGTCCTTGTGAATGATTTTTATGTATAACTTTTCGTATCATATTGTTTTCATGACATAATCTGGTTTATTTCAAGTAAAGAATTTTGACATTATTAACTAATGATTGTTAATTACTTGATTTTTCACAAATGACATTATGTTATTATTATTTTATGACTATCAGAAAGAGTGTAATTTGCACCGATTTTGAATAAATACCTTGAATCTTGAAAGTATGCTAAGCGTGGCTGTGCAATTTATTTTAACTAGCTTTTGCCCGCGGCTTCGCTCGCGTGGACAAAGTTTTATGACATGCTAATTAGTAAATTATGTCATTTCCCACCCCCTCAAACATCTCTGTTCAAAAAATCACAACAATCCATTGTTCCGTTGTGATGTTAAAGAAATTAACCAAAAAAAATCTATTTTTTTCAGTGCCCCCAGGAACTGCATCGGACTATGCTATTTTCATGGGATAAAAAGTAGCCTATGTCCTTCCCCGTGATACAGGCTATCTGCATGCCAAATTTCATCAGGATTGGTCAAGGTATTGAAGCGTGAAAAGATAACAAACAAACACATTTCACATTTATAATATTATAAGTAAGGATATATTGACAAAGTTAGGTGATACCAATGCTTGATGTATGACAAATTTGTGCATCAATACTTTTCATTAAAAAAAAAAAAGCAAATTGGTTGGATAGAACGGCGGGATGGACTCGTATTACATTCTAGAGGGAGCGCGGTGCGCGAGTCGCTCGCGGGGATGATTTCCAAAGCTTGATAACAAAACTGTGCATTATTAACTTTCATTTAAAAAATAATACGCGAATCAGCTGGAAAGAATGGCCGGTCGGACTCGCATTACATTTCATCAATTCTTTTATACAGATTGCTAGTAAGTTAGCATGGTATAGAAATGTAATATTTCTCATCAGCTAGTTACATAATTAGGAATTGTGCACAAATCACATGAGGTTCGATAGGGGGGATTGTCACGAAAAAATCACGACAGATCACGTTGGGGAGGGGGGTATAAGGAGACCTCATGTGTATTTCAAAATTAGGTTGAATTAAAAAATACACGAGAGGTTGTGAGGGGGAGGGTTAGGATTAGCCAAGAACCTCACCAAATATCACCAGGGGGACGGGGGGAGGGTCAAAAAGTTGCCAAAAAAAACCTCGCGAGATTTGTGCACAAGCCCTTACACTGCGGAACCCTAAAACCAACAATCGGTCTATTTTGACAGTTAATTCTTCACAGTGTCACAAATGAATCTGACATTTACATTTACGCTTAGACTTTTTTTATACTTCAGATACCTGTCTATCTACAACGGCTACTGAACTTTTTATTTCCACTTAAACATTATCTTTGAGACGATGACTGGGATTTATATTGTTCAAACACTTTTTATGGAGTCGCTTGAGGTTAAAAATAAAACACAGTAGCCAGTCATAGCCATTAGGCCGTAGTAATTTAAACTTTTTCATTGTAAATGTGTTTTTTTATTCAGCAGAACTGTTCATAAAAAAATATATAAAATGTTATTGCGACAAACTATTCTCTATAATTCCCACCAGTAGATCCATCCACCCGACTAACGACTGATCTCTCTGTCTCTCTCTCTCTCTCTCTCTCTCTGAGCGTGTGATGATCCCGTAAAAGGTAAAATTTTTGGGGATGAAGAAGGTGAGGGACGAAGTAACTAGTATCTCATCTGTGGTGAGGGTGCGGTTCTATGAAGTTTCTGTGAGGTTTTTGAAGTTTTTCGATCACATTTATAGTATATAAAAATTGCTACAAACTATTGTTATTGCAACAAACTATTCCCTAAAATTCCCACCAGTAGATCCATCCACCCGACTAACGATAGATATCTCTCTCTCTGATCGTGTGATGATCCCGTAAAAGGGCTAAATAATTGTGAATTAAAAAAAACCCAACACTGGCTGGGTAATGTTTTTTGGGTGGTGAGCGAGCGAAGCGAGCGATCTTAGGTTCGGTCAGGTTTCATTGATTTTATAGTCGATGAGGCTCCCCCCTAGGTGAAGTTTAGCCGGCTAATCTTAAGTTTATGTTCACACCCACCTTTTGCCGTAACATATATAATATACACATTAACTTTGCGTAGGGATATTTTTAGACTTTATATACATTTTTTTTAATAACCGCAAATAATATTTAGGCGATGTGTAGGGTAGAAACTGTCGAGATGAGCAAGTGCTAAAATTACGCTCTCAGTTCTTTTCTCAATTTAGTTTTAGGTGGTTTTTGTATAAACGCGCGGAAAATGAAAATTGTGGTTTTTTAATTTGCATAGAAGAATGGCACAGATTCCATGGAATTAGTAGAATCCATGTTTACAGGAACTGAGAAGGTACTCGTAAAGATATATAGCATTTGCCCTTCTTGAAAGTTCTTATAGCAAGTAATTTTTAAAAGCTTTTCAAGAAACCATGTTTTGCACGTTTTTTTTTTTAATATCCCTAGGCAATGTTGAGCAGTGTATAATATGGCGGAATGCATTTAGGGTTAGGTTTGTTTAACATGATTTGCTCGGCTATTACATGATCTTGTCAACCATTGTATGAAATGGTCGTCTGGCATTTCATGATCTAGCCAAACGATTGACATAACATTAAACGATATGGTCAGTTTTAGTTGACCATTTCATAAAATCGTCAAGTTTATAATATTGCTACGACATATATATGTACCTATATTATGAAGGTATCTAAAGAACCAGCGTGACACCACATAATAGCTTGACACTAAAACACAACCCTAATAAAAAACATCTAAAAGAAATTAATGACAATAAATGGATAAATAAAAAAAAATGCGAAAAACCCAAAAAACTTTTTGTTACAAGAATTTAAAATTTCATTGTCACGTGATATACATATGCATGCAAAATTTCAGCTCAATCGGAAACCGGGAAGTGGGCCAAATTTAACTTGCAAGATTCCACCTGAACAAACAAACATACATTGCAAGTTAAATAAAAGCTTGCAAAAATAAGCCAATTTTCGAAAAAAGTTAAAGCTTTTTGGTACAAGCTTTTTTTTAAAAAGAGTTTTTATGCTCTAATGAATATAAATACTCAGTTCCAAATTCAAAACACTCAAGTCTTGTTTTTTTGGAAATGATCAAATATGTATAAATAAAACATCTAATATATAAAATTCTCGTGTCACAGTTTTCGTTCCCTTACTCCTCCGAAACGGCTTGACCGATTCTCATGAAATTTTGTGAGCATATTGAGTAGGTCTGAGAATCGGCCAACATCAATTTTTTTTTTAGGGTAGGGTAGGGTAGGGTTGGGTAGTGTAGTGTAGGGTAGGGTAGTGTAGTGTAGTGTATGTAGGGTAGGGTAGGGTAGGGTAGGGTAGGGTAGTGTAGGGTAGGGTAGGGTAGTGTAGTGTAGGGTAGTGTAGGGTAGGGTAGTGTAGTGTATGTAGGGTAGGGTAGTGTAGGTTAGGGTAGTGTAGGGTAGTGTAGTGTAGTGTAGGGTAGGGTAGGGTAGGGTAGTGTAGTGTAGGGTAGGGCAGTGTAATGTGATGTAAGGCGGTACGTAGTTCGCCGGGACAGCTAGTAAAATAATAAAATTTTATCATAATCACGAGCATGATCTTACGAGCATTTTATTTATTTCATCACCGTGTTTATTTCATTTAAAACCTAAATACCAACTGAAAATAGTTTACCTTTAAGAAAACACTTCATGATTTGTTTACATATTTGAACATTTCTAAACAACTAGAGTGTATTTCCTACGATTCTATTGAATTTAAAAGACGATTCTTAAATCTATTCCACCATCAGATCATCATCAGATCAACTTCAAAATACCAAAAGGATCTATTGTCACCGGGAATACGGCTTTATTTCAAAAAATCAGCTCAATCGGGCCCCTGGAAGGCGCTCTAAAATCGATCGCAGGATTTGAACTAAACAAATATACATACATGTAAAAGCTTTTAAAATAGAATTATTTAGGCAGATCAGTCACTCGTCGGCATCATAGACAGCATATGGCGCAGCACTGACATTTCTGCATCGACCCGGGAGAGTTGTCAAAAATATCCCTCGTAGGGGCACTTTAAATACATCTCTAGGTATAATAACATAACATCGGTTCTAAACTGAACAGTGATTCAGGCATACCGAGTGAGGTAAAAATATCTGCTAAATAGTGATTCATTGCAGATGCAGGCTGTTATTACATGTATAAGTTAGGAAAACCACAAATTCTGATGACTACTAGGTACTATTTGTAAACAGTAAAATCAACGTTTTAAAAAGGAAAAACAATATTATCACATTGGAATTCATCCTTACTAATATTATAAATGTGAAAATGTATTTGTTTAATACCTTTTCACGCTTCAACACCTCGACCAATCTTGATCAAATTTGGTATACAGGTAGCCTGTGTCACTGGGAAGGACATAGTCTACTTTTTATCTCGAGAAAATAAATAGAATAGAATAGAATAGAATAGAAAAACTTTTATTTAGAGCACAGTACAACAATTACCAGGTACAATTTACAAACGATAGAAATTAACTATAAAAAATAGCTGTACTGTGCACCAAAACGGTACTGACTCAGCATATGCTGCAGTATACTCTGCAGCGCTGTTATTCTGCCAGAAACAATAACAAATACAGTCCGATGCAGTTCCTGAGGGAAGTAAAAAATATTATTTTTTGGTTCCTTTCTTTAAAATCGTAACGGAACAATGGATTGTTGTAATTTTTTGCACAGGGATAGTTGAGGGAGTGGGAAATGACATAGACTGCTAATCAGAATAACCCGATCTGGGATAGGGATCTGGAGAAAACTAATGTCCACGCACCACTCACCCCCAAAGAGACATAAGAACGATGGCCACGCGGGCGAAGCTAGTAAATAAATTAAAAATTGGGACCAAGTCTAAGTTGTTACAGGCGGCTTGAATATACTTCTGATCTGATAGTGGGGTTGACTAACCTGAACTTGGCCGCGTCTGGAGTATGACCTAACCCCGTCACTTGTTCGAATAGGCGAGATAAGTACCTACACATTGACGCGGCCTACAGGCCGCGCTCCGCTTGTCAGCGCTAGAACGCCCCGTACTATCACCGCCGCAATTCTCGCACCCCCCGTGTACGCAGTTATAACCGCTAAGTCGAGCGCCTTAATACCCATGTTTCCGTGTATGGGAACGAGTAGGTGAATAAATGCGTAGGTATCATCGTTTTATAAGGAAGTGCAGTATCTTTTATGAAGTAAATAGTATCTCATCTGTGACCTAACGTTATCCAGTTTGGAAAAAGCCCTGGGCCAGCAGTAAGTTCATTATGATTATGAGTTGTCAACGCGATAATTGGAAACGATAAACACGTTAAAAAAAACGACTTCCGTCGCAACCACTTATTTGTAGTACAATTTTGATTTTTTTTTTGGTTTACAGATAATCTTATAAACAAGTACTACACCGATTTTTATAAAATGTATATGGGACCAAACAGGCAACATATTATCGAATAAAAAAAGAATCATGAAAATCGGTACACAATTTGCGAAGATATCGCGTAAAAAACATACAGTCGAATTGAGAACCTCCTCCTTCTTGAAAGTAGGTTGAAAACATTCCACAAAACACACTACCATACATTTAACGAAGTAATCTTATCACCTCAAATGGTAACATTCTTTTTTATTTATCAACAAATTCTTCGTTGCCCTCATTTCTCAGCGTCTTGTTGATAAAATGTCCATTAGGTGAAACTTCGAGGTTTATTTTAGTTCAAAGCACTTCCCGATCGGAAGTGCAATCCCTAAGTGAATTACAATTCTTACGTACTTGGTAGGCACAGGGCGACTATGGTCACGCCAAATAGAATAAAAAATGTCCATTAGGTGTAACTTCGAGATTTATTTAGTTCAAAGCACTTCCCGATCGGAAGTGCGATCCCTGAGTGAATTACAATTCTTACTTCATACTTGGTAAGCACAGGGCGACCATGGTCACGCCAAATACGAAAAACACATTGCAGCAGTAGTGCGTAATTGTTTTTACCGTCTTAAAATTTTATATAAAATCCGTATCTATCTGAGTGTCCAATTAAGAATACGCTTGAGTGACTCGTTAGTATTGTCTAGGCTAAATTATGCCGACACAGTTTATGGACCTCGCCTGCTAAACAAGACTGAGCGTCTCATTCAGCGAGTACAAAATTCGACAGCGCGTTTCTGTTTGAATATACCACCAAGAAGCCATGTGACACCCTTCTTTAATGATGGAAACATACTGAAGATGGTTTCAAGGCGGTATATATGCACCTGGCCTCACTTTTATTCGGTGTAATTAAAAATCGATGTCCGCTATATCTATTTTCTAAGCTTAAGTGGTCTAGTGATTGCAATAAATACTGTACAAGAGCATCTAAGTATGGTTTGATGATTCCCAGGCACAAGACGACTGCTTTTAGGGGTAGCTTTAAGTACGCAGCAAGCAAGATATGGAACAACCTTCCGCCACCAATCCGTGAAAGTGAAACTGTGCTTGGTTCCAAGAGGAAACTAACATTGTTCTGTCTAGAAGAGCAGAAATAAAATCGTACTGCTCACTTATCTATGACCGGCGTACTTTAGGCTACACCCCCGCTGTGCACTAACAACTACCATAGAGTATAAATATCAGCATATTATTTTTTGGATAAGTATGGAAGGTAAACAATAAATTAAAGTATAAATGAGGTAAATCTAAGCTAGAAAGATCAAACTTATACAAAATAGCATTAAAAAGCAAAATATTATTAAACATGTATTTTTTTCTTTTTCTTTATAATTTATAAGTAAACTAATATTCATCATGCATCATTGTACACGTATAATTATATTTAGGAACATACTTGATTAGGTACAATATAAAATGTACTGTTTCGTCCGTGGGTCTGCCCACGTAGTTCCGGTGCCGACTGAAAATCAGCGCTTTGGCTTTGTTAAAGCCAAAGTATTATGCTGAGACGGTGCCCTTTTTGGCAGAGTATTTAAATCTATAATATAAGTATATATAAGAAAATAATTGTACATCCTTACTTGCCTGTCAAAATAAATTCATTTTCTTTCTTTCTTTCTTTCAAATAGAATAGAAAAATGTCCATTAGGTGAAACTTCGAGGTTTATTTTAGTTCAAAGCACTTCCCGATCGGAAGTACGATCCATAAGTGAATTATTAAAACCGGGTATATACACCGTGTATTACCTATCTAATATTAGGTCTTTACCTATTAAAATACCGATTGTATAAAAAAAAGTTTAAAGATGAAAATTAATTTTAAGAACAATAGTTATTAAAACAAAATTTATTCTCAAAATAGCATTAGACTATTAAAAATTAAATGGTGGTAAACATATGCCTATTGTTTAGATATTTTTAAGGGCACGGTGGCTTTAATGAAGTCGGGTTTTTTCAACTTAAAAAATTCGCCTTTATTGAGACAAAAAATTGAAAAAATCGCCTTTATTGAGGCAAAAATTCTTATTTTGATTTCAGGAAAAATTCAAGAAACTTAACTAGTCTAAAAAATTGGCCCATCTGACCACTAAGAATTGGCAATTTCATAGGTAAAAAACCTATTATTTCAAAATTGTTACCAATATTTTAATTTTTGAAATAGTATAATTTGACAACTTTTTGGCAACTTAATTTAATATTAATATTTAATCAGATTTGGTTTTATATTTAATTTCATTCATTTGTTTTGAACTTTACTTATTTTGTTTTCCCTAATTTATTATTGAATGAATGTGAATTTTTTATATTTTAAGGGTTCCGTACAAAGAAAAACGGACCCCTTCTAGGGTCACTCGTGCGTCTGTCTGTCTGTCCGTCCGTCTGTCACAGCCGATTTCCTCCGAATCTACTAGACCAAATCAGGTGAAATTTTGGATTTTGGATGGTGTGATTTATTTTTAACCAAACACAGATGTGCAAAGTAAATATTTTTTCTTAAATAAGGGTGATTATCGGGGGACAAATTAGGAAATTAAAAAAGCTTTTCACACCTCACTGTGTCATATAGTCATATTATATCAAATGAAAGGGCGCCGTATTGGGATCTCAAATATATGTTTATTTTTATTGTAAAACAAATAGTTTTAATTTTATTCATGAAAGAAGACGAAAATTTACCATTACCCCCTAGATCTCCAAAACTACTGAGCCTTAAATTTTGAAAAAAATACAAAAATAGTTCATTGCTTGTAGATTACAGGAAAACCTATAAGAATTCTATCAATTGAAAATAAAGAGGTAAACTCAATATAATACGTTCACTTACGGAAAATAGTTCACTAAAACACCACTAGACAGCGCTAGTAGTAGTTAACTCGCATCTTACTGTGAGTATTTCAAATGTGATATTTTATATCTGACTTTGATATTGTACGGAACCTTTTCCACGCGAGTTAAACTCGCACTTGGCCGTTTTTTTATATTGCTTTATGTAATGCGATTTTTGAATTTTGTACCTTATGGGTTTTCAGACTAACAATAAATGATTTATTTAAATATAGTCAGTTCGCTCGTTTAACCGCATCTTTGACGGCTTCTGACAAAGACTCTGTCAAAGGTACCGCTCTGAGTTCAATCGTTGGGCTAAATACACCCAGGAAAAATCCCAGCTGTAACTTAAAAATCTAGCATTTTCCCAGATGAGCATTGGGCAAAAACCCACCCAGGAAAATCCCAGCTGTAACTAAAAAATATTGGTAACAACTTTGAGCGTTGGGCAAAACCCACTCAGAAAAAATCCCAGCTGTAACAAAAAAATCTGGTACCTATTTACCCACATGAGCGTTGGACAAAACTCACCCAGGAAAATTCCAGCTGTAACTAAAAAATCTGGTATTTACCCAGATGAGCTTTGGACATAACCCACCCTGGAAAATCCCAGATGTAACAAAAAAATCTGGTATTTACCCAGATGAGTGTTGGACAAACCCCACCCAAGAAAAATCCCAGCTGTAACAAAAAAAAACTGGTATTTACCCAGATGAGCGTTGGGCAAAACCCATCCAGGAAAGATCCTAGCTGTAACTTAAAAAAACTTGGTATTTACCCAGATGAGCGTTGGGCAAAACCCACCCTGGAAAATCCCAGCTGCAACTAAAAAATCTGGTATTTACCCAGATGAGTGTTGGACAAATCCACCCAGGAAAAATGCCAGCCGTTACTTAAAAAAATCTGGTATTTACCCAGATGAGTGTTGGACAAAACCCATCCAGGAAAAATCCCAGCTGTAACTTAAAAAAAATGGTATTTACCCAGGTGAGCGTTGGGCAAAACCCAACCTGGAAAATCCCAGCTGTAACTAAAAAATCTGGTATTTACCCAGATGAGCATTGGGCAAACCCCACCCTGAAAAAATCACGTTTAAACTAAAAAGTCTGGTATTTACCCAGGTTGCGACCCAATTCAGGATTCTAGGAATAAAACCGGTATTTTACCCAGTTTTTGGGTAAAAACTTTGCTGCTTGTCAATCTCCGTGTTTTTTATTTGTGTGTTTCGCTCTGACGTTGCCCGAAAGACAATAATTTATAAACATGTGTCTTTAAATTTAAGATGTAAAGAATGAAACCCTCAGCTTTGCATAAATACGTATTATTTACATAATACTTTGCATAGACACGTCAACCTAGACAGTAAAATTATTGCGGGTGATCATAAGATATACCGATATGGGGCACGTAGCTAGTAGAACTAATGGCCGTTGGGACAGTAAAGTAATTGAGTGGCGACCGCGCACCAGAAGACGTACCGTAGACATTATATATATATTATTAAATATATTATTATATATATTATATAATTATATAATTGGCGTAGGCAGACCTCATACTCGGTAAACCGGCGAACTGGTGAAGGTCGTGAAAAGCCGCTGGATGCAGGCAGCGCTGGGCCAGTCTTTGTGGAAATCTTGGGGGAGGCATTTACCCAGCAGTGAACGTCTTCAGCTAGGATGATCATAATAGGGTTCGAAATTATCAAGATGATAATGATCATTAAAATTGTAAATCACCAAGTTCCGTGAGAAAGCCTTCAACATAGTTACCCTAAAACTCGGTTTTAAAGACAGTGGCTTTTGGTACGACACTCTCAATGAAGTTCAATAACACTACTTCCTACAGGATGCCCATACAAGGTATGGGAGTCGTTACATATCTAACCTCTGCATTTGGCGTGGGACGTGCCTGTCAAACGGAGAAGTTATAATCAACCAGGGCTGGTATGTGGAATACAGATTTTCAAAGAACACATAGACTATAAGGTCGGTCGCCAGACTCATCTGTCGTAGAAGTGGAGACCGGTGTTGTGACAAAGTTAGCGTGAGTTAGAATATGATCTGAATCAAAAGCACTAGAATTGAATATTTTTTCAAAGAGAATTAAAAATGTTGGTACAAAATTTTGATATTTTGGAGATGTAAGTGGCAACATCAATAAAATGATGATGAATATTATTTATATTGGCAATATTGTAGAAAATGGAACAGTTTAATATTTTATTTATTTATTATTGTATTCGTGCTGTACAAATCCAGTTACTAAAGAAATAAAATATTAAACTGTTACATTTTATACAATATTGCCTTTGTAATGGCATCATTTCATCATAATTTTTTTGATGTTGCTACTTACACCTCCAAAATTTCTAATTTTTGTACAAATATTTTTATTCTTTTTGCAATTATTCTATTTGCAAAATTTTAGTGCTTTTAATTCAGATCATATGCTAACACATCTCCAAAATTTCTAATTTTATACAAACATTCTTATTCTTTTTGCAATTATTCTATTTGCTAACACATCTCCAAAATTTCGAAATTTCGTACTAACATTTTTATTCTTTTTGCAAAAAAAAAACCATTTTAGTGCTTTTGATCCAAATCATATTCTAACACGTGCGACGACCATTAGCTAGGTGGAGAGATAATTCGCAACAATTATCTGAACCGTAATAACGAATATAGGTATTAGGTACAAATAGCACGCCTGAGGGAGACCCACGAAAGAGGAAGACCTATGACCAACAGTGAAGCTGATGATAATGATAAATGTACTATCGTCAGCACATACATCAGCAACTAAGAAATGTAATACGCTTGATGATTTGGGCCGAAGATTGGCAAGATTGGTACAAGTATGCTCCTTTGGAGGTCTGCGTCAGTCAGATAAATTGTGCAGCCACACTGCGCATACTTTCTCGTTATTTGCACACACAAATTATTTCCCATTTCACAAATCTTTTCCCATACAAACTTAAAATTACTACTTATTGAAAATGGATGGGCCGATTCTAGTGAAACTTTATACACAAAAGCAAGTCACGGAATTCCAATTTGTGGATAGGATACATTTAAAAAAATGTGTTGTCACTAAAGAATAATGATTTAAGGTTTTCATTAAACTTTAAAAATAAAGTATATCGAAAATGTAATCTAACCACAAACTAGAATTTAGTAAACTTGCTTATGTGTAAAACGTTTCATTATAATCTGCCCATCCATTTTCAAGAAGTAATAATTGTAAGTTTGTATGGGAAACGATTGTGCCTATTTTTATAGCGTAGGCAAACAATTTAAAGAAAGCTAATTGATTCGTAAAGAAAACCGCAAACAAAAACCACAGCTGCTTTTAATGAATTTTGCCGGAACGACTAATGCTGCCACTTGATAGAACATCAATAATAGTTACTAATTGCAAAGTTACATCAAAATTGTTAAGAGCCATTTTTGAGTAGTTTGCATTTTTAATTTTTTTTTTTGTTGCAATGCAGCTACCCCAGCTAGTCAGAAGCCAACTCAACAGCATCGACACAAAGTGAACGCAAATAGGAAGAGACTGCAAAGTTTTCTACCACAGGGTTGTATTTTGTGACTCCGGCTTATGTCTAGAACCATTCCACAGATGATAATAATATTACAAGTACAGATGAATTACTCGCAATGACGCTTTAAATAAATAGCAACTCTCGCTACGCGGTAATAAAGAACAGTCTGCAACTGCAATAGTTCGCAACTGCGCTTAGTGCCTCGTTTTACTTCAACATACCTATACATACACCGATAATAATCGCGCTCAGTCTATCTACCGACAACCCTAACCCAAAAATACCTAACTAATTTAATGACAACACCAAATTTGCCTAAAATATCCATATACCTGAACACTATTCGTATCCTGACAAGGTTCATTTTCGCCAGTCTTTGTAACTAATTGACCAGGCCTGGGCTTCCACCTACATGGTATCTGCCCACATTCAATTCAACGGACTAGTCCCAAATTGGAACAAAGATCTGAGCACTATAACAGACTAAAATTAAACGCTTAAATGTTCATGCTGATGCATCATGCTCGCTTAAATGTTCGTGCGGATGGTGGCGCATCGGGAGCCGGGTCGTTCCGTTCCCTCTAATATGGTTGAGGGGAGCGATGGCCGACTCTCGCCTTATACTCGTGACCGGGTGCTGTCCGTGTGAAGTGCATGGCCTACTCTTGTCAAAGGCATTAATGACATTCAATGATTTTGCCTACTCTTGTCAAAGGATTTAATGACATTCAATGATTTTTATGTACTAAAACTTCTCGTTTCATACGATTTTATTTTAACGTTGTTAAATAAGTAATGATTGTTTAATTCTTTATTTTTCACAAATGACATTATGTATATGTAATTAATATTTTATGACTATCAGAAAAAGTGTGATTTGCACCTATTTTGAATAAACATCTTGATTCTTGAACTATCATAAGAACACTGAGGAGGCAAAAACTGGCCAAGCGCGAGTCGGACTCGAGCAGTAACCACTAAGCACTAACGTTCCGTACCACCACGCCTCTCCACATGCGTACAACAATGATACCTATTCATTACAAAAAAATTGGATGTTTTCAAGACATAAAACGTAACAAGGAGTGGAATTCCCTTCCGGCGTCTGTATTCCTCGATTCGTATAATTTAGGAATCTTCAAGACGAGAGTGAATAGGCACTTTTTGAGTTTGTGTGTCACATCCTTGGCTGCATCGGCACTTACCATCAGGTGATGTTCAGGCAAAACGCACTCAAATTTTTAATAATAAAAAAAATACAAAAAGTAGGACAAGAAAAACCAAAACGATCGATAACAGCTATCGATATGAGTGCACGGAAAGTATGTCAAACACCCAAGCACTATCGGTGTTCACTAGCGTGCGCAGGCGCCGGTGTAGCAGGTTGACGTTTTCTTTGTAAATGACTCAGCTGCATGCAACTACTTTAGCAACAATTTTGAACAGTGCGTCAGAAGGTTAGAAAATTACATATTGTAGTAGGTGAGTAGTTTCCAGATATAAGAATTTTGAACAGTGCGTCAGAAGGTTAGAAAATTACATATTGTAGTAGGTGAGTAGTTTCCAGATATAAGAATAAACTGTACGGCAGCCCGCACTAAACTTTCTAATTATTTTTTTAATTATTCCTTCTTTCATACAAAAATTTTAATTTTAAAAAAAATTACGAATGCATGATGAACAAAATATATACCTATTTGTAACCAAATATATACTTATTCGTAATACATGACAATCCAATAGCTCCAACCATTTGTGAGTAAATTGCAAGTTTCAATTTCATTTGTATGGGAGAATCATAAAAACACGATTTGTCCCAGACCATGGCTATTACTAGGTAATAGACAAACAAAAGCAACTACAACGTGCAAAGTTTCATCAAAATCGTTACAGCCGTTTTTGAGAAGAAGAAAACAGTTTTTGTTTTGAAAACTTTTGATAATCAAATCTAATCAAATAAAATTATTGCGGGCCATGCACACAGCCCATAAATGTTATTATATTACAATACAGTAAACTTACACATCAAATGTTAGTGAAACTACAAAATAATATAATGATGTACAGATATCCTACAGTACAGTACAGTACATTACAGTAATCTCAGTACATTATCCTCGATGAAATAATTTAAAACTCTAAGTTCCAAATTTGATCCCAATCGGACTCAAGATTTAGCCTACAGAGCTAAGCGTGACAGACGGACGGAATTGAGATGTTTGGTTTTTCGCTATGTGTTAATAAAATATACAACACATTTTCACGAAAATTGGTAATAACTTTTTTACGTGGGTACCTACCGTACTACGGGGTCGAGAAAGTAAAAATGAAATGAAATTCCTTCTGTAACTTCTTAATGGTTCTAACTAAAACAATGATATTTGGCATGAGTTCTAGGCATGATAAATCGTGATATTTGGCATGAGTTTTAGGCATGATAAATTGTGATATTTGACGTGAGTTTTAGGCATGATGAATCGTTTGATTACAAATTGATCATAACGCTTTGCTTTAACCGCCTCCGTGGCGTAATAGCCTTCATATCAGGACAATGCGGGTTCGAATCCCGGCGGAATTAAACTTTGTATGTAAGACTCGGTTTGGTTGGTGTAAGAGCATTTTCTAATCCCGTCTGGCTATCTACCACCATCTTGTTAAAGTCTTGCCGCCCAACATCAAGGGTTCCGCCTTGAAGATAGCCAGTTCCCTATTGCGTTGGGGAATCTTGGTAAGCCCGCTTCCATCATCAGCGTCATCGTCAGTTACCTTCAAGTGGATAATACCAAGGGCTTACCAATAGTGGATATAGAAATATACCAATTGTGGATTTAAAAAAAAACTTTCTTTTCTTATACAGGGTGTATCAAAATTGGTGTAGGTCCCGTTAACTGGGGTTTTCTACTCGTCATACTGAACAACTTTCCCATACTAAAATGCACAAACTCGGTCGATCAGCTGATCGTTATGTACGAAGAGTAAAATTTTTTTTTACTTTTTCAGTAAAGTCGTAGAACAAAACTTGTTCAGTATGATGAGTAGAAGCCCCAGTTAACGGGACCTACACCAATTTTGTTACACCCTGTATACAAACCAAATAAAAAAAAACACACATGGACTTTGACAATCTATGCATCATGCAATCTGTGGCAGGCTGAGTTAAGATCCGTTATGATAATTATCAAGAAGACTGATACGTTCGTTAAGCCGATGGTGCCGGTTGCCGGTCTTCAAGCTGTGTTAGATACTTTATAGGCGGCTTGAAAAGTGGGGTTCGCCAGTAGCCCTACAACCTACCATGAGTGGGGGTGTTGTACGACAGTCTGAATTCAGTACGTCATATCATTTTGGTTGCTACAACAAGCTGGTGTCTTCGAAAACGAATACAATTTAGTCATTCATAAACAGTAACGTTTAAGAACGTAAGGAAGACGTAGCGTAGGAAGGCCTCCCAATCGGTGGACCGACGATCTGGTGAAGATCGCGGGAAGCCGCTGGATGCGTGCAGCGCAGGACCGGTCGTCGTGGAAATCCTAGTGGGAGGACTTTGTCCAGCAGTGGACGTCTTTCGGCTGATATGATGATGATGATCATACAGTAACGTAGGCATGTGTGTCGTACCTATTTCGTTGGGCCATATTATTATTAATATCGAACGGCCTTTCTAAAACAAACCTGCGTTGTAAAGTTAAATATCTATATATAAGGCCTTAGACATAAACATCATCATATCAGACGAAAAACGTCCACTTCTGGACAAAGGCTTCCCCCAAGGGTTTCCACGACGACTGCTCCTGCGCTGTCCGCATCCAGCGGCTTCCCGCGATCTTCACCAGGTCGTCGGTCCACCGAGTGGGAGGCCTTCCTACGCTACGTCTTCCCTACATTCTTAAACGTTACTGTTTATGAATAAATAAATTGTATTCGTTTTTAAAGACACCAGCTTGTTGTAGCAATCAAAATGATTGCGTTCTAAATTCAGCCTGCGCGCCACTCGGAAACTTTACGGCCCCAACTGCCTCTGTTCTACGAGCTATGTGCCCTGCCCACTGCCAATTCAGTTTAGCGATTCTGTGAGCTATGTCGGTTACTGTGGTTCTTCTGCGGATCTCCTCGTTTCTGATTAGATCACGCGGAGAATTGCCCTTTGGGTGACCTTGAGCCTTCTTTTGAGGCCCATAGTAAGCGACCATGTCTCAATTCCGTAAGTCATCACTAACAACACACACTAGTCAAAGACCTTAGTCTTGAGACACTGCGGTATTTGGGAGGTGAAGATATTGCGCAGCTTCCCGAACGCTGCCCAGCCGAGTTGGATACGTCGATTTCTGATTCGATCGCGTGCATAAATATACAAATCTCATTAAACAAATGGCACCTAGACTCGACAACCGGATAGAAAGTACTTCTCTAAACTCGAGTTAGGTCAGTAACGGTACTCGAATGCACCGGTGCATCGTAAAAAGCTTGAGCAATGCCTTGGCATTATTCAATAGACAGTTTAGACTTGCTGAGTTGTGGCAAACTTTACATAATCACACCCCGGACACTGCATACAATGGTAGTGAAATGACATTTCTAAAAACAAATGACGGAGTAAATTAAATCACAGCGAAACCCTATACGTTCGAGAACCATACTATAACCAATCTGTATCAATCTGGGTGACGAGGCGGTGAGGTCGGAATCTAGAGAGCGGCAGGGAGTGTCCATACTGTATGTAAGTACTAATATATACTCTTTGACATAATTCTAAGGGAGAAGTGGCCACAGATAAAGGCAAGTAAGTAACCACCTCCGTGGCGTAATGGTTAAGGCCATTAGTTTCACATCAGGAGGTCGCGGGTTCGATTCTCAGCGGACTCTAACTCTGACTCGGTTTGGTTGGCGGAAAGGCATTTTTGATAAGCCCGTCTGCATGATACCACCATCTTATCAAGTCCTGCCGGCAACAATCATTACAAAACATTGATGTGATCCGGCTTGAAGATAAGACAGCCAGTTCTCCATTGCGTTGTGGAATCTTGGTAAGCTCGCTTCCATCTTCGGCATCATCGTCACTTACCATCAGGGCTTACTAATTAATTGTGCATAAAAAAATCTCTTAATCAGCTTGGTCGTTCAGCAGTATTAATGAATAATTTCGAAAACCTAAAAACTCTTAGGTACCTACAAGCTTTTAATATTGCATTTTTACGCGATATACATTTTGCATTGAAAAATTTCAGCTCCATCGGAAACTGGGAAGTGGGTCAAATTTAACTTGCAAGGTTTCATTACAGACACTGGGACAGATGAAACTAAATACAGCTTGTAAAATGAACACATTTAGTAATAATAATAACAATGGTAATAATAATAATAACAAGTAAAAATAAATTGTACAGTCACGCTCTGTGTATACTTTCTCGCGGATTGTTCACCGTCTGGCGTAATAATCGATCCCCATCACCACAGTACTTCAATATAGCGGCACGAATATACTTACGCAGAGCAACGGAAGGGTACTTGCGGGGCAGCAGGAGGCGAGGTCCGACAGTTCGTGGTTCGAACCTGCCACGTACCAATATGATTTCGCATTTCGATTTCATATGTACGACGCACATTGTGCGTTTATTCGACGCTCTTACGGTGAAGGAAAACATCATGAGGAAACCTGCACACGAAGAAACTCGCAGGTTGTGTGTGAAGTCGACCAACCCGCACTGGGCCCGCGTGGTTGACTAAGGCCAGATCGCCCTAATTCAGGGTAGGCTCGAACCCCTCGGTGGGGACGTATATAAGCTGACATGATGAAGCCCTTGGCATCATCTCGCCTCTCATCATCCCTCAACGCAATCGGGAACTGGCTATATTATCTTCAATCTCTGTTGCTAGCATTGATGTTTGGCGGCGGCAAGACTAAGTTGTTAACGAATGGTTGCTAACTGAGCTTAAAAAAACACTAACTTACGAAAATTAAATTAAATCAATAACAAAGTGCAACCTCGACTCACACTTAGCCAACATCTCACTCTCCTGCACTCGCTTCAGGTCTTCAACCTTCCCTATCGTCACACTACTAGGCCACACACAACGGTAACTGTTAAGAGTTGACCCTTTCACGAGCATTGGCAATATGTTTGCCAGGGATGCTGTATCAATTTTAAACTGTATTGACCTTGAATAAGGTACAGTTTTCCCTTGTTCGCCGCAGTTTCGTTGCTTATGAAAGGGTTAAGACGTATCGTAGCAACAATAGTTTACGTTGTATGCAGTTATCGCCGCTTATCGGGTGACCCGGCCAGCTAGAGCAATGTTGCAATACAATACAAGTGCATTGAAAACTAAAGCAGTGTTGTATGAAGAAATAGTAGATTGTTATACAAGGGTTGTAAGAGAGCTATTACAGAACAAGATCCAATTTGGCGCCCGTGCGAGCGAGCGAAGCGAGGGAGGGAGAATATAATTCGGGAGTGTAATAGCTACTTACAACCGAGTTAAGCATTCTACTTTACATCATTCGTGTGAGGTAAGTTAGAGTAGAAACTCCACAATGATGATGGTTTGTAAGTTTTAGAGAGCTGACTGAAATACACAATCAATACACATTCTGACAAAGATTTTATTCCTTTTTCTGCACGCCATTTATTAAAATATTCATAGGATTGTAGGTATATCGATCTTTGGATTTGTTCGGTAAAAGATTTTGTACGACATCTTCTGCTACGAGATGATAGAAATCAGGCGTGCAGGCCAGTTCTTCATCGGATGAAGTACTTGACATGCTGAACTAACACTTTTAACTAGTAAAAAACTTGTAATAACTTATTTTATTACAATCGCAAGTGAACAAGCATCAAATGATATAAAATGCCGCCATTTCCATTTTTTTTTCAAAAAAAGTTTTCTAAATATTTAAAAAAAAAAGAGATTGTTTCACTAAGGAGTTTTGCATAGCTTGAACTGCAAAGTTCACTTTACAATTCAAGCATATAGTGTGACGTAAAGTGATTTGAAAATGCAACGTCTAAAGAAACAATGCATTGTGTTGCAAACGCCAACTTACAGTCTCTTTGTACAGTAGTAAATCCTACTTACTGAGCATGTATGATGTAAACAAATAAGAGAAGATATAAGGAAATAGGAATCTTGTTAAAAATTAAAAACCCGACTGTATAAAAACTTGAACCCTATCTTTTGGGCCAGTCCGGTAAAAATGTATCTTATGTCACTCGAGGATTAAGACGAATCTAACGACATCTCGCACCAGAGATTTGTTACCATAGATGGGTTATGCACTAACAAACAACATTTGAAAATCGAAGCCATTTACACACACAATGTTATAGGTAGTTCGCTTCCATTGCACCGAATGCTACAAGAAAAGAGATGCCAATTGGCATCTTTTTTTGCTTCACTTTTTGGATGCACGTAACCTATCTACCTCCCATTATATATAGCATATCTCTGTCTCGCACCCCAAAATCTATCAAGGCGTTTAGGCTACAGAGCGCGCCAAAGAAATATATAACCTCTTTTTTGGTAATAGGGTTAAAATTTAGCCTATGTCACTCACGGGATTAAGACAAATCCAACGACACATCGAACTCCAAAATGCATCAATCCGTTTAGGCTACAGGGCGTGCTAAAGAAATAAACATACTTACATTCATCATCATCATCATATCAGCCACAAATCGTCCACTGCTGGACAAAGGCCTCCCCCAAGGATTTCCACGACGACCGGTCCTGCGCTGCCCGCATCCATCGGCTTCCCGCGACCTTCACCAGGTCATCGGTCCACCGCGTGGGAGGCCTGCCTACGCTACGTTTTCCGGTGCGCGGTCGCCACTCGAGAACTTTACTGCCCCATCGGCCATCTGTTCTACGAGCTATGTGCCCTGCCCACTGCCACTTCAGTTTAGCGATTCTGTGAGCTATGTCGGTTACTTTAGTTCTCCTGCGGATCTCCTCGTTTCTGATTCGATCACGCAGAGAAACTCCGAGCATAGCACGCTCCATTGCCCTTTGGGTGACCTTGAGCCTTCTTATGAGGCCCATAGTAAGCGACCATGTCTCAGTTCCGTAAGTCATCACTGGCAACACACACTGGTCAAAGACCTTAGTCTTGAGACACTGCGGTATTTGGGACGTGAAGATATTGCGAAGCTTCCCGAACGCTGCCCAGCCGAGTTGGATTCGTCGATTGATCTCTTTCTTGAAGTTGGACCTACCTAACTGGACTGTTTGTCCCAGGTATACATATTCGTCAACAACTTCCAGTGTAGAGTCTCCAACCTTTAGAGGAGTGGGTGCGACACGGACATTTAACATTATTTTCGTCTTGTCCATGTTCATTTTAAGACCCACTTGTTGAGAGACCTTACTGAGGCCATCGAGCATTGTGCTTAGGTCTTCCATAGTCTCAGCCATGACCACGATATCATCAGCGAATCGGAGGTGGGATATGTACTCGCCGTTGATATTGATGCCGAGTCCACCCCAGTCCAGAAGCTTAAAAACATCTTCCAGGGCGGCGGTGAACAGTTTCGGAGATATAACGTCTCCCTGTCTCACCCCTCGCTGCAACTGGATAGGTTTCGAGTTCTGGTCCTGGAGGCGAACCGACATGGTGGCGTTTTCATACAGACACTTCAACACCTCGATGTATCGATGGTCAATTTGGCACCGCTGGAGAGACTGTAGCACAGCCCAGGTTTCGACTGAATCAAAGGCCTTCTCATAGTCCACAAACGCCAAGCATAGTGGCTGATTGTACTCTTCGGTCTTCTGTATAATCTGCCGCAGCGTATGTATGTGGTCTATGGTACTAAAGCCTTTTCGGAAACCGGCTTGTTCGGGAGGCTGGAAGTCGTCAAACCTGCGTGCGAGACGATTCGTAATGACTCTCGAAAACAGCTTGTAGACATGGCTCAGAAGTGAGATGGGTCTGTAGTTCTTCAGCAGGGTGTTGTCGCCCTTTTTGAAGAAAAGCACGACCACACTTCTGTGCCATGCCTTAGGCGTTTGTCCCTCGAGTATAACGGAATTAAATAACTTCTGAAGAGCTTTTAGTACCGGTGATCCACCTGCTTTCAGAAGTTCAGCCGTAATTCCATCATCACCCGGTGCCTTGTTGTTCTTGAGCTGTTTGAGAGATACTTACATTAACTAGAATTAACTAGAAGCGTCGGTGGCTCAACCGGTAACGACTCGGTCCATCTAACCAGAGGTACCGGGTTCAAATCTGGACGGCCAATGTACCAATGAGTTTTTCAAAAACTTACGTACATACTTACCGATTGCTTTAACGGTGAAGGAAAACATCGTGAGGAAACCTGCAAACGCCTGCGAAGAAACTCGAAGGTTGTGTGTGAAGTCGACCAACCCGCACTGGGCCCGCGTGGTCGACTAAGGCCTAATCGCCCTGATTCAGGGTAGGCTCGAGCCCCTCTGTGGGGACGTATATGAGCTGATATAATAATAATAAAAAAACATTAACTAGATAAACATACCCTCTTTCTGGCGCAGTCGGGTAATAAGTAGTTATATGTAACTCGTAAACTGAAAAGAACTTGCATGAGTAAACTAACACAGACATACAAGAATGAGCACCATGGACACTGAAATTCAGATGCTGAATCCAGTAACATACAAATCAAATACAATTATGTATTCTTTATCCGCCAATACATAAAGTATATTATCGTGATGTACGTTGTAATAATTTTCCAAAACCTAAAAGCTCTTTGGTACAAGCTTTTATTTGAAAAGAGATTTTATGTTACAAAAAGCCAAATTCTCAAATGAATAATATAAAAAATACACGGTTCCAAATTCAAAAAAGACTGTGTTTCATACGATTCCATTGAAAATAAAAGACGATTCTAGAACCTTCATTCTACCTCCAAAGTTCATCAAAATCAACTTCAAAATTACAAAAGGATCATTGTCTCCGGAAATACGGCTTCATTCCAAATTTCAGCTTTATGGGACCCTCCATACTCCCTCCATTTTCCACCTGTAATAGAATGATGAAAGGTATCAGATTCTAATTTCATGTCCCACTGTCCTAAAACCACAAATCGTGTTTGCGAAGAACATGCATGCCAACTCACTCTATTTTCCACCTGTAGTAGAATGAGGAAAACTCTTAAATTCTAATGTCATGTCCCACTTTCCTAAAACCACAAATCGTGTTTGCAAGGAACATGCATGCTATCTAAGCACATCGCTTGTATGTACAATGCACATAGCAAGGACATGACGCGATGCATGGCGCCGCGATACACGTAGCCAAGTCACGCTTACGACCGATGCACTTATGCTGATAATCGCATTTTGTTATTTACCTTTTGATAGATAAAAAATGTTATACACAATGCAAATTCTTGGCAGAGATGGCAAGTATTGTTTGTAGAAGTCCGTTTTGATAACGGAAAGGAAACCATTTAAAGTATAGTAATCGCTATTGTGGCCGTTAAGATGTGAACCCACGGCGAAAATTCGTCTTTTAATACAAACGGCGATAACATTTTTCACCTCTTAAATGTTAACTGATTTGGATCAATTTTTGATAGGTTGTCAGTCAGAACAAAAGCTAGGCATTGTTATTTTTATTCGTTTCGTTTTTTAAATTACGGATTATAACATTAAAAAAATGGCCGAAATTAGTTTTGTATTAAAACACGTGAACAACAATAAAATTAAACTTATTAACTTTATCGAAAAAACAAAAACGTATAAACCTAGCTTTTTTCATCTGACTGATAACCTATCAAAAATTTCTCCAAATCGATAACATTTAAGAGGTGAAAATCGTTATCGCCGTTTGTATGAAAAGTTGCAGCTTCACAATCCTCTTAAGCTCATATAATGAGCTGATATAATAATAAAAAAATCCTCTTAAGGCTTCTCCGTCCCCAAAATTAGCAACTCGATTCACGTTATTTAAAATATCGAACGAAAAAGCTTGGAAATAAAGTTCTTGTCAGCTTGTACTAAGCGTTGCTGTTACGTCAATCGCTGCGGACTAATCGTGCGAAAATTGTGGTTTTTTATTCAATTTAAGATGAATTTTCAAAAAGTAAGAAATAAAATCATTTTATATTGTTTTGCTAAGAAGTTATCATAATGTTTCAATTAAAATTGCAGCAGTTCTATGGTTACTACTAGAAAAAAAAGGTGCATTAGGATATATTTGTTTTTTCAATTTGTGTATTAAAATAGAATTCGACGTTTTTCTGAAAATGCCCATTTAAGCGAGTTCTAACTTATTTACTAATTGAAAACTCGAAGACGACGGAAAGCTACCAATAAAGACACACGAGGATCCAGGGTTCCAGGAAAACTTGGCAATGAAACGAACATCGAAAGAAACTACAAAACAATATCGCAAAACTACCTGGATTTAAAAGTTTGGCGAGTTCTAACTTATTTACTAATTGAAAACTCCAAGGCGAGGGAAAGCTACCAATAAAGACACACGAGGATCCAGGGTACCAGGGAAACTTGGCAATGAAACGTACATCGAAAGAAACTACAAAACAATATTGCAAAACTACATGGATTTAAAAGTTTGGCATATTTAAGCGAATTCTAACTTATTTGCTAATTCAAAACTCCAAGACGAGGGAAAGCTACCACTTAAGACACACGAGGATCCAGGGTACCAGGGAAACTTGGCAATGAAACGAACATCGAAAGAAACTACAAAACAATATCGCAAAACTACCTGGATTTAAAAGTTTGGCGAGTTCTAACTTATTTGCTAATTCAAAACTACAAGACGAGGGAAAGCTACCACTTAAGACACACGAGGATCCAAGGTTCCAGGGAAACTTGGAACTAAAACGAATATCGAAAGAAACTACAAAACAATATCGCAAAACTACCTGGATTTAAAAGTTTGGCGAGTTCTAACTTATTTGCTAATTCAAAACTACAAGACGAGGGAAAGCTACCACTTAAGACACACGAGGATCCAAGGTTCCAGGGAAACTTGGAACTAAAACGAATATCGAAAGAAACTACAAAACAATATCGCAAAACTACCTGGATTTAAAAGTTTGGCGAGTTCTAACTTATTTGCTAATTCAAAACTACAAGACGAGGGAAAGCTACCACTTAAGACACACGAGGATCCAAGGTTCCAGGGAAACTTGGAACTAAAACGAATATCGAAAGAAACTACAAAACAATATCGCAAAACTACCTGGATTTAAAAGTTTGGCATATTTAAGCGAATTCTAACTTATTTGCTAATTCAAAACTACAAGACGAGGGAAAGCTACCACTTAAGACACACGAGGATCCAAGGTTCCAGGGGAACTTGGCACTAAAACGAACATCGAAAGAAACTACAAAACAATATCGCAAAATGAACATGAAGCTTAAACTATATACCTATGTGGTGAAGGCAGGAATAAACAGTAGAACGCGTGGAAAACGGAAAATGCTTTAACTGGTAACCTTAATTCAGTGCGTTGAACTCTACGTACAACAGTTTGATGTGGGATGCTGGCCATTGCTCATAAACGCAATGAAATTACTATTTACGTGCGGTTACGTTAAATTTCTGTTATATTAGGTTGGGAAAAATATTTCTTCGTATTCTGTAACTAAAATTATTTTAGTATTATTTGTACCTGGCTGGTTATAATAAAATAAAATAAGTGACATCTCGAAATTTTAATACAAAATAAAAAAAAAATTCCCGCCATTTTAAAATTGTTTTTTTTCTGTCTATTCGCTAAATTTTTAAATTTTATTTAAAAAAGCTAAAAATGCAACACAGGCCGCAAATACACAAACTTGGTTCAAGGTTTCCAGTATGGAAATTTTAACGTTCAAGATGCAGCTCGTTTTGTACGCCCTGTTTGAATTCGCATACAAAATACGAAGAAACTTTTTGCCCGATCTAATATATATATTTTTAATTATTATTTCTATTGGAATCTAAACTAATATTATAAAGAGGAAAGATTTGTATTTTTGTATGTTTGTAACGAATAAACTCAAAAACTACTGGACCTATTTCAAAAATTCTTTCACCATTAGAATGATACATTATCCCTGAGTGTTATAGGCTATATTTCATCATCATCATCATCATCATATCAGCCGAAGGAAGTCCACTGCTGGACATAGGCCTCCCCCAAGGATCTCCACGACGACCGGTTCTGCGCTGCCCGCATCCAGCGGCTTCCCGCGACCTTCACCAGGTCATCGGTCCACCGAGTGGGAGGCCTGCCTACACTACGCTTTCCGGTGCGTGGTCGCCACTCGAGAACTTTACTGCTATTGCTCGTAGAACAGATGGCCGTTGGGTCAGGCTATATTTATTACCGCAAAAATTAGGGATCCCTATAAAAACTTCAATAATGTAACCCAAGGTGCAGAAAAATTTGCCATAAAATGTCTTTAATGGCATGCGCTGCGGAATGTTTTACAATATTAAAGAACATACCAATACCTACAAAAACTTCTTTGACACCGTATGTCGAACTATTGTAGTTATGGCACTATAACACTCACCCCAAAAGATAGTCATAAAAAAGATGCAAACGCAAGCGAAGCGGCGGGAAAATGTTAGTAACTTATAGAGCAGGGTCAACGGGCCGGTCACATCTGAGACCGCATTTAGGTAAACTAGTGTGTGACAAATTCTCGGCTAGATGATTGGATGAGAAATACATTAAAAGAAATATTAAAAAACTTATACTAATTTTTTTTAAATTCACAATTGGTAAATCCTTGACAACATCTCACCTGGTGGTAAGTGACGATCTTGCCGAAGATGGAAGCGGGCTTACCAAGATTCCCCAACGCGATGGGGAACTGGCTATCTTATCTTCATGCCGGAACACACCAATGATATAAACATTGATATTTGGCGGCAAGACTGAGATAAGATGGTGGTAGCTAGCCAGGCGGGCTTAGAAAATGCCCTACCACCAACCAAACCGAGTCTTACAATTGACCCCGCCGGGAATCGAACCCGCGACCTCCTGTATAAAGCCAGTGAACTTTGCCTCTGAGCTACGGAGGCGGTTAATGCTTTATTTACCTTGAATTTCCCTATACAACCCAGTAAAACCGAACATAGGACCGATCGCAGCGCAGGACCAGTCGTCATGGAAATTCTTGGGGGACGCCTTTGTGGACGTCTTTCGGCTGATTTTTGATGTGTAACATCTTTGCTCTCGCTTTCCTGCAATTTGTGGGAGTGATTTCGTGAAATGGGACGGAAAAGTGTCCCATGGGACGGAAATGTGTCCCAGGGAGTCGCGTTTTTTCAGTCTTTAAAAGCGCGGGAAAGGCAAAGGTATCTATGACTATACAGCCTATTCTGCCGTATCTTTGCCGTCCTTTTATAAAGTATTTTGTCACATGTTACACATCATATGCGAGTAATGTAGGTCTCGCTCGAATTTTTTTAAATTCACAATTGGAAACTAGTGTGTGACAAATTCTCGGCTAGATGATTGGATGAGAAATACATTAAAAGAAATATTAAAAAAATTACTAATGCTTTATTTACCTTGAATTTCCCTATATAACCCAGTAAAACCGAACATAGGACCGATCGCAGCGCAGGACCAGTCGTCATGGTAATTCTTGGGGGCGGCCTTGGTGGACGTCTTTCGGCTGATTTTTTTAATTCACAATTGGTAAGCCCTTGGCATCGTCTCACCTGATGGTAAGTGACGATGATTCCGAAGATGGAAGCGGGTTTACCATGATTCCCCAACGCAATGGGGATCTGGTTATATTATCTTCAAGCCGCAACAAATTAATACTGTTAACACTCATGTTTGGCAGCAAGACATAAACAAGATGGTGGTAGCTAGCCAGGCGGGTTATGAAAAAGCCCTTCCACCAACCAATCCGAGTCTTACTAAGTTAACCCCGCCGGGATCGAACCGGCGACCTACACGTATGAAGCGAATGGACTAACCATTACGCCATGGAGGCGGTTACATAACGATGATGAAATCGAAGATTCCAATAATGCGGCACCCCGTGGTCATTAATAGTGCCGGCTTAGTAAAATTCGCGTGTCTCAGTGTTAGTTGCCATACTCCTCCGAAACGGCTTGACGGATTTCCAATGAAATTTTCTGTGTATATTCGGTAGGTATTATAATAGGTATAGAAAAATTTTCCCCGGATTTACGCGGGCGAAGCCGCAGGAAACTATATATATAAAATTCGCGTGTCACAGAGTTATTTGCCATACTCCCCCGAAACGACTGGACGGATTTCCATGAAATTTTCTGTGTATATTCGGTAGGTCAGAGAATAGGTATAGAAATTTTTTCACCGGGATCTGCGCAGGTGAAGCCGCGGGAAACAGCTAGTAAACAAACCTGTTCGTCACACGAATGTTTACCCCGGGTGGATAACCCACGACCCTCGGCGGAACGTGCAGAAACTGACCACTGAACCGACCGACGACGGGTCAGCCAAAATGAAGCAATTGGTATTTATTTCCGAATTTTTAACTCAGGCTTTATCCGACGCATGCAAATCAATCTCGGCGATGGATTAGCCTTCTGACAACAAAACTGCTGAGCAAAAAACGCAGTAGGTAAGTAAGCAATGGTTATTTTCAAATAATAAGATGGGTATGGAAATTAATTCACCGTCACGCCGCCTAGGCCAAGCAAACAGTGTAGGGCTGCTGCCATCTCAGTGAATAAAATATTGTAAAAATTCAATATCATCAGCCCGTGCTAGAACCAAAAGGCAATATAAAACAAGGTTATCGTTGGAAAGAGAGGGTTACTGGCCACGTATAGGTATCCTAATGTCCGGTGTCGAGCGAGCGAAGTGGTTTCGATAGCGTCTTACAGCTGTCAAGCCAAGCTTAGTAAACAACGCCGTCTGCGCAAGGACCTCTACTAGACATACTCGTAGACGTGTCACAGATAAGATAATAGTTACTACGTAAGCCGTGCCCCGACACAGCCCCACTCGATTGTTTTATGTCGTCCGTTCTTTTGGACATGGCAAAGGAGGGATGAAAGGCATGTGACAAACAGAGTGATGGGTATGAATGTGGATGGGTATAAAGAGAGAGGAAGACCAAAAAAAAAGATGGATGGACTGTGTGAAAGATCGTATGAATGAAAAAAAAATGAAAAATGATGATGAAAGAACTAAATGTAGAGGAGAGAAAGAAAGAGAGAAATATTTTTGAAAACACTAAAAACTCTAAGGTACAAGCTTTAAGGCGATAATATTACAGATTTTCGTTATTTTTGACGTCAATTACTCAGGAACGATAGAAAACCCAAGGTTAAAAAAATACACTTTTTGTTGATGATGTTTCTTAAAGTCAAAAGCTAATATAAACACGATTAAGCAGTTTTGTTTACACAGAAAAAAAACCCAAAGATAGGTCTACACCGTTACTTTCAACTCTATTTACTCGAATGACTAATATGTTGAAGAATAAATTTAAAAAAATATACAACAATATTTGTTATGATAATACAAAGTGAGTAATGTTATTATTTTATATACTTTCATTGTAGTTTTTAATTGAAACGAAAAACCAATGAAAAAGTGTGGTTATTTTCTTTACTCTTTACACGTTAAAGAAAAAGAAAGAGACAACTGTTTCAATCAATACCTCGCCTTAATTTGAAAAGAATTTTAATTATTTCGTATTCTTGACAGCAAACCCTTTTATTTGTTATTCATATCATGAGGGTGCATAAAAAAATAACTGGTCCGCCATATAAGTAAGATTCAGAATGACGACATTTACGTAAGCATGCATTGTCCTCTAAACTTAATGTGTATGCCAAAATTTCAGCCCAATCGGAAACCGGGAAGTTGTTCTAATTAAGCTTCCAAGACTTCTCCCAAACTAACAGACCAACTAACTAACTCGGCAAGTTAATAAAGCTTGTAAAAAAATAAACAATAGGGATGACGACAGCATCAGAAATAAATTATGAACTCTTGATCACTAAATTTCCCTCCTACTTAAACTTCGGAAAACCTTACTCGTTTTATTTTCCATCAAATCTTCGATTTTTAATTCACCAAAATTACAAAATTAGTACTTAAACGACGCTTTAAACTATGACGTCACGCCTAGGTATTCCTAACATTTTTAGAACAAAATGTCGTATTTGACAGATGATAAAAAGTAACTCAAATGACTAGCATTCGTTATCCGTATTATGATGAGTAAGAAAGAAGTAAATGTAGAGATGACTGCAAAGAGAGGAGAATGGAACAGAAAAACATGTTGCGCCGACTCCAAATAATTGTTTGGAATATTTGGCTAATAATTTGCCCAACACGTAACGTAGGCAGGCCTCCCACTCGGTGGACCGATAACCTGGTGAAGGTCGCGGGAAGCCGCTGGATGCGGGTATCGCAGAACCGGTCGTCGTGAAAATCCTTGGGGGAGGCCTATGTCCAGCAGTGGACGTCTTTCGGCTGATATGATGAACTCAAAAGGCTAATAGCAGTCAACATCCCTATTGTGTAAGTTAAAAAAAACAATCAAATATGCTTTATTGTACAACAAAAAATGTATAAAGAATAGTAAAGAACACATAGTAAAAATTTAAATTTTTCAGTTTATGCGGCCTTAAAAAATATGTACGCAAGCCTATGATGTCTAATCTATGAGATAATAGGGATGACGAATGTTAGTCATCTGATTTAATTTTTATCATCTGTCAAACAAAAACTACATTTTGTTCTAAAAATGTTTGAAATACCTAGGCGTGACGTCATTGTTTTGCAGCTTCATTTATGTACTCGTTTTGTGATTTTGATGAATTAAAAATTGAAGACTTGATGGAAAACAAAACGAGTAAGGTTTTCCGAAGTTTAAGTAGGAGGGCAATTTAGTGATCAGTTCATAATTTGTTTCTGATGCTGTCGTCATCCCTTTTGGAAACGCTAAACAAGTCTTCCGTCGCAAAAATTTAATACAATTTTGTATATTTTTTCAATACAATTAATATTATTGGTTTTTGGTAATTTTCTAAAAAAGTGCTTCACCGATTTTGATAAAATTTATATGGGATCAACTCGGCAATATATAGAATAAAAAAAGAACCATGAAAATCGGTTGCAGTAAATTGTGGTAGGTATTCTTAGTTAGTTTATTATATTTCCATTCCGTGAAAGACTTAATTTAATTAATCCACTTACCATTTTCCCGTCTCGAGTGTTCCCCCAGCCACACATGAGTCGAAAAAAATCAGTTTTGTTAGTCCAATTTTTTTTAACGAACAAACCCATAAAAGAGCCCCATTATTATGGATTGCATACCGTGAGGGTTTTCTCACAACACCACAGATTAACAAGCGGTTTAACAATATAATTTGGTGTTGTGAGTATTTGGCCTGTATCCTGTAACTATTCTATGAAATATAAATTAAAATAAAATATATAGGTTTCTAAATAATTGCTACCTAGCAATAAGGATTCCTATTGTATATTAAGTATTTGTTCTATGTAGTTTTCTTATTTTTACCCGACTGCGCCTGAAGGAGGGTTACTTTTTTGGAGTGTATAAATAAATAAAATAAATAAATATAAATATTCTGGGACAAATCACACGTGGTCATCTGGCCCCAAAGTAGGATTCCTGTGTTATGGATTACCAGAGACTGATATACATACTTATATACGTTTAAATACATACATATATAGATATATTTTAACACCCAGACACAGAGCAAACAAATCTGCTCATCACACAAATGCTTGCCCTGGGTGGGGATCGAACCCACAACCCTCGGATCAGTAGTCAAGGGCACTAACCACTGAGCCACCGAGTCAGTCATATATGTATGTATGTATATTTCTTTGGCGTGCTCTGTAGCCTAAACGACTTGATGGATTTTGAATTGCGAGGTGTCGTTAGATTCCTCTTGATCCCGTGAGTGACATAGGATATGTTTTTATCCGACTGGCCAAAAAAGAGGGGTCAAGTTTGTATGCAATCAGGGTTTTAGTTTTTAAATAATTCGTTTTTTTTATGTTGTGATGCACTATAGAATATTGTATAGTATTGTTTCTTGGGAAAACTTGTTCACTCTCAATAGCTTCAAACTCAACTGAGCCATACTACGCCTCCGTGGCGTAACTGAGCCATACTACGCCTTCGTGGCGTTACTCCATTAGTTTCACTTTGTATTTATTGTCTAACTTTGTATGACTCGGTTTGGTTGGTGGAAGGGCATTTCTAAGCCTGTCTGGCTAGCTACCACCATCTTATCTAAGTATTGCCGCCAAGCACCAATGTTAACAGCATTGAAGTGTACCGGCTTGAAAATAAGATAGCCAGTCCCCCGTTGCGTTGGGGAATCTTGGTAAGCCCGCTTCCATCTTCGCCATCAACGTCACTTACGCCTTATGACGCCAAGGGCTTACCGATTGAGGATAAAAAAAAAAAATACTGAAGGCTTTAGCCGAAGCCCCGTGAAATTGAACTTGTATTCCACCGCAAATAAAATGTCACAAATCTACTGAACATTATTACGACCATAACTTGTAATCTACAACCCTGCACTCGTACAAACCGCGATCCGTGAGTAGGGTTACCATCTGACCGGATAAATCCGGCCTAGACCGGATCTTAAGAGTACAGATCGGACTCCGCCCGGATTTCATTCGAGACTGGATTTTCCGTCATGCCAATAGATAACAGGCGCCGCCTGCGCAAGTGTGAAGAATTTTAAAGTGAAATTTCTATAAAAAAGATTTTTTGAAAGCTGTTGCTAGTGGACAGAAATATAAGTACAAATAGTACAAATAATATTATAATAAAGATTAATAAAACGAAGTTATAATCCCACTGAGTTTTATTTTCGGTCAAAGACGGGTTTTTTTTACAGAAATCAGGATTTTCTAAACACTAGTACAAATGATATTGTAATAAAGATCAATAAAACGTAGTATAATCTACTGAGTTTTATTTTCGGCCAAAGACGGGATTTTTTAACAGAAACCAGGACTTTCGTAACACT
Source organism: Coleophora flavipennella (assembly GCA_947284805.1). Taxonomy (NCBI): domain Eukaryota; kingdom Metazoa; phylum Arthropoda; class Insecta; order Lepidoptera; family Coleophoridae; genus Coleophora; species Coleophora flavipennella. Next base: position 8,706,778 of record OX369298.1, read on the forward strand.
TGCAAGTTGCAACCGGCTTTTCGATATAAAGTCCTGGTAACCCTATCCGTGAGTGCATTGAACCAAAATCGTGGTTTATTACTTAGCACTTGCCGAGTCGTGAGTACACCAACTCCGAACAAATGGAAAAATGTTTTTTTTTACCTAATTTTCACGCGAACCCGGTGCGTCGACGGCTTCATTATTGTCCATTGAAATGATAATAGGGACGTTGACAGCATCAACAAAAAATTATGAAATGTTATTCCCTAAATTACCCTCCCAGTGAATTTAAAAAATGTTACTAATTTTGTTTCGCACTGCGTCTTTAATCCTTTCTAATATTATAAATGTGTTTGTTTGTTACCTTTTCACGCTTCAACACATCGACTAATCTTGATGAAATTTGGCATGTAGGTAGCCTGTGTCACTGGGCAGGATATAGGCTACTATTTATTCCGTGAAAGTAGCACAGTCCGATGCAGGTTCTGAGGGAACTGAAGAATTTTTTTTTGTTTTTTAAATCGCAAGGGAACAATGGATTGTTGTGATTTTTTGCACAGAGATGGTTGAGGGCGTCGGAGATGTCAAAATTTACTAATTAGCATACCCTGATATAGTTCCCCAGGAATCTGCGCGAGCGTTTGAAGGAAAAGACTTGGCCGTATGGCTCCAGGCTTAGAATAGGACCATTCCATCTCTTCCAATGGGGGTCGTAAGAGTCGACTAAGGGTCTTGAAACCGGAGGATGGGCAGCAGGGAGCAGCGTCCTTTCCCTGCATTGCAACACACCTGCAACCACACTGCGATCGCCAATCCGCCTGCCAAGCGTGGCGATTACAGCAAAACCCCCTTAGGAATATACCACACCCAGAAAGCGGCCCTGCTGTTCCTGGCTCCGGTAGCAGTCATGGTAACGGCGGGGCGGGGGGTGTGGGCAACGCAGGACCGTTCGTCGTGGAAATCCTTGTGGGTAGGCCTTTGTCCAGCAGTAGACGTCTTTCGGCTGATGTGATGTACTCAAAAGACTAGCAATCAACATTATTATTATTGTTTTTTGGTTATTTTCTAAAAAAAGTGCTTCACCGATTTTAATAAAGTTTATATGGGACCAACTCGGCAACATATCAAATAAAAAAATAATCATAAAATCGGTTGCGGTCGCAGGTATTTTAGATTTACATCTCTGGACGTATGCAACGACCTTTATACACATCTGGAATCAGATGTGCAGGTTTCCTCGCAGTGTTTTCGTTCACCGTTAAAGCATGGTGAGTAAATGTACATACGTATCGCAACTCTCATTGGATTCGAACCCGAGACCTCTGGTTAGGAGGACTGAGTCAGTATAGTTGAGCTACCCACCCATCTTTGGAAATAACCGGCCAAGTGCGTGTCGAGCCACGCGCAATATAGGGTTCCGTAGTTGCCATTATCGCGTCCATATCTAATTTTTTAATTTTCAAATACAGCGGTTTATTTGTTAGGGGGTGGGGACACTCGACTCATAACATAATTTAGCACTTTCAAGCCAATTTTTTCGAAAACGGAACCCTAAATTATAAAATGGTCTTGGAAGACTCACAACTATTTTTTAAGCTCTAACCAACGATACCCCACACGACTGGGTTTGACGATAAAAAAAATCATCCCCAAATATTTTTTTTGCCAAATTTCAGCTTTTAACTACTAATAGTCTAGGAACTAGGCCGCGGACAGAGAGACATGACAAAACTATAAGGGTTCCTTGATGTACTACGGAACACTAAAAACTATACAATACACAGCTTCAGCATCGCGCGCAGAATATGGTCGATGACAATGACAGTAACATAATCTGGCTCCATCAGTCGTTGCCTGGCTTACTGATTAATGATTAGTGAATAATGTTCCGGCCATCGCGTGGTATTGTTGTAGGCCTAATGATTGGCTTGTTACATTTCTTATCGTTGAGCTTGACACGCGAGACGATACAAATCAAATGACAGCGGTTTGGACAGGGAGGTATCTAGTGGTCGTCTCTCTTGGTGGTCAAAATTGAGAGAAACGCGATATTATTTCTGAACATTAACAACCTCAGATCAAAAATAAAGGTAGACTCAGTGTTAGCGCTTTGAAAATGGAGTATACACAACTTTGCTCCAATCACGACGGAGCAAAGTTTCCGTATTGGTGAAGGTTGAAGGGCTAGTGGCGAACCCACTGCTAGAAATTTTCAAGCCCCCTATAAGGTCTGTGCTGACACGGCTTAGCGACTGCCTATCTAGTGATAGCAACAGGCACAAAAGGCTTAAAATGCATTGCGAATTAAGGAAACGGTCGAGATAAATGCCACTAATCACTATCAGTCAAACCCATCCTGGTAATGATCTTACTTATAGTCAGTTAACCTGCGTGATCGAAGCGACCACGCAATAAAAACTGAGCTGAAGGGAATGACAAATCGTTAATTTGGAAAACTGGATATGTTCTGATAAAATTTCGATTAAAATTTAAGAGGTACGTGTCAGCAAAAGATAGAACAATTGCCCCTTTCAATGAGCCTTGGAGCTTCAAAATTGAAAATGAGATTAGTCTAGGAATTTGCGCTAAACGTAATGAAGGTCAAGGTCAAAGAATTCCAATACGAAGAATTCTAAAGGTCGAACTATAAGGCCCACATCACAGTCCTTGAATACGTGCCTGAAGACATGTCGGTAGACAATGTCAGTATACTCAGTAATCAATAGTCGAGGTGCCTATAGGTTGTTTGACATCACGAGTTTTGTCACCTTAAGGGGATACGTCTTGAAATGAGACCGATGAGTGAACAACTAACTGTTCGTCCGAGTGAGTTAATCTCTTTCTAATTTTAGTGAGTGGAACACACTAACAAGAAGAAAGGTTGTCTGGAAGAGATTTTGTTTTATTCACAATTGGTAAAACCTTCACAATATCTCACCTGGTGGTAAGTGACGATGTTGTCGAAGATGGAAGCGGGCTTACCAAGATTCCCCAACGCAATGGGGAACTGGCTATCTTATTTTCATGCCGGACGGAACACACCAATGATATCAACATTGATAATTGGCGGCAAGACTTAGATAAGATGGTGGTAGCTAGCCAGGAGGGCTTAGAAAATGCCCTACCACCAACCGAGTCTTACAATTGACCCCGCTGGGAATCGAACCCGCGACCTCCTGTGTAAAGCCAGTGAACTTGGCCTCTGGGCTACGGAGGCGGTTAGTTAGTTGCTTTTAGCAATAAGACCGCCTACTGTACACTATATTATAATATCTCTATATATTAGCTATACTAAATAATTTTTGGTGTACTATAAGTGTAAATAAATAAACAACTACAATGTAACGTTTTAAGACGTCATAGTCACCAGGAACTAAACTAACTATTCCAGAAAGGTGCGCAAGCGCAGTTCGGGAGCAGGTGATGAATGAAACAAGAGCACTTTTCTTCTACGGTCGTATTCACGCCACATCAATCAGCCAAAAGACGTCCACTTCTGGATATGACCGGTCGTGCGCTGCTCGCATCAAGCGGCTTCGCGTGACCTTCATTCACCAGGCCGTCTGTCCACCGAGTGGGAGGCCTACCTACGCTAAGCCTTCCGGTGCGCGGTCACCATTCGATAACTTTATTGCTCCAACTGTTTTCTGTATTCCGAGCTATGTGGCCCGCCCACTGCCACTTAAGTATAGCGATTCTATGAGCTATGTCGGTTATCTTGGGTCACGCCACAACAAGTCCTATCTTTTTCTCTTTCTGCCCCGTATGATCTGCGGCGCATATTATATGAAAGGCGTAGGAAGGAAAAGGTCATACAAGTGAAACTGAAGTCGTTGGCAGTATTTAAAACTACATATCTACTCATGAAACAGAACAACTTTCCATATAAACCTATATGATTAGTTTAAAAAATATTTAATAAATATTTATTTAAATATATTTTATACATTTTTTTTATCTAAGCAATAAGACAGGCCAAATTGTACTTGTTATTTTCTTTACTATCTGTACTATTGTTTTATTTTTTTTATCGTACAATGTTTGATTGTTTAATTGATTGATATTTTTTTAATTTGTATAAAAGCTTACTTGCAAACTTTGTATAGAAAGGTAGATCTTGACTGGGTATTGGGGACTGATTGTCTTACGCTAATATAGAGTCATCATCATCATTACAGCTCATATACGTCCCCACCGAGGGGCTCGAGCCTACCCTGAATCAGGGCGATTAGGCCTTAGTCGACCACGCGGGCCCAGTGCGGGTTGGTCGACTTCACACACAACCTTCGAGTTTCTTCGCAGGCGTGTGTAGGTTTCCTCACGATGTTTTCCTTCACCGTTAAAGCAATCGGTAAGTATGTACATAAGACTTTTGAAAAACTCATTGGTACATTGGCCGTCCAGATTTGAACCCGGTACCTCTGGTTAGATGGACCGGGTCGTTACCGGTTGAGCCACCGACGCTATTTTATATATAACTATAGTAAAAAATACTTTTTTCTCAAAAATGTCTTTAACAATTTTGATGAAACTCTTTATAATTTTATACGGCCTACTTATCTATGAAGTTCATTATTCCAGGACTAAAACGAAATAACGTACCTCCCATACAAACCCAAATTATTTGTAAATAGGGTACCTTAATTCTTAACCTAAATTCCTACTAATAAAATGCAATATTAATAACTGATTCGTGTATGCCCGGTCCGACCACATCAATGATTAATATTAATAACTGATTTGTGTAAGCCCTGTCCGACCACATCAATGATTAATAAGTAATAACTGATTTCTGTATGCCCGGTCCGACAACATAAGCTGATTAATTGATTTTTGCATGTCCGGTCCGACCACATCAATGATTAATAAGTAATAACTGATTTGTGTATGCCCTGTCCGACCACATCAATGATTAATAAGTAATAACTGATTTGTGTAAGCCCTGTCCGACCACATCAATGATTAATAATTAATAACTGATTTCTGTATGCCCGGTCCGACAACATAAGATGATTAATTGATTTTTGTATGTCCGGTCCGACCACATCAATGATTAATAAGTAATAACTGATTTGTGTATGCCCTGTCCGACCACATCAATGATTAATAAGTAATAACTGATTTCTGTATGCCCGGTCCGACAACATCAGATGATTAATTGATTTTTGTATGTCATGTCCGACCACATCAATGATTAATAAGTAATTTGTGTATGCCCGGTCCGACCACATCAGATGATTAATATAATAACTGATTTGTGTATACCCCGCATCCAGCGGCGGGCAGCGCAGAACCGGTCATCATGGAAATCCTTGGGGGAGGCCTGTGTCCAGCAGTGGACGTCCTTCGGCTTATATGATGATGATGTATGCCCGGTCCGATCACATCAATGATTAGTAACTGATTTGTGTATGCCCGGTCCGACCACACCAGATGATTAATAACTGATTTGTGTATACCCGGATCGACCACATCAGATATCACTCGTGTGTCTCGTCTCTCCACCCGTACGACTTTCACAGACAATTTGCTCCGAAACTAATGGACCGATTAAGTTGAAATTTGGTTCAATGTATGTCGCGATATGTTTACGTGACCCCGAGTTGCACTTGGTTGGTTTTTTTAGTAAGAGCGACAGTATGTTAGCTCAAAAGGCTGCCGGGGCCTCACTGAGGTTGGTATTGTTTGTTCAACTAGTATGGGTACAGTTGCCTCCTTTAGATCAGTGAGTCTTACGCACGTATGTAAATCTCGTATGTGAATTTTCACGTCATGACGTACTGTCGTCGTGGAAATCCTTGGGGGAGGCCTATATGCAGAGATTTGTTACCATAGATGGATTCATCATTACAGCTCATATACGTCCCCACCGAGGGGCTCGAGCCTACCCTGAATCAGGGCGATTAGGCCTTAGTCGACCACGCGGGCCCAGTGCGAGTTGGTCGACTTCACACACAACCTTCGAGTTTCTTCGCAGGCGTGTGCAGGTTTCCTCACGATGTTTTCCTTCACCGTTAAAGCAATCGGTAAGTATGTACGTAAGTTTTTGAAAAACTCATTGGTACATTGGCCGTCCAGATTTGAACCCGGTACCTCTGGTTAGATGGACCGAGTCGTTACCGGTTGAGCCACCGACGCTTCACAATAGATGGATTATGCACTGACAAACAACATTTAAAAATCGAACCCTTACACGCACAATATTATAGGTAGTTCGCTTCCGTTGCACCGAATGCTACTATGAAGAGATGCTATATGGCATCATTTTTTTGCTTCACTTTTTGGACGCATGTAACCTATCTGCCTCCCCTTATATATAGCATATCTCTGCCTATATGTCCAGCAGTGGACGCCCTTCGGCTGATATGATGATGATGATGGCGTACTGTCAAAATGTGATAAGTGATAACCAATTTTATGTATAAATTTCACCATGCTACGGGGTACAGCAGAGTCCCTATGTCCCAATTGCAAAAATAATCAGAAATTAAAATTTTACCATACCAAGTAATATTAAAATAAATAAAATCGTTTGACATCATTTTTTAAGTTGATTTTCACTTTTATTACTAAGCCTACGCTGTCCGCCCGTCTGTCCGACCTCTGTATCTTTGGTTGAAACCATACCATGTTTGGTAGCAGGCTGAAATTTTCACAGAATGTGTGTTATTCCGGAGAGTTTACGGACAACTAATAAAAATAAAAAACCGGCCAAGTGAGTGCAAGTCGTACTCGCTTACCAAGGGTTATCGCTTGTCGCGAATTGTCAAAGCTGCAGTTAATTCAGCAAACGAACTTTAGTTAGTGGTACGGAATGCGCGGATCCGACTATACTTGGCCGGTTTTTAATATTTATCTACTGTTGGGCACTGACTGTACCTAGGCAGTTAAATTTATGTACTGTTTGTACGTGTGGTCATTTACATGTGAGTGCTAAGCTAACAAACCTAGATATCTCAAGTTAGTGTCATAAAATACTGTTGTTACAAACTTTTATGACATTTTCAAAGCCAAGTTAAATAAAGTCAACTAAAACATACCTGCGTAATTTATGTAGTACTAGCTTTTGCCCGCGGTTTCACCCGCGTGGACATTATTTTTTAGGTTTTCGTACCAGGTAACGGGAGCCTATCACTAAGCATACGCTGTCCGCCTGTCTGTCGGTCCGTCCGTCCGTCTGTCTGTCCGTCCGTCGTTCCGTCCGTCCGTCCGTCCGTCCTTCCGTCCGTCCTTCCGTCCGTCCTTCCGTCCGTCCTTCCGTCCGTCTGTATATCTGTCTGACCTTTAAAAGGCTGTGGCTTTGGAAACTGTAGTAGGTAGCTGGTTGAAATTCCACAGAATATGTGTTATTATTGGTAAATAGCTATTTTATCTTTCAAGTTGAAAAAAGTTAATAATTAAGGGGTCACTATACAAGAAACGTGTTTTTAAACTTTTTTTTCCTCTATCGCAAAAACGGTAAGTAATACAATGCGTGAAACTTGGTGTGATTGATCATAGTACTAATCCTGAAGTAAAAGAACAATAATTTGAATTGAATATTGTCATTTGACCCATCTTAATGCCTTAATAGAACACACTTTAATGCCTACATGTTGCTCGGTATAGACAGGTTCATAAATAACAAAGAGATTAACTATAAAATTAGAAAAAAATGCTTAAACTGCGGACACGTTGACGTTATAATGAATATCAGATAATCTGTCGATGTCGTATTACTATTACTAATAGCCAGGGTTGGGGGGGTTAAGGCTGGTCAAAAATCTCTGCAAGTCTAGACGTGTCTCCGAAAAGATCATTAAAATTGTATGCAAAAAGATTCAAGTGACATCATATAGCATCTGTTTTGTGAAATGAAAACGAAAAAGAACTGGTCAGTTCGAGTTTCAATTTTCGTGTGATAAAACTGATAAACTAACGAAAGTTTAATATTATTTAAATTGCGTAAAAGTACGATAGCGAATCACTGGCTGGAATGTCGATGTTGCCCGGTTTTGTACCAAAATATGGGCTCATTTGCAAGTTAGAGGGACATTGTGGCTTTTTAAGTAGGTGGTGAATAAAAACGAAGGTGGTTGACTCAGCTGATAAGTGCATTGAACTTTTGCGTAGTACCTACGTTACTGTGAGAGACTAAACCAACCCGCTGACTCATAAAAATCAGCTGATCATAGTATGATGCGTGATTGCGTGATTCAGGACTACAATACAAACTAAATTTGCCGAAGCACGGCATAAAAAATGAAAGACGGGATGCGAGGTTCTCTACTTAAAGGGGGAAGATACCATTTTTTTTAAATCCGTAATTGACAAGCCCATGGCAATTACCATTTTATACTCGTAACAACAGTCTCTATATAAGGGCCATACTGCGGTTGTCTGGCAGACTAACAGTAAAGGATTCTTGCATATAGTGGTGCGTGAGCCAGATTCCTTCGGGAACAATGCATCCCCTCCCCCCCCCCCCCTACCGCTCAATTATTTCTGTGCAAAAAAATCACGTCAATCCTTTGCTACGTTGAGACGTCAAAGTGAGCGAGAGTGGAAATCAGTATTCCCCAGATCCCTAGGAAACTATGTCATTTCCCATCCCCTCAACCAACTCTGTGCAAAAAATTAGAACAATCCGCTGCTCCGTAGCGATGTTTTTTTTTTATATATTTTTTATTCACAACTGGTAAGCCCTTGGCATCATCTCACCTGATGGTAAGTGACGATGATGCCGAAGATGGAAGCGGGCTTACCAAGATTCCCCAACGCAATGGAGAACTGGCTATCTTATCTTCAAGCCGGAAATATGGTCCGGAAATATATAATGTTGTTAATACTGATCTTTGGCGGCAAGACTTAGATAAGATGGTGGTATCTAGCCAGGCGGGCTTAGAAAATGCCCTACCACCAACCAAACCGAGTCTTACAAATTGACCCCACCGGGAATCGAACCCGTGACCTCCTGGTGTGAAGCGAATGGACTAACCATTACGCCGCGGTGGTGGTTAAGGAAATTTACCAAAAAAATTTACCTAATTATATGACTATGCTATTTTCACGGGATTAAAAGTAGCACATGTCCTTCTCCATGATACAAACTACGTGCATACCAAATTTCACCAAGATTGGTACAGGTGTTGAAGCGTGAAGAGGTAACAAACGAACAAACATATTTTCACATTTACAAATTAGTATTTGGGATTCAGTTTTTTCTACAGCATATGTATGTATGTACCCTTTCATGCGACGACAAATCAACCTATCGAAATCGTTCAGCCCAGCCCTAGAAATGTTTACTGGGCTTTGCGTATGTTTTTTTACAGACATCAGCTAAGCCGAGCTAACAATATATTATGAATTGATTCATCAACAATAACCAATCATCATTAATTCAATGAACATTTAAAACCAATCGTTAGACCTAAGTCACAATCCAGTCATGGCGTGAAGGTAAATATATATTGAATGATGTGTGACATCACCGTCAGCTGATGGGTTGAAGGCTGGTCAGCGGCTGTCTATGCTCAGAACACACGTAGGTGTGTAAATGGTTAATAGGATGTACCCAGAAACGGCCCCTGTTGTCAGACGGATGCAGCTCTTAAGCGTCGGTGGCTCAAACGGTAGCGACTCGGTACTCCTAACCAGAGGTCCCGGGTTCAAATCGTTCGGATTACCAATGAGTTTTTCGAAACTTACGTACATATATATACTCACCGATTGCTTTAACGGTGAAGGACAACATTGTGAGAAGCCTGCACACCTGATTCCAAATGTGTATGGAGGTCGCGTTGCACACGCCCGTATAGGTGTAAATCTAAATGCCCTACACGTGATGCTAAGTGCTACACCAGGCAACCGCCGTCTATCCCTTGGATAGCACGGTAAATTGTGCCACACGATAAGAAAGAAAGAAGCTCGTAAGTGGTGTGACGAGACGGTGCGGTGAGACGTACAGACCGACATCGTTCTATATGAATGAGACCAAAAACGAAAACATTAATCAGAGCGCCATGTGGCGAAAAATAGATGGGTAGGATAGAGCTTTTAAAGGAACTGGATCTAGCTCCGCGGATCTGCTTCCAGGTACCGGTTCCACAGCACTTGTTGGGTCCTAGTTGGATGGAGTGGCACACTCGAACACGAATCCGCTGTGTCGCTGCCTGTCCAGTTCTTCACTGGGTTACGGATTTAATTCCGGCCGTACTGGTTCCGCTCCGCCCTACCGTACCGGTTCCATCGATTGCAATGTTCCGTCCGTTGGTACCAAAGGATCCAGGTCCGAAGTTCCACGAGGGATACGGATCCAGGGATGCAGATTTAGCCGGATGTACCCGTTTCTATATGGCACTGACATACAGGGCAACCTGTGTTCACTAGTAGCGCCTTCAAGATCTGTCAAACAAATCATGCTCACATATTTACTGCCTCGCCCCTTCGACCAAATAAAATGGACCGACCCTAACTATACATTAATCTAATAAAAAAATATTCAAATACAATTCCACGCACACACTCACACCACTATAGTCTACCGAGTCTCGTTCAAATATAAACAATGACAGACAAAGAGAGACGTACTCGGAATGTAGCACAAATGAGATAATAAATTTCACGAATTTCGACTTTTGGGGAATACTGATCGACTAAGGCGAAATGAGGGAATTTAGGCATCAAAATCGCTGTTCGCGTTGGCCGGTCCATAGCTGTTATATTGGTCGACGCCTCTCCACCCTTTTTTGTAAGACGGAGTAAAATTTCATTTTGAGTTTTGTTAATTTCCTGGTAATTTAAAATAATGCCATGTCGTGTCTTTGAACTGAGATAACTGCGTCTAGTTAATTTAATTATTGTTATCGTTTTAAAACTTGGCTTCGACCTCTATCTTGTCTAAGTTTTAGAAGTGTTTCAACGCTATTTGTCATGGAGAAACGAGAAGACTACCTCGGATAGCTTCTCCGTCTCGAGTGCCAGCACCGGCCGGCCCACCTGGACATCGATTCAAATGCATATACAAAACATTTATTTTAAGGCGAGGCACCGGAAGAGAAGCGGAGAAAAACTGTTTCGCCAGATCTATGGTTTAGGTATTAAATAACGTTCTACAAATATTCACGGTATACCTAAAGATATTGTCTAAAGAACGTACTAACTTGTTACACGATTGGATGTACTTAACTCGATCATAAAAAATCCCGAAAACAGGCTAAAATAAAAGTCTATAACGAATTGTTTAACAATAAAATTTCTAACTTTGCACATAATTTTTATATGGAGATATTTCAGACCCTGCTAAATTTTAGTTTTCAACTAAAGTCCTATATTTATTAAATTCATATTATCCCAAAACCTGAACGTTGCCCAGTGGTGTGACGAGTACGACACGCCGCGCTGCCCGCTGCCCCGCCGGTCCCAATCATTTATCGCGTTCAAATGCCTCGCCATAAGTTAGGTTTTAACTAGTCATAAAAACCTTAAAGTCTCTAACAAATAATGTCGTGATTTCAGATAACAGTCTTATGTAATGGTGTTTACTGGAGGATCAATACATACCCATAATATAAAATTGTCTATATTTATTATTATAATTTATTATTTTATAGTATCCTCTAAATATAGACATTTTTTGACATGAGCCTTGAATTAATTTTTAGGTAAACTAGTTACATTTTCTATAATTTCATTGTGGAATCTTATACACTATATGTAAGCTTCTCGGGCAGGGTTAAGTTTTAAATCTGCAGCCCTGATTGAATTAAGGCATTAATTAGTAATAATGTCCTATCGTCGTTAGTCCGACATCGTGGGCAAAAAAAACCGAGCGAGTCAGAGCCGCGCACAAAGGGTTCCGTACCATCATACTAGATGGCGCTTGTTTCTTCACGTTTAAAAAAACCACGTTTTTTGTATGGAGACTTTTTAGTATTTTTGTTATAGCGGCAACAGAAATACATCATCTGTGAAAATTTCAACTGTCAGCTATCACGGTTTATGAAATATAGCCTGGTGACAGGCGGACAGACAGGCGTACGGACAGCGGAGTCTTAGTAATAAGGTCCTCCGTTTTTATCCTTTGAGTGCGGAACACTAAAAAGGAAAAAGAATCTTGAAAAAATCTAAACACGTTAAAAAACCGATTTCCATCACAACAACTTAGTACAATTTTGCATTATTATTTTTGGTGTTTTGTTAATTTTCTAATAAAGTAATAAACTGATTTTGATAAAATTGATGTGAGATCAACTCGGGAGCATGCACTATCGAATAAAAAAAGAATCATAAAAATCGGTTCACAATCTGCGAACATATCGCGTAACACACACAAAAAGCATACAGTCGAATTGTAAACCTCCTTTTTAGAAGTCTTTAGAAAATATCCAGATCGATAAAGTTTTAGGGAAAAACGTAGGTATATTTTCGCTTTTGAATTTGTACACAAATTAAATGAAGTACTCAGACAGCATATAACTGCACGACCTCATTGCCACAGCTCCATTCCACCTTCGGTTAACGAGACGCAGGAAGAAGTTCCACCCGTAATCCGTATGTTGTTGACATTCAGCCTATACGCACGAAGCGTTACACTTCCTCATTTATCATGCAGACAGCGACGGAGTGGAACTCCTTGCTTGCGTCCGTGTCTCCGGAATCTTACAATTTTGGGATCTTCACGGCGAGAGTGAATAGGCATTATTCGAGTTTGCGTGTACCAACCTCGACTACAATATCGTCTCTTACCATCAGGTGAGTTGTAATCAAAAGCACTCAAATTTTTAATCCCATGGTAGTCTTATTCATTCTTTAGTAGCCAGTTTAGCGAAAGTAATTGCGAAATTCAATAAAATTTATATAAAAAACGACAGCCTTTACAAATCCGTTGACAGCAAACTAGTGTTGCCATTAATAAAAACGCTAAACACGTTAAAAACCGACTTCCATCGCTACAACTTGTTGCATTATTATCTTCGGTTTTTGTTTATTTTCTAATAAACTACAACACCGGTTTGGATAAAATTCATATGGGACCACACGGGAAGCACTAGCTTTCAAATAAAAAAAGAATCATAAAAATCGGTTCAACCAGTCAAAAGTTCTGAGGTAACACACATTAAAAAAAATATACAGACGAATTGAGAACCTCCTCCTTTTTGGAAGTTGCTTGAAAAATCAATTAGTTCAATCTGTCACCACCTCAAACTATGTTTTTGCCAAGTTGTACATATTAACAAGGCAAGTTAAATAAAAATTTGCAAAAACATACCATCTATATACAACTGAGCAATAAAAAAAATTACACACGGTGTTAAATAAGCAAATAAGGCGTTAGCCACAAAAATTACAAGTATTTGTACATGCAAGTCAAACACGCGGTTTTTTTTTTTGCCGAAAACCACAGATTAGATAATAGTCACTACAAAAACTTAAATTAGGGTATACTTGCAAAAGTCGTTATCACTTGCACTCTTTGCGCCGTAGGTGTTAATATGCCAACTGCAAATATGCACTCCCACACAAAAATACCCCGGGGTACGAATGTTTGGACAGCTGGACAGACAGTACAAACATAAGTATAAGTAGTACTTACTTATACAAGTGCAATACGTGTGCAATACACCTAGTTTGCGAGTACATCGAACATTGCGTTACATTGGCCGAGTATGCAAATTTTTATGGCATACAAAATATGTTTCTTTTTATTTACAACTAGCTGTTTCCCGCGGCTTCACCCGCGTGCACAACGTTTCTATGACTTTTCGAGGGTGCGCCGTGCGCGAGCCGCAAGCGGCTCGCGAGCGTGGTAAAAAGTAGCTTATGTCTTAATCCAGGTTCTAATCTGTCTACCTACCAAATTTCAGCCAAATCCGTTCAGTAGTTTTTGCGGGAAAGCGTAACAGACAGACAGAGTTACTTTCGCATTTATAATATTAATATAAGTAGGGATTGGTAAGCCTTTGGCATCATCTCACCTGATTGTAAGTGAAGATGATGCCGAAAATAGAAGCGGGCTTACCAAGCTTCCCCAGCGCAATGGGAAACTGGCTGTCTTATCTTCAAGCCGGAACTTATCAATGTTGTTAGCATTGATGTTTGCCAGCAAGACGGGCTTAGAAAATGCCCTTCCACCAACCAAACCGAGTCTTAGAAAGTTAGACTCCGCCGGGAATCGACGCGCGACCTCCTGATGTGAAGCTAATGGCCTTAACCATTACGCGTGCCAAGGAAAACATACATACATACACAACCCTCTTTCTGGCGCAGTCGTGTAAAAAAACACATAAGCATTTTCCGAAATTTCCAGGAAAATTTACCATTTATTCTCTAAAAACCTTATTCAGACAATTAAAAACATGTAGAAAAAAATGCCAAATCAGCCCAGCCGTTCTCAAGTGATGCGCTTATCAACGAACAACATTTAATTTTGTATAGATTAGCATCTTTAGACTTTGCTGTGTACGCCATATTTCTCCGTCCCCCTAGTATCGGCTAGCAACATCCAGCGACGCTAGCCAACATAAAATTTGCAATAGGTTAACGATCTCAACACACAGAACATTTCTTTTGATTACGTGATCGAAGGGCTTAAATCAAAAACACCGCTTTTAACCACCCTACCTTTTTTCCCATACATTGAATGCAAAATCTCGGACGCGGCATGCGAACTTGCCAAGTGCACATAATTACGCGAGGCGTTGCCCCCACGGTTGGCCTGTATCTAGTTAGTTAAGTTACCTAAGATCTCCCAACCGTGACGCTCATGGAAACGTGCCAGCTTTATTGCCTGGTGAAGATATTCACAGACAGTTTTTTTCTACTATAGAATTCTGATAGGATTCTGCACTGGAGGTCTGCACTGCGAGAAATAAAGACAAAGAATTTTCAACGCCGAAGCAAACTATAAGTGTTTGAGTGGCACGCTACGTTAGTTCAACGTGTCTGGTGCCATCGTAACCGCATTATTACCGCCTCCGTGGCGTAATGGTTAGTCCATTCGCTTCACACCAGGAGGCTGCGGGTTCGATTCCCGGCGGGGTTAGTTCAGCGTGTCTGGTGCCTTCGTAACCGCGTCATAACCGCCTCAGTGGCGTAATGGTTAGTCCATTCGCTTCATACCAGGAGGTCGCGGGTTCGATTCCCAGCGGGGTCAACTTTGTAAGACTCGGTTTGGGTGGTGGTAGGACACTTTTATAGCCCACCTGGCTAACTACCACCATCTTGCCGCCAAAACATCAGTGTTAACAGCATTGATGTGTTCCGGCTTGAAGATAAGACAGCCAAATCCCCATTGCGTTGGGGAATCTTGGTAAGCCCGCTTCCATCTTCGGCATCATCGTCACTTACAATCAGGTGAGATGATGCCAAGGGCTTATCAACTGTGAATAAAAAAATCGTAAAAAGTAGCCCCGCTTTATAAACTCGGTCTTTTGGGAGGTTTTTAAACAGTAGTCAATCAGCGGGCTGGCCGATTGATTAAATAGCTTATTTGGATCATTTGGCTGCGATATATACAGGTGACTTCATAACTGCAAACAATATGTGTATCATTTATAGAGTTTTCCCGAATATAACACCTATGCTATATTTTTAAGATGTTATATAATATGTACACATATACTTTTTTTTGGAACATTTTTTCGGCGGATATTTTCATCAAAATCTCAGTCGAATTTTCTTACATTACGTAACTATCGGGAGCCAAGTCGTTCCTTTCCCTCTAATATGGCTGAGGGGAGCGATGGATGACTCTCGCGTTATACTCGTGACCGGGTGCTGTCCCTGTGAACTGGCTTACTCTTTTCAAAGGCATCAATGACATTCAATGACTTTAATGAATAACTTCTCGTGTCACATTGTTTTCATGTTCTAATGACTTAATTTGTTTTATATATCAATGAATGTGTTTTGAAGTTATTATGTAATGATTGTTTATTTTTCACAAATAACATTGTGTATATGTAATTATTACTATTTAATGACTATCAGAAAGAGTGTGATTAGCACCTATTTTAAATAAACATTTTAAATTTTGAAAAAAAAAACCTGTCTATATTGGGGATTTTTACCTCCTAGGGACGGTAATAAAAATCCCCCATACAGTTCCATGTCCTTCCCCAACCAAAAGGTGTCTAATAATAAATTCATATACTTAACAGAGTTCAAAGAAAGGTCTACGTACGTAATATATCCCTCTATTACCCTGTTATAATTAACCTCCATTAGCAATCGGAACATCAGGTCGAATCGTATCAAAAGGTCAAACGTTATTTAATGAAGTCGAAGACATCCCTAACAAGACAAGGATTTAACTTCCTTAATTTCATTTGCAAATGTGATGGAATTAACAGTTTTTTGTCATTATTTGAATAAACTTTTTTTACGAATATCCGTTTGAATAACGATAAAACGAAGGTTACGTTGTCTTTTGAACCCGAAAACGGTTACAAGTATTTTGACTGCACACGAGTATTGGCTACCAATTAAAATTAAACCCTGAATGTTGAGCACAATCTATCGCACAATTAATCAAATTTTAGCCACAACAAACTTAACTTTTATTTATGGTCTTAGTAGCGGCTTTTAAGTTGTCACTATGTTTCTGTTCAGTTTTTGACTTGATACACCTACATGTAGGACTGTGGGTGGCCTGTTTTTTTTTGTTTGTGAATAAATTGCAGGTCATCCCGAACTAATTTTCTCGTGTGAGATTTTTAGGGATCCTTAGTCAACAATGAACCCATACAGTTTCGCTATGTCCGTCCGTCCGTCTGTCTGTCCGCGGTTTAGCTCAGTCGGAGACTCTTAGTACTAGATTTTTTTTACTACTCATATTAATATTTTAATCCGACTACGAAAAAATGAGGGTTATGTTTTTGACAGTCTATGTTTGTATGTTCATCTGTTCCCTCATATTTCCTAAACCACTTAACAGATCTTGACATATGTGGTATCGTTGAATTCGTGCCATCACTCCGCGTATCATAGGATATATAGCATTTAAAAAAATCAACGGCGGCTTTTATAGGTGAATTACAACAACCCAAAATTTATATTTTTTATATTCATGCCATGTTTGTTATCAAAAGAAAGGTCTGGACGAGCCCTTTCTTAATATATACATATTATATATGCAAATGTTATTAATTTCTTAGCAAATGGTCTCAAAAATGATATTATGAGACGGCTCAATGTACGCGCGCTACAATCAAGCGACACGACGCGACACGCGGCCGCGGGTAGCGATTAGCGAGGTGGGTTGACGTTGTACTCAGAGCTATTATAATGATTAGGTACTTAAGTTATGATAGAAAAAAAATATCACGATAGGGCTTGTGACCACGGCTATTACCCCAGATGAAGGGAAAAATAAAGGCTATGATTTCAGGCGGAAAACTCTTGTTTTCATACTTTTCCGTAGTCGGGAAAGAGACTACCTACCACAACCTACCTACCTGCGAGGAAGGTAGGGTCTTACTACTACGAAATTCTACTTTATTTTTACTAACATGCACTATGTTGTATTGTAAGTAGTAAATAAGATACTGTAACCTGGAGCAAAATAAATAAATCTGAATCTGAAATATCATTTCCCATCTCTTCGACCATCTCTGTGTAAAAAATCACAACAATCCATTTTTCCGTTGGGAAGTTAAAGAAAATAACCAAACAAGAGTGTTTTAAACTTCTGACGGTTTACAACATCATATTTATGATAAATGTTTCCTTTACTAATAAATATAAAGTTTTAAAGTGGTGAGGAAATAGTGGCATATAATCAATTTAAAGTGGTGAGGAAAAAGTGACATATAAATCAATGTAAAGTGGTGAGGAAAAATCTATTTAAAGTGGTAAGGAAATAGTAGGGAATATAATCAATTTAAAGTGGTGAGGAAATAGGAAATAGTAGAGAATATAATGGTGAGTAAATAATAGGGCATATAATCAATTTCAAGTGGAGAGGAAATAAGGCATATAATCAATTTAAAGTGGTGAGTAAATAATAGGGCATATAATTAATTTAAAGTGGTGAGGAAATAGGGCATATAATCAGTAGTGGTGAGGAAATAGGGCATATCAATAATAATAATATTGTAATAATATGTGTGTGATTGCAGTGACAAATAAACGTGTTATCTATCTATCTATCAGTTTAAAGTGGTGAGTGTTGAGTAAAAACATATTGTATAATTTATAGGAAATTTTATTCCAGAAAAAGGAGTCGGTGTGCTTTCACATTTTATACACAAGAACGACTGGCAGTTTTAGTGTTGCCAGTATGAATCTTAATTTTATAACTTAGTTTAGTAATTTATGTTCTAAACAGTGAGTAAATAGCAGGGCATATAATCAATTTAAAGTGGTGAGCAAATAATAGGGCATATAATCAATAAAAAAGGAAAATTATCACGGCTAAGTAAGTAGATTTTCTTAGATTAGAAGTTACAGTGGAACAATTTCAGATGTACAGTTGGGTGTGTAAAAAGTTCATCGATTTTCCATACAAAATGTTTTATAAAAACTGTAAAAATAAGTTTGCTTTTTAAATTCTACTTTTTTTTTCACAATTGGTAAACCCTTGACAACATTTATTTATTGAAAAGACTACGGAACCCGCAGTGCCCGAGTCCGACTCGCACCTGGCCAGTTTAAGTAATAGTTAATAGTAATATTTAGTATTATTTGCTATTACTAAGCCTCCGCTATCTGTCCGTATGTCAGCGGACTGTATTTCAGGAACTGTAATAGGTACTTAAACTCCTTTTCACAGAGTGTGTATTTCTGTTGCCGTTATAAAAAAAAATATAAAAAATTAAAGGGACTCCCATACACGAAACAGGTTCTTTTTTTTGTTTTTGCTCCACTGTAAAAACGGTTACACATTATAAGCGTGAAAATTGGTGTGGTTATAGTCCTTATCCTAAAGTATAACAACAAATATTAAAAGCTGGCCAAGTGTGAATCGTACTAGCGCTAAGAGTCTGTACTGAATGCAAAAAAACGCTATTTTTCTGTCACTCGCGTCGATGTCTTTTTTTTGTAATGTGACTAAGTATCATTATCATAGTTGTGCCACAGAATTACGATATGGTTTACAGTAGCGTAACGCCTTTGATGTCGCACGATGCCACCACGGCGTAGGTACTAGCAGTACTAGCCTGTAGCCAGCCTGGCAAACTCGCGGAGTTTGGCAGGCTGTGCCCCGCCGCCCGCTGCCCCGCAAGTACCCTTCCGTTGCTCTGCGTAAGTACATTCGTTACACTACTGTAAGCCGCTATATTGTAATACTGTGGTTGTGACACTTTGTCAGAGGGCAAGAATTGAAAAATAATTGAAAACGCTAAACACGTTAAAAAATCGACTTCCATCGCAACAAATTAGTACATTTTTGCATTATTATTTTTGGTTTTTGTTAATTTTCTACTAAAGTACTACACCGATTTTGATTAAATTTATATGGGACTTCCCGTGCACTAGCTTTCAAATAAAAAAAGAATCATAAAAATCGGTTCACCCAGTCAAAAAATCTGAGGTAACAAACATTAAAAAAAACATACAGACGAATTGAGAACCTCCTCCTTTTTGGAAGTCGCTTGAAAATACTGTGGTTGTGCAGAGTTGTGTGGTGATACGGAACCCTCGGAGCACGAGTCCAACTCGCACCTGGTCGGTTTTTTTTATATTTTTTAAATCAATACTTCTTACTCACTAAGGGTGGTTTGCATTTCGACTGCAAACCAGCTGCAAATTCACAGTTTGGATGCAGTTCTCCTAGTTACTTGCGCGTTTACTGTATCCAAACTATGAGTTTGCAGCTGGAATGCAGTCCGTGTGTCTGAACCTTTAGTACGCTCGTGAGTAGAAATACGGTCCGAAAATTGGCTGGATACGAATACAGATTTAACCGTCTCCGTGGCGTAATGGTTAGTCCATTCGCTTCAGACCAGGAGGTCGCGGTTTCGATTCCTGGCGGGGTCAACTTTTTACGAATCGGTTTGGTTGGTGTTAGGGCATTTTCATAGCCCGCCTGGCTAAGCTACTTCTTTTAAGTCCTGCCGCCAAACATCATTGTTTTAATAGCATTGAGTTGTGTCGGCTTGAAGATAAGATAGCCGTATCCACATTGCGTTGG
This sequence comes from Coleophora flavipennella, assembly GCA_947284805.1. Lineage (NCBI taxonomy): Eukaryota > Metazoa > Arthropoda > Insecta > Lepidoptera > Coleophoridae > Coleophora > Coleophora flavipennella. The sequence continues at coordinate 8,726,876 of OX369298.1, forward strand.
GGAATCTTGGTAACCCAATTCCATCTTCGGCGTCATCCTCACTCAAAGAAAAAACTCTGTAGCTAAACCAACCCTGACCTTCACAACTAGGTCTGGTTTATAGACCTGGTGATAACTTTTGGATCAACAACTTACGAAAATGTTTTTACATACGCTTATCTGCACAGCGCCATGTTAAGGCGAAGTTACATTTGTATACTTTTAAGTCTAGTCCATTAAAATGGGACATAAAAGATTTTTGCCTGATTGCCCAAAAAGGACGGTACAGTTTTTCGAATGCAAGTATGTGTGTCTATTTCTTTGTCTGAGCCTGTAGCCTAAACGGCTAAACAGATTTTCGTTAGATTCGTCTAAATCCCCTGAGTGACATAGGATACACTTTTACCCGGCTGGCCAAAAAGAGGGGTTAAATTTTTAATGAATTCCTAGTTATTTTCATATAAATGATCATCACCCTGGACACTGCATACAACGGTCGTGAAATGACATTCCTAAAAAGGGCTTACCAATTGTGAATAAAAAAATAAATAAACAAATGACGGAGCAAACAAAATCACGGCGAAATCCTATATACGTTCGAGAACCAAACTAGCAGCAATCTGTATCAAAGTGGGTGACGAGGGGGTGAGGTCGCCATCTAGAGAGCGGTATGGAGTGTCCATACTGTATGTTAGTTCGTACTAATAATAATAATAAATAATAATAATAAATATCCTTTATTGCATACCAAAGAAGCATTACAGAAACTTATCTTAAATATGTACAGTGCAAAGGCGGCCTTATCGCTTTTAGCGATTTCTTCCAGGCAACCTTTCACCTTTAACCTTTTTCTTCCAACTAATATATATACTTATTTATTACTTTTTTAATTTATATACTCTGACCACGGGGCCATGCGTTGCTTCACTACAGATTACACGACACCGCCTTAACGTGGCTACAAAAGTGCAATCCTGATAGCTTTTGCAACCTGTGCACTTGTGATAACGGCGTCCTACTGACTGGCACCAGGGACAAACAAGTCCCACTTTTGACTGATAAGGATAAGAGATAAATAATTACACCTAAACGAAGACACAAATAGTTTAGTTGGGCTTTTAAATGGAATCTATTTGGGGCATCTTCGACATTACAGTTTTACTGTTGGGTATTAACTATTATCCGACTCCAAAAAAAGGAGGAGGTTCCCAATTTGACTGTTTGTTAGTTGTATGTTTTTACGTGATAATTATACCCATTTTGACGATTTTTTTAAGATTCCGTAGACAACCAGGAACCCTTATAGTTTCACCATGTCTGTCCGCACGTGGCTTAGCTCAGAGACTGTTAGTACTAGAAAGCTGTAATTTGGCATGGATGGATATACATAATAATCAGTTCAAAAAAGTGGTACAATAAAATTTTAATGTTTTCCTTTTTTTTTGTTACCCGTAAAACTATGTGAAATGCCATTTATCATAATATTTTATATTGCGGTATAGATCCTTATTCTGCTGCAAATTGAAATTGAATTTCAATGTATGGTATAGACCCTTTTCCGGGTAACGCATTCAATTGGTTAAGCCCTTGGCATCATCTCACCCGAAGATGGTAGCGGGCTTACCAAGAATCCCTAACGCAATGGGCAACTGGCTATATTATCTTCAAGCTAAAACACATCAATGCTATTAACATTGATGTTTGGCGGCAAGACTTCGATAAGATGGTGGTAGCTGGCCAGGCGCGTTTTGGAAAATACCCTTCCACCATCCAATCCGAGTCTTGCAAAGTTAGACTCCGCCGGGAATCGAACCCGCGACCTCCTGATGTGAAGCTAATGGACTGAACCATTAGTTTGCGAAAACCATTTTTCGATTCAGGAATCGGTTTGCGAAATATTTTTGTTAGAGTTAAGTTTCCCCCCCCCCCTCCAGCTATACCGCTATTTCAGGACATCTGTTTTTTTTAAATAATACGACATAATCAATTTAAAAGGAAAACTATCACGGCTTAGTAGGCTTTCTTAGTTTAGGAGTGCAGTAAGGTGTGCAGTTGGTGTTGTAAAAAGTTCAAAGATTTTCTATACAAAATGTACTATTTTTTTGCTCTTCAAGATATACATTTATTTTTGAAAAGACAACGAAACCCTACTTTGCGCGAGTCCGGCTCGCACTTGGCCGGTTTTTATTTATTTGATAAAAAGTAACTCACATTTATTATGATAGCAAACCTTTACAGATTTTTCCGTGCACTAGTAACGATTTCTGTTACTAACAGTAAAAATATCCCTTACGCTAAATTAAAGAGACACCTACCTATGCTACGTTAACAAAAAAAATGGCCAAGTGCGAATCGGGCTCACACAAACAGGGTTCCGCATTAAAGCTTAGCTACCAACACAATAAGACGTCATAGTACATACTATGCTCTAGGTAAATAGAGATCTACTTATTCTAGACCTTATTTAAAATTTTATTTTTCCTGTAGGATCGGAAGCACTTTATATTTTTCCATAGATTTTCCTTTAATCTGTGCATTCAACCTCATGTACTGTGATTTTTTTTCAGGTTTTAGGCCCAGTAGTTTTGCAGATATGAGGGGCCCCAGGGGGGAATGGTAAAGTTTCGCCTTATTCTTAAAAAAGCTTTAAAACTATTTATCTTAAAATTATAAAAAAACAATATATTCGTGATTCTCAATACAAGCCTTTTTTTAAATATAGGTATTTTGAAAAACCTTGCATAAAAGTTTTCTAATTTACCCCCCCCCCCCCCATGCTTAAAATTCATTTATTAATGTTACATGTCAGTCTTTGGGTCACCGACTTACATATATGTACCAAATTTCAACTCAATCGGTCTAATAGTATCTGAGCAAATTGTGTGATTCTAAAATGGTTCCATTTTTACCTTTTGAGGCATGGAACCCTTAAATGTACCATATGATAAGAAGATTATGTATTAGGTACTAATGAGTAAGTATGTCATTAAGAAGACAAATACATACTAAAGACATTGAAATAAGTATACTCATTATGTAAGGATCGGGTATTAAACAGCAATTAAGAAAAGTAATATTTGTAATTCTTGAAGAAAATTACATCTACCTACAGGCTATCATTAAGTTTAATGCTGTTCATAAATGATTCAAGATTGAAGATGTTTATTCAAAATAGCTGCAAATTACGCTCTTTCTGATAGTCCATCTATTCTTCCATTTCTCTTAAAAAATTCTGCCAATGTCATGTCAGTCATGGGAGCGACACTTACAGCAGATGACCGGTTTTGCGGAATTTAGATGTTTTCCAGATGATGGGCTAATAAAATAGAAATTTATGAAAAATAAAAAAAATAAAAATAATTAGTTAATAACTTAATAACGTCAAAATACAACCATTGATATAAAACAAATTATGTCATTAGAACATGAAAGCAAAATGACACAAGAAGTTATACATTAAAATGACAACATGGACATCACCTATAACGCGAGAGTCAGCCATCGCTCCCCTCAACCATAGTAGAGGGAAAGGCCCTGCTATATACTACTAGCTACTTATAATTTGTAATAACAATTAATTTGCCATTTGAGCTTAGGACAGAGGAGTCTAAAAATCAGCTCTCACTGTGGTTTAGGTATTTTAATATATTTAATGCATTAATATTTTACTACTGATGAACTAGCTATAATCTGAACCTTATTTCTTGGTAACTACTGCTTTTCTTAGTCATTATTTCCTTCATCTTTTTGTATTTACGCAATCTCACGTATTCTCCATTATTGGTTTTTCTACCATAAAAGTTTACTATCGCTAGATTGCCGGCAATCGGCGGAATCTGCGCCGGCGCAGATATAAATCTATGCTGATAATTGGCATTGCTTCATACAACCTGAGTAGCAGGTGTGGACACGCCTTATGGTGTCTGATGGTCTATGTCAATAGGTGTATGATTCCATGCAGTTACACTGAATTGAAACAAATAAATATTGACTGACTCGGTGGCTCAGTGGTTAGTGCTCGTGATTACTGATCCGAGAGTCGTGGGTTCGATCCCCACCCAGGGCAAACATTTGTGTGATGAGCAGATTTGTTTTCTCTGTGTCTGGGTGTTAAATATCTATTTAAGTATGTATTTAAACTTATATAAGTATGTATATCAGTCTCTGGTTCACATAACACAGGGAATCCTACTTTGGGGCCAGATGACCCATTTGTCCCAGAATATTTATTTTATTTATTTATTTATTACAGCTTTAATTTTGAGATTTTCAACACAGCCTCTTTTACAAGTTTTTATTGTTCATCCTCCGTATTAATTAAAATATTAATTATCCTGTACTAATAAATAATAGTATAAATATGAAAATGTATTTGTTTGTTACCTTTTCACGCTTCAGCGACGTGCGCGAGCATTAAAATGAGTTTTCCTTCGATCCCTTAGGAACTATCTCGGGCTATGCTAATTAGTAGTCTATGTCATTTCCTACCCCCTCAAACATCTCTACAAAAAAACACAACAATCCGTTGCTCCATTGCGATTTTAAGGAAATTATTAAAATGTTATCTCTCTCTCTCTTATTATGTGCTCTTTAAAGTACAGGCTGCGGCGGTTACCGTGTTTTACTTATCAATTATCTGTTACCACCCACTGTCAAGTATAGGGCATTTAGATTCACTCCTAAAGATGTGTGCACATCTAGAATCAGATGTGCAGATTTCACAATTGTTCCTTCACTGTTGAAGCAATTGGTAAGTGAATGTAATAAGCTTGAAAAAACTCATTATAGCTAATGTATTTACTTCAAAACATAGCTAAGGAGATTGACAGAACTTATTATTTATCTAATTCATTATATAGGGGGTAGGTGCCTAAATATTATTTAGAAACTATTAAGCCGTCGATGGCGTAACGGCTAGGGCCGCCGCCTCCTGTCCGGGACGTCGTGGTTCGAATCCTGCCACATACCAATGTGATTTCGAATTTAGATTTCATATTTATGTTTATCCAACACTCTAAGAACTGTGAAGCAAGTATGAAGACTGAAATGAGATTGATAAAAAGTACTCTGGTTACTGGACCGCCGAAAGTACTGCTTGTAGCTCGCGCACCGTGCAACAGGGGCGAAGCCGTGGGCATCAGCTAGCTAGATATAAATATGAATTTTAGGGGTTTCATCAGGTCCAGCTCGAATCCCTGCAGCTTTTTTTGTCTAGGCAACACATTTTTTTCTAGTTTTGCCTTAGCCAAAACGGACAGTGCACATACAGCCGGTGCCCCTTCAGAGCTCCTTTTTACGGTTATCATTTCAAACCTAATAAGTTCAAAGACATAAAACATCCGAGTCATGGTGCTCTGAACTCCTGAGCTTACTAGAAAAATATAACATTTCCTAGGAAAAAAATGGCACAGGGGATTCAATCTGGACCCCAAGAAAACCCCCAGATTCATATTAACCTAAGATTCAAGTGTCACATTTTAAGATCCAACTTATGGCTGCCGCTTATGTGCACTCACACACATGCAAAATACGATATCAGGGTGATTTGACTACAGCCAAATACAGCACACTATACTATAATAATAAAACTGTAAATAATTGGAAAACAAATTATATATAGGGTGGGAAGGAGTATACCGACAGATTTTAACCAAAGATTCTAATGCCTATTTAGACAAAAAAAAGTAATATAAACATGGGCCAGTAAAGCCTAATTTTCGAGATATTAATTTTTTAAATAATTCACAAGTTCAAAAAATCTCAAGGGTAACACGCCCTAATAATCTTATCTGACGTTTGTTGCCTCAAAGTATCATACTGACGTTGACTTCACTCATTGTTTATTGTATGTTGTTGGACTCGTTCGTGAAGTGTGAAGTTTTCTTTTTCACTCTATAGACTAAGGTTTCGTTCAGAAGGGATTACTATGGTTAATTGATTTTTTTGTTCCAGAAATTAAGCAAGTTAATAAGGCAGTTGTAGACAGTTGATATAACATTATTTACTCATAATACCACCAGGAATCCATGGTTAAAATTTGTCGGTATACTCCTTCCCACCCTGTATAGTAGTAGAGATCAAATAGCCCAACGGTTACTAAATGGTGCGTCATGGACAGGGGATCAGAGGTGCCGCAAGCTGCTACTGAGGGTTCGCAAAATATTTTGCAGGAGTCTATATAACTAAAAATTTCCTACATAAAACAAAAATTCTTGGGACTACTTTTGTTGTGTATGTTTTCAATATTGGTATCTATTCCCTAAATTCACATATGCTTTGTGAAATGTGCTCCAAACGGCTGGACCAACATCATAGCCACTATATTTTTTGTCTCAACTTCCATTTAATAATGTTTTCTATTTTACTAATACAGATGGTCTCAAATGCATGGAATGACTGATGGAGTGCTGTGAAAAATTTAACAAACCTGAAAGTACACCACAAAGTGAAAAAGTTTGGGAACCCCTAGAATAGTCAATTCCTTCTCATAGTTTGTAATCGCTGGTTGGAGAGCACTTGCAACTGCTATACTAAATCCCAAAATAGGTTAATTAGGTTTGATGATTATAACGTCAAAGAACCTCGCGAAGCAAGGCACACCCTCTATGGCAGCCCTTTTTAGTAAACCCCAACCCGATCGCTAGTTACCTTGCATCAAGATATGGCATTACCTATTTCCTAATTCACCCATATTTTGTTAGAAGGTACCAAAAGTTACTCATAGGTTAAAACCAATGATACCCAGAGATATGATATGATTTGACGAATGAGCAAGGACACAATATGCTGTGGATCAATAGCCAAGATTTTCGTTGCTGAGCCAGTAAAGTAAGTAGGTAGGTACATAATTATCCTAATACGAAACCTACCTTGAAAACTGGTCCGCCAGTTCTTGTCAACTCGGCTGGGTATGAATCTGTCCATTGGCTGCACAAGAACTGACTTCTGCCTGCTGTTAGGGCTGCTTTGCTGGTCCAGCAGCCGCCTCACGTAAGACTCGTTGAACATTTTGCACAAAACTGTTCACCGAAGTCAAAAAATCACAAAAACGAGGGTAAAACTAAATAGCTATGGAAGATATGCGACTAGAATGTGTAGTATCGAGTAGTTTAAAAGTACATTGTCGTGCTCTTTGGTGCACGAACTCTGTTTATGTTATCGTTAGCCACAAGACACGGAGCTCATGCGTGAGCTCTGAACAGTACGAGAGCTGAGACTCATTTGATTGTTCTGCCCTGCTCCGCCATACTCGAATAGTCCGACATGGTTGATAGCACAGTTCTAAACATTGTTTAGGTTCACACGAAACAATTGATTAAACCACAGTACCGTTACATCAAACAGAACAGATTATAGATTTTTCACAAAGAAATGTAGGCAAATTGTAATGTAGTAACAGTGTAAAACGCAAACAAAATTGATTCATTTTTCCCAATCTGTGGCATAAAAATATGAGTGTTGCCAGTATAAATTATTGATTACGATTTTGAAATGAAACGGTTAAAAATCGCAGGGAAATAAGAAAAAAAAACAATTCATTAAATAGTTTGTATTTTATCAATTAAAATAGAATATGTTTTTAGCTAGTTTGATAATTGATTCAATAATTATCTGAGAATTTTGTCATGGGTTTAAATTAACAGCAATTAACAAAACGTGCACATTTTTTTTAATATTGATAACATTTCATGTTAGCTAGGAGCACAGATCTAATAATTGGTTTATTAGATCTGTGGCTAGGAGCCAGCCTGAATTCAGCCAGTATTCAGTGTTGATAGTCTATTATTTTACCCAAAACTTCAGGATAGTCGGTAATCGCAGAGTAATTATGTAGGTATAGAGCGCGTCTACCGCATCGGTCGCATAATACATCGTAGGCAAGTGAGCTATAGTAAACTATATAGATGTATACGTGACAAATAGGGATGGGCTGCAGTGCACTATCGCCTTAGCGGATTAACGATGACCAAGGATAAACAGAAGCATAATACAGTAGGTAATTTTAAGAATTTATGTTTGTTTTATGGATTATATAATGTTTATTTCCTAATACATACAAAAATAAAACATTTGTACCTACAAGTATATACTCACACATAGATGTAGGTACTGTTTGGGGTAGGTAAGTCAATTAACAATAAAACCAATTTCAGTATAATATTCAGGGTGTAACATAAAGGTGCAATGATACTTTAAGGTGGGCTTGTACTGATTAATCTGAATAACTTTTTTTTCTATAACTTTGCTAAAATCGCGATTTTTTTAAAGTTTTTTCAAACAAAACCGGCCAAGCTGACCAATTTGTATGTAAATATAAAAAAATCGCGATTTCAGCAAATTTGTTCAGTTTGATGAGTTTAAAACCCACCTTAAAGTGTCACCTTTATTAACATTCCCTGTATAGAGAAATTTAAAATCACTACATATTCACTTAACGTAAATTTTTATTACGCCACTTCAAAGATTCTTAGACTGTGATTGTACTAAAGAATAAAAATGTTATTCTTGACGGGTATTCCTAAGTACAATTTAAATCGTATTAAAAAAGTTTTTATTCTTGTTAGGTATTACAAAGTAACAATTTAAATCGTATTAAAAAAGATTTTATTCTTATTAGGTATTCCAAGGGAGCGAGCTATGCTCGAAATTTCACTACGCGATCGAATCGGAAATGAGGAGATCCGTAAAAGAACCAAAGTAACCGACATAGCTCACAGAATCGCTAAACTGAAGTGGCAGTGGACAGGGCACATGCTCGTAGAATAGATGGCTATTGGGGTAGTAAAGTTCTCGTGTGGCCATCGCGAACCGGAAGACGTAGCGTAGGAAAGCCTTCCACTAGGTGGACCGACAACTTGGTGAAGGTCGCGGGAAGCCGCTAGATGAGGGCAGCGCAGGACCGGTCGTCATGGAAATCTGTGAGGGAGGCCTTTGTCCAGCAGTGGACGTCTTTCGACTGATATGATGAGGTATTCCAAAGTAATAATTTAAAAACCTTCCTCGTGAACCAGTCCGCCCACTGGTGAAAACCGTATGAAAATCCGTTAGGTAGGTTGAATACCCACCCTACCCTACCCTACCTAACAGCAATTTAGTACGACAATCATTACAATTTATGACTTTCAGTTAAATGACTACGACAAACTCTATCATGTGTTAAAATAACAAACAGGGTGCAAGGTATAGATTTTCATAAACTGATACGGTGGTAACCGATGCAAGCCAGTTTTGAGGGTTAGAATAACATTTCGGAAATAATTTTATGTGCCGTTCATCTTAGAATAATATATCAAATAACGGGTTAATTTCTAAGATGAACGGCACATACAATTATTTCCTTTTTAATATTCAGTTTGGAGAAAGCTGTTCTTTTACAGCATATTTGGATATCACGATTCGATTTTATAATAAACCTATTGGAAAATTATTTAAATAACAATATATAAATAAAACTCAATATTTGAATCAATAGCTTCATTAAAAGTTATTTGTTCAAAGAGATTAAACTTTCATAATAAATATCGAAAGTATGTATACTATTACCTAACGCGTCACATCACTAATTAGACATTAAGGCCGAGGCGGCGGTGCGGGGTGCGCGCGGAACACCTAGCTCCTGCCCCACACGTCTCCTTCACCCCCACAATGCGTGATTAATTTTTAGCATAAAAGAATAAAAAAATGACTAACCGGAGAAATGTAATACTCGATTTATGTTTCGTGTGTTTTCGAGTATCGTTTTTACATGATTTCACTGCACATTTGACCATTTTGATAGGTAATTTACTCTAAAATACTGCTAGGAATATCCCACGCACGCACTCCGCTAGCAGTCGATTATGACCGATAGCGCTTGCGCGTGGAACGTCGCTTTGTTCCCACCCGTGCCTACTGTTCTCATTATAAAGGACGTGCTCTGTACCTACATACTTACTCTGAGTCGGGAATATATGTCCGAAAATGATCAATACTTTTCATCATCAAATTTAATGTTAAATGTACTATTATACTATGAAAAACTGTATTATACTCTTTTTTACTACATTCTACTTATTACTGTTGAACAAAAATATACAAAATACTGTTTTCAGCATCACTGGCATCCATATCCTGTTTCAAAAGTAAATGTAAATAGTGTGCGTGCATGTGTGGAATTCATTGCACTACTCGTATGTATTATTAAATAAACTTTGTACACTCCTGGAACACAGTAAGGCCAACTGGGTAGGGTAATAAATGTAGCTAGGCATAGCCTTCAAGCTATGCGAAAACGAGCCTTTCCAGTTTAATAAATGAAGTATTGTTTCCTAAGAGAATAGTACATTTTTATCAATGATTCTATTCACAAGATGTATGCTACCAAAGTAATTTTTAAGAGTCCCCCGCCTTTCACCACATCTCTGGCGTTTCTGACCTGCTTAACCGAAAAACTTGAAATTACCCAAGTAAGTGGACCTAAGTTATTCTAGTAGTAAGTCACAATAAAAAATATTTCAGGTTCCTGTAATGAACAGTGTTCGAGTTTTGAGAAAATGTCTACGGAACCCAGTACTATGCGTGGTTTGACGTGTCTTTCATATTTTCTTTACTATTTTTGCAATTTAGTAGGTACTAAATATCTTACGTAAGACCACAGTGGGGAAAGAAGTTCAACCAATTCATATTCTTATGATCGTTTCGTGCTCTGTACCGTAGCTCCAAGAGGCTTGAATGCTGAAAAATCTTTCAGTAACTTAAAAATAAGTCCTTATTTAAACACTTACAAGGAATGATTGACTATTGAGCCAGACGACGAAACACCTGAAAACTTTTATGTTAGTTTTTTAATCGTTTAGCTTTTTCCCGAGCAGATTTGAAGGTTCAACGAGCGTTACGTTTTAAACGTAACGGCGTTGGCATTGTTAGTTTGTTTGTAGAGGTCTACTTTTTCTGTAAATAGCCCGCAAAAATTGAGCCCGTCCATACTATTTTTGCGGGCTATTTACAGAAAAACTAGACAATCTATAAACAAACTAAACTGATATAGGTTTCCACACGCCTCAAAAGCTGTATAAATTTTTTCATGAGGCAGGATTGGAACCTGATGATAGGCACTCTGTAAGTCTATTGCACAAAAAAATGCATATTTGGCCACCTTTGTTACCATTTCTTCTTAGTTCGGTAACGGGTACGCATCTAATTGAGTATATTTGTTTATAGTCTGAGAATAGTCAATTACGAGTCGCTTCTTGTGATTCGCATTCTTAGTAATCAGGACTTGTGCTCGCCACGGAGATTGACTTTCTTCCACAATACCTTCTTTTAGACTTCTCGACTTCTCTCCTTATAAACGCGTGGTCATCCGTACTATACTTTCTCGATCTGATGGCTATCGGCTTGCAATCTGCAGTGACATTTGGAAATAGAGGTACAGCTGGAACAAAGGCTGCAGCCACACTGCATACCTTCAAGGTATGTTTAGGACCACCAAAAGCAAATTCGAGTGTTGAGTGTGATTCAAGTACGTCGTGCCCTATAATAAGATCAGCGCAGAGGTTCCTCACTATAAAAAGATTTAAATTTTCGTACAAGTTATCACCATTTCAACTTTTGACATGTGAGACCGTTGACCTGAGATTTGTATGAGAGAGAAGCCATTGAAATTGTTTGATCGCATGGTTTCTTCCTGAGTTTTGCGAAGTCTTCATTGATGAAGCTTAAAAAGCTCAGCCCGGATGCCCTTGATGAATGCTGAGACCATGGATTTTCGTAGTGACGTCGGTGCTGCAGCTGTTATGCAACCCCAGTGACCACACTCTTCTGATGGTGTTGTCGAGGCGGTAGTCTGGTTCTTGCTGCGACATACCTTGCCATAGTGCCCTTTTCTGTTTCATTTTGAACAGGTTACATCTCGAGCTGGGCAGTTCTTGTTTAGATGTATAGATCCACCGCAAATAAATTGAAGTAATTATACAGATAAACCTCTTATATATATTAAGCTTTATGTAACATAAAAAATACATGGGATATTTTGCAGACATTATATGACACTATACTAATTTATTCTTTTGATTACCACAAAGGTTGCATATCATCTCAGGGTAGAAAAGTTCTCGAAAGGCGACTGCGCACCGGGAAACGTAGCATAGGCAGGCCTCCCTCTCGGTGAACCGATGACCTTGTAAAGGTCGCGGGAAGCCGCTGGATGCTGGTAGCGCAGAACCGGTCGTCGTGGAAATCAGTGGACGTCCTTCGGCTGATATGATGTAATGAAGCTGAAAAATATAATGTCACGTCTAGGTATATCAAACATTTTTAGAATAATAAAAATAACTCAAATGTCTAGCAGTCATTTTCCCAGCTGTGTAAATAACAGCCCCCAAAGTGTTGAGTGGCAGGAAAACTCCTTTCGAAATGGCAACACTAGTTTCTTCTTTTTCAGTAATGACGGAATGGCTGCCGTACCCAAAAATTTAATAAAAATGGTTTCAGCACAGCTACGCAATAAAGCAAATGAGTTTCTGAACTCCAGAAAACATGCCAACAATCTTGCAGATATTTTGCAAGCATTCGAGGTGCGTACTGACATTTTCAGCCCTTGTTAAATGATTTGAAACAATAATGAAGCTTTGAGGTTATGTAGTCTATTTTTATTTGCGTTCTAATTAATTTTGCTGTATTTCAGGCTGAATCAGACAACTACACGCCCATATTGTTGACCATTGAAGTTATATTTACTGAACTTTTAAAGAGAGGCGATCTAATCGAACATATCGAACCATTAAAGCCTAAAGGTAAGTTTTTTTGCGTTTTTACTTTAGTAAACATACTACAGTACCCAGAGATATGTGCTGGGAGGTAGATAGGTTATATGCGTCCTAAAAGTGAAGCAAATAAAATGATGCCAATTGGCATCTCTTTTCTCCTATCTAACCGATCCGCAACTCTAATAATCAAAAGCCTCCAATCCTCAGCCCAAGTCTTAGGAGACTAGTTTAGGAAATGGAGGATCGAGGCAAACCCACAGAAAAGCGCAGTGATTCTGTTTACTTTCAATTCTGTTAATAACCCTATAGACCGCAATATTACCATGTTCGGTAGCCCAATCCTTTGGGAATGCTCAGTCAAGTATCTGGGGGTAACATTAGATAATCGACTGATGTTTAAGGATCACTTAAAACGAGTATTTAACAAGGCTGCGTCCATACTAGGCCATCTCTACCATTATGACCAACAAGGGGAGTAAACTGTCCCTTAGAAATAAAGTGACACTTTACAAAACCTGCGTCCGCCCCATTCTCACCTACGCCGGTGTAGCTTTTGCTCACACCAGTCCCTGCCTCATACCCCAGTTGCGTAATCCGACGCCCCAGACGTAATGTACTCACTGACCCTGACGACCCGACCACGCTAGCCGTAGCCACCCCACCCGCAGAGGAAAACTGCACCAATATTCTGCGAGGGTGGCGTCCCCCCACTTCTGTGCTTGCCACCGCTTCCGGCACATACCAGGCTGCTTCTCTCCGACTCTCCCCCGTCCAAGCAACGACCGAAGCCGAGGTCCAAGCCCACTTGGGCGCCCTTAGACAGTTGCATCTTTTTGCTTTGCATTTAGGTTGCGTGCCCTCCGCACTCGCCTCCCCTGTCCTGTGAAGTTGTAAATGCCCCCACGGTCAACAAAAAGCTTGTCCTTTCGAAAAAAAAAAACTGTTAGTAGCAGTTGGTGCAAGGGAAGCGAAATACCTAATGTTGAGTGTGTAAATGGATTTGATGTTCAAATGTTGTTTTTTAGTACATAACCCATCTATGATATTAAATATCTGACAGTACCTAGGTAACTACATGCCTATGTATAAACAACCCAAAGGCTATGATATAATAAGAAACTTTATATGGCATTCATTGATTATTCCAAAGCTTTCGACAGTGTAAGGCACACAGCCATATGGGATAGCCTAGAGCAGCAGGGGATACATTCAATTTACATCAATGTTATAAAGAACATCTACTTGAATGGCGAGGATCCAACTAGAAACATTGGGAAGAAAGTTTAAGATCAAGAGGGGAGTAAGACCCTCTTTCACCAAAACTATTCTCTGCAGCTCTGGAAAGTATTTTCCGTAAATTAAATTTGAAAGAATATGGTCTCAACCTGCAAGAAACTGAACCACTTAAGATTCGCAGATGATATAGTGTTATTCAAGGAAAACCCAATACACCTAAATAAAATGATAGAATCACTAAACGACGAAAGCATGAAAGTAGACCTATGTATGAACAAAGACAAAACAAAACTGCTTACAAACTCCGAACCAGTAACTATAAGAATTGATAACCAAACATTTGAATATGTGCCAGAATACATCTATTTAGGACAGATAATATCTCACAAAGGTCAAAGCACTAAAGAAATTGAGCTAAGAATAGGAAACGGATGGAAAAAATACTGGTCTTTGAAAGAAGTCTTGAAATCCAAGGAGCTAAGTATGCAATCAAAAAGGAAAGTCTTCAACACATGGTAATGGTAATGGTAAGGACGGGCTGGTTTCGCAACCAGGCGCCCGAGCGCCCATTTTGCGTGGTTAGCTAGCATCACTGCCAGCTCAGCTCCTCCAGGAAGTCCAGTAGCCCCCGCAGGTTGCCGACGACTTCCGGGAGTGTCCTCAGGTCACCGAGATACTCGGCCCTGTATGCTGCCACCTCTTTGCAATCCAGAAGGATATGGGCAGCTGTCTCTTCGGCCTCCATGCACGCGCGGCACAGTGGGCTGTCCGTAATTCCTAGGGTGAAAAGATGTTTGTTAAAGTAACCGTGATGACTGCTGTTACCTGTCGGAGCTGGAGTCTACCCAACTTCAGGACCTTCCTGGCCAGGCCATGGTTAGTCCGTGGTAGGGCCAGTCTCGCCTGACGGCAGGTATCAAGTCCTGTCCAGTACCGGTTATGTTCTGACCTAGTGCGCTGCCGCAGAGTTGATCTGAACCAGCCTGTGGGGAGGGGTAAGATGGGTTCCGGTCCCACAGCACAGTCTTCAACACATGTATACTTCTCGTCATTACTTATGGATGCACTCACCAAACACCACAGAGAAAAGCTAGAACGCTGTCAGAGAGCCATGGAAAGAAGCATGATAGGAATAAGGAAACAGGACAAAGTGAGATGTAGCATAATAAGGGATATAACCAAAGTTGTGGATATAACAAGCCGGATTGACCAACAAAAGTGGAGATGGACAGGTCACATGTTACGTGATCCACAAGAGAAATGGTGCAAAGTTGTCACTGACTGGTATCCCAGAGATGGCAGGAGAAGTAGAGGACGTCAACAAACAAGATGGGAAGACGACCTAAAACTCACGGCTGGACATCATTGGAGAAGGGTAGCGCGGGATAGGTCCCAATGGAAAATGTTAGAGGAGACCTATGCCAGAAGGCAAACTGAGCTTTGGGATATACTTTAAAAAACTACAAGAATATATTTAGTACTTTCATACTCAACTGAGAAGTTCAGAATAAAAAGGCTTATTATTATTATTATTGTTTAAGGCTATGGTAAAACCCTTTCATGCTTTATCAGGTTTAGATATGTAGATAATAAATAGGTCTATGTGTTCTGTATTTATAATCCAGTTGTTTGCCCTTCCACTGCCATTCAGATTAAATGGCACACATTCCACTGGGGAGTTAGTGTTACTGCGCTCACTGCAGCATTGTAAAAACAATTCTCAATATTCATGTTAAAGACTTAAACAATACGAGATCAAGAACTCAATACAATACAATCTGAATAAATAAATAAAATAAAATAATTAAATTCTTTATTCCACTAGACAATAGCGCAGAAGCAGCATACACGCGATGGCTCCGTGAATGCTATGAGAGAGCAATCACTCGGTCATTGGAGTGTATGAAGCTAGGCCGCGTGAACTCCCGGCTGCAAGCTCTGGTGACGCTATGCAAGCTGCTGCAGGCTGAGGGACGGTACCAGATGGATGGCAACCCAGGGTATTACTTCCCCTCTGCTAGACTCAAGGTATATGAACAATTCTTTAGTTAATACGTTTTTTGGTGTTGATTCTTATTGTGTATCACTACTAGAAAAAAAATGTTCACCCAGCACTGAACCTCACGTGCAGGGTCCATTCATATGCATATTCTGGTGTAAGAGGTTTTAAAAAAAACATACAAAATCTTTTTATTGTTGGGCATTTGTAAATTTCATAACAATCAGATACAGCATACAAAAGTTTATCATATATCAGCCAAAAGACATCCACTGCTGGACAAAGATCTCCCCCAATGATTTCCACTGTGACTGGTCCTGCGCAGCCCACATCTGGTAGCTTCCCACGACCTTCACCAGAACTTCGGTTTACTGAGTGGGAGACCTGCCCAGGCTACATCTTCCGGTGCGCATTCGCCATTCGTGAACTTAACTGCCCCAACGGCCATCTGTTCTACAAGAGATATGTGCCCTGCCCACTACCACTTAAGTTTAACGATTTTATGAGCTATGTCAGTTACTTTGGTTCTCCTCATTTCAGCTTCGATTACATAGGGAAACTCCAAGCATAGCTCTCTCCATCGTCCTTTGGGTGATCCTGAGCCTTTTATGAGGCCCATAGTAAGCGACCATGTCTCAGTCGTAAATAATCACTGGCAACACGCTGGTCAAATACCTTAGTCATGAGACACTGTGGTATTTGGGACTTAAAGATATTGTGAAGCTTTCCAAATGCTGCCCAGCTGTGTTGAATTTATCGATTGATCTCTTTCTCGGAGTTGAACCTACCTAACTGGGTTGTTTGTCCCTGGTATACATATTCATCAACAACTTCAAGTGTAGAGTCTCCAACCTTCAGAGAAGTGCGTGCGACACGGACATTTAACATTATTTTTGTCCTTTCCATGTTCATTTCAAAACCCACTTGTTGAGAGACTTCTCTGAGTTCATCAAGCATTGTGCCTGGGTCTTTCATAGACCATGATATCGTCAGCAAATTGAAGTTGAGAAGCAAAGCGGGAAGCGATAGCAAAAGTTATCCCTAGAAAAACTTACAAATAAATACAAAAATACCCAACCTAACTCTGAAACTCGCTTAGCTCCCTCGGTGAGGACATCACAGGGAATAAGTATTATGCCTGTTTCCTCACACCCTTTTATCTTGTATACTTCATTCTTCAGGCATTTTCCAGTCACAGGCACAGTTAACTACTTAGTGATTTCTGTAACATTGCCTGCATTTATATCTTATACAATACATATATGTTTTATTTATTTATTTACAATTCGCGACTGCCCCTCTGTTAATACTTTTAAAACTAAACTTAAAGAGCATCTTCTTTCCCTACAGAACATGTAAGTTTGTTAGTATAGTATTTATTTTAGTAAGAACATTAATTATTATATTTTAGTTATGTATTATATATGCTATTAATTTATATATTATAAGTATGTGTTATTTATGTACGTACATTAGGTTAGTTTATATTTGATTATATTTTATTTAGTTTAAAATTATGATTATTAAGTACACACAGGTTTACCTCCCATACTTTAAAGTCTCCTAACACCCGGTAAGGTTGGCTGGAAGAGATCTCTTATAGAGATAAGTCCACCTTTGTACATGTCCTCTCTAAGTTCTTGTCATTTAAATGTTTGTGTACAATAAAGGATATTATATACAATTGGTTAACCCTCGGCATCATCTCACCTCATGGTAAGTGACGATGATGCCAAAGGTAGAACCGGGCTTACCAAGATTCCCCAACGCAATGGAGAACTGGCTATCTTATTTTCATGCCGGATCAACTTAGATAAGATACATGACATCTCTAAAACTAATAGTTTCAGATGCTATTGTCAATGACTACTGTTTATAAATAAATTTATTATTTTTGATTATAAGATGGTGGTAGCTAGCCAGGCGGGCTTAGAAAATGCCCTACCACCAACCAAACCGAGTCTTACAAGTTGACTTCGGCGGGAATCGAACCCACGATGTTTTGGTGTGAAGCAAATGGACTAACCGTTGCGCCACGGAGGCGGTTATAATTGGAAATGCAATATCTTACTACTTACTCATGTAATAATCAAAGCTCATGTGATTCTTTTCCATAAAGAAACTCATTAATTCTTAGTGTGGTATTGTTGTAGAGCATATTCCAAGTATTGTTGGATTCGGAGATGTCCATGTCAGCACCCATCACCAGGTTCCAGGAGTTCACAGAGTACAGAGATGTGCAGCAGTATGGCCTCAAAGTATTATCTACAATTGCATATCGCAAGTGAGTGAAATTGTTTTTATAATCACTTATTGTGCTTATTGCTTATCAATTTATCTGACAAATAGCGATCATCTCTTAAGGGCCGCCAGGAGACTCGAGTTTTCATACAAACATAGTTCAGCTTTAATACAAAAACTACTTGCCAGATTGAATCCAAACTTTGCAAATATATTGAGTACACACATATCGATGTTTGTAATTAGTTTTCGATGTACTAATATAAAACGGATAAAAATAAGAGCAGTTTCAAACTTTCAGTACAAAACTAGTTTAAGCCTTCGTTTAGTTACGTTAAAATTTACTACGGTGAAAACTAATTACAAACATCAACATGTGTCTGCTCAATATATTTACAAAGTTTGGATTCAATCCGGCATGTAGTTTTTGTATTAAAGCTGAACTAAGTTTGTATGGAAACTCGAGCCTCCTGGAGACTCTTAAATAATGGAGTCTAAAATTTTGAAAAAAAGAATATCCTCTTCAGTTTACAGGAAAACGTAAATGAAAATCCTATGTCTTAAGTTTCGCACAGAAAATGGAATGGAACGAAACTCTCTCCACGCAAGTTCGACTCACAGTTCATTGGTTTATAGGGTTCCGAAGTAAACAAGGAACCCTTATAGTTTTGCCATGTCTGTCTGTCCGTCTGTCCGCGGCTTAGCTCAGAGACTATTAATAATAGAAAGCTGTAATTTAGCATGGTTACACATATTAATAACGCCGACAAAATGGTACAATAAAATCTTGTAAATATTTTTTTTAGGGTACTTGTAAAGAGGGGGTGAATTTTTTTTCGTCGACTTACCCTATCGTGTGGGTGTTTTTTTTTGTCCTTAGATTCATCTTGATCCCCTAAGTAACGGGATGTTATTTCATTGTATATTGTCTTAAAAAAATTCATTCCACAGGTGTCCAACACACATCTACATGCAGAACTACTTGGAGCTACTGGACAAACTCCTCATATTGGAGATACAGACGGATTCCAAAGGCAAGGAGAAGTCAAGAGAAGAGGAGATTGTTGAGAAGGTGCTCTGCGAGAATGAGAGTGAGTAGCAATGTTTAAATAAAAATTTTGATAGGTTTCATGTGCTTGTTATAATTATTGATCTCACCACCTATTTTCAGTTTCACTGTTAACCAGGCTTTTTATATTTTGTTATTTAGAAATAAAAGGTGATAAAAGTAAGAATAAATTGTACAGCCACGCTGTGCATAATTTCTCGCGAAGCCTTAACCATATGTCGTAGTCGAGCAAACCAACTATAAACTTTACACTTACTTAGTAACAAAGAATCACAGTAAGTAAGGTAGATATATCTGGCTTGATGAAATATTTTCAAATAATTTCGGTTTGTATGGGAGGTATTTTGCTCCGATTTTTCCTGGAATAACTAAGTGTGCAGTGCAGTAGGCCTTATTAAGTCCTAATTATTCACAAAGTTTCATTTAAAATCTTTCGAGACATTTTTTAAAAAAGGTAACAAACTACCTGGATTTGTATGGGAGGTACCTTATTCCGATTTTTTTGGAATAACAAATTAATGCGTGCTGTAGGCCATGTAAAGTTATGGTAACGTACCTAGTTTCATCAAAATCGTTAGTCATTTACGGACAGACGTACACACACATACATACACACACACACACACACGAATTAGTGTAAGACAATCGATCCCCATCAAAATATCAACTTCGATTTTTTTTAGCCATCACAATACCTTCTTCGCTCTTTTCTTCGACGCTCGCTGACGCTCGCTTGTCAGTCGCTCGAAAATAAAAAAAATGAATAATAGCTAACCATGTTCTTATTACAATTGATCTTACCACCTACCTATTTTCAGTTGAAATCTAAAGCAGACTTTATATACTACTCAAAACAAAATAAGGGCCACCTAAGTTTTCTCAGTACATTTTCATACAAAGGTGGCCCAAAACAGTAACTATTTTTTTTTAATCAACAAAATTAAGGTAACTACGAAGTGCGGTCATTAGGTTCTGGCAACAAATGTGTTAAAGAGCACAACATTCTGCAGACCCTCAGAAACTCAGTGGATGAGAGCACACAGTAAATTGGCAAATTTTCCATGTATTTTGCGGTAAAATAATCATGTTCTTTGTTTAGAGCAGTCCACTGAGTTTCCGAGGGGCTGCAGAATGTTGTGCTCTTCAAAATATATGTAGCCAGGGAGGGATCTAACCTAATGACTGTTCTTCGTTGTTTTCTTACTTTTCTTAATAAAAAAATAATAATCGTGGCTGTACCTAAGGACTGTGTTTCGTTGTTTTCTTACTTTTCTTAATAACAAAATAATAATCGTGGCTGTACCTAATGACTGTGTTTCGTTGTTTTATTACTTTTCTTAATAACAAAATAATAAACGTGGCTGTACCTAAGGACTGTGTTTCGTTGTTTTCTTACTTTTCTTAATAACAAAATAATAATCGTGGCTGTACCTAATGACTGTGTTTCGTTGTTTTATTACTTTTCTTAATAACAAAATAATAATCGTGGCTGTACCTAATGACTGTGTTTCGTTGTTTTCTTACTTTTCTTAATAACAAAATAATAATCGTGGCTGTACCTAATGACTGTGTTTCGTTGTTTTATTACTTTTCTTAATAACAAAATAATAATCGTGGCTGTACCTAATGACTGTGTTTCGTTGTTTTATTACTTTTCTTAATAACAAAATAATAATCGTGGCTGTACCTAATGACTGTGTTTCGTTGTTTTCTTACTTTTCTTAATAACAAAATAATAATCGTGGCTGTACCTAATGACTGTGTTTCGTTGTTTTATTACTTTTCTTAATAACAAAATAATAATCGTGGCTGTACCTAATGACTGTGTTTCGTTGTTTTCTTACTTTTCTTAATAACAAAATAATAATCGTGGCTGTACCTAATGACTGTGTTTCGTTGTTTTCTTACTTTTCTTAATAACAAAATAATAATCGTGGCTGTACCTAATGACTGTGTTTCGTTGTTTTCTTACTTTTCTTAATAACAAAATAATAATCGTGGCTGTACCTAATGACTGTGTTTCGTTGTTTTATTACTTTTCTTAATAACAAAATAATAATCGTGGCTGTACCTAATGACTGTGTTTCGTTGTTTTATTACTTTTCTTAATAACAAAATAATAATCGTGGCTGTACCTAATGACTGTGTTTCGTTGTTTTATTACTTTTCTTAATAACAAAATAATAATCGTTCTGTACCTAATGACTGTGTTTCGTTGTTTTCTTACTTTTCTTAATAACAAAATAATAATCGTGGCTGTACCTAATGACTGTGTTTCGTTGTTTTATTACTTTTCTTAATAACAAAATAATAATCGTGGCTGTACCTAATGACTGTGTTTCGTTGTTTTCTAACTTTTCTTAATAACAAAATAATAATCGTGGCTGTACCTAATGACTGTGTTTCGTTGTTTTATTACTTTTCTTAATAACAAAATAATAATCGTGGCTGTACCTAAGGACTGTGTTTCGTTGTTTTCTTACTTTTCTTAATAACAAAATAATAATCGTGGCTGTACCTAATGACTGTGTTTCGTTGTTTTATTACTTTTCTTAATAACAAAATAATAATCGTGGCTGTACCTAATGACTGTGTTTCGTTGTTTTCTTACTTTTCTTAATAACAAAATAATAATCGTGGCTGTACCTAATGACTGTGTTTCGTTGTTTTATTACTTTTCTTAATAACAAAATAATAATCGTGGCTGTACCTAATGACTGTGTTTCGTTGTTTTCTAACTTTTCTTAATAACAAAATAATAATCGTGGCTGTACCTAATGACTGTGTTTCGTTGTTTTATTACTTTTCTTAATAACAAAATAATAATCGTGGCTGTACCTAAGGACTGTGTTTCGTTGTTTTCTTACTTTTCTTAATAACAAAATAATAATCGTGGCTGTACTTAATGACTGTGTTTTGTTGTTTTCTTACTTTTCTTAATAAAATAAAACAATAATCGTGGCTGTTTGAACCACCTCTCTGTATGAAAATGTACTGTGAAAACTTTGTGACCCGTATTTTGTTTTGAGTAGTACATATTATGTTATTTAAAAATACATAAATAATATCTGAGTGGGTCTGCATCGTGTGTGTAAACTAAGGAACTAATTTTGAAGAGGGAACTTAAAATCACTGGACTTAAAATGTTTATCCCCAAAATTATAAATACCTTGTACATACGCCATCAAATACATCGTAGCGGTTTTCAATATGTTCTTCATACACAAGACGTAAGGTACATTTTACTAAAGTGCTACATATTGAAAAATCTGCAGCTCAGATATTTATGACAAATTAGATGTTCAGATATTAATAGCAACTTCTAGTTTACAAAATTTATTGAAATTCGACACCGCTCAGAAATATTTGAACATCTTGCTCCCTACGATATATCTAATTGTGACTGTACAGTGGGTGACATTCTAGTTTTGCCATGGAAAAAGTTGCAGCCAGAAATTAGTTATTAACAAAAGTTTATTAAACTACTAACCAAGGCCCGATCGCCCTAATTCATGGTAGGTTCGAGCCCTTCGGTGGGGACGTATATGAGCTGGTATGATGATTAAAACTAACGTGTTACTTTATTAGTTTATACAGGCAGGGCTCATGACTTTGAACAAGTTTGCCCAAGGAACCATACACTTTAAGAGTACCCGATCGTAGGCTGCGTGTAGCTTTGTTAACTAGCCAGGCGTCCGCATAAAGCCATATTAGGCTTTTTAGCGTCGGTGGCTCAACCGGTAACGACTCGGTCCTTCTAACTAAAGGTACCGGGTTCAAATCTGGACGGCCAATGTACCAATGAGTTTTTCAAAACTTACGTACATATATTAACCGATTGCTTTAACGGTGAAGGAAAACATCGTGAGGAAACCTCCACACGCCTGCGAAGAAACTTGAAGGTTGTGTGTGAAGTCGACCAACCCGCACTGGGCCAGCGTGGTCGACTAAGGCCTGATCGCCCTAATTTAGGGTAGGCTCGAGCCCCTCGGTGGGGACGTATATGAGCTGATATGATGGGGCTTTTTAGATTTGTGTCCGGCCAGTTCGGCTTCTGTTAGGCTTTTTAGATTTCATAATATTTTCGTAGTCTGAATTAGGCGAAAATTTTACTTTTCATACAAACGATGAAAGCTATTTTCACTTCTTAACCTAGTTGACTCCACTTCTTTTATTTGGTTTTTTTCGTTAACATAGCAACGGAAAAATAGATTATTGTGATTTTTTGCACAGAGATGGTTGAGGGGGTGGAGAATGACATAATCACATAATTTACTAATTAGCATATCCTCACATAGTTCCCGAGGGATCTAGGGAAAACTCATTTCCACGCTCGCGCACGTTGGCGTCGCAACGGAGCATCGGATTGAAGTGATTCTTTCGTATAGAATTGGTTGCGAGGGTGGGAAATGACAGACTGCTTATCAGAATAGCCCGATATAACTCCTAAAGGGATCTGGAGAAAACTCATGTCCACGCTCGCTAGCCTCGCGCGCCACTCATCCTCAAAGACAGTCATAAGAAAGATGTCCACGCGCGGGCGAAGCCGCGGGCGAACGCTAGTATTACAATAATAATGAAAAAAATCTGAAACGATCATTCAAATGAACATCGCTTCCTATTGTCGAAAGAAATAATTCAATTAATTAGCTTTCTGAGGTTGGTAGTAGTTGGTTTGGTGTACCAACGACGTGCCGACACAACATTCGAATGATCGTTTGATGCGAATGCGAATGCTGATGCGAATATTTAAAATGATGCTAATAATTCGCATATGCGAATGCGAACGTTCACTACATCCCTGATATATATTTTTAATACTGCTACTACCGTTAATTGTAAACAACCTTCGTAAAGGAACCTTATACACTATTTTTGACGTGAAAACGTCTTATAAATCGATGAACACGGGCTGCGTACACGAAAAAGTGTGACGTCGTTGTCGCGTTACGCCTGAGTGTCACACGGTCACGTTACCTCTGTCACGTTAAGATGATGTATAAATTTTTTTGCTCTCGGCAGATTCGTTTTTACTAGGCAACATGACAAGTAAGAGGTATGATTTGTATGGAGAAAATAATCTTCAAGATGTTATCTAGTGAAATTAAAACCAGAAACACGATTACTTAAACTTTTCTCGATGGATTTAATTTTTGAAAACACCATGTTTAAAACACGAAAATAGCTTTTTTTTGGAAATTTTAATATGTACATGGCTAATTTTTGGTTACCGGCTAGATTATTGCGATGTTTAGGTAAATGAAAATTATTTTTCTAAAATAACAAATAGTTTTTGTTTAATGGAGATTTTTTCAAATTGTCGTATACGTCATTTTATTCTAAGACTGTTCGACGCGGTGCGCACTCTCTCAACACGTGGAGAAAGAATAGCGCTGTCACCTTTTAGCACTTGTCTTCAGTCGACCGTGAATCTTATTACCGTGTGGTCTGCGCTTGCGTTGCTCTCGAAAATAGTGAATATTCGAATATTACGTGAGTGGAATTTGTGGTTTGCGACTTAATAAATATATTTTATAAGTGTTTTTTTAAATTAATTTGGACTGTAGCTAATAAAAGTCGCTACAAAAAAATGAAAAAGTGGACTCGAAACGTATAAAACGTGAAAAAGCAAGGATAATGCAAGAAAAACGGTAAGTAAATTGTGTGGTTTAAATGAATCTATAAACTATTATGCGCAAAAAATATCCTCGTCATATAAAATTACCTGTAGGTATGCTTTTTATTTTTTAATTTTATCTATAGGAAAATATTATCCCCGGCAAAACAAAATATATTGGGCTTGCAAAATTTTCCCATTGTAGATGGCGCGGAACAGAGTGCGGTGGAGATGACATGGACTCCGTTGGAGATTGTTTATGATGGGTATAATTTATTTAAATTGTTATTTTTTACTATCTTTTGTTTCAAAAACTAAACCTACTGATTATGTAAAGAAAAATTAAGTGTTCTTTAATTTTACATGATCAGTGGGTTTGGTCTTAGTACTTATAGACGCCATACTAGTCGACGAACGTACCTACTCAAAGCTTTTCTTTCTAACATTTTTGGAGTAACGATTCTGTTCTTTAATTTTAGTGTGTGTGCTCATTCATTTGCCAGCTTAATTCTTGATTCTCGCTAGTGCACGTGATACTTACTTTTTCATCGGTAAAACCGGTTTAACTTGGCGAAGCCAAACGCGATACTGGTTCCGCCGCCTTTTGTGTTAGAAAGAGAAGCATTTGTCTTAGTTACGTATTAAACCATCTTAGTCGCAGAAGTTGTTAAATGTATATTTTTAGAGTTCTCTACCCAAATAGTGCCAACGGGAGCCTATTACTAAGCCCCTGCTGTCCGTCCGTCTGTCTGTCAGCGGGCTGTATTTTATGAACCTTAGTAAGTAGAAAGTTAAAATTTTCACAGAGTGTGTATTTCTATTGCCACTTTAACAAGTGTAAGTCGCGATCTCGCTAAGAAGTCCGAACTGAATGGAAAAAAGCTCAAATCTCTGTCGCTAGCGTTGATGTCTTTAGTTTGTAATTAGGTTTTTTTAAAAAAATTAGAGGTTAGTACAGATATACTTAAACCAACTAAGTGGAGTAAAAATTATTCTGTATTAGTTATTCTGTGAGGTTAAGGAGTTTTAAAGTCATAACTCACTTTCTTTCCATTTGCCGAAACTTGCCAGGAATACCAGGACCATCGAGCGTCTTAAATATGAATACGTACCATAGTATAATTCAGAATTGTACAATGTATTGGAAAATAGATAAAAAAACCGGAGAACCGTATGTTATCAAAAATTCCTGACTGGTTTATGCAAGTGCAAGGCCAACTACATATCTGCAGAAAACCAAAATGCATACTAGCAGTTTGGTATGGCGATAATAAAATCAAAATGGAAGCAATTGTAAAAGACGACGAGTTCTGGCGTGAAAAAATGGAGCCCAATTTGAAAAACTTTTATTTATAACGGATAAAAGTAAACAAAGAAAATATGGATATGATAGGGAATAATAAATCAAAACATAAAAAAATAAAAGCCAATGAGTCTGATTTACCGGAAGTGCAACAGAGTGAAGATGAATGTTTGAATGTGCAAAATATTAGTTTTAAGCATTTTTTTTGTGACTTATTTTTCCACAGTAGACGGTGCTTATGTAAATATATTTTTTTTGTCTTATAAAAGTCTTGGATAATACACCTACAACTTTTTATTATTTATGTCAACACCCTTTTTTATTTTCTGTACAAGTGAACTTTTTTACAGCGCCGTACTCGAATAAAGTTATGACATTAAAAATAAATACACAAAAATAAAAGACAGCATTGAAAATATATCTAAGTCGTCAAAAACATTCTTTTTCTTGCTTATTGCTCTCTTCCCTTTGCACGAGAAGCTAACTATCAAAATGCGACTCCATGCTGCTCTGTTCCTGCGCAAGCACTCGCAATGAGCGGCCGCGTAATCTAGTGAGGGGGTGCGCCCCCCTGATCAAGCTTGACTCCGCCCACTTAGCAATTGAATATTTTTCTTGTATCGTCTTAAGCCTGAGCCAAGCGACTTTATTTATGCTACATTTTATTCTGTACTTGTACTTGGACGTGGACGGACAGACGGACGGACGAACGGACGAATGAACCATCAAACTAATAAATATAGTTTAAAAAAACACACTTTTTTTAAACGTCAAACTAAACAGTGAAAAATAATTCTAAATTTAATCTCAAAAAGAAAATGAACGAAAAATACTACTATTATTGTGAAAAAAGCCAGTTGTTGTTCGATATACGAAAAAATGGCACAAAGCGCCCTACGCTTTTTTCTTTTTTTTACGTATTTGTCCAGTGTGTGTTGCCAGTGATGACATACGGAACTGAGACGTGGTCGCTGTACTATGGGCCTCATAAGAAGGCGCGAGGTCACCCAAAAGGCAATGGAGCGAGCTATGCTCGGAGTTTCTCTATGCGATCGAATCACTAAAGCTCTAATCTAAATTTATAGTTTTGTTGTTAACACAGCCAAGGCGTCGTTCCCATACAACCCAGCCGTGTGCCGCCGCTACGCTAACAAGTGCTGGGGCTTCGCGTGCCAGTGGCCGCTGCACGCTGACGCGCGCACGCAGCGACGCGCGCTGCTGTTGCTCGTGCGGCGCCTGCTGCCGCTGCTGGCGCGCCCGCACCTCGCCACAGATATGCTCTGCGATACACTCGACGCAGGTACGGCCAACCGAACGCGCGGTGACACTAATGCCTTGATATTATTTTTTATATCCACAATTAATAAGCCCTTGGCATCATCTCACCTGATGGTAAGTGATGATGATGCTGAAGATGGAAGCGGGTTTACTAAGATTCCCCAACGCAATGGAGATCTGGCTATCTTATCTTCAAGCCGGAACACATTAATGATGTTAACACTGATGTTTGGCGGCAGGACTGGTAGCTAGCCAGGCGGGCTATGAAAATGCCCTACCACCAACCAAACTGAGTCTTACAAAGTTGACCCCGCCGGGAATCGAACCCGCGACTTTCTGGTTGAAGCGAATTGACTACATAACCAATACGCCACGGAGGTGGTTAAAGCTGAAGTGTTATTCTTAACGTACGTTAGAGGTTACACAGTACACTGCTAGCACATTGCTGGGAACCATATTTGCAGCTGTTAGATGCAGGTATTATCTTAATTTCAATATCCACTGTTGTACATTGACTTTCTCCATCGAGCGGACCTCCCGAGCAACGTGTATCATAATGACAAGCTTTGTGCCACGTTGGACTCGGATCATCATTTTGACCAAAAGGTGTCCACTGGCGATAAACAGACCGAATCATGGACTCAAATTAAATACTACCTTAGAAGTATAACACTTTAAACCTTCACGATTATTCATAACACTTTAAACCTTCACGATTATTCATAACACTTTAAACCTTCACGATTATTCATAATGACGAATTGAAGCGTCGGTGGCTCAACCGGTAACGACTCGGTCCTCCTTACCAGAGGTCCTGGGTTCAAATCCGGATGGCCAATGTACCAGAGTTTTTCAAACATACGTACATATACTTACCGATTGCTTTGACGGTGAAGGAAAACATCGTGAGGAAACCTGCACATCTGATTCCAGATGTGTATGAAGGTCGCTTTCCACACGTCCATAGGTGTAAATATAAAATGCCCTACACGTGACCGCGGGTGATGTTAAGTGCAACACTAGGCAACCACCGTCTATCCCTTGGATAGCACGGTTAATTGTGCCACACGATAAGAAGAAAGAGATTGGAAGCGGGACTTGACGTGATTATATAAAACAAACGAGCAGGTATTAATGTTTTTTTTTCTCAAAGTTTCGACTATGCTTTTATAGCCGTTCAACCAGGTTTCAAATTATAATTTTTACACTTATGTAGAATCCGCCGGTTGGCAAAACAGTGCGCTGCTTTGCAAAACGGCGGATTTTGCGCCGCTTTTTAAAGTAGGTATTGAGTAAAAAACCGAATAAAACCGATGATTTTTCTTATGCGAAGCATTCTGCTCTTTGACTGTATTATCAATTAAGCCTGACCGAACCTCATCAATTAAGCCTGACCGAACCTAATATCGCTCGCTTCGCTCGCTCACTTACAATTTTTTACTCAGTAGCGGCGCCTCTTACAATACGGCGTACTTTATTTCAACCGAATCATCCGGCTGAATGTGATGTCGCTGCGTTACAAAACGACGCAGTTTACAATCCGGCGTTATTCAGCGCGCTGTTATACAAAACGGCGGATTCTACAATACGGCTTCCACAGACATACCACACAATAACCAAGCGCCGGAAGAGATTCTACTTTATTTTTATTTTTATCTATACGAAAAAGTATTTCCCCTCAATTTTTAACATGAGCACAGCCAAGGAGCGGAATTCTTTGTGAGCGTCTTAATTTGAATAATTTAATAATCTTGAAGGCGAAACTGAATAGGCACTACTTGAACTTGTGTGATACGTCCTCGGTGGCATCGTCACTTATCATCAGGTGAGGTGCTGCCAAACGCACTCAAATTTTTAATTACAACATTACCATTTAATAGGTGGCCCAATCAGCATGATAGCGCTGCAAGGAATGCTCGAGCTAGTACGACATCACAACATCGACTACCCGGACATGTACGACCGCCTCTACGCCATGTACGAGCCGGAGATGTTCGCGACGCGCTACAAGAAGCGGCTCGTGCATCTAACCGACATCTTTCTTAGTTCCACGTAAGTTTAAGTAGTTATCAGCTCAGTCATTCTTGACAGAGTGGTCGTAGTCGCCACGTAACAGTAGCGTCGTGTGTGCAGGCGTAAATCGCCTCACGATGTCACGTTATCTCCCCCTGCTTGCAGACATTATTGAGCGCTTTTTCACAGGGCCACCCACCATGGTCATGTACTACATCGGAGACTGTTTGTATTTAGTGTTGGTAGTTATACGTGTCATATATTGTCGTTGTGTTGTTTACTTTTTAACGTCATCAAATAAAGTTGACTGCATAAAAAAAACGTTTAATATTATATTCACTAAATCCTACTCAATTCGCCTTTCATAACGTCTTCAATTTTTTTTGGGTATATGTATGTTTCTTTGGCACGTTCTGTAGTATAAACGGTTCGGTGGATTTTGGAGTGCGAGGTGTTCTCAGATTCTTCTTGACCTCATGAGTGACATAGGATACATTTTTACCAGGCAGACCAAAAAAGAGGGGTTAACTTTTTATGCAGTCGGGTTTTTATTTTTTAATGATTTCGTTTAGTTACTAATAAATCAATTTCATCGGTCCACCGAGTGGGAGGCCTACCTACGCTACGTTTTCCGGTGCGCAGTCACCATTCGAGTACTTAACTACCCCAACGGCCATCTGATGATCGAGCGGCCGATGTCCTGGTGAAGGTCGCGGGAAGCCGCTAGATGCGGGTAGCGCAGAACCGTTCGTCGTGGAAATCCTTGGGGGAGGCCTATGTCCAGCAGTGGACGTCCTTTGACTGATATGATGATGATGATAATCAATTTCACAAAATCAATATATCAATGATGCTGAAAATTAAGTTACGCCTTGCCTTGACGTTATCCACTATCCTTTTAAAATTCCTTACAGACATCTGCCAGAAAGCCTGGTAGCTGCCTTCGCGAAACGCATAGCGCGCCTGGCGCTGGTAGCTGGCGAGGAAGACATCTGCGGTCTACTGGAGCTGGTGTCCAACCTACTGCTGCGTCACCCTGCACTTAAGCGCATGCTCTGCCATTCCACCACGCCTCAGCTTAGTGAGTTTTATTTTATTTTTGTATTACGTATGTATTTAAAAGGTTCCTACATTATTGTATTGGTATTGGTAAGCCCTTCAGGCGTCCTTCACTTATAAAATACTTTATTCGTCTTATGTTAGAAGTATACTAGAATTTGGCAGTGTTATATGGAACCGTAGAGCGTCGGTGGCGCAACGGCAAGGGCCGCTACCTCCTATCCGGGAGGTCGTGGTTCGAGTCCTGCCACGTACCAATGTGTTTACGAATTTCGATCTCATATGTACGTTTATCCGACGTTCTTACGGTGAAGGAAAACATCGTGAGGAAACCTGCACACATCTGCGAAGAAACTCGAAGGTTGTGTGTGAAGTTGACCAACCCGCACTGGGCATGCGTGGTCGACTAAGGCCCGATCGCCCTAATTCAGGGTAGGCTCGAGCCCCTCGGTGGGGACGTATATATGAGCTGATGTGATGATATGGAACCCTCAATATAGAGTGCATAAAGACCGTTAAGATAGAATACAAAACATATTTCTTTAATCATTATGCTATAGAACAGGTATTTATTTTGAAAAAACTATTGAATCTGCACGATTTTTCGATTTATTATCATTAAATAGCAGAAGATCATATCTAGTTTAAAAAATACTTATACATTTTATGAAATGTCCTAATTTACTAGAAAAGATTATATTTAAAACTCCGCACCCCTCCATCCGCGTGAGCATTTTCATGTCAGCTTTGCCCGTACAAATTGTTCTCAACACAGCTTTTTTAGACTAGTTCCAAAATTATATTTCAAGACATAGACCCTTTTTGTAATTCAATACAACCTTTCAAAAATTTAACTTTGAGAAAGTTAAAGTAATTTATGTAGCCCCCTTTATTATTAAAAATTAATCTAAGAATTATATTTTCATGTCATAAGTAGCGCAAAAATGTGTTGACATATTACATTACATTTAAATAACAACTTTAACAAATTATTGTGCTCAAATACTTACTATATTAAGAACCTAATAAGGAACCTCCAGTTCTCATCATCATATCAGCCGAAAAACTTCCACTGCTAGACACAGTTCTCCCCCAAGGATTTCCACAACGACCGTCCTGCGCTGCCCGCATCCAGTGGCTTCCTGCGATCTTCACCAGGTCGTCGGTCTACTTATAAGAAATTTTAAGCTACATACTTTAAGTGTGCCTGTATGTGTTCTTAAATATAAATTTAAAAAAATACAGGGCTGACTGTCGACCTGAAGATGGCCCTGAAGCCTGCGCCAATTCTTCTTGAACCAGGGGCTAATCACTCAGACCATTTTTTCTTTGTATGAAAAACTGTAGTTTTCACATTCTTTGAAAGTAATTGGTGCAACAAGCCATTGTGATGTACGCGAGTCCGAAACTAGTCAAAAAGTTACAAAAATTTAAAAAATCGGTGCAAGTTACACTCTTTCTGATGGTCATAAGATAGCAATTACATTACATGTCAGGTTGTGAAAAAAAAATAAACAAACAATAATCACTAATTTCAATAAAATCATTGATCTAGAACAAATAATGTCATTTGGACATGAATACAACATGACACAAGAAGTAATACATGAAAATTATTGAATTTGTTAATGCATTTGACATGAGTAGGTCAGTTCACACGGACAGCACCCATTCACGAGTATAACGCGTGAGTCAGCCATCGCTCCCCTCGACCATATTAGAGGGAAAGGAACGAACCGGCTCCCGATGCGCCACAATTTCGCAATCAATATCATCTGATCCCTCAAGAGCTCAAGTGATAACAATCGGGAGTGGGCGAGTTCGAAACCTGTCAAATTTTAAATTACTTTTCATATTTTTGTATTAGTTTTTTTAGAACTCTTTTTCGTATGTATAAGGTACTCTTTGCCTTGAACTCATTCCACATCTTGATCTTAAAGGTATTTTAGAGGGAGAGGATACTTCTTAAAAACTTCTCTATTTGAGACTGTTTAAACTGATAGATATAAAAAAAGCGTCGGTGGCTCAACCGGTAACGACTCGGTCCATCTAACCAGAGGTACCGGGTTCAAATCTGGACGGCCAATGTACCAATGAGTTTTTCAAAAACTTACGTACATACTTACCGATTGCTTTAACGGTGAAGGAAAACATCGTGAGGAAACCTGCACACGCCTGCGAAGAAACTCGAAGGTTGTGTGTGAAGTCGACCAACCCGCACTGGGCCCGCGTGGTCGACTAAGGCCTAATCGCCCTGATTCAGGGTAGGCTCGAGCCCCTCGGTGGGGACGCATATGAGCTGTAATGATGAAACTGATAGACATTAAATCCACTCCGGTGGCCAGTGCTGGCGATGGCGTCATATGAAGATTCAGATATGACAGCGGTCGTAGCTCAGTGGGACTTGGTTGGGTCGCAGGTTAACTGATCTGAAGCATGGTCATTTAATGGATGGATTTGACTGTTAGTGCTATTTTTATCGAGCGTTGTTTCGTTGCTTCTGCAAAGCAAGTTGCTTTCACTTTATAGCGGTCGTTAAGCCGTGTTAGAGAAAGGTGAGTACTTCTGCTGTGATGTGCTAAGTTTGCGTGAGAAGAAGGCTAGAGGTTGCCAATCTCCATCCTTAAACTGCTGTAACACAGCACCGATTGCCAAATCTGAGGCGTCAGTTACGACGGCGAGTTTCGCCTGACAATCAGGATGGGCCAATAAAGCTGCATCAGATAGACTCTTCTTACAGTCTTCAAAGGCTTTAAGAGCTGTACCCATCAAGTTCACTGGATGTGAGCCTTTGACGGATCCAACCAGTAATGCGTTTAGTGGAGCTTGGATTTGGGCAGCACTGGGCAGAAATCGCCTGTAAAAATTGATCATGCCCAAAAATCTCCTGAGCTGACGAACATTCTTGGGTTGGGGGAAGTCCTGAATGGCCTGTACCTTTGTATCCAATGGTCTTGTGCCACTTTCTGATATACGGTACCCTAGAAAGGTTACCTCAGTGGCGCCGAAAACGCATTTGGAGGTGTTAATCAGCATGCCGTAGTCTTTCAGCCTGGTGAAAATCTGGCGAAGGTGGTCCTCGTGTTGAGACTCGTCCCTTGAAAAGATCAAGAAATCGTCTAAATAACAGTAACAGAAGTCCAGCCCTCGAGTCATCTCATCGACGAACCTCTGGAAGGTTTGACCAGCGTTGCGGAGTCCGAATGTCATGAACGGGAATTCATACAATCCGAACGGTGTGGTAATGGCTGTTTTATGGATATCTGACTCGCTGACAGGTATCTGATTATAGGCTTTCACAAGATCGATTGTGCTAAATACCTTGCAACCAGCTATGCTGTGCGTAAAGTCATGTATGTGCCTGATCGGATACCTGTCGGGAATTGTCCGAGCGTTGAGCAGACGGTAGTCTCCGCATGGACGCCAGCCATTGTCCTTTTTAGGCGCTAAATGCAAAGGTGACGACCAAGGGCTCTCGGATGGCCGGGCTGTTCCGTTAGATAACATGGACTCGAACTCCTTCTGTGCTATCTTGAGTTTGTCTGGGGCTAGGCGTCTGGGAGGACAGGATATTGGTGGGCCTGGAGTGGTGCGAATGTGGTGAACAGTATTATGTGTCACGGTGCGTTGAGTACCAGCTGGCCGAGTTATCGTGGGAAACTCACCTAAAATTTTGTGGTACTTACTGTCGCCAGTCAAGACCTTCACTGACGATATGGTATCTAGACAATTAATAACAATAGCGCTAGCTTGCAAGGTGGTGACATTATCAATAAGTCGTTGATTCCTGCAATCTACAACTAAGTTATAGTATGACAAGAAGTCTACGCCTATAATTGGTTTAGTCACATCGGCAACTACAAAACGCCACTGAAAGTCTCTGCGAAGGCCAAGGTCCAGATTGAGGTGAGCATAGCCATACGTATTGATGACAGTCCCGTTGGCTGCACTTAGCTGGTATTTGGTGGGTGCGCGACGTTCGCGAAGCATTGTCCGAGGGAAGACACAGAGGTCGCTTCCAGTATCGACCAGGAACTGCGTCTTCGATCTTCGGTCAGTCACAAACAGGCGACCAGTTGAATTGAGGCAATCGTCAGCCGCCATTAGCGACTGCCTTGGGCATTTCCCGACTTGTAGTCACAGGGACGCATGCACTTGTGCGCATTGGGTCCAAATCTTGCGTGGTACCAACACACGGGGAACTTCTGGTACCGTGATGGAGATCTGGTTAGCGATCTGGATGTCAAACGACTGCGATGCGCTTGTCGCACGTGAGGCCGAGATCGAGATTGACCGCTCAGCTGTGTGGTTAAGCTCTGCAGCTGCTTGCGAAGTTCGGCCACTTCTCTAGCCATGGATTCCATGCTTGAGCCCGGTGTGGAGGGAAACGTTGCGCTAGTTGAGGCCACTTGCGGTGATGACGGTACGAGATCTTGGACTCGATCTGCCAAATCGGCTAGAACCTCCAATGAAGCCGAAGCTTGTCCAGCAAGAACTGTCTGGATACTTCTGGGTAGACGACTTGTCCAGATGGTCTGTAGGAACTCCTCAGGAACTTTGGGGCCAGCTAAACTCTGCAGGTGGCGCAGGAATTGGGAAGGCTTCCTGTCTCCGAGCTCCTCGTGCATCAGCAACTGCTTAACCTTCTTTTCATGAGAAGCACTGAGCCTTTTTACAAGCTCAGTCTTGAGCTTTACGTATTTATTGGATGCAGGTGGGTTGACTATGATATCCTTAACCTCTTTAGAATATTGATGCTCAAGTTGGCCTATCACATAGTTGAATTTCGTGGAGTCGCTTGAAATGCCTGAGATGGCGAATTGACCTTTGACCTGGGCGAACCAAATCTCCGGTTCTTCAGGCCAAAATGGAGGGAGTCTCATTCCCACTTTAAAAATCTCGTTAGTCTCAGTCACGTTGGCGGTTTGTAGTGACTGATTACGTGACGCGTCATTTTGCTGCCCCTGCTCCTGGTCTAACTTTTGGTTTTCGTTGCTTGGAGGTTTCTTAGGTGGGTCCGTTGATGACATTTTGTGCTCAATTCGGGGTCACCAGATGTAGGTGGAGTGAGAGATATATTTTGAAAGCGTTCGAAATAACAACAGTCCACTTACGGTTTGAGGGTATATTTTCATTCACTCAATAAACACATACAAGTTTGTTCACAAAGGTCAGAAGGGAAAGAATACACGGACACTAAGTAGAAAGTAGACAATGAAGCCAAGAGATGGTAAGTACGAAGAAGGAGAAAGCGCGTAAAATATTAATTAATTAGCAATTTTTATAAGCGAGGGTGCAGAGCAAAAGCAAGCGGTTCGCGTTCCGGTTTCGACTGGCGACCGGTAGATCGAATGAATAGAATGAACTGCATTGGCGGTGGCCGGTCGGTAGACCAGGAGACGGCGATAAAAATATTAGTCACGTAAACAATAGTGGAATAGACTTAGAAAAATATAAATAGAAATATTTTGATAATAAATAATAATACATTTTAAGTAAATATTATTATAGTGTAATTATCTAATATTATATAAATATACTTATATTTATGTGAAAATAAAAATATGTAGGTAAGTTCCCTACAGATGCCTTATAGGTTAAAAATCTTCTGACAGTGGGGTTCGCCACTAGCCCTACAACCTCCACCAACCCGGCCAGACCTTGCCGAGTTTGGCACGAGACCCGTGCCCCAACAGTGGGGGGGGGGGGGGGGTATGTTTATGGGGTTTAATGACACAAGTAACAATTGCAACATTTTTCAAATATAGGTTATCATCATTATCTGTAAGGCTCTACTCCTCGTGATAATCATCATCATCATACCAGCCGAAAGACGTTGCTGGAAAAGTCCCCCCTAAGGATTTCCACGATGACTGGTCCCGCAACCTTCACCAGGTCATCGGTCCACCGTGTGGGATGTTTGCCTACGCTTCGTCTCCGGTGCGCGGTCTCCACTAGAGAACTTTACTGCCCCAACGGCCATCTGTGCTACGAGCTATGTGCCCTGCCCACTGCCAATTAATCATAATAATTAATCAATAAGTATAATGATCCCACCTGTTACTATTCTGGCAGCCGTACTTTAAAAGACGAATAACGAAATAATTACCTAGTGGCGGCAGCTGTCATCTAGAACGCGCTATTGAAGTTTCTTCTCCACTGAGTATATATACAAGTACCAACCATCAACGGTTGGTCCACGGCCGGACCCCAGGCACACCACCTCGTCTGGCGGAGATATCTGCTTTTGCCCTCATCATGTAGGAAAACACCGTTCCTAACCTTATCATCATTATTTTTTTCAGTGTCAAACGACCCGTACATAATGGAAGAAACGCGCGCTCAGCATTCCAACGCACTGGGCTCCTCGCTGTGGGAGGTGGCGGCCCTGAGGCAGCACTACGCGCCGACCGTCAGCGCAGCCGCCGCGCGCGTCATCAACGCGGCGGAATCCCCACAGGCTGTTATTCCTCCTGTCAGCTCTGGGGAGTCAGCAGTGAGTACAGATAGTGTCTAATAAGGCGAAATGTCACTGAGTGTCTTATAAGGGCGACGGGGCGCAAAGTGTCTTTTGCTTGCTGGACGACAGGACATAAAGTGTCTTATAAGGCGACGGGGCGCAAAGTGTCGAATAATTGGAAAGCTAAACAGGCAAAAAAAAAATTCAATTTTCCATACTTATATTTTTTTTTTATAAAAACGTTTGTTTAATAAAAAGGACCACACCGATTTTGATAAAATTTATAAATGGGACCAACTCGAGAGCATACCCTATCGAATAAAAAAAGAATCATGAAAATCGGTTCACAATCTGCGAATATAACACGTAACAAACACAAAAAAAACATACAGTCGAATTGAGAACCTCCTCGTTTTTGGAAGTCGATTGAAAATGGCATCAGGGACCACAAATGTTATAATAGGGCAGCAGAGACTACAAAATTCATAATAGGGCATTAGAGACCACAAATGTCATAATAGGGCATCAGGGACCACAAATGACATAATAGGGCAGCAGAGACCATAAGTGTCTTATATGGTTGCAACTCAACTGTCTTACAGGGTGGTAAGGACTATAGATTCTTATGGGTTATAGAGGCAACATCTCGACTGTTAAATAAGAACACAACCGCTCTATAAAACAAAATTTTCTTGTACGAAACGTTACGCTTCCTCATTTATTATGCGTACAGCGAAGAAGTGGATCTCCTTGCCTGCGTCAGTGTTTCCCGATCCTACAATTTGGAGACCTTCAAGGCTCGAGTAAATAGGCATTATTTGAGTTTACCATCCTCGACTGCATCATCCATTCTCATCAGTGACTCAAATTTTTAATTAAAATAAAAATAACACCTTACCTCCAGCGCACTCGGCTCCTTGCTATGAGGTGGCCGCCTTGAACGTACGTACAGACTAAAGGCAGCCTCGGGGTGAACAATCTAGACACGCAAGCCTCGCGCTGAGTGTAAGGGTAGAACCGCACGATACAGGCGCGGCGCTGCACTACAGCGGAGCGGCGCGGCGCCAGCGTTGCCAGACGTACGATAGTTTCGACACCGATACGATACAATATGTATTATCGTACGTCAAAGTACGATAATTTCCAACTCTTCTCCGAAGTGGGGTGAAAATACTAGTATCCAGTGCCTTAAAATTATCTAAAAATACAAAATAATGTCTATGGTCGGGGAATTTCCCTCGAATCTGCCAAATCATCGATCGAATGACAATGATAGTTATTTCAAATTTAGATTCAAAGTAAAGTTAGCTAGCTGAGTGTAAATTTAAAAAAAAAATGTTTAAAATTGTTAAAAAGTTCCAAATTACTTACCGTAGTTTCAACTTTTAAACATGCTTACTAAAATTCCTTTGTTTTGCGAAATAGCGCGTTTTGCGCGGTTTTGGCAGTTGTACGATAATTTTTCATCTGGTACGATAATTTTCGAATACCGGTACGATAATTCACTTGCATTCGTCTGGCAACCCTGCGCGGTCCTTTCTTCGCATTAGCAATGCGACGCTCAGACAGAGAACACGGTTCTTGGCCTTGCTTGGTCGTGGGTAGTACGCGAACTGATTGGAGAGTTCGCCGCGCCGCGCCTCTCCGCCGCCGCCACGGTAAACGCACTGGCGAAAGCGGAGAGGCGCGGCGGAGTTGTCACCGAAGGCATCTCTGCTACGCCGCGCCTCGCATGTGCGGTTTGGGTCATGGTACAATAATATAACTCCGCCTGGTCACACCTCGGTCACTGGGGATCAAATGTATGAAACAAACGCGTTCCTACGCACACAGTCTAAGCTCGTGTAGGTGAACGCTTACCATGCTTGTGTGAATGAGATAAGACGTGCTAGGATTGCGGGGAGATATCTGAGCGGGGGTGGGCACGGGTGGGCGGCACTTTCAACGAGAGGCAGGGAGTGACCATACTGTACGTAGTACTCTTTATTATATTGTGGCCTGGTACTCTCTTCCGAGACTCGCGAACCACGTGACTGACACAAGCCTACGTCATCGCTAACCTGTGTTACCATTATTGTAAACAGAATTACCCGAACGTCTAAAATGTCTTTCGTGAATCGGAAGATATTGCTATCGAATAATTAAAAATGACGTGTTGTTGTAAAATTTAAGATAAAATACATATAAATGAAGATTATAAAATTACAAAGAAATATTTTAACTATGTATCCATAGATATAATTTACCCATGTAACATGTTATGTTGAAATAAAATGGCAATGTTAATTGTGACGTAGGCTTGTGTCACTCTGGGAAGAGAAGACCAGTTTTTTTAGACCATGGGTTTGGGTCATATAAAGTAATACAAATAGTTTTTGTTAAGCCACGTCGGTCCGCGCCGCGGCTCGGTAGTGCGGTTCAACCTTAATTCGGACTCACTCGGAGGCACCACGCCGAGCGCCGCTCGAGCACTTGGGTCGAGGCGTGTTTCGTATCGGGCT
The DNA here is from genome assembly GCA_947284805.1 of Coleophora flavipennella. Taxonomy (NCBI): domain Eukaryota; kingdom Metazoa; phylum Arthropoda; class Insecta; order Lepidoptera; family Coleophoridae; genus Coleophora; species Coleophora flavipennella. The sequence continues at coordinate 8,766,377 of OX369298.1, forward strand.
GAGGGCGTCCACATTTGAACTAATGCACAGAGGCATCCTGCCTCTGCCTCCCTCCCTTTGCCTCTTGTTTGTACGCACTACTTATTGGCCCCACTTTTGGTACTTATGCTTTCTGTAATTGATGATCAAACGAACTTACCAGTGTGTTGCAGCTTCATTCGATGCGATTTATTAACATTATGTAGATATGCTCCCAAGCTAACAATAATATATTAGGTAAACGCGTTCAGTTAACCATTTCTTTTAGTGAACTGTTAACGAGGGCCACGCTGCTGAACCTGTAAAGGAAACTGAATACAAATTTATAGAAATAAATATGTATTTAAAATATTTTTTTTTTTTTTATTATTATATCAGCTCATATACGTCCCCACCGAGAGGCTCGAGCCTACCCTAAATCAGGGCGATTAGGCCTTAGTCGACCACGCGGGCCCAGTGCGGGTTGGTCGACTTCACGCACAACCTTCGAGTTTCTTCGCAGGCGTGTGCTGGTTTCCTCACGATGTTTTCCTTCACCGTTAAAGCAATCGGTAAGTATATGTACGTAAGTTTTTTGGAAAAACTCATTGGTACATTGGCCGTCCAGATTTGAATCCGGTACCTCTGGTTAGATGGACCGAGTCGTTACCGGTTGAGCCACCGACGCTTTTTAATTAATAATCAATTATTAAAAAATTATAATTTATTAATCATAATATTGGTATCCACAAGACAGGCGTAGCCCAGTGTGGTATCACTGTATTAATGTGCTGATTTCATGTGTTTTGTTAATAAACTGTTTTTTTAACATTAAGTAGTTGTAGTATTTACCTTTATAAGAAGCTTTAGTCTTGGCTACTGAAAAATATGTAAAATTTGCAATTTGGAAACAATTAAAATAGCGAAAGACCGCGAGGTGGCTACTTACGAGGTGCACTTACCCTACCTTTTACAACTCCGCGCCCCCGCGCAGCCCCCTCTAGACCGCCTACACCGCATCTATCAACAACCGACGTCACAGTCGTGCTTTGGACCACACCACAAAAACTAGCAGCGCCAGGTCGCGCCTTTTAAAAAAAAACACAAAAAACTTAACCACTCCGGGAGTGTAGACAGAAGTGAAAACCAACCACCTTAAAGTCTTGTAACTTGTACACCAATTGTTATTTTCAAGTGACTTCCAAAAAGGAGGAGGTTCTTAATTCGTCTGTATGTTTTTTTTATTTGAAAGCTTGTGCTTCCCGTGTGGTCCCATATAAATTTTATAAAATCGGTGTAGAACTTTATTAGAAAATTAACAAAAACCAAAAATAATAATGCAATAATGTACTAAGTTTTTGCGATAGAAGTCGGTTTTTTAACGTGTTTAGCGTTTTTTTTTTATTCTTATTTTTTTAATCGTATCGTATCGTGTTGTATCTTATCGTATCGTATAGTATCGTATGGTATCGTATCGTTTTATAAAGGTAAGAAAAGTTTTTAAAGTTACGGTAACAGGTAACGGTAAGGTGTCTCGAGTTCAGTGGTTTTTTCCCATCCTAAATACAGTTTCATACGTTTTGTTCCTGGTGCCCAACGCGCCTTAAGAAGTTTTTACTTAAAAAAGTTGCCTTCTTTTATTATTTTAGTCGCTCTTTATCGCAGCACCTAGGTACCTTTATCTGGAGCATGAAGTATATTTCGCAGAGTTGATAGGTTGTAAATAAAACTACAGTGCGTATTCTCAAGTTCAACTTTATTTATTGCATGTCACAAACTTAAAAAACCGGCAAGTTGAAGTTAAACTCGCTCACTGAGGGTTCCATACCAAAACATCTTTATAATACTAATTGCTAGTTTCTTCACGTTTCAAAAATACACGTTATTGATGTTTATTTTTATTATTTGTTGTTATAGAGGCTTCTACTGCCCACTCTGACAATCTGAAAATTTCAACTGACTATCTATTACGGATCATGAAATGTAGCCCGCTGACAGACAGACGGACAGACAGCGGAGGCTTAGTAATAGCAAAGCGTATATATTAGTACTAACATAGTAAAAGAGTCCCGTTGTTGTTCACCTTTCGGGTGTACGGAACATAAATAGTCAATGGGACTCTTCCGTCTTCTGTAGTACCATCACGTCAGCCAGTACCATCGTCATTGAACCATTTCTCATGGGTTTGCCCCACTAGCACTTTGCCCTTTGAAGTTCTTATCTCAAGTGCTTGAGATAGGAAATTGTCCGTCCAACTCACAAAAAATATTTCTCTTGCAGCTCTTTGACGCTGAACTTCGGAAGACCTTCAAAGCGATAGAGCTGAACTTCGTCCGGCCCAACGGCATGGCCTTACCTGCCGACGAGCGTCTCCTGCAGTACTACGAGCTTATGGCCTGAAGGCGTCTACTCCAGCTAAGGTAGAACCAGTGATCCTGAGGACTAACATCTGGACAGAACGGAGAAATGTTTGTACAAGTTAAGGAATTATCCATTTCATGCCGCTATTAAGATCTATAGTCTAATATTAAAATTATTTATAGCCCAAAAATTAGTGAATTTGACTAATTTAAAAAGTCAATTTTTAGCAAATGGTTATTTAAAGCTTAATTCAGAAACATCGGCTAAAATCGTCGTGAACTTTTTCACACGCTGTTTAAGCGATTGTACTCATTTTCTGTTCAAGATGTGTAGCCATATTTTAGCCCATTTTGGCTAATAAGGTCATCGTAAAATTGTGCAACTAAATTGACATGTAGAAAATGTTTCTAGTCTAGTTTTTAAATCACACGTACACGCGTTATAATATTCACTTAATGCCATAGGCAAAACGGAAAACTTACACGTTGTGTGAAATCACTTTCCTCACTAGCAGCAAGCGGTCCTCCATATCAAAGCCAATTACAAGAGGTGCCCTTGTGTTCGACGTACATACATGCACTGCTGACATTGTATGGGGATTGGGTGGCTTGTTTTATTAAAGGCTGTATAAAATTGCCTAGGACATGTGTAGCGTAGTTTCAACCGACTCTGTGGCGTAGTGGCTAGTCCCCTCGCTTCACACCAGGTGGTCGTGGTTTCGATTCCCGACGGGGCCTAACTTTGTAAGTCTCGATTTGGTTAGTGTCGGCGCATTTTTTAAACCCACCTGGCTAGCTACCAAAGTCTTGCCGCCAAACATCAATGTTAACAACATTGGTGTGTTCCCGTATAAGATAACCTGTTGCATTGGGGACTCTTGGTAAGCCCGCTTCCATCTTCGGCATCATCGTTACTTACCATCAGGTGAGATTATTCGGATAATTGTGAGAAAAAAAAAGAAACTTAGTTAATGTGTGGATAACCGGGTTTTACTAGGTCTGTTGAGTTAAAGTTAGGTCACCGAGCGTGGCTGGCGCAGGGCTCCGGATAAAACCGAATGACGGAGCCCCTTGGCACAGTATACATATTAGTACTAACGTACCCTTGGCGTGTCGACTCGCTGTTCAAGAAATTTCGTATTTTAACCAACTATATTAGAAAATGGGCAAGTTAACTAAATATTGTACATATTACCGGATTTTTCAAAAAAAACATTTCAAGAAGGTTAAATATATTTACTGTAGTTAAAGATTTTTGTTAATGACTTACATATTTATTTTATTATTTTATTTTAGTATGCACTCAAAAAAAGTGATTTTAAAAGTTAAGAGTGTCTTGTAATTATTGAGTTAAAATATTGTAATTTAATTTGTGATAAAATAAAAATATTCAAAAGTGGTTTTTATTATTGTGTTGCGAACAGTTCAGTTCAATTCAATTCTTTTATTGCAATAAATGTGGTACAAATAAGATAAAAAAAAGCTTTTGAAGAACCTACATACATTCAGTTTTCGATGTGATATTTCAACACAATAATTACACTTTCAACTTTTATTCTGGACGCTATGTTTATAAGTCCTCACGCAGCCCCCAAAATTATCCCATTTGTAAAAAAATACTAGTATGATTAGTATTTTTACAGAGGTTGACCTCTGTTAATATTAACACATTGCTATTAAAAAAAGTAGGTACCTACGATAAAATCGAGATGCTATTCCTCGAAAAAGTGTTTTTTGTATTATTTTGAAAACTGTATCTACCTATACAGGGTGCAAAAAAAGGTGTAGTACCCGTTAACTGGGGGTTCTACTCATCATACTGAACAAGTTACCCAAGGAATCTATAGTCGATTCTCAAAAAAAAATTGAACTTGCATATAAAAACAGCTGGATCAGCTAATAGATTTTTATGAAAAGTATTTTTTTTCGATTTCTGTAAAGCATAGAACAAAAGTTGTTCAGCATGATAAGTAGAAGCCCCAGTTAACGGGACCTACGCCAGTTTTGTAAAACTCTGTATAATGTAAGTAAATTAAAAAAAAAATTTATTTCACTAAGACTCTGTGTAATTTCATAAAAACCGGGCTATTGATAAAACAATGACAAAAATTAAATAGCTTAAGATGTATAGTTAAGAATTCAAAAAGCCATAATAAAGGGGTTTAAGTATGAAATTGCCGATTCAGTTTTTGAAGTTCAATGCCAATTTTTATTTTTGTCAAAAAGTTATTGTTCTTTATTATTGACCTTGTGGTGACACTACTTAACTTAAGGTCTTTTGTTAGTAACTAGTGGCATGTTTTTCATGTTCCAATCCCCTGAGCTATGTAGCATTTCTTAGTGGTCAGATGGGGCAATTTTTTAGACTAGTTTTCCTAAAAGTGACGAAATCTTTTGCAAGGTATTCTAAATATAACATTAGTAACGAAGAAACTGCTGCAATAACCCTGGAAATAAAAAATAAAAAAATTGTATTTTTTCTTTTAAAAATAGTGATTTATTGAGTTGAAGATAATCTTCTATTCTATGGGTTTAAAGAGGTTTAAAGCCACCATGCTCTCAAAATATCTAAACAGTAGGCACACATTTACCAGTTATTAATTTCTAATAGTCGAATGCTATTTTAAGAATAAACTTTGTTTTCTTAACAATTTTTCTTAATATTAATTTTCTTTTTTAAACTTAATTATCCAATCGGCAATTTCATACTTAAACACCTAATACAAGTTATTCGCATTGAATAAATACATACGATAATGTTATATAAAAGGCTTGCTTGGAACGCAGGAATATGAATGAATGAATACTTATTTTTTAAAAGTTAAGTAACAACTTAGTTTTTTATTTCTTAGGTTAACTTTCGTGGCTAAATAGTCGATATCTGTGTATTTTTATCTACCTAGCAATAAGGCTGTCATTGTTTTTTTTTTTCAATGTTTTAGTATAATTTTTACCTATATATTTTTTTCAAATTAACGTTAAAGGTCAAGTTTTCATATTATCGACAAAAGCAACCAAAATTATTATTGTTTAGAACATAAATCAAATTAAATTAAAAAGTTAATGAGGTATTGTATTTAAAAAAACTTAAAAAAAGAATTGTTTTTTTGTATAAAACTTAATTTTTGTTTTCAGATTTTACTATTTTTTATTAAGAACTTTGTATTTTTTTTTCAACCACAGTGATTCAAATCACTGCGATAAAGTTACTATCCTTTGCGACACACCCCTAACTCCAGCTGGAGAGGCAAAGCTTGCAAGATCAATACTGTCCTACTACCTACCTATTTCATTGATAGCCCGTGTACGACATGCTGGCACGTGGCACACGCTCGCCGCGTTAGGCTCAATTCACACCGGGACGGCAGCGGCCGGCAGCGACGCGACGAGCACTTTCAGTGTAAAACAATTTTAAACTTTATCTTCATGCTTATAAATATTAGTATCGTTTGAAAAGTACGAAAACGCCGCGCGGCTGCCCGCGGCGCCGCGAGCCACCGCGCGGCTGCGCGCGCTCGCCCCCATACAAACTATGGTCGAAGAGGAGGCCGCGTGCGGCTTCCAGCGGCCACGCGCGGCTGCCGGCGGCGGCGCGAGCCGGCTCCGACGGTATCTACTCGCCGCTGCCGGCCGCTCCCAGCCGCTGACGGCCGCTCCCAGCCGCTGCCGGCCGCTGCCGTCCCGGTGTGAATTGAGCCTTAATATATTATAACAGAAATGGTCAATTCTCACAACAAAAAATCTCAAACCGCTTTCATACAAAGTCGGCTAATCAAATGATCGATTCATAAGAGTTAGTTTTTTTTTTTTATTTATTTAAGTATTTTTATTAATTTAAGATGGAACCTCAAAAAATTCGCGTAATAGTGGACAGCCTTAAATGCGTCCGAACATAGTGACAGATGATTTTTTCGTATTCCGTGAACAGAATTGATAATCAATGTCCGCTCCAATATTGCTAAAATTCATTAGCTTTTATTGAGCGATTACAAGATTCAACACTATGGTATCGATTATTAGCCACAACACATTTTCTTATTGCATTGAATGTATGCGAATCGACTGTGATCAATGATTAGGGATGCTTTCACACAAACAGCTGTTTTATTTCTGTGCATTTATTACAAGGTTTTTCAAAAGTAAGTTTATATTTGTTTAACTTACTACGTGAACACAAAGAAGCCGAGAGGCGCTGGAGGTATATCAATTGGTAGCCTAGGTGATGGGAGTTTAGTCGCTATGGAGCTTTTCACGGGAGGCAGCGTGCGTTCTGTGTGCGCGCGTTTTACACAAACAATGATTCTCCCAATTCTGCCATAATTGCGTGGCGGAAATTTTAAATTCATCATCAAATTCGTCACTGAGTTGAGTACTGGGTGCTTCTTATTTTAATTAATGTTTTATAAATTCTAGTACTTCTTTAAGGGGACGAATTTGGTAAAGATTGCAAAATTTCCGCCGCGCTATTATGGCAGATTTGGAGAATAATTGTTTTTGTCAAACGCGCATACACAGAACGCACGCTGCCTCCCGTGAAACGCTCCACAGCGACTGAATTCCCAACAAGAGCGAGGCAGCCGATTGATATACCCCTCGTGCCCCTAGGATTGTTGGCGTTCACGCAGTAAGCTAAACACAATATATAAACTTACTTTTGGGACGCTCAGTATAATCCGACAGAAACCTCTTTAGGATAAGACCTTCTAGCACCATAAGAAATTTGACATGAGCTGACAGGGACATATTAGAGCCAGAAAAAAAATGACGTAAATACTAATTCGAATTAGTAATTCGGGGCTCGAGCCTACCCTGAATTAGGACGATCGGGCCTTAGTCTACCACGCGGCCCAGTGCAGGTTGGTCGACTTCACACACAACCTGGAGATTCTTCGCAGGCGTTGCAGGTTTCCTCACGATGTTTTCCTTTCCGTAAGAGCGTCGGATAAACGTACATATAAAATCGAAATTCGAAAACACATTCAGGATTCGAACCACTACCTCCCTTGCCATTAGGCCACCGACTTATAGTACATCAGTAAATGTATCTTATATCAGAGTTGCAGACAAGGTTCTATCCAAAAGAGATGTGTCGGATAACACCAGATATTTTATACAAATAGCTTCTGCTCGCGGGTCTGGATAACCAACAACCTATTCTGAAATCGCAAAAAAAATGGTATTCCATTCCACGTACTAAGTTGGCTGATGAGGTTCAATTTTTTTTTGCGATTTGATCGTATGTTCCCTGTTTCCAACAAGGACATTGTTAAGATTCACAAAAAAACCCTGCATAAATATCAGTTTATAATAAATTGGTGGCACCTTATTATATACAGGGTTACTTTTGGACCCCTAGCAATAGTTTGGTTAGCGCTTAGAAGCAGGAGACACCTGATCTGGAACAACTTTCCCCAAAGAACCCATGGTCACAAAAAAAAAGTTAGACTTCCCATACAAAGTCGGCATGTCGGCTGGTCGATTTGTGTGAAAGGTTTTTTTTTGCGAATTTACCATGAGTTCCTTGGTGAAAGTTGTTCCGAATCAAGAGTAGAAGCGCTGACCAAAATATTGCTAGGGGTCCAATAGTAACCCGGTATATTTTTTACTTTATTACAGATAGTTGGTGATCATTAAAAATTCAATACTTACTAGATAAAATATTGTACAGCTGTTTTATGAAAGCACTTAAGTATAAGATACATTTGTTTTTCTTATTCTTATTGATATAAAATCGTGAGAGCGATGTTTATTATCATTCAATAGGTAATAATGAGGAAATAAATATTGTTTTGTTTTCATTAATTCCCTACAAATGAAAACAAAGGAGTTGACTCTCCAGAAAATCCAAAGAGTTTTTTTGTTAATCCGCATCGCTTGATTGTTCGTTATACTGGTGTTAAAACAGTCGCTGCCCGCGGGGCAATGATCTACCTGTGCGTTAGGGATTGGGGCGCTAGCATTCAGTGGGCCGCCTAGCTATTCCTGAAAGAAAGAACGAACAAAAGGTGTTGCAGTCGCCTTTTCTAGATTGTCTCTCTCTCTCTTATCGTGTGGCACAATTACCCGTGCTATCCAAGGGCAAAGTAACTAGTATCTCATCTGTGCCAAGGGATAGACGGCGGTTGCCTTGTGTTGCACTTAGCATCATCAGATTGTCACTGTGTTATCGATACGAGCGTGGAGCGTCACTCTGCCTTCAATAGATATAGATCCTGTAAGTGCGACAGGGTGCACTATACATGGCGTCCTGCTCCCTTACTTTATTACCCCGTGGGCAGCGATCGTTTGAAACCTATCGACCGAAGCATACGTATAACCGCATTCTCAAACAGCCCTATGAAAACAAAATATTTTTATTTTGTTTTAAAAATATTGACGAGGGGATTTGGAAACAACCCTAATATTTTTTTCTAGATTTAAGGTTATCTATCACGTTTAATGTTAATAACTAGTGTTGTTGCGATAGCGATAGATTCGCTATCGATAGTTGCCCTTGAAAAAACAGTCGATAGCGCGATAGTCCTATCGAAAATATCGATACTATCGCGATCGATAGTATCGTGTCTAAAAAGTCGATACTATCTACGATCTATCCACGCGATTCGATATTTTTTTCTTTAGTAACTATCGACGTATTTTCGATACTATCGACTGGAAATAAAACTACCTTTTATGAGCAAGCAATATTATCGTAAAATATTCGACTGTACACGTATACTATCGATAGTGTTTGTACTGATGCTATCGTTCTTTAGCAATAGTATTACTTATTTTTATCAATCGATACTATCAATAGTATCGTCAAGGGTCGATAGTTTCGATTGGACTATCAATAGTATGACTGATTTTCAAGGCCACGATAGTATAACGATACCATCGATAGACTATCGCTATCTCAACAGCACTATAATGAACCCTCCGGAGTTATGACTAAACGGCCATAGCTTTATTGTTGTATTGAATGTATATTTATTGTATTTACATTTAATTTGTTATGAACCTCGCAATAGAAGGCACGGCTTAATAAATAATGCTTATATGGATAATTAGTCCTTTCGCTATTAGTACGGGATACTACTTAACATCCATTTACAGAAAAAAACATCTTAACAGCGCGAGAAGTGTGAGGCATAGACAAACTTAATATTGCGCGCGAAAATAGTTTGTCTCTTTCATTAGTTCGGTGTTAGACGGAGATGAATGCGTTAACGTCTCGCGTCGCACGCGTTATACGACGCCAAGCTACTAAAGCTGACGTGACACTACGTCACAACATAATTCACTTAATTCTAGTGTGACTACGTTGATTCTAGTCCAGATGTTTTTTTAGCGCTGTGAAATTTGCTCGAGACCTCAAGTAGAGTTTTTAGTACATACGAGATCTTTGAAAAATTCAGGTATATCATAGAAATAAAAACTCGAAAATGAAGTTTTTGAACGGATAAAGATGTTGTAAAATATTGCAGAATCTCAGTTATAGTTGAAAGAGCCGTGCCTCCGTGATACATGTGATTTTTTTTTACAAAATATCTAAAATCTATTTGTTTGGAAAAGGCCAAACATGTAAACAAAACGTAAAGTGTTTTCTAAGAAATAAACTAGTTTCAAGTGGTATTTAAGTCTTAAATAAACTAAAACACAAGTGATTAAGTGAATAAAATGCTGGTAGGAACATGCTCGATGTCCTATGTAAGTGATTTAGCTAAAATGATAGAATGTCTTAACATAAAAAAAATATATTGACCATTTCCAAAACAAATAGATTTCATTAGGTTATTTATTAAGTAATTAAGACATTATTTTATCTTGATTCATGTTCTATTCAATAAATGTAAGGTATTGATATAAATATTGTTTTTTTTTTATTTGATACATATCCGTCAGTGTTTCCCGATTCCTATAATTTAGAGATCTTCAAGGCAAGAGTGAATAGACATTATTTGAGTTTGCGTGTACCATCCTCGACTGCATTAACACTTCCCATCAGGTGAGTTGCAGTCAAAATCACTCAAATTTTTAATTAAAAAAAATGTCCGTTAAAACGCCCAAAAAATTTTTCCAAGTCAGGAGAATGATAAAGTATATACAATATAAAAAAAAAGAAATTCCGGCAAATTAGAACCTCCTAATTTTTAAGGGGTAACTGGGTGTATCCTGTCCAGCTTTAAATGAAAGAAGTTATAATTAAGTATAAAATACGTATATTCTCTTTTTACAGTAACACAAACATAATATACATTTAATTTATTAAATAAATTCAATTATAAATTATTTTACTATCTATAAGTAAATCAAATTTTGGCACTGCAGCAAATAACAAGAAGGTACTTACTTCGATGAAATTATTATATCTTGTATTGAGCACATTTTTTTATAATTATTAAAATTTGAGTGCATTTTAAAACATGGTTCTAAAAATATCATTTGTAACATTAGTTTGAATTCGAAACCATTGTTGAAAAAAGAAAGTTTAATTATTATAAGAAATTAAATTACTAGATGAGTAAAAGAAAACGTAAAATGTGATGTTTTAAATATGGCAAATTTTACACTGGTAGTAAGTCACGAAATTAGTATACATCAATGGCGCTAAAAAACTATAACGTCACGCCTTGCTATTTCAAACGCTTTTGAAACAAAATTTCGTTTCTGACAACAAAAACTGGTCAAGTGCGAGTCGTACTCGCGCTCCGAGGGTTCCGTACTACTACACTTCTCCACACAACTATGACTGATAAGACAAATTACAAACAAAAAAAGATCAAGGCGAGGAACAGAAATATACTTTTTTTTATACAGTTCGGACCACGTAGCGCGAGTACAACTCACACTTAGCTGGTTTTTGTTGTTTTAATTCAGGATTAGTAATATAATCACACCAAGTTTTACGCTTGTATGTGTTACCGTTTTTACGATAGAGCTAAATCTAAAATACCTTAAAAAACATGACCCCCCTAATTTTTCACTTTTTCTAATATTTAGTATTTGTTGTAATAGCGGCAATAGAAATACAAATTTTGTAAAAAAAATCAACTTTCTACCTGTTTCGGTTTCTGAAATACAGCCCGCTTACTGACGGACAGACAGCGCAGCGGAGGCTTATTAATAGGGTCCCGTTGATCACCCTTTGGGTGTACAGAACCCTAAAAAGAAAATTAAATGACTAGCAGGCAACTAGCCTATTTAGTACAATTAGAAAAAATAATAATCTAGCAGCTACTTTTAATTATGGAACTTTTCAGGACGACCACAAGCAATAATTGATCAAGTATAAAAATACTAATTTTAAAATCGAATATATAGAGTAATATAGACTATGATTATCTAAAATACTATTTTTGGTAACTAAATTCGAAGTCGAAAAATATCCTACAACACAATTACTTTTTTCCCATATGTATTATTGTTCTATCTAACACACTAATGATATGTCGTGTTTTAACCGTTGTCTATAAAATCAAATTAAAACTAAATATAAGTTACAGCAGTCATAATTTATATTGTCATAATTTACGTACACACTTTTTTTAAAATACAAATAATCTATTAATCAAAAACAATTTTATAACAATAGTATCTACATATAAATCAAAACTTTAATACTCTTCTACAAAAATACACATGTAATAATTTTTTTACTAACACTGTATAAAAGTTTTTTTTTTAAATCTGTAGTTATACAAAAATATTAATTTCATCCTAACAATAATTTGTTTATTGGTATATAAATTAATACCTTCTACGCACCTAGTCTTATCCAGTGATAAAATAGTACATTGTGATACAAGGGTGGAAAGTAGGTTATTGTAAACGGTCTGTCAAACACAAGCCCGAGCCGAAATTGCAATAACCTACACACCCTTGTATCACATGACGTTTTTCAATACAGTTTTGGAAAAAAGTGAAAACAAATCAAAGAATTAAATATGTTTATTGAGAATTCAATTCTAAGACGTACGAAGTCATTCATTTTTCCTCGTATAAAATCTATCCGATTTTATTCTTTGTATGAAAATTTCTTGCAACTTAACTTTTTAAATTAACTTATTTGAAAACTGAACTGATAAAGTAATGATCGATGTCGTAAAAGAAAGTCACGACCGCGTAAAAGGAAGGTGCTTATGCAAAAGATTTAATTTTTGAATCGTAATTATAGCCTCTTGATATTACGCCATATCACAACTGTATTGAAAACCAATTTGTTTGTCAAAGGTAACGAGATAACTATATAAAATCTACCAGAACAAAAAATCTTGAGGACTTATCGAATAAAACAACATCGATTTTCGCCCGGCAATGTTATTTGTATTTCGAATCAGACATAAGATCTGTAAAACTAAAGTTATCTATACAGCTCACAGAATCGCTAAACTTGTGGCAGCGAACATAGCTCGTGCGCGCGTTTCGCGAAGTGCGATAACTAACAGTAGAAAGTGGCTACCGTGTACCGGAAGAGGTAGCGTAGACAGGTCTCTCTCCCAATAATTGTATTAATAATTAACTCTGCCAGGTAAAAATCTGTTTTTTTTCTATTCTTCCCTGAATCTGGTGACCTAACACGTCATATATAGCTACAAATTTTTATCACTTGTTATATATGTGTCATTTTATAATCTGCTCTTGACTCTCAGTGGGCGCTTTCCCACTATGACAGCAAGTTATCTGCGGACTCTCTTCCCTTCGCACTGCCTTCCTCTCCCCCCCATCATCTTCACAGCAATCCCGAACCTTAACCTCTTTCGTGCCACAGCAGCTCTGCGGAGGCTCCTGCTTCTTACAGCAGCTCTGCCGCTCATTGCGAAGTAACTGGACATCTTCTACGCTAGGGCTGTCCTCTTTCTCCTCCACGTGGCAGTGCCTTGCAGCCCTGATTTTCTGCGCTCGCGCTACCATGGAAGGGCAATTCTTAGCGCCGTAAGAGCAGTGGGGGACGTCGCCAGCGCCCTCTCGCGCCGGGAAGTAGTGGGACGGCTGGATGCAGGTGCGCGTGCGACAGATGAACAAGTCGGATTCGGAGTCGAGGGAAGAGTCTAGAAGGGGCGGTGTGGTCGTTTCAGCTGAAAAGAAGACCAAGTTATGATGACACTCTTATGAAATGGGCCTCATAAGAAGACTCAAGGTCACCCAAAGGGCAATGGAGCGTGCTATGCTCGGAGTTTCTCTGCGTGATCGAATCAGAAACGAGGAGATCCGTAGGAGAACCAAAGTAACCGACATAGCTCTCAGAATTGCTAAACTTAAGTGGCAGTGGGCGGGGCACATTGCTCGTAGAACAGATGGCCGTTGGGGCAGTAAAGTTCTCGAGTGGCGACCACGCACCGGAAGCGTAGTGACGCAGGCCTCCCACTCGGTGGACTGATTACTTGGTGAAGGTCGCGGGAAGCCGCTGGATGCGGTCAGCGCAGAACCGGTCGTCGTGGATATACTTGGGGGAGGCCTATGTCCAGCAGTGGACGTCCTTCGGCTGATATGATGATGATGATATAATGACACTCACGGTCACAGATAAAATCCTATCTCGGCCGCCATTGCTACTTGTCAAAGGAGAATAAAGAAAGATACTATATAAGTTCTAACAAAATTACTGAAACTATTTTAACTGGTGCTTCTACCCATGAAACTGAACAACTTTCCCCATGGAACCCATAGTCAAATCTCAAAAAAAATACTAAGTTGGTTGATCAGCTGATCGAGTTAGTATGGGAGAGCCAATTTTTTTTTTGCAATTTGACTATGGGTTCCATGGGGAAAGTTGTTCAGTTTCATAGAAAGAAGCAAAATAGTTTCAGCTATTTTAAGGGCAAGTTCAGTAAACGAAACTGAACAACTTTTTCTTCAGCGACCATACCGAATTCTAAAAAAAATCGCTACATTCCATTATTGCCTACTTAAATAAATAATATTTTCGTAGTGCGGCCCTGTTTAGTTTACATCGCTGGGTTCGTGCCGTGCCGCAACCACCCGCAACGAAACTGTGCACTGTGCCCGGCCGATGACCTTTACTAGTTCTCTCAATCAATTCATATTTAAAATACTTAAAACCTTACAGTTCCTTTTAGCTGTATGTAGTAAAATACAACCTAACAGGTATTTACACTTTACGAAAAAGAAGAAATTGAAATTGAAGGCGGCGGCTCCTTCCTTTGAGGCGCTTGAGGTCGTTGAACGAACCACGCGAATTGTATGTACCTACGAGCAAGCGCCTACAAGCAACTGTGAATACTGTGATGCGCGAAACAAATATCTCAGTTACTCTCGCGCACTCATTGAGTTACGTTGCTCAAAGTCTAACGACAGATTGTGTGTGACCTACCTAAGTGCCTAAGTTAAGTGTTTCATTGTGAAATGCCGTACAACAGTATTTGGACATGGCGGTGTGCTGTGAAGTTTGTAACCACAAGTTTGGGATGTAAGAAGGAAGGCTGCGGGTAAAGGATCGGGGCGGAGGCTTGTGCTATTATTATCATCTGTGGCGGAGGTGCGTGGGCTGCGGCTTCTACGGTGCGATGGTCAGTGCCGGATTCATTATGATTTCTTATTTTTTTATTGTAGATTTTTTTAGATTTCAGTATGGTCGCTGAAGAAAAAGTTGTTCAGTTTCGTTTGCTGAACGTGCCCTTAAAATAGTTTCAGCTAATTTTGTTAGACCTTATATACAGGTGTAACAAAATAGGTGTAGGTCCCGTTAACTGGGGCTTCTACTTCTACAACATTTATTCTGACTTTGCTGAAAGCGCAAAAGAAAATACTTTCATACAAATCGATCAGCTGATCAACCAATTTTGTGCATTTTTGTATGGAGGGTTTAATTATTTTTTCAAGAACTGTTTATGGGTTCCCTGGGAAAAATGGTTCAGTATGATGAGTTGAACTCCGGGTCCTACACCAATTTTTTTAAACCCTGTACTCTTGTTGCTCAACCTCTTCGGCTTAAAAGTTTATTTAGTTTTAATCTTTAGCTTATCATCGTATCAGCCGAAGGACGTCCACTGCTGGACATAGGCCTTCCCCAAGGATTTCTACGACTACCGGTTCTGCGCTGCCCACATCCAGCGGCTTTTCGCGAACTTCACCAGGTCATCGGTTCACCGAGTGGAAGGCCTGCCTACGCTAGTTTTCCGCTGCGCGGTCGCCACTCGTAAACTTTACTGCCTCAACGGCCATCTGTTCTTCATCGGCGACCTTTAGCTATAGTTTGTTTAAATAAGGTACAATACTGTAATATTTTTTATATTTTGCCGAATAAACTTCATTTCATTTCATTCAACCACTCCGTTAACAACTCATAAACGTCCCCACAGCTAGGACACGGGTCTCTTCGCAAATTCGGGAAGGTAAGGCCATACCCATACCCCACACCTGGGGGTCAAGCCCGGGTTGGTGGAGGTTGTAGGGATAGTGGCGAATTATTCAATTTTTCTAAACCGCCTCCGTGGCGTAATGGGTAAGTCCATTAATTTATTTATTTATTTATAACACTGCATTACAGTTATTACCTATTCACAGTATTATCAAAATATTATTATGAAAATAAGTGCCTACATAAAAAGAACAAATACATTTATTCACACTAATAACTCTAATAACTCATACACCAACAGAACTCACCCTTCCATCCCTTTCACAAAATCTCAAACACTCTTGGAATAGGCCGGCCCAGTGGTCAGCGAACAAGTCGGCGTGCGGCGCCGCCTCGAGCATTTCGTTCAGCATGTGGAGTGCGCGCACGAGCGGCGAGTGACGCCGCGCCACGGTGCGGCACAGCGGCACATCTGGAGGTCGCGGGTACGATTCCCGGCGGAGTCTTACTTTCTTTGACTCGGTTTGGCTGATGGAAGGGCATTTTCTAAGCCCGCCTGACTAGCTACCATCATCTTATCTAAGTCTTTCCGCCAAGCATAATAGGGGATCGGACTACTAGTCATTTAAGTTACTTTTTATGATCTGTCAAATACGAAATTTTGTTCTAAAAAGGTTTGAAATACCCACACGTGACGTCACAGATTTTTAGCGTCATTGACGAACTTATTTTGTGAATTTGATCAATTAAAAATTGAAGACGTGATGGAAAAACAAAACAAGTAAGGTTTGTTGAAACTTCAAGAAGAGAGCAATTTAAGAAATCATATTTCAGAATTTATTTTTGATGCAGTCCGATCCCCTATTGTTAACAGCATTGATGTGTTCGGGCTTGAAGATAAGATAGCCAGTTCCCCATTGCGTTGGGGAAACTTGGTAAGCCCGCTTCCATCTTCGGCATCATCGTCACTTACCATCAGGTGAGATGATGCCAAGGGCTTATCAATTGTACCATAAAAAAAATATTGTACAAATTTGTCGGCGTGATTAATATATATTAACCATGCAAAATCACAGCTTTCTAGAATTAGTAGTCTCTGAGCTAAGACGCGGACAGACAGACGGACAGACATGTCGAAACTATAAGGGTTCCTTGTTGAGTCCGACTCGCACTTGGCCGGTTTTTATATGTGTTTTAGCTGGGGAGCGACAAATATTAGATTTAGCTAGCTACCACCATCTAACCTCAGTCTTGCCACCAAACATCAGTGTTAACAGCATTGATGTGTTCCGACTTGAAGATAAGATAACCAGTTCTCCATTGCGTTGGGAAGTAGGGAAATGCTTTCAACTAACAAAACAACGTAAGTAGCAATATAATAGTTATAGGAACATGCAACTACGTGCTACGAAAATATAGCTCACCACATGCTACACAAACTTTGCGAACATATACGAGTATACCTACTACACTACACCATAAATTCGTTACCTAAGCACACTACGCAATAACTAAAATGCTAAGGAAAAATACAATATAAACATACAAGACACTGCGTCTGCGCGTCCTCCGTAGGAATAAGTCGTGATTCTGTTTTTATGCCGAGCGATCTAAGAAATAATCTGATTAAAGAAAATAATAAGTATTCTAACAGCTAAAATGAAATAAAGGGCGTCCACCACGTTAGACGAGGACCTGAACAGGTCTGTTTCAGGTCTCCGCTACGTCAGGCGAAGACCAGCACAGGTCTGATTCTGGTCTCCGCTATGTCAGGCGAGGACGTGCACATGTCTGTTTTAGGTTTCCGCTACGTCAGACCAGGACCTGCACGGGTCTGTTTTAGGTTTCCGTTACGTCAGGCGAGGACGTGCACAGGTCTGGCTTAGGTCTCCGCTACGTCAGACCAGGACCAGCACGGGTCTGTTTTAGGTCTCCGCCACGTCAGGCGAGGACCTACACAGGTCTGCTTCAGATCTTAACAAGGAGTGTATCCGTAGCGGTTTTATTTGAATATTAATGGATCAGAGCGTCGTCTAGGGCCGCTACCGCCTGTCCGGGAGGTCGTGGTTCGAACCCTGCCACGTACCAATGTGTCTTCGTTCTTACGGTGAAGAAAAGCTACGAAACTCGAAGGGTGTGTGAAAATCGACCAACTCGCACTGGGCCCGCTTGGTCGACTAAGGACTGATTGCCCTAATTCAGGGTACCCTGGAGCCCATCGGTGGGGACGTAAATGAGCTGATATGAGATTAATTCATTAATCAAAGTGATGCTTTTTTTTAAACTTGTTTTAACTAATGGCTGTGTCTGTGGTCTGTATATGTTGGCGGCAGATCGCGACTTGCCCAAAATTTCCAAGCAGAACCTGAAAAGCTCAGGCTTTGCATCGCAGGGCTCCGAAAAATATTAAAGGTAAGGTTTGTTTGGCATGTCTGGTGCTAGAGTAGAAAGAAACCGTCGACTTAGTATTTTTCCGAGCCCCGCGATGAAATGCCAGGACTTTTCGCGATCTGCCTGGGAATATCTGGGCAGATGAAGATCTGCCGCCAACATATACAAATCTACGGAATTCAAAACATGTGTCAATGTTTTACGGACATCTGACAGACATAGATATAAGTATGTAGAACGTGTTTACAAAAATTTCAATAACTGATTAATATTCAAATAATGAATTAAATCAAATAAACTACAATCGCATCGAGTTCGCTGGGAATACACTCCTCTTGAACAAGACTGCCAATGTATGCAAGAGATTTTGGTTTTTATACAAAAAGCCCAGCACGAGGTTTGACTCGGCGCAGCAGACGCTCTAAGTTCCAACTACAGGTGATTTTTATTAGTGCGCAAGCTACTAAGGGTAGGATCTACTCATAAAACTGAACAACTTTCCCCAAGGAACTTAGAACTAAATTCGCTAAAAAAATTGTCCTCCATACAAAGTTGCATTAGGCTGATTGATTTGTATGAAGTCGAAAACTAATTACGAATTCAGTATGGGTTCCGTGGGGTTCAGTTTCATGACAAGGGCCTATCTTTAACGGCTTGCGTACTATTAAAAACATCTTGTATATTTTTTGTATGGAGGAGAAATTATTTTGTGATCATCGTTTCTATGTAAAATCATGAGCTTCCGTTACAATATCTTGTAGATATAATAAAGTACGGATTGAGGGCCGAAATAGCCAAATCTTATCTCATCTCGTCTCTCTCTGTTCTAACTCAGCTCTGTCGCAGGCTAAAATAACCAATATATTGCTGAGCCAGCAGCGTAGTAAATGACATGAAAACATTACAAAAAATAAAAATCAACATCATACCTAAATCCCTTTTGTATGCCCTCGCCTTTATTTAGCATAACAGTTGGGTTAGTATCACTGCTTGGAAAAAAAATAAAAATGTTAAGAAAAAAACTGCAAGGTATTAAAATTAATTAAACTAAACAATTTAGCTGATTTATTTTTAATAATTAAAACTGTTTATAGCTAATCAATTTTCAAATATTCTGTATGAACTATCTCGAAACTTTCTTATTTGATTGTTGTATAAGTTGACGACTTAGTACGAAATATCCCTAATTATCTTAAAACTTTCTTATTTAATTAGTTGTGTGTGAGTAGTCAATTTACTACGAAATGAACCAAATAATCTTAAAACTTTCTTATTCGATTAGTTGTAAGTTGTCAACTTAGTACGAAATGTCCCAAATAATCTTAAAACTTTCTTATTTGATAGTTGTATAAGTTGACAACTTAGTAAGAAATGTGCCAAATTATCCTAAAACTTTCTTATTTGATTGGTTGTAAGTTGTCAACTTACTACGAAATGTCCCAAATTATCTTGAAACTTTCTTATTTGATTGGTTGTAAGTTGTCAACTTACTACGAAATGTCCCAAATTATCTTGAAACTTTCTTATTTGATTTTTTGTAAGTTGACAACTTGGTACGAAAAGTCCCAAATTATCTTGAAACTTTCTTATTTGATTTTTTTGTAATTTGACAACTTAGTACGAAATGTCCCAAAGTATCTCAAAACTTTATTTTTTTATTGGTTGTAAGTTGAGAACTCAGTAGGAAATGTCCCAAATATGGTTATTTTTAGTATTCTTTTAATTGGGCTTACTCGTAATCCTATAGTTTGATTTAATAGAGTGTAAGCTTTTAATTAAGGACAGATTCTACGCATGAACTTTCAAATAGGAAACTCATACAAAATAAGTCGATTCAGACACTTTTGTAGGAATCCAACAATTTTTTAGGCATTCCGTATAAGTTTATTGGGGAGAATTGTTCAGTTTCATAATTGGAGACTTTTGATAATTTGAGGTACTATCGGCAAACGGCCCGCACGGACACTTTTGAACTCGATTAGACATTCGAACGAACACTCTTATCCCGCAAATACTTACAGCAAAATCACGAAAACATAGTGTGTGCGCACAGGGGAAAGGCAGGGGCCAGAGACAAGTAACATGAACGCATACAACACACTTGAATAATAACTCGTTGCTTTTCGTGTAGGTACGATTAACGCAAATTTTTAGTTGTTGTGCTATGTCAATATTGCATGGTTCGTCCTTAGTGGTAACGAAGGCAGTGGACTGGGAATATTCGGGTGACGATATTCAAGGACGAGAAAAGCGCAAACTTTGTGAGCGCTGTGCAAAAACATTTTGGAATCCAATCCACCTCGCTTGCGCTCATACACAGTCATGTGTAAAATGTGTATACAAGTTACTGTCTGCCTTTGGGTAATTACTATCAGCTGACGTGCTCCGTCACAGCTGCCAAACGCATTCAATTTTGTTAATAAAAAGAATTTTTAAAGTGATGTTTGCGCAATTTACGGAATTGAGCCAAAACTTTATAACACTTGAAGATTATGAAAATAGGTGGGGATTCCATTCTTCTATACTCTCCCCCCCCCCCCTTTTTATAAAAGGGTCGCATTATGGTCATTTGGGATTGTGTAACTGGGTAGCTGATTTCCTGAGGGAACGGTCTATTCGAGTGGTCGTTGATGGCTGTTCCTCAGACCTATTGGCGATTGATGCCGGGGTACCTCAGGGATCTGTTCTTTCCGCAACACTATTTCTGCTTCACATAAACGATCTGCTGAAACCCGGTATATTTGGTTATGCAGACGATAGCACGGTTGTAGAAAGATACCTGTCCAGTGCACGAGCTAACAGCGCTGATACGCTGTTTCTGAGAGAGGCCATGATAGAGCGCATAAACCTATCACTTCAGACAGTGTCTGAATGGGGTGATTCCAACCTCGTAAGGTTTAATGCCTCTAAAACACAGGCGTGTCTTTTTTCCGCCAAAAGGAGTCCATTCACCTTGACTCCAACTCTCCGGAATGAACCGATTCAGATATCTGACCACCTGGACCTCCTCGGCGTGGATTTAACACCCAATCTTAACTTCGGTCGTTACATTGATTCCAAGGCAAAAGTTGCTGCAATGAAGCTGGGCATTCTTTCTAAGGTGAGACGGTACTTCACACCTGGACAGCTGCTTACCTTGTATCAAGCACAGGTCCGCTCATGTATGGAGTACTGTTCACACTTATGGGATGGATCAGCCCGCTATCAGCTGGATACTTTGGACGCCATCGACCGACGCGCACGGAGACTCATTGGTGACGACAAGCTAGTCAATGACAAGCTCCAAAGCCTTGAGCATCGCCGCAAAGTCGCCTGTCTATCGGTATTCTATAGAATTCAATTCGGAGAGTGCGCGCAAGAACTTCACGACCTCATTCCCCCTGCTCCACCATTCCACCGTCGGTCAACGAGACGCAGGGAGGGGTTGCACCCCTTTGTTGTTGATGTTCCACGTTTTCGCACGAATCGTTACGCTTCTTCATTTATTATGCGTACAGCGCAGGAGTGGAACTCCTTGCCTGCGTCAGTGTTTCCCGATTCCTATAATTTGGGGATCTTCAAGGCAAGAGTGAATAGGCATTATTTGAGTTTGCGTGTACGATTCTCGACTGCATCATCACTTGCCATCAGGTGAGTTGCAGTCAAACGCACTCAAATTTTTAATATATAAAAAAAAAATGGTACACGAGAGGCGCAAACTAACAGGAATATTTTCTAAAAGCAAACAATTGAACACAAATTTGGTATCAGTATTACGTTCGTGTAGCGGTCGAAGCTCAATGCGACTTGCGTGGTTGCCTCGATCGCGCAGGTTAACTGTCTTAAAGCACGGTTATTACCTGAATAGGTTAGTGGGATTTTTCTCAACTTCATGCATTGTTAGGCAATTAAACCGGTTGCCGGGTAAGTTGGTGCCGGTTGCTCTCACTCGATGGCAGTCGTTGAACCGTGTCAGATGCCATATAGGTGGCCTGAAAAACTTTTGACAGTGGGAGTTCGTCACCAGCCTTACGACCTCCACCAGCCCGGACTTCGCCCCACGTGTGTGGAGTATGGCCTAACCTTCCCGAGTTTTGGAAGAAACTCGTGCCCCAGCAGTGGGGACGTTCCCGGAGGTAGAGTTTAAGTGTTTATGTGCAAGTGATGTGTAAGGCGTTTGTCGATAGAACCTCGAGCTACTGGCCCACCTCTACCGATTAACTGAAACGTCGTCGCCTTAGGTGAGGAGAGGAGGATGCGCGATACGTCAGTGATGTGCTACGCAACAACGCTGTCATTGCGTCGCTACCCCCCCCCCCCCGCTCCCTGTGCCTTGTCTAGTGGCTTCACAACAGGTGGTCACGGGTTCCTTTACTATAAAGAACTTAACCACTTCCGTGGCGTAATGGTTTAGTCCATTAGCTTCACATAAAGAGGTCTCGGGTTCGATTCCCGGCGGAGACTAACTTTGTAAGACTCGGTTCGGTTGGTGGAAAGGCATTTCTGAAACCGCCTGGCTAGCTCGGCTCAAGCAAAGATAAGATAGCCAGTTTCCCATTTCGTTGGGAAATCTTGGTAAGCCCGCTTCCATCTTCGACATCATCGTCACTTACCATCTGTAGTACTTGGTTGTATGTACCATTGGGAGGATATCTTCTACATCCGCCTGGATAGCTACCACTATTTTTCTAAGACTTGCTGCCAAAAACCATCGTTATAACATCATTAATGTGTTCCGGCATTACCTATATTTAGTTAGCCAGTTTGCCATTGTGGTGGGGATTCTTGCTAAGCCTACTTAAGATCAAGGTTTTACCATAGCTAAGCGAAATCTGTTTTTTCGCGAAAGTTAGAACGCAAAATGAGGGCTCCGACAACTCTATTTTTTCAGAGCCCCACTTGCGCGGCTAACTAAGGTTTAGATTTTACGATTTTACAATCTTAGGACACTCAGATTTTCACGAAAATTCGGATTTTGAGATTACGACACATAGATATCTATAAAGGCGAAATCTCAGTTAATCGGTACACCATATAGCATAGTGGTCCTCTACTAATACGACCGTGTGTCACCGTACGTATTATGGTCTACTAATACGACTACCAGGTGTCACCGTACGCATAGTGGTCCACTAACACGACTACCGAGTGTCACCGTACGTATAGTAGCCCACTAAAACGACTACCGTGTGCCACCGTAAGTAAGTATAGTGTTCCACTAATACGACTACCTTGTGTCACTGCACGTATAGTGGTTCACTAAAACTACTAACGCATGTCACTGTTCGTACAGTGGTCCACTTACAGAACTACTGAGACTCGCCGTACGTATAGTGGTCAACTAATACGGCCACCGTGTGTCACCAAATATACAGGGTTTTTTTTTAACACCGAGCAAGCCGTTAAAGGTGGGCTCTACTCATGAAACTAAACAACTTGCCCCAAGAAACCCATACTGAAATCACGAAAAGTAAAATTGACTATACAAAGTCGGCTAATCGGAATGATCGATTTCTATAAAAATTCCAAAAAAATAATTGCGAATTCGGTATGGGTTTCTTGGGTAAAGTTATTCAATTTCATGAGCAGAGCCCAACCTTAACGGCTTGCTCGGTGTTAATAAAACTAATACGACTACCGTGTTTCACCATACGTATAGTGGTCGACTATCACGACTACAATCTGTCACCGTACGTAAAGTGGTCCACTAACACGGCACCGTGCGTCACCGTACATACAGCAGTCCATTACCACGACTACCGTATGATACCGTACGTATAGTGGTCCACTAATACGACTACCACGTGTCACCGTACGTGTAGTGGTCCACTAATACGACTACCATGTGTCACCGTACGTACAGTGGTCCACTAACACGACTACCGTGTGGCACCGTAGGTACAGTGTTCCACGTACACGACTACTGAGTGTCATCGTACGTCTAGTGGTCCACTTATACGCCCACGGTGTGTCACCATACGTATGGTGGTCCCCTAATACGGCTACCGTGTATCACCGTACGTATAGTGGTCAACTAATATGATTACCGGTGTCACCGTAAGTACAGTGGGCCACTAAAACGACTACCGTGTGTCACCATACGTACAGTCACCCACTAATGGCTACCACGTGTCACCGTACGTACAGTGGTCCACTTACACGACTACCGTGTGGCACCGTAGGTACAGTGTTCCACGTACACGACTACTGAGTGTCATCGTAAGTCTAGCGGTACACTTATACGCCCACGGTGTGTCACCATACGTATGGTGGTCCCCTAATACGGCTACCGTGTATCACCGTACGTATAGTGGTCAACTAATATGATTACCGGTGTCACCGTAAGTACAGTGGGCCACTAAAACGACTACCGTGTGTCACCATACGTACAGTCACCCATTAATGGCTACCACGTGTCACCGTACGTACAGTGGTCCACTAACAAGACTACCACGTGTCACCGTACGCATAGTGGTCCACTAACACGACTACCGTGTGTCAAGGCGCGTCTCCTGCTGCTGCAGCTCGACGGCGTCCATTTGCTTGCACAGCTTGCCCTCGCATACCTCCCAGCTACACTTCTCCTTGTTGCACCGGTCTTGGGACGGGAGGGGTTAACAGGTTAGGAGTGGTTTCGACGAGTAAAAAAAAATCATATTTCTATGAATAAATTGTACGAACTTAAATAACTTTTAGCAAACTCAACCTTTGGTTTAAATTTATGCTAAAACAAAGAAGGAAAGGTTGGTATTTAAGGCTTATACCGCCGCGATAAGACCGCCCAAATTGTACCGCTATAGTACCTACATAAGTTTCTGTTTTTATATTGTGTTCGTTATTTTTTTGAGTTAAGATTTTTAAGTACAGTGTAAACTCTATATAGCGACACTCAAGGGACCGGGAATTTTGTGACGTTATTGAGAGTTGTCGTTATACAGAGAGAAATTAGCATCAAAGTAAACCAACGCTCAGTAAGCCAGCCACAAAATTTTGACGTTTCAAAGAGTGAATCGTTATATCGGTTGACGTTTTACAGAGTTTTTACACTGTATTTATAATGTGTTTTTAACTAGTGTGTGCAATAAATAGTATTCATTTTATATGATCTACTGTACGGGCGATCAAATTTAATTAAATTTTGTCACAATCGCACCACAAACATGAAAAATGTCTCTCCCCTGGCCTGTACCTTTCCTGTTTTTACAGGAAATTAGTAACATTATGTAGATTCAAATCCATGAACCGGTTCAACTTGTTATGTTTCATAAATTAATATAAATAACGATTGCAATGTGACAAATAAACTGAATATTTATTTTCTTTTTCATAAAAAAATATTCACGACAAATTTTGTCCCCCATATTTTGTGTCTGTTCCCCTGGCATTTTGTAGTCTTAAAAATATTGTTTTTGTGATCTTAGTTAAGACCATCTTAAACCTTATCGCAAAGCCTCCGGTGTCTGTCCGTCTGTCAGCGGGCTGTATTTCATTAACCGTAATAGGTAGACAATTGAAATGTTCACTTAACGTGTATTTCTGTTGCCGCTATAACAACAAATACTAAAAATTAGAAAAAGTGAAATAATAAGTGTGGTCTCCATACAAAAAAACGTCTTTATTTATATGTATTTAGAAGTATATTTGATTTAACCCTATCGTTAAATAAAACAGTAATACATACAAGCGTGAAACTTGGTGTGATTATAAAACGTATAAAAAAACAACAAATAATAAAAATCCGGCCAAGTGCAACTATGAATAAATTATTGTACACAGATTACAATCTCTTTTTTATTTACTTGCAATGAATACAAAAAAAATATAAAATAACAATAATAAAAAAATATATAAAAATAATAATAAATATTCCAATTACATTTGTTTTCTCATGAATGATTCTCTCCCTGGCATCTTTCCTTTCGCGCATAATTTTCCAAAATTTCCATCAGAGATATGAACACTTGTTTAAATGAATAACTATATTTTAATTTTCTCATATCTGTAAGATGGCCAGTTACTTATTCATTTTTCTTGTTTTGAAGAGACCAGGGCTAGTCTACTCTCTGTATTACGTATACAAAAAACCGGCCAAGACCGAGTCGGACTAGCACGCCGAGGGTTCCGTACCACCATACCTCTCCACACAACTACATAGGATAATGACAATGATACCTGTTCACATTTCAAACAAAAGATATGAACGCGAGCAACAAAAATATGCTTTTTTTGTCATTCAGTTCGGACTGCTTAGCGGGAGTACGACTCACACTTGGCCGATTTTTATTATTTGTTGTTTAGTATTAGTACTATAATCACCCCAAGTTTCACGCTTGCATGTATTACCGTTTTTACGATAGAGCTAAATCAAATATACTACAAAAGACCTATAAAAAAACACGTTTTATTGTATGGAGACCCAATTTAAAAAAAATCAACTATCTACCTATTACGGTTCATGAAATACAGCCCGCTGACAGACGGACTGACAGACGAACAGACAGCGGAGGCTTAGTAATAGGGTCCCGTTGGGCACTTGTTGGGTGTACGAAACACTAAAAAGTACAGTTCCCCTTGCCGCTTCAAAAAATTGAAAAAAAAAAGAAAAAATTATTGCCACCTCGCAGATAATATGCACAAATAAATTGCTTTAGTAAAATATTTTATAATTCTATCATATTTGTCGTGTCGCTTTTCTTTATAAGTGAATACCTGTTATCGTAGAATTACAAAATATGTTACAAATCTTTTGCGGATACGCCATGAATTTGTCACGGCTAATTTACAACATTCACGTTGTATCCGTAATGTGTTGTAACTAGCTTATTCCCGCGACTTTATTCCTTCTTTATTCCCTATTCCGTGGAAATTTCGATTAATCTGGCCTTATTCCTTGTCTACAACCTTTGCGCAAAATTTTAGCTTTCTAGGTCCTAAGGAATTGGGCAGGGCGTAGATGGGTCAGCCAGTGAGTGAGTGAGTCAGGGCTTTTTTTATATACAGGTTGTATACACATTTTGTAGGAGCCATTAATTAGGGGTTCTACTCTTCAAACTGAACACCTTTCCCCAAGGAACCCATAGTCATTCTCAAAATAAAATATTGGAACCTCCATACAAACAAGGACAAAATTGATCGATCAGCTGATCGCTCTGTATGAAAAGTTTAAATTTTTAAAAGGGTTTTTGGAATTGTATTTCAGTATGATGTAAGTCCTAGTTAACGGCTCCTATACCAGTATTGGTACATCCTGTATAGATAGTCACGACAAGGAAAAATACCTATGAAGCCATGCTAAAAGCCTAAAAAAACTCGTCATGTTCAAAGGGCATAGCCATAATAAAGGAATTGATAGTAATATACCTGTGTCGTCGCACTCGGGAGTGCAAATGACGAGCTTCTTCCGGTTAAAGCACTGCATCTGCAGCAGCGTCAGCTTGGTGCCGAAAAGGAAATAGCCTGAAGAGAAAGGGCATAAATCAGAGAAGTTAGCTAGTTCCCCATTGCGTTGGGGAATCTTGGTAAGCCCGCTTCCATCTTCGGCAACATCGTCACTTACCACCAGGTGAGATGTTGTCAAGGGTTTACCAATTGTGAAAAAAAAAGGTAACAACTGTACAATATACAGTGAAATAGTGAACCAACTTTCAGGACATACTTCACTCATGAAATTGAACAACTTTCCCCAAGAATCCCATACAATTCGAATTTTTTTTTGCTCCGATCGTATGGGTTTAGTTTCATGAGTGGAGTATGTCCTGAAAATTTGGTTCACGATTCCAATTTCATCCTGTATAAGGGTTATTTCAAACGTCTTACTAAGCTGGTGGCCTTTTTTAGGGTTCAGCTCCGAGGACCTTATTAAAAGGACCCCAGTGCCGAGTCGAATTCACCCCGTATTCATAAAAATAAGGTAACGGGACCCAATTACTGTATTACTAAGGCCACGTAGTCTGTCCGTCCGTCTGTCTGTCTGTCCGAAAAGGCTGTATCTTTGGAACCGTAATAGGTAGCTGGCTGAAATTTACACAATATATGTTACTAGCTGTTTCCCGCGGCTTCACCCGCGTGGACCACGTTTCTATGACTTTTCGAGGGTGCGCAGTGCGCGAGCCGCAAGCGGCTCGCGAGCGTGGTAAAAAGTAGCCTATGTCTTAAGCCAGGTCCTAATCTGTCTACCTACCAAATTTCAGCCAAATCCGTTCAGTAGTTTTTGCGGGAAAACGTAACAGACAGACAGAGTTACTTTCGCATTTATAATATTAGTAGGGATTATTACAGAGAATTTATCAAAAACAATGACGATTAAAAAAGTTTAAAATTAAGGAGAGTTCCCGTACAAAAAACGTGCTTTTTGTTATATTTGATAGGTATCAAAGCGTTGAGTTTTTTTAAACATGTTTTTAAACCTGTAGCAACATCTTCAGTAACCCAACGCAAAGAATTTACTGAACCTTAACACTTGAGTACTAAATATATAAGGTGTAACAAAATTAGCTGAAACTATTTTAACTGGTGCTTCTACCCATGAAACTGAACAACTTTCCCCATGAAACTCATAGTCAAATCGAAAAAAAAAATTGGCTCTCCCATACTAACTTGATCAGCTGATCAGTCAACTTAGTATGGGAAGTTCAAATTTTTTTTTGGAGTTTTGCCTATGGGTTACTTGGGGAAAGTTGTTCAGTTTCATGGGTAGAAGCACCAGTTAAAATAGTTTCAGCTAATTTTGTTAGACCTTATATATGACATCTAGAACGCGCTACATATTAACATTCCGTCGCTTCTGAATAGGCATATACAGGGTGTAATAAAACTGATGTAGGTCCCGTTAACTGTGGCTTCTACTCATCATACTGAACAAATTTCCCCAAGAAACCCATAGTCAAAAAATCGAACCCTCCATAAAAATGCATAATATTGGTCGATCAGCTGATCGATTTGTATGGAGAGTTAAAATTATTTTTTTGCGATTTCAGCAAAGTCAAAGAACAAAAGTTGTTCAGTAAGATGAGTAGAAGCCTTAACCGCACCTACATCAATCTTGTTACACCCTGTAGACAAATACCATCCATCAACGGTTGGACCCCAGACATACCACCTCGCCCGGCGGACATATCTCCCTTTGCTCTCGGAGAGTAGAAACACACCGTTCCTACAAGACTACCTAACTACGTAACAAGCTAATCTTGTAAATTAATCAAAATTTCAGACACATTTTGGCCCGTTGAAGTAAAATCTAGGTCACTTAACGCATGATAAAAATTGTGGTCGACAATCATTCTAATTGGAGTTTAGGTACGCAACTTCCCACCACAGCCCGCGCCGCCACGCCGATAAACACACTCGACACAACTATCGAAGTTTACTCGACTTATCAAAGCGTTATTTGAGTAAACACGAAAACACATATTGGTATATATATCTACAATAATTTCGCATAAAACAAATATAGACAAATTATAAACGCAGTTTTATGTGGAATTAATGTAGATAATTTATTTATATATTTAAGATACCAATATGTGTGATATAATGTTCCAACAAGAACCTACAATCAAGTAAACACGAATATGATTACTACCTGATTTTGATTATTTTACAACTAAGCACTTGCGTGGTTGGGTCGACCACACTGGACACTTCATACAACGTGCCAGAAATGACATTTCAAAAAACGAATGACGGAACAAACAAAATGGCGGCGAAATCCTATACGTTCGACACTAAACTGTAACCAATCTGGGTAACAAGGGGGTGAGGTCGCCATCTAGAGAGCGGCAGGGATATATATACTTTGACGCAGATTAACTGACCCGAAGCACGGTCATTACCTAAATGTGTTAGAATATTAATGTGACAGTTGGGTCCGCCACTAAACCCTACAATATCCACCATACCGGACTTGGCCGGTCCATTATACGAGTCGAAGCCTGCCTCCACCCCACGGCGCGTGTTGGTAGGTATGTATAACGGCCCTTGCTTTGTAACCTAAATATCGATAAGCCCTTGGCATCATCTCACCTGATGGTAAGTTACGATGACGCCGAAGATGGAAGTGGGCTTACCAAGATTCCACAACGCAATGGGGATCTGGCTATCTTATCTTCAAGCCCGAACACATGAATGCTATTAACACTGATGTTTGGCGGCAAGACTTAGATAAGATGGTGGTAGCAAAACTTAGGTAAGAAGATAAAATGAAAACGGCAAGACTTAGATAAGATGGTGGTAGCAAAACTTAGGTAAGAAGATAAAATGAAAACGGGTACAGAGCATCAAACCTATAACTACACTACAAGGTTATGTAGACTTATCGAGCATCAAACCTGTAACTACACTACTAGGTTCTACAAACGTACAGAGCATCAAACCTATAACTACACTACAAGATTAATGTAGACTTACCGAGCATCAAACCTGTAACTAAACTACAAGGTTCTACAAACTTACAGAGCATCAAACCTATAACTACACTACAAGGTTCTACAAACGTATAGAGCATCAAACCTATAACTACACTACAAGGTTATGTAGACTTACCGAGCATCACACCTGTAATTACACTGCAAGATTTTGTAAACTTTACGAGCATTAAACCTTGTCACCACACTACAAGGTTCTTTAGACTTAGGTACTGAGCAACAAACCTGTAAATATACTATACAAGGTTCTGTACTCACCCAGCATCATACCGAGCACGACGGCGTACATGAGGTGCACGTTGTAGATCATTACGGCCAGCATCAGCAGGTAGCCCACCACGTTGTGCAGCAGGAACACGCCCGTCTGGTGGGAGTTTACCAGCATCCTGCTAAGCAAATTGCATTTTTAGGGTTCCGTTGTGAAATCAGGAACCCATATAGTTTCGTCTGTCTGAGGGTATGTCACAGCCGTTTTACTGCAAGACTATTAACAGCTATGAAGCTGAAATTTGGTATTGTTATACAAATATGTTTAAAAGCGTCGGTGGCTCAACCGGTAACGACTCGGTCCATCTAACCAGAGGTACCGGGTTCAAATCTGGACGGCCAATGTACCAATGAGTTTTTCATAAACTTACGTACATAATTACCGATTGTTTTAACGGTGAAGGAAAACATCGTGAGGAAACCTGCACACGCCTGCGAAGAAAATCGAAGGTTGTGTGTAAAGTCGACCAACCCGCACTGGGCCCGCGTGGTCGACTAAGGCCTAATCGCCCTGATTCAGGGTAGGCTCGAGCCCCTCGGTGGGGACGTATATGAGCTGTAATGATGATACAAATATGTTATGCCTTTAGACAATAAGAATAAAATCTGTAAAAAAATGTATTTTAGGGTACTTCTCCTACATATAAAGTTGGGGTGATTTTTTTTATCACATACCTGATTGTGTTGGGAATCGTTGAATAGCTTTTTTAAAGTTTTTAGAGAAAGCGCTAAGAACATTTTTTGAT
This sequence comes from Coleophora flavipennella, assembly GCA_947284805.1. NCBI lineage: Eukaryota > Metazoa > Arthropoda > Insecta > Lepidoptera > Coleophoridae > Coleophora > Coleophora flavipennella. The sequence continues at coordinate 8,797,800 of OX369298.1, forward strand.
AAATGATTCATTTACAAAATGTAAAATTTTTAAATGGTGATTTTTGTAAGAGTTACATGTCCCTACTCTCTACCAGGTAGCACGGAAATCTAAAAGTTTTGGAAAAAGTAAGACATATAATTAATTTAGAAGGTAAAATTATTACGGCTAAGTAGGCATTCTTAGTTTAAGAGTGATTGTCGACGATATCAGCTCATATACGTCCCCACCGAAGGGCTCAAGCCTAACCTGAATTAGGGCGATCCGGCTATTAGTCGACCAACTTAAAATGTAGAAAGTTCATAGATTTTCCTTAGAATATGTTCTATACCAACTGTGAAAATAACTTTGTTTTTCAAATATAGTTCGTTCGCTGAATTAACTGCACCTTCGATGAACGCCGCTCGCGGCTGCCGGCTCGCGTCAAACACTCCGTCAACTCCGCGACTGAACTCAGGGCGGCCACTTTCACGGAGTGTTTGACGGCATTTATCAAAAGTGCAGCTAATTCAGCAAACGAACTAAATACATTATTTTTTTGAAAAGACTACGAATCCGTACTTTGCGCAATTTTTTTTGCGTACTTTGGTCAAACACGCACTTGGTCCCTCTTTTATCATATATCAGATATCCATAACAGATAAGCCGAGTGTTTGACGGCATTTATCAAAAGTGCAGCTAATTCAGCAAACGAACTAAATACATTATTTTTTTGAAAACACTACGAATCCGTACTTTGCGCAATTTTTTTTGCGTACTTTGGTCAAACACGCACTTGGTCCCTCTTTTATCATATATCAGATATCCATAACAGATAAGCCGAGTGTTTGACGGCATTTATCAAAAGTGCAGCTAATTCAGCAAACGAACTAAATACATTATTTTTTTGAAAACACTACGAATCCGTACTTTGCGCAATTTTTTTTGCGTACTTTGGTCAAACACGCACTTGGTCCCTCTTTTATCATATATCAGATATCCATAACAGATAAGCCGAGTGTTTGACGGCATTTATCAAAAGTGCAGCTAATTCAGCAAACGAACTAAATACATTATTTTTTTGAAAACACTACGAAACCCTACTTTGCGTATGGTCAAACACGCACTTGGTCCCTCTTTTATTTAATCCATAACAGATAAGCCCTTGGCACGATCTCATCTGATGGTAAGTGACGATGATGCTGAAGAAGGAAACGGGCTTACCAAGATTATACAACGCAATGGAGAACTGGCTATCTTTCATGCCAGAACACACCAATGCTATTAATTAACATTAATGTTTTGCGGCAGGATTTAGGTAAGATGGTGGTAGCTTAAAAAAGGCCCCTACCACCAACCAAACCGAGTCTTACAAAGCTTTTAACTTAAAATAGTACACCTAAGCTCTTCATCATCATCATATCAGCCGAAAGACGTCCACAGCTGGACAAAGGCCTTCCCCAAGGATTTCCACGACGACCGGTCCTGCGCTGCCCGCATCCAGCGGCTTCCCGCAACCTTCACCAAGACGTCGCTCCACCAGGTGGGAGACCTACCTACGCTACGTCTTCCGGTGCGCGGTCACCACTCCAGAACTTAACGAGAACCTAAGATCTTAACTTAAAATAATAGCTAAGTTATACAGGGTAAAACCAAAATAATGTAGGTCCCGTTAACTGGGTTTTCTAATCATCATACTGAACATCTTTTGTTCTATAGCTTTGCTGTAATCGCAAAAAGAGAATTAAACTCTTCATACAAATCGATCAGCTGTTCGACCAATTTAGTGCATTTGGAGGGCCCTTTTTTTTCGTGAATTGACTATGGATTCTTTGGGGAAAGTTGTTCAGTATGATGAGTAGAACCCCCAGTTAACGGGTCCTACACCGATTTTTACTCCCTGTAGGTTGGTTATATAGGCGCGCATCGGATGAAAGTGACGGACGGCCCCTTCGGTTGTAAAACCCAACAAACGGATACAAGTACACTTTCAATTTGTAAAACCCAACAAACGGATACAACTACACTTTCAATTTGTAAAACCCAACCAACGGATACAACTACACTTTCAATTTGTAAAACCCAACAAACGGATACAACTACACTTTCAATTTGTAAAACCCAACAAACGGATACAACTACACTTTCAATTTGTAAAACCCAACAAACGGATACAAGTACACTTTCAATTTGTAAAACCCAACAAACGGATACAAGTACACTTTCAATTTGTAAAACCCAACAAACGGATACAAGTACACTTTCAATTTGTAAAACCCAACCAAAGGATACAAGTACACTTTCAATTTGTAAAACCCAACAAACGGATACAACTACACTTTCAATTTGTAAAACCCAACAAACGGATACAAGTACACTTTCAATTTGTAAAACCCAACAAACGGATACTACTACACTTTCAATTTGTAAAACCCAACCAACGGATACAAGTACACTTTCAATTTGTAAAACCCAACAAACGGATACAACTACACTTTCAATTTGTAAAACCCAACAAACGGATACAAGTACACTTTCAATTGGTAAAACCCAACAAACGGATACAAGTACACTTTCAATTTGTAAAACCCAACAAACGGATACAAGTACACTTTCAATTTATAAAACCCAACAAACGGATATAAGTACACTTTCAATTTGTAAAACCCAGCAAACAGATACAAGTACACTTTAAATATGTAAAACCCAACCAACGGATACAAGTACACTTTAAGTTTGTAAAACCCAACCAACGGATACAAGTACACTTTAAGTTTGTTAAATCCAACCAACAGATAAAAGTAAACTTTAAGTGTAAAACCCAACAAACGGATTTAACTACACTTTAAGTTACTAAAACCCAACGAACGGATACAAGTTCACTTTAAGTTTGTTAAATCCAACCAACAGATACAAGTACACTTTAAGTTTGTTAAATCCAACCAACAGATAAAAGTAAACTTTAAGTGTAAAACCCAACAAACGGATACGAGTACACTTTAAGTTTCTAAAACTCAACCAACGGATACAAGTACACTTTAAGTTTGTAAAACCCAACCAACGGATACAAGTACACTTTAAGTTTGTAAAACCCAACCAACGGCTACAAGTACACTTTAAGTTTGTAAAACCCAACCAACGGATACAAGTACACTTTAAGTTTGTTAAACCCAACCAACGGGTACAAGTACACTTTAAGTTTGTTAAACCCAACCAACGGGTACAAGTACACTTTAAGTTTGTAAAACCCTACCAACGGATATAAGTACACTTTAAGTTTGTTAAACCCAACCAACAGATACAAGTAACTTTAAGTCCATTACTTCTCATATTGAAGTAACTTGATACGTTAAACTGAGAAACACTACCATTATAAATACGAAAGTATTTTTGTTAGTTTGTCCTTCTAGTTTGTTCTTCTATATGAGAGGAACTGTTATTTTATGTCAATTAGGGTTTACAATCACATACCTCGTGACTTCAGAGAGCTCCCATTAAAATATTTCAGACACAAACTATCTAGTTGGCTGACAGCAAATGATTTTATGAATTAAATTATTTTTTAAATCAATGTTTTATTGAGAAGACACTTATACTTATAATTCAATATTGACATGTAATCTTTTATAATTTCATGTTGACATTGTAATTATAATATTTGAGATTCTGTAACTTTAAATCATAAGTATTTTGTATTGGCAAAACACACTATTCTTTCTAATTATAATTTAAAACTAAAGATCCTTAATACTGTGTTTCCACAAATAAACGTTTTTATTTCATTTCATTTCTATCACGCAGTAACGAATCAACGGATCGGCGTGAATTTTTGCATGGATATTAAAAAAAAATTGGCCAGAGAGTTACATAGGCAACTTTACATTTACAACGATAAAGGACATCCGAGCGGAGCGGCGGGCAAAGAATAGTATTTTATAATTTGTTTTTGATCACATCAGCTCATATATACGTCCCCACCGAGGGGCTCGAGCCTACCCTGCATTAGGGCGATTATTTTTTAAAACTGTCAAATAACTTATTGTGTGTACGATACTGACCTAACCCTGACCGATGTCCACCGGCTGACCTGGCCGCTGCTGGCGTTCCTGCTCGTTCCAGGCTCGCTAGCGTTGTTGATCTGATCTCTGCAATAAACAATGATGATTAAACTCAAACTCAAATAAATCTTTATTTTACATCAAAATAAATAAATACATATACAAAATTTAATTATCAACTAAGAGAAGTACAATTTAGGCGGTCTTATCGCTGAGAGCGATTTGTAGCAGACAACCCTGTGCTCGAAGAAAAAGTAAGGAGACAGGTAGTACGCAAGTAACACAAAAGAAAAAATAATTAATAATAATAATCTAAATAAATAAAAATTAAATGCGGTTCGTTGGTAAAAGCATCACTTAAAAACAACCGGACCGATTTGGCAATTTTCTTTTTTATTTATTTATTTGTTTACACTTATAGTACACCAAAAACAATATTGCGGCATGCCCTCAGAGCAATAACTAAAGCATAGAGGGAGCGTAAAAATTACAATATATCTTTACTCTTCTTTCTTATTATCAAACATTGTACGGTAAGAAAAGATAAATATATAAGATCAGTTTATGCTTGTCAAATGGTCACACTTGGTCTCTTTTTATACGACCAATCTGAAAATCTACCCAGTTATTTAGTAATTCTGTCAACCTGTAGGTGCTATTTTAATGAAGTCGTATATTCCATCGTGAGTGATGTATATATTTCATATCGATATTTCGACTTCTAATTTTAAGAAGGTATCGTGTTCTGTTTCAGCATGCTTTCAATCGTCGCTGTTTGCACCCGTGCTTTGTATGGATTTGAATTATTTTTATTTTATTATTATCAAATATTCCAGCTAATTTATTAGGACAAATCTTATCATTTTATTACTTTCAACTTTATATTTACTACATAACATTACTTTCAGGTTAACAAAATTGTTGTAGAACCGTTAACCGAGGCTTCTACTCATCATTCTTAACAACTTTCCCCAAAGAAAGTTGTTCAGTATGGTGAGTAGAAGCCCCAGTAAACGAAACCTTCACTAATTTTGTTTCAGCTTGTATAGTACAAGTATAATATAGCTAGATAGTGTCTATCTGAGCTTTGTTTATTTGCAATTAAACTGCGGACGGACATACGGACTTGGCAAAACTATAAGGTTTCCTTAATGATTTTTAATGAAGATAAGATAGCCAGTTCCCCATTGAGTTGGGGAATCTTGGTAAGCCCGCTTCCATTTTTGGCAACATCGTCACTTACCACCAGGTGTGATGTTGTCAAGGGTTTACCAATTGTAAATAAAAAAATAAAAATCCTTGTTTTACTGAGGAACCCAAAAAAGCAGATAAACAAACCTAATTGTAACTTACAATTCTAAAGAATACTACTTTACTGCTACTGCTACTTTAAAAAAAAGAAACATCTCTGGTAATTATGGCACTTCACTAGCATTGCTAAAAAAGTGAACAGCCTTGCAAAAAACAAATATAATTAATATATATCTATCCTGCTTTATCACACTAATTAGGTAATAAGTTTGAATACTGTAACTAGAATGAATTTTCACGCTCTCTCTATGCTTTAGTTATTGCTCTGAGAGCATGCCATAGATTACTCTTTGCGCCGCTGCGGTGCCGCACCGTGTTTCGGCTCTAACACGAAAAACTTTAAAGTCGGAAAAACCATGAATGCTTTTTCTATGAATTCAAGATCATAACTCACGATTCGAATGATGCACCTTCGATTACATTCACAAAAAATAAAAGTTCAAAAAACCTAAAAACCGACTTCAAAAAGATATTTTTTTAAATGAATACACGAAATTAACCAACAATAATGAAATCGAAGGTAGGTACGAATAGTTTTTTTTGTGGTCGGTACCAGCACACAATGTTTTAGATTCGATGGCTTCGCTAGCACCGATATAAAAAAAATAGGCCCCTAATTTGAATCGTACTTACCTTTGATTTGGTTTGTTGGTTAATTTCGTGTAGATTTGGTTTGTTGGTTAATTTCGTGTATTCATATATAAAAATATTATTTCATACTTTTGAGTGAAGTTCTTTTTGAAGACGGTTTTTAGGTTTTTTTAACTTTTATTTTTAATTTTTTAGTTTCATGCTATCTACCTATGTTACAACGTTAAACCCAATCAGCTACTCGTCAATAGGAATCATCACATCCTAATGCATGTGTTTCATTAACCGATAGAGTCTTGTGGCTTCCATCAACATCTCAGCAGCATGAAAGTTAAGTAGTCAAACCTTACATCATCAGCTCACCTGAATAATCTGAAAGAATACAACTATCAGTCTATATGTATCTACGTTTAAAATTTAAAGAACTATCCTCCAACTCTTAACCGTTAAGGTATTGCACCTTCCATCATCAGCTGATCAACATGAGATGATGACTACCAGACACAAATACTTGAATAGCTTTAGAAAATATATGAAACACGTCATACGTGCCTGAGGTTGGTTGGAAGTATACACTTTCGAGTAAAAAAGTAATTTAGAAAATCAGTTCACAATTGAGAGAGTAATCGGTGAACATACATAAAAAAAATAATAGTGAAACAAAGAACCTCATTTTTTGAAGTCGGCTAAAAATGATATCCGCGTGGGTAAAGTCACGGGCATAAGCTAGTAAAATAATAAATCTTTACTCAGCTTCTTACTAGATATACAGATTACAGATCCTCCGAAAAAATATTTGAAGAAGTCGCTGGCTGGAAGACGTAGTCTTTCATGGCTCCTGAACAGGTGGACCATCAGAAATGAGGAGATCCCATGGCACGAAAGTAACCGACATAGCTCTGTGAAACGTTTAACTTAAGTGGCAGTGGGCGGGCCCCATAGCTTTAAAACAGACGGCCGTTGGGGTAGTTAAGTTCTCGAGTGGCGACCGCGCACCGGAAGACGTAGCATAGGTAGGCTTCAAACCCAGTCGACTGACCACTTGGTCACTTAGTCTATTGTGACTTGGTGAAGGAAGCGGGTAGCAAGATAATATAGATATAGCCTATTCAAGACTATAAAGTAAGGTTAAAAAGTCATTTGTGGGGCAGTGTATTGTATAAGATTCTACAATAAAATTCCAGAAAATATTACTAGTTCGTCAGAGAAAAAATTAAAGGCTCATGTCAAAAAATTCTTGTGATCTATAGAGGATATCTATAATATAATTAACGGGGCCGTGTCTGTACATGAAATATTTTTGGAAAATAATAACTGTGGAGGACATTACTAACGATACAGAGACGAAAACAACAACTTTTGGAATTTTTGTCTGTCTGTCTGTCTGTCTGTCTGTATGTTCGCGCATCACGCAAAAACTACCAGGCTGATTTTGATGAAATTTTGTATGGTGGTTCCTTATAGCCCGGGTTAACATATAGGATACTTTTTATCCCGGAAAATTCAAGAGTTCCCGTGGGAAAATCAAAAGTATTCATTTATATCATGGCTCACCACGCAAATGTGGCTTGACCTATTACAATCAAATTTTACACGTTGATACCCTTATCGCGAACTAAAACTGGGACATTGTAAATCCCAAAAAAATTAAGGGTTCCTGCAGGAATGCAAAAAAATGTATCTTTAGAATGGCTCAACGTAACAATTGGAAACCTTTACATTGGGATGGGTTGTTTTGACCATCATTGTATATTCGGGTATTCTTTATCCTGGAAAACTAAAGAGGTCCCGTGGGAAATTATCTATCGATACTTACAATAATAACAATAGAGTACTTTTTTCCACATATTAGCTACACATACCACACATTATAATCATAGCAGCAGAATGTCAATAGATGGCACTGCAGGAATAATAAAACGCGCATAAGTTGTATTAAAACATTAAAATATTATTTCATACTTTTGAGTGGATTTCTTTTATGTATTTTTCAGCATAAGCTACTTTACACAAATCTAATTCTGGAACTATGGCACGTAGCGATGTGATTCATAGACGAACAGATATGTATTTTTTTTACAGATTCCAATCGTGTAAAAAAATTAAAAACACATAAATCGTGTTTAGCATCTTTTAACAGGAGGCACAGATATGGGAACTCTTCTGACGGCGACTATTTGCGTGTGGCAGTTGCTCTCCGCCTGCAATATCAATATCTGTGAACCTCATCAATGTATTTGCGGGTCCACGGTGGAGGCAATTCGCCATCACTCACTGAGTTGCGGTCGTTGTTTGTGAAGATTCCCACGTCACCAAGTCCTTATTGACCTCACTCGGAGGGCACTGGTCTCGGCCAGATGGAATATTCCGGGCTTTAGTCGATCTGATGGCAAAAGGCCGGAGGGTTTAAACAGGTGCTATGGCAGAGAGGAACGTGTCTGCTTTGGCACGCCATTTTTTCTGCCTCACACCTCACCCGTACGGTACTGCTGCTCAATTTGCGGCGAGAAAGAAGCATAATAAGTACTCGGTCTTGGAGGCAAATTACTGCTTTGTGCTGCTGGTCTGTGAGACAACCGGCTGCTGAACCCTCAGAGGCATTTGCCTTCATTAAGGAGATTGGCCGTCGCCTTCGAGAGAGGAGATATGACACCCGCTTCGCGTCCTACCTGCTGCTAAGGTTGTCTATTTCCCTCCAGCGCTGCATCAACGAGAAGTGCGTCATGGGCTCCTTTGGAGGTGATACGACTAGAGGATTTGACCCATAATAATATTTTTAGGAAATTTTATTACTAGATTGATATTGATTTGAATAAGTTTTTTTAATAATATAGGTATATATGTTATTTCATCATATCAGTTTATATACGTTCCCACCAAGGGGCTCGACCTGCCCTGAGTTAGGGCGATCAGGCCTTAGACGATCACGCGAGTTTCTTCGCAGGCGTGTGCAGGTTTCCTCACGATGTTTTCCCTCACCGTTACAGCGTCGGATAAACGTACATACGAGTATGAAATCGATATTCGTATAAATATTGGTAAGTGGCAGGATTCGAACCATGGCCTACCGGACAAGAGGTAGTGGCCCTAACCGTTACGCCACCGACTCTCTATATGTTATTTAAGATTTAGAAATCCTTACTTATAATAATATTATAAATGTGTAAATGTGTTTGTTTGTTTGTTACCTATTCACACTTCAACACCTCTACCAATCTTGATGCAATTTGGTATGTAGGTAGCCTGTTTCACTGGGAATGAAATAGTCTACTTTTTATCTCTGGAAATTATCATAGCCCGATGCAGTTCCTGAGGAAACTAAAACCATACTCTTTGTTCGTTAAGTTATTTAAAATCGCAACGGAAAAATGTATGGTGTGATTTTTAGCACAGAGATGAGGTGAAAAATGATATAATTTACTAATAAGTATATCCTGACAGAATTCCCGAGGGATCTGGGGACAACTGTTTTCTACGCTCGCGCACGTCGGTGGCATCGCAACGGAGCAACGGTTTAAAGTGATTTTTTTGTATAGAATTTGTTGAGGGGGTGGGAAGTGACAAAGACTGCTAGGTACCTGGAGAAACACATGTCCACGCTTGCGAGCTGATTACGGCTCGCGCACCACTCACCCTCAAAAAGAGACATAAAAGCTATGTCCACGCGGGCGAAGCCGCGGGCAAAAGCTAGTTACTTATAAAATAATAGATTATGTAAACGACAAAAACATATATGTTGATTCTATAACAAATTACCATTACCTGAGACTGTAATCTGAATCATGACATTATTTGTAATAGACAATAACTTTTTTGGACTACTTAAATAAAAGTGTGTGTAAACACCTATTTAAAATAAATATTTTTGATTTGATTTGCCGCTGGATGCGGGCCGAATGGGTGACCTTGAGCCTTCTTCTGAGACCCACACGAGTGGCGTCAGCGTACCGGAAGACATAGCGTAGGCAGGCCTTCCACTCGGTGGACCAACGTCTTGGTGAAGGTCGCGGGAAGCCGCTGGATGCGGGCAACGCAGGACCGGTCCACGTGGAAACCTTTGGGGGAGACCTTTGTCCAGCAGTGGACGTCTTTCGGCTGATATAATGATGATGTAAACATGCAACTGTTTCACACACTACGTCTGTTTTTAAAAACACCGATTAATAATAATCAATTGTAACCTCGCATTGTTATTTTAACACTCGTTCGATTATCAACATTTATTATCTGTATGCACGCGTGAAATGTGAAAGGCATCGTTATTTAGATTGTGGTTCAACTAATCCCCATTCAAGGCTACAGGGTATAGGGTTACTTTTGAATCCTTAGCAATGTTTTGGTAAGCGCTTCTACTCCTGATTCTGAACAACTTTCCCAAAGGAACCCATGAAGCAAAAAAAATTTGAACTTCCCATACAAAGTCGACATACCGGCTGGTCGATTTTTATGAAAGGTCCAATTTTTTTTTTGCTAATTTACCATGGGTTTCTTGGGGAAAGTTGTTCAGAATCAGGAGTAGAAGCGCTGACCAAAATATTGATAAGGGTCAAAGCGTATTAACCCTATAAGTAATAACTTCATTTTCAGAGTCAAGTTTTCCATACGTACTATGATGTGGACAGTCTGAAAAAAAAAAACCGGCCAAGTGTGAGTTGGACTCGAGCAAAGTAGGGTTCCAGTCTTTTAAAAAAAAAATATATAAAAAAAATGCAGTTGGTAATAGAACATTTTGTATGAAAAATCTATAAACTGTCTACAAATCCAACTGCACACCTTAAGTTGGTCGACTATTTCTCCTAAACTAATTAAGCCTACTTAGGCGTGATAGTTTTCCTCTTAAATTGACTATAATTATGTAATACTACTATTTAAAATTTTTTTCAGATGTCCTGAAATTTGTTTAGTGGACGGTTCAGCTAACAAGGGGAGACACTTGACTCTAACAAAAATTAGCACTTTAAAGCTTAGTATTTCGTGAACCGATCCCCGAATCGAACAGTGGCTTTAGCAAACCCTAAGTAGTTTAGTTTTGAAAGACCTATTTAACTATACCCCAAACCATAGGGTACGTCTTTACATGTAGGGGGTACACTAAAATATATTTTTTAAGTTTTTATTGTACGACTTTGTCAGCGTGATTAATATGTATACCCACGCCAAATTACAGCCTTCTAGTACTAATAGTCTCTGAGCTAAGCCGCGGAGAGACGGACAGACAGACAGACACGGTGAAACTATAAGGGTTCTGTTAGGGGTCCGTGGTCGAGGGACCTGTTGTTTAAGGTTGCGTGGAATGTTCAATGAAAAGTGACCAGGTTTGCAGTTCACGAATTTCCGGATTTATTTTTACATGAATGAATTACATAGGTAGGTTGTTCTTAGGTTGAGTCTATATCTGGACGCGGGTTCGGGACGACTGGCGAACAAAGCCGAGTCGAGCCACGAGCGCTTACGCTGCGATCTATGTGGTAGGTAGGTATGTACCCCTACAGTTCCTTGTTGATTTCGGAACCCTAAAAAAGAATCCATACTGGCGGTGAACGGAGACGACTAGACAAGGAAATGGTGCGGGGGCGAGCCCAAACTGCCATAGTCGCCGTTTGGGACAATTCATTCAAGAAGACGGCGGAGAAGGTGATAGTGAACAGTTATTAGTAACACCGGTTTTGATGCAACATCATATGGTTTCTACACTGTGACAAAGAATAAAGACTTACTAACGTAAAATAAGTTTCACTCCGCAAAATCATTTAAATGAATGGCGACTCTTGTTACGACTGAATAAAGTGCAATTCAGGTTCGCACAGCGCCAATTACCTACAGTTACTTTCACCTACAAGTTGCCTCTCTTTCTATCGCGTAACTGTTATTTCTTCTGACTACTGATTTGCCTCCTGCAAGAGGCCGCGCGGCGTAGGTACATTTTCATACTAACAGCTCGAAGTGCGACAGGCCTGACTGTGGTATCACAAAACAGATATCTGTTTTGTGGTGGTATGATCCCACATACGATAATTATTATGACAAATAGCTGCTCTATCATATGCGATAATAATTTAACGAGATCAAGGCAGCGCCGTTTGAAATGTTGCAAAACGAAACATTAAGTTCGGGCGAAAGGTAAGCTACCGTTTCGAGTGAAAGGTATGTTATGGTTAGGCTTGGTCAGGGACGAACTTCGTTTACAATATTGAAAGGTCCTTAGATTAATGACTCGGAGACCATTACTGTGCGAACAACTCAAATAAATTGACCTTTAGGCTGATATGTACATAGTATTTACATAGAATCCTAGTTTAGGGCCAGATGGTCCTGCGTTAATAGGATAATTGACTAGGAACATCAAAAATAAAGTATAAAATATTGTTTGTTAAATTGCCCTATTGTACGTGTCACACTGTCAGACTTGAGGCGATGTGGTATGGGTTTCAGCTTTTTTCCGTTACGAAGGCAGTATACCTATTAGTATCACCGCGTCGACCATAATTATTAAAGTAATGTTAATTATACCCGGGAACGTCGGTGGCGTAATGGCAAGGGCTGCTACCTGCTGACCGGCAGGTCGTGGTTGGAATCCTGCCACGTACCAATGTGTTTTCGAATTTCGATTTCATATATGATTTCATACTTTGAACAAGTTTGCCCAAGGAACCATACTTTTTATGAGTACCCGATCGTAGGCTGCGTGTAGCGTTGCCAACTAGCCAAGCGTCCGCATAAAGCCAGATTAGGATTTTTAGCGTCGGTGGCTCAACCGGTAACGACTCGGTCCTTCTAACCAGAGGTCATGGGTTCAAATCTGGACGGCCAATGTACCAATGAGTTTTTCAAAACTTACGTACATATATTAACCGATTGCTTTAACGGTGAAGGAAAACATCGTGAGGAAACCTGCACACGTCGGCGAAGAAACTCAAAGGTTGATTGTGAAGTCGACCAACCCGCACTGGGCCCGCGTGGTCGACTAAGGCCCGATCGCCCTAATTCAGGGTAGGCTCGAACGTACGTAGGGAAGTATATGAGCTGATATGATGAATTATACCCACACTAGAACGGCGTAAAAGTGAGTGGGTTAAATCCGAATTGGTAAAATTGGCTTCCTGCAAGGTTCACTAGATCACCAGCCCTCGGGGCGAAGGCCTCTCCAACAACAATTTTCCCTTAGTTGACGTATATGTACCTTTAAGTACACTTGAGACAAACAGTCCAGTTAGGTAGGTTCAACTAAGAGAAAGAAATTAATCGTCGAATCCAACTCGGCTGGGCAACTTTCGGGAAGCTTCGCAATATATTCACGTCCCAAATACCGTAGTGTCTTAAGACTAAGGTCTTTGACCAGTGTGTGTTGCTAGTGATGGATGACATACGGAACGGAGACATAGTCGCTTGCTATGGACCTTATAAGAGAGCTGAAGGTCACCCAAAGGGCGATGGAGCGAGCTATGCTCGGTATTTATGTACGCGATCGAATCAGAAATGTGGAGATTCGTAGGAGAACCAAAGTAACTGACATAGCTCACAGAAAGTGGGCGGGGCATAGCTCGTAGAACAGATGGCCGAAAGTTCTCGACTGGCGACCGCGCACTGGAAAAATTAACGTAGGTTGACCTCCCACTCGTGGACCGACGACCTGGCGAAGGTCGCGGGAAGCCGCTGGATGCGGGCAGCACAAGGCCGGTCGTCGTGGAAACCCTTGGGGAAGCCTTTGTCCAGCAGTGGACGTCTTTCGGCTGATGATGATTAAGTATCGTATCATTGACATATTTCACACGTGGTACGTATACCTAAATAGCTATTTTGTACGAAACGGAAAGCCCCCCATTCAAATGCAAATTAACACTGATAGTGAATAGTACAAAATATGGAGAACGAATTATCCAAATCTAGCAGAACGACGACACATCAGTGAAGGGAGCTCAAAGATGAGGAAGAAAAAAAATTAACATACCTTTACGCATTAAATATTGAATCTTATTATTCAATATTCAATGCTTAAAAGTAAGGTATCATTATAAGAAGCACTATAGGTATACAATATTTATTGTCGCGAAGCTAATTTTGCAGATGATTGAAGCATTTTAGCGACAAGTAGACTCCCACCACTTAAAAGAATTCATTATGAGAAGTAAGTAAATGAGGCGAGTTAAGAAATGATTTGGGATGTTGTTGGGGAATGCTATCCAATACTCTCAAATGTCCTGGTCTGTAACAAGTTCTAGAAATTTCTAGAGGGCGAAACTTCCAGTCATTATAACTTCGAAAGCACGCCCTTCAGCTTAAAAACAGGAACCTTCGTCATGGATGGGGGCTACCACACCATATAACTTCCTTGATTGTACCGAGACTCGTTTCTGAGTTTAAGCGGCACGCACATTGTACACTTTCTTTTATAACATATACCCTACCCTACCCTACTCTATCTTACCCTACCCTACCCTATCCTACCCTATCCTACCCTACCCTACACTACACTACACTGCCCTACCCTACCTACCCCACACTACACTATAGGATACCCTACATAAGAACTTTCTCCTGACAATAACGAACTCAAAAAAAAGAATTAGCGAAATCGGTCCAGCCTTTCACGCGTGATGCGATGAGCAAGGGAAATAGAAATTCATTTTTATATATAAAGATATTGATTAAATACACAAAATAAAATAGCTATATTTATGATAGCTCTTATCAACAGCGATGATTAGGCGTGAAAATAAACAATCGATTGTAAATTTAGATTGCTACAATGCAACAACAAATTATCAAGAACTATAATTAGCTGTTGCCCGCGACTTCGTTCCCGCTTTATTCCCTTTCTCTTTAGAATCTGGCCTTATTCCTTGTCTACATCATAACCTGAATTTCTGTGCAAATTTCAGCTTTCTAGGTCCAAGGGTTTGGGCTCGGCGATGATGAGACAGTGAGTGAGTGCTTGAGTGAGGAATTTATGATGTGTATCGTTCCTGTCTACGAGCGCGTCTTGCGCGGTGTGAAAGGGCCGCGGGAAGGGGGCTGCCAACCACGGCACCACCGCCATTAAAAACGCCATACATTACATTCTCTTTGACCGTCTCCCATTCCGTGCTGGGACTTCACATTGAGTGCGCATCGAATAGCGAATTTTGCTTTACTTAGGTACTTAAATGTAAAACCAAGTGCCATTAAACAACAGTTAGATACAGTCCACTGTCTTTGTTTACACCATTTTGGAGCCGAAATAGTTCCTCTCGCTTTCCTGTAATTTGTGGGTGATATGAAAGTTTTTTAAATCACAAATTCTAAGGTAACATGGACATTCCGCCTAATGTGCGGCCGAGGGCAAAGATGACATACTATCCGAAGGCCCGGCCCGTGCATATACGACCCGATAATTCATTAATTTCATAAATATTTTGTCACTTGTTACACATTAAATACGACTCCTGTAAGGCTCGCTCGTTTTTTATACAGAATATAGTAATAAAAACATCTTGTGTGTGTGCGTAAATTTTTATAATAGACCTGGAGGGGTGGTGTGGTTTAAAAGGGGCAACCAACCACTATAAAATACAACCCTTAGCAACCCCAAAATCTGGATGCGAATTTCAAATGCCAACCCCCTATCTCAACTTTACAACCTGTATATGTATACAATTCAATTCAATATTCATTATAGCAATAAAATACATAAATAAAGAGTTAAACAACATAGAAGAAATATTATACAACAAGCGGCCTTATTGCTAGGTAAAACTTGCTTCCAAGTAACCTTTGGGTAGGAAAAACAGTGCTAGAATAAGATAAAGGGCGGTGCAATAATTAACTAGTTATTTATGATACAAGGGTGATAAAAAGTTAATAAGAAACGAGTAACAGACATTTGTAAGGCCGAGCCGCAGCCGAGGGTTTACCATCATCAAGAGTTTGTTATTTCCTTTTACACCCATCATACGAAATTTTTCAATACAGTTGTAAGAAAACAGACAAAATAAAAAACGACCGTGACAGAAAAACAAAATACATGGGTATACATACATATCAACGTTTCGACATCCAAAGTTCATTTTCGCGACTTGTGGCTCATTTTAAATGTCCGGTGAGTAATCTAACTTTATTTTTTCCTATACATCATCATCATATCAGCCGAAAAACGTCCACTGCTGGACAAAGGCCTCCCCCAAGGATTTCCACGACAACCGGTCCTGCGCTGCCCACATCCATCGGCTTCCCGCGATCTTCACCAGGTCGTTGGTCCACCGCGTGGGAGGCCTGCCTATGCTATGTTTTCCGGCGCGCGGTGGCCACTCGCGGTGGACACCTCATCATATCAGCCGAAGGACGTCCACTACTGGACATAGGCCTCCCCCAAGGATTTCTACAACGACCGGTTCTGCGCTGCCCGCATCCAGCGGCTTCCCACGACCTTCACCAGGTCATCGGTCCATCGAGTGGGAGGTCTTCCTACGCTACGTTTTCCGGTGCGCGGTCGTCACTTAACTTTACTGTCCCAACGGCCATCTGTTCTACGAGCTATGTGCCCCGCCCACTGCCACTTAAGTTTAGCAATTCTGAGAGGTATGTCGGTTACTTTGGTTCTCCTGCGGATCTCCTCGTTTCTGATTCGATCACGTAGAGAAACTCCGAGCACAGCACGCATAGACGACTCACCTATCGTAGAGCAAATTCCTTCGTTCATCAGTCCTATAGGGGTACAGCTTCTTGTGAGCCTCTCGCTGCACCCTCGCCAGGTATACCTGTGAAAGACTTTGAGTTTTAGTTTCTACGTATTTATCTATTGGACTAGTATATGGCCGGTTCACGAAGGAGAGCTCTGCAGATTATTTTCATTTTTAATAACACACTAGCCTTGCTGGTTTACCCGGCTTTGCCCCGGAATGTATCCTATACTTTAATAAAGCAATTCTTAGATCATCGTATCAGCTCATGTACGTCCCCACAGATAGGCTCGAGCCTACCCTGAATTAGGGCGATCGCGGGCCCAGTGCATGTTGGTCGACTTCACACACAACCTTCGAGTTTCTTCGCAGGTGTGCAGGTTTCCTCACTATGTTTTCATTCGCCGTAAGAGCATCCGATAAATGTACATATGAAATCGAAATTCTAAAACCTTGTTGATCCTTCGAAATTCTTTTACATGTGTATAAAATGGATAATAATATTTTTAGTTTTTTATTACCTAATCAATCGCGCTACATGACTAGGCAGGGAGCAAAGATCGGCCGCCCGGCTACACAAAAACAAGTACCGATACACCACCGACCAATGCTGGGTCGCCCACTTATGGATACAATTTGGCCTCATACTAACAAAAAATAGATATAAATAAAATTATAATAATAAATATTCGGGGACAAATCACACATGGTCATCTGGCCCCAAAGTAGGATTCCCTGTGATATGGGAACCAGAGACTGATATAAATACTTACATACATTTAAATACATATATTTAAATAGATATTTAACATCCAGACACAGAGCAAACAAATCTGCTCATCTCAAAATGTTTGCCCTGGGTTTGCCGAGCAGTTTTGGCTCGATAGAAAAAAAATCCAAAGATAGGTCTACACCGTTACTTTCAACTCTAGTTATGACTAATTTTTGTTCTGATAATACAAAGTGAGTAATGTTATTACTTTTTATACTTTCATTGTAGTTTTTGATTGAAACGAAAAACCATTGAAAGAGTTAAAAAGTTTGGAGATTTTCTTTACTCTTTACACGTAAAAAAAGACAGAGAAAATTGTTCCAATCAATACCTCGCCTTAACTTGCAATGTTTGTATGTTTGTTTAGTTCAAATCTTGCAATCGACATTAGAGCAACTTCCAGGGCTCTTATTGTAGTGGAATTTGGTATGAAGCCGTATTCCAACAATAAAGTATTGGTGACAATAGATCTTTTTGGTATTTTGAAGTTGGTCTGATGATGAACTTTGCAGGTGTAATCAAGGTCCAAGGATCGTCTTTTATTTTCAATAGAATCGTAGAAAATACTATGCTCGCCTTATTTTTAAATTTGGAAACCTGTCGTGAGCATTCGGCTTTTGAGCATAAGACTCTTTTTACGCTTCACCTGTCCGGTGTCTGTAATGAAATCTTGCAAGTTAAATTTGACCCACTTCCCGGTTTCCGAGCTGAAATTTTGCATGCATTTGTATATAGCGTGACAATGCAATATTAAAAGCTTGTACCTAAAAGTTTTTGGGTTTTTTTTATTTATTATATAAAAGCTAATGGCTAAGACAATGGCCCATCTCATTGTATGTCCAATGTGCCCTGATACCTGCACTCGGGAGGAGCTGATGAACGCCACCGGTAGCGCCGCTATGGTGGTCACATACTGGGCAGGAGAGATATGACTTGTCGTCGATATAATAAAGGGTTTTCCAATAAGAGGTGTTATATTGAATAGCCCGCTATTTCGGTAGATGTCACTTTTGAAGCTGTCATTTTTTGACATTTGACAAGTAGAAACTACGCCATTAATAAAAATGGAACGATACACGCTTCAACGACGCATTGAAATCCCTACTAATATTCTAATATATTCTTATATTCTAATATTCTAATATTATAAATGTGAAAGTAACTCTGTCTGTCTGTTACGCTTTCCCGCAAAAACTACTGAACGGATTTGGCTGAAATTTGGTAGGTAGACAGATTAGGACCTGGATTCAGACATAGGCTACTTTTTACCACGCTCGCGAGCCGCTTGCGGCTCGCGCACTGCGCACCCTCGAAAAGTCATAGAAATGTTGTCCACGCGGGTGAAACCGCGGGAAACAGCTAGTTCACTATAAAAATGGTGAAAATTTGGAAGAGACGGTTCGTAAAACTCGAACATTTTTTGGTCGTCGTGAAGCACCTTGCGGACCGCAATACAGAAATTGGTGGAAAAATTCGAGCTGTTGGGACAAGTTAGTGATGTGAAGAATAAACCCGTGCACGTCGCTCAAGAACAGCCGAGAATATTGCTGCTGCAGAAGAAAGTGTTGAAGAAAACCCAGGTTTGTTCATTCCTCGTCGTTCTTTGAAATAAGGCAATCCACAAACGTCATTACACCGTATTTTGCATAAAGATTTGGGTCTTAAGGCTTATAAAGTTCAGTTAACACAAGAACTCAAGCCGGCCGATCATCAACAACGTCGTGTCTTTGCTGATTGGGTCGTTGAAATGCATGAAAATGATC
Organism: Coleophora flavipennella; assembly: GCA_947284805.1. Lineage (NCBI taxonomy): Eukaryota > Metazoa > Arthropoda > Insecta > Lepidoptera > Coleophoridae > Coleophora > Coleophora flavipennella. The sequence continues at coordinate 8,816,908 of OX369298.1, forward strand.
CGGAACTCCATCAAAAAATCATCTTGAGTGATGAAGCCCATTTCCACCTCGGTGGCTTCGTCAACAAGCAAAATTGTCGCATCTGGGGCTCGGAAAACCCAAGAGTTATTGTTGAAAAGCCTCTCTATCCTCAACGTGTGACTGTTTGGTGCGGTTTATGGTCTGGCGGAGTTATTGGACCTTACTTTTTCGAAAATGAGGCTGGAGCAACAGTTACGGTGAATAGATTGCGCTATCGAGAGATGATTGTTTTTTTATTGCCGGAATTGGATGGTATTGATCTGAACAACATTTACTTTCAACAAGACGGCGCTACGTGCCACACAAGCAACGAAACCATTGATCTTTTGCGGGAAAAGTTTCCGGACCGTGTTATCTCTCGAAGAGGTGATCACAATTGGCCACCGAGATCTTGTGATTTAACACCTTGCGACTTCTTCCTTTGGGGCCACGTGAAAGAGAAGGTCTACGCCAACAGCCCAGCGTCGATTCAAGACGTCAAAGATGGAATCCGTGAGGCTATCGAGGGCATAGGGCAGCCACTTTGCGATTTGGTTATGGAAAATTTCATGAAAAGGATATGGTCCTGTAAGCGTGGTCGTGGTGGTCATTTGTCTGATGTTATTTTCCACTATTAACGGCATACTTTCCTCTTTATAATGAAATAAACATCCGATCATTTATATTAAAAAATTGCATTTTTCTTCGAATATCAAAATAACATCTCTTATTGGAAAACCCTTTAGAAGAAAAATAAAAGCTTGTACCTAAAACTTTTTTGGTATTTCATTTATTAAATAAAAGCTAATGGCTAAGACAATGGCCCATCTCATTGTATGTCCATTGGGCCCTGATACCTGCACTCGGGAGGAGCTGATGAACGCCACCGATAGCGCCGCTATAGTGGCCACATACTGGGCAGGAGAGATATGACTTGTCGTCGATATAATAGAAGAAAAATAAAAGCTTGTACCTTAAACATTTTAGGCTTTTCTTCAATTTATTGAAAATAAATTTAAATAATAAATACAAGTTTGATATCTTTGAAAGACCAGACCATCAAAATTATTAAAATTTGCCCTGAATGACCCACGACAGAGTACTGAGTGATTCTATTTTTAGGGTTCCTTACGCAACTGTTGTCCGTCTGTCTTCCATGAACCGTAATTAGGTAGACAGTTGAAATTTTCAGGTTTTTTTTTCAAAAAATCAAAAATTAAAGGGGGCCTTCCGTGATTTTTTTGAAACGAGAAAAATTACATAGTGTTAAATCTTCTACGATGGTACGGGATCCTTCGAGTGCGAGACCGACTCGCAATTGGCCGGATTCATTTTGCTCGCGAGTAATTGGAAAATATACACAGGCAAGGTATAGTACGAGCTCTTATCGTGTGATAGCTTCATTCGTCTCCAGTGTCACAGTATTGCGATATTGCCTACAGTAGCGCAACGCCTCTAATGTCGCACGATGCCGCCACCGGCGTAGGTACTAGCGCTGACATACGAAATAACGGAAGGGTTGTCACAAAATTGGAAGTAAATCAATTATGATTTATTATTATTGATATAATATGGTGATCGATCATTTATTGAGTAAGATTAAGATATACATATTTATAAGTGTTGCAGTGCCAAATACTTACGCGAAACTTTAAGTCGTTTTAAGATTGTGCTTATAAAATTTTATTGTTTAATGGATTCGCATTTGGATGAATCCGTGAAACCTACCTAACTATCCTACTGTTGACATGTACGGCGCGCAGTGAGTGCGGTGGTACCTACATAATATTTCGATGGCGGCGCGACGCCATCCAGATCCCGTAACCGACCCAAAAAAAATATAATTATGGTATTATTGGCTCTTAAAAAGAAGATTAAAATACCTACCTAGGTACTTACCTATGTACATACATACACATTTTTTAAAATAAGTATCTTAACAAACATCACGATGAGAATTCAAACCAATACGTACTTATATATATTAGTACGTATATATATATATATATAGCCGTTTCCGAGATCACAGAAGTATATATATATATATATATATATATATATATATATATACACACTTCTGTGATCTCGGAAACGGCTTTAACGATTTCGCTGAAATTTGGTATAAGGGGGTTTTTGGGGGTAAACAATCGATCTAGATTTGTTTTTTTTTACATGTTCAAGTTTATATCTAATTTTTATTGTTTTTAGACAAGTTTAAAAAAATATAGTTAATGTTTGAGATAACAATATATATATTAATCATAAATATGAAACATTTACCTATACTGATTAAGTGAAAAAGATTAATGTTTAAGTAGATTATCACCTAAACACCACCCTATTACAATAAATAGTTATAAACGAGCAAAGCTCGGCCTCCCAGGTACTTAGTACTAAAGCGCAAAGGAGCGTCCTATGCTCGGAGTTTCTCTGCGTGATTGAATCAGAAACGAGGAGATCCGTACAAGAACCCAAAGAGCCGACATAGCTCTCAGAATTGCTAAACTTAAGTGGCACCAAAGCGCAATGGAGCGTTCTATGCTCGGAGTTTCTCTGCGTGATCGAATCAGAAACGAGGAGATCCGTACGAGAACCAAAAGAGCCGACATAGCTCTCAGAATTGCTAAACTTAAGTGGCAGTGGGCGGATCACATAGCTCGTAGAACGGATGGCCGTTGGGGCAGTAAAGTACTCGAGTGGCGAACGCGCACCGGAAAGCGTAGCGTAGGAAGGCCTCCCACTCGGTGGACCGATGACCTGGTGAAGGTCGCAGGAAGCCGCTGGATGCGGGCAGCGCAGAACCGGTCGTCGTGGAAATCCCTGGGAAGGCCTATGTCCAGCAGTGGACGTCCTTCGGCTGATATGATGATATTATATTAGTACGTGTGGGAGCTAGGTACCTACTCACCCAACTACCTATACTATAGTAGGTGCCGAGTAGTACCTACATCACTACTTAGAAACATAATTAGTTATAATAATAATAGTAATATATCTATAATCTTGATACTATGTGCCTATAAGTACTTACTTATAATGGGATTAGGTATCATTTTTTTTATTTACAATTGGTAAGCCCTTGGCATTATCGCACCTAATGATTCATTTTTTTTATTTACAATTGGTAAGCCCTTGACATTATCGCACCTAATGATAAGTGACGATGATGCCAAAAATGGAAGCGGGCTTACCAAGTTCCCCAACGCAATGGGGAACTAGCTAACTTATCTTCAAGCCGGAACACATCAATATTGTTAGCATTGATATTTAGCGGCAAGACTTAGATAAGTGGTGGTAGCTAGCCAGGCGGGATGCCCTTCCATCCACATTAGAGTCAAGTTTGTTGAACATTAACACAAAAAAGACAGATAGCTACCCACCCACAGAACCTTCCCATACGTTTGATTCTAATGTCACTAAAAGTGTCACGAAAAACCCTCCAGCGGCTACTTCAAAGAAGGTCAAGAAAAAACAAAATCCAAATACTGATTCCTTGACTAATGAAAAGAAAAAGCAACGAAATGCTACTTCAGAAGCAGTTGAAGTTAGTGAAATAAACAACCCTGATGCAGATGTACCAGAATGGCAAGTGTACACAACAAAAAAGCATAGAAACGTACTTAAAAGAGCTATTGTAAAGGGAAGTGGGAAAAAACATGATTTACTGGAGACAGTCGAAAGAACAAGAAAAGTACATGCTTGTTTTTTTAAGCCACAGACGACGCCGGAAATGATTGAGAAATATATGAATCAATTTTGTGAGAGCAAAGTAAAAGCCGAAAAGTTAAAGCTGAAACACGTTTTTTACTCTTCGTTTATACTGACTGTTCCCGAAAGCAAGTTCGAAGTGTTCATGGCTTCAGAGACATGGCCTGAAGGTACTCAAGTTGCGGAGTGGTTTCGACGAGCCGGACGCGCCCCACGTGACCACCCAAGCCACGCGTCCGGCCAGCGACAATTATAAACGGGTGGACCAAGGCTCCCATAAAAGAGCTGTTAAGACTTATCCTCTGCTTATCTCATACCAAAATGTTCGCGGTCTCCGAAGTAAGCTTTTGAGCTGGCGTCAAAACACTGCACAAGTAAACAGCGACATCATAGCAGTTACCGAATCCAATTTGAACGCAAGTATTAATGACGCAGAAATTGCACCGCCTGGATGGAGTTTACTAAGAAGGGACCGAGGATCAAATGGTGGTGGTGTGCTGCTCGCAGTTCGTCCTGGGATAAAGGCTGTCCGTCGAGTAGACCTTGAAACAGAAGCAGCTGAAGATCTATGGGCAGCTGTAACTTTTCATGGTCGTACCCATTACATTTGCGTCGTGTATATAAATCCATCTGCCGATGATAGTAATTACATGTCTTGGTTCTGTAATGTAGAGGAAAATGTATCTGCTAAGTTGCATTGTAACAAATTAATTATATTTGGTGACATTAATCTAAATAGTGCCTCTGTAAATGTAAACAATTATATTTGCTACTTTATAAATTTTTGCAACTTGGTCGAAAGGAATGATATTTGGAATGAGTGTGGAGGTAAGCTGGATGTTGTCCTGGTAAGTGAGACTGTGCAAGCCGTTGGCGTGTGTGCAACGGATAGTTTGGTCGATCGTGTAGACCGCTACCATCCTCCACTAGAAATAAGTGTTTTACTTGAAGGATTCACTATAGATTCCCTGCTTGAACCTAGCAACATTGACCCAAAAACTGACTGGAATTTTGGCAGGGCTGATTATGATGTAATGTATGAGTTGATGGATGGTACTGACTGGGGTGCTGTAGTTGAACAATCTGATGTTAATAAGGCATTAGATACTTTATATATGCTCATATACGAATGTTTTGATATTTGTGTCCCAAAAAAAGTGAGGCGTGGTGTGGTCACTAGAAGATACCCTACCTGGTTCAGTGGAGACATTATTCGAGACTTGAGACTCAAAGCCAACCTTCACAAAATATGGAAAGCTTCTAATGACAAATATGTTTACAGCTGGTTTAGTGCTATTCGAGTAAACATTAAAAACAGAGTCGCTCAGGCTTACGACGACTATATTGAGGATATTCAAGCAAGACTCACAGTTAAACCAAAAGCCTTCTGGGACCATATTTCAAGGCTTCGGTCAAAAGGTGGTTTTGAGCCTTGCATAAATTCTGGCGGACAGCAGCGGACTGGGCCGGCTGCTGCAGCAGCCTTCGCTAATCATTTCAGCAGTGTATTTTTACCGCATACTTCTTCACTTGATCCGGGTCGTGTCACATCTGTAGCGGATAATCGCATTATAAACATTACGAATATTACACCTACTGATGTTATTTCGTCAATAGACAAGTTAAAGGGCAAAAGCTCAGTAGGTCCGGACAATGTCCCTCCGTACGTAATAAAGGCGTTTAAGCTGAAATTTTCAGTCCCTTTGACACATGTCTTTAATTTGGCTCTGAATACCGGTGTTTATCCGCTGCGATGGAAGACTACGCGTGTTACTCCTATTTTCAAAACTGGAGATAAAACAGACGTCACAAACTATCGTCCTATTGCAGTTCTGGCGTCTTTTGCAAAAGTATTCGAAAGCATATTGCATTCCAAAATATATAGACAGCTTGAACCGTATCTCCACGATGCTCAGCACGGTTTCAGGAGAGGACGTTCAGTAAATACTAATCTTTTGACACTTGTTGATGACCTATCGCGAAGGCTAGATAAAGGTACCCAGGTGGATGTTGTCTACCTGGACTTTAGGAAGGCCTTTGACCAGGTGAACAGTGACGTCCTGTTGAATAAGCTGAGCAGGATGGGGTTTGCTCCCAGGCTTTTGAATCTATTTGCGGACTATCTTAATGGTCGTCAACAATTTGTTCGCCTCGGGTGTTATGATTCGGCGCCATACGATACGAGATCCGGCGTTAGTCAGGGGTCATTGTTGGGACCTTTGTTGTTTACTGTCATGATCAATGACCTTCCAGATTGCATTTCCTCGTGTAGATGTCTCCTTTATGCTGACGATTTAAAAATTTTCGTTGACATCGAAGCTCCCCAGGATAGTCTTAAACTACAGGAGGATCTAGACTCGTTACAGCGGTGGAGCTGCGAAAATAAGCTCTATTTTAACATTTCCAAATGTTACGTCATGAGTTTCACACGATCCACTAGTGGAATCCTGGCCCAATACTACCTTGGCTCTAATGCTCTAACCCGGACTCAGTCAATGAGGGACCTAGGTGTTTTATTCGTTCCAACCCTCACTTTCCGTGATCATATCCTGGAGCTTACAGTCGCATGTTTTAAAAGACTTGGGTTCGTGACGCGAAATTGCAGGGACTTTTCTCACGCCAATGTTATCAGCTTGCTTTACACTTCCTTGGTCAGATCGAAGCTGGAATCTAGCGCCTGTATTTGGAACCCTCATGCGGCAGTATACACACTGATGATTGAAAAGGTTCAAAAACGTTTTCTGCGCTTTCTCTACAAAAAAACAAACGGTGTTTACCCATTCATGTATCCAACACGGTTTCTGCAAGGCATGCTGGGTATCATTCTTTAGAAACTCGGCGTTTGTATGCACAAATATCAACCGTGTGTCGAATATTGCGAGGTCAGCTAGATGCCCCTGCTTTGACCGCTGCCTCCTGCCGACTATTTGTGCCCGAGCAGCGCACCCGGCTGCGCGGCAGCAGCGTGCGCCTGGTCGCACCCGAGCACGCGCGCACCGTGGCGCGCCGCCAGTCGCCTTTGTGTCGCGCGCTGCATCACCTTAACGCGCTTGGCAAGTCGAGCCCGCACTGTGACTTCTTTTTTGACGGATGGCCGGTGATCTTTAGTGCATGTCTAAGATATTGTGAGTGTGAGAATGACAAATTTATTACCTAGATATTTTATCCTGATTTGTATAATTATAATGTGTATACTGATTTCGTTTTTATGTTTATTTTAACTTATAAATTACTACCCATTAATGTTGTAATGTAATGACTTGGATGCAAATCTGTAATGTTACATTTATATGAAATAAAAAAATAAATAAATAAATAAAAATAAATTACAAAGTTAGACTCCGTTAGTTAGTTAGACTCCGCCGGGAATCGAATCTACGACGTCTTGATGTGAAGCTAATAGCCTTAACAATTACGCCACGGTGGTGTTTAATAAAATATTAATAATAATAAAGACGGATTATTAAATTAAATAGAAGTAAGTAAGAACCTAAACAGAAAAACTTACAAACCTACCTACCTCTTGTCTCCCCTTATATACCTATAGCATATCTCTGCCCTTGTTATACTTTAGTGTCGATTGACAACCGTGCACAGAACACTAAGTAAGTATCCATTATACGAATGGTTATAAACGAAATTAGTATAAAAGTATTTTGAGCCTAGCAAAACATGCACGCGTCGACGCCCCTTCGCGCTAGACTGGCAAACTCGCGAGAGTTTGCCAGCCGCATGCCCCGCCGCCCGCTGCCCCGCAAGTACCCCTCCGTTGCTCTGCGTAAGTATACAATCGTTGCGCTACTGTAGGCCATATTGTAATTCTGTGTCAGTGTTCAATAATTCCCTAGACGGGAAGGAAGAATTAACTATTCAGATCCATTTTCTCTCGTGGCCCCACTAATTTGTTTCGTGTTTCTAATCGAATACTCTTATTTATTGAAATATATATATTTTTTAAAGGCATAATAAACATTCGGTCCGCAAAATAACTACTTGAGCGGCAAGATTTCATGATTGAGCGGCAGAAAAACATGTCTATAAGCAGCAACTCAACACTGTAGGAAGAGTGTGGTACGGGGAGTTCTAAATGGAAGCGGGAGCGAGCGAAGCGAGCTCGGACTTGCGGAGCACCCCGACTCGGATCCGTTAGGTTCGGTCGTAGTGTTAGGTTTAACATGAGAACACAGAAGTAGGAGCCCCGAAGGGGCTCCGTCGACCACTCAACACTGTAGGAAGAGTGTAGTACGGGGATGTTTAAAATAATTACAGCCATCCAGAATGACATAAATTGCTGATTGATTTTGAAATGTTTGCTGACCATGAGTTGCTGACCAATTAGCTATTTCTGCTGACCGATTAGCTATTTCTGCTGACCGATTATATTTTTCTGCTCACAGAAATAACAATACTATGCTAACCATTTAATTGACACCCTTATTTATTTAACTAAGACCCGATCCAACTAGTATCTCATCTGTGCCCGATCGTCCTAATTAAGGGTAGGCGCGAGCCCCTCGTTGGGGACGTATATGAGCTGATATGATGTACTCTTATTTAGTTAACCGCCTCCGTGGCGTAATGGTTAGTCCATTCGCTTTGCGAACTTATGACTCTTAGGTAGGAACTAGGACTATCGATCTATCGATATCAATTATACTGCGCCACAGATATAGAAGGAGGCATTGTAAGTAATCTTCGTATATACAGTGAGACACAACAGTCGTCCACTATAAAAGCGATAAGCGACAACTACTTTGGCCCAGATATTTCGCTACTATCAAATAAACTAGATTTGTATGTTCCGGGTTCTTTATAAGAATTATCAATTCAGCATACTAAACACAAGATCTATTTTATGTGCTAATTATAAATAGTTAATGTATAATTTATCTCACGATATTTCCTTTCGCCGTAAGAGCATCGCATAAACGTACATATGAAATCGAAATTCAAAAACACAGTGGTACGTGGCAGGATTCGAACCACGACCTCCCGGACAGGAGGTAGCGGCCCTAGCCGTTACGCTACCGACGATCATAGTGAGGAAACCTGCACACGCCTGCGAAAAAAACTGTGTGTGAAGTCGACCAACCCGCACTGGGCCCGCGTGGTCGACTAAGGCCCGATCGCCCTAATTCAGGGTAGGCTCGAGCACCTCGGTGGGAACGTACATGAGCTGATATAATGACTGATGTAGATTTTTACACATCATGACGTGACACAAAATAAAACAAACAAACTGACAAATTTCGTCAAATTATTTTTGTTTGATTTCTTGATTTCATATGTTCATTAGCTGATATGATGACAATTTATCTCCTTTTTTTTAGAAAGGACAAACTTGTTGGCCACTTCACCGGACATTAGAACCACTTCCCGGTTTCTGATTGGGCTGAAATTTTGCATACACGTTAAGTTTGGAGAACAATGCATGGTCAGCTAAGTGACGTCTTTCTAAATCCAATATGGCAGACTTCCCAAAAATGACGGATCATTTATTTTTTATGCCATGATGTCAAACGTATCAAATGATTTTGCTGAGAAGAATACGAAATAGTTAAAATTATTTTTAAATTAACGCTTGTACCAAAAAGTTTTTAAGGATTTCCAAAATTATTACTCTTTCAATAACCTGTTGATACAATAACCTCAGAAATTTATTTAAAAAAAACCGATTGTTTTTAGGGTTCCGAAGTATACGAGGAACCCTTATAGTTTCGCCATGTCTGTATGTCCGTCTGTCTGCCCGCGTCTTAGCTCAGACTATTAGTACTATTTTTTTTTATTTTTTTTTATTCATAATTGGTAAGCCCTTGGCATCATCTCACCTAATGGTAAGTGACGATGATGCCGAAGATGGAAGCGGGCTTCAAACACATCAATGTTACTAACACTGTACACTAAAACTAGAAAGCTGTAATTTGGCATGGGTATACATTTTTTTTTAGTGTACCCCTATTTTATGCGTTACGTCATATTAGACCCATAAACATAGTTAGTACTGCATGCGCCAAAAGAAAACACACATAATGTTTGCACGCGTATAATGACAGAACTTATAGTGAATGAGAGATGACAATTTTACATAAGGGTTAACTTTAACTGACGTTTGACGAGTGCCGCTGCCAAGTCAATCCATTTATTTAAAACACTAGCTGTCCCGGCGAACTTCGTACCGCCTCACACTAAACTACCGCTACACTACCACTACTACTACCACTACACTACACTACTTTTTGTAGATATTGCAGGTATTTTTAGGTTATTTTTTACACCTTGGATTACATTATTTGAGATTTAGTAAGGATCTCTAATTTTTGAAAACATAATATAGCCTATAGCAACCGCGGATAGTGTAGCTTCCTAACGGTGAAACAATTTTTCAAATCAGTCCAGTAGATTCGGAGCCTATTCATAACAAACAAACAAACAATCAAATCTTTCCTCTTTATAATATTAGTATAGAGCATAGAAGTATAGAGCATAGAAGTATAGATATAAATTAGAGCTTTTTAATATTGATATGGTCACTATAAGATGTTGTTAGGTTAGCTAATTACTTAATAACTTAAGACTCTCTTAAGTAGGGACTGAATAAATTAACCGACTATTACATGGATCTCACAACTTTTTACGGTAGAAGAACTGAATTGCAAGACTTTTTTTTACAAGTTAAGTTTGTTTGTTATGTTTAGTTATGCTAGACTTTACCTTGGACCCCTCAAAGAGCAGCGCCACGACGAACAACACTATCCAGGTAAGCGCGAAGGCCCACCGCGTGTCCACAGTGAGCCCCGCGAACATAAACTCGCCCAGGTCGTAGCCAAACCACATGAACATGTGCATCGTGACAGGTTTCTGGCGCCTGGGAAAACAAAAGATTACCCATTTTTTTACCAGACCAGGTTTTTTTATTCACAATTGGTAATTCCTTGGGCATCATCTCGTCTGATGGTAAGTGACGATGATATTAACGATGGAAGCGGGCTTACAAAGATTCCCAGCACAATGGGAAACTAGCTACCAATGCTGTTAACATTGATGTTTGGCGACATAATTTAGATAAAATGGTGGTAGCCAGGACTTGGAAAATTCCCTACCATCAACCAACAAAATCTTACTAATTTGACTCCACTGGAAATCGAACCTGCGAGCTGCTGGTGCGAAGCTAGTGGACGTAACGTAACCACTATGCTACGGACGCAGTTAGGACGCCATATGGAATCTTAGTTTTCGAGAGGTCGGGAAAGCCCTGATGCCTTCTAGCAGTAATAATACGAATAATCATAGAATAAATAAATAAGATCTTTATTGGTTCAAGGTATGGGTACTGTGAGCGTCCGTGGCGTGAAGGCTAGGACCGCTACTTCCTGTCCGGGAGGTCGTGGTTCGAATCCTGCCGCATACCAATGTGTTTTCGAATTTTCATTTCACATGTACGTTTATCTGACGCTCTTACGGTGAAGGAAAACATCGTGAAGAAACCTGCGAGGAAACTCGAAGATTGTGTGTGAAGTAGACAAACCCGCACTGGGCCCGCGTGGTCGACTAAGGCGTGATCGCCCTAATTAAGGGTAGGCTCGAGCCCCGCGGTGGGGACGTATCTGAGATGATATGATGATGTGGGTACAACAGCAGATGGAAACCAGCAGTAGTTAGAAACTGTGTGAAAATATAGTCTATAATAAATTTCAATTTAATAAATTTTAATTTCTTAGCCTTTTGCCACACACATATAGGCTCAAGGTCACCCAAAGGGCAATGGAGCGTGCTATGCTCGGAATTCCTCTGCGTGATCAAATCAGAAACGAGGAGATCTGTAGGAGAACCAAAGTAACCGACCTCTCAGAATTGCTAAACTTAAGTGGCAGTGGGCGGGGCACATAGCTCGTAGAACAGATGGCCGTTGCGGCAGTAAAGTTCTCGAGTGGCGACCACACACCGGAAAACGTAGCGTAGGTAGGCCTTCCACTCGGTGGACCGATGACCTGGTGAAGGTCGCGGGAATCCGTTGGATGCAGGCAGCGCAGAACCGGTCGTCATAGAAATCCTTGGTGGAGGCCTATGTCCAGCAGTGGACGTCCGTCGGCTGATATGATGATGATATAGCCTAAAATCACAGATAATATTAATATACAAGTATATTTATCGAGGAAAGATAGATAAAGTATAAAGATAGAAGTTTGTCGACTTGGTCACCACGGGACTACGGGACACATTGTATAAACGTATAGTATAAGGACACTTCCTGCCGCTCTCTAGATTCGACCTCACCCCCCCTCACGCGAACTGGTTAGTACCAATTACGATCTAGTGATCGGTACTAGATTAGTACTCGAAAGTAAAGTACTACTCACCATTTAATTTCAACTACAATTTGCAGACTCAATCTGCTGAGAGCCGACAGGTTGAATCGTACTAGGTGTGTTGAGGGCGTGGCCCATCATGCATCGTGCTGCGTCTTCAACACCTTCAACAGATTGAGCCAGCAAATTATGTTGGGATTGAATGATGCACAAGTAAGTGCGCTGAATGTCACCGTGCCGCGGCCGGGCGCCGTGGTTTATAAATTTTATTTGTGGTGTATAAAACTCATTTCTATTTTTATAGGCAAAATTACTCTGACATGATAAATGCCAAAGACAAAACTCCAGTTACTTAAAAAACTTTTTTTTTTCAATTCGTAACAATGAATTTCTTAATTAAATTTTTCTAAGAGTTCTACAGACATAATTACTGCAGTATGGCATTAATTACTGGTTACATGTTTAATAAGTTAACTGGTATTATAATCTCTAGTGAAAGTAGGCACCACCTATGACATTGTAAATAGTTAAGCCTTTAAAACATAATAATGAGACATGATATGGCAAACATGGTTGGAACAATGCCAGAACTCATCGTGTTGGCTAAACATTGATTTTAAATTATTAATTTAAAAGCAATACCTAATGAGTAATGTGTTTGCTCCCTTTGTGTCGAGAGCCATTGTTTTAATTATAGGTGAAAGGTTAAGAGTGCAAGGCATATACGGATAGACGCCCGCAACGGACTACCAGTGTAAGATGAACTACAATGTAAAGAAAACGTCTTACACTGCAAGACCAGTACAAAAACAAAGTTACCACTGACATGCGGCCGACCGTACAATCAGTAATGCTGTGGCTAAACCACTTTCACAAAAGGATCGATCGGTTGCAAATGAAATTGTTGCTGCACTAAAATATGTTTTTTTAAAACATTGAGCATTTAAAGACCCAATAATTCAATTTAAAATAAGAAATTAGTTATTTTACAATAAGTAACTTTGTATTAATAATTTGAGTGTGTTTGACTGCACCTTACCTGATGGATTCAGTCGAGCATGTAACCCACAAGAAATTAGTGCCTATTCCTAAATTATATGAATCGGGGAACATAGACTCTGGAAGGGAATTCCACACCTTGGCCGTAAACATGAAGAATGATGAAGCAAAACGCTTTGTACATATACGTGGTACATCAGCAAAGCAACTAGGTTGTGTTTTGCGGCATTATGGCCCATCAATTAAAACCAAAATCACAGAGTAATTCTTGCCGAAGGATATTAAAGCCAACCCATTATTACCAGGAAATCATTTTAATTTAAGTTCATCTTAAAATATCCTAAAGTGGCAACTCTGTATATAATCTTTACAAGTACTTACTGTGGGAAAAAAATGTGTTTGTTATCAGAAAGCAATGTAACAAAATACTTATTGAGTGCAACACAACAATATGAAAAAGTCACTCAGAGAAAATAATAGTATAGTACAATTCACAGTGTATAAGTTGAACATATTGGTGGCGTAATGGCGTCTTGTCTAGGAGGCCGTAGTTTAAATCTTGCCACGTACCAATGTGTTTTCAAATTCCAATTTCATATGTATGTTTATCCGACGCTCTTATACGGTGAAGGAATACATTGTGAAGGATCCGCGCACACCTACGAAGAAACTCAAAGGTTGTGTGTGAAGTCGACCAACCCGCACTGGGCCCGTGTGGTCGTCTAAGGCCCGATCGCCCCAATTCAGGGTAGGCTCTAGCCCAAGTGTGTCCAACATAATTTAGTGGAGGGCCAGGTATAGGATTTTTTTATGTTAGGTGGAAGATTTACTTTTAAAAACCTACTTAATGCGATGACTGACACCTATTTTGTTTGCACAATGCATCTACTGTCTTTACCTTAGTTCAACTTATGTGCCGCAGAATAAAGGTAGGTAGCTTCACGTAATACATAACTGTACATTACATGGCCTAAAATTTAACTAGTCAAGTTAAGTGCCTTCGCGAGCTGGATGGTGGCCCGCGGGTGGTATGTTGGACAGGATTGCCACAGACCCTCGGTGGGGACATATGTATGAGCTGATATGATGAAGTTGAACACAAATGGCAGTCGCTCCTGCAGGTAGGGAGCACTGCCTTGGTGCGCGCGATCCCCGTGTCCCACGCTTAGATTGAAACTTAAAAATAAGACACTGCATACTGTTCTGTTCAACTTAGATGCTGTGATCTATACATAGTTATTTTTAATTGTAGGTAGTTGTAAAGGTAGGTAGATTTACCTTAGAATTTACCTAACTTAAAATCCAACTCGGCTGGGCAGTGTTCAGGAAGCTTCGCAATCTCTTTATGTCCCAGATACCGCAGTGTCTTAAGACCAAGGTCTTCGACCAGTGTGTGTTGCCAGTGATGACATACGGAACTGAGACATGGTCTCTTACTATGGCCTCATAAGAAGGCTCAAGGTCACCCAAAGGGCAATGGAGCGTGCTATGCTCGGAGTTTCTCTGCGTGATCGAATCAGTAACGAGGAGATCCGTAGGAGAACCAAAGTAACCAACATAGCGCTCAGAATTGCTAAACTAAGTGGCAGTGGGCGGGGCACGTTGCTCGTAGAACAGATGGCGGTTGGGGCAGTAAAGTTCTCGAGTGGCGACCACGCACCGGAAAGCGTAGTGTAGGCAGGCCTCCCACTCGGTGGACCGATGACTTGGTGAAGGTCGCGGGAAGCCGCTAGAAGCAAGCAGCGCAGAACCAGTCGATGTGGAGATCCTTGGGGGAGGCCTATGTCTAGCAGTGGACGTCCTATGGCTGATATGATGTAAAGGTAGGTATAAATGTATTTTTATGCATCATACATACATAAAAAATCGAATATTAAGGAAATAAGCAATAAAAAAAAATTTTCATTTTTTATTTTTTTTTAATGAAAATTTTGGATAAATAGAGAAACTAATTTGAACATTTTGACTTTCTAATTTACTTTGTCATTTTTCCTCAGCATCCATTTACTTACTGTGACCCTACTGATTTTTAGCAGAGAAGTGAAATATTATTAGTGTACTATAAAAACTTTCGCTTGGCGCAATCCAGTCATCTGTCAAAAACTGCCTGGCGGCAGAAGAACGAAAACTGCTGTCTGTTGCGCATTGTGAGGTGGTAGGATTTACAGCGGTTCAAATTAGCGCCTTAACTACGTCAAAGGTTGCTTGAACCAATAGAAAGCATTTGGCCACACTGACAGTATAAAAATATACAGAGAAACTTCACTTAAAATTCATTCTCGTACTTGAAGTACAAGTCGCGAGTGAATGTGTGCACAATTTACGTTATTGTTTCTGTGTTTCTGAAAAAGATATGCAGTAAAAACGATGCCAAGGTAAGTAATCATTCATTTTAAATACTTTTATGAACATATACATCTGATTTTCTGTGAAAACTTGTCCTTGTCGTCCAACAAACTACAAATGATTTTCTTTGTAACTTAATTGGTCTAAATCTTATGTAAAGGATTATCATTCCTTTATTTTTATGTTATAAACACTCTTATTTATAATAATATTTTATATGGAAGTACACAATATTCCATTTACATTCACAGAAAATCCAATAATTGTAAACAATATTTAACATAACAAAAAGAGCCAATTCCATGCTCTACCTACCTGGTCAGAAAAGCATTTTATAATATTACGAAGGAACTATTTATAAAAAAATATAAAATATACATTCCTCCATTGCTGGAATACGGTTTTCAAATATGGAGTCCCTATTTCAAAAAAGACATAGATATGTTGGAGAGATTTCAGAGGAGAGCAAAAATGGTAACATCTCTGAGAAAGAAGTCATATGAAGAACGCCTCCAAGAACTCAACCCTTACTACACAAGAACAGAGACGGAAAGATACTCAATGAACATTATAATGTGAGATATTTGAAATACCTGATCATGATGAACCAGAATAAAGGTTTAAGAGGGCACTGTTTGAAACTAACAAAACCTCCATGTGCTAGCAACCCCCAGAACACACTTTTTGCCATTTTGTGTGATGAAGCTATGAAACTCTCTCCCAGAAACAGTCATAAGTGCTCCAACAGTCAGCAGTTTTAATAACAGACTTGATAATCATTTTTAAACACAAATGCAGTGATATACATGCATCAGCTCTCAGAGCTGCTAGTGTATTAATTAACCAAATAATAATAATAGAGTGTCCGTAAATAAAAGTAGACAGGGGGTATGTCTGTCGAATTCCAGCTGGAGGTTGCGAGAGATAGCGAGGAGGGGGGTACTTACGACTTGAGCTTGACAGTTGAGAAGACTCTTTATAATACAGAAATTACATGCCAAGAAAAATTAAAAATGTATAATTGTGTACTCACCTTTACAACGTGTAAATGTCCGCAAAATATGTACCTTCTGTTTGTTCACTAAATAAACTAAAATCAGTTGACAAAAGCATCGTTGTTTAGCACTAGCGCACGATATTAAGTCTTTGGAGAATGCTAGCAAAAATATTTTTTGTAGTCAACCAGAATCGTTAGCACAGATCACTACTATTTGTAGTGTGGTGGTCAGACTTGGTCAGTCCGTTGTTTCACTTAACATGCCTCTGCTGTAAGTAAAACCTAATTATTATTTCATTTGAATGAAAGCAGAAATAAAATAGACCGGAAAACCAAGGAAGGACTGCCGAATTCGATCGCTGAAATGTCTTTACACACAACACAGTACCGACAGTTACCAGTGACAGTTGAAGGAATGTGCAATGGATGGAATGATCGATTATCGATTCATATTTTAAATCGAGATGATTATTTATTAAGATAAATATTTGTTATCAAATGCCAGCTATTACCAATGAGGGTTAAATGGGAGCAAAGATGACCAATTTATGGTTGATGGCTTTTATGAAACCTACAAGTGCGAGTCGGACTCCCGCACTGAAAGTTCTGTACTGTTCTGAAGTATAACAATGACACTTTTTTTTTCAAAAAGTACGACTCACACTCGGCCGGTCTTATTATTTGTTTTACTTTTAAAATCACACAAAGATTCACGCTTGCGTGTATTACCGTTTTTACCATAGAGCAGAAACAAAAAACCTTAAAAACTCACGTTTTTATTTTTATTATTATTTGTAAGTAACTACTAAGTACGTTCCAATATATATAGTAATCCCCCATAATAACATAATATTATATTGTACTGTGAAAATTTCAGGCAGCTGCCTACCGGCAAAGTATATATATTAGTACTAACATACAGTATGGACACTCCCTGCCGATCTCTAGATTGCGACCTCACCCCCTCGTCACCCAGATTGATACAGATTGGTTACAGTTTGGTTGTCCAACGTATAGGATTTCGCCGCCATTATGTTTGACACAGCCTTTAAAAGGTCGGACAGACTGACGGCGTAGACGGGTTCGCAACCTAGTACATACCGACGTACAGAGCGAACAGTTTTATTATTAACATACTTTTAATATTAAAAAAAGTTATTATCAGAGCGAGCATGGATTTGGAAAGCGGCCCAGAATTATTGAAGGGCAGCTCAGGCCACAATTTGCCTTTGACCAAATGACTTGAGCTGAGCGGGGCAGTCATCATCATCACATCAGCCGAAAAACGTCCACTGCTGGACAAAGGCCTCCCCCAAGGATTTCCACGACGACCGGTACTGCGCTTCCCGCGATCTTCACCAGGTGTGTGGCCTGCTTACGCTACGTTTTCCGGTGAGCGGTCGCCACTCGAGAACTTTACTGCCCCAACGGCCATCTGTTCTACGAGCTATGTGCCCTGCCCACTGCCACTTCAGTTTAGTGATTCTGTGAGCTATGTCGGTTACTTTGGTTCTCCATAGGATCTCCTCGTTTCTGATTCGATCACGCAGAGAAACTCCGAGCATAGGACGCTCCATTGCCCTTCGGGTGACCTTGAGCCTTCTTATGAGGCCCATAGTAAGCGACCATGTCTCAGTTCCGTAAGTCATCACTGGTCAAAGACCTTAGTCTTGAGGCACTTCGGTATTTGGGACGTGAAGATATTGCGAAGCTTCCCGAACACTGCCCATCCGAGTTGGATACGTCGATTGATCTCTTTCTTTAAGTTGAACCTACCTAGCTGGACTGTTTCTCCCAGGTACACATATTCGTCAACCACTTCCAGTGTAGAGTCTCCAACCTTTAGACTTTTAGAGGGTTGGGTGCGACGCGGACATTATTAACATTATTTTCGTCTTGTCCATTTTCATTTCAATACCCACTTGTTGAGACACTTTACTGAGGCCATCGAGCATTGTGCTTAGGTCTTCCAGTCTCAGCCATGACCACGATCTCGTCAGCGAATCGGAGGTGGGTTATGTACTCACCGTTGATATTGATGCCGAATTCACCCCAGTCCAGAAGCTTGAAAACATCTTCCAGGGCGGCGGTGAAGAGTTTCAGAGATATAACGTTTTCCTGTCTCACCCCTCGCTGCAACAGGATAGGTTTCGAGTTCTGGTCCTGGAGGCGAACCGACGTGGTGACGTTTTCATTTAGACACTTCAACACCTCGATGTATCGAATGGTCAATTTGGCACCGCTGGAGAGACTGTAGCACAGCCCAGGTTTCGACTGAAACAAAGGCCTTCTCATAGTCCACAAATGCTAAGCATAGTGGCTGATTGTACTCTTCGGTCTTCTGTATAATCTGCCGCAGCGATGTATGTGGTCTATGGTACTAGAGCCTTTTCGCAAACCGGCTTGTTCGGGAGGCTGGAAGTCGTCAAACCTGCGTGCGAGACGATTCGTAACGACTCTCGAAAACAGCTTGTAGACATGGCTCCGAAGTGAGATGGGTCTGTAGTTCTTCAGCAGGGTGTTGTCACCCTTTTTGAAGAAAAGCACGACCACAATTCTGCGCCATGCCTGAGGCGTTTGTCCCTCGAGTATAACGGAATTTAATAACTTCTGAAGAGCTTTTAGTACCGGTGATCCACCTGCTTTCAGAATTTCAGCCGTAATTCCATCATCACCCGGTGCCTTGTTGTTCTTGAGCTATTTGAGAGCCATTCTAATCTCGTACAGGCTGACGTCCGTCCGGGATATCTTCGGTATAGTGTCGGGCCAGTCTGGCCCTTTAGCCAGATGATCGCTGACAGGCAAACGTGTGGTCGTGTACAATTGTCCGTAGAACTTCTCAACTTCTTTCAGCAACTCAGTCTTAGACGATATGATCCTGCCAATCCTGCCATCCTCAGTCTTCACCTTGGTCAGTTGACTTTGTCCAACAGACAGTTCTCGTGAACACTTTCGCGAGCAGGACAGTAGTTGCCAATTATAAAAAAAATGTTGTTAATTAATGTACGAGGGCTGTTTGATAAGTACCCGTTTATGGCAAAAAAACATTTTTTTATATATATATGCATTTATTTTTCTACGTAGTCACCTTTTAACTCTATACACTTGTTCCACCTATACTCAAGCTTCAATAAACCATCCAAAAAGTATGATTTTGGAAATTCATTAAAATAAGCCTCTGTGGCGGCAATGACTTCGTCATTTGATCCAAATCGCTTACCACCGAGCCATTTTTTTAGGTTGGGAAACAAAAAGAAATCGCATGGGGCCAAATCTGGAGAATACGGGGGTGAGGCAATAATAGTTCGTAGCGTAACTGTGCTAATTTAGCCGTCACAACTCTGGACGAATGAGCCGGGGCGTTGTCGTGATGAAACAGTACTTTTTTCTTTTTTAAATGGGGTCGTTTCTCCTTTAAGACGGCGTCAAATTCATCCAATAAATTAGCATAGCACTGCCCTGTTATCGTTTTCCCCTTTTCTAAGTAGTCAATATGTATAATACCCTGCGAATCCCAAAAACAGTCGCCATGACCTTTCCAGCCGATGGGACGGTTTTTGCTTTCTTTGGAGCAGGTTCACCCGGTAAAATCCACTGCTTCGACTGCTCTTTCATTTCCGAGGTGTAGTGGTGACCCCACGTTTCGTCCACGGTTACGAAACGACGCAGAAACTCCTTCGGGTTACGTTTGAACACGGCCAAACACTGCTCCGAAGTAGTCAGTCGGTTCCGTTTTTGCTCCTCCGTGAGTAAACGCGGCACCCACCTCGCCGATACTTTCTTCATACCCAATTTTTCTTCTAATATGTGTTGTACCCTCTCGATTGAAACGTTTACACCATCAACGATTTCTCGAAGTTTAATTCGGCGGTCGGCTAAAACGATATTTTCAATTTTCTTAACCATATCGTCTGTAGTCACCTCAATTGGCCGGCCTGGGCGATCCTCATCAAAGACGGTTGTTCTCCCCCGCTTAAACTCGTTATACCAATATCTGACGGTTGCCATAGAAGGAGCACATTCATGGTAAACCGCTTGCATTCTTACTTTTATTTCATCACATGTTTTTCCTTCCAAAAACAAGAATCTAATTACAGACCGATACTGTTGTTTCTCCATTTTAACAATTTTAAGTTCACGCTTTCACTAAATCGCTGTCAAATGAGACAAAAAAAACAAAAGAATGCAATTTTTTTTCCCCGCCTCTGAAAAATGGCTTAAAAAGGTGGTATACTTATTTTCGGCCAGTGATATTAATATATTTAGTAAACGGGTACTTATCAAACAGCCTAGGTATGTACTAACATGTAGATGTAGAACAGTTTTAGATCAGCAGCGCCGACCTATCTAATTATTGTGGTAATTTTTGGACTTTTTTCTGAAACAACTTTAAGGTACCTTTTCGTGAATCTTTTGTTTTTGTGCAAATAATAAAAAAATGTAAGGATTATAAAATTTTAATTAATATATTAAGATTTTACACATAACTTACATACACTTTCACTTCTATCACAATAGACAAAAGTCACACCATGTCACACACAGTAAACGCAGGATGCGCTTAAAATTAATTTGTTAACTTAATAATAAATATCACAATTTTTACTTTTTGTTTATAACGGCGTAGAATATTTTTTTAATCTTTGCTTATGGATGGATCTAAAATGGAAAGTGCAGCACCAACTAAATGTAAAGACCCAGTTATTAGTACGGATAGATGGTCTGTGTTTTTGTAGCATTTTCTAATGTGAATCAAAGCATCTGACACACATTCTAATATAATCAAATTTGCAGCACAATCCTGCTTAATTTTCTTCCAGATTTGTGCATGTCCATAACATCTTGTAATCAAATCTTTATGTTCCATTACATAATAATTATCACTTGTGTCACTTATATCTTTGTATGCCTTTGGAATCACAAATACAATTTCCGTGAAATTCGTGCCCTTTAACGGCTTCAACAAAACTTCAACATCACGATCACCGGTCGCACTGAATATCAAAACTCTGTCTCGGTATCTGAAACAAAAAATATATCGATTACCCATAAAATCGATGTAAGTTTGAGCACTATACTGGTGTCAACACTGGTTGACAGCTAACATTTTCAGCCATCGTGTATATTTTTTTAAATTTAGTATTTCAATAGGAGAAAAAAAATCAGATAAACAAACGGGTAAATAACGACATCTCCCTTTTTGAGTTTGGTAAAAGGGCCCCGTAGAGCGTAGACGATCACTCAATGGCAACTGTCAATGTGCTTCCCTTAGCCTGCCCGGGATAAGAGTGAGTAAGCGGTAGCTGAAAACTACACGAAAACACGATTTTTTATACTGACAACACCATTTTGACGCCTCGATGACAGTTGGATCTCCGATTTTTATGTTGTCTGCCCTTTACACTGGGGGCTTGCCGAGTACCGAGTTTTTTCGTACCTTATTTGTTTGGTCGATTATTCTTATAGTGTTAGTCAATATTAGAGACTCGTACATATGGAGGGTCACATTCACACATTCGCTTCAGTGGCGAGGCGAGATAATACTAGTGCTACGTCTACACTATCGTTGGCTTTCGTCAATCGTTCTGGCCGACTATCCTGCTTTTCTCACCTTACTACCAGTAGTAAATGGTCTTTTACACCGTCGCCTTTCTTCTGTATCCGTTATTTGACTTATTTACGCCGACCAGTGGGAGGAGCCTCGCTTCGCATGGCTCTTCGACAATTTTATCATTAAACCTAACAAACCTATTATCGCGCGCTCAACTGAGCATTCACTAGATAGATGACACGTTTATTTGTCACTGCAATCACACACATATTATTACTACTGGTAGTAAGGTGGGAAATTGACTCCAAAAACATCATCCTTGCCTCTACTAAAGGTTACCTATTGTCACATAAATTAAAATAATATTTAACCAAATTTGTGGATGTCATAGCAGAACAATCCTTGACAAATGACAATGTACACGAGGTATGTGATTTGTCGGCGGACGGTTTTCTATATTTAATTTAATATGGTTGAATTGAAATCCATGGGCTTTGTGTTCCGTGCTGGCAATGATCTGCACGGAGTGTTAAACCATATCGTATCGTGCATTATTGTCTTTACAAAAACGTACCTTTTTCCTTGTATACGTGCAAAAATAATACATAATTTTATTAACTGTATTTAAGGTAATATGAAATAGGTTTTCATTCTCATGAATTTTTTATAACTTATTTTTTTTTAAATGCAGTGTCTTACATAGAATTACCTATTTTGTTCAAGACAAAAAAACAGTGCCGAAAACCGTACCTCAAAAGGTGAAAACGCAACCCTTATATGATTACTTGTGTATCCGTCTGTCCGTCCGTCACAGAAACTACTGGACCGATTGAATTGAAATTTGGTAGATATGCGTAAGTCGGTGACCCAAAGACGGAAGTGTAACGTAAATAAATGATTTTTAAATATAGGGGCCATTTTTCGGGGGTAAATTAGATTTAAATAAAAAAAGTTATTCAAAATTTATTGTGATTTATCTTATCAAATAAAAAGGCTTGTTGTGAAAATCTCAAATTATTTTTTTTAATTTTAAGATAGTTTTGAAGTTATTAGGGATGCATCGATACGCCTTTTTGCCGATACGATACCGATACCGATACTCTTATAAAAATATCGGCGATACCGATACCGATACGCTTATTGAATTCAAAAAGGAAGGTAGAATAAATAAAACACAATTAATTAATAGTTTTAGTAATCAAAATTAACATTTATAAGATTTTTATTTAAAAAACAAAGCATTCTTAAGTTTTGCGGGCAAAGGCGATTTCGCAAGTCTGTTTGAATAAGACCTGCGGTGGAAAATAGTCTCTCAGATGCGACAGATGCCTCGTTTACAACGAAATAGATGGGACAACACGCGCGTTTACATTACATTTTTAAAGCGCGAAATTTGAAAAGTATCGTTGAATCTGCCATAAAAATATCGCCGATACCGATATATCGGCAAACCCGAAGTATCGCCGATATATCGGTATCGGTATCGGATGCATCCCTAGAAGTTATTATAAAAAAATAGACAAAAATTCACCATCCCCCCCCCCCTTATCTCCTAAACTACTGGGCCTAAAATCTTGAAAAAATCACAGTATACGAGGTTGAATGCACAGATTACAGGAAAATCGATTCCGCTCCCACAGGAAAAATTAAATTTCTTAGGTCCAAAATAAGTAGACCCCTATTTAACTAGATAAAAGTATGAAGTGAGAGGTCTTATTCTGTTGGTAATTAAAGTTTTGGTGCGGAACCCTGTTTGCGTGACCCCGAGTCGCACTAGGCTGGTTTTTTGACTAGGCAGTGAGTCACTTTCAAACATGTTATACTTTATTTTTCGTATATTTAAATTAAACATACTTGTTTTAAGTGTTTAATTAAGACATTTATTAAAACATAATCTGAAAACATTATACTCCAACACTAAGATAATATAATTCGATTATACAAAGATGTTACATACAGTCACACTAATGACGTAAAAGTGTTATCAATTTGACAAAATACGGAGAGCGACGGTTCTCTTTCCAAACAAGTCGAACAGACTCTAAGTAACTACCTATTTTTTTAGTTATATTGTCGTTGTTAAGTAAACAAGAAAGCGCCATCCATGATTTTTGTGGAAGCTGGCTAGGAAAATTTCATTGCTCTTTACTTGAAACAGCATCAACTAATAGTCAATACACGACTACACGTATTATTGTTAATGTCGCAAATGACAATATTATCTAGACTCTAGAGGGTCCATATGAATGAATATAAATAACAAATTGTGGGGGTTTTAAATTTGAAATTAACAACATCGACGAGAAATGTCTTTAAATGAGTTCTTTGGCGGGATTTGTGGTGAACGCATTCTTATTTTTATTTTATTGTTTTTTGCTAGTTTTGTTTCAAAAAGTGGTGCATTTTGAAGAAAATCGCCTGGTGCACGTGAGCAATGTGGAGAACAAGAAAATAAAATTAAGAAGGACGTGAAGACCCGATTTCCACTGGGTGCAGTTTTATGGACACCCTACTGTGACCGGGTATTCCAACTCAGAATGAGGCTGCTGCAAATACTGTTAAGAACTCCAGAGATGATTTGTAATGCACTGGCGCTAGCATTTCAAATCCAAAAAGAAATGAATACGAAAAATGAATTTTGTCTCAAAAGGGCTTGTACCCAGAGACGTTAATATAATTTTTAACCAATGTCTTGACATTCATTTGTTATTTCATTTGTCAATTTAGACAACAATTTAGGTTAAGTTGTTTTGGTTTCTATTTTTCTTCGGTTTCGTTTATAACTAAAATCAAATAAAATTTAACTTCACTAACAATATTCTAATAACAAACAATGGAAACTATTGCTAATAAACAGAAAAAGCCTAAGAAAATCGAAGAAATGACGAAAGAGCAAATCCGCCAAGCTATCCTCAAGAAACGCGAATGCAGCGCTAAAGCTCAGCAAATAGTGGAAAATCTTTTAGAACAGGGAATCAGCGAAGCGTACTTCATGCAATGTCTTGTGGACATTAACCAGAGTCACCTCGAAGATATAATCGAAGAAAGGGCTATCACTTTCTTATGCGGATACCCTATATGCTCCAAAACTATATCAGAGACAGATATACCTAAACAAAAGTATAAAATCTCCACAAAGACCAACAAGGTGTATGATATTACGGTGAGGAAGAACTTCTGTAGCAACAGTTGTTACAAATCAGCTATGTATATCAAAAAGCAGATGCTCACTAGTCCGCTTTGGTTCAGAGAGTATGAGGACATACCAAAATTTCATTTGTTACCATTAGACACTATTGGCTGTCTAGGACAAGAGGTAGACTTGGCATTAGTCGAAAAAGTGAAGTCCCCTAAAGCTAAATTCACATCTGTCAATGATTTTGCTGGTGCAAGTTTGAATGAGATAACTGGCACTGGAAATGAAGAACTTATTGGTGAAGCTCTGAAACATCAGTCAGATGAAGATAAAAGCATAAAAAATCCTACATCTGATACAAATAAGGCTAATGTGGCAGTTGCATCTGTAAATAAAGATTTTAACCTGGATTCCATTAAACTTGAACAAGAAAACAGGTCTACCATCTTAGAAAATAAAGAAGAAAACTCAGACAACATTATAGAAGTTAATATAGAAGATGAATCTACAATTCCATTACAAACTGAGTCAAACAACATAGTAAATCAGAAGAAAACTCTCCCAAACCCTCTTAATATTGTAGGAGACATTATTGAAAAACCCGAGAGAAAGATCGATCCAATACTTACAAGTATTCCTGAA
This sequence comes from Coleophora flavipennella, assembly GCA_947284805.1. NCBI lineage: Eukaryota > Metazoa > Arthropoda > Insecta > Lepidoptera > Coleophoridae > Coleophora > Coleophora flavipennella. The sequence goes on from OX369298.1 coordinate 8,842,593, forward strand.
AGTATAACAACAGAAAAACAAGTTAATACAGGCAAGAGACTACAACAAAAGAAGCAACCTGCTATAACTGTTATAACAATAGAGGTTGAGAAATGTTTAGCAGAGTGGTTCACGTTAGACACCCTACTATTTCTTTTTGGAGAAGAGAAAGTCAAGGAAATGGTCACTGATAAAGGAGAATGCATAAAGGAATACTTAAACAACTACACTAAAAGCATATTTTACACATCTAACAGTTATGATCAGTATCAAGCTCTATGTAGAAAGTTGAATATGCTTGAGTTGGAAGACAGGAGATTTGATGCTCAGACATTACAAAAAGAAACCAAGCCTTTGCCAGATTACTCCATAATTAAAGAGGAAAGTAAAAAAATGCAATTGAAAGTTAAAGCATTTTTTGCTGGGGAAACTGTTGTTCCTGAAATTAGCACAAACATTGAAGAAAGCAATGTTAACGAAGAAGGGAATTCGACACAACTGCCTTTAGTTGACAAAAATGCACAGAATGCATTACGTAGAAGGATTGTCTGTCAGCATTTAACAAAAGTTCTGCCGGACTTGTTAAGGTCTTTAGGACTGCTAACATTGTCAATTAGTTCTGACATTAAGCTGATGGTAAATACTTTTAAATTAAACGCAAATAATATAATGTTTAAGCCAATTCAGTGGACTCTGATAGCTATAGTCTTAATAAAATTACTCTCATTGAGAGATAAAAGATTAGAATATCTACTAGAGTCTCCAACTGCATATGAGCACATGCAACTATTGCTCTTAAGCTATAAGCAGGATGGGGGATATTTGGATAGACTCATTACTTGGCTTACTGATATAGATAGATTGTTGGATACAAATGATACACAATTGACCATTGAATAGGTTATTTTACAAGAATAATGTAATTTTTAATTTAGTTATTTGTAAATAAACCTATTTTATTTTTGTATATTTTCGTTGATTTCTCATCACAGTAGTTGTAAGAAACATAATCTATCTAATAGAGTGTTTCTTAGTTGACTCACAAAAAAACTTATTGTTTAACTAATTTTTGCCCGCGGCTCCGCAGCAAGGACATCGAGGGTGCGCGATGGGCGAGCCGCAATGGCGCGCGGTGCGCGAGCGGCTCGCGGGGAATTATACACATAAACCTTCCTCATGAAAGTCTAGTTCAATGTTCACACCTAGCTTTCCTCCAACTCAACCAATTTAAGTGGGCAATAGCTCAAATAAAGGAACTTGTTCCAACAAGTGTTTTAGAAAGAAAGAAACCGCATACTTCAATAAGAACTGCTTCTTATCTGGTGCTGCACTTAGCATCACCCGCGGTCACCTGTAGGGCATTTAGATTTATACCTACGGACGTGTGCAAGGCAACCTTCATACACATATGTTGATACACAATTAGAACAAGAAAGCTAGATTAATAATATAATTTATTTATTCGACCAACAAGGATCACTATGAAAATCGCGTTTGAGTATAACTTGAGAAGGATGAAAGTTAAGTGATTTCCAATGCTTGATGACAAGATTTATACCTTGCATCAATACCTTTCATTTAAAAATATAAGCAAATGGGTTGGATAGAATCACCGGACATACACAATTTTTTTAATGTATAGATTTCGTTTTGTTGGACTAAATGGCTGACTCTCACATTATACTCGTGACTGGATGCTGTCCATGTGAACTGGCCTACTCTTGTCAAATGCATTAATGACAAATTCAATAATCTTGAATTTTGATGTATTACTTCACTGGTCTATTCTTTTCATGTCCTAATTAAATTATTTGTTTAATATCAATGATGGCCGAATGCGTGATCGAATCACAAACGAGGAGAACCAAAGTAAACGACATAGCTCACAGAATCGCTAAACTGAAGTGACAGAGGGCAGGGCACATAGCTCGTAGAACATATGGCCGTTGGGGCATTAAAGTTCTAGAGTGGCGACCGCGCACCGGAAAAATGTAGGGTAGGCAGGCCTATCGCGGGAAGCCGCTGGATGCGGGCAGCGCAGGGCCGGTCGTCGTGGAAATCCTTAAGGGAGACCTTTATTCCGCAGTGGAATTTTTTCAGCTGATATGATGATGATGATCAATGATTTTATTTTGAAATTAACATAATTATATATTTTTTTTTACAAACTGACATTTTGTTATGTAAATACTAATTTATGGCCATCGTGATATGCTGCATCAGAAATACGAATGTGGATGTTTGTCCCATAGCATGCTTTTAGCCAATTTTCCATAGCAATTGGTAGGGATTTTTTTTCCTTCACTGTAAGAGCATCGGATAAACGTACATATGAAATCGAAATTAGAAAACACGTTGGTACGTGGCAGGACTCGAACCACAACCTCCCGGACAGGAGGTAGCGGCCCTTGCCGTTGCGCCATCGATCTACGGATCCATAAGTAACTAACTTATCAAATAATGACGCAAAACTCTGTTGCGTTGCTAATTTGCTAGCATTCGTCACCACTGGCAACGAATGGGATTTTTTCCCATTAATCACCAGTGGGGACAAGGCCAGTGGTGGCGATTATGAATAAGCGGTGTTCTCTATTTCTTGGTGTACCTTTTTACAAGAAATGATAATTTTTTGTTGTCGACTAATTTGTATTTTTTAACTTTACCTAATTGGAAAGCGGATAAAATGAGGAAGTATTTTGCACGCTAATCGTACTATAACTTTTTTTTACAAAATAACGATAAATTAATAAAATGAGGAATTATTTTGCAACCTTATCGTAATATAACTTTTTTTTTACAAAATAACCGTAAATTAATAAAATGAAGAAGTATTTTGCACGCTTATCGCAATATAACTTTTTTTTAACAAAATCACGATAAATTAATAAATTGAGGAAGTATTTTACACGCTTATCGTAACATAACTTTTTTTTACAAAATCACGATAAATTAACAAATTGAGGTAGTGTTTTGAATGCTTACCGTAGTAGGTATAACTTTATTTTTTTTACAAAATCAATTCAATAATTAAGTTAATTCAATAACTAAACTTTTTTTCATTACTATAAGTGTTTGATAAGTTTACTACCTAAATTAGTAAGAAGTTTAACTGTTTTTGAACAGTCGAATTACCTAATTAATGTTTACCTAATTAAAGTATTTATAAAAAAATCCTAGATAATGTTAAATGATGGATGAATAATGTTAAATGATGTAAAAAATATATAAAAATATGTAGTCAAACCTTTTTGAACGAATAAAAAAAGACTCGGCTTCACACAAAAATGGTTCCTCACCAAAACTTTAACTGCCAACAGAACAAAACTGCTTAGTACATACTTTGCTCCAGGTAAATAGGGGTCTACTTATTCTGGACAATAGTAATTTAATTTTTCCTGTGTAAACGAAATAATTTAGATTTTCTCATAGTATTTTCTGTAATCTATACATTCGTGGTCTTTTCAAGATTTTAGGCCGAGTAGTTTCGAAGATAAAGGAATGAAACGTTTAATTTTCGACTATTTTCTTAAATAATTCAAAACGATTTATTTTAAAACTATAAAAAAAAATTAAAATCTCACAACAAGCCATTTCATATGTCATATATTTTGAAAAACTTTTTTAAAATTTCCAATTTAATACCGAAAAGTGGCCCCCATGTTTGAATTTCATTTATTTACGTAACAGTACGTCTTTGGGTCACCGACTTACAAATGTGTACCAAATTTCAACACAATCGCTCCAATAGTTTCCGAGTAAATTGGCAGACGGACAGACAGACACACGATAGTGATCCTATAATGGTTCCGTTGTTACCTTTTGAGGTACGGAACCCTAAAAATACATGAATATATTATTTTCGAATATCCGGTATTGATTTTTTGAAGTTTAAATATTATAAGCACCCTTCTACCCACCAACACTTTTAGAGACCTTATTTTCGTTATTAAGATTTCTCACCTGTTATTATCTGCGAACCATTGAGCACATATCTCCATAGACTCTTTAGTGTGAGCTCCGTCCAAGTAAAACGTGGCATAATCCGCCCGAATCACGTGGTACCTGCCTGGCCATTTGCACTCCCTCAAACCGTCAACCGTTTCAATTGGCACTGTTGTAATCACAGCTTCTTTTGAAACCTTGCCATCTACAAGGAATGGTGTGTCTATTTCTATGAATTCGTCTTGTCTTAGTATTTTCCCGCTGGCAACTTTTCTTTTGAGGACGTTTCTTTGGTTTGATGCTAAATATTTCGCTTGGCGCATCCACGCGTGCGATAGCTGTATGGCTAGAGAGGCGTTAGTCTTATAAGCGTCTAAGTCGACTTGTAAATGTGCTGTATCGTATTTTGGGAATATATAAGAGTTGTATTCTGGAACTTTGGTCAACGTGCACTGCAAAAGAAAAAAAGTGTTAATAGCTGTCATCGTAATTTCAGTTGGATGACGTAATCACGTAAGTAAAATATTTATCGGTAGGTAAAGTTGTAGTCTAACATATAGTGCCTTAAATATTGCGCCGTAACGGCATGCAAATCTTTAGTACCAAGGTGATGGATGAATTAAACAAATTTAAATGATTAGTAATCAATCACGTACCAATGTGATTTCGAATTTAGATTTCATATGTACTTTTATTCGACGCTCTTACGGTGAAAGAAAACATCGTGAGGAAACCTGCACACGCCTGCAAAGAAACTCACAGGTTGTGTGTGAAGTCGACCAAACCGCACTGTGCCCGCGTGGTCGACTAAGGCCCGATTGCCCTAATTCAGGGTAGGATCGAGCCCCTCGGTGGGGACGTATATGAGCTGATATTGTGAAAATAAACTTCTAATATACTCCTCGCACTTTAAAAATAATTATGAGGCTACATTACAATAGGCCAAAGTCGTGCTCCCCACTATGCTAGGCCAGGTACCTCCTGTCGGGGAGGTCGCAGTTCCAATCCTGCCACGTACCAACGTGTTTCCGAATTTAGATTTCATATGTACGTTTATCCGATGCTCTTACAGTGAAGAAAAACATCGTGAGGAAATCTGCACACGCCTGCGAAAAAACTCGAAGGATGTGTGTGAAGGCGACCAACCGGCACTAAGCCCGCATGGTCGACTATGGCCCGATTGCCCTAATTCAGCCGTCCTAGGCCAATTTACCAATGAGTTTTTCGAAACTTACGTACATATACTTACCGATTGCTCTAACGGTGAAGGAAAACATCGTGAGGAAACCTGCACATCTGATTCCAGATGTACATGAAAGCGGCGTTGCTCACGTCCGTAGGTGTAAATCTAAATGCCATATACGTGACCGCGGGTGATGCTAAGTGTAACACCAGGCAACCGCCGTCTGTCCCTCTGCCTAGAGCTACCCAGCTAGGTGGAGGTCACAGCCGGAACTACGGGTCCGGCTGTTTGGATCAGGGTACTACGGGGTCGGGGGTAGCCCACCGCTTGCCTGCCGTTGGATCTATCGCCTTCGGCACTCTGGCTTGTCGGTCCCCCGACTGGGTCATGGACTCGTAGTGGTATGTGGTTAGTTGCAGGGGTTGGACAATGTTTGTTGCCTGGCAAGCACGTTGCATCCAGGCGTCCTTCCCCGCGCGCAACTAGTGTTGTCGTAGCCGGCCACGTGGGCTATGGGCGAAAACAACGCGGGGCACGTGAGTTGTCCATTAAGCGGAACTGTTGGTTTAATTACTGGCAGGGAAGCATCACCGACACTTGCCTGGTGAGCAAGAAGAGCTAAGCTAGTACTGCTCCGGGCGATCCAGCCGCGTAGGAGTAAGTCTGGACAGGTGCGATAAGCGCCGGGAAGTGAGCGTGCCTACTGCTCCGGTACCACTCCGGATATGTGGGAGCCAGCTTCTCTGGCGTCCCGAGCGGGGATCGAACCGTCAGCAGCGAAAGCCGCGGGAGGTGAGCGCGCCTACAGCTCCGGGACCTACCTGGATAGTAGGTAGTGGTTCTCTTCCACGAGGTACTCGCCTTGCAGAGTACCGGGACAAGCGTCTTGGCGGCAAGACCTACCGTAACTGGTTCTTGTCTTCACCTTATGGTGTTGGCAGGAATAGCGGCCCTCACTATATGACCTTGCTGTCGGTGAGTGTGGACGCTATATCATAAACCTGGTAGTCTAGCGTATCTGGTAGATATACGAGAGGGAATTTCCCTTGGACAGCACGATTAATTGTGGCACAATGATGAGAACAAGAAGGGTAAGGTTGAACCCCTCGACGGGGACGTAAATGAGCTGATATGATGAAATGACAAATAAGATTCTACTTTGCTTGTGTTGACTAGCGTAGGTAGTTGGCAACCAAACAACATATTTCGATTAATTTGTCATTTGACTCGCATTGTAGGTACTTACAGACATGTAAATCTAACCTTACACTTGCGTATCCAAGAGTCTCTGCTATGTGGCCAACTCGCGTCAACTATCATCTCATCTGTAACTAGACTTTACGTTTAAAAGAACCTCCTTGCTCCCCACCTGGACTCTCCCAGCAACGCTCCGCAGCACATCCATGGCTGCGTCGGGCTGGCTCACAGTGTACGCCTCGCAGCCCGGCTTCATGATGCCGGCCTTGGCTGCCGCTATTTCTTCAATAGTGTTGCCTAGCATGAACGTGTGATCCAGGCCAAGGGCAGAGATTCCCACTACAGGCACTTTCCTATATGGGGGGAAAATATAATGCAAGCTTATTTAGACACCTAACAGTGCATTTACAACAGATACTGACTAAATAACAGAAAGATGTTTATATTACTATTATAGTATTATCTTATCATCGTTTCAGATAGTTGGTCGCGCAACGGCTAGGGGCCGCTACCTCCTTTCCGGGAGGTCGTGGTTCGAAACCTGTCACGTGCCAATGTTTTTTCGAATTTCGATTTCATATGTACGTTTATCCGATGCTCTTACGGTAAAGGAAACTATCGTAAGGAAACCTACACATGCCTGCGAAGAAACTCGAAGGCTGTGTGTGAAGTCGACCAACCCGCAACTGGGCCCGCGTGGTCGACTAAAGCCCGATCGCGCTAATTCAGGGTAGGATTGAGCCCGTCGGTGGGGACGTTTACGAGCTGATATGATGATTATCTTATGACAGTATTTTTTGAAAAAAAAAACGAATTTAATACGTTCACTGATAATAACTCAGCTCTGTTTGACACAAATAATTTGTATGAAAAATTTGGAGATGCTGTGTAAATTGTCGTCACATATGAACTTAAATCAGAACAAAATGCGGGCAGCGATGGAGTGGAACTCCTTCACGGCGTCTGTGTTTCCCTACTCTTACATTTGGGGGTCTTGAAGCCGAGAGTGAATAGGCATTACTTGAGGTTGCGCGTACCATACTCGAATGTATCGTTACTTTCCATCAGGTGCGATAAGCGTATGAGTAGTCAAACGTATTAAAATTTTAAATAATTAAATAAATTGTACAGCCCGCCACGCTGTGCATAATTTATCGTAAAGCCTTCACCATCTGCCGTAGTCGGGCATACACAAATCAACAATAAACGGTTTTGTTGGTGGTAGGGCATTTTCTAAGCCCACCTGGCTTAGCTACCACCATCTTATCTAAGTTTTGCCGCCAAATATCAGTGTTAAAACATTTATGTGTTCCGGCATGAAGATAAGATAGCCAGTTCTCCATTGCGTTGGGGAATTTTGGCAAGCCCGCTTCCATCTTCGGCATCATCGTCACTTACCATCTGGTGAGATGATACCAAGGGCTTACCAATAGCACAGTATATAATATATTAGTACTATGCCAATAGTGAATAAAAATAAAAAAAAACACTTACTAAGTAGCAAATAATAAAGCTATAGGTATATCAGACAGGTACCAAAAACCGCAGTGTCTCAAGACTAAGGTCTTTGACCAGTGTGTGTTGCCAGAGATGAATTACGAAACTGAGACATGGTCGCTTACTATGGGCCTCATAAGAAGGCTCAAGGTCACCCAAAGGGCAATGGAGCGTGCTATGCTCGGAGTTTCTATGCGGGATCGAATCAGAAACGAGGATATCCGCAGGAGAACTAAAGTAACCGACATAGCTCACAGAATCGCTAAACTGAAGTGGCAGTGGGCAGGGCACATAACTCGTAGAACAGATGGCCGATGGGGCAGTAAAGTTTTAGAGTGGCGACCGCGCACCGGAAAACTTAGCGTAGGCAGGCCTCCCACACGGTGGACCGACGACCTGGTGAAGATCGCGGGAAGCCGATGGATGCGGGCAACGCAAGACCGGTCGCTGTGGAAATCCTTGGGGGAGGCCTTTGTCCAGCAGTGGACGATTTTCGGCTGATATGATGATGATTTTGATGATGATTGACATTTACCTACTGATTGTTTTAACGGTGAAGGAAAATATAGCGAGGAAGGAAACCTGCACATCTGATTCCAGAAGTGTATGAAGGGCGCGTTGCACACGCCCTTAGGTGTAAATCTGTGCCCTATACGTGAAAGCGTGTGATGCTATGTGCAACACCAGGCAACTGCCTTTGATAGTAAGGTTAACTGTGACACTCTATGAGAGAGGTGAAGATTACCTTAACACATTGGTGTAGTCCACCACTCCTCCAATGCCCACTTCAACGATAGCCACATCCACTTTCTTCATCAGGAACATGTTGTACGCCATGACCGTTAGGAACGCGAAGTATTTCGGCATGTCACCTTCATAGGCCTGAGGGGATAAAACTTGTTTAGATTATCACTCCGAACGTCGAAACGGCCAACACTACGCCTTCCGATCAGTGGTCGCCACTCGTGACCAGAAACTTTCTTCCCCATCAGACATCGATCCTGCGAACTATATGGTCTACCCATACATGTGGCTAAATACTTTTCAGTTGTGAGTTGGGGGATGAAATGAATAGGGGATCGGACTGCTAGTCATTTGAATTACTTTTTATGATCTGTCAAAACGAAATTTTGTTCTAAAAATGTTTGAAATACCCTCAAGTGACGTCATAGATTTTAAGAGTCATTTGACGAACTTATTTTGTGAATTTAGTCAATTAAGTATTGAAGACGTGATGGAAAAACAAAACAAGTACGGTTGGTTTGGTTGGTGGTAGGGCATTTTCTAAGCCCGCCTGGCTAGCTACCACCATCTTATCTAAATCTTGCCGTCAAATATCAATGTTGATATCATTGGTGTGTTCCGGCATGAAGATAAGATAGCCAGTTTCCCATTGCGTTGGGAAATCTTGGTAAGCCCGCTTCCATCTTCGGCAAAATCGTCACTTACCACCAGGTGAGATGTTGTCAAGGGTTTACCAATTGTGAAAAAAAAAGTAAGGTTTTTTGAAACTTCAAGAGGAGAGCAATTTAAGAAATCATATTTCAGATTTTATTTTTGATGCAGTCCGATCCCCTATTAGTGAATGGCAAACATAACATTCATTTTTAAAAACCCATTAACGTTCCCACTGCTGGGGCACGCGTCTCTTCCCGAACACGGAGGCCAAGTCGTGATGGTGGAGGTTGTATGGCCAGTGACAAACCCCAATGTCAGATTGTTTTCTTCAAGTACCCTCTATTCAATTTAATTCAATATATTTATTCAAAATAGGTGCAAATTATGATAGTCATAACATAATAATACCAATGTCATTTGTCAAGAATCAAGAAATAAACAATAATTAGTTAATAACGTCAAAATTAAATCCTTGATATAAACCAGATTATGTCATTAGAACATAAAAACAATATGACACGAAATGTTATACGGCATCTGACACGGCCTAACAACTGCTATCTAGAGATAGCACCCGGCACCAATGGCTTGGCGTGCGTAGCGAGCTTACGAAGCACGGAAACGGTCGAGAAAAAAGCCACTACAGGTAATGACCATGCTTTGGGTCAGTTAACCAGCGTGACTTAACCACACCAGTTGCAATGAGCTATGACATAACAGTTCTTTCGCTTAATTAGCTGCACGTTATAATAACGTAATCCTTACTAATATTATAAATGTGAAAATGTGTTTGTTTGTTAGCTTTTCACGCTTCACCACTTTGACCAATCTTGATGAAATTTGGCATGCAGCTAGCCTTTGTCATGGGAAAGGACATAGGCTACTTTTTATCCTGTGAAAATAGCATAGTCCGGTGCATCTTTTTTTTTGTTTAATTTCTTAAACATCGCATCGGAACAATGGATTGCTGTGATTTTTTGCACAGACATGATTGAGGGGGTGGGAAATGACATAATTTACTAATATAGTTCCCGAGGGATCCGGCAAAAACTCATTTCCATTCTCGCGCACGTCGGCGTCGTAACGGAGCAACGGATTGGAGTAATTTTTTGTATACAATTGGTTGAAGGGGTGGGAAGTGACAGACTGTTAATTATAACAGCCCGACATAGTTCCTGAGGGATCTGGCGAAAACTCATGTCAACACTCTCGACTCCACTGACACCCTCGACACCACTCACCCTCAAAGACAGTCATAAAAATGATGACCACGCGGGCGAAGCCGCGGGCAAAAGCTAGTAATCTTATAATCGTAAATATCTTGTCCTGTAATAACATAATAGCAAATGAATGGCAATAATAATAACGTCGGCGGCTCCGCGATTGAACTCAGGGCGGCCACTTTGTCGCTACCGTTTGACGCGGCGAGCGGCATTTATCAAAGGTACCAACAGCTAATTTCAGCGAACAAACTATTCATATCAGCTCATATAGGTGCCCACCGAGGGGCTCGAGCCTACCCTGAATTAGGGCGATCGGGCCTTAGTCAACCACGCGCCCACTGCTCTTAATTCCAAGCAACTATACCTGTGAATTATACAGCATCTCATAGACCCGATGGAAGTGGACCGCAAACTCGTCTCTGTCGACGACGGCGCCGTCCAGCCGGATGCGCTCGCGCACGGCGACAAGGTGCGGCGAAGTGTACAGCCCCGTGCGGAACCCGTGCGCGCGCAGGATGGACTCGCACATCGCGCTTGTTGTACCCTGGGAGATGAAGACACTGCTGAACATTTATACATGTTTATTCGTTCCCGAGACATGATTGGGACTAAACCTACATAACTCAGTAATTACGGATCTTTTATAAACGTGAAATAGTTTCTTTTTTTAAGGTTCCGTAGTAAATGTCATGTCATCATGTCTTTCTGTCAGTCCGCGGCTTAGCTCAGAGACTATTAGTACTAGAAAGCTGCAATTTGGCATGGGTGTACATCACAAATAAGAAAAAATTCGCTGGCGCTCCGATATACATATTAATCACGTCAATAAAGAGGTACAATAATATCTTGAAAAATTTTTTTTTATAAATTTACCTCCCCTACATTGCTAATTTTTGTTACAGAATAGTCTTTATTCTTTGGTCAAGAGTCCTCACCCCTACCAGCTAAACCACTAGTTAAAAAATAATTAAATAGTAGGAAATAGAACCAATTTAAAAAGAAAACTGTCATGGTTAGGTAAGCTTTCTTAGTTTAGGAGTAATATGTGCAGTAATATGTGCAGCAACCCACGTAATATGTGCAGTTGGATTTGTAAAAAGTTCATAGATTTTCCATAAAAAAATGTTCTATTACCAACTGCATGAAAAATTCTGTTTTTCAAAATATAAATTTATTTTTTGAAAAGAATACAGAACCCTAGTTTGCCGAGTCCGACTCGCACTTGGCCGGTATTTTCCTATTACTTTTAAGTTAATGAAAAGATTGATTAAAAATAATGGTTAACCAGAGGTAACAAATTATCCAAGCTAAAAGCTTTTTATAAGAACTGTTCTGTCCACTGATGGACAAAGGCCTCCCACAGGGATTTCCACAATGATCAGTCCTGCACCTGCACTAGCTGGGAGCCATATCTCTCCACTATAACCCTCAATGGGAGCTATCTTATCTTCATGCTCAAACACATCAATGGTGTTAACATTTTTGGCGGCGCAATACTCAAAGAAGATAAGGGTAGCTAGCGAGGCGGGCTTAGAAAATGCTGTACCACCAACCAAACCGAGTTTTACTAAGTAAGACCCCGCCGGGAATCGAACCCGCGACCTCCAGGGGTGAAGCAAATGGACTAACCATTACACCACATCTCTATTAGTTAAGTTATAGATAAGTAAGGAACATTTTCATTTACTGGTACCTTCCCTTTGGTGCCAGTGACGTGGATGACAGAGAGGTCGTCAAGCTTAGAGAGGGGCACTCCAGTCCTCAGCAAATAGTTTTCCATGTCCTCTATATTGGTGCATCTCTGCAATGCAATGTAAATCATTAGCAAATTTATCAGTTCTATCGAAAAATATTGTTACTTCATTGGGGAATCTCGGTAAGCCCGCTTCCATCTTCGACATCATCGTCACTTATCATCATGTGAGATGATGACAAGGGCTCACCAACCGTGGATAAATAAATTGTACGGCAGCCCGCGCTAAACTTTCTCGACAATTTTTTTTATACAAAAATTGCTTTTTTAATATAAAAATGGCATTATTTTTTTAAATAATTTTGATGAATTCAAATTGCATGACCAAACATATAATTATTCGTAATACATGACAATTCAATAGCTCCAACCATTTGTGAGTAAATCGCAAGTTTCAATTTCATTTGTAGGACAACCATACAAAAGCGATTTTTCCTAGACCAATGGGTATTACTATGCAAAAGATAAACATAAGCAACTCCGACGCGCAGTTTCATCAAAATCATTACCACCGTTTTTGAAAAAAAAAACAGTTTTTGTTGCATAACAGCTACTGGTTGATGATTGATTTACAAACAAATGTTTGATAATCCCTCAATTAAATATAATTTAAAACTCTTAAGTTCCAAATTTGGTTCCAATAATTCCAATTGGACTAAATATATAGCTTCCAGGCCAAGCGTGACAGAAGGACGTACGCACGGAATTGAGATATTCAGTTTTTCGGTATGTGTTAATGATGTAAAACACATTTTTATTAACATTTTTTTCGCGTTAACCCTAGAGTAGTCGCGCCTTTCCGTGAAATGGGAGTGATCGCCTGGGGAGCATTTTGAAGCCTATGTTAAAATGCTTTTTTGCTCACAATGTTTTCAAAAAACTTATATATGTTTTTAGAAGAATAAATATAAATCATGTACTACAAAACAGTAATTTTTATTTAAGTAAATTTAAAAACTAGAAAAAAACACGACAAGATCTTTGGGAAAATTGCTGAATTTTGACCATTTTTATATATCTTCATAAGTTTTTGTTTAAATCTTTAATTTAATAGCGGATTTATACAGGGTGACTTTTAATTAGATCTTGATAACAAAAAATATGCATGTACTTCTGATTACAAACAACTTTCCCAAAGAAACTATATCAATAAAGAAACAAACATTTGGTCCTAGATACGTAATAAAGTAATAAGTTATCAAATCGGCAAAAATGTATAAAGTAGCAAATTTTTTTTTTCATATTTGACTTATAGTTTCTTTGGGAATGTTGTTTGTAATCACGAGTACATTCATATCCTTTGCTATCAAGAACTAATTAAAAATCACCCTACATATTTTCATTACTTTCGGCATATTCTTCTGCAATGCGCGCTGCGATGCGGTCGCATTACGGAGTCAATAAATTAATAGTGACACATTATTATTAATTTACGTGTCGAGCGCGGCTAGCACCGCTGTACGCTGCCCGCGTCATCATGAGCGCCGCCGACGCGCCGCTCATCGTCAACGAGCTCCTGGCGTTCCTGCAGCAGAAGTTGGACGTGATGGACGAGCTGTCGGCCATCCAGATCTGCTCCAGTAACTTCAGTGTGAGTGATATCTGCAGCGCCAAAGAGGTGCTCTACCGGTCGCTGAAGATTTGCGGCACCTTTGCCCCTCACAGAAGAGGCGATGAACAAGGAAAGAAGACCCTTCAAGAAATCATCAAGATCCTGAAGGAGACGGATCCTGACGACGTGCCGTCGTTTGTGGCGCGGGAGCTGGCCAAGCTACCGCCCGTCACGTTCGACCACGTCGACGTCACCAGCCTGCTGAAGGACATCGTGTCCCTAAAAAAGAGTCTGGCCGACATGCAGGTGAAATTTGAAGCCTCTCAAAATACCATCGCCGAACTACATAACGAAGTACGTTCGCTGCGCAGCACTGTAACTAGGCCAGCTGAGGCGTCAAATTACATCGACGCGCTACGTGGAGCCCGCGTCAACCTACCGACGTCGGGCCCCGCAGTGTCAGCGATTTCACCGCTGCCCGCGCACCCGCGCAGCCCCCGCCGCGCGCGCCTGTTAACGCCAACCCACCGTCACCGATTCGTATGGGCTACCGTGACGTCACCGCCGCCGAAAGCTGCCGCCGGCGCCCCGCGCCTCCTAAGGCGTCCGGCAAACCAAGGTCACCGCCAACATCGAGCGAGCCCCTTAATGCCAGGGTGGATAAGGAGGGTTTCACCTTGGTACAGAAGAAGTGCAAAGCCCGCAGGCAACCCCGCAGAAGCTTATGTGGTACGGACGCACCGGAAGAGGGCTCCGTGCTGCGCGCCGCCATACCGAACGTCGCGCTCTACGTGTCACGGCTGCACCACTCGGTCACGGCCAAGGACGTGACGGAGTACGTCCGCAAGAAGTGCGGCTACGGCCTGCGGGTGTTCCCGCTGGAGTCGCGCCACTACGTGCACTTCACGTCGTACGTGGTGCGCGTGCCGAAGCCTCTACTGGAGACCATCACCAGCACCGACTTCTGGCCGAAGGACGTCGTGTTTCGGCGTTTCCGAGGCACCATGCCAGTCCATTAGTCATCAAAAATTACTAACATAGATTAAGGTAGATACTAACATGCCTAAAAATGTATTTTATTTATAGTATCTATGTCATGTTATTTTTATAAGTTTTTATATATCCATGGGCCTGTACTTTAGTACTAAGTTGCCTGAAAATAAATGACTAATAATAACAATAATAACAGGCGGTTTGTGACGTGTTTTGGGAGCGCCTGACAAAAGTTCTTGAGAGCTACTTGTCGGGCGTTAACAAGATAAGAGCATTCAACGCCTGGGTCATGCCTGTTCTTTTGTACACCTTCGGCATACTCAGATGGTCACAGACCGAACTGGACGCCCTGGATCGAAAAGTCCGCACCACTATGACACTCTATAGGATGCATCACCCGAGGTCGTCAGTGATGAGGCTGTATATCCCGCGGAAGAATGGCGGTCGTGGCCTTCTAAGCGCCAAACAAATGCACAACCGCGAGATATGCAGCCTCCGAAGTTACTTCCTGGCGAAAGTCGATAGTGACTTGCATAGAGTTGTCATGGCTTGTGATAAAGGACTAACCCCTCTATTCATGGCCCAAGAGAACTGGCAGGCGCTGGCTGTACTTAGCACTGCTGAGCGAGAGGCCATCTGAAAAGACAAAGAGCTGCACGGTAGGTTCTTTAAGGCCCTTTGTGGGTCCTTCGTAGATCAGAAGACCTCTGTGCACTGGCTGCGCTTCGGAGATCTTTTTGCAGAGACCGAGGGTTTTGTCTGTGCAATACAGGATCAGGTGGTCAAGACGAACAACTATAGGAGGTTTATAATAAAAGACGGCACCTTGGACGTCTGTCGGTTGTGTCGTCAACCAGGGGAGACCCTACGTCATATAACCTCCGGTTGTTCCATGCTTGCCAACACTGAGTATTTGCACAGGCACAACCAAGCAGCCAGGATCCTACACCAAGAGATTGCTCTAAAGTATGGCCTCATATCTCGGCGGTTGCCGTATTACAAGTACACGCCGGAGCCGGTTCTCGAAAACGACCGCGCCAAGCTCTACTGGGACCGACCCATTATCACGGACAGGACTATTCCTTCGAATAAGCCTGATATCGTGCTGATGGATCGGACGCACACAAGGGTGTTTTTGGTTGATATCACTATCCCATATGATGAAAACCTCGTGCAGGCTGATGCCGATAAAAGGACCAAGTACCTGGACCTGGCGCACGAGGTTACTGATATGTGGCGAGTGGAATCCACCGAAATCATCCCCGTAGTCCTATCCGTGAACGGGTTAATTTCAGCCGACCTTGAACGTCACCTAAGGCGGCTGGATCTCCGAGGCAGACCAATAATTGCAGCAATGCAGAAAGCAGTCCTCCTCGATAATGCCCGGATAGTTCAACGCTTTCTCTCCCCGTCGCACTGAACTCCAGCCGACTGTGCTTCCGCTGGAGGTGCTCCTGCCACTTTGCCTAGTGCCAAGTGAGCAGAGTAGCTTAAATTTGATATCTTGAAATAATAATAATAATATATTTTACTAAAAATAAGTCCTGAAAATGTACGAACAGTGCTTGCTCCACAGTAATTTTGCAACTATTTTTGGTCCTGGCAAGCAACAACACTTTCCTCCCGCCGTCACCCATTCACTGATGTCCTTCCAACTTATTATACTAGTAGGTAAAGGACAGAGTTGCAGCTACGGGGAGGCTTAACCTTGGCGAGTGCATAGTTTTTAAATTTTATACATCATTTGCCGAGGGAGTAAAAATGCACAAAGCGCGAGCACTATAGGGTTAACAATACTACGAGGTCGAGAAAGTAAACAAATCTATGTTTGTACATAGGTGTGTATGCGATTTTCTCAAAAACTATTGCATGTATTAAATAGATTTTTTTTTTTTGAATTATATAATCTTTTTGAGCTGTGGTAGTCATAGTTACGCTATATGTAAGTAGAGACGTGGACCTTGTAGGTGATAGCTCTTTTTTACCCTACCTTTCATATTGCATGTGCTTAACTGCAAAACCTCCACACAAAAGACAATTGGAAAATTAGGGGCTAGGACTTGCAACAAAGTTATTGAAGCCACTTTTTTATTATACATGCCTTTCCAGTCTTTATATCCTTCCGTATCTGCTCAATAGAAGCCTTATTGGACTGTAGGGTGTTCAGTTTATGAACTGCTTCCTGAAAATGTAATTTTTATGATAAAATTCAGGCAACGGCAATCTGAAATATTTAGAATCCAAAGTTTCCAAAAATATTTTTCCAAAATATCATATTGTAAAGGATATGATATTTTGGATAAGGATACCTTGGTAGGAATCCTTGATGAAAAACAAAGTAATTTATATTTTGTCCAAATTTTATTTGTTTTGTTTATTTATTTTTTATCAATAAGAAACAATTTTAACTTTTGATCTTCCTTCTCGGAGCACAGACTGCTTCAGTAAGAAGTTAACTATTTAACAAAGCATTTATTATGGAATATTGAAACGGTTTTAAAATTTTTATAATC